>BSBN01000523.1:3750000-5000000 GCA_027924645.1 Cunninghamia lanceolata | reverse complement strand
TTAGGTGATAATACTTTAAATGACCATCATAATATGGTTAAATGCTATGATATAAAATGCATACATTATGACTCTGTAGCCCATGATTGGCATCGATCAATCCTTGTACTTTCCACTTTCAGAATCCTAGTTTAAAATGTTAAAACCAAAACCATGTCCATAAATTATTCCTAAATTATTTCTACCCTACCCTTATGCATAAATTCCAGTATTCTAAATCTTGTTAAACCTCATGTGAAACTTGTAGCTGATGCAATTCTTTAGAGGACTTGTGCATATTGTATTTTCTAGGTTAATGGTATTGTAAGAAGCTGCCAATGAGTGTTTTTATAAGGATTATAAACTAGTTTATCATATGTTGGCACCATTTTAACCTAATTGCCTGAAATAGAGATCTCCCTTGTTGTTAATCCTTTTTAGAAATCTTTTAGAGATCTCTAGGAACACCCTCTCGAGCTTGGTAAGGCTCAAAGTGTAGAGGAGGTTTATTTACCTTCCTGTTTGTTGGCTTTTCTTCACCCTCAATTTGACCATAGGTCTCTCCCCTTTGTCAAAATTGTTCTGATCCTTGTGTCTTGATAGTATGGTGAATACCTTAGAGTTGAGGGACTGTAGCAAAAAGAACCAACATGTCCTCCCAGACACTCTCAAAAACTACTCTTAAATTGCTTCAGAGCTTCATTCTTATCATACGTATCTTCATCACCATGTTGTTGTCCCACCATCTTATCTAGGATCTCCACTTCATCTGCTAACAAGTCATGTAATTTCCTGCTTAGATCCTCAACTTAATGCTGACATAACTTTAGAAGTTCCTTCTCTAAATTTAGTTCACTGAACCATGCAGGAACAAGAGGGAGGGTCTTATATGTTACTATACCCTCTTTGATTAAAAGATTACCATCCATATCTAGATTCTATTCTTTGTTTTCTCATTCTCTTCAATCCTTTTTGAACCCTCTTCTCTGAATCTTGTAATCTTCTCCTTAATGGATGCAATGGCATCCCAATTGGCTAATACATCCTTTATTACATCTTCACCATCCTCCATGAAGGTATGGAGCCACCCTTCCATGGCTTCAGCTACATTTTCTTTCTATCCAGCTCAGTGACCTGATCCTAGCTGACCAAAACTAAATTGGAAGGCATTTTAACCACCTCTTGCCAAGGTGTTACTAGTCCTTTGATAAATTTTTGTAATTGGACAATTTGTCCTTTTAGCTCTCTTTTCCTCTTCTTATCTTTCAACATCTGATCTGTAGCTACATCGACATTACCATAAAACTCTTCAACTTCCTTCTCACAAGTGGTATGTCCCAAATCAATGGTTTGGATCTAATATTCCCCCATAATTATTCACCTTTATTATTTTTAATCGATGGAGTAGCTAATTGAACTACCTGTGATCCTGACACATCCCTCCTTATTGAGGACATGACTCTTGCCTTTCTCCTTGGCCTCATTACTTCTTCTACAAAAATACTCTTAAAATTAAGAGGAATGAACTAGTTCAGAATGACATTAACCAGTTTAGAATGACATTAATCAATTCAGAATGTCAATATCTAGTCGGGTTGCTTGTTGTTGGGACTATTCAATATGAACATCCTCTTCTATGTGCAACTCTTCTTGCTAGCTACACCTCTTTATTCTTTTCATCATCTAGACATTCTACTATTTTTTTCATGAGCTACTCACCTGCATGTGGCATGTCAGCATTGGGCTTTTTAACTAGATGTTCTTCTTCCTCTTGTTTCAGAACATCTTATTCTTCGTGCAATTTCTCTTGTTGCACTTCCACCTATTTACTTGGATGTTCACCTTGACCTTCCAATTCCCCAAAATCATGTTCCATATGGATATCATCCTATGGAGCCTTAATATGTTCTTGATGACTATCCACCTACTCGCCTTGTCACAAATCTAGATGTTGTCTATGAGGGGAGGCTTCCTTTTTTATGCTTTCCTATATTGGGACATCAAGATGTGGAAGTTTCAATTGGATATACTTTTGTTGTGGCACATCTTCATGTGAAGCATCTTGTTGTATATCTTCTTGATATAGAACATCTCCATGAGGAGCATCCTATTGTACATCTATAATTTCTTTAGCAACATGCTTATTAAGAGACTAAGATGAAACCTCAAAAAGAATAGAAGTCTACTCCGCCACCTATTTAATGTGAGCAGGGGGAGCTTTTTGATCAAATGTAATAATTTCATCAAATAATGGATCATCCTCAACAACCATAGAAAATATAGATGCTAGAGGTGCAAATGTTGCTAATGTTACCTCCAGAATTGTATTAACATCAATGCTTTATGTTTCCTCATCATCTACTAGGTCAACCACCTCTGTCAATGGGACATGTGAGGGTACAGTTGTCTATTGTTTCTTTATTTATTCTACCATTTCTCGCTTTACTTGAATTAATTCTTGTCTCCTCTTCACTTTTTATTGTTCAATCACTTCATGCAAAGCTAGAGGGACACTTTCTTGTGGCTTAAGTTCCTCAAAGTCAAGTGCTGAGATTACTAGAACATGTGAAGATGGTAGATCCTTCAACTTACCATTTCCTATTGACCTTGATCCTCTCATGTGTACCTCGGGATGAATTGCCTCATATGTCATGTTCTAAACATTTGGTTGAGCCACCTCAACTGTTGTGGATGTAGGGACCTATTGCGTCTTCCCAATAAATGTTCTTGGTCTAGATATCAAAGTTTTTTCTATAGTGGGAGGAGAAATAAAGGTGATTCTTATGCCTTCTATAGTTGGTGCCTCAAAATATGTCTCAACTTTTGCTAACTTAGCTTCCTGCACCCTACTCTTTGCTACCAAAAAGTCACCAAAATCATCATTTGTCTGATCTTTACTCTTTCCTTTCCTATTGGGGTAAGTGATGGTTACCCCTTTAGAAATCAGTGCTTGGATATAATTATCCAACCATATCTTGTTGGCATTTATTACCGGTTGGGAAATAACATCAATTAATGTCATTTCCAACTGAGACCAATTAGGATTAGGCAATGTTTCATTATATACCTTATTCTGATCATAACTAGGATGTAGGATAACCTTGTGATCCCTTTTCACCTAAGGAGGTACTTCATGAGTACCTAATGTCCTCATCTGGTTGAGTGTTAGCCTTTGGTATCCTCATTTCTTGACCTTTGGTCATCCATACAATCAGCCCAATAATCTTCAATGTGAAGTTCATGTTGGAACTTCTTTCTCACATACTTCTCCATCTAGTTGTATGGATCAAACATCCTTTTTAAGTGAAAAGGTTGTAGGTTGAATAGTTGTACCTCCTCACATTACTTTGCCTTGGTTAGAGCCTAGCAATGGTACCAGCCAATATCTATTGGGAAAGTCACATTCCCTTTATCATTATTTTCTTAAAAAGCCTCATAAGGCTCAACAATCTTCCTTGCCATCTTCATCAAGACCATTTTATTAGTTGGGTACCTTCATAACATATATGGATATCCTAATAATCCCTCCATCCTAATATAGGTAAATGTAGTAATTTGGATAAATCAACTTCCATGTGTATAAATAGTGGTTTTTGCATCATTTGATAACCTTTTGGCTTTGTCCCCTTCGATCATCTCAACTAGCCACATGTGAAAGGCTTCATTGACCCTTTTGTAATGTAGATAAGATTGCTTCCACTCTAATTGTGGATAATACTTGTAAAATAGATTATCTCCCAGTTGATTACCCAACCTTTTGACCTTGTCCAGTCTATTGAATTGGCAATGAACTGTATAGGAATACACTATGTATGAGGTCAAGAAGAATTTCCTTTTCTTTTTGAATGTCAAGACCTGCATGTGGATGGCATCACTTATGGCCTGAGCCCAATACATCATCCCCAAATTCTCCTTTACCATCTAGATTTAATTGGTAATGGTGCCAAATCTCAGCCAGATTTCATTGGTGTGACTAGCTACCTTGAACTCCACCTCCATGTCTTTCAAACACTTTGCCATGTTACATGTGACATATATGACAAAATTAAAATTACCTTAGTTTTGACAAATGACTTTCATTTGTCTAATTAAACCTTAGTTTAGGTATATTCAAAATGAATGAACAACCAATTTCCAATAGTAAGCAAACGCGGGAATTTATTGTGCTAAGTGAATGTGAATTGTCATTTAAAATCAAAATTACTTACTATAATTATGAAGATTAGGGCCTTTCATACATACTAGCTTACTGTGTATTGTTCACCTTTATATGATTTGTAATGCGTATGATGTATATATGTCACTTGGTTGTCACTATCACAATGTTTGGTAAGCAATATCTGATTCAAAGTCACTCCACAAGTTGTTCTATAAATCACTGTGTGCTCTATAAAAACTCTTTTGATCGCTTTGTGATTATGAAAAATGAGAGGAAAATCACTTTTAATGGGAAAATAATTTGATTAGGGTAAGTGCATTGAATGTTTCAAAATAGTAGGTAAGTATTTATGTTAGTGAGAAGGAGCACATCAGGTCAGGTAAATTTAAAATTTTGAATTCTAATTACCTTTTACCATGCCTCATTGTTGACCTCATCTAGACATACATTCTGACCAGATGTTTGACATTAGGATTCATCTGGATGTGGATGCTAATCCCATTTGGATGTGGATATTTTGAATATCAGGTTCATGTGGACATCATGTTGTTCTTGAGTTGTCATATCAGTTTCAAATAAAGGAATATGCATCTGGGTATGGATCAAGACTACTAATCCTAATGTGGATGCGGGTATTACAAATTTCTTGATATCATGTTAGGTTGGAAGTATCCAGTCAGTATTATCATTGGTCAACTAGGTGTTTGAATTTTTAACACAATTAGGATGTGGATATTATAATAGGATCAAGATGTGGATATTCTAATAAGATGAGGATGTGGATATTGTAATAGGATCAGGACACAGATATGGATGTGGACCAGATATTCACATCTTATGCATATGGTTAAGTTTAGATTAAACCAAATTCAAATATCGAGTCAAGTTCGGACTGAATCAGGATGTGGATTGGGATGTGGATATTTAGTATTTAGAGATCCAGTTGAGTCTAGATATCTAGTTTGACCAAGATATTTGGTTGACCAAAATATGCAGTTGAATAGCTTGTGTATTTCAACACATTTTCAAAATTTTCCATAGGTAACCCTACCTAAACTTTAATCCTCCATCCATCCATGGCCTTATATGGGGTAAGCACATAACATGGGATTTCCAAATGGATCTGGATGTAGATATAGGATATCTAATTACATAACATGTCGAGTTGGACTAGATATCCAGTTGAGAATAACTTGCAAGTTTGAACAAAATTTTAAAGGCTTCCAAAGGTGACCTAGGTTAAAATTTGATTTGATTTCCCTCTGAGACTTTATCTAGAGATAGTTATGAATCAGTATTGTTCTACATGGTAACTTCACATTTTTCCTTTAGAACCAAAGCAACACAAAGGAAAGCACAAGTAAAAGCGAAAAACAAGAAAATGGGAGTCCTTATTTTGCTAGGGGAAAAATAGGGTGTGTTTTTAGACTACACAACAACTTGAAACCAAATAAAACAACTAAATTTCAATAGTTTAGGAAATAAATAAAAGTTTAACCATAGAATTTCTAACTTTCATTAAATGCAAGTTTGTTGTTAAGCCAAAAAAAATGTATTCAACAATGTAAAATGTATTTTTGAAAGGAATTTAGGTGTGTGCAATTGATTCATTCCCTTCTTTGGAAAATCTAGAAAAGTAGTAGTCATTTGTATTAAACTACATAGTTTGGTTTAACCTTGTAAGTCAATCCTGGATCGAGCCTTCCTGCCAGTCAAGTGTCCATAGCCCTAACAAGGTTATCTCTACAATTCCCCCAAACATAGCTCTACTACTAGTCATGTGTCTATAGCCTTGGTAGAGTTATTTGGATGACCTAGAGAATTATAATTCTCTTTATTTTGAATTTTCAATATATTTTTTTTCATTTGAGCACATTTCTTGCAAGGTACTAAAACCTACTTTTAGGTTGGGAATTATAGTGGTAGCTGGTGGTGCTTGCATGAACATTCAGGTTTCAAGCATTTAAATATGCAGGCACCTTCCCCAAAAAGTCCATAAAATCTTAATACTTTCAACCTCTACAGTTGAAAAAATACCAAAATCAGTTAAGGTGTGAGTGTCTTTGTATATACAAAGTGGTTTGTATATACATGCAAGTCAAAAAATATTCATTGGCGGGTGTAAAATCTCCATCACCCCTTGAAAACATGAGTTGGATTCATTTCTGAATGCATATCAGGCTTGAAAAGGTGCATGTAGAAGGGGGAATCTTTCATAGATTACTGAGGATATTCGCTACTTGTATATCAGCACTGCTTGTGTAATGGGCTTGTATGTGTGAACATACATCAGCTACATGCAGGGGTCTTTGTATCTCCAAGATACAAGCAAAATATACAAAGGCCCGCGACATGCAAAGTGAACAGTGCAGTGGAGGTTCATTCGGTGGGGCCCATGGGTATATGCAAGTGGAGTTGTAGATGTTCAACATACAAGGGGAATATGCATATCAAATATTCTAGTAAGATTCCCTATTTGTATGTTAGGGAGGTTTGTATGTTTGCCTTTGTATTTTTGACATACAAACAAAATATACATTCGCGAGATGCAAGCTAGATTCTAGGATGTTTCAAATTTGCCTTATGATGTGGCAAGATTTGCAGTTTGCATGTATGTTGGGTTTGTATATGCAACATACAACCTGATATACAAAGAGGTGACATACAACCCAGACACGATAGAGGAATGAAATGCAGTGAATGAAATTTGAGACCTGACTTGTATACAAGGTGCTTGTATATGCTTCTGCATGTACAAAGTGATAAGTGCAAAATGGACATGCAAGCTAGACCCGATTAGAATTCCAATTTGCTTTATAACAGTTTGGGGTCCACCTTGCATGATGAACAGTTGTACATGCATTTGAGCATGCATATACAAGGGCGAAAAAGGCAAAATCGAAGGGAGAAAAGCTAGTGATAGAAACATGAGGTGCCTACATGGCACAATTTCATAGGCTGATGACTTTTCAACATTTTTTGGGTGTCGTTGATCGTACTGACGAGAGGATGATCAATGGTCTTGTTTTGAACCTGCAGCGATGGATTTTTTTCCTGAGCGTGTGCGGCCGTTTTTGAGCAGGAAACTTTCAGAGGTACGTCGTTGCTGCATTTTAGAGAGGCTGTGGGTAGCTGAGGCATTGATGGCAGTTTGTAGAGGATTATCGATGGAGTGGACGGATCAACCACCCAATTGATGAAGAAAATCATTGAGTAGCGGTGCAGATCCCAAACATACCTGCTCCCTCCTCTTTTTCTCTCTATTGCATTAATTGTTTTGAACGCCAATATGAAGATGCATTGTAGCTGGTGAATTTTTTATTTGTCGTGTAAATTTTGCTGGGTACACAGTTTTGCTATAAAAGGCAAACTGTGTTACTCATTTGTTGGTTGTTGAAGACTTGGGCAATTTCTTGTGTGAATAACGAAACACAGAGCATTTCTTGTCTGTTGTATCTCTGTTGAGTTTATGAGTTGCACCTGAAGTGTATCTTGCACATATATTTAGTTTCTTGTCATTGTATATGAAAAATGCATTATTGCATGTGTTTATTTGTCTGTCTCCATTTGTTGTATGCATTTTCTTCTTTTGAATCTGGTTGCTAAGGGTTTCTCAGATTCTAGGGTATAGTCTTGCTATACCACATGCTTGATCTGTAACTTCCATTCAAGGAGTGGATTAAATTGTTTTAGGTTAAAGTGTGGAGAAGATTGTATGTCAACTGGGATATTCATAAGTAGAGACAGTTAAATACTTATCCTTGGGTGATGTTTGTAAGGCAAATACCAGTCCTAACCCCTTGAAACTCAAATGCTAGTTGCAAGCCATTCTCTTGTATACGTCTAGTTGACTCCTTGCCCTGAGATAGGCACCGGTCTGCTTCTGGATTAGTAGTTATGATCCAAAACCCCCCTGTCTTGCATCCAAACATCAATTCAAACCATTCCATTATTCCAACCTGTTAGTTGTAGGAGTAGGATTAGGAACCCCCATCATACTCTCATCCATAACGAAACAAATATGTCCAAGAATGTTGCCAACCTTGTGATTTGTCACACGAATCTTGGTCCATACATGAGTATTCTACCTGCTATTCTAAAGCTAAATCTTTTTATCATTGGACGAGTCAAAGTTATATCTTTAGCTATAGGGATACCCCTCATTGGTGTGGTAGAACTAGAAGTGAAGGGGAGGTGGCTCACGCAACCTCCTGTATTCGTTAGCTGAATATGCCTGTGCATTGGAACTGGCAAACCCTCTGCTGATTTGGAAATAAACACCAACAGATGGTGACTCTGCTGGGAAAAACAATGTCATATCCATGAAAGTTTGAGTCTAAAATATTGAAAAATCAGACCTGGAAGTGTTTGTTGCAACAAAAGATAAAGTTATATGTGTGGCTCTGCTGTGGGAGAACCCAGACAGAAAAGAAATCAATTTGCAGCTTCAGCCTGTTTGTAGCTCATTCCTCTACAAGAAGGTGGCGACTTTGCATATAGAGAACTTGATAAGAGGACACCAGAGGTGTTGAATTTGTAGTTGCTGCAACATATCCAGGTATTTGTATAAATTGTAAAAAGATTCCCTATTTCATGAAATAGCACTGGTTAAAAGGGAAATATTGGTGACTAGATTGCATACTTTTGTGAGGACCTAGTTTTCATTTCAAAGGAAGTGTGCAAAATTGTTGAAAAGATTCATATAGAGGGCTTTAGGTAAGTTGAAAAAATAGTCTAAATTTTAAAGGCCTAAGGTCATTATTATAGTTAAAAATCTGAGTTGAAAAGAGGGTTGCAGAAATACACAAAGATGTATTATCGGCCCATGCACCCTTATGAGGTGTCAAATGTAATGGTGCATAATAATCAGTCCCAACCATGTAATAAAAGAAGTTTCAGCATTGACAGATATAAGCCCATAGACTTTGATGGCATTTGTGGCTACCCAAATGCTTTTCCATCTAAAATCAAAAATTATTTGCCCAAATTCAATGGTACAAAGGATGAATTAGCTGAGAGACACTTGCAACAGTTTATGAATGTTATAGATGACTTTGAGATTGACCATGAAGATGTAGTTATGAGATTATTTGTTCAATCTCTAGATCAAGATGCAATGGATTGGTTCTCCTACCTTCCAGCTTACTCTGTCAGCTCTTGGCAAGATTTTAAATCTGCGTTTCTAAAACAATATGGTGAAAGAATTTTTGATTATGCAGTCATTAGTGATTTTATGTATATCCATATAGAAGAAGATGAGTTGATTCCAGCTTTTAACCTCAGATTTATGAGGGTATTAAAAAGAATCCCAGAATGCATGAGACCTAATGATGCATTGTGCCTAGTTATCTATTTGGGAGCATTTGATAGGAAAATGAGCTATAGATTGAGGGACAAGGAACCCACCACATGGCATCAGGCACATCAGTTTACAATTGACATTGAAAATAATTGGAGGTATGGGATTCAAAAAGGGTATTTCTCTAAAAACATTTTCTGCCCTAGGGCCACCAATGTTGATAAGGGATATAGTTTAAATGTTGGAGATGAATGCCAAAGTACTCACACCCCTGCTGTCCCGATTTTTGCATCATTCCAAGTTGATGATGTTTCTATTATAGAGGACGATATCTTATTTTGCCTAGCAAATGAAGTTGACAACAATAATTTCCCAAGTAATATTTGCATGCCAATCCTAAACAAAGAGCATTCATGTTTAAATGATCCAGTTGTGCAAAGTTGTGATCATATGGATCAAGAGTCAATATCAGTTTCATCAAGAAGCATTAGAGGATTGGAAAATGATGTAGATAGTTCAACTTCAGAGTGCATTAAAGTAGCATAAATTTTGTATGTGGGGCAATCAGAGATTAAAGATGATAAAGATGATATCCATGATCAATTCATGGATCAGGTTTGTTCTTCTTATGACTTTAGATTTGATAATGAAAAAGAAATAGATTGTCATGAAGAAGAAACATAGACCTTTACAATGAGTATGAATCCCCTTTATGATGAGCCTGTGGATGCATTTGATATTGTGAGTTATGACATTCATTGGTGCACAATTAACCCTCTGTTTGAAAATGATAATATTGATTTGCAAACTGTTGATGATAAATGCTTAGCATCAGTTGTTTCAGACATGTGCAGTGATGGCAATGGGTGTGTAGATCAGGATTTGTTTTCAATGTCAATGAGTGATATAAGTGATATTGAGGGTCTTATATTTTCTGAGTGTTTTCAATTTTTGGATCAACTGGATATGTGTTTGGTTATATGCAACAACCAGGTAGATAATGAATATTGCCAAATGCAATATGAGGATATACTACTTGAGGATCATAACATACATATGTTACCTAATGCTGAAGAATATTATAATGTGTATGGTTATATGTTTGGTTGTAAGGTGCAGAGTGACAGAGGCAGTACTGACAGTGGCAAGTTTTTAGAAATGGTGAAGCATATAATTGATTAGATCAGCTTATGGGCAGATTGTTTTAATGTTTTCAACTGTGGTTGGGATTATTCAGTTTAGAATTAGGCATTTGACAAGATAAAGTTATGGTTCTTCCTTTTTGGCTACCTGGGGCCGCCAAAATAATCTCTGAAAATATAATTTGTGATGCAGGTTGGTGCAATGTTTGACTCTGTTGCCCAATGGATAAGGCCCAATCTGCGAAACTAGAGATTCTAAAGTTCTCACCATGCTTGCAAGAATCATGCGTCCCCAGACAGAGCCACTAGTGGTACCTGCATGAACATTCAGGTTTCAAGCATTTAAATATGCAGGCACCTTCCCCCAAAAGTCCATAAAATCTTAACACTTTCAGCCTCTGCAGTTGAAAAAATGCCAAATTCAGTTAAGGTGCGAGTGTCTTTGTATATACAAAGTGGTTTGTATATACATGCAAGTTAAAAAATATGCATTGGTGGGTGTAAAATCTTCATCGCCCCTTGAAAAAATGAGTTGGATGCATTTCTGAATGCATATCGGGCTTGAAAAGGTGCATGTAGAAGGGGAATCTTTCTCAGATTCCCAAGGATATTCACTGCTTGTATATCGGCTCTGCTTGTGTAACGGGCTTGTATGTGTGAACATACATCGGCTACATGCAGGGGTCTTTGTATCTCCAAGATACAAGCAAAATATACAAAGGGCCATGACATGCAGAGTGAACAGTGCAGCGGAGGTTCATTCAGTGGGGTGCATGGGTATATGCAAGTGGAGTTGTAGATGTTCAACATACAAGGGGAATATGCATATCAAATATTCCAGTAAGATTCCCTATTTGTATGTTAGGGAGGTTTGTATGTTTGCCTTTGTATTTTAGACATACAAACAAAATATACATTCGTGAGATACAAGCCGAATTCCAAGATGTTTTAAATTTTCTTTATGATGTGGCGAGATCCGTAGTTTGCATGTATGTTGGGTTTGTATATGCATCATACAACCCGATATACAAAGAGGTGACATACAACCCGAACGCGATGGAGGAATGAAATGCAGTAAATGAAATTTGAGATCCGATTTGTATACAAGGTGCTTGTATATGCTTCTGCATGTACAAAGCGATAAGTGCAAAATGGACATGCAAGCCGGACCCGATTAGAATTCCAATTTGCTCTATAACAGTTTGGGGTCCGCCTTGTATGATGAACAGTTGTACATGCATTTGAGCATGCATATACAAGGGTGAAAAAGGTAAAATCGAAGGGAGAAAAGCCAATGAAAGAAACATGAGGTGCCTATGTGGTACAATTTCACTAGCTGATGACTTTTTAACATTTTTTGGGTGCCATTGATTGCTGTGATGGGAGGATGATCGACGGTCTTGTTTTGAACCTACAGCGAAGGATTTTTTTCTTGAGCGTGTGCGGTTGTTTTTGAGTGGGAAACTTTCATAGGTACACCGCTACTGCATTTCAGAGAGGCTGTGGGTAGCTGAGGCATTGATGGCAGTTTACAGAGGATGATCGATGGAGTTGATGGGTCAACCACCCGATTGATGAAGAAAATCCTTGAGCGGCGGTGTAGATCCCGAACATACCTGGTCCTTCCTCTTTTTCTCTCTGCTGCATTAATTGTTTTGAATGCCAATCTGAAGATGCATTGTATCTGGCAAATTTTTGATTTACTGTGTAAATTTTGTCGGGTACATAGTTTTACTATAAAAGGCAAACTGTGTTACTCATTTGTTGGTTGTTGAAGACTTGGGCAATTTCTTGTGTGAATAAAAAAATACAGAGTATTTCCTATCTGTTGTATCTCTGTGGAGTTTATGAGTTGCACCTAAAGTGTATCTTGCACATATATTCAGTTTCTTGTCATTGTATATGAAAAATGCATTATTGCATGTGTTTATCTGTTTGTCTCCATTTGTTGTATGCATTTTCTTCTTTTGAATCTGGTTGCTAAGGGTTTCTCAGATTCTAGGGTATAGTCTTGCTATACCACATGCTTGATCTGTAACTTCCATTCAAGGAGTGGATTAAATTGTTTTAGGTTAAAGTGCGGAGAATATTGTATGTCAGCTGGGATATTCATAAGTAGAGACAATTAAATATTTATCCTTGGGTGGTGCTTGTAAGGCAAATACCAGTCCTAACCCCTTGAAACTTGAATGCTATTTGCAAACCATTCTCTTGTATATGTTTAGTTGACTCCTTGCCCTGAGATAGGCACTGGTCTGCTTTTGGATTAGTAGTTATGATCCAAAACCCCCTATCTTGCATCCAAACATCAATTCAAACCATTCCATTATTCCAACCTGTTAGTTGTAGGAGTAGGATTAGGAACCCCCGGCATACTCTCATCCATAACTAGACAAATATGTCCAAGAATGTTGCCAACCTTGTGATTTGTCACATGAATCTTGGTCCATACATGAGAGTATTCTGCCTGCTATTGTAAAGCTAAATCTTTTTATCATTGGACGAGTCAAGGTTATATCTTTAGCTATAGGGATACCCCCCATTGGTGCAGCATAACCAGAACTGAAGGGGAGGCAACTCACGCAACCTCCTGTATTCGTTGGCTAAATCTACCTGTGCATTGGAACTGACAAACCCTTTGCTAATTCAAAAATAAACACCAACAGTAGCAAAGGAAAACCTTTTGATTTTTCACTTAATGTAAATGCCTACTACTTCCCAAACTAGCCCAAACAATCTTAATTATGAAGGTGTATATGATTCCTTAAATTTTCCATGTTACTGTTGGTGAATAATATTTTCAAAGACAAATCAACAAACTACATTCATAAAGTTACAACCCATGCATAAATTTTCTGTTATTTCCTAGATTTGAGAAATTCTATTGTTTTCTAAGGTTGCATCTTGCCTTTTCAATTTCCATCAAAATAAAAAATCCAATGACAAGGAGAGAAACAAACAACCAAAACAAGACAACTATACAAGATATACAATATATACAAGAATTTACAAGGTTCCTAGGAACAACTCAACTACAGAGGTTGAAAGTAATGTTTTAGGAATCAACCGTTGACTGGTAAAGGAACATCCTCACCTATTAAGGTTTTCAATTTGTAGGTACTATCTCCTAGTATCTCAATAATTTGAAAGGGACCTATCCAAATTTTATCAAATTTTTTGTGATCTCCTTTCTTTTCATGTGCCTTATCCCAAGATAAGACAAGATCTAATATCCTAAATTTTTTAATTTTAGCTCTTTTGTCAAACCATCATTTAACTATAGCTTGATATTTTGAGAAATGATCAATGGCTGTATTTCTCTTTTCTCCTAGGTGTAGAATCTCTAGCAATCTAAATTCCATTTTGTCTTCTAGACCTAGATATTCCTGAATGAACTGGCATGTTGGAATTTTTAGGTTTATGGGTAAGCTAGGGTCCACTCCATACACCAATTGGTAAGGGGTGTTTCCTAAAGTTGCTTTTACTCTTGCTCTGTCTACCCATAGGGCATATGTTAGTAAGGTGCTCCATTCCATGGGGTTCTTTTCTACTAGTATTTTAATGACTAACAAGTTTTTATTGGTAGATTTTGCTAAACCATTACCTTAAGGGTAATAGTTAGATGACAATTTCAAAATTATACCAATTCAAATGCCCAATTTGAAAATTTCAAAGAAGCAAATGCAGGGCCATTGTCACATACCAAGGAGAAAGGTACTCTGAATCTAGTGATGATATTCTCCTCAAGAAACTTGATTACCACTTCTAAGGTACATAACTTGTTGCATGTTGCTTCCACCCATCTGGTATAATAATCTATAATAGTTAGGACATACCTGTGTCCTGATGATAAGGGTGGATTGATCATTTCAATGAAATCCAATCCCCATTGTGCAAAAGGGTGTGATTCCATCACATGTTGCAATGGTTGAGTAGTATATTTTTCTCTACTTGTGGTTTGGCATGTATGACAATGTTTGTTATGCTTTATCATGTCTTTAAATATAGCTGGCCAATAATACCTAGCTCTTAGGATTTTATGCATTGTGGCCAAATGTGATCCATGAGTTGTTTTGAATCTACCATGAAGTTCATGTAGCACTTTATTAGCTTCTGTATGATTTGTTGGGAATTAAGGTGTCTCAACCTTTGCAAGTTCCTAATGTTGTATTTATTTATTTTTACCTATTATTATAATTTTCTATGCAAATTTTATTTTGTCTCTTTGTGGGAGTTGGCACGGTGATGTATCATCCTACATGGAAGGTGACTAGATGTATTTTTGTCCTCATATGAGGATATAAGTATCCCATTTTGTGGTAGAAGACTTTTGTCATGTGTTGGCATCTTTTGGGTGTTGTAAGAGGTCTATGACATGTAAGAGCCAGAAATAGAAGATACTATGACAGGTGTGACAAGTGTCAAGAAGAATCTTTGCATGGAGAAGGTAGGTACCCAAGTTTGACTATGACAAGTTGTAAGAGAATTGGTTATTAATAGTCAATTATGACAGATTCTCTTATAGTTGTAAGCATTGTCATATATGACAGATTTCATGACTTTCTAAGAGCATCTGTCATACCTATTTTGGATAAATTTGGGGTGCCCAAGTTTGGGGGTTGTAAGGGATGAAAGGGCATCTCTTAGAAGTTTCATTTGCATGTTTTATGGCCTTGTAAATTAGGCCATATGGATTTGGACAAGATTCTTCTACTAACTTTCTCTAGAAGCTACCTCCATTCATAGTACTTCTCTATATATACACTTGGTTGATGTTGGAGTTGCATGGTTGATTTATAGATATTGTTATGCTACTAGAATTACTCCAAATAAAACATGTTGGTGAACTCTTGGAAGAGCTTGGCTCTGTAATTGTATTATAACCATTATTTGATTACTAAAAAATACATTGGGTTGTGCTTTGGAGAGTGGGTTTTTTTACCTAAAAAGGTTTTCCCCATGCACATCTTGTGTTGTGGTATTTCTGATTTGACTTATGTTTGTGTTTCTTCTTTATGTTAATTGGAAAGATTAAAAATTTGTATAACACTCCCCTCATTAGTTCAATCTAGGAATCTATTCCACATGCCTTGCTTCCTTTCATGATTGAGGCATCTTAAGTAAATACCTTCATGGTTTCTTTTGAAAAGGTTTCCCATTTTTATCATATAATTTTGTACTTCAAGCCTTAAATCTCTCCTTTGTGATGCTTGAAGTTGTGGCAAACATTTGCCCGTGACTAGCTAATAGACTATATCAGCATACTAGGCATCTTTTGTAATTGTATTTACTACATATTGTTGACTTGTTAGTCTTGGATCTGTTTTAGCTATCATTTGCATTAAGGCCTATCTGCAAACTAACTTCATGGGAACAATGTCCATATATATTCTTGTAAGTTTGTTATCCACTTGGCTCTACATTCTCCTAGCTCATTTTTCATTAACAACATCTTGAATGTTGAATCAGGTACAACTACAATCATATGACTTCTCAGGATATAATGCCTAAACTTCTTAACCACTTTGACTAAAGCTAAATCTTTCCTTTCAATATCTAGATATCTTAATTTAGCATTCTTGAATGGATTGCTCATGAAAGCAATAGGATTTTCTTCTTTTGGCTCATTCCTTTGAGTCAACAGTGCTGCACATGTGTGGCTAGATGCAAATAAATAAATGTAGAATGGTTTGGTGTAGGCTGGACTATTCAAAACTAGTTCATTAGTAATAACCTTCTTAAGATTTTCAAATGTTGCCTTAGCTTTAGGCGTCCATTCTATCTTGGCATCCTTCTTCAACATGGCATTTAGCAGCCTTACTATTTTTGTGAATCTAGTTATAAACTTCCTGATGAAATTGATCATACCAAAGTAAGATTTCAACTCTTTCTTGCTCCCTAGAAATTGGAGTTTCATGATGGCACTCACCCAATCAGGATCAATGGATATGTCATTCTCTAATCTAACATGTCCTAGTAATTTCCTTGTTGTGACTCCAAATATATATTTCTTTGGATTAAGGGGAAATACCATACTATTTGCATCTCTACAATACTTTCAGCAAGTCCACTATATGATCTTTTCTATTTTTAGAGAATATCGTCAGATCATCCATGTAAATGATAATGTATTTTCCAACTAGTCCTCTAAAGGCTATATCCATTGTACGCTAGAAAGTTGCACTAGGATTGATCAGGCCAAATAGCATCCTTTTGTATACATAAATTCCCCACTTGGTGGTGAAAGAAGTCTTAAGTCTATCTATCTTACCCATCATGAATTGATTGTAGTCAAAAAATCCATCCAAGAATGACATCATTTGAGCTTCATTAACTATCTATAGAACCTCATCTAATGATGGTAGAGGATAATTATCTATCTTTAATGCTTTATTTAGGTTTCAAAAATCCATATACAACTTGATCTCTATTTTTCTTTCTGATTGGCACTAAGTTAGCTACCCATGTTAAGTTCCTTACTAGAAATATGATCCTGGCAATTAACAATTTCTTAACTTCTTCAAAAATTATGGGTTCTAGAAGCACATTGACAGGTCTCTCTTTTTTCCTAAATGGATTTAATTTTGGATTTAGAGGAATCATATGTGTGGTTATGGATGTGCCATACATTTTCAGCTCGTCATAAGTCCATGCTATCACATGTAAACAATCTTTCAAGGCTTGAACTATGCCTTCTCTTTCTTTTGGACTGCAAACCTTTCCAATAAGGACTTTTCTAGACTTGTCTTCTTCACTTAGACTAAAAGGTTCATACACACCTCCTTCATTTTTGGGGAGATCTTTCTTCTTTAGCATCTTATTTAAATCAAATAGTATTTCTAGCTCAATCATCTCTTTAGGAATTTTTTTATCTTTTAGATCAATAGCATCCTCTTCATTCCACTTAGGTTCTTCCCTATTCTGTTCATTTATCAATTGGGCTTCAAAAACATCATGACTAGTAATAAAATATAAAATATGTTTATCATCTTTGAACACCTAGAAATTAGTAATATTATCAGGTATTGATGGGATTGGCACTAATTACATAGATAACTTCTTCAATCTAGACAATGTCAATGGTTCTAACGTGATAGCTATAGTAGCTAGTGTATTTTATCTAGGATTAAACTTCCTTGGGACATGTGTGATGTTGAATGCATCAAAAATCTCGATGACATCCCACACTCTATGCCTATAACTAGACAACCTCTTGTAATTGCATGTATATTGCCTTCTAACCTGCTTAATAATCAACTTAGAATCTCTAAAAAATCTAAGAACATTCACTTTCTTATTTAATGCCATTAGTAGTCCATGGATCAAAGCTTCATATTCTACAACACTATTTGTGTAGTTAAATTGTAATCTATAAGCAACTAAGAATGATTAACCTTGAGGATTTACCAGTTTAATTCCCACTCCAACTCCTTGTTCAAATTTTGGTCCATCAAATTTCAATGTCTAAGCTTGATATTTGACTTTCTTATTCTTCAAGATTTTTAGGTCCTTTTGAAATTTCCTTTTTCTTACAAGCTCTGGATGACTTAATTTGAGAGTTGTAATAGGTTGAGAATGCCCTAACTAATCTTGATCTCTTTCAATTGAGATACTAATTGTATTTAGATTTTTATGGTTAAATTAAACATTTGATTTCCCATAATCATCTGATGTCTTTGCATTTGGTTGCAAAGAAACATCAGAATGTAATCGAACATCCAGTTGAATGAGAATATCAAGTTGAATGGGGATGTTTGGTTGGATAGGAATGTCTAGTTAGACTACTAGTTCAGCATTAGGTTGATTCACTTTTGATTGCAATACCAGGTCTTGTCAGCCAACTGGACAATCTCTTTTATATTCCTTGTTTTACCCAATTGTATCGGTCACATGTCTTCCTTCATTTATATTGTTACGTTTATGTGGTGACTTTCTTTCCTTCTTATTGACAATAGTTAAGCACATGGTACATGTTGTCTCTGAATGTGCAACCTTATGAATTCTACACCATCCTTCCATAAGTATTATTTTCAACGGTACTCTCTATTCTTGACGTCTTCGTGCTTTTTTGGAGATATACTTTTCGTAACCATGCAGATGACTTTTGTCTTCATTTGAGTATTCATGATTAGACTCTATCAAAATATTAGTTTCTGGAGTGACTTGAACTTTTCTCTCATCCCATACATGATTGTACATTAGAACTTCTTCAATGAGGACATCTGGAGTTTTAAAGTGATACACTCTTACCTCCATTTCTACATTTAATGCTTCATTATTGCAGTTATACTCTATAATCATATGTTTCATTCAAGGTTTAGCATCTATTTGGATCTTGTTCAGGATTCCTCTCTAAGGTAACCACATGTGAGAGAAGTCAATAGCTATGTATCTATTTAATGTTTTAGACCATCCTCAACTTAGTAACATCCCTAAGGTATCTAGAATATCTACTACCTTAACATCTATAAAATGTTACACCCTAGGACCAGAAGCTAGCTGCATATGTATATGTGTCAGTTCTCCTATAACATAAACTTTAGTTTTAAGTTGTGTGACCTTCTTAGAAGATTTGGCAAGAGACAATCCTAAAGTTTGGTAGATTGTTAAGGGCATGACATTTGTTGATGCACTTGAATCTACTAGACAGTTATGCAAATTCTTACCGAATATCCTAAGTATTAATAAGAATGGGGGTGACTATTTTTTCCTTGTAAATGGCTACTTGAGCATCTGAGGTACTCACTTGACTTTTGTCCTTGGGTTTAGAAATGATCTCTATTTTGAGGTTCTCTATTTGAAAGACTTTCCTTAGGGGGTGACTCTTATAACGACTTCAGGAAGGCCCTTTTGATGACAGGGGTTTTCAATATTTCAAATAAAGGCATGGTAATTTTCATTTTTTGCACTTCCTCTGCTAGGTAATTTACTAACTTGTCTGACCTAGTTAGTTCACACATACCTTTGGTCATAGCTTGAAAATAATTTGCATGTTGCGGAGTTACCTTACAAAGTTGTGGATTGTTACTGGATGATACATCTAGGGTGTGTTGAAGTTGTTAGGTGGAGTAGATGTCATTAGGGGTTGTGATGCTCAATTATTGTTGTTTCTAAGGTTGTAATTATGACCTTTATGGAACTATTGAAATGTGTGAATTTTATCTACTTCATGTGGAAGTTCATTTTTATCCGCGAAAGGAAACGTGTATGTTTCCAACACCAACACTGATTCTTCACATGACAAAGTGTAACTCTTGTGAACTGTATCAAGTTGTTCTCCATAAAACTTAAACCTTTCCACCATCATAGTTGACTCATATCCTAAAGGAACTATTTCATTTCCCTTAGGAACACCTAGTTCTCTTTCAATATTTTTTCCCTCCACTTGGAAGATACTTACTACAATTCTAAACTATGTATAATCTAATTCATCATATGTACTTGTATTATGTATCCTACATTAGTTATTCAATGCAGCTTCATCTAAATTAACTCTAATTGTTTATTTTGGTTCTAATGGACTAGGATTATCTAAAGGAGATGGAAAACTTCCATTGTTTGGTCTTTTATTCCATACTCTTGGAGGTGTATGTGCATTATAACTTATATTTTGTTGATTCTAACTATTATTTTGGACATAGAAGTTCTAATTTCTTAATTGTGTAACTTCTATTATTAACCTCTTCAATTGAGTTGTGATTTATCTCCAAATTTCCTTTTCTTCTTGAACTTTAGCAACTAAGTTGTCTTGAGTAGGGTATTTCTATTTGGATGAACTTTAGCAAACGTAAATCCTACATGCAACACTAAAGATTGATTATTTCCTTGGGGTTGATATGTGTTACCTGGTGGTAGAACAGGTAAAAGATTCATCATAGGAGTATGGTTAGTCAAAGCTCCATTGATTTGTTGCATTTGGTTGGAGATAGCAAGGTTCCCAATACTTTGCAATGGACCATATCCTACTTGCTTCATCTTAGTATTTACCTTCACTGCTTTAGCGTAAGTACTAGATAAATTCATTACTATAGGTTCTTTCCTCACAAATATTGTGGTTAAAGGATCCAAGGTTAAATAATATACTAAGAAGGTTGTAGGTTCAATGATGTTATAAGGATCTGTCAATATTGAATAGGCATTTTGAAAGAGATCATTGAAGGTTGTTATGGATTCTCCTTCAGTCCTTTTGATTTCTACAAATATGTAATAAATGGTTGATGCATCAATAGGAACTCTGAATCTAGCCAGAAAAGTGTGTTCCATTAGCAATCAACTCCTCACCAAGTTTTGTTGTAAGTTAACGTACCATTTATAAGCTTCTTCTCTAAGTGCATAAGGGATAATCTACATACCACATCCTCATGTTGAATTCTTTCTCTAAAGCAAGCTTCCTTAAATGTTCTAAGATGATCCTGAGCATCTTAATGAAATTGATGTTTAGGACATAGTTTGTTTAGATTCTTTGGTAAATCATGATATGCCACAAATTTGATAAGGGATTCAACATTGAAGAACACCATCTGGACTTACAAGGTCACTACTAGAGAAGCAGGAGCAAAATTTCTTAGTTGTGCACCAACTGAGCGAATCCTTCTTCTTATGTCTAGAAATTCACTCAAAGGACCACTAGATTTTGATCTTGTTGTAGGCTGACGAGCCATTTTATGAAGTTAGGTTGAACTTTGAGGTTTACAATAGGATCTTTTCATTGTCACATCCCATCAGAGCAAGGATAAGGATATTTACAAAGATCAATGGGATCTTCAGTTTGAATACCAAATTCATGATGGAATCACTATTAAGCGTACAAATTCTTTAGGAATTAATTCTTTCTTGTGTCACTTGAGGAATGTGAAGTATATATTTAAACTTTGTGACTTGATGTAAGCTACTTGGAATAGTATCTTTGAAGAAATACTATCTTTTCATGCAAAGTATTTGGCCCTCCTTCTAGCGCCAATTTTGTTGATGATGATTTCACTCACAATCAGACATAGATATATTTTCTCTACAACAAAAACACTATCTCTCTTGAAAGATAACAAATCCAGAAAGAATTTTTTGGCCCAAGGCTCTGTTAGCTAGTTCTCAACATGATTATCTTCACTCAATGTCATTGTATTATTGTTTTCACACGGGGACTTACAAATATTGTTCTTACTTTCACCGGTCCAAGTAAATTACTGCAAATATCATTATGATCTCACATGATTCGTGCTTACTCTATATATATCTCATTAGATTTACTCATTAAAAGATAAACTTTGATCAAATTCTTCTATATTTAAACTAACTTTGATCAATTCTTCTAAAACTATCTCTGATTAACTGAGCTTT
The DNA here is from genome assembly GCA_027924645.1 of Cunninghamia lanceolata. Classification (NCBI taxonomy): domain Eukaryota; kingdom Viridiplantae; phylum Streptophyta; class Pinopsida; order Cupressales; family Cupressaceae; genus Cunninghamia; species Cunninghamia lanceolata. Next base: position 4,978,084 of record BSBN01000523.1, on the reverse strand, counting down.
GATCGATTCTTCTACATTTAACATAACTTTGATCAGTTCTTCTGAAACTATCTCTAATTAATTGAACTTTGATCAATTCTCTTGGAAATCACTTAAAGATCTTCTTTAAACTATCAGATTCACCATAATTTCTAGTTATTTCCTTAGAATTTAACATTATTTTCACTTATTTCAAACAATTTTGGAATGAAAGATAAAAGATAAGGTTTGAGAGAAAAGTGATTCTAAGAAAACTAAGTTCTCAATGTTGGAAAATTGCTGGTGTTATCATTGATGTCAACCTCTAGTAGATAGTTCACATGGTAACTTCCAAGTGCTTTTGAGAAAAAATGATAAAAAGGTGTGCAGTGTGACATGAGTGCTGTCAATGTTGTACTCTGCATTTCTTCTCAGTTGAAGATATGCTTGTATAGTTTGGAGGTGATGATTGAAGGTATTTAGAGGTGTTATATCCAGAGTTTCAGGTTCTAGATCATGTGGAAGTGGAAGATGTGTTTGTCAGTGTTTACTTGTATAGAAGATTGTCTGGGAGAAATGAAATTTCTCTGTATTTCTCCACATTGATGTCTCATGTCTTGTGGATCTAGGAGAGTGCTTATATTGTCTATATCTACCTTCCTTTGAAGTTTCTAGTGTTGGGGTGCTCTATAATTTTTGCTCTTGTGTTGGTGATCAGTAGCAGTGTGTCTTGATGTGCATAATGAAGACATTATTTGCTTCAAGTAGTTGCAGCAATGTTGTAGAAATTTCTAATGATGGTGAGTATTCTAGGAAGGTGTGTGAATGTTGTGGAGTCTCTCTCTTTCATCCGCATAATGTTTTTGGACTTGGAGAAGTGTGGTTGTGTTCATTATCTCAAGTTTGGCTGACCTGGCTTACTAGCACCATTTACGGAGGTACCTCGTGGATTGTGGATGTGATGAGCAGCTTGGTGATACATATGTGAGTCATAGTTAACCCTTGATGTGGTCCAATTTCACTTCTTTCCACCATGAAAGTGTTTAGTGTTGACCTAATTGGTGTTGCACGTTTGAAGTGCACATGCTTCATTAGGACCGACCTAATTGTTATAGGTCTTGGTTGTAGATGGTATAAATGAAAGATGAAGTTGAGTGGAGAAATGCAGAGAAGAGAATGTGAATGTGAATCAAGGGCAGTGAGTTGTGTGCGACTTAAATGCTTATGACTCTAGAATGCAGTAAGCAGAAGGTGTCTACATTTTAGTGTGCTAGAAATTATTGGAGGTAGTGAGCCAAAGGTTACAGATGGCAAGGAGTGGCAGTGGTGGATCTCCCCTATTGCTTTGAGATAGTGAATCTATTTGTAACAGTCTTCTTCTTTCTTCTCCCTTTTGAGTAGTGAGCCTTTCTTTTCGGTAGTGAGCCTTTTCTCTAGGCAATGAGCCCTTGACAATGATCTTATTTAATTTTTGTGTTGTTATTCATATATATATGTGAGCTAATCCTCACTGTGGTTTTCCCTTATTGGGTTTTCCACATAAATCTAGTGTTCTTATGTGTTTGAATGTGTTTGCATTGATGATTCATATGTTTATATTCTACTAATGCATGTTAAGAGGTTTAATATTGGAATTGCTTTGAGGGTTTAAGGTTTTAATTGACAACTGATTCACCCCACCCCTCTTAGTTGTCATGTGCACTCTAACAATTGGTATCAGAGCCAAGTTCCCTGAAGAATCTTAACTACTTTGGGTAGATCTAGATGGCACATAGGAAAGGTATGGAGATTCTAGTGTTTGATGGAACAAATTATGATTTTTGGAAGACCGAGATGGAAAGCTTTCTATTCTCACTAGATATGGTGTATGGAAGATAGTTGACAAAAAGTATACTATACCTCCTAATGGTCCAAAGGATGATGATGAGATTAAATATTATGAGAACAATGGCAAGGCAAGGAGTGCTCTTCTGAATAGTCTCTCTGATTCTAAACTAGTAAAGGTAATGAGTTACAAAACTACTCATTAGATTTGGAAGAAGATGGAAAGTACCTATGAAGGAGATGGCAAAGTTAAGCAAGCAAAGATGTAGATTTTGAAGACCAAGTTTGAAACCTTGAAGATGTCAGAGGATTAAAATATTACAACCTACATGCGAAGAGTGGATGAAGTTGTCAACTCCATCAATTGCCTTGGTGGAAATCTGGGGGAAAGTGAAGTGGTAAAGAAGGTACTAATAAATCTTCCAAAAACTTAGTGTTAAAGTTTCTACTATTGAAGAAACTCAATATTTGGACAAGTATTCTAGGGATCAAATTTTTGGTACTCTAACTACTTTTGAGATAAGAGAGTTTGGTCAAGATGATTCAAGAAAAGAAACTGCTTTTAAGGTCAGAAAGACAAAAAAGAATGTTGAATTAGATTCAGATGACTTTGATGGAATAGAAGAAAATTTTGTAAGTAGATTGAAAAAAGGGATCTGGAAAATACAGAGGTAAGTTACCTTTCAAATGCTTTAACTATGGAAAGATAGGTCATTATGCTTCAAAATCTCCAATCAAAATTTTAAATGACAAATACAAGGACAACAAAGGTAAATCATTCAAAAGAAGTTACTATGTTAAGGAAGATGATAGCATATTTGATGATGAATCTGACTATTCAGATGATGAAAGTAATGAATTATTGTTCATGGCTTTGAATGTTGGAACTAATTTTGAAATGGGTATGAAGGAAATTGCTTCAGAAATAAAGCATGATATCAAAGGAGCTTTGGTAACTACTTTTCATGCAAGAGAAGATGAGAACCACTAGTTAATTGATAGTGGATTCTCAAATCATATGATAGGTGATAAGAACAAGTTTGTGAAGCTTGAAAGGATTGATGGAGGTTTTGTTAAGTTTGGAGATGATGCATCTACTAAGATCTGTGGAAAAGGTTCAATCAGTTTTGATGGCAAGAACAATATAGATGATGTTCTCTATGTCAAGGGTCTTTGACATAATCTTATAAGTGTGGGACAAATGTGTAGTAGAGGATATAATTTTGTGTTTTAGGATGGTGGATATGAATCAAAAAAGAAAACTCCAGAAATCTGATTGCTACATGAACAAGGACAAAAGGAAATATATATTATCTCAAAGGTGCTAATGGTATGTGCTTCATGATGCAAGTTAATGATAGTTAGCTATGGCATAGAAGAATGAGGCACATCAATTTTGATAGTCTAGTGAGGATAAACTCTATTCAAGCTATGAGGGATCTACCAAGGATTACAAAGCCTATCAATGCAACTTGCAAGGAATGTCAAATTGGGAAGCAAACAAGGAAGAACTTTAAGATCAAAGAATATTCCACCACTGGACCTCTGGAGTTGGTGCATATAGATCTATGTGGACCTACAAGAGTAGGAAGCTTTCAAGGTGACATGTGTTTCATGTTATTGATTGATTATTACTCTAGAATGACTTGGGTAACTTTTCTCAAAGAAATATCAGAAACTCTAGATAGGTTTAAAGAATTCAAGGTTATGGTTGAAAATGAAATTGATTTGAAGATCAAGTGTTTGAGGTCTGACAAGGGTGGTGAGTTCACCTCCAATGATTTTAAATACTTTTGTGAACATCATGGAATAAAGAGGCATTTGTCAGGCCCTAGGACTCCTCAGTAGAATGGAGTGGTGGAAAGAAAGAACATGATAGTTTAGGAAGTAGCAAGGACAATGTTGAAAGAAGAAAATTTGTTAGATATTTATTGGAGAGAATCTATTCACACTACAATCTGCATACAAAATAGAGTGTAAGCAAGGGTCAATAGGAAGTATGAGCAATGGTATGGAAGAACTCTTGTAAAATAATTTATTGTGTTTGGAAGCAAGTGCTACATTAGGAGAGATGAAGAAATTTTGGGAAAGTTTGATATAAAATCAGATGAAGGAATATTCCTTGGATATTCTACAAAGAGCAAGGCTTATAGGTTCTACAACAAGACACTAAAGAAATTAGTGAAAAGTGTAAATGTCAAAGTGGATGAAGAACCATATCAAATTTCAATGTTAATAGAAGGATATGAATCTGATGAGATCCCTTGCAAAGAAGAAGAAAGAGAAGAAGAAAGGGAAAAGGAGAAGCAAGTTGATGGAGATGCTTCGAAAAGGATTCCTAAGACCCCCAAGTATGTGTAGAAGAAATCATTATGAATATCAAATCATTGGAGATAAGAACAAGGTGTGTTGAAAATAAAAAGTATTGCTATGGTAGATAAACAGGTAAATTTTTGCTTATTATCTAAAATAGAACCCAAAATAGTGACTAAAGCCTACAAAGATGAGCACTGGATCAAGGCTATGGAAGAAGAATTGATGCAGATTTAGAAGAATCAGACTTGGGAAGTTGTCCCAAGACTAGTAGACAAGAATGTGATAGGAACCAAATGGGTCTTCTAGAACAAATTGAATGAGAATGGAGAAATGGTCAGAAATAAGGCTAGGCTTGTGTGTAAATGCTACTCACAAGTGGAAGGAATAGATTATGAAGAAACATTTGCTCCAATGGAAAGAGTGGAGGCCATTAGATTGTTTTTGGCCTTTATGGCTCACAAGGACTTCAAAGTCTATTAGATGGATGTGAAATTTGCATTCTTAAATGGAGAGTTGGAAGAGGAAGTATACATTAAAATACCAGAAGGATTTCAGTTACCAAATGATCCAAATATGGTCTATAGATTGAGGAAGGCACTATATGGACTCAAATAAGCTTAAAGAGCTTGGTATGCAAGGTTGGATAGGTACCTACTACAACAAGTATTCAAAAAGGGCACCGTAGATAGCAATCTATACTTCAAAGTTGAAGAAGATCAAATCCTGATTGTGTAAGTGTATGTTGATGTTATAATCTTTGGTGGAAATGAAGGTATGTGCAAGAGATTGACATAAGAGATGCAAAGAGAATTTGAAATGTCAATGTGTGGGGAAATGAACTTCTTCCTTGGATTACAAATCAGTCAATTAGAAAAGGGTAGTTTCATTTCATAGTCAAAGTATGCTAAGGAAATGTTGAAAGAGTTTGGAATGGAAGACTCCAAACCAGTATGTACTCCCATGACTACTAGTTGTAAATTAAGAAAAGATGATGAATCTCCTAAGGCCGATCATAGAAAATATAGATCAATGATTGGTGGACTGTTATATCAAACTGTTACTAGACCGGATATCATGCATGTAGTTTGTCTTGTGACTAGATTTCAAGCTAATCCTAGAGAATCATATGTTTTAGTAGTAAAGAGGATATTTAGATACTTGAAAGGCACTCTAGAGTTCAGCCTATGGTATCCCAAGGATATTGATTTCTCCTTGAGTGCATATACAGATGTAGATTGGGCATGTTGCATAGATGACAAAAGGAGTATAAGTGGTGGTGCTTTCTTTCTTGAAAGAAGACTTGTATCATGGTTAAGTAAGAAGCAAGACTCAATGTCATTATCTACTGTAGAAGTAGAGTACATTACAACAACATCTTGTTGCACACAGGTGTTGATGAGTGCCAGTTAGCACCCATGATAATACACCTTTTTACCTCTCTTTTCTTCCTTCTTATTCCATTGTCCTGATGATTGCACCAAAGTAGATTGACAAGATTTGTTCTAATTATGTTAATGAGATATGAATTACCTAAAATCATGATATTTGATTGAAGGACTAATGTGCATTAAATTGATGGAAATATGTAGAAATTTTCTCTTTTTAAATCTATAGGTGCAGGTGTTTAGGCAAAGACGATTTTGATCATCTACGAAGGTGGTCCTAATATCTCTAGAGCTGACATAAGGATACCACACCAGTCTCCAATATTTTCCAATATGATTGGAGAGATTTTGAGATAAGGGGGTGAATCATCTCTGGAGTTGAATTGAATTCATAAGCATATCTCTAGAGTTGGACAGAAAGTCATGAGCATATCTCTGGAGTTGCAGACAAAAGCACACACCTTCAGAGCCTCCTTAATACAAATGTAGATTTCCAACACCACTTCCAATCAACACTTCCAATGGTAATTGGGGTGCTCCAGATATTACTCAATCAGCACCTAAGTAATCGAATGAAGACCCTAGTTAACTGCTAGAAATTTTATTTCTCTTTTTTATTTTGCATGAGTTCTCAACAAACTGATTAAGTACCTATATTTCAGGGCCTCACTGCCTAGTTGTATTTGAAACTAAGACTTAGATTTAGTGAGACTATTGTTCCACTAAAATCTATTTTAATTGCATGATTTTTACTTTATAGTTAAACAGTTAGTAGAATAAGAGATTGATGCTTCATAGATAGACTGATAGTTAGGGTAATTGATATCTCATTGCTGGATTAGATATAAAATACAAAGAAGAAGTAGAAGAAATATAGAGGATGAATTATTATTATTGTAATCTCATTTTGATATAGATACTTTTCTGAATACAAAAGGATACTGATGGGATTAGACTAAAAGAGAATTGTGATATTATATTCATGTGCTGATTCATTGCCTTAGTCTTCAGTCCTGAGGGTGAGAAGCAAGGGCCCACTCCTACCATCAAGGCAGAAGGCTAGTATTTGTTTATTTGTTATTCTACTTAGAAAGATAGTTACTATTTTCTCATAAATAAATGTATGCTTCAATTGTATGGATTAGTATAGATCTACATTAGCAATTCATTGTTTCAGCTTTGTTTCTAGCATTCCTAGGATTTATTTCCATAGCGAATAGATTAGTAGCATAAGTTTTCTGAATAGGTGGAGATCATTAGAGTTAGTTAAATAGACTAACAACTATAGGATTCCTAATTGCAGATAGCCAAGGACACAACCCTGGATTTGACACATGAAAATATGATTAAATGTTGAGGACCAATGACCCTTGTCATTTTTGGCGACGTTGCCGGGGATCTTTGTGTTAATTAGGGAAACTTAGTTAAATAGTTTTAGGATAGATTAAATCTGTATGGTTAGAGCTAGGGACTCAAAAGGAAGATAGATAAAATAGACACGCCAGCAACAAACTATAGGAGAAAGCAGTGGGGTGGCACAATATCTTGTTGAAGAGAGACACCTAGAACCTACCTTAGAAACTGCACTTCAACTCAATAATCCCTTAAATTCTCCAAGTCCTCCACTCATTGAATATATCCAAGAATTACAACAAAAAATCTAGGCAGATCCTTTGACAGAAACTAATTCCTCAGAACCTCGCACTGAATCTCAAAGAGAAGAACCAATATCAGACATGGATGATAATCATGAAGAGGATGATAATCAAGCTCCAAGAACCTTCTCATATCCCATTGTTCTAGCTGCTGGAGATAATGCCCTTATGAAGAACATTTCACCTTCACATTTGCCAAATTTTAGGGGTCTTGCTTCTGAGGATCCAGATCAGTTTTTGTTTGAATTCAAAGTGGTATCCCAGACTTATGATTATGGATCAGATAATCAAAAACTCAAACTTTTCCCCTCAACAATGAAAGATTTTTCTATGAGATGGCTCATGGGTTTGCCCCAAAACTCCATCCATTCTTGGGAATAGATGGAAATAGAGTTGTTAGGAAAATACCAAGATTACTGTAGAGTCAGTGATAAAAATGAGGAATTGTTCAAAATTAAACAAAGAGAGGAAGAAACCTTAGGGGACTATGTGGATAGATTCAAATTCACTTTGAGAAGGTATGGCAACCCTGTGAATCACTGTTTGGCCAGAACCCTATTTGCAAAAGGATTAGATAAAGAATCAAAACAGGTACTGAATCTAATGGGAAAAGGGAATATCAATAAAATGGATATGCCTGCTATAGAAGAAATCTATAGGAACTATTCCAGAACCCATGATGGAGTGAGAACACCCAAATCTTTCAAAGGGAAGAATGAAATAGGATAGTTAATGGAGGAGATTGCAAATCTTAAAAGAGGTATTCTAGTCCAACTAAATACCACATTAGATGGGATTCAGGCAAAAACTAGAACAACTAATCATAGCAGAACAACTAAACCACTCTCCATATATTGTCCTAGGTGTAGAAACAAACACCTGTTTTGAGAATACCCTTTAGATAAATTGAAGATCTATCAGATCTGTGATAGGAAACATCCTACTAGTCAATGTGATCATCTCCCAGCCTTAAAAAGGCTAAGTAAAAAGAATGCCATTATAGAGGAGGAGTTGAACTATGTAGGACAAAAACAAGCTGGGAATTTCCCTTATAATTAGTATCCAAACCGGGCTTCTTATAGGGGTCCTTCTAATTGGGGAAATGATCAATGGAATCCAACTTGGCATAGGCCTCAGAATATTCCTCCTTGGGGACCACAAGATTGGCCAAACCAACAATGGCAGAACCAACATTGGCAAAATCAGCCCTGGGGGAATCAATAATGGCCACAATAGTTTGGATCACAAAACATGCAGCCTCATTGGGGTCCTCAACAGGGTTATAATCAATAATACTAGGGACAACCTCGATGTTTCCAACCTCAACAACAAGCAATGCTAACTGGACCCCCTAACACACAAGGACATTCACAAAATGAATGAGTTAGCCAACCACCCTTACCAGCTCAACCTATACCAAACCCACAGAATAAATAGGGAGCAGCTATTTACATGATAGGACAAGAAAATATAGCTGGTATGAATGCCATTTATTCCAATAATCTCTAGCTGTGTTCTGGGAAAGCACTTCCAAGACCATTTCCTCCAACTATAGTTGAAGTAACTAATGATGAGGAACTTGAAAATCCATCTACTCAGCTTCAAGAGGAGACTACTATCAAAATAGTGCTAAAAGAACCATCCTTGGATATCTTCGGAGTTCCTCCTAAAAGAATGACTCCGGAGAACACCCCTAGAAACATATCTGCTAAGAACTACGGAGTTGCTCCAGAGATAGAAAAAATAGCACCATACCCAGAACAGCTTAAATAGCATGTCCCTTAGAAAAAGGTCTTACAAAAACAAGTCTAATCTACCCTGGAATCAAAACTTTTACAAGAAATTAGACAATTGAACATTGAAATTCTGCTCCTACAAGCAATTAGGGATGTGCCTGAACTAAACCAATTCATCAAATAACATTGTGTTAAGACCCAAGGTAGGAAAAAAAAACTTTCCTTCCACCATTTAGGTGGAAGGAAAAGTAGTAGACCTCCTAATGGGAGAAATACTCCTCCCAAAATATGGAGATCCTGGGAATCCTATCATAACTGTTTACATCTCAGGGGTAGAAATATCTAATGTTTTGGTTGATTTGGGAGTAGCAATAAATGTAATGATAGTTCACACAATGGACAAATTAGCCCTAACAGGTATCCAATCCACATCTACAATCCTTCAACTCGCTGACTAGTCAGTAGCTAGTCCAAAAGGGGTGATAATTGATTTTCTAGCTATGATAGAATCATGGGAATTCCCAGTAGACTTCCTGATATTAGAACGAAGAAACCAATGGAATGCATATCCATTGATATTAGGAAGACCATGGCTAGCTACAATAGTAGCATCTATTGATTATCGAATAGGGGACATGGTCATTTCTAATGGAATAGATTTGAAGAAAATATCTTTGTATCCTCCAGCTAAACCATCGATACATTATTCAGGAAGAGTATGGGTAGATGAGTCGAATAACAAGGAAAATAGTGCCTCAGTAGCTATGGTTACCATCAAAGAACATTTGGGTGAGTTAGAAGAAGAAATACACTATGATACAATGGAAGATATCACCCACATTCTTATTAACGAGGATATAATGGATCTAGCCCAAGATTCAAAAAGAGAATTTCTTGCTTCTGCTCATTGTACCCTAGCAAATATCATTCCTTATGGAGAGACCTTTTATAGAGACAACCACATTCCACATGTTGCTTCTACATTCTTTCCCCCTTAATACCATGACTCCAAGATATGGATTGAATACATCTATGGATCAGATCACAAAACAGGTCATGATTTTACCTAGGAAAACACTGAATATCAACACCCAGTTACAAGAAAAATAGGAAGAAGCATTTCTCAAACTCCTAATTTCCCATTCAACAGCTTTTGCTTGGGAATACAAAGATATGAAGGGCATCCCTCCTAAGATCTGTACTCATCATATATACACTGAAGATGTCAAACCTGTTAGACAACCCTAGAGAAGATTGAACCCTACTTTAAAAGACATTATTAAGACTGAAATAGAAAAATTGCTGCAAGCAGGGTTTATATATCCAATCTGAGATAGTCAATGGGTCTCACCCTTAGTCATAGTGCCTAAAAATAATGGGAAGTGGAGAGTATGTATTGACTATAGAGTGCTAAGCAAAGCCACAAAGAATGACTACTTTCCTTTACAATTCATTTACCAAGTGCTAGACAACCTTATAGGGAGAAAGTACTTCTCATTCCTGGATGGGTTCAATGGATATAACCAAATCCAAGTAGCACCTGAAGATCAAGATAAAACCACTTTCACTTGTTCTTGGGGAACTTTTGCCTACAAAGTTCTTCCATTTAGACTATGTAATGCTCCGACTACATTTCAGAGGCTTGTTTTAGCCATTTTTGCTGAATTAGCTAATGAGTGCATGGAAGTCTATATGGATGACTTTATTGTGTATGGGGACAACTTTGAAGAAGCTCTCATAAACCTAGAAAAGGCACTAAAATTCTATGAAAAAAAGTCGACTATCCTTGAGCCATGAAAAATGCTTTATGATGGTAGAGGAAGGAATTGTATTGGGACACCACATCTCAGCAAATGGGATCAAAGTAGACCAAAACAAAATAGAAGTGATCAAATAGCTACCCTCACCTAAATATTAGATAGATGTTAGAAGTTTTGTAGGTCATGTAGGCTACTATAGGAGATTTATAGAAAATTTCAGCAGAATAACTGCTCCTTTGTTTACCTTGATTAACAAAGACACATATTTTTTATGGACAAAGGATTGTTAATCAGCATTTGAAACCATTAAGGAGAAAATTACTGTCACACCTAATTTAAGAGAACCCAATTGGACTCTGCCATTTCACATACAAACTGATGCTTCAAATGAGTCTATTGGAGTAGTCTTAGGACAAAAAAAGGAGGGAGAAGGTATGCATGACATTTGCTACATCAATAAAAACCTTACCTCTGCAGAAAGAAACTATACCACAACTGAAAAAGAATTCTTGGCAGTCATTTATGCTATAAACAAATTTAGACATTATATCACTGGATACAAAATATTTGTACATACTAATCATGCAGCTATCAAATACTTAATGAATAAGCTAGTAGTGAGTGCAAGGATAATTAGGTGGTTATTGCAATTGTAGGAATTTGACATTACCATAGTTGATAATCTAGGAAAAATCAATTTGGTTGCTAACTTTCTATCAAGATTGCATATAGGTGGAGAGAACCAACCAGTGGAGGACAAATTTCCAAATGAACATCTTTTTGCTATTTCATCTACTGTACCTTGGTTTGTAGACATAGCTAATCTCTTAGCTACAGACTTGTTTCCATCCCATTTTACCTCAAAACAAAAGAAGCGCTTACTAAAAGAAAGCTTATCTTACAAATGGTTAAATGGTTTACTGTTTAAATGTGGTCCTGATTTCATTTAATATAGGTGTCTAAAAGCTGATGAAATTTTTGATATCTTAAGGTCATGTCATGATGAACCATCTTGTGGGCATTATTCTTCACACAGAACCATCCATAAAATTCTGGGAGTTGGTTACTACTAGCCCTCTATTCATAAGGATACCAAGAAGTATGTGCAATAGTGTGATTAGTGTCAAAGGATGGGATAGCCAACCTTCACCCAGGAAATGTCACTTCATCCTCAAGTAATGTTGGAGCCCTTTGAGCAATGGGGTCTAGACTTTGTGGGAATAATTTCTCCACCATCATCAGGCAAAGAGTACATTCTGGTATGCACAGACTATGTAACTAAATGGGCTGAAGTTTAGGCATTGTAATTTGCAAGAGAAGAGAAAGTTGCTAATTTCCTTTATAACAAAATTTTCTTAAGGTTTGGAGCCCCAAGATCAATAGTTTTAGATAGAGGACCTTAATTCACTTCCCAAGTAATCAAAGCATTCACAGACTTATATCAAGTTAAGCACATGAAATCTTCACCTTACCATCCCCAAGCCAATGGGCAAGTGGAGGTGACTAATAGGGAACTAGAGAATATCCTGACAAGAACAGTGGCCATGAATAGAAAGGATTGGGCTAATAGATTACCTAAAGTAGTTTGGGCTTACAATACCACTTGGAAGTCCACAACCAAATTCTCACCATATGAATTGGTTTATGGAAAGAAACACATTCTATCTATAGAATTTGAACTACAGACAATCAAAACTTCATTACATATCAGTCTACCATTGTCTATAGCACAACAGAACAGGATTCCTCAACTCAATGAGTTGGATGAAATCTGTATAGAAACTATACAACAAACAGAACTTGTTCAGTATCAAAGGAAATAATGGCATGGCCAACACATCAAAAGAAGGACATTTCAGCAGGGTGATTGGGTTCTCCTATATGATTCCAAGTTCAAGGAGTTCAAAGGGTAGATACAAACTCACTGGATGGGTCCTTATCAGATAAAGGAATTTTTTGAAAATGGAACAGTTTTGCTAGAGCCCATTGATCGAAGCATAGATTCATTTTTAGTGAATGGCCATAGAATCTGACTCTATAAAAGACCATCAACTAAGGAGGAATTTATCAAGGATTTGTGCTTGGTTATAGGGGACACATCATCTATCATAGATTAGACTAAAAAAAAAGGAAGGTTAAAAACTAGCAATGGCATCCTTCTTGAAAAAAAAAAGGAGGAAGGTTGAAAACTAGCAAATGGTGGCCTTCTTGAAAAAAAAAAGAAGAGAAAAGATGGAAAACCAGTAAATGACTATCTTTCTCACCCAAGGGGATTAAAAACCAGTAAATGGTGGTTCCCTTCTTCTTGCCAGATTGGAATAATCAAGCTATGGAGGTAATTAGGTGCCAAAAGTTACTAAAGCAAATCTTTGTAGCAAACTAGGAGCACCTCTAGTGCTTCACAAACTAGGAGCACCTCCGACCCTTCACCAAAAAAGAACGATTTTAAAATATAAAAGAAAATAAGGAGGGGACCCACCTCTCCAGGTAATAAAGTGGAGACATCATTAATGAGGTCAGCATGACTCATCCTCCACTCTATGACATAAATAATGATGAAGTCAGCATGCATATCAGACCAGCAATAAAAAATCCATCGCTTTCACATATGCAAGTCATCATGGATTGCTTTACCAACGTCACCTGACAACATGTCAATCCCACACCACTCGGTGGGAATAATTATAAAATATGTGACAACAAGGATGTCGATGCCAGTTCAAAGCCTCAAAGGAGCTGCTCACGTGTCGAGTCACATCAGATCTTATTAAAGTTGTGGCGTTGCAGCTAAATACATTGGGCCATCATCACTAAGAGTGATTTAGGTAATTCTCTTTAATTAAATTTGTGAAGGGAAAATTGAAGTAAACATGAGTAATCAATATATCAATATCAATAATATCCAAAACTCAATGAAATATAGAAACAAAGAAATCAACCAAACAAAGAACTTCAAAAACCTTTGCAAACCTCAAAGCTTCATGGCTTCCATTGGTTGCCTATCTCAATTGATCTTGCATGTATGAATAAGGCCCTCAGAGAGTGCACTTCCTTGCTATTCCAAGATTGTCAATGGAGAATGGCTATGATAATGCTATGTAATGAAGATGAGCTTCACAACAATAATAGTAGTCTGTAGTAACAAGTGTGATCGCAAGCAATGAAGGAATTGGTGCCAAAGGCATGCTATAATTCCTACAGAGTAACAATATTAAAAGCTTGGATGAATGAAATGGAGGAATAGGGTTCAATTTATAGACTTGTGAAAGAGAAGATCAATGTTATAGAAAGAATAAGAAGATCAATGGTATAGAACGGTTGAGAGTATGTGCACGAATAAGAAGAAGACAAGTGTCACACAAAAGCTATTTTATTTGAGTTAACTACTTTCTTTTATAAAGATATGAATTGCTTTTCATAAATTAGAATGCTTTTTTCTAATTTAAGAGATATTGATAAAAATAAGGTTGATTGAGTCAGTTAACTCAACTTGAGATTTGCTTTTGCATGATTTGAGAGAAATTAAATAATAAATTATTTAATTTTGTGTTCATGAAGAAGAAGACTTATTTTTAGAAGATTTGGAAGATATTTGAAGATAGGAAAGCAAATTAAATAAATAAATTTATTTAATTGTTGTGCATGATTTGGAAGAATAAATAAAATATTTGATTATATTTTATTTTTGGAGATTGAGAGGATTTTAAATAAATATGATTGATTTATTCAAATTTGGAAGAAGAATTGACTTAATTAAATAATTGAGAATTATTTAATTGTTTGGAAGAATGTAAATTAAATAAAAGATTTTATTTAATTTTGACTTTAGAAGAAGTAATTAAATATTTAATTAACTTAGAGGAATATGAATCAAATAAATAAATTTGTTTATTTATTTATTGATAGAGGAATTAGATGGAATAAATATTAAGAATGTTTATTTAGACCAAGTTGTGTCATTTTTAGGCGTATACAAAATTAATTAATAACTTTCTTGTGAGTTCTATTTTTAGGTGTCATTATTGTGATACATCTCCTTGCCATTTTTTACCCTGTTAACTCATGTATTCCACCATATTTGCCACATTGTCGACCTGTCTATGGAGTGTCACATCATTCCCCTACAATTATGACTAAATATCCATGTTAAACTAGTCTCAAGCTTCCTTCTCATAATCTGAGTAAAAAAATCAACATATCAATCCCAATTCAAAGATTGCAGAATTCTCCAAAATCTTTGAGTTTAATATTCAAGTCTACTACCATAGTCCACATAGAGTAAAAAGAGAAAAATAGACCACAGAGGGAATCAAGAAGAACTTTAGCTAGAGGAGGTGGAATAGGACAGGAAGATGGGAGTGAAAAAGAAGTCAGATCCAGAGAATATAATAGGCCTTCTGCAGGATCAACCTATAGTAGACATCTTAAGGAATGCAGGGTGGTTAGAATTTTTGGAGAAATTTGAAGGCTTTCAGGAGGATATTGTGGATGATTTCTTATGCAACCTAAATTATAATCAAATGATTGTGAGAGGGGTTCATGTCAATGTCTCTTTCACCATTATCAGTCATATCTCAAGGCTACCAAAATTAGGTGAGAGGTTTTACCATTTAAAGACCCTATATTTGATTAAAAATTTCTTAGAAAAAGGTGAACTTGAAATACAATTACATTTAAGCAAAAATGAGGTTAAAGGAATTTATAGGTCTTCACTTCCACAACCATGGCAATCTGTAGGTATTTGGTTAATGAAATATTTTACATGTAATGGCCAATTCTCCATAGTTTTAGGACCAATAATGAAAATGTTAATTTTTCTGAGGCATGGGAATGTACATCTAGAATTTAGCATAAACATCCCAAACTTTTTGTATTCTACCATTAAAGCCTCTGTAGACAAAGTATTAATAGGGGAAAGGTCCTATGAAAAACCATGGCCTCATTTTCTTAATTGTAAAGCATCACTTTTTATCCCAAGCTAATGGGGAAGCTTTATGGGTGACATATTTAGAGAATAAACCATAGGGCAGAACACCAGAGAGGGCACAGGGAATGGATGAGACTTCCTCTACCCAGTAGGAAGAGGAGGCAATGCCTTCAACTTCCTCTCCAGCTATTGAGAAAGATAAAGGTCAGAAACCAACAATGGAAGAAACTTCATCTGTTGCCCCTGTTACGAGCAAAAAGAGGAAAGAGAAGGAGGTTGTGGATGAAGTCTCAGTTGCCTCAGCACAACTAAATGAACCTATTATAGAACAAACCCTATATATGACTCACTTAGCAAAATAAAAGATGAACTTGGCTGAGGAGTCTATTCCAACCAAACAAACAAGGGAAGCAGTTGTTATAGAGGAGGAAATTATGCAGATCTCTACCCAGATTTTTGACCCCAAGAAGCAAAAGAAGATGACAAGGCAGGGCTAGAAAACAAAAATGACTTCAAAGAAAATTGATTCTAGCATACACTACTGGGCTACGGAAGAATCTCATGATTCAAATGAAATTCCTCTAGTTAGGAAGAAGAAACAAAGAGAAGTGGCTAAGGAAGCTTCCTCAGAACCATCTGTTCATCCAAGTTCTCATATTTCAACTCCACAACATTCCCATACTCTAGAGATAGATCAGAGAGACACTTTCACTATTTCCTTAGACTCTGAGGATAATATACCTATTACAGAGGCACCCAACCCACCTGTGCTATAGAGAAGCAAGAGAAAAAGACAACTCACTCAAGCTGAAAAAGATGCCACTCTCTTGGCTGAGGTTCTCTTTGGTTTTAGAACTTTTGTGGATGAAGTTGGACCTTCATCAGGACCAATAATTACAGAGAGAAATCAAGAGGAAGCTTAGGATAAGGAGATTGCAGGGGAAGTTGAAAAAGGGCAAGTTGATCCAGCTGACAATGAAGAGCAAAGAGCTATGGAAAACCTTGAAGTGGAACAAATAGGAGAAGAAACAAGGACTTATTCTTACCCCTCTGATCAAGAGGATGTAGA
This sequence comes from Cunninghamia lanceolata, assembly GCA_027924645.1. Lineage (NCBI taxonomy): Eukaryota > Viridiplantae > Streptophyta > Pinopsida > Cupressales > Cupressaceae > Cunninghamia > Cunninghamia lanceolata. The sequence continues at coordinate 4,961,454 of BSBN01000523.1, read as the reverse complement.
GATTCCAAGGGAACAACTACTGCTAGAGGAAATAGATAATATGAAGAGATTATTATGGGGTAAAAACTTAATTATTATTGACCTCAAGAAGGTCACGAAGGAAAAGGATATGGAACAAAAATAGATGATTGAAGGAATGTAAGCAAAACTCCAGGACAAATAGAAGATAATTCAAGAGAAAGAAGTAGAAATTAGAGACCAAGAAATAGAGGCAACCCAAAGTATCAAGGAAAAGGAAGAAGAGGCAGCACAAAATATTTTTGATCTTATGAAGGCTTGAGACAATAGTCTCACAATAATGGCAACACTTGTTGAAAAAGTACAAAGTCAAGCCAAACAATTAACATGGGCCAATAACAGGATAGATGATCAAGAAGAATACATTTAGGAGTTGATTGGCCCAGTGGCAACCAATGAATAGGGGATGCAAATAGATCCATACTTAGGACCAATTCCAATAGATATCCCTAAGGCCCTATTTCATTGGGAAAGAAGATGTAGGGAATATGAGGCTTCTAAATCAATGCTGCAATTACAAAGGGCAGTGACTGCCATGTCACAAAGAGTACAAACTTTGGAGAAAAAGGTCCTTCAAGTAGCTTCCATTTCATCTGAGATCCTATCTTGCAGACCCCATAGTGGAAGTTATGCTCTTTTTTTACAAGAAAGAATCCTATAGAGAAGGATATCTTTGGTTTTGTTTGATTTAACTGAGGACATAGAGACAGGGTCAGGTTTCATGGAGGCATACATGAAAAGTCCTTATGAGGATAAGGATTTTCTGTGTGAGCTATATTTGCATGGTTTTTACATCGATGATCATACCTTTGTTATCAACTATTTTGTAGGAGAATGCCAACTTAGGGCATTCATGTCACTAATGATAAATCATCATATTTGGAATGAAAGGATGGATGCTTATATAAAGAAGGATGTAGAAACAAGTCTTTTCATTAGAAGGGAATCTTCAAATACCAATGCTTTTAAGATTCATTTCAAGGCAAAGATTTACTCTCTAGAAGGTAAGACCAAGATTTTTCCTTTATATCTGAAACATCTATAGGAATGCTCCATTGATTTTGGTCTCCTCATAAATAGTTTATCTAATCAAATGCTTCTAGTGGTAAAGAAAAGGTGGAACACTTTAACTATGGAATAAAAGATGAGAGAAGTGGTGTCCCCTGCCAACCAAAAATTGTTTATGAGGAAGGCCAGCACAATGTCCAAATTGATGGATAAATACCAACTAGAGTGGATAGGTGGCTATTTTAGACCTCCTCTCATCATTGAGCCACTACCTATCTAGGCTGAACAAATGGAAGATGCTAGATTTCAAGAATGGATGAAGCAGGTTGATCAATTTAGAGGGAATGGTAATACAGATAGCACCAGTTGGCCCACTTATGCGGATGAATTCAATTTTACTGATAGAATATTCCACCTAAAAGAGTCCAAATTGTGAAAAGAATGAGGACCTACTAACCTTTAAGTTCGGGGAGATGATGAGTGCCAGTAGCACCCATGATAATACACCTTTTTACCTCTCTTTTCTTCCTTCTTATTCCATTGTCCTGATGATTGCACCAAAGTAGATTGACAAGATTTGTTCTAATTATGTTAATGAGAGATGAATTAGCTAAAATCATGATTTTTGATTGAAGGACTAATGTGCATTAAATTGATGGAAATATGTAGAAATTCTCTCTTTTTGAATCTATAGGTGTAGGTGTTCAGGCAAAGACAATTTTGAGCATCTCCAATGGTGGTCCTAATATCTCTGGAACTGACATAAGGATACCACACTAGTCTCCAATATTTTCCAATATTATTGGAGAGATTTTGAGATAAGGGGGTGAATCATCTCTAGAGCTGAACTAAAGTCATAAGCATATTTCTAGAGTTGAACAGAAAATCATTAGCATATCTCTAGAGTTGTAGACAAAAGCACACGCCTCTGGAGCCTCCTTAATACAAATGCAAATTTCCAACGTCGCTGCCACTCAACACTTCTAGTGGTAATTGGGGTGCTCAAGATATTACTCAATCAACACCTGAGTAATTGAATGAAGACTCTAGTTAACTGCTAGAAGTTTTATTTCTTTTTTTGATTTTGCATGAGCTCTCGATAAACTGATTAAGTACCTATATTTCAGGGCCTTGCTGTCTAGTTGTATTTAAAACTAAGACTCAGATTTAGTGAGACTGTTGTTCTACTAAAATCTATTTTAATTGCATGATTTTTACTCTGTAGTTAAATAGTTGGTAGAATAAGAGATTGATACTATCTCATAGATACACTGATAGTTAGGGTAAGTGATATCTAATCACTGGATTAGATATAAACATACAAAGTAGCAAGAAAAGAAATATAGTGGATGAATTATTATTATTGTAATCTCATTTTGATATAGATACTTTTCTGAATACAAAAGGATACTGATGGGATTGGACTGAAAGAGAATTGTGATATTATATTCCTGTGTTGATTCATTGCCTTAGTCTTTAGTCTTGAGGGTGAGGAGCAAGGGCCCACTCCCACCATCAAGGCAGAAGGCTAGTATTTGTTTATTTATTATTGTATTTCAGATTCTGTTTAGAAAGATAGTTACTATTTTCTCATAGATAAATGTATGTTTCAATTGTATGGATTAGCATAGATCTACATTAGTAATTCATTGTTTCAGCTTTGTTTCCAAGATTCCTAGGATTTATTTCCATAGAGGACATATCAGTAGCATTAGTTTCCTAAATAGGTAGAGATAATTAGAGTTAGTTAAATAGACTGACAACTATAGCATTCCTAATTGCAGATAGCCAAGGACACAACCCTAGATTTGACACAGAAAATATGATTAAATGCTGAGGACCAATGACCCTTGTTAGGGGTTGTGGATGAAGAAGACATTGAAGGATATCAAAGTATCATATGATGAACCCATTCCTATCTTATGTGATAATACAAGTGCTATCAACATTTCAAAAAATATGGTAATACATTCAATGACAAAGCATATTTTGATCCAGTATCACTTCCTAAGAGAGAATGTTGTAGAAAATGAGGTGAAATTGGAGTATGTGCCTACCAAGGATCAAGTTGCAGACATCTTTACAAAGGCTCTTCCTAAGGATACAATTGAGTATCTCTGGCAGAAGTTAGGTGTTATTGCCCCTCCTTCTTTTGAATAGATGCATAAGTGTGTGCATCTGTTCGGGAAGCATTTCAAGATACATCCTTTATCTTGGACTAATGTTGAAGGCTACCTCTCAGGGGGAGTAGGTAGTAATACTATTGGTTGGTGCAGTTAGATTGAGCATATCTTATGATCCTAAGGGGGAGATTACAAATAAGTGAGAATAGTGGAGATAGTACAGGTACTTGCTAGTGTTGTGGTTGTTTCCCTTTTCTATTGATGTCAAAGGGGGAGAGAGTTGAAGTGATTGAAAAACCATTGTGCAAAGAGATGTGTAAAGAGTAAGAGTTGTCTCTATTAGGAGTATTACTGAGCTTTTGATTGAATGCTTTAGGTCTTGATGGTTTTTCAAAGAGTTGGTGTTGCTATCAATGAAAAAGGGGGAGATTGTTGGAAACTTTCTAGTGTTGTCATTGATGTCAACCTCCAGCAGATAGTTCACTTGGTTTCCAAGTGCTTTTGAGAAATTTTGATAAAAAGGTGTGCATTGTGATAGGGGTTCTCTTAGTGTTGTACTTCGTATTTCTTCTTAGTTGAAGATATGCTTGTGCGGTTTGGAGGTAATGATCAGAGGTATTCAGAGGTGTTATATCCAGACTTTTAGGTTCTGGATCATTCAAAAGTGGAAGATGTGCTTGACAAAGTGTTTGCTTGTATAGAAGACTATCTAGGAGAAATGAGATTGCTCCAAATTTCTCTACATTGATGTCTCATGTCTTGTGGATCTGAGAGAGTGCTTATATTGTTTGTATCTACATTCCTTTTAAGTTTCTAGTGTTGGGGTGCTCTGCAAGATCTTCTCTTGTGTTGGTGATCAGTAGGAGTGTGTCCTGATGTGCATAATGAAGACATTCTTTGCTTCAAGTGGTTCTGGAAGTGTTGTAGAAGTTTATGATGATGGTGAGTATTTTGGGAAGGTGTTTGAATGTCGTGGAGTGTCTCTCTCTTGCCTACATGATGTTTTTAGTCTTGGAGAAGCATGGATGTGGTTGTTAGCTCATGTTTCATCGACTTAGCTTACTAGCGACATTTGTAGAGGTACCTCGTAGATTGTGGATGTGATGAGAAGCTTGGTGATACAGATTTGAGTCCTAGTTAAACCTTGATGTGGTCCACATTCACTTCTTTCCACCGTGGAAGTGGTTAGTACCAACCTAATTGGTGTTGCACATTTGAAGTGCACACGCTTCATTAGAACTGACCTAATTGATATAGGTCTTGGTTGTAGACGGTATAAATGCAAGATGAAGTTGAGTGGAATAATGCAAAGAAGAGAATGTGAATGTGAATCAAGGGAAGTGAGTTGTGTATGAGCTTAAATGATTATGATTTATAAATGTAGTGAGTAGAAGGTGTCTACATTTCAATGTGCTAGAAGTTGCTAGAGGCAATGAGCCAAAGATTGCAGATGGCAAGGAGTGGCAATGATGGATCTCTCCTATTTCTTTGAGATAGTGAATCTCTCTGTAATAGTCTTCTTCTTTCTTCTCTCTTTTGGGTAGTGAGCCTTTTCTCTGTGTAGTGAGCCCTTAGTAGTGAGCCTATTTGATTTTGGTGTTGTTATTCATATATGTGAGATAATCCTCACTGTAGCTTTTCCTTTATTGAGTTTTCCATATAAATATGGTGTTCTTATGTGTTCTTATGTGTTTGCATTGATGATTCATATGTTTACATTCTACTAATGCATGTTAAGAGGTTTAAGATTGGAATTGCTTTAAGGGTTTAAGGTTTTAATTGACAACTGATTCACCCCCTCTCAGTTCTCCTGTGCATTCTAACAATTAGTAATTGCACACATAAATATGGTAAAATTCATAAATCAAAGATAAATCTACTTATACTTTGTTGGAAACTCACTAGTGTTGTCATTGATGTCAATTCTAGTAGGTATTTCACTTGGTTTTAAGTGATTTTGAAAAAAATTAAATAAAAAGGTGTGCAGTGTGACAAAGATGTGCTCAGTGTTATGCTCTGCATTTCTTCCTAGTTGGAGATATGCTTGTACAATTTTTTAGTGTTGATCAGAGATGTTCATAAGTGTTATATCTAGAGTTTCAGGTTCTAGATCATGTGGAAGTGGAAGATGTGTTTGACAGGGTGTTTGCCTATGTAGAAGATTGTCTAGGAGAAATGAGATTGCTCTGCATTTCTCTACATTAAGGTTTCCTATCCTGTGGATCTGGGAATGTGCTTATACAGTCTACATATACTTTCCCTTGAAGTTTCTAGTGTTGAGTTGCTCTGCAAGTTTAGTTCTTATGTCGGTGTTCAGTGGTAGTGCATCCTGATGTGCATAATGAAGACATTCTTTGTTTTAGGTGGTTGTAGTAGTATTGTAGAAGATTTTGATGGTGTTGAATGTTATGGAAAGGTGTGTGGATGTTGTAGAGTGGTTCTTTGTTGTCTACATGATGTTTTTGGACTTGGAGAGGCATGGATATGGTCAATAGCTCAGGTTTGGTTGACCTATCTTGCTAGCACTATTTGCGGAGGTATCTCATAGATTGTGGATGTAATGAGTAGTGTGGGGATACTAATTTGAGTCCTAGTTAACCCTTGGCATGCTCCACTTTCACTTCTTTCTACTGTAGAAGTGTTTAGTGTCAACCTATTTGGTGTTACACATTTGAGGTGCACACATTTCATTAGGACTGACCTAATTAAGATTTTTTAGATCGTGGATGGTATATATGCAAGATGAAGTTGTGTGGAGCAAGGTAGAGAAGATTTTGTGAATGTGAATCAAGGATAGTGAGTTGAGTGTGAGATTAAATGCTTATGACTCTCGAATACAGTGAGCAGAAGGTGTCTACATTTCAGTGTGCTTGAAGTTGGTGGTGGTAGTGAGCCAAAGTTTGCATATGGAAAGAAGTTGCAATGGTGGATTTCTCTTGTTGCCTTGAGATAGTTAATCTCTCTATAACATTTTTCTTCTATTCTTCTCTCTTTGGATAGTAAGTCCTTCTGGGCAGTGAGCCCTTGGCAATGAACCTATTTGTATTCAGTGTTGCTATTCATATATATGAGTTACTCCTCACCATGGTTTTTCCCTTCTTGGGGTTTCCACATAAATCTAGTGTTCTTATGTTTTTGGATGTGTTTGCATTAATGCTTCATATATTTACATTCTATTAATGCATGATAAGAGGTTGATGTTTTGAATTTCTTTGAGGGTTTAAAGTTTTAATACACAATTGATTCATCCTCCTCTTAGTTGTCATGTGCATTCTAAAAATTGGTATCAGAGCTAGATCCCTTGAAGAAGCTTAACCACTTAGGGTAGATCCAAATGGCACATAGGAAAGGTATTGAAGTTCCAGTGTTTGATGAAACTAATTATGCTTTTTGGAAGACTAGGATGGAAAGCTTTCTTATCTCATTAGGATATGGCATATGGAAGTTAGGTGAGAAAAAATATACTATACCTACAAATGGTCTAAAGGATGAAGATGAGACTAAATACTATGAGAACAATGGAAAGGCAAGGAGTGCCCTTTTGAACAGTCTTTCTGATTCTAAATTAGTGAAGGTAATGAGCTACAAGACTACTCATGAGATCTAGAAGAAGCTGGCAAGTACCTATGAAGGAGATGACAAGGTCAAGTAAGCAAAGTGTAGATTTTGAAGGCCAATTTTGAAACCCTAAGGATGTTAGAGGATGCAATTATAGAAAGCTACATACAGAGAGTGGATGAGGTTGTCAATTCCATCAATGGTCTAGGTGGGAAGCTAGAGGAAAGTGAAGTGGTAAAGAAGGTACTAAGAACTCTTCCAAAATATTATAGTGCTAAAGTTTCTGCTATTGAAGAGACTCAAAATTTGGATAATTATTCTAGGAATCAAATGTTTGGTACTTTAACTACTTTTGAGATAAGAGAATTTGGTCAAGATGATTCAAGAAAAGAAACTACTTTTAAGGCCAACAAGATAGAAAAGAATGACAAATTAGATCGAGATGATTTTGATGAAGTAGAAGAAAATTTTGTGAGTCGATTGAAAAAGGGATCTAGAAAATATAGAGCTAAGTTAGCTTTCAAATGCTTTAATTATGGAAAGATAGGTCAATATGCTTCAAAATGTCTAGTCAAGATTTCAAATGATAAATACAAGGATAACAAAGGAAAATCATTCAAGAGGAGTTATTATGTTAAATAAAATGACAACATATCTGATGACGAGTCTGACTATTTGGATGATGAAAGTGATGAATGCTTGTTCATGGTATTGAATGCTTGTTCATGGCATTGAATTCTTGTTCATGGCATTGAATGTTGGAACTAATTATACTAACTTTGAAAGATGCATAAAGGAAATTGCTTCAGAAACAAGTCACAACATCAAAGGAGATTTGGTAACTACTTTTCAAATCAAAGGAGAAGAGGGGAATGACTGGTTAATTGATAGTGGGTGTTCAAATCATATGACAGGTGATAAGAATAAGTTTTCTTAAGCTTGAGAAGTTTGATGAAGGTTTTGTTAAGTTTGGATATGATGCATCTACTAAGATCTGTAGAAAAGGCTCAATTAGTTTTGATGGCAAGCATAATATAGATGATGTTGTTTATGTCAAAGGTCTCTAGCATAATCTTCTAAGTGTAGGACAAATGTGCAGTAGAGGATATAACCTTGTATTTCAGGATGGTGGCTGTGAAATCAAAAAACAAAACTTCAGAACTCTAGTTGCTAAAGGAATAAGGACAAAAAGATATATATCAACTCAAAGGTGCTAATGGTATGTGTTTCATGACTCAAGTTACCAAAAGTTGGCTATGGCATAGAAGAATGTGTCACATCAATTTTGACAGTCTAGTGAAGATCAACTCTAGTCAAGTTGTGAGGAATCTGCCAAGAATTACAAAGCCTATCAATGCAACCTATAAGGAATGTCAGATTGGGAAGCAAACAAGGAAGAATTTCATGATCAAAGAGTATTCTACCACTAGACCTCTAGAGTTGGTGCATACAGATCTGTGTGAACCTACAAGAGTAGGAAGCTTTCAAGGTGATATGTATTTCATGTTGTTGATTGATGATTACTCTAGAATGACTTGGGTAACTTTTCTCAAAGAAAAAGAAAAATCTCTAGATAAAATTAAAGCATTCAAGGTTATGGTTGAAAATGAAATTGATATGAACATTATGTGTTTGAGGTCTAACAGAGGTGGTGAGTTCACCTCCAATGAGTTTAATTACTTTTGTGAAGATCATGGAATAAAGAGGCATTTATCATCCCCTAGGACTTCTCAGTAGAATGGAGTTGTAGATAGATAAAATAGGATAGTTTAAGAAGTAGCAAGGACAATGTTGGAAGAAGAAAATCTACTAGATATCTATTGGAGAGAAGCTATTCACACTGCAGTCTACATGCAAAACAAAGTGCAAGCAAGGGTCAGCAGTTCAAAGACTCCATATGAACTTTGGTATGGAAGAACTCCTACCATAAAATATTTTAGAGTGTTTGGAATCAAGTGCTGTATTAGGAGAGATGAAAAAAACTTGGGAAAGTTTGATACAAGATCAAATGAAGGAATCTTCCATGGATATTCCCCAAGGAATAAGGCTTATAGGTGTTACAACAAGAAGCTAAAGAAGCTAGTTGAAAGTGCAAATGTCAAAGTGGATGAAGAACCACATCAAAGCTCAGTACTAATAGAAGGATATGAATCTGATGAGCCCCCTTGTAGAGAAGAAGAAAGAGAAGAAGAAAAGGAAAAGGAGATACAAGTTGATGAAGAAGAGGTTCTGGAAAGGATTTCTAAGACTCCCAAGTATGTGTAGAAAAATCATTCTAAAGAGCAGATCATTGGAGATAAGAACAAAGGTGTGTTAACAAGAAGGAAATTTTCTATGGTAGATGAACAAATAAATTTGTTTTTTCTGTCTAAAATAGAACCCAAAACAGTGACTGAAGCATGTAAAGATGAGCACTGGATCAAGGCTATGGAAGAAGAATTGATGCAGATTGACAAGAACCAGACTTGGGAAGTCATTCCAAGACCAGTAGAAAAAATGTGATTGGAACTAAATGGGTCTTCTGGAATAAATTGAATGAGAATGGAGAAGTAGTCAAAAATTAGGCTAGGGTTATTTGTAAATTCTACTCACAAGTGGAAGGAATAAATTATGATGAAACATTTTCTCTGGTGGAAAGATAAGAGGCCATTAGAATGTTCTTGGCCTTAGCAGCTCATAAGGACTTCAAAGTCTTTTATATGGATATGAAATCTATTAAATATCATGAACACTAAGAGGGGTGTGAATCAGTGTTCTATAAATCTTTTCAAGCACTTTTACTTTTAACCATTTTCCAAAATTAATTGAACAAAGGTACAACATGCAAATGAATAGCAAACATAAAAGCATGACACATGGACACCAAGATTTTTACGTGGAAACCCCAAAGAGGGAAAAACCACAGAGAGGATTAGCTCTCAAATATATATATATTACAATCTTTACAAATAATGATGTTCAGGCTTGGTCACTCCATGGGCCTGGAACATGTTGGCTCACTACCTCAACCCTAAACCTAGAATAATTACAATAAGGGTTGTTAAACCCTGAGGGCTATTAACCCTATTGGAGGCTCACTGCCATGCTCACTGCCTTATTGAAGAAGGCTCACTACCAAGTACAAATCAAATAGCACATGGAAACTAAATACTACATAAGCATCTGTCAATATGCCAAGGTGCAGTCATTTAGCAACTAAATTTTGAATCCCAAGTCTTCATTATCACTGATCCTTTATCTCTACTTTTTTATTTGTATACTCGCATTATTCCAACACACTCTCACACTCCCTCAACCAAAATTCATTGCTCTTATATATCTACATCATGATTTGATCCATAATTAGGTCAGCATCCAAGAAATAAAACATGTACATAGAAAGATGTAGCTTGTCGACTCAATCCAATACACTATAGTTATGCAAACCCAAATCTTTTTCCAAATGTGTTCATATAGGTCAGCTCTAATCATTCAATCACTTAAATAGATCCTTCACACACCATCTCTCCTCCACACAATGATTTATCATACTAGTCAGCATGTTCCTTAAGAGCGTGCTTAATAGGTTAATATGTAGACTTACAACTTTTACTGCAGATCACAAAACACTTCCAAAAACATATCAAGGACTCTTCACACATTCCCAATCTTACCCTCAGAACCACAAGGCATGATATCATCTTGTGAGGGAATGTGAACCATCAAAACTCAGACTCTATCTCTATCAAACTCTATAAAACACTATACAGATACTCAACAGCTTGCAACTATCTTTCCAGTGGACCTTAGATCTCACAACTCTGTAATTAGACACTTCATATAGGTGTTTACAACACCTTAAAACTACATAAAAAAATACTCACCTGTAGAGGAATGCGGACCATTACAATGTGCCCTATTCACTGTCTCTGCTATACCTCTATTCACACGGACTTAGATAATTCTTCCAAATGACTTCTGAAGGAAGTCAGGACTTAATCTCTAGAGCATAACACCATCAAAACAATTAAGAACATCATACCTGAACCACATTTCCAGATCATCATCTGTGGAAGCATACTGACCCACTTAATGTCCTCTACTTTGTAAATGCCCATACTTAGCCATTTCTACCAACCAAACTTGAATTCCAATGTGATGTTCCAAAGTTATGTCTTCCTGTCATGCTGATAAGATCTTCAGGCCTTGTTTCCCTTGTTGCCATCAATGACAACATACAAGTCCATACCGGAGCAGTGTCTCTTGCCAACAATCTCCCCCTTTGGCATTGATGGCAACACTTAATCAAAACTGCTTGATTGCTCCCCCTTACTATATACACTTCATTCTCCTACTCCCCTTGAGATGTTTATCCATTTTTCACTAATCTTCTTCTCCCCTTTTGATGTCAATGGAAAAGGGTGTGATCTGGAACCAAAAATTTGTCAAAATTTCAAAAATTTATGTACTCTGCTACATATTTACAAGTACAATCTTCATCTTTATATTACATGTATTTGAGAATTCCATTGAATGCGTTCTTAATCTATGCCCACTCAATATCCCAGCCTTTCTTGGAATTATCCAAAATCTAAATGTGTCCACTAAGAGAAAGACTAAGGCTTCTGCCTTTTGAGATTAGAAGTTGTATCTATTTGTACAACTAACTTAGCCTCTGCAACAAGATTTGTCATTGAGTCCAACTTAAGGCAGATTAGTCTTCTTAACTGTCCCATTCTACTTTTTATCTGATACCTCTGATTTATTAAGTCAGTCAAGTTATTGTGAATGCTAATGACTTCGGTTTCTTTATTGCTTACTGACTCTATTGCCAAATCAAATTTCATGGAAATATCCACCAGTTTATATTCTAGATCTTTGATCTTATCTTCGATCTTCTGAGTAACTTTTGGCCAAGATAAAGTAAATTTGTACAAATCACTAGCTTCTTTCACAACTTTTTGAAAGTTTGCTATTTTTTTATCTAGCTAAATTTTATCATTAGCTATCATTATCTTCAATTCTTCCAACCTTTTCTTATCAAATTCTTGCCTTACCTTTATTTCTCTAGACTTTTCAATGGATTTAAACTATTTACTTATAGAGTTTATTAGGCCCTTCAGATGGTTTGATGAAGACATGGATGAATCCTTATGGTAGGTAGTGTCATGCCCACATTTCCCATGTGGTCATAACACACAACACATGTGTCATACGGTCATGACATGAAATATCAAAAAATTTCCACTCATCCCTAGAAACCCCCTCGCATGTGTCAGCATTCTCGGTGGCAATACATATAAGGCATAAACATGTCAATCAAATTCAGGGTCATACGATCACATGTGCATTCCCCTAAGCGATGATAGCTGACTAAGGGGGTCAATGCAACGTGAGTAGCGTCGCCACTAGAGTTAGGATCAATTGATAGAAACCCTAAGTTTTCCTATGTGAGTGAAAGGATTTAGAAATGAGTCAAAATCAAAAGCCTAATTCTAAAGCATAACATAATTTAAATAACAGCTCATTTATGATCATCAAGCTTGCGTAAAATGTTAAATCCTAACTCTATGCAAGGTTTAAATCTCTAAAGAATGTGATCCCTGAATCCCAAAAAATCTGGTAGCATAACGCCTCATGGGCATGAATAGGGATTATTCTAATAAATAAAATTTAAATCTAAGGTTCCCTCAACTCACTAAATTGGATTAAATGACTTAATTAATTAATTATTTATTCCACACTATGTTAAATGAATTAAATCAACTAAATTAATTAAAATAAAATTAACCTCATTGATTAATGACCACATGCAATAAATTAAATTCAATTGATTAAAAATTAATTATGTTTCAAAAATTAAATTAGAAGGGAAATTAAATAGAATAAATAAACCCCACTTCAAAATAATTAAATTAAAAAAATATATTTTCCTCTAGTTCAAATACTAAACTTAAATGATTCCATTCGAATAATAATTCCTACCCTCTAATAATTGAAATAACAAGTAGAATTATGGAGTTTGAACAAGTTTTTTTTGCTCTGCATATTTTTGAGATTGACCACCATTGTCTCTCTAGGTTCATACCGCACTCTAGGCACATGAAGTATAGCTTTTTTTTGCAGTACGCCTGCATTTATTGCTGCTTTTTGGCCATTTAGATGGCTCTTACCGCTTCTAACCCAGCATTTGTTGCTGGTGTTGGCGGTTCTTCAGCTCTGAACAATGGCTCCTCCACCAACCAAACATCCTCAAAAGTTTGTTTTGAAGGTGTTCCATGAGGTAAGCCTTCAGACCCTCCTGTTGATGTGATCTTACCATCATAGGAATTTGATACTACTTGTTTATGGTTAGAGCATCATACTCTCATTGGTTATTTTGTAGGGAGAACTCCCCCTGAATCTATGCTCAAAGAATGGGTCCAAAAGGCTTGGGTCCCTCATGGGATCTGCCTTGATATGGTCCAGAATTTGACCAAAGGCTTTTTCCTTTTCCACTTTGCTGAAGTTAGCCATGTTCAAGAAATTTTGAACCATGGCCCTTGGTATGTTCAGTTTTCCCTGTTGGTCTTCCAACAATGGACATAGGATTTTTTGGCCTTTGATGATACCAAACACAGAGTTCCTATGTGGATTTAATTCCCTAGTTTACGTTTGCCCTGTCTGCACTTCCTGCATGACATTGCCTCTTGTTTAGGAAGAGTTATTTGTGTTGAACTTGATAGGTTCTTTCAAGTACACTCTCAAAAGTGTGTTTGTGTTGAGGTGGATCTTTCGAAAGACCTCAAGGAATTTATTGACATTCAAATTGGCCCCCTTCAGTACACCTAGAAAGTCATGTACTTCAATTTACCCAATACTTTCTATCGATGTCAATCAGTAGAGCATAAAATTAGGGATTGTCCTCTTTCCATGCCTAGAACCTGGGTTCCTCTCAAGGAGACTATACAAGCATGCCCTGTAGCAAACCATGTAGTAACTATGCCTAAGGAGATGGTTTCTAAACCAATGGACACTTGGGCTACTGTTACCAATCATAAACACAAAGTGAAACCCTCTGAAGCAGTTAAAGAGGTTTCAAAGCTTTCTGCAATTGGCGGGAAGGACAACAATAAGAGTTCTCTTGTGCTGCCTTTGCAGCAAGCATCATTGCCAAGGGCAAGAGCTTGTGTCAATTCTTCTGTGATGCCTCACAGGTGCTCTCGCAGCCGTAAGCTTCCTAAGGAGGGAAAAATTGTTCAGGAGCTTAAAAAACATCAAATCCCTCCTCTCCACTTTGGGTCAAACCCCACCGACTTTCTTCAGAATAGTTTTTCTTCATTTGGAAGCCTGGATTCTATGGATATGGTGGAGGATTTTAAATGAATTTTCTCTCTTGGAATGTTAGAGGTCTCACTGACCTCTCTAGGAAGTACTCTGTTCATGATGCTCTCCATCATTATGTTTCTCTTAATGTTTTATTCCTACAAGAAGTTAAAGTTACATGCTTTCTTTTGTCTTCAGCTTGCCGTTGTATTTGGCCAGTCAGTAACGTATTTTCACTTCCCATGAGGCTGGCAAAGGTGGTGTAACTACTCTTTTGTCCCCTTAGTGGCATGATTGAGTGGTGGATCGCAGGGTGGATCCCACCAACTAGTTAGTCTGTATGCTTCTTAATATTAGTAATCACTCTTTTGGGATTATTAATGTTTATGCTTCAAATGATGTGTCAGAAGGATCTGCTTTGTGGCGGTGGATTGTGGATTCATTGCCTGTGGCCACATGGCTTATTTGTAGAGATTTTTATATGGTTGAAATGGCTACTGACAAGGATGGTGTTCTACCTTTTCAGTGGCCAGCTGGAGAAAGAGAGACATGGTTCCATATGCACAATAAATTGGGATTTTTTTCCCAATATTGGCCACTGTCACTCCATGATATGGTGTGGAGTCTGATCAGTCTCCAAGTGGGAGATTGTTGTTATATGGAGCCTAATCAGACTCGGAGGTTATATTTACCCCACTTTTATCGGCGCGATTTCCCCCCAAATTCCTATGGTTTTTTATTATTTTATAATGCACCGAAAGTTAATTTTTTCATTGACCGACATAAGAAAACCCTATTTTGTAACCAACGAAAGCTTGATAAAAAGCGGCTAAGGGTTAGGGTTTTGATATTGTATTGTAGCATTTTGTAGTGGTATTTAGTTGTAGGGATTGCTGATTGTAATCGGTTTGATTTACTGGATAATAATATTGGACTCTCTGTTTGGTGGATGTAGCTCGAGTTTGGGTGAACCACGTTAAAACTTGTCTCTCGTTGTTATTATTTCTGTGTATTTCCATTTCTCTATTTAATCTTTATTTGCATTTAATTGATATCTTCTGCCGGCTAACCCTAACAAGTGGTATCAGAGTGGGTTGTGTTCGATTATCGTCTGCAGGAAAGTCTCATGGTTGAGTGGGAGCAATGGCGGACGAGGGTAAAACGAAGGTTGATAAATTCAATGGGCATAACTATCAGTTATGGAAGATGCAGATGGAGGATTACCTCTATAAAAAAGATTTATGGAGGCCGTTGGAAGGAGTAGCCAAGAAATCGGCAACAATGTCTGATGAGGATTGGAATCTTCTTGACAGAAAGGCACTAGGAACCATTCGGTTGTGCCTGGCACCATCGGTGGCATTCAATATAACAGAAGCGAAGACAACAAATGGTCTAATCAAAGCTTTGGCAAAATTGTATGAAAAAACCTTAGCCTCAAATAAGGTATTTCTCATGAAGCAGTTGTTTAATTTGAAAATGGTTGAAGGTGGATCTGTGACAGGTCATTTAAATGAATTTAATACGATTGCCAGTCAATTGACTTCTGTAAATGTAAAATTTGATGAAGAAGTTAGAGCTCTCTTGATATTATGTTCATTGCCTAAAAGCTGGGATAGTTTGGTAATGGCAGTTAGTAACTCTATTTCTGGTTTAAATACCCTAAAATTTGATGATGTTGTTGGTGTTATTCTGAGTGAGGAAATTCGTAAGAAAAGCTCAGGTGGATCCAAATCAGGCAGTGTTTTGAATTCAGAAAGCAGGGGCAGATCAAAGGAGAGAGGAAAAGGTTTTGGAGGTCATGGGAAGTCACGAAGAAAATCAAACGACAAAAGATCCCAAACCAGAGGACAGAAGGATTGCTGGTACTGTGGAAAACCAGGTCATCTGAAGAAAGATTGCTGGTCTCAGAAAAACAAAGGAGACAAACAAGAAGGCAATAAGGAAGCAAATGTGGTAAGCAATAAGTTTGAAGATGATGCTTTGATTCTTTCCCTAGATAATGCTGATGATTCATGGGTTTTAGATTCAGGGGCCTCATTTCATGCTACACCCCATAGAAGTTATTTCCTTGATTATGTCCAAGGGGATTTTGGGCTGGTTTATTTGGGAGATAACGAACCCTATCAGATTGTTGGAAAGGGAAGAATCAAGATTCAGTTGCAGAATGGGAATCATTGGCTACTACAAGAGGTAAGGCATGTTCCAAGGCTTAGTAGGAATTTAATTTCAGCAGGGCAGCTAACTGAACAAGGTTGTACTGTTACATTTACTAATAAAAATTGGAAGGTTTCAAAAGGTGCCTTAGTAGTAGCAAAAGGTGTGAAAGTAGGCACCTTATATCTTTGTACAGGTCATACTGTTCCTTCTACTTTAGCTGTTACAGAGAAAAAACAAACAGGTTCAAGAATAGTTGCTATAGGTTTGTAGGAAGAGACTGGAAAAGTTGTTGCAGGTTCTGAGACAACACTGTGGCATTACAGACTTGGGCATATGAGTGAAAAAGGTATGAAGGTACTTCATTCTAAGAAAGTTTTACCAGGTCTGAAATGTATTAATATGGATTTCTGTGAAAGTTGTGTGTATGGAAAACAAAAGAGAGTTAGTTTTCTCAAGGATGGGAAGCAAAAGAAAAATGAAAAATTAGAGCTTGTGCATATAGATGTATGGGGACCAGCTCAGGTATCTTCTCTCGGTGGTTCTCGGTATTATGTTACATTCATAGATGATGCAACTAGGAAGGTCTGGATTTATTTCCTTAGATAGAAATCTGATGTATTTGAAACATTTAAGAAATGGAGAAGCTTGGTTGAGAATGAGACGGGTAAAAGATTAAAATGTCTTAGATCTGATAATGGCGGTGAGTATTGCAGCAAAGAATTTGAAGATTATTGTTCCTTTAATGGAATTCGTAGGCAGAAAATGGTTCCAGGGACTCCACAGGAAAATGGAGTGGCTGAACGCATGAATAAGACAATAATGGAGCATGCAAGGACCATGAGATTGCATGCTGGGCTGCCTTTAAACATGTGGGCAGAGGCTGTCAACACTGCTGTATATTTAATTAACAGAGGTCCTTCAGTTCCTTTGGGCTGTGGTATTCCAGAGGAAGCATGGATAGGCAAGAAGGTGAGTTATTCTTTTCTGAAAACCTTCGGCTGTGAAGCATTTGCACATATAGATTCTGAAAATACAACCAAGCTGGATGCAAAATCAAAAAGGTGTACCTTTGTTGGATATGGCATTGATGAATTTGGTTATAGGCTTTGGGATTTTGAAAATCAGAAAATTGTGAGAAGCAGGGATGTTATATTCAATGAGAAGGTGTTGTACAAAGATCAATTGCAGCAGCATGAGAAGAAAGAAAAGGATTATGTTGTGCTAGACGATACTCCAAATAGTGATGTTCCAGTGGTTCCTCATGCTCCGCAACAGCAACCAGAAATACCACAAACTCCAGTGAATGTTAGATAGTCCCCAAGGATAAGTAGACCTCCTAAAAGGTTTTCTCCCTCTTTGTATTCTATTTTGTTAACAGATGCTGGTGAACCAGAAGGGTATGATGAAGCTATGCAGGTGGATACACAGGTTCAGTGGGAGCTTGCAATTAAAGAAGAAATGGACTCCTTGCTGAAAAATCAGACTTGGGAATTATGTAAGTTACCTGCAGGTAAAAAGGCTTTACCAAATAAATGGGTTTACAGGCTGAAAGAGGAAGATGGAGGTAAGAACAGATTTAAGGCTAGGTTAGTTGTAAAAGGATTTGCATAGAAAAAGGGCATTGATTTTGATGAGATATTTTCTCCGGTTGTCAAGATGACTTCTATTTCATATTATTTTAAGTATTGTGGCTGCTGAAGATTTACATTTGGAATAGCTAGATGTTAAAACTACCTTTCTCCATGGTGATTTGGAGGAGGAGATCTATATGGAACAGACCCAAGGATTTGAGGTCAAAGGTAAGGAGAAACTAGTGTGCAGATTGAAGAAGAGTTTGGATGGCCTGAAACAAGCACCTCGGCAATGGTATTTGAAATTTGACAGTTTTATGGCTAAGCAAGGCTACAACAGGTGTAATTCTGACCATTGTGTTTATTTTCAGAGGTTAGATAATGATAGCTACATTATTTTATGTTTATATGTTGATGACATGCTTGTAGCTGGGTCTAACATGGATCACATAAGAGAGTTAAAATAGCAATTGGCACAGTCATTTGATATGAAGGATTTGGGGGCTGTAAAACAAATCCTTGGTATGAAAATTTGCAGAGATAGGCAGAACAGAAATTTAACTCTATCTCAGGCTGCTTATGTTGAAAAGGTGTTGCAGAGATTCCACATGGAGAATGCAAAAGCTGTCAGCACACCTTTGCCTAGTCATTTGAAATTGACTAAGGACATGTGTCCTAAGACACAAGCGGAGGAAGAGAAAATGTCCAAGGTACCATATGCTTCAGCTATAGGTAGTTTAATGTATGCCATGGTATGCAGGCAACCAGATATTGCACATGCTGTAGGAGTCGTTAGCCAGTATATGAGTCATCCCGGATTAGAGCATTGGAATGCAGTAAAATGGATTCTCAGGTATTTGAGAGGTACATCCAATAAACACTTATGTTTTGGGGGCTCTAATACTATTTTAGCAGGCTATGTAGACTCAGATTTGGCAGGAGATATTGATACCAGGTGGAGTACTACAGGTTATGTCTTTACTGTAGGAGGAACAACGGTGAGTTGGATTTCTAGGTTACAAAAGGTGGTTGCTTTATCCACCACAGAGGCAGAATATGTAGCTGCAACAGAGGCAAGCAAGGAGATGATATGGCTACAATCTTTCATGAATGAATTAGGCACACAACAGGTTAACAGTTATTTGTTTATGGATAGCCAGAGTGCCATACATCTTGCAAAGAATTCTGCCTTGCATTCAAAGACCAAACATATACAGTTGAGGTATCACTTCATTCAATTGGTGTTGGATGATGGACAGTTATAGCTGGCAAAGATACATACAGATGACAATCCAGTAGATATGTTTACAAAGGCAGTGACAAGGGAGAAGTTGAGCTCCTCTTCAGCTTCGGTTGGTCTTCTAGACTGAAAACAACCAAAAACAGAATAGCAGAGTCCCGGGTGCTTATTTCCAGTCGGAGCTATAGGGTCAGTGGTGTTATGATCAGTCTCCAAGTGGGAGATGATATGGTGTGGAGTCTGATCAATCTCCAAGTGGGATATTGTTGTTATATGGAGCCTAATCAGACTCGGAGGTTATATTTACCCCACTTTTATCGACGCGGTTTCCCCCCAAATTCCTACGATTTTTTATTATTTTATAATGCACCAGAAGTTAATTTTTTCATTGACCGACATAAGAAAACCCTATTTTGTAAATGAGAAAAGCTTGATGAAAAGTGGCTAAGGGTTAGGGTTTTGATATTGTATTGTAGCATTTTGTAGCGGTATTGAGTTACAGGGATTGCTGATTGTAATCGGTTTGATTTACTGGATAATAATATTGGACTCTCTGTTTGGTGGATGTAGCCCGAGTTTGGGTGAACCATGTTAAAACTTGTCTCTCGTTGTTATTATTTCTGTGTATTTCCATTTCTCTATTTAATCTTTATTTGCATTTAATTGATATCTTCTACCAGCTAACCCTAACACTCCAGTCCTTTATGGCATACTTGATGCAATTTTCAGGCTGGAACTAACAGGGTCTTTAAATGCCTTGATTGTGCTATGCTTTCTGTACAATCTTTTTTTAACTTCTCCACATCATCCACCCTTCCTGTGCAGCCATTAGTGGATGTGACGTTGTTAGATCACTTTCCAATTTAGTTTTCCATTGAGTGGCAGCTCACTCAGCCACGCGCTATGAAATCTCAATTTTTTCTGAACGCTTCCTTGCTTTCTCATCAACCCACCTTGGCACACATTTCAACTATTTGGAATTTAGAATGTCACCCATTACATGCTACTGGCTGGATTAAGTGGTGGAATGATACTATTACCTACACAGCAAGGTTTCTTTGCATCTATGGCCGTCAGCTGGCCAATTTTAGGAGAAGGGCTTATGAAGCTATTGTCACTGCTTTGAAATTTGCTTCTGAGGCCTTGGCTGCTGAGCCTTTTTCTCCTTCTAAGAAAGTCCTTGTTGCCAATTTACGAAATAAAAAATAAATGGTTGACTGCCATGCTACTAGAGGAGTACAACTTAAAGCCAGAATGCACTGGCTAAAGATTGGGGACCATGTTTCTAAGGAGTTCTTTCTTGCTCATGGTATTTCTTTACCAAATTGTTCCAGCCAACTGGTTAATGGTCATTTTGCTGATGACTCCTTTTTAACCTTATTGGAAGAAGAAAATTCAATTAAAAATGCTCTTGGTTGTCTGGAGACCTTTTGTTTAGCCTCAGGTTCTTCCATTCAGTGGCACAAGATGTTATTCTATAGACAGTCTATATTTCCCACTCCTCATTAGCTTCAGTAATATGGCTGGCACTGGGTTGGCCATGGTGAAATTTTTAGATTCATGGGTATTCCTTTTGCATTCCAGGGCACTTCTGCCACCCTATGGCAAGCTGTTCTTATCCATGTGGAGAAAAAACTTGTCGTCTAGATTACTAAGCCTCTTTCACTAGCTAGTAAATTTTAGCTTTGTTCTAAGATCTTAGCTGCAACCCATGTTTATTATTCTTCTTGTTAGGCTCCTTCAAAAAGCTCTTATGCCAAACTGGAAAAACTCTTGTAGGATTTCCTATGGACCTCTTTTGATACTTGCCATGGTTTTCATCACATTGCATGGGAATTTTGCTACCTTCCCAGAGATTCTTGAGGACTTGGTATTCTTTCTACTCACTACCAAGGAACTGCCTTGGCAGTCAAATGGATTGTTCATGCGCTCACTAGTAATGAGGCATGGAAGGTTTTACTCCGGCATAACATTCAAATGGGTCATCCTATAAACAAACCAGCTTGGAAAGGAATTGGTTTTTCTACTCTCCTTGTCATGAGAGAACCAATTCAAGTCTCAGGCACATTTGTGGTTAAGAGCATTTGGAAAGCCTAGGAAAAAATTAAACCTTGGTTATATTGGGCTGGTGATGGTTTTCGTGTTGTTATTTCAATCAATCACCTTAATATTTGGTGGTCACCTCTCCTAGCTTCTACAACCCAACCTTTGGCTAAATTGCAAGATTTAAAGGCTCTCAAATTTCACAAAAAGGGTGTTCAAACCCTTCAGGACCTATTTCATAGACCCACTATGAGCCTTTTGGCTTGGGAAACATTCTGTGTAAAATTTTCTCTTTCAAAAGTTGATAAGCCTACTTATGACAGAATCATCATGGCCATTCCACCTAAAATGTTGCACAAGGTTGAAATTTAGTCCAACAAGCCATGGTGGAAGGACTGGAAATGGTATCCAGACACACCTTTACATCATTTCAAGCCACAAATGGCTTACTGGTGGCTTTCACCTCTTTTACCCATGGCTACCACTCTTAATAAGCGCTGGCTTATTCATAGCTCTTTAAGTCTTTGGCATTCCAATTTTAAAACTGTTTGGTCTGCCATTCTTGAGCCAAAACTTGCTCATTTTTCATGGTGCATTCTCTTTCAAGGCTTGCCTATTGGTACTAGGATATTTCACCTTAGGGTCCAAGATCCCCGTTGCCCTTTTTGTGGACAAGTTGAAATGATTGAACATCTCTTTTGGTATTGCACCAGAGCTCAGCAATTCTGGATATGGATTCATGATTTTTTTCGGCCTTTTAGACCTGAGCCATTAACCTAGGAAATCATCCTGTTGGGTGATTCACCCAGGTTTCCTAAAAAATTTACTCAAATTTGGCATATTTTTTAGGGTGGAGATTTTATTTGCATTATGGAAACATCATAATTCTTGTATATTTTCAGCAAGCAAAATTGGAACTAATGTTTCTCTGTACATTAAAACTATTATTTGTTCTAATGTTCTCCTGCAGATTCAAGTGCAAGCTAACAAAGTTGCCTTGGAAGTGGCTCACTTACAAGAGTTGTTGGGTCATTGGGAGAATGCTCTCTGCACTGTGGCTCATGTCCCTCCCTCACCATCCTTTGTCAGAGCTCGCTCTCCTAACAGATGCAGAAGTGGTTCATCCAGAGATTCTCAGCCTCACTCCCAGCCTACTCTACATCGTGGTGTTCATAAGCGCTCGGCCTCTCCATGTCTGTGTGGATGGACTTTTGGCCATACTGCTAGTGCAACTGGGGATAACGCGGGGTGACTCGTTATGGATAATGCAGGTAATGCAGGTTGTCCTGCAATGGACAATGTAGGCTAGAATGCTCCTGGTTCTTCACATCCACCATCTACAAGGTGGTATAATACTAAGGTTTTCCCTTGGTTAAATTTGGCTATCTCACCTCAGCACGAGGAGCCAAATGTTTAGAAATAAAAATAGGAAAATGAAGATGGCTGGGCTATACCTGATGTCAACATAGACCCCGCGGACATTTAGGGGAAATCGGATGACAGGGATCTGCCATCTGTAGGAATGGCATTGGTTGTTTAATTATGTTTTGTCTTTGCTTTTATATGGGTCTTGTACCCTTTGATACTTTGTTCTAGATATTTCTAGGCTTAGCCCATGTGACTCTTGGGGTGTGCCTTGTAACCACCCGTTATTTTTTTGTGAAGTGTTTTATTATTTAAATAGATAAATTACATTTTCATCAAAAAAAAGTAACAACTATCAAAATCTAACTTTACTAAAAAAATCAACACACCTAAACTAAATTTCCCTTAACTCCCCACTTAAAATAAAATAAAAAAAGAGAGAAAATAAAAGGAGAGGGAAAATAATAAAAAGCTAATTTTAAATTTCAAGCCCTAAAAGGCCTCATAATAAAAAAGTAATTTCCTTATGGAAAGAGAGAAAAGCCCTAACCCTACTCAACTATTCTCATTTTGTTTTTCTTATCTCTATTTTCTCTCCATCTTCTCATTTCTTCTCTTTATTTTTTTTGTTACAAGTTTGAATGAAGACATCCATGGCCATCAATCCAAGAGGTATATTCATTTAATATATACCCCTTTTTTTGAATATATATATATACTGGTTAAATATAAATACAGAAACCAGAGATAAAAATGGTGTATATACTTAGTGTATACGCCTAAAAATGACATGACTGTCTAAATAAATATTCTTAATATTTATTCTATTCTAATTCCTCTATCAATAAATAAATAAATCAATTTATTTATTCGATTCACATTCCTCTAAATTAATTAAATATCAAAATATTTAATTACCTCTTCTAAAGTCAAAATTGAATAAAATCCTTTATTTAATTAAATTCCTCCAAACAATTAAATAAATCTTAATTATTTAATTTAATCAAATCAAATTTATTTAAATCCTCTCAATCTCTAAAAATAAAATATAATAAAATATTCTATTAGTTCTCCTAAATTCATTCTAAATTAAATAATAACAATTATTTAATTATCTCTTCCAATAATATCTTCTCTAAATTTAAATAAATCAAATATTTATTTAAGTTGTCTATTTCTTCTAAATTGAGTTATCTCTAAATATAATTCAATCCTTGTGCACATGCAATTGAATATTCTAAATATTTAATTGAGCTAAAATATCTTCTCATCCTCATGCAATTTCCTTTCTATAGTTTTATTCTCTTAATTGATTAATCTATTCTTTTAATTGATTTATCTCTTCAGTTAACTCATTCTTCTATTTTATTAATTCCTTTCATGCAAAATAGAGTAGGACACGTGTCCTCTTCTTATTTGCGCATGTTCCTCAAGGTCTCTCAACAGTTGTTCTTCTCATTTCTTTCTATACCGTTGATCTTCATTCTCCCAAGTCTATAAATTGAACCCTGTTCATCCATTTTATTCATCCAAGCTTTAAGTATCGTTACTCATCAGGAATTACAGCGTGCCTTTGGCACCAATTCCTTCATTGCTTGTGATCACACTTGTTACCATACTACTATCATTGTTGTGAAGCTCCTCTTCATTACAAAACTATCATAAACGTTCTCCATTGACAATCTTGGAATCATAGCAAGGAAGTGCACTCTCTGAGGGCCTTATTCATACATGCAAGATCGATTGAGATAGGTGTTGGTCTCTGAATCGGCAGAGGGTTTGCTAGTTCCAATGCACAGGTAGATTCAACCAACTAATACAGGAGGTTGCATGAGCTACCTCCCCTTCACTTCTAGTTCTGCCGCACCAAGGGGGGTTTCCCTAACCTAAAGATGTAACATTTGACTCACCCAATGATGGAAAGATTTAGCTTGACAACAATAGGAAAAATACTCTCATGTGTGGACCAAGATGTACATGATATATCACAAGTTTGGTAACATTCTTGGACATATTTGTCTGATTGTGGATGAGAGTATGTAGGGGTCCTAATCCTACTCCTACAACTAATAGGATGGAAGTTATAAAAAGATGGATTTTATATATTAGATGCAAGACAAGGGGTTTCAGATCATAACTACTAACCCAGGAGCAGACCGGTGCCTATCTCAGGGCAAGGAGTCAACTAGATGTATACAAGAGAATGGATTACATTTGGCATTCAAGTTTCAAGAGGTTAGATTGATGCTTGCCTTACAAACATCACCCAAGAATAGGTATTTAGCTGCCTCTACTTATATATATCCCAGCTGACATACAACCTTCTCCATACTTCACCTAAGACAATTTAATCCACTCCTTGAATAGAAGTTAGAGATGAAGCATGTGACACAGAAATCCATACCCTAGAACCTGTGAAACCCTTAGCAGCCAGATTCAAAAGAAGGAAAAGCATGCAACACATGGAGACAAGCAGCTAAACACATGCATACGAGCATTTTTCATATAAAACAACAATGAAACTAAAAATATCTACAATGTATATTCATAATGCAACTCATAAACTCCAAAATGAGATAAAAGAGCAAGGAAATGCCCTATTTTTTGCTATTCACACAAAAATGCCTAGGTCTTCAACAATAACCAATGAGTAACACCATCTGCTATATACAGCAAGGAAGGTGTACTCAGCACTAATCACATGGCTGACTCAAAATTTCACCAGATACATTGCATCATGAGAAAATGGCGCTCAACACATTGAATGTAGTAGGTGGGAGAGGAGGCAGGGAGTGGTTGGACTCAAGCCCTACACCACCACCTAGGGATTCACATCTTCAATCAGGTACTTGATCTGTCCATGCCTTCACCCATACCCTATAACATCTTCCATTAATGGCATACCAACCTGCAACCTTGGGAAATGCAATAGATTGCGCACTTTAAAATTTTCCTGCCAAGATTCATGACCTGACTTTTTAAAATCATGTGGGAACTAATTATCCCACATTCATCCCACAATGACCTCCTCAATACTTTATAAACTAGGTCATGAGCACATATGATGTCACACAATTTTACCTTGCGCGACCAACAAACCATCTGCCAAGACCCCATCATCATGACCCATGCCATCGGCGAACCTCCTGCATGATATCCTGATATGCAATATCACCTCGATATTTCACATCACCCTAATACAAAATATTACCCTTATCAGAAATATCAGCCCAATAAGAAATATCACCCTGATGACCAACCTCATCAGTACAACCTGATGCATCAGAGAAAAATCCTCCTCATCATATTCATACCAAATGCTTCACCGATGATCCACCTGTACTTGCTCATGTCCTCATTGGCGATCAGTGGTACCCCCATCATATCTGCTGATAATATCATGCCAAACACCACATGATGCATCCCACCAGATCAGATGATGTCACCGTCATATTGCAAAGGGTGATATCCCATGGCAGGGGTGATATTTGTAAGATGACTAATGCTTGAGAATATGTTCCTCTAAAAGAATATCGAGCTGTGTAAAAATTTGACGCAACATCAGAGTGATCTTTGGAAGATAACTGATATTTGTGATATCACCCCCCGCAAGAAATATGAAGTCAGACTGACAGGTAGATATCATCCCTCACTGTAAAATTGACGTTCGCACCTTAGGGTGATCTTGCGAACATGAGGTGATAAAACAACATAGGGGTGATTGAACATAGGGGTGATCATAACTAAGATCACCTGACATTTGAAACATGACCTCCCCCTCAGAATATCGGGTCATATTGAAACTCTACAGTAGCATCGGGGTGATCTTCCTTAAGATGACTGATATTTGAAAAATCATCCCCTAGGCAGAATATCAGGTCATATTGAAATATATGACCCCCCGCAAGAATATCAGGGTGACAAAAACCTTGACTTAGAATTTTTTAGGCTTTTCGGGAAGGTGCCTACAAAATTAATTGCTTGAAACCTGAATATTCATGCAGGCACCAACAATAGGCAACCAACGGAAGCTATGAAGCTTTGAGGTTTGCAAAAAGGTTTTTGAAGTTCTTTTGTTTGATTGATCTCTTTGTTTCTATATTTCGTTGAGTTTTGCGTATTTTTGATATTGATTATATTGATTTTTCATTTGAATCCAATTTTCCCTTAACACTTAGTGTGTGTATATGTATATATATGTGTGTGTGTATATATATATCATAAAATAATATTAAAAAAACTGTAGATTGAAAACTAGGGCCGAATGGATGAGTAGTAGAGGTGGGCGGAACTCTCATGGGCATTGCTATCACTGTGGAGAACAACACCATTTGTAGTATTTAGCACAGGGTTTATGGTAGCCAAGGGCATAAGAGGTGGTGAGGTGGGAGTGTGGGGAGGGGGCCGAACCCCCACCCACACCCCACTACGGTGAAGTGTGGGTGGGGGTTCGACCCCCTCCCCACACTCCAACAAAAACAAAAAAAAACACAGTGAAAAAAAAGACATTCAGTGGGGGGGTTCGAACCCCCCCCACCCCAACAATGTTAAAAATCAAAGACAAGAAGGTGTCATCGTTGTATCTAAATCGACATTATAAAATTTCACAGAGGTTTCTTTTCACATTTTACTTTCAGATTTAAAATTTATTTTCTATATAAACATAGTTAGTGTATATATATATATATACTCAAGGATATATATACACAGGTTTAACAATATCACTTATTTTTCTAGTTTATTAAAATATGAAAAAAAAACTATTGTAAATATATATATATATATATATGGACATATATAGATACACATTTTCTAAATTTCACAATTTTTTTTCTAGCAAGCTAAACAATGAGAAAAAAATTAATATAAAATGAATATATATATATATATATATATATATATATATATATATATATATATATATATTTAAATGACCACAACACATTACATATATATACATTTTTTTGTTTCTTTTGTAAATAAACCAACAACTCTTTTTTTTTTTAGAATCAATAATGCAACAACAACACTTCTTTCATTTGCTTGAAAACACATAGAAGTGAGAATTAAATTTAAACATTTACTTACAACAAAGATAAAGTTTTACATACAATATTTCTTTCTTTGTAAATTTTCTCAAGCATATGAACAAAACACCAACTATATTTTTATTTCCAACTTCAATAAAACTAAATACAACTCAAAAATTATAACATGTAACTTTACATAAATGAGAGAAAATTTATTCTCTCTAATAACTTGAAACAAATACACAAGACCAAACTTAGCCTTAGCTCACAAGGAGTCAAAATGACAAAACTCCAAGATAACTAGTCTTTATCTTCCAAGCTCCATAGCTGCAAATAACCTACAATATACACACATAGAAAGGGGGGAAAAGCCACTAAAAATCACTCTCCTCCCTACCATAGACTCACTCATGAGTCACCCCTGAGCTTGGAGGTCATCCTCACACAAGGAACACTCACTCCACTTCACAACAAAACACTCAAACAAAAAGTAATAAGAACACCCATGGCTTGCACAAAACAAAAATCACAAAAATGAGTTTAAAGGGGGTAGGGGAATGGACATCACTCAACTCAAGAGTGTTACACAAAATATCACCTAAAAATCAAATTTTCACAAGGCCTCAAGCCATCACATAAATACCATCTTTCACAAAATTTTCCCATGGGTCTCAAGCCATTCAAAAATACTCATTTTCTCATCTTGCCCTTAAGGCTAAAATACTACAAGAACTAGGATGTGACCTTGAGGAGGTTCACTCCTCCCCCAGCCCACACATGTTGAGCATTTTCTCCAAGTGGGGAGGCTCTTACAACACTCATAAAAAAATATCTCCACAACAACAAATGTAAAACACACACACACAAAGTCGTACAAGAATTGTAAGATACATAAGGAAAGGCCAAAGCCTTGAATCCTTCCTTTAATAGCCTAAAAGGAAGATAGTTGAAGAAGAGCCCCTTCCAACTCCACCTCCAAGTCCTTCTCCAAATGAGCCTTCAAAATCTCCTCTAACTATCTCACAAAATTTAAATTAAAATGAAAATTCCTAATAATTCAACAACCCTCTCCCTCTCTTCAAGAGGGATTCAAATAGGCTCTCCTCATGAGCCTTGAGGAATGGGGAGGTGACACTTGTCACCTCCTCCTTCCTCTACACAACCACTTGCAAGTTTCATGGAATGTGGTGGTGACACATGTCACTCACCCATTCCACCAAGTCTTGCCCCCTCCACTTGTGCTCTCTCACACATGTGGGAGATAAAAGTGAAGCCAAAGAAGGAGTGGGTACTACAAATGCCCCAATCATCTTCTCCTAAGAAAGTCCATAAAACCCCAAGGTACCCTCACCAATTGTGGCAGAGCCTTGGAGTTGAGTCCTCCACACTCTAGGGGGCTTGAAGACTCCCCAAGCCTTGGTAAGAGGTGTAGATGAGGTTGAGTGTTTGACTCAACCTTCCACTCCTTCCCAAACTTCCATTTTCTACACTTTACTTTAGGGTGAAGTTTAAGTGACCAAATAGGAGTTTACCTAAGGTTAGACAAGCTCAAAAGGTCCATAGACCCTAGGAGTATAACCCAGGGTCACTTTTAACCTATTTTGAGCACCATAGGGTGAGTAAAATCACATAAAAAGGGGTCACCAAAAATAAAATCAAATGAATATTACACCTTTACAAAACCAATTACAATCAAATATAAAAGGGGTAGACCTATCCCAAACAACACAACACAATAACATTTACAAAATTTCATCATGCATAACATAGTTGATCTTGGTTCCTCTTGGAATTAGATTGGCTTTACACAGGAATTCACAAAATGTGTGGGATTATCTCCAATTATCCGTGGCTTGGTTAGAACACCTGCGTACTTAAACAAAAGATTAATCTAACATGTATATCATAGCTGAAGCAAAGTAAAACATACACTCACATCATCGCATGATCATATAAAACATCATAAAATCACATCATAATTAGATTCATAATTTTGCATTTCAATAATCCATCACAAAATAAAATCACATAATAAATCCATAATAATAATCACATAACTAGGATCTCTAATAGTGTCATAATGCTAATCACATGTCACATCATCGTTAGTGAATCAAATCAAGATCTAGTCTTATCACAATCATGCTAACATAATAAATCAAAGGTAAAAGCATATAGTCTAACAGTCCTGCATATTAGGATCAACAGTCCCCTAAAGTCTAAAATATGTTTCCAATAGTAATATAAAATGATCAAAGTACGGGAGTGAAAAGGTAGGCCTCACATCCTCCCCCCTAAGACTAAACTTCCTCCTGGAATTCGTCAAAGAGGTGGGGATATAGTGCCCTCAATCTAGCTGCATCCTCCCAAGTCATCGTGACCTCATCGTACATGTCCCACTAGAACCTAACCTGGTCCAGCTCTCAACCTCGAAGGCCCAGCGTCTGATAAGCCAATATGTGAATTGGCTCCAAAGACAACTGTCTATCTGCCTCTACCTGTAGAGCACTCCAATCCAGTACATGAGATAAATCAGATATGTAATGCTGCAAAATAAATACATGAAAAACATCATGGATGCACAACAAGCTAGGTGGCAAGGCTAGATGGTAGGTTGCAGGTCCTATCCGCTCCAAGATCTCAAAAGGCCCAACAAACCGTGGTGTGAGCTTAGAGCCCTTTCCATAATGGATTAGACTCTTGTGCGGTCACACTCTCAAGAATACTTTGTCCCCAACTGAGAAGCTCCGATCTAATCTCTTAACATCAGCATACTTCTTCTATTGATCCTGTGCCTCTTGGAGTCTTTGCCTAATCAAGGTTACTTGCTGCTCCATATCCTACACCAACTCTAGCCCTATTGTAACTCTATTTTCAATACACTCCCAACTCAAAGGTGTCCTACAAGGTCTACCGTACAAGGCTTGAAAAGGAGGCATACCCAACGAGCTGTGATGCCCATTATTGTAGGCAAACTCAAATAGATATAGATACTCCTCCCATCTAGTCTGGTGATCCATGACATATATATGGAGCATATCCTCAAGAACCTAATTCACCCTCTTTGTCTGCCCATTTGTCTCAGGATGATAAGTAGAACTGAAGTTGAAATGAATGCCCAATGCTTGTTGCAAAAGCCCTCCAAAAGGTTGATGTGAACACTGAGTCCCTATCAGAAATGATACTGTGAGGTACCCCATGTAATCTAACAATCTCATCCAAGAATACTCTCGCCATTGATGGTGCATTGTACGTCGTGTGTATAGGTGGGAAATGCGCCACCTTGGTCAACTTGTCAACTGTCACCATGATGGCATCATGGTGGCCAGATGACATAGGAAGACCAACAATAAAATCCATAGATATGGTGTCCCATTTCTACTCAAGTATCTCGTGAGGGTATAAAAGACACACTAGATGCTGATGCTCGGCCTTGACCCTCTGGAACTCAAGGCAACGAGCAACATACTCTATAATATCTCATCTCATACCCACCAATGATACAACTATCGCAAGTCGGCATGCATCTTCTTCACCCCTAGGTGTGCTACATAAGGTTCTCTATGAGCCTCTGAAAGAACTACTGCATGTAGGTCACCTGCATGAGGTACATAGATGCGCTATCGATGTCTAAGTAACCCATCTACCTCAAGGGAATAACCTGTAAACTTGCCCTCTTGAAAGAGAAGTCACAAGTTCAAATCCTACAAGGGGTAGGGTATGTATTGCTCATATTTGAAGCATAGTTAGGTGCCTTAAGCCACCTATAGAGTAAAAGGATCCATTACAAGAGATAAATCAGATATGTAATGCTGTAAAAGAGATACATGAAAAATATTGTGGAACTTGTCGATACGACATTGCTTGTAATGGTCTGACAGATAACACGCATTAAAGCACTCAATAAAAATGTCCCATGAAAGTGTATCCAAAGATAAGCAATGCTTACACTCCTTAGTGCGCCACCAAGTCACTGACACATCTCTCAACAGGTGAACCGCCACGCATGCCTTCATGTTGCCCTCATAAGGACGCAATGCAAAGTACCTATCTAAACTGATAAGCCAAGCCTCTACCTCAACTCCCTCTGTGCTCCCTACGAAGGTAGGTGGATTCAACCTCAGTAAATCTCTGATGGTGTCCCCACGGTCTCTTTGTCCTTGGATAGGCTCATCCACACCATAACCATAAGGCCCGTAAAAAACCTACTCTACTCTCACCACCTTCTCTCACCTAGCATGATGTGGAGGGCTCCTGCTATGAGCTCTGTAATCCAAACCATCCTCCTTTGTTGTCGTATCAAGTATCTCAACATAAGGCTCTACATGTGCTACCACTTGCAGCTTGACGTGGGGCTCTACACGTGACTCCTCTCATGGATCAATGCGGGGCTCGACACATGGCTCAACTACATCTAGTGGTGACCTATCTAGCACTGCCTGCAATTCCTGTAAGATCTGTGGTCTGATATCAGGTGCGGGTGGTGTCTGCGGTGCCAATAGTCCCTGACCCTCAACTGATGAGTCACTATGCACCTTTATGGACTCAGTGCGACGTGAACATACTCATCTCATTTTAGGTGGCATCCTACAAGAACAAGGTAGTCACGAATCAGAAGAACTTGCAGAATAAGTAACGTGCCTAAACAAGCCCAGTGTTTAAACCTGGCTCTGATACCAAATTTCATGCCCACATTTCCCATGCGGTCACGACATGCAACACATGTGTCATGTCTACATTTGTCATGTGGTCATGACACGAAATAAAAAAAAATTCCACGCATCCCTATAAACCCCCTCGCATGCGTTAGTGTGCTCGGTGGCAATACACATAAGGCATAAACATATCAATCAAATTCAGGGTAATGTAATCACACGCGCATTCCCCTAAGTGATGATAGTCAACTAAAGGGGTCAATGCGATGCTAGTAGCATCGCCACTAGGGTTAGGATTGATTGATCGAAACCCTAAGTTTTCCTATGTGAGTGAAAGGATTTCAACATGAGTCAAAATCAAAAGCCTAATTCTAAAGCGTAACAGAATTTAAATAACAACTCATTTACAATCATCAAGTTTGTGAAAAATGTTAAATCTTAACTCTATACAAGGTTTAAATCTCTAAAGAATGTGATCCCTAAATTCCAGAAAAATCTAGCAGCATAACGCCTCACAAGAGTGAATAGGGATTATTCTAATAAATAAAATTTAAATCTAAAGTTCTCTCAACTCACTAAATTGGATTAAACGACTTAATTAATTAATTATTTATTCCACACTAAG
Source organism: Cunninghamia lanceolata (assembly GCA_027924645.1). NCBI lineage: Eukaryota > Viridiplantae > Streptophyta > Pinopsida > Cupressales > Cupressaceae > Cunninghamia > Cunninghamia lanceolata. Next base: position 4,928,777 of record BSBN01000523.1, on the reverse strand, counting down.
TTAAATGAATTAAATCAACTAAATTAATTAAAATAAAATTAACCTCATTGATTAATGACCACATGCAATAAATTAAATTCAATTGATTAAAATTTAATTACGTTTCAAAAATTAAATTAGAAGGGAAATTAAATAGAATAAATAAACCCCACTTCAAAATAATTAAATTAAAACAATATATTTTCCCCTAGTTCAAATACTAAACTTAAATGATTCCATTCAAATAAACAATTAGAATAATAATTCCTACCCTCTAATAATTGAAATAACAACTAGCAAAATCTAACTTTACTAAAAAAATCAACACACCCAAACTAAATTTCCCCTAACTCCCCACTTAAAATAAAATAACAAAAGAGACAAAATAAAAGGAGAGGAAAATTAATAAAAAGCTACTTTTAAATTTCAAGCCCTAAAATGCCTCACAATAAAAAAGTAATTTCCTTGTGGAAAGAGAGAAAAGCCCTAACCCTACTCAACTATTCTCATTTTGTTTTTCTTATCTCTATTTTCTCTCCATCTTCTCATTTCTTTTCCTTATTTTTTTTGTTGCAGGTTTGAATGAAGACATCCATGGCCATCACTCCAAGAGGTATATTCATTTAATATATACCTTTTTTTTTAAAATATAAATATATATATATATATATATAATATTAAAAAAAATAGCAGATTGAAAACTAGGGCTCAAATGGCCGAGTAGTAGAGGTGGGTGGAACTATCAAGGGTGCTGCCACTGTCGTGGAGAACAACACCATTCGCAGTATTTAGCGCAATTATATATATATATATATATATATATATATATATATATATATATATATATATATATATATATATATATATCATAAAATAATATTAAAAAAACTACAGATTGAAAACTAGGGCCAAATGGCTAAGTAGCAGAGGTGGGTGGAACTATTAAGGGCACTGTTGCCTCCGTGGAGATCAACACCATTCGCAGTATTTAGCGCAAGGTTTATGGTAGCCAAGGGCGTAAGAGGTGGGGAGGTGGGAGTGTGGGGAGGGGGCTGAACCCCCACCCACACCCCACTACAGTGGAGTGTGGGTGGGGGTTCGACCCCCTCCCCACACTCCAGCACAAACCAAAAAAAACTAGGTGAAACAAAAGACATTCGGTGGGGGGTTCAAACCCCCCCACCCCAACAATGAACTAACAATGAAAGACAAGAAGGTGCCATCGCTGTATCTAAATCAACATTATAAAATTTCATAGAGGTTTCTTTTCACATTTTACTTTCAGATTTAAAATTTATTTTCTTTATAAACACAGCTAGTATATATATACACACACACACACAGGTTTCACAATATCACTTATTTTTCCAGTTTATTAAAATATGAAAAAAAATTATTGTATATATATATATATATATATACATACTCAAGGATATATATACACAGGTTTCACAATATCACTTATTTTTCTAGTTTATTAAAATATGAAAAAAAAAAACTATTGTAAATATATATATCTCTGTGTGTGTGTGTGTGTGTGTGTGTGTGTGGAGATATATAGATACACATTTTCTCTATTTCACAATTTTTTTCTAGCAAGCTAAACAATGAGAAAAAAATTAATATAAAATGAATATAACCATGTATGACATTGAAATACTCATAGTGACAAAGCAACATATATATATATAAAATGACTACAACACATTACATATATATACATTTTTTCTTTTGTAAATAAACAAGCAACTCTTTTTTTTTAGAATCAATAATGCAACAGCAACACTTCTTTCATTTGCTTGAAAACACATAGAAGTGAATCAAATTTAAACATTTGCTTACAACAAAGATAAAGTTTTACATACAATATTTCTTTCTTTGTAAATTTTCTCAAGCATATGAACAAAACAACAACTATATTTTTATTTCCAACTTCAATAAAACTAAATACAACTCAAAAATTATAACATGTAACTTTACATAACAAAAGAAAAAATTTCTTCTCTCTATTAACTTGAAACAGATACATAAGACCAAACTTGGCCTTAGCTCACAAGGAGTCAAAATGATAAAACTCTAAGATAACTAGTCTTTATCTTCCAAGCTCCACAACTACAAATAACTTGCAATATACACACATGGAAAGGAGGAAAAAGCCACTAAAAACTTCTCTCCTCCCTACCATATACTCACTCATGAGTCACCCCTGAGCTTAGAGGTCATCCTCACACAAGGAACACTCACTCCACTTCACAACAAAACACTCAAACAAAAAGCAAGAAGAATACCCATGGCTTGCACAAAACAAAACTCACAAAAATGAGTTTAAAGGGGGTAGGGGAGTGGACATCACTCAACTCAAGAGTGTCATGCCAAATATCACCCAAAAATCAAATTTTCACAAGGCAACAAGCCATCACATAAATACCATCTTTCACAAAATTTTCCCATGGGTCTCAAGCCATTCAAAAATACTCATTTTCTCATCTTGCCCTTAAGGCTAAAATACTACAAGAACTAGGAGGTGACCTCGAGGAGGTTCACTCCCCCCCAGCCCACACATGTTGAGCATTTTCTCCAAGTGGGGAGGCTCTTACAACACCCATAAAAAAATATCTCCACAACAACAAATGTAAAACACACACACACAAAGTCATACAAGAAATGTAAGATACATAAGGAAAGGCCAAAGCCTTGAATCCTACCTTTAATAGCCCCAAAGGAAGATAGTTGAAGAAGAGCCCCTTCCAACTCCACCTCCAAGTCCTTCTCCAAATGAGCCTCCAAAATCTCCTCTATCTCACAAAATTTAAATTAAATGAAAATTCCCAATAATTCAACAACCCTCTCCCTCTCTTCAAGAGGGATTAAAATAGGCTCTCCTCATGAGCCTTGAGGAAGGGGGAGGTGACACTTGTCACCTCCTCCTTCCTCCACACAACCACTTGCAAGCTTCATGGAATGTGGTGGTGACACATGTCTCTCACCCATTCCACCAAGTCTTGCCCCCTCCACTTGTGATCTCTCACATGTGGGAGAGAAAAGTGAATCCAAAGAAGGAGTGGGTACTACAAGTTCCCCAATCATCTTCTCCTAAGAAAGCCCACAAAACCCCAAGGTACCCTCACCAATTGTGGCAGAGCCTTGGAGTTGAGACCTCCATAATCTAGGGGTCTTGAATACTCCCCCAAGCCTTGGGAAGAGGTGTAGATGAGGTTGAGTGTTTGACTCAACCTTCCACTCCTTCCCAAACTTCCATTTTCGTCACTTATTTCAGAGTGAAGTTTAAGTGACCAAATGGGAGTTTAGCTAAGGTTAGACAAGCTCAAAAGATCCCTAGACCCTAGGGGTATAACCCAAGGTCACTTTTAACCCATTTTGAGCACCATAGGGTGAGTAAAATCACATAAAAAGGGGTCACCAAAAATAAAAACTTAAAAACAAAATCAAATGAACATTACACCTTTACAACACCAATTACAATCAAATATAAAAGGGGTAGACCTATCCCAAACAACACCACACAATAATATTTACGAAATTTCATCATGCATAACATAGTTGTCTTGGTTCCTCTTGGAACTAGATTAGATTTACACGGGAATTCACAAGATGTGTGGGATTAACTCTGATTATCCGTGGCTTGGTTAGAACACCTGCGCACTTAAACAAAAGATTAATCCAACATGTATATCATAGCTGAAGCAAAGTAAAACATACACTCACGTCATCGCATGATCATATAAAACATCATAAAATCACATCATAATTAGATTCATAATTTTACATTTCAATAATCCATCGCAAGATAAAATCACATAAGAAATCCATAATAATAATCATATAACTAGGATCTCCAATAGTGTCATAATACAAATCACATGTCACATCATCATCAATGAATCAAATCAAGATCTAGCCTTATCACAATCATGCTAACATAATAAGTCAAAGGTAAAAGCATATAGTCTAACAGTCCTAGATATCGGGATCGACAATCCCCTAAAGTCTAAAATGTGTCTCCAATAGTAATATAAAATGATCAAAGTATGGGAGTGAAAAGGTAGGCCTCACAGGTAGGCATCAGCTTCTCCAAAATGCTGGATGCTTCATCAATAAGTTCACTATCCTCTATATGAGATTTTAACATTTCTTCTCTCACTCTTACCTATACAATTGAAGCCAATTTTAGTTTTTGCACGGGGGACATTGCATCCAAGTCTATTGGACCATGTAACAATTCAGGCTCATCCAAAATTTATTTTTCTTTCTCTAACAATTCCTTCATTGATACAATAGTGTCTCTAGGAACAGTAGAAACTCCTCCTTTCTGGCTATGTTCCAAACAATCTAAATCCATATCCTTATTAATATCCTCTTGTTCTGGTGGAGGATTTTCCATGACCGATTCTTCCTCAATCTTTTCCTTGTTGGTATCATCCTAAGTTTGTTGTGGCAACGAGGGTCCCATTTGAGAGTCATCAGCAAGTACTTCTTTCTCCTTAGACACTTTGTCATCTTTATCCATTTCTTGGCCCAAGTTTACTTTTGGAACAGATGAATTATCAGCAACATTATTCTCTTCATTGGCACATGTGGTGGGAATATTGTGTTGTTTCAGAGCTTCCAAAACAATTTCCTCTGTTTCTCTCACCACCTTATCAATCTCACCCATCATTAATAAATTCATCCTCATTTTTATTCTGAACTGGTCCTTAGTCTCCTTGGAGATCAAGTCTTCTTCTTCTAGAGTAATTTCTGGACATAATCTAGTCATCACATGTTTTTTTAGCTTAATATCCTTAGCTCTAGCAGTCTCCTTCCTGATGCTCATAATATTTGCTAGGCTTTCATGGTGATTAGAGATGATCTCAATAAGAGCCCTATTGAAGATGTTTAGATATTCCACAGTGGCTTCTTCCAAGCTTATTTTATCAAAATCACTATATCCATCATAGAGTTCAATCATGGGCTTCAGATTTCCATCAACTGTGACAACTTTTATTACATCTACAAGTGTTAGAGGCTTTTCTTTTCTCTATCTTTTACTAGATTTTTCCTTCTCGGAGGGGCTTTTCTTTAATGCTTCTGGAGGCTTTGACAGCCTCAACTTTCATCTTCTTAACCTCTTCATCTGAGTCTATTTCTCCTTCAACCTTTTCACCAAAACTAACATATAATCTTCTTCCCTTCATCTGTTTCCTCTTCATGTCTTTGACAGAGGATTATTTTGATGTTTTCTCCAGGTTTATTGATGATGTGGCACCAGAGGAGGTAGTAGAGATCCTAGTGGTCCTTTGAACATTTTCTAGTTTGTCTTGTTCAATCTAAGATTCTTCTAGAACATGTACTGATTCACTCTTTTGTTTTGCTTCTTTTGCTTTCTCTACTTCTCCCCTGACTTCCTTTAGTTGTTCTTTGGTAATAGCATACCTTGCAGCAATTTATTCTACTTCTCTTCTCACCTTCCTGGTGGATTATGGCTTTCTGAGTTCAACATACAGTTTTACAGATAGTTATTCATATGTACCAAACCTTTCTTCCTTTATGTCCTTAGGTTTTCTTAGCACATGTTGAGCATAGCTATCTAGTACATGACCATCCACTTCATACCCCATGGGCATGATCCAAACTGTTCTGGGCTAAACAACCTCCATTAAACATTGGTCCTTGGTGACCATGAAACAAATGGTATCTTTGTATTTCTCAACAACTGCCCTAGGTATTCTTTCTGGTGCAGGAGCACCCCTACAAGACAGGATATAGGTTCATTGTCCGCATGACAGGACATTAGTCTATTATTAGCATGTTTGACTTCATAATGTAATAAGGTCCATTGGACCAATGCATATGTATTAGATCAGCCTAGGAGAGTGTGCAGGCAGTTAGAGTTCGTGATCAGGTAGTATGAGCTGTCCTCTCCCAGCCACTTGGAAGCTCCCAGCCGCTGGGAATCGAGTTGGTAGTACTCGTAGGATATTGCTATAAATAACTCAGATCAGTTAGGGTTAGATATCATATCATATTAGAGAGAGAGTAGTAGTTGTGTTATGTTGTACTGGTGATTGAGTGAGATCCAGAGATCAGTCCAGACATTGTGAAACATTGTTGTAGAAACAGGACATTTGTGTTTCATCTGAATAAGATCTCATCAATTGCATTACCAGGTTTATCAGCTGTTTATGTTTTGATTTCTGTTCTAATTACAGGTTAATGGATTCTTTCAACCCTTCCACCGGTTGATTCTGTGAATCAGTGGAATGGTCATGTATGATAGTTTAGTTTGCATTTTAGTTTTCTGTTTATGCATTTCATTGTGTGAGAGATCAGTTGGTAGCATGCTATGAATTAACCTAGCATCCTCATGTGCTAGGGTTTAGGAAGATAAACTGTTAAGTTTTGATCTGAAGGTGATTCGGCCAGATCATCATATTTTCTTTGTAAAATTGTGCGGTTCTGTGAGTTTGCATGCAGCTGACGGATATACAAGGATCTGCATGTGCTTTTCCAGACGGAGTGAATCGCATCGTCATCTGTGAGTATATCGCTATCTGGATTGGGTTATGAAGCTGACGAAAACTGTATGTTTCAAGTGCATCAGGATGATATAGGTTGGATATATACTCAGTGTATATATCATCATCAGGATCATCTTTCGTATGTATCCATCATCCGCATATCGCTATCATATGCGGAAGTGAAAGCTCATTTTTTGGCTAAGGACCGGAAAGATCATCATCAGGATATTAAGAGATCACCCGGATATTCATTATCATGTTGCGGAGGATATAAGTGTCTTATATCTTGTTGACATCATCATCAGGTGCAAGTGACGTCATCGTCATCAGGATATTACGAATATCACCCTATGCAAGTTTATCCTACTGTCGCTAAGTGTTTTGGCATCGGCGTAAGTCATCGGCATAAAGTTTGGGTAACATCATCAGGATGTTTCAATATGACCAGATAAGTCATATTCTGATGCTGATTGTTTGAGTAGTCGGATATCGGGGGTGACGTAAGCATCAAAGGAAAGGTGCTTGAAGTTGTCGTCATCAGGATATTTGGAGGGAACCGGATATTTTATATCCTGCTGATGAAGATGATGCTGAACATCATGATGATGAAGATAGAGTTTGGCGGTAAGATGAACAGTGAACATCAGGAGGATGTTTGCGCTTGCCGAATGTGATGATGTTGCTGACAGGCGAAAGGCGAAAGGCGATAAGGAAGTGAACAGTAGTTAGCAGGAGGATATTTCATGCCTCTTCGAAATATGATGATGCTGTCTGTGTTAGTAAGAAATATGATGATGATGATAAGCCGATAGGATTTTAACATGCTAGTTGTATTAATGACTCCTCCTTCCCATTTGTAAGCTTCTGTTGCGTTTACCTCTGCATCACTTTCCCTTGACTACATCATGTTTTGAAAGTTCTTGAAAAACCCCCATAGAGCTTCTTTTTGCTCATTGTGACTACCAAGGTTGGTAAGATAGTTTCTTATTTGAACAGCTACTAGTTGATTACTTAACCAAATCAAGCCCTTGTGGTTAGGGAAGTCATTCAGAAAATAGAAGAATAAATAGACAATAAGTGTACCAAATTTGAAATTATAGTTCTTGCTTTCCTTGATCTTTTTCAGGTTGTCCATTAATTGAATTATCAGCAGTTCACACAAGTCATAATCGACATTCTCCTTAATCATTTGGTATGATGCGTAAATGGCCATACTGGAGATAGAATTTTTTCTACTTGTGAATTAAATATTGTACCCTATGACCATTGAGGCAAACTTTACCGCAAGATCAATAATATCATTTGTTGTCATTGCCCTTTTGTCGAATTGGGCTCTAGTGGCATCTGTAACCATTTGATTATTGACCGCTTTCAATAATGGAACACCTCTGATAGAGTTTAGTCCAGTGATTGCCTGAATTGCATCCTTTATTATCTTAAAGGGTTGCCCATTCCCTAACCACATGAACTCGTCATGAATCATGCTTAGCACGTATCTAACCCATTCATCCTCAACAAATGTAGGAAACACTGCATATTGGATGAATTTCTTTTCTTTCAGGATCTTGTATTCTTCCTTCAGTTGGAATTGATCATCACATAAATGACTTTGATATAAGTTTGTGAATCTATTTTCACCGTGCTCATCTAGGGCTACATGAATATATGCCCTAATGTCTTCCACATATAAAACTTTGTTTGGTATACTCGATATTGCACCCATTTGATCAATTTCAGTTACTTTGTGAGGATGTTTCTTGAATTTGGGTCGTGGACACTCAGTGATATCACCAACTAAAGGGTTTTCCATTTCTTTCTAACAAATTCATAGTCAGATAAATACCTTCTTTTGCTGAGTTAGGATTTCCTTTCTCTAAAATACTTCAGTCACCTCAAATCTTGGTTGTTGTTTCTCAAATTCAGCATCAATCTCTCTAAATTCCTGATAGCTCTAAGTGCAAAGTGATTTTGAGACTTAATATATTTCCTTTTATCCTCTGCATGACTTGACCTAATCGTCATTAATGCTTGTTCCAAAAAGTTGTCTGACTTTTCTTCTTCTAGACATAGTGACTCAAAACTGCTCCGCAATGTACTGCACTAACTCAATTTCTTCCAAATTTTCTTCCAAAGGACTTTTCTTGTCAGATTCTACCACATATTTCTGTGCTAGATTCTAGCACTGACTACCTAGCTGGGGAGTTTGGATTTTCAACACTACTCCCCCTAGGCCAGAGCTCTTAATTTACTCTTCAGAGAAGATGTCTTCTTTAGGTGTTAGTGTGGATCTATCCTCAACTTTAATTACTTCCTTTCTAATCTAGACCTTGTCCATTTCTTTATTAGTTTCAATCAGATCAACTTTTTCTTTTCCCTTCTCATTCCTCTGCTCTGTTTTATCCAATTTTGTAGGATAGTCTCTTCTTGTGTTTCTACTTCTGCAGAATTTTGTAATGTGTCTAAATTTGTTGCAAATGAGACAAACATTTCTCTGCCCTTGATTTCTCTTATTATTATAGATTGGTCTTAATCTACACTAGTTGGCCGTATGCCCAAATCTATTGCATGAAAAACACTTTCCATTGAAGAATTGGATGTTTCTTGGAATACTTGGGGTTTTTTGACACAATTTTGCACTCATTAACTTTATGACCAACTTTTTTGCAATTGAAACATTTTCTAGAGAAGGATGGAACATATTGATTTGTCCTACTCCTACACTGAGTAGCTCTATGACCATACTTATTGCATTTGAAACAATAACCATTGAAAGATGGGTACCTTTGAGCATTTGGTTGCCTGACTGGAGGTCTTTTAGGTCCTCTTCTTTGATTCCTGATTAGATGGTTGCTGCCTTTTCCTTCTCCAGATTTGACTTGTCCTAAATTTGAGCTTTCTCCCTTTTCAAATCCCAAGCCTTGGTTGTCATCAGGATGCTTTTGACTGACCAGCAACTCCTCAAGTTTTGTAGAGCTTATCTTAAACTTTTCTTTAAAGCTCTTGGCCTTTTCTAGATCTTCTTTTAGACTCACAATTTCTTTTTCATGTTTGACACAATCTTCTGATTTGTTCTTCATCATTGAATTTAGTCCTTCTTCTGCTTTTGTTCTTCTTATAACTTTAGCTTGCAAAATATTCAAGGTTTTTCATTTGCTGATATTAATTGATCATTGACTTCTTTGTGTTTATCTTTGAACTTCTTGATTTGTCCTTTTAATTTTGAGACGCATTCATCAGCTTCTTGTAAGTTATCCTTTAGATCTTTGACTTCTGCCTCAGATTTTTCAAGATCCATAAGAGCTGCTTCTAGTTCATTGTTGTTTTCATAATTTCTAAAACTTCTTGGAGCCATGATTGCACTATCCCAGATCTTCCTTAAGGTGTTAGACTTCTTCGAAGGAACCTTGCTCTGATACCAATTGTAGAATATCAGGAACACCGAGAGGGGGTGAATCAATGTTCTATAAATCTTTTCATACACTTTTACTTTTAACCATTTTACAAAATTAATTGAACAAAGGCACAACATGCAAATGAATAGCAACCATAAAAGCATGACACATGGACACCAATATTTTTACATGGAAAACCCAAATAGGGAAAATCTATGGAGAGGATTAGCTCTTAATATATATATATATATATATATATATATTGTATATAAATTGCAATCTTTATAAATAATGATGTTTAGGCTTGGTCACTCCACAGGCCTGGAACATGCTGGCTCACTGCCTTAACCCTGAACCTAGAAAGATTACAATAAGGGTTGTTAAACCCTGAGGGCTGTTAAACCCTACTGGAGGCTCACTACCAAGTACAAATCAAATAGCACATGGAAACTGAATAGTACTACATAAGCATCTATCAATACTCCAAGGTGCAGTCATTTAGCAACTAAATTTTGAATCCCAAGTCTTCATCACTAATCCTTTATGTCTACTCTGCTATTCACATACTCACATTATTCCAACACACTCTCACACTCCATCAACCAAAATTTATTTCTCTTATCTATTCGCATCATGATTTGATCCATAATCAGATCAACATCCAAGAAATAAAACATGTACATAGAAAGATGTAGCTTTTCAGCTCAATCCAATACACTATAGTTATGTGGACCCAAATCTTTACCCAAACATGTTCATATAGGTCAGCTCTAATCATTCAATCACTTAAATAGATCCTTCACACACTATCTCTTCTTCGCACAATGATTTATCATACTAGTCGGTCTGTTCCTTAAGAGCATGCTTAACAGGTTCATCTGTAGACTTACAAATTTTACTGCAGATCACAAAACACTTCCAACAACATATGAAGGACTCTTCACACATTCCCAATCTTACCCTCAGAATTGCAAGGCATGATATCATCCTGCAGGGGAATGCGGACCATCAGAACTCAAACTCTGTCTCTATCAAACTTTGTCAAACACTGTACAGATACTCAGCAGCTTGCAACTATCTTTCCAGTGGACCTCAGATCTCACAACTCTGGAATTAGACACTTCATATAGGTGTTTACAACACCTTAAAACTACATAACAAAATACTCACATGCGGAGGAATGCAGACCATTACAATGTGGCATGTTCACTATCTCCGCTATACCTCTATTCACCTGGACTTAGATAATTCTTCAAAATGACTTCCAGAGCATAACACCATCAAAACAATTAAGAACATCAAACCTAAACCACATTTCTAGATCATCATCTACAGAAGCATACTGACCCACTCACTGTCCTCTACTCTGTAAATGCCCATACTTAGCCATTTCTACCAACCGGACTTGAATTCCAATGTGATGTTCTGGAGTTATGTTTTCCTGTCATGCTGATAAGATCTTTGAGTCTTATTGCCCTTGTTGCCATCAAAGACAACATACAAGTCCATACCAGAGTAGTGTCTCTTTCCAACAAAATTTGCATTCTTCAATGGAGAGTTGGAAGAGGAAGTATACATTGAACAATCAAAAGTCCTTTAGTTATCAGATGATCTGAAAATGGTCTACAAATTGAAGAAGGCATTGTATGGACTCAAACAGGTTCATAGAACTTGGTATGCAAGGTTGGATAGTACCTGCTATAGCAATGATTCAAAAAGGGCACTGCAGATAGAAATCTATACTTCAAAGTTGAAGAAGATCAAATTCTAATTGTGGAAGTATATGTTGATGATATAATCTTTGGAGGAAATCAAGGTATGTGCAAGAAATTTGCAAAAGAGATGTAGAAAGAGTTTGAAATGTCAATGTGTGGGCAACTGAACTTCTTACTTGGGTTACAAATCAGTCAATCAGAAAAAGGTATTTTCATTTCACATTCAAAGTATGCTAAAGAAATGTTCAAGAAGTTTGGAATGGAAGATTCCAAACCAGTATGTACTGATCCCATGACTACTAGTTGTAAGTTAAGTAAAGTTGATGTATCTCCTAAAGTTGTTCAAAGCAAGTACAGATCAATGATTGGTGGATTGTTATCTAACTTCTACTAGACTAGATATCATGCATTTAGTTTGTCTTGTGGCTAGATTCCAAAATGATCCTAGAGAGTCATATGTTTCAATGGTAAAGAGGATATTTAGATACTTAAAAGGCACTCCAGATTTTTCTTTGAGTGCATATATAGATGCAGATTAGGTAGGATGTACAAATGATAGAGGAAGTACAAGCAGTGATGCTTTCTTCCTTGGAAGTAGACTTGTGTCATGGTTAAGTAAGAAGCAGGACTCAATGTCATTATCTACTACAGAGGTAGAGTACATTGCAACATCATCTTGTTACACACGTGTTATGGATGAAGCAAACATTAAAGGATATCAAAGTATCATATGATGAACATGTTCCTATCATATGTGATAATACAAGTGCTATCAAGATTTCAAATAATATGGCAATGCATTCAAGAACAAAACATATTTCAATCTACTATCACTTCTTAAGAGAGAAGGTCGCAGAGAATGAGGTGAAATTGGAGTATGTGCCCACTAAGGACTAAATTGCAAATATCTTTACAAAGGCTCTTCCTAAAGATACTTTTGAGTATCCCTAGTAGAAGTTAGGGATTATTTCCCCTCCTACTTTTAACTAGATGCATAAGTGTGTCCATCTATCTGGGAAGCTTTTCAAGATATATTCTTAGTCTTGGATTGATGTTGAAGGTTACTGGTGCAAGAGCACCTAGATGTCTAAGTTTTGGTTAATGTTCAAGGTGTTTTGTTTGGTCTAGTAAGGTCTTTGAGACCCTCTTAATGTTGTTATGAGGCTTGAAAGCCATATTTGTAATGGACTATGTCCAAATAACTAGAATCTACTTTGGTTATGTTATTAGTCCTAGGTAGGATAGTCTTGTAGTCATAGGTAGTTTGCATTAGTCATATAGGATAGTCATTTAAGTCATTTTTAATCTTCATATTTGTAAGCCTTTAGAGGCATGTCCAAGGTTGGAAAGATGTCAACACCTTGTCTTAGGTTCTCCACATGTTAAAAAGCTTCTAAACATAAAGTAGTTGGTGAAAGGACAGTTTCTAAAAATAGTTTCAAGACAGTTACTATATGCTGCAGTTACAAATCAAGGAAAAGCATGATGGTGGGGCAGTTTTCTTAGACCCCCAAATGATTTCATGCTTTCATGCAAGTTTTGAGGCTTATTTGAAGCCAAGAAGGTTCCCACTGTAAAAGACATTCATTTGATTGGAAAGAAATAACAAAAAAGACAACTATTTTCTGATTTTTCTGCTTTTTCTGATTTTTCCTTACTGTTACCAGGCCGTACCCACGACTGTATAGATTTATCATTGCCCAAGTTTGTAATGGATGGAAAGGGGTGTGAAGTATCTTTGATTTGAGTTTTGTTTGGAGTCTTGACATTGATCTAGATGAAATATATCACTGGTTTTCCCAAAACTATTTTTTTAAAATTGCTGTCCCCATAAGTTATTAGCTATTTTTCTAAGAAATCCATACTTGTACGGCTTGAAGGTGATTGGTGTTTGAGATGGTTGGTTAGTGTGGAGAGTTACTTGTCATTTGCAATTGGCTTGGGCCCTTGACACCCTTGTATATCTCTGCACTCCTCCTTTGTTTGAAAGTGGGTCTGAAAACCTAGGTTAGGGCTTCTTTTGAATAAACCGATGGAGTTCTCCCCATTCCATTGATTTTTCTATTTCTACTCAATGGAATGGGTTGTAAGGTAGTTGGTCCTTAGGCTTGTGAAGGTTTTAGGTGTAGGAGGAGGCGTAGGATGGAGTTTACCATGAAAGAGACCCTGCAGAAACCATGTGTAAGAAGTTCATGAAGGATAGCAGCAACTAGGTATGTTTGATAAGCCATTGTTTTGCCTATGGAGGCATTAGGGTAAATGCATGTTATAGGTTTGGAAAGTGGCATTGGGATTGTGTTTGTGTAGAGGGAGATCATCCCAAGGTGGATGTTGTGACTGTCTTAGAAAGGTAGAATGAATACTGTTGTCCTGCAGGTCTAGGTAGAGGAGTTGAAGGAATGTTGATTGGAGTTAGGCACCCTGAGATAGGTGTTTGGAAGTTTACTCCCTTCATAATATGAACATGCAAAGTGTTGTGAAAGCCCTGCATCATGAGAAGTTGTGAAATAAATGAACCTTGAGAGACTATCTTTGAAGTCTTGAAGACTGTTGTCCTGCTATCCTAGATGCTCTGCATTATTTGTGGTATTAGAGCCACTAGTAGGTCCTTGAGGGAGTAGAGGATCTTGTGAATAAGATAGAGGTCTGTGAGAGTTTGTGAAGATGCCTCCTAAAAATCAAATGGAAAGAGAGAATTCTGAGTTGAGAGAAGCCTTAGAGGCTAGAGAAAAAGAATTGAGGGACAGAAGAGATCAGGATGTTGCAAGGGAAAGAGAGTTGAGGCAAGTAAGAAGGGAGAATGCAACAATCTTAGCTAGATTGGAAGCATTGGAGAAGAATCCCTGAAAGGATGAACAAGAAGGTTCAGAAGGAGATGAGGATGCTGATGAGAATCCTCCTGAGGATGAGTTGGATGCTGAAGAAAAGAAGTTTGTGAGATTACTGAAGGCAGTCCAAGGAAGTGGAACAAAGGCAAACATAGAGTTACCTATCTATCAGGGGAAGATGGATAGTGAAGAGGTATTAGGGTGGATAGATGCCCCCAAAAAAATTTATGAGTATGAGGAGATGAGTGATGAGAAGAAGATCAAGTTTGCAAAAACAAAACTGAGAGGTACAACACTTACTTGGTGGAGTAGTGTGCAGATAGAAAGAGTGGCTAGAGGTGCAGCAAGAATCACTTCTTGGAGTAGAATGAAGGATATGATGAAGGATCAATTCCTTCCATCTGATTATTCCATTCAGACAAAGAGGATGAGGTAGAATTTGAAGCAGAAGGACATGGATGTTATGTCCTATACTGAGCAATTTCATAAGCTTAGTATTAGAGGAGGATTAGAAGATGAAGAAGAGAAAGTGGCAAGATAACTTAATGGGCTTAGGTATAACTTGCAAGATGAGATTGGTTTGGCAGTCCCAAAATCACTTGGAGAGTGTTTTCAGTTAGCCATCAGGGCTGAAGAGAGGCTAAAGAGGAAACAAGAAAGGCAAGGAGGTAGTGGAAGAGGATATAGAGGTAGGGGCAGACCTACTACTAAAGTTTAGAATAGCAATGAGAAGGGTTAGGAGATTTCTACAGATCAAAGAGGTGGATATAGAGGTGGAGGTAGATTTGGATCAGGTAGAGGAGTGTTCATAGGTAGATGTTATCATTGCAATGAGGTGGGACACACATTTTTCAACTATCCTAAGAAGGATGGTGTTGACAAGACCAAGGATAGAAGAGTTCACTTGGCACAAGAGGAGGAGAAGCCAGAAGAAACAGAGATGTCATCAGCCTCTCTAATGATGGTTGGAGAAATGCTCATGGTGGAGAAAGGCAAATTGCAGCAACCACCACATGTATCTATTTTCAGAACTAATTGTTAAAGCCATTGAAAGATATGCAAGTTGATTGTAGATTCAGGTTCTCATGATAACTTAGTTTCTTGGGAAATGGTGAATAGGTTGGGATTGAAAACATTTGATCATCCTAGTCCTTACCATGTCACTTGGGTGAGTCAAGAACAATAGGTAATGGTTACTCAGAAGGCATATGTTGATTTTTCTATTAGTCCATATCAGGACTATGTTTTGTGTGATGTTATTCCTATGACATGTGGGCATATCATTTTGGGTAGACCATGGCAGTATTTGAGAAGGCCAATTCATGATGGGTATACTAATACCTATGTGGTGCATAAAGATGGTAAGAAGTTCAAACTGATACCTTTACCTTGTGAGGAGAAGAAAGAACATGTTATTTGTTTTGGAAAGAAGTTACAGTTGAATGTGTAGGTTAAGGATGATGGGAAGCAATAGGAATAGTTGCAACAGCAGAAGGAGGATGACAGTCCTAGAGAGCAGCAGACTTGGGACTTGAGTTATGTCAAGGTTGGAGACATTGAGTGCCCTATAAAGAGGTAGAAGAAGGAAGGCAAATAGCAGATAGTCTAGGGACGAATGAATCAGAACCTCCAGTTGAGAAGAGCTGAAGTATTGCAGCAGCAAGGTCCTAGACAAGGACACCAAAACAAGTTTTATGGTTCTAACACTGTTTACAGGAGCCATGCAGGATGGAGAAGGAGAAAGATAACTCTGGAAGAGTTCATGTTTCCTACTCAAAGGAACATTCCTACAAGATGGAAGAATGGTTGGAGCAGATCCCCTAACTCTTGGGACAAGAGTTTTCATCATGCCGGGGAGTATGGTGCAGGAGCACCTAGATGTCTAAGTTTTGGTTAATGTTCAAGGTGTTTTGTTTGGTCTAGTAAGGTCTTTGAGACCCTCTTAATGTTGTTATGAGGCTTGAAAGCCATATTTGTAATGGACTATGTCCAAATAACTAGAATCTACTTTGGTTATGTTATTAGTCCTAGGTAGGACAGTCTTGTAGTCATAGGTAGTTTGCATTAGTCATATAGGACAGTCATTTAAGTCATTTTTAATCTTCATATTTGTAAGCCTTTAGAGGCATGTCCAAGGTTGGAAAGATGTCAAAACCATGTATTAGGTTCTCCACATGTTAAAAAGCTTCTAAACATAAAGTAGTTGGTGAAAGGACAGTTTCTAAAAATAGTTTCAAGACAGTTACTATATGATGCAGTTACAAGTCAAGGAAAAGCATGATGGTGGGGTAGTTTTATTAGACCCCCAAATGATTTCATGCAAGTTTTTAGGCTTATTTGAAGACAAGAAGGTTCCCACTATAAAATAAATTCATTTGATTGGAAAGAAATAACAAAAAAGACAACTGTTTTCTATTTTTTCTGCTTTTTCTGATTTTTCCTTACTGTTACCAGGTCGTACCCACAATTGTACAGATTTATAATTGCCCAAGTTTGTAATGGATGGAAAGGGGTGTGAAGTATCTTTGATTTGAGTTTTGTTTGGAGTCTTGACATTGACCTAGATGAAAGATATCACTGGTTTTCCCAAAACTATTTTTTTAAAATTGCTGTCCCCATAAGTTATTCGCTATTTTTTTGAGAAATCCATACTTGTATGGCCTGAAGGTGATTGGTGTCTAAGATGGTTGGTTAGTGTGGAGAGTTACTTGTCATTTGCAATTGGTTTGGGCCCTTGACACCCTTGTATATCTCTACACTCCTCCTTTGTTTGAAAGTGGGTCCAAAAACCTAGGTTAGGGTTTCTTTTGAATAAACCGATGGAGATCTCCCCATTCCATTGATTTTTCTATTTCTACTCAATGGAATGGGTTGTAAGATAGTTGGTCCTTAGGATTGTGAAGGTTGTAGGGGTAGGAGGAGGTGTAGGATGGAGTTTACCAAGAAAGAGACCCTGCAGAAACCATGTGTAAGAAGTTCATGAAGGACAACAACAACTAGGTATGTTTGATAAGCCATTGTTTTGCCTATGGAGGCATTAGGGTAAATGCATGTTATAGGTTTGGCAAGTGGCATTGGGATTGTGTTTGTGTAGAGGGAGATCATCCCAAGGTGGATGTTGTGATTGTCTTAGAAAGGCAAAATGAATACTGTTGTCCTGCAGGTCTGGGTAGAGGAGTTGAAGGAATGTTGATTAGAGTTAGGCACCCTGAGATAGGTGTTTGGAAGTTTAATCCCTTCATATTATGAACATGCAAAGTGTTGTGAAAGCCCTACATCATGAGAATTTGTGAAACAAATGAACCTTGAGAGACTATCTTTGAAGTCTTGAAGACTGCTGTCCTGCTGTCCTAGATGCTCTGCATCAGTTACCTCTTAGGGGGAGTAGGTAGTAATCCTATTGGTTGGTGTAGTCATATGTGTTGATCATGATGTTAGTCATTCACAAACATAGAATAAAAGTTACACAACAACCTTTACTCATCTTGAAAGATACGATGAATTCAGAGAATTCATGATCCCAAGTCTCCATTGATTAGGTCTTAATCTACTGACGTTACTCAGTGGTTGATGTGTGTTGCTGTTTTCCATTCAGGGGCCTTACGTATTTCTGCAAAGTTCATCATTATTCCTCCAAATATCCTACTCTGTATGTCTGCTCTGCATAAATCTCCAATAATTCTACCTCTGCACTGTGAATTCAGTCAAATAATGTGCCTACAGGCTGATATTTGCATGATTTCTACCACTATTTATGATTCTTTGCATGATATTTTCAATACTGCATGCATTTAACTCAAATATGCTAATGATTTTTAGTTACCTACGGGATTTCAGCATATTTCTCTGTTTCTGCTTATTATTTGTCATGACTTGCAGTTATGGTGATGAATTTATGAAATTACAAAAAGGAAAAGGGTTAAAGAATGAGATTCCCAAAACTACTTGACTGAGATCACTGATCCACATACAAGCTCCCATACATGCAATGAAAAGAAGGAAACTAGAATCATACTTCACCAGGACATTCCACAAATCCACATGATCCAGTGCAAATCTTCAAAGGAAAAGTTGACAACAACATGTAATGAAATGAAAGCGCTTCCAGTTGAACACAGCATTCACCAGTACATATCCAGAAATCAACAGGAAGATTACGTAAAATTTACAATCAGGATGTAATCTGAAACTTCATATTCATTCAGTATGCTCAAGAACAGGTACATTTGCAGTGATCTGAAGAAAGAACCTTGACATTTCAACAATTCTATCATCATTAGTCTCAGTAATCCGATCTCCTAATTGATTCTACAGTAATCGGCCTTAATGTGCCAGATATTTTTTCTTTTTTTGTTCCTCCTTTCTAATGTATTGACAAGCTCTGGTTCTTATATAGAGCAAATGCCAGAAAACAGTTACAATGATCCAAGGATCAGGATCCTCTCATAACAATCAACGGTCAAGATGAAAAGCACATGCTTCGCTAGTTGGCAAATGTACAGCTGGCACAGAATATTCTAGCATCTTTGATTTGATTCGGTCTCCAGCTAGCAAACAACATATTTGACAATATCCTCCTCATTTCTGGTTCATGTTGCCTCCATGTGCAACTTTGTAATTATCAGCTTCAGCTCTAACAGCATCATGACTTCCTGCAAGTAAACAGACAAACATTAAGTTCATCATCATGTGGATAAACAACAGGAAGTAAAACGTTTTATTAACCAGGCCTCAAAATGTGTAGCTACAGGCAATCGGGCTTTCAAATTTCTATCGCTCTGTTTTCTCGCCCATTTTCTTGTATATCAGCTCCAAATATGATCATGCATGTATCGGCGTGACTACACACTGTCGGAATGACAATTTTACATTAGGCCGACGGTTAAACTTATACCGAGGCCAAAAATCATGATGATGTCCATCCATCGGGAAGACATGTTCTATTGGCATGATAACCCAAGACTTGGCCGATAGCAAGACTTAAAACTTTTGTCTGCATGATATTTTGGAAATATGATGCTCCCCCTTCCGAATGTCCAGATGACGTCACCGTCATGTTTCGCTTCTGTATATTGGGGAAAAGAATGACACCATCATCATCATCATGTCGAAGGAAAATAGGAGGATATGAAATATGATCCTGCTGCTGAGGAATGGAATATGATGGTGACGTCATCGTCATATCCGGGCTTCATTAAAATGCAAAAGATGACGTCACCGTCATGTTTAGTTAAGATCAGGGGATAAATGTAATATCGGGTCACCTTAGGAAGATGATCAGGTGGTGAATGTAATATGACCCCTTTGCGGCCAAGGTAACCCTCTCGAAAGATCAAGATGACGATGATCATCAGGATAGCCGGGGCTTTTGTTTAAACTTAGAACATGACGTCATCGTCATATTCGCGAACCGGATCATGTTTTGGAAAATATCCTGCCGAAGGAGAAATGTGATGATGATGTCATCCTGATATTTGCTTCTTCATTTATCAGGTCAGGATGACGTCATCAGGATATTTGCAAAAGGTCATATTTCTCGGCAGGAGGACATTACGAAATATCGGGTGACAAACAAGATCATGATGATCTTGACAACATGACAGGATAAAAATATGATGATCCTCCTCATCGAATATCATGATGATGTAACCATCATATTCCGTCTTCGAAGCATGAGGATGAGTTGAGGTCATCATCAGGTTAGCGCTAGGGTGATATTTAAAATATGATCATGCTAAGGAATGGAATATCACCCTCCCTTAAAAGATAGGGTGATCATCATGATCATGCAAAAGGAGATCAGGAGGATATGATGACGTCATCATCATATTAGTGAATATCAACAAATATGACCCTCTCTTGAAAGATCAGGATGATGACCCTCCGATAGGACTTTGACATGCGCACGCAAATATGCAGATGGTGGATTTTCTAAGCAGGGTGATATTGTAATATCAGCATGATATTATAATATCAGGTGATGTTATAATATCATGATGCTCGTATAATTTGAAATATCGGGTTACACTCAAAACCTGATGCTCACGATGCGCATAAGGTCATTTGACGGGTAAAGCACACTGTCACCTAAGATTGACATCCGGATATTGGGACTGCATGATTTTTATCAGGTGATAGATCAAGATCAGGATGACCTTGACAACATGACTGAGGATATAAAAATATGATGATCACTTGCGATTATCAGGTTTGACCAAAACTTTGACTGCTCATAACTCCCTCATATGGACGAATTTTTAGGTGATGTAAAAGGGAAACCTGAATGGAATTTCAAGCTCTTTCTAAATATGAGGTCATAGAAACAAAATATGAACTTTGACAAACTGACCTCATGATGATGACCAACCTCATCCTGACCTTCATGATGATGATGCACCTGACTCATTTTACCAAACCGCTAGAAAGCAGACAACACAAGCCAAGCCAAAAAGTTGGGTCCCTGTTTTGATAAGTTAAAATGGGGCATGTTGTGTAACCACACAACAACTTGCCACCAAAGAAAACAACAAAATTCAAATAATTCAAAAGGTGAGGATAAGTTAAAACATAAATTTCCAACTCCTATTAAGCATGAGCATCCTAATCCTTTCTAACTGGTATCATGTTCATCAATGTAACAGTGAATTGATAAGGGATCAATTGTGTGCATGTGATTCATATACTCATCTTGAAAGTGAGTTGAATAAGTCAGTGACTGGTGTTAGGCTACATAGTTTGGTTCATCCCTCATAGCCAACCGGATAGAGCCTTGCTGCCAGCAGGTGTCCATAGCCCCGGCAAGGTTATCGTTGCAATTCCCCTAAGTAGAGCCCCACTGCCAGCAAGCGTCTATAGCTCCGGTAGAGTTACTTAGATGACTTAATCTGGATTTTAGAAAATCCATTTTATTATTTTATTTATTTTATATTTTGAATTTAATTCTTAAGATATAACAGTTGTAGCCTCATGATACAAGGAATGGTCACTTGTTGAAATTAAGTTAAGAATTGCAATGGTAGCAAGGGCAACCTTTAGATTTTTCACTTAACACCTACACTGATATGTTCAACAAACCCAAGGCTGTTAGGTGTGTCATTGTGAGGATCACCTTGACTCAAGAAAAGTAGTACTGATGAATATGATACCACAAACCTGATCAAGAATACCTACACTGATATGAATTACAACCTATGTAAAAACTTATATTCAACTTTTGAATTCTAACAATTTATGCAGTGTTCTTAAGTAATAAGGTGCACCAGTTTTGCCCAACCAAAACAAAGACTCAACAACGCAAAGCAAAAAGCAACCTGTACAAACAGCTAACCTACAAAAGGAAACAACAGAAAGCAAAACAAGAAAGCAAAACAAGCAGACTGTACAAACAACTATCCTACAAAAATTATATACAAACCACTACTAGGCAAACAAAAACCAGAAAAAGACCCAAAGACACTTGTATTTGCATACTTCTTTTGATTGTGCAGGAGCATTAGGGTATTAGTTGTGGTTCTCAACCTAGCAAATTTATCTTTATATTCTAAAAAATATTCTGATATTCTGAATTCACTGTATTCAACAGAATAACTCTTGATGATCAGCAACTGAGGCAGCTCATCATGTTCACGATTAATCCATATGCATGTCTTATCTCCTGAATTTCCATAATCAAAATAATAATCAACATCATTCACTGTGGAAAGGAGAAATACAACCTGGTGTATTTCTGATTTTGTTGGACATGCTTCTTCATTGGCAGTTGGTCTTCCATTTGATTCTATATTTTCACTGCTTGGCTCAGTGCCTGGTCTCTCTTCAAATTGAAGGATGTATGACTTTTGATGTATTAATTCTTCATCTTTATCCAACTTTATCCCTTCATTCAGGATGTTCAGTTTATCCTCCAGTTTAGGAAACTTCTCAATATTTTCTTCAATTTCCTGCACATCAGCATCTAAATAAGTATCTTTATTATCACAACCTGATAAATAGAAATTTATCCCTTCTAAATCATGTGACTGTAAAAGAGAAACAACTTTCACTTGATAAGGACACTCCCCTGTTTCATTCTCAAAATATTTCTGGAGTAACGTCTGATTATGCATAACAACTCCAAAGTCTTCTACATCTTCATCTTTCAGGAATTGTTCATTAAATAATTCACATCTTCTATCTATTAGAGGATCTGGTTCCATTAACCTGCAACATTCTTGTATTTGATCATTTAATTCAAAGAAGTCAGGTAGTAAATCAGCATTTATTTTATTTTCTATGACTTCCTGAGTTACCACCATAGGAACTTCATCATCAGCAGTGAATTTAAATTGCTCTGCTATCTGTTTACACTTCTCTTTACCATAGAATGACTCCAGGAAAGATGTTTCATCTTCTTTATCAAAAGTATTAGGATCAGAATCAAAAATATTATCCTGATGAGTGGTTTCTTCTCTAAAATTTTCACAAGATTCATACCTGCATATTGACTGATCCTTACTTGTATTAGGAAGTAGAGAACTCCTATCAATCTCACCATAAAATGAATCAAGGAAATATGTTTCCTCTTCTTTACCTTCTGGAACCGACTCAGCTATTGTATTTTCTAGAATCTTTTTCAACATGATCAAGCAAGGGTAGCAATCTCTCTCTGAATGCTCTTCATCATGTAATCTGCACCAGCTTTCAATCAGGACATCATCAGTGGATAAACCTAATATTTGACTACACTGTATGTTTCTGGACAAGTATAATTCAAAATCCTCAGATCGGTCCACTTCAGTGTCTGGACAATTAATAACTTCTGGTGCTGCATCTACTTGTTGCTCCAGAATTTCTTTATTTTCCTGGCAAATTTCTTCATTTTCCTGGCAAATTTCGGCCCTGAACACATCCGGGAAGAATATTAGTCCTTTCAAATTAAATCCAACCTTATAATGAAAGTTAAACAATTTATTTCGTTGTGTTCCACAGTCTGGTGTATCCTGCAACAAGTGGATAAACCAAAGTTAGACAAACTGTGAGGGTAAAGCTGCCTACTCAAAGTTTCCTGAAATAAAGGAATGTTAACTTGACAATTACCTTCATCTACATCCATCAAAATGAGACTCTATTTTTCAATTTTTTAGTATTTTGAAATTTTAATGAGATCTATCATATCTCAGAATAAAACTTGAAAGTCCAGAAAATCAAACTAATCTTTGATGCTTTGGGCTAGATCTTTGCAAAGGTGCAACCAAAACATCTCAGATAAGAGATATTTGCAGACATTTAACTGAAATAATGAAATATTTATGCAATATTTGTAGAAATCCAGAAATTCACAGCTCAGGCCCTCCTTCTAGCACCAATTTATGTTGATGATGATTGATCATGCCCTCCTTCTAGCGCCAATTTATGTTGATGATGATGTTGATCATGCCCTCCTTCTAGCGCCAATTTATGTGTTGAGAAACAGCTCAGCCCTCCTTCTAGCGCCAATTTATGTTGATGATGTTGATCATGAGGAGCGAGGGGCCTGCCCTCCTTCTAGCGCCAATTTATGTTGATGATGATGTTGATCATGAGGAGCGAGGGGCCTGCCCTCCTTCTAGTGCCAATTTATGTTGATCATGATGTTAGTCATTCACAAACATAGAATAAAAGTTACACAACAACCTTTACTCATCCTGAAAGATACGATGAATTCAGAGAATTCATGATCCCAAGTCTCCGTTGATTAGGTCTTAATCTACTGACGTTACTTAGTGGTTGATGTGTGTTGCTGTTTTCCATTCAGGGGCCTTACGTATTTCTGCAAAGTTCATCATTATTCCTCCAAATATCCTGCTCTGTATGTCTGCTCTGCATAAATCTCCAATAATTCTACCTCTGCACTGTGAATTCAGTCAAATAATGTGCCTACAGGCTGATATTTGCATGATTTCTACCACTATTTATGATTCTTTGCATGATATTTTCAATACTGCATGCATTTAACTCAAATATGCTAATGATTTTCAGTTACCTACGGGATATCAGCATATTTCTCTGTTTCTGCTTATTATTTGTCATGACTTGCAGTTATGGTGATGAATTTATGAAATTAAAAAAAGGAAAAGGGTTAAAGAATGAGATTCCCAAAACTACTTGACTGAGATCACTGATCCACATACAAGCTCCCATACATGCAATGAAAAGAAGGAAACTAGAATCATACTTCACCAGGACATTCCACAAATCCGCATGATCCAGTGCAAATCTTCAAAGGAAAAGTTGACAACATGTAATGAAATGAAAGCGCTTCCAGTTGAACACAGCATTCACCAGTACATATCCAAAAATCAACAGGAAGATTACGTAAAATTTACAATCAGGATGTAATCTGAAACTTCATATTCATTCAGTATGCTCAAGAACAGGTACATTTACAGTGATCTGAAGAAAGAACCTTGACATTTCAACAATTCTATCCTCATTAGTCTCAGTAATCCGATCTCCTAATTGATTCTACAGTAATCGGCCTTAATGTGCCAAATATTTTTTCTTTTTTTGTTCCTCCTTTCTAATGTATTGACAAGCTCTGGTTCTTATATAGAGCAAATGCCAGAGAACAGTTACAATGATCCAAGGATCAGGATCCTCTCATAACAATCAATGGTCCAGATGAAAAGCACATGCTTCGCCAGTTGGCAAATGTACAGCTGGTACAGAATGATGCAGAGTGAAACGCAACGGGAGCTAACTAACAGGAAGGAAGAGCCAATAATACCAACAGCATGATAAAAATCCCTATCGGCTCAGCATCATCATCATATTTCCTGTAAACACCAACAGCATCATCATATTTCGGACGATCACAATTATCCTCCTGCTGACTACTGTTCACCTCCTCCGCCTGTCGCCTATCATCATCATCATGATACTCAACGGGCACAAACATCCTCCTGTTGCACTGTTCATCGGGCGCCAAACACTATCGGCGTCATCATGATCTTCAACACTCTCTTCGTCAGTAGGATATCAAATATCCGGTTGCTCCAAATATCCTGATGACGACCACTTCAGCACCTTCCCTTCGATGCTCCGCTAGCCGACGACACAAGCAACAGCATCATGATCTGATTTATCCGGTTCCCTCGAAACCTCCTGATGATGTTTCACAACTTTCTGCGGAGAGCCTACGCCGATACCTAAACCCTTAGCGACAACAGGATCAACATGCATAGGGGGATATCTCAATATCCTGATGACGATGACGTCATATGCGGATGACGATGACGTCACACAATATCCTGATGACCTCTTCAACACTTAGCCAAAAAACCGAACTTTCACTCCCGCATCTGTTAGCGATATGCGGATGATGGGCACTCACAGAAGATGATCTTGACGGCGATAAATACACTGAGTATATATCTGACTTACAACATCCTGATGTACTTGCAACATGTAAACTTCAATAGTTTCATAACTCGATCTTCACCTTATGCCGATGTACTCCTCTTCGGCAACTCCTGATGATGATCACCCCGACGAACTCGCACTTCATGCAATCGAAAGCATCATGTTCATCTTCACTTATCCGGATGACGACGTCCAAAGCGGCTGCAGGATATAAACCGAAATATCCTGATGAAGCCGTTTTGACGAACTCCCAACCTTAGCGAAATATCACTTCGCCGATCCTCCAGGGATGACCCGATCCACTCTCAGGGTGATCTTCCAACTCAAGCTTATCAACTCGACCTAGCACATACCCATGCTAGGGTCTTCAACATCTGTCGACCGCGATCCTGCGCACCTGCATGCAAACAGAAAACAAACTACCTCCTAATCTACTGTACACAACCATTCCACCGATTCGACGAATCAACCGGTGGAATGGATCAACATGTCCATGAAACCACCAGATTAGCAAAATGATTAAACAATGGAATCCAACCAGATAAAGAACACAAATAGGATCTCTTTATTGATTTCAAAAGATGCAATTACAATGCTCAATCTCTCTCTGCAATCTGACTTCTCAATGCGATACAATACTATGATCGATGATATCTCTATCTGTATGTCTATGTCCATATCAACCGATCCCATGCTTAAATAGATTTTCCTACGAGTACTACTGACCCGACTCCAAGCGGCTGGGAACTCTCCAGGCGGCTGGGAGATCCAATCAGACCCTACAGCATGACAGCTGTTCTAACAAACTTAACTAAAAATAGTAAAAGCCTGGTCAGCATGATCTTATCATGATCAGCGTGACCTTATTACATGCATTTGGTCTTATCAGACCTTCTTGAAAACATAAACAAGACCTATAACAAACTAACTGCCTCATGGAGGCCAGCTGTTAGGTAGGTGCCTCTCCACCATACTCCCCAAAAGAAAATAACTCATGTCCCATGAGTTAGGATATGGAAGTCCTCCATCTTTACACTTTGCCTATGCAATGTTCTGCCCTGTTCCAGCTTTGTCTGCTGCTGTCTCTTGGCTGCTCCAAGACTTCTGAACTGTAACTTGCTTTCTGGCAAGTAGATCCTCATGCCTGCCAATGTAGGCCTTTCACTCACATACCTTGTGTTTGTCAGGTTGCCTGACCAGAACCTCTTCTGAAATGTTCAACTCCATCTTCCTGTCAATCTTTATAGGACAAGCAATAGTCCCAACTATGACAACATCCCTGTCATTCTTCTGAACTGGTTGCTGTGTGCAAACCTGTTTCTGAACCTGCTGCTGACCTCTGTCAGTCACAACTGAAACTTTCTTCAGCTTGTTGTCTTTAACAACTCCTTTCCCTGCAGTGTCCTGAACTGCCTTTATGCCTGCTCCTCTAGGCATCTGCACAAATTCCTTCTTTCCCATTAAAATGACTTTGGCTGCCTTCTGTGCTGCAGCTGCTTCCTGTAATGGCATCAACTTAATAGTCTTTCCATCTTTCTGGATGGTATAGGTATTAGCATACCCATCATACAGTACCCTCCTATCAAATTGCCATGGTCTACCCAACAGTAGGTGACAACATTCCATGGGCAAAATATCACACAAAATTCTATCCTGATATGCTCCAATCTGGAAATCCACATATGCCTGTTCAGAGACAAAAAGTGAATGACTATCACTCACCCAAGATGCCTTGTAAGGGTGTGGATGTGGAATCCTTTCCAAATGCAGTTTATCCACCATTTCCTGAGATACCATGTTGTCTGTTGAACCAGTATCAATGACAACCTTACATACTTTACCTTTACTCTTGCATGTGGTCTTGAAAAGAGCTCTTCTTTGTGGGGATTCTTTGTCAGGTACCTTCATGGTAATCACTGTTTTCCTCATCAGCAGAGATTCTCCACTTTCTGGGTATCCACAATTATCAGCCTCCTTATCCTTTTGATAAGTGTTTGGGCTCTGCACACTTTTCTCTTCTTTCTCTTCTTGCACAAGTTGTACTCTCTTGTCACTCGTTCTATCATTTCTGGATGATGAACCTTTGTTTTCTGGACATTTGAAAGATGGATGACCAAACTCACCACAGGTGTAACATTTCCCTGAAAATGTAGTAGAACCTCTACCACCTCCAAATCTTCCTTTATTACCTTTCCATCCACCTCTGAAATCAGACTGTCCCTGTCCTTTACCAGTGTCTTCTTGACTCTCATTAGTTTGCCTTGTTCTATGGGCTGATCCTCTTCCTCTATTGTTTTGTTCTTGTTTTCTCTTCAACTTCTCTTCCACTTTCAATGCCAACTGGAAACATTTCTGAACTGTGTCTGGATTATGCAGACTTAAATCATCCTGAATATTAAACCTCAATCCATTAAGGTATCTGGCTACCTTCTCTTCCTCACTTTCTTTCACCTTTGTCTTCATACAGAGTTTCATGAATTCTTCTGTATATGAGCTGACATCTAGCTCCTTCTGCTTCAGGTTTTGCTTCCTCTTGTGTAATTGGATACTGTAATCCAATGGAATATAAGCTTCCTTTACTAATGCCATCATCTTCTTCCATGTGGCAACTCTACGTTTTCCTTCCTGTACTCTATCATCTTGAACAAAATTCCACCATGTCAAGGCAGCTTCTTTCATCTTTGACTGTGCTATCTTCACTCTCTGTTGTTCTGGTATCTCCTCTGTTACAAAGAAATTGTTCAAACAGTCTATCCACTCCATCACTGAATCAGGGTCCATCTTACCTGTAAACACTGGCAAATCCAGTTTCACATCCATGGTTCTCCTCTCCATGGCCTTGAGGGCGTTCAACAGTGGTCTCTGGTCTGCAGGAACGACCTCCTCGCTCCAATTAGGGATCTCTTCTTCTTCCCTATCATCTTCTCTACCAGAACCTACTCTGCTCCTCAACTTTGCTAACTCATCTTTCAACTCCTGATTCTGAGCCTTCACGGCCTTGCTTTCTGCAATCTGTTTCTTCACCAGAACTGCCAACTCAGCATTGGTCATCCTTGCTGGAACCTCAGATGTTCCTTCTTCGTCTGACATCCTGCTTATCTTTTCCAGAAGATCCTAACCTTTGCTCTGATACCACTATGATGCAGAGTGAAACGCAACGGGAGCTAACTAACAGGAAGGAAGAGCCAATAATACCAACAGCATGATAAAAATCCCTATCGGCTCAGCATCATCATCATATTTCCTGTAAACACCAGCAGCATCATCATATTTTGGACGATCACAATTATCCTCCTGCCGACTACTGTTCACCTCCTCCGCCTGTCGCCTATCATCATCATCATGATACTCAACGGGCGCAAACATCCTCCTGTTGCACTGTTCATCAGGCGCCAAACACTATCGGCGTCATCATGATCTTCAACACTCTCTTCGTCAGCAGGCTATCAAATATCCGGTTGCTCCAAATATCCTGATGATGACCACTTCAGCACCTTCCCTTCGATGCTCCGCTAGCTGACGACACAAGCAACAGCATCATGATCTGATTTATCTGGTTCCCTCGAAACCTCCTGATGATGTTTCACAACTTTCTGCCGAGAGCCTACGCCGATACCTAAACCCTTAGCGACAACAGGATCAACATGCATAGGGGGATATCTCAATATCCTGATGACGATGACGTCATATGCGGATGACGATGACGTCACACAATATCCTGATGACCTCTTCAACACTTAGCCAAAAAACCGAACTTTCACTCCCGCATCTGTTAGCGATATGCGGATGATGGGCACTCACAGAAGATGATCCTGACGGCGATAAATACACTGAGTATATATCTGACTTACAACATCCTGATGTACTTGCAACATGTAAACTTCAATAGTTTCATAACTCGATCTTCACCTTATGCCGATGTACTCCTCTTCGGTAACTCCTGATGATGATCACCCCGACGAACTCGCACTTCATGCAATCGAAAGCATCATGTTCATCTTCACTTATCCGGATGACGACGTCCAAAGCGGCTGCAGGATATAAACCGAAATATCCTGATGAAGCCGTTTTGACGAACTCCCAACCTTAGCGAAATATCACTTCGCCGATCCTCCAGGGATGACCTGATCCACTCTCAGGGTGATCTTCCAACTCAAGCTTATCAACTCGACCTAGCACATACCCATGCTAGGGTCTTCAACATCTGTCGACCGCGATCTTGCGCACCTGCATGCAAACAGAAAACAAACTACCTCCTAATCTACTGTACACAACCATTCCACCGATTCGACGAATCAACCGGTGGAATGGATCAGCATGTCCATGAAACCACCAGATCAGCAAAACGATTAAACAATGGAATCCAACCAGATAAAGAACACAAACAGGATCTCTTTATTGATTTCAAAAGATGCAATTACAATGCTCAATCTCTCTCTGCAATCTGACTTCTCAATGCGATACAATACTATGATCGATGATATCTCTATCTGTATGTCTATGTCCATATCAATCGATCCCATGCTTAAATAGATTTTCCTATGAGTACTACTGACCCGACTCCAAGTGGCTGGGAACTCTCCAGGCGGCTGGGAGATCCAACCGGACCCTACAGCATGACAGCTGTTCTAACAAACTTAACTAAAAATAGTAAAAGCCTGGTCAGCATGATCTTATCATGATCAGCGTGACCTTATTACATGCATTTGGTCTTATCAGACCTTCTTGAAAACATAAACAAGACCTATAACAAACTAACTGCCTCATGGAGGCCAGCTGTTAGGTAGGTGCCTCTGCACCACAGAATATTCCAGCATCTTTGATTTGATTCGGTCTCCAGCTGGCAAACAGCATATTTGACAATATCCTCCTCATTTCTGGTTCATGTTGCCTCCATGTGCAACTTTGTAATTATCAACTTCAGCTCTAACAGCATCATGACTTCCTGCAAGTAAACAGACAAACATTAAGTTCATCATCATGTGGATAAACAACAGGAAGTAAAACGTTTTATTAACCAGGCCTCAAAATGTGTAGCTACAGGCAATCGGGCTTTCAAATTTCTATCACTCTATTTTCCCACCCATTTTCTTGTATATCGGGCTCCAAATATGATCATGCATGTATCGGCGTGACTACACACTGTCGGAATGACAATTTTACATTAGGCCGACGGTTAAACTTATACTGAGGCCAAAAATCATGATGATGTCCATCCATCGGGAAGACATGTTCTATCGGCATGATAACTCAAGACTTGGCCGACAGCAAGACTTAAAACTTTCGTCTGCATGATATTTTGGAAATATGATGCTCCCCCTTCTGAATGTCCAGATGACGTCACCGTCATGTTTCGCTTCTGTATATTGGGGAAAAGAATGACACCATCATCATCATCATGTCGAAGGAAAATAGGAGGATATGAAATATGATCCTGCTGCTGAGGAATGGAATATGATGGTGACATCATCATCATATCCGGGCTTCATTACAATGTAAAAGATGACATCACCGTCATGTTTAGTTAAGATCAGGGGATAAATGTAATATCGGGTCACCTTAGGAAGATGATCAGGTGGTGAATGTAATATGACCCCTTTGCGGCCAAGGTAACCCTCTCGAAAGATCAGGATGACGATGATCATCAGGATATCCGGGGCTTTTGTTTAAACTTAGAACATGACATCATCGTCATATTCACGAACCGGATCATGTTTTGGAAAATATCCTGCCGAAGGAGAAATGTGATGATGATGTCATCCTGATATTTGCTTCTTCGTTTATCAGGTCGGGATGACGTCATCAGGATATTTGCAAAAGGTCATATTTCTCGGCAGGAGGACATTACGAAATATCGGGTGACAAACAAGATCATGATGATCTTGACAACATGACAAGATAAAAATATGATGATCCTCCTCATCGAATATCATGATGATGTAACCATCATATTCCATCTTCGAAGCATGAGGATGAGTTGAGGTCATCATCAGGTTAGCGCTAGGGTGATATTTAAAATATGATCATGCTAAGGAATGGAATATCACCCTCCCTTAAAAGATAGGGTGATCATCATGATCATGCAAAAGGAGATCAGGAGGATATGATGACGTCATCATCATATTAGCGAATATCAGCAAATATGACCCTCTCTTGAAAGATCAGGATGATGACCCTCCGATAGGACTTTGACATGCGCACGCAAATATGCAGATGGTGGATTTTCTAAGCAGGGTGATATTGTAATATCAGCATGATATTATAATATCAGGTGATGTTATAATATCATGATGCTCGTATAATTGGAAATATCAGGTTACACTCAAAACCTGATGCTCACGATGCGCATAAGGCCATTTGACGGGTAAAGCACACTGTCACCTAAGATTGACGTCCGGATATTGGGACTGCATGATTTTTATCAGGTGATAGATCAAGATCAGGATGACCTTGACAACATGACTGAGGATATAAAAATATGATGATCACTTGCGATTATCAGGTTTGACCAAAACTTTGACTGCTCATAACTCCCTCATATGGACGAATTTTCAGGTGATGTAAAAGGGAAACCTGCATGGAATTTCAAGCTCTTTCTAAATATGAGGTCATAGAAACAAAATATGAACTTTGACAAACTGACCTCATGATGATGACCAACCTCATCCTGACCTTCATGATGATGATGCACCTGACTCATTTTACCAAACCGCCAGAAAGCAGGCAACACAAGCCAAGCCAAAAAGTTGGGTCCCTGTTTTGATAAGTTAAAATGGGGCGTGTTGTGTAACCACACAACAATATGGAGCATATCTTATGACCCTAATGGGGAGAGTGTAGAAAAGTGAAAGTAGTAGAGAGACAACAAGTACTTGCTAGTGTTGCAAGTGTTGCTCTTTGCCATTGATGTCAAAGGGGGAGAGAGTTAAAGTGGTTGAAAAACCATTGTGTAGGAATTATGTAGGAAAGATTGTGTAGGTAAGTGTGTGAAGATTAAGAGTTGTTCTAGTTAGGGGGAGTATTACTGAGCTGCTAATTGATTACTTTAGGTCTTGATGGTTTTTCAAAAAGTTGGTGTTGCCATCAATGACAAAGGGGGAGATTGTTGGAAACTTGTTGGTGTTGTCATTGATGTCAACCTCTGGCAGGTAGTTCACTTGGTTTCCAAGAGATTTTGAGAAAATTTAAATAAAAAGGTGTGTAGTGTGATAGAGGTGTGCTTAGTGTTATGCTCCACATTCTTCCTAGTTGGAGATATGCTTGTGTAGGTTGGAGGTCTTGATCAGAGGTGTTTAAAGGTGTTATATCTAGAGTTTCAGGTTCTGGATCATGCAGAAGTGGAAGATGTGTTTGACAGGGTGTTTGCTTGTATAGAAGATTGTCTGGGAGAAATGAGATTGCTCTGTATTTCTTTGCATTAAGGTTTCCTATCCTGTGGATCTGGGAATGTGCTTAGACAGTCTACATATACTTTCCCTTAAAGTTTCTAGTGTTGAGTTGCTCTACAAGTTTAGTTCTTGTGTTGGTGTTCAGTGGTAGTGCATCCTGATGTGCATAATGAAGACATTCTTTATTTTAGGTGGTTGTGGTAGTGTTGCAAAAGATTCTAATAGTGTTGAATGTTATGGAAAGGTATGTGGATGTTGAAGAGTGTTTCTTTGTGGTCCACATGAAGTTTTGGGACTTGGAGAGGCATGGATATAGTCGTTAGCTCAGGTTTGGCTAACTTGGCTTGCTAGTGCTATTTTTGGAGGTGCCTCGTGGATTATGGATGTAATGAGTAGTGTGGGGATATAGATTTGAGTCCTAGTTAACCCTTGGCATGGTCCACTTTCACTTGTTTCCACCATGGAAGTGTTTAGTTCTAACCTATTTGGTGTTGCACATTTGAGGTGAACACATTTTATTAGGACCAACCTAATTGAGATTGTTTTAGGTCATGGATGTTATATTTGCAAGATGAAGTTGTGTGGAGCAAGGTAGAGAAGATGTTGTGAATTTGAATCAAGGATAGTGAGTTGAGTGTGAGATTAAATGCTTATGACTCCTGAATGTAGTGAGTAGAAAGTGTCTACGTTTGAGTGTGCTTGAATTTACTGGAGGCAGTGAGCCAAAGGTTGCGGATGGTAAGAAGTTGCAGTAGTGTATTTATCCTATTGCCTTGAGATAGTAAATCTCTCTATAATAGTTTTCTTCTATTCTTCTCTCTTCTAGACAGTGAGTCCTTCTGGATGGTGAGCCCTTCGCAGTGATCCTTTCTTCTGGGTAGTGAACCCTTGGCAGTGAGCCTATTTGTATTTGGTGTTTCTATTCATATATATGTGAGTTAATCCTCACCATGGTTTTTCCCTTCTTGGGTTTTCCACATAAATCTGGTGTTCTTATGTGTTTGCATTAATGCTTCATATGTTTACATTCTGTTAATGCATGATAAGAGGTTGATGTTTGGAATTGCTTTGAGGGTTTAAAGTTTTAATACACAACTGATTCAGCCCCCATCTTAGTTGTCCTGTGCATACTAACATACTTCACCAGGAGTTCCACAACTACATATAAGAGATGCAACTCTTCAATGGAAATTGATAACAACATGATAACATTCAAATGCACTCCAAAAGGATGTAACAACTTGATATTTCATTATTGTTCATCAATGTATAGTCGCTTAAGATTTACAATGAGTGAATGACCAACAACCTTTAATTCATCAACTTGATCAACATGTACAAATGCTCTTACTGAATGAGAAAGAACCATGAGGAATACAAAAGTTACAAAATCTTGGACTTATGCATCACAAGCTTCAACAATTTAGTCTCCCTTTTCCCATGATTCAAATGCCTTTTATAGGATAAGGATCTAGAATCAGTTACAATAATGAGTGGCTCAGATCTTATCTCTCAAAATCAACGATCAAGATTCATGGCATGTAAATGCCAATTGGCATTCGAAGTGGATGATAGTTGTCATCAAAGGATATTCTATGGTATCAAAATATTCTAGAATCTTTGAAGACTTCTAGCTTTCCACCTAGGTCATACTTGACTCTGAACAATGTCAACTACATCTAGATGTTCTCTCCTTCTATATCAACTTCCAACTAGACATCTCATCTAGGTGGTATGTACTAGCTCCTTCCCATAAGGTTTTATCTTCATTCGGATATCCAGATAATATAGGCATCAAAAAATTAAAGAATCCAGAATATGATTAAGGTCTACTCCATGTCCGTACTTCCATCCTGCCCAATGGTGTACTCTCTAGATATCTTAGTCTTATAGGCACTAAACAAAATGAATGCTTTGACTACTTTATTTCTATCATATGCATGTGCCTTATCCTTAGCAAATATCTGGGTGTCAAAATGGTTTGGATGCCCACTAACCTATCTACTATAGCCTTCATCTTCCCCTTATACTCTTTTTCTTTGGAGTATTTATCCATTATATCATCAATAGTATCTCCAGAGAAGTTCTTTATAGGGTCCTCCCAGACACTCTCAAAATTGCTCTTGAATTTCTTTACAGCTTCATCCTTATCATACTTATCTTCATCACCCTGTAGCTATCCCACTAGCTTATCTAGGATCTCCACTTCATATACTAACAAGTCATGCATTTTCTTTCTCAGATCCTTGACTTCATACTAACATACCTTTAGAAGTTCCTTCTTAAAATTTAGTTCACTAAACCATGCAAGAACAAGAGGGAGGGTCTTGTAGGTTATTATTCCTTCTTTGAGCAAAAGGTTACCATCCGTATCCATAATAGACTTGATCATATTCTTTATTTTCTCATTCTCTTCAATCCATTTTGAACCCTCTTCTTTGCATCTTGTAATCTTCTCCTTAAAAGATGCAATGGCATCCCAATTGGCTACCATCCGTATCCATAATAGACTTGATCATATTCTTTGTTTTCTCATTCTCTTCAATCCATTTTGAACCCTCTTCTTTGCATCTTGTAATCTTCTCCTTAACAGATGCAGCCTTTATTACATCTTCACCATCTGCCATGAAGATATGGAACCACCCTTCCATGACTTTAGCTACATGTTTATTTCTATCAATCTCAGTGACTTGATCCTAGGTGACCAAAACTAAATTGGAAGGCATTTCAACCACTTCCTACTCGAGTGTTACTAGTCCTTTGATAAATTTTTGTAATTGGACAATTTGTCCTTTTAGCTCTCTTTTACTCTACTTATCTTTCAACATCTGAGCTGCAGCTACATCAACATTACCCTGGAGTTCTTCAACATCCTGCTCATGAGTGGCATGTCCCAAATTGATGGTCTAGATCTGATATTCCCCATCATTATTTCAACTTTATTCTTTTCAATCGATGGAGTAGCTAATTGAACTACCCATGATCCTGACACATCCCTCCTTATTGAGGACATGAATTTGTCCTTTCTCCTTAGCCTTATTACTTCTTCCTCTACAAAAAAACTCTTAAAATCAAGAGGAATGAATTGAGTCAGATGAGGGTCATGTACCTCTGACATTAACCAATTCGGAATGTCGATATCTTGTCGAGCTACTTGTTGTTAGGACTATTCAATGTGAACATCCTCTTATCTGTACCTCTCTTCTTAATTGTGCACCTCGTTATTCTTGTCATCACCCAGACATTTTTCTTTTTGTTCCACGCTCTTCTCACCTACATGTGGCATGTTTACATTGGGATCTTTAATTGGATTTTCTTCTTCCTTTTTCCTCAGAACCTATTGTTCTTCATGCAATTGCTCTTGTTGCACTTCTGCCTATTTACCCAAATGTTCACCTTGACCTTGCAATTCCCCAACATCATGTTCCATGTGGATATCATCATGTGGAGCCTTAACTTGTTCTTGATGACTATCCACATGCTCGCCTTGTGACACATTCATATGTTTCCTTTTAGGGGAGGCTTCCTTTTGTAGATTTTCCTTTATTGGGACATCGAGATGAGGAGCTTCCAGCTGGATATCCTTTTGTTGTGGCACATCTTCATGTGAAACATATTTTGTATATCTTCTTGATGTGGAACATCTCCATATGGAGCATCCTGTTGTACATCTACAATTTCTTCAACAACATGCTTATTAAGAGACTGAGGTGAAACCTCAGAAGGAATACAAGTTTGCTCCACCACTTGTTCAATGTGAACAAGGGGACTTTTCCAGTCCAATGCAATAATTTCATCAAATAATGGATCATTCTCAGCAACCATAGGCAATGCAAATGCTGGAGGTGCAGATGGAGCTGATGTTACCTCCATAATTGTATTAACATCAATGCTTTTTGTTACCTCATCATCTATTAGGTCAACCACCTCTATCAATGGGACATGTGAGGGTACTATTGTACCTTGCACACACGCCCCATTTTTCCAAATGGAGACCCCCTCTTTTGTTTTGGCTTGAAGTCTCAACCTTTCAACCTTATGATGATGAGAAGGTGAAATTGTGCTTAGAATGCAGGATTTACTTCAAATTTGAGTTCTTGGCATTTTTGGAGTCATTTGATGTTTTTCATGATTCATTTGGAAGTGTATTGATTGGTTTGGTGCTTAAAAGATTTCCATTTGTTGCCTTTTGTGCTAAAATTGGGTGCTACGACATTTTGTTCTAAAATCCTATGTCACTGGATATTGCCTTGAGATTGCTTTTGTAGGATGTGTCATGTTGAAATTCCTAGTTTCTAGATCTTACAGTTGCAAAATCATGTCAAATTCCATTAGATTTCACTAAGGGGTCCATAAGTTTTCACCCTAATACATGGCCCTAAAGCCTTGATTTGGCTAAGTCTGAAACCCTAAAAATCTTGAAAAATGGCTAAGTTTGAAATCTAGTGGAACCTCAAAATTCTAGAATCTACATATGAAATCTTATGGATCTTGAACCTATCTAAACTTATACTTTAAATATTTTTAAATATACTTCTAGGATGTTTGAGATAGTTTCTAGATCCATGAGATTTCATATGCAGATTCTGAAATTTTGAGGTTCCACCAGATTTTAGACTTAGCCATTTATCAGGATTTTCAGGATTTCAGACTTAGCCAAATCAAGGCTTCAGGGCCATGTATCAGGGTGAAAACTTATGGACCCCTTAAATATATTTTTAAATATACTTTCACCCTGGACATTTCCAAATCTGGTGCCAAAAATGACCCCAATCGACCTTTGCGCTAAAAATGACCCTAATCGACCTTTGTGCTAAAACTGCCTCCTACCGACCTCTGCGCTAAAATTGCCTTCTACCAACTTGCGCTGAAATGGCCGTCCACCGACTTAAGTTGTGCAAGTCAGTTGGTGCTAAAACTCGTACAGGTCGGTCACTTTGAAAAACCCTACCAGCAAACTTTGTGCTAAAAATAGACCCAACAGACCTGCACTAAAAATGGAACCGACTGACCTCATGAAGCATCATTTTAGTCGGTCTGACCCAAAATCTGTGCTAAGGTCGGATGGACCCAAAATCTGTACTAAGGTCAGATGGACCCAAAATCCATGCTAAGGTTAGATGGAGCCAAAATCTACACTAAGGTTAGATGAACTCAAAATCCCCGCTAGTTTAGTTGGAAGCAAAATCAGCGCTAAGTCAGTGACCCCCAAAATCAGCGCTTTTTGGTATTTTGGGCCAAAAATTGAGTTTTTCAAGGAGAAAATTGGATTTTATTAATGCATTTGAATTATACAACTAGTTTTCACATCATAATGAACATTTTACCAAGTTTTTGTGGATTTTTGGCACATTTTATGATAATTAATGCTACTACACATGAAAGGTTGATGACCCCCAAAAATCTTGTTTTTTGTAGAAAATGCTAGAAAAACATGAAATAAAAATTCTCAAATGGATCCTAATGACTGTAAAAACTTCCCTAATCATCATATTAGCCAAATGGGCACTCAAAAATGGTAAAAAATGTAGAAAATCATGCAAAAATCACTAGATTTATGAAGTTGTCTATAACAAAGCAACATTGGCAATGAGTTGTTTTTTACTGATCCATGGCTGCAAATAGGCATATTTTGATTCAAAATGATGGGAAATGATTGTTTAAGATGAAATTGATGCTTGGTCTTGTCACTTGCATGTCTTGGAGGACAAAAGAGCCAGTTGAAGCCGTCTTGGAAGGATGAACACAAAGAGGTACCTTGCTAACCCGGAGTTGCAGAATTGATATTCTATCAACCAAATTGATGCTGCACCTACAAGAGGATGTTAGTATGATGTCTAAGATGATGGAGATGAGCTACAAGAGCTAAAGCCATACAAGATCAAGTCTATTTCATTGTTGTTCTTGTAGATCCAGTCCAATGTCTAAAACATACATATAGCTATCCCAGCAGTCCAGTCATCAAGAATCAGTCCAACAAGCATCCAGTTATCAACTACCACATACGCCTCTTGGTCCATTCAACACTTGGAATCACGTGAATCCATATGAGCTCAAGTTTTCAAGTGTCATGTGACTCTATTTTGACTTTATTAGGCCTTGAAAATTAACTTTTCATC
The DNA here is from genome assembly GCA_027924645.1 of Cunninghamia lanceolata. Classification (NCBI taxonomy): domain Eukaryota; kingdom Viridiplantae; phylum Streptophyta; class Pinopsida; order Cupressales; family Cupressaceae; genus Cunninghamia; species Cunninghamia lanceolata. Next base: position 4,889,459 of record BSBN01000523.1, on the reverse strand, counting down.
ATGTACAACCAAATGGGTATCCATTTTGTCTAGATTCAATGTATTTGCAAGCTATATTTTGTCTTTTTCCTAAAGGACAAATACAAATTTGAAAATGTAACAAACTGATATACTTCATTAAATGCCATGTAATATAGATCATTGGTTTTGAGTTAATCCCCCCGTCCATTGAAAAACTCGATATGGTGCCTTGTCTATAAAAGGGGCATCATTTTCTCTCATTTGTAAGTAAGATTTGATAGTGGATTGTTGAGACTGCCAAAATTTAGTCAATACAAAGTAAGTTTTGCAGGTTGCTAGGAATTTGTGTTTATGTGTTGTCTCATTTTGGTTTTCATGGCTCATATCAATCTGAATTTAATTAGTTGTGCTTTTGTAATTATGGGTAAATGTTAAGATATCTGATGAATGCTTTGGTCCATATTATTAGTGCTTTTCAATGGTAAGTTACTGTGTATAGTTAGCCTAGGCCCTGTCATTGAACATAGTTCGGTTGCCTTCCACTAGTTAAGTTGCACCATTGTCTAGGTGTTTAATGAGTGAATGCAATTTGAAAATCATAAGGATCCTTTGAAGATTGCATCATTTCTTGCAACATTGTGGGTTTCCTATCCTAGTGAAATAGAGAATGGTTTATTGAAAGTATTTGTCTATCCACAACATTTTTTACCCCATTGTGACTATCTCTTAGGATCTCTTATCCCTTCTCCCTCTCCTTTTCCTTTTGCATTTTTTTAACATCAAGTTGCTATATTTAGGTTTCATAGCAACAAACAAATCTCAAATCTGCTGAAAGTATCATAGGGTTTCTGCATACATACTACTATCATATTCCATAAACCCTACATTTTACGTAAGACCCCTTGTTGGCACATCTAGACATACCACTGAGTCATTCCAAGCAAGCTAAGACCTAGCTGTAGAAACCTTGGAGTAGTCTTACCTAGGATAGGATACTTTTCAAGAGAGGTGTGAAACCAACAATCACACCTGCGTTGTTGTGTGCTAAAACACTCATCAATAGGTACAGTTGCCTATTTTTTCTTGATTTATTCTACCATTTGTCACTTTACTTGAATGAATTCATGTCTCCTCTTTGCTTTATGTTGTTCAATCACTTCCTGCAAAGTTGGAGGGATACTTTCTTGTGGCTCTAGTTCCTCAAATTCAAGTGCTAAAATTACTAAAACATGTGAAGATGGTGGATCCTTCAACTTACCCTTTCCTTTTGACCTTAATCCTCTCATGTGCACCTCATGTTGAATTACCTCATCTATCATGTTCTAAACATTTGGTTGAGCCACCTCAACTAATTTGGATGTAGGCACCTATGGTGGCTTCCCAATAAATGTTATTAGCCTATCTCTCAAAGGTTGTTCCATAGTGGGAAGAGGGATAAACGTGATGATTATGCCCTCTATAGTTGGTACCTCAAAGGATGTCTGGGCTTCTACTAATATAGCTTCCTGCACCCTCCTCTTTGTTACTAAAAAGTTGTCAAAATCATCATTTATCTAAGCTTTCCTATTTCCTTTCCTATTGGGGTAAGTGATGGTTACCCCTTTATCAATTAGTTCCTGGGTATAATCATCCAACTATATCTTGCTGGTGTTTATTATAGGCTAGGAAATAATATCAATTGATGTCACTTCTGGCTAAGACAAATCAAGATCGGGCAATGTTTCATTATATACCTTATTATGGTTGTAACTAGGATGTAGGATAACCTTGTCATACTTTTTCATCTAAGGAGGTATTTCATGAGTACCTAATGTCCTCATCTGGTTAAGATTTATCCTTTGGTATCCTTATTTCCTAACCTCTTGATGATCTATACACTTAGCCCAATAACCTTCAATGTGAAGTTCATGTTCGAACTTCTTGCCCACATACTTCTCCATCTGGTTGTATGGATCAAACATCCTTTTTAAGTGAAAAGGTTGTAGGTTGAACAATTGTAGCTCCTTCTCACATGAATTTGCCTGGGCTAGAGCCTAGCAATGGTACCATCTAATATCAATTGGAAAGTCACATTCCCTTTATCATTCTTTGCTTTAAAATCCTCATCAATCTCAACAATCTACCTTTCCATCTCCATCAAGACCATTTTATCAGTTGGATACCTTTGTAAATGTTTACTTTTTTTGCCCAATTAAGCTCAAATAATCATCATAAGGGGTTAAAGGTGTTTTGATATGTTCAATAAGTCTAAAGGATTTTGGAGAGGTTATGTTGACAAACATTGTGCATGGTGGTCTCATTCATGGTATATGTTCTATCTTTAGGCATCAAAGTTGTTAAAGCTTACTCTATATCCTCCATAGGGGACTTTTCCACATGGAATACAAGCTTAATAATGGTTTGTAGTGAACCAAAAGTTGGTCAAATTTTGCAAATAAGAGAGCTTCTATGTGGTAAAAACCTTATTTTCTCCAAAGGTTTCATACCTATGTGGAGGGAATGTATTTTCAAACCTAAAGCATGTCATGGTCATCGTTTTGAGTTAGGTTTTGAGTTGTGGTCATGGCACAATGACTAGTGTTAGTTGAAGCTCATATGTTTGAGGCTTTGGATTAGGTTCATGGGATTATACATTTATGTTTAGGGTTTTTTATCTAATCTGTAGGGCTGGTTTCACTAGGAAGATGTTTACACAAGCCTCAAGGGTTGAAGACAGCTTAAGCAGTGAAAGTTTTTGTCATTTTGGAGTCCAAAAACAGTTATGAGAAGGAAGAGCTAGGAGAATCATACATGTTAAGGTGTTTCACAGTAATAAAAGACAACAATTTGATAGTCTCTGTAGGAGAATGCATACAATTTGGAGGATAGTGATACAAATGAAGGAAAGGAAGATGCATGTCATACAAAGTGTTGTGAAGGTAATCCTTTTGCTCCATGGGGATCTGTATATACTTTTCTTTGGGTTTTCATAACAAAGAGAACAATCATACAAAGTTTTATTCTATAGGATGAAAGCCTTACACACTTGGTTTTTATAATCTCCTTTCAAATAGTGTAATGCCTAATGCATCATTGGTTCCTTGTGTCTAAAGTGTATTGTCCCATGAAGGTTATCAGAGAAGCCATTTTAGATTTCTAAAGTCTGTTACAATCATTGAAAACTTGTCTATAAGAGTACAACTTTTGAGGTTTTAGGCTAAGGTCTTTTCCTAGTTTCATTCTTGTAAGGATAGTTAAGATAAACATAGTCTGAAGGATTGATTTAGGAACCCGAAAGGAAACAGTCCTACACATGGCATGAAAATAGATTTCTAAATGACTTACAAAATATAGACAAGTATACGATTAGTCAAACATTTTGTGACCATTTTGAAGGTTTAGGGATCTAAGACCTCTATAATAGTCCATCAGTCATAAAGCCCTGAAATCAGTCATAGATAACAACATTGTGGACAACAGTCACATGACTGCACTTAGAGGATAGTCATAAAAATTCTAGAAGGAGTATGACAAAGCTATGAAGAAGGCATGCAATAAAATTGATAATCTAAGAGGCCTTGGCTCTTGACAAAGGTAGGAACAATGGTCTAGGGAAGTCAATATAAAGACTGATCAAAGGCACAAAAGGTAGCCAGTTCAAGAGTTTTAGATGCATAGTTATTTAAGAGACAAGGGTTGTAAAGGTGATAGAAAATATGACTGGGAGACTACAAAAGCCAGCTATGAAGATGCAACAAAGACAATGGGACCATCACCATCACCTAATAGAGAATCAAAGAGTCACAATTCTATAACCATTGTTATTTATATCCAAATACTAGTGAGGAAGGGTGTTTTGAGCAAGATCTTTATGGTGAGATGAGAGTTCAAATGACTGTCCTAGTAGAAATGAGAGAAAATTCATGGAAAGTCTGTCATAATAGTCATACAACAGACCGGTATAAGAAGACAACATGTATTTTGAAGAGATAGTGGACAGTATAGCATTGAGAGGATTTGAAGGATAGAGTGAGGAATAATCATGAGCATTCAAAAGGGGCATGAGGGACATGGTAGCATGAGGAATGTTAAAGGAGAAGAAGTCAACACTCTAAAGGAAGCATCAATCATAAATGAAGAAAGAACAACAATAGTCTATGAGGAATAGGCATAATGCATGTTCACAGTAAAGTAGCAGTCTTAAACATGAAGTCATAGTCATGCAAAAGATAGACATTAAGACATTTAGTGGCATTTTTTACTATCATAAAGATGAAAGTATAGTCATAAAATGTAAGTTTTAGAATAGTCAAGGATGTAGTCTAGTAATGAATGGAAGATGGTTTATGTTCATCATTGAGAAATAATAGAAGACTATGCATTCAATAAAAAAACACTCACAATGACTATAACACAGAGATGACAGTCAAGGTTGACTGTAACAGCAGATAGGAACATGACTACTATAAAATAGAGAAGCAGTCGTAAAATGATTGTTACATGATTGACAATAATAGTCAGTTAAGACCACTATAGTTAGCAGGCCACAAATATACTCAAGATGGACTCAGAGTACAATCAAAGGGCTATAACAATCTAGGAATAGTGATAGAAAAAAAAAGTAGAGATATAAAACTATAGTGGGTTTAAGGATCATAAGCATGCAAAACATAGAGATCATAAGGGTGACAAGCTTGAAGTCTTTAAGTCAACAATGATAGCAGAGATTTCCTAGGTAAATGCTCAGCAAAGAAGTAATACAACTTTAGTAGCAACAGAGTCTATCAAGAACTAAAGCAACAACAATTTTCAAAGAGTTTTTGAGGATGGTTCATGGTAGAGGTTTGTTAATACATATAGTCAACTGAAGGAATAGTGAATGGCAAGGATAATAGTCAGAATCAACTGTGTGATTGTATGTGGAATAGATAAAAGTAGTGTACCGAACCCTGTGACAATAGCCTAATGTACAAAGGTTTGTTGGAGCTTAGTTTATTTTACCATTCAACACATTTTTAAACATGATTAGAAGCTTGTAGTCAGACAAAAAATGTATAAATCTTGAAAATTAGTTAGTTAAATAGCCTAGGAGTGCTGTCAAGGGTTGGGTTATTGTATAGTCATTTAGGTGGCTTCTATAAAAAATAACATAAAAGGTCTTTTAAATGATGAATAGATTTCTTTCACTTTGCATCAAGTCTAGAATTAGAACTTTTATCTTACCTGAGATTAACATGATACCATGAGATCTATACATGCTCTAAATCATCATGATCTCTTTGTGAGAGAACCTAAAGAACAATACTAGGTTTAAGAGGATCCCTGATGATGTCAAGGGTTTCTGAACCTTATATAAACCCTCATAAAGAAAAGTTGATTGTATTTTGGGTAATCATCAGCCTGAAGATTGTTTAAGATAATCATATAGACTATGTGAAAGTAGTCAGGAAAATCATTGTTAGAATAGTGAAAGAAGTTAGTCTCAAAAAATGACTGTCACAAGTGAAAAATAATGAAATGCAGAAAGACGATAGTCCATGACTATAGTAACATTTAAAGAGACAACAGTCAAGCTTGATTGCATATTGAAGAAAAGGTACTTTGACTAAAATGGAAACTATAACTGAAAATTATAATAGAGGTTATGACATTGTCAACTAGCCCTTGAGCATGCCAAAAAGATCTCAAACCTGAGAAACCATGCAAGATGAAGGAAAGTTGAAATACACATTATGTATTTCAATCAGAGAGATGAACTAAAAATGGATTTTTTAGTCACTTTCTAGAGGCTAAAAACTCAATTCAAACTAAAAACTCAATTCAAAGGCACTACAAGGCAGTTTTGAACCTCAAGAAGACCCAACAGGGATAGTGAGGTAAGGGACGGGTGTTTGGAAGCATTCATGGGGTAGTTTGGAGCAGTTTGTATTCCAGAAAAGGTGGATTTCCTGCTTTACACAACCCTAACGCATCTTGATTCATCCAAATAGCATAAACACATGCCCTATTTCATGGCCAAAGTGGAAGATGGGAAGTAATGAAGAGTTTTGGAGTAGTTTGAAGCCTTTAATGAGAAGTTGGGTGACAAGGATAGTAGTTGGAGTGATTTGTAGTCAATTTGAGAGCATCTAGCAGCAGTTCCAACACTTTCCAAGGATGTAGAAGCCTCTAGAATAGTTGGAGCACATTCCTAGGAGCTTGTTGAGGACCAAATCACTTTTGAAGACTAAATCAAATAAGGACTCTTCTTGGGCATCCAAAGGAGGTTTCACGCATTTTTGGTCATAAATTTTCTTCTATTTTTCACTCTCTTGGTCTCCTCATGTTGGGTTGAGTATATCAAAGGCTTAGAATTAGTTTTTTCACTAGTTCTCTCATGTTTTTTTGCCTTAGAACAGTAGAAAATTAGTACTGTAACTCAGAAATCAGACATTGTAATTCAGTTTTAGCTACATGGCAGCATGTTGTAACACATTTTCAAGCAATACAAGCCATTATCAAACTTATCAGCTATAAGGACACCTTTTTCTAATAAAATTTCAAGCATTTTCACCTTCAAAAGCTCTTGTTTTTGTTGTGCATGAAAAAATATGAATGTATGTTTATGTGTTTTCAGTTGAATCCTTACACAAAAAGTCATGTTTGATGCTTTTGTTGTAAAACAATGCATGTTTTTTTTGTAAGTTATAAACTATGTCATGATTCAAAATAGTCCTAGGTTGTGAAAAACATCAAATTTCCTTCCTAAAACTGCAATATATCAAACCTCTTTATAACATATGGAGCCATAAGCAAAATTGAGTTTGAGTTGTGTGTAGAACAACTAGTTTTATTGGATTTGTGTGTTAAAAAAATAGTCTAGGCTCTAAAACAAACATATTTTGGTGCATCACCTTAGTAGTAGGTTCATTTCAAGCATTTCTTTCTACCTTTTCCATCAAGTGAAGTAGCAAATAGGTTAGACTAGGTGATAGAACCAAGAGAACTGGCTCACTCTGGAGGTTCCTTTTCACCATAGTTAGCCCACGAACCTGAAAAGGATCCCATGTTTCACCAAGTAAGCTAAGTTCTGCAACTTATCAAGGGTGTGTATTTAGGTGATAACAATTTTTGGTACGCCCGGTGGGACTGTTTGGCCTAAAACAGTCAAAAGAAAACATCATTTCATGTTGATATTGATATGTTGTCAGCATTTCACACCTTTGAGAGGTTTGTTTTTGCATATCTGGTGACACTACATGTGGATTTATAGGCAAATCAGTGCTGCAATCAACTTATGAGAAGTATACATACTAGGAGTTTAGGTTCTTTTAAGTACTTGCAACTATCTCCCCTAGGAGACAAGGCCAATCTAGTAGAATAGATCATCCTTCAAAAAGGAAAACATAGTCAACTCCACCTTCTATGAGCATTGTAGATCATCTTGTGAGAAATCAAACCTATATAGCTCCAATCGCAATTCCTAGGAATCAAGTTTTTGTGCCTTTTGATCAAGGCAACCCCTTGAACTTGGCACAACATGATGACATTCTAGTGGTAGCTCTTAGAGGTTTACCCTTTTTCTCAGGAGAGGACCCAACTACACCCATTGAGCACATCTAGGATGTGGAAAACTTATGTGTTCTGCATCACATCACTACAAAAAATGTGGCTCTTAAATTGTTGGCAACATCCTTCAAAGGAAAGGCATTGCAGTGGTTTAGAGTTTTGGTAGTGAACGCAATAGGCTCATGGGGTCAACTTGGAGAGCTTCTTTGCAAATAGTTTGAGGACAAGTCAGACCATTTGTCTTTGGTAGAGTAGCTAAGCACCATCAAAAGAGCTCCTCACAAGCACATGAAGGACTTTAACTTCCATTTTCAAAAGACTTGGGATATAATCCCATAGCTGGTAAGATCCTCAGCACAACATGCTTTTTTTGTATTTTTTTAGGGCTTTTAATAGTGACATTGTGGTGATGATACAATCTATGGGTACAAACACACTCCCTAGTGCCTAACACTCCCTAGTGCCTATGAAATAGCTATAAGGGCTAAAAACAATCTCATACAAGCTAGGAAAATTGCCCCTAGACCTCCAATGCCCACCTTTGTTGAAGTACAACCTATTACACCCATGCAAATGCCAAAAATAACCCCTTTACCAGCTGTCCCAGTCCAAGAAAAATTTGTCCTAGCCCACTCTTTTGAGCTACAAGAGATTAAGAGTCTTCTACAAACATTTAGTAATGAGTTGGTAAATATCAAAAGGCAACAAAATCAAAACAACAGGCCTTATCAAGCCCCTTACCAAGCTCCCAATTAGTCTAAACAGAAAAATAGGCTTCCCTATCATGCTAATAACCAAGGGCAAAGGCCAACATTTAATGCTAGACCTTTCCAAGCATATCATCCAAATGTTGCCAGCACTTCAAAAGAGCTAGTTCTTGTGTAAAACAACTTAGCTCAAGAGTATGAGCGGTGTTTCCCATGTAACCAACCCCACAATCAGGCCACATGCTCAAATGGTCTCATAAACCAGGCCTTAATGGTGCAAAATGCACCTATTTTGTAGTCTTCTACTTCACAAGAAGTGCCTGAGCAACAACATATACAACAAATTGACCCCCAAAATGAGATAGCCCTCATGAATTGGCAAGGGGGTGAATTTTGTAGTGTAAATCAGCCTTATGTTCCTATTGCAGAGAACACCAGGGGTAAGAAAAGGGCTGTTGAGGTGGGGCAAATAGCTAATGGAGTGGCACAAAAGGCTCCTTAAGTGATTCAAGTAGTGTTGGTCCATCTATGGTGGGTGGCACACATGTCCTTCAAAGAAATCAAGCTATAGCAGCTCATGAACAACCCTCAAATTAGTCACAACCAATAGCTACATGAGGTGATTTAGTTGTCCAAAAGGGCCAAGTAAGGTAATGTCAATGCCTTTTAATGTTATTCATCATATGAAGAAAGCTAATGTTAATGTTTCATTGTGGGATTCATTAGCATTACTAGGACAAAAATATATTTTACAAGCTGCCCTATCAAACTTACAAGTGTCTAATGAGCCTCTAAATGAGCAGTCTAGGGTAGTGTTGGCCAATACATCTCCAAAAGTTAATGACCAACAAGCTAAAGAAGTGAAACCACTTCCCTTTTATGTGTCATTAATCATAGGAAATCATCTTGTTCATAACTACATGATAGATTTGGGTGCTAGTAGTTTAGTCATGCCTAAGCAAATTGTTGACAAGCTAGGACTTGAATATCAGCCTATGTCCAAAGGTGTAGTACAACTAGATGGGACAACCATTAACATAGTTGGAGTTATCAAAGGTCTAAGTCTCACATTACATGCATGCCCAAACTTTTCTATTACCCAATATGTATTTATGATTGACCTTCCCCCTCATTTTGTTCTTTGTCTCTCAAGATATTTCACTGCCAAGATAGGTGGCTATTTGTCTTCCAATTGGTCCCATATGCTTTTTAGGACAAGGTATGGTACTAAGGTAACCATAAGGTCAGAATCTATTGCTAAGGACCACATAGAACCTTATGTGCTTAGTGCCACCAATGCAAATTGTACTATTTTTTACCATGAGGAATGTGCAGCTGTCCAAGAACCACATACCCAAATTGAACTCATTTTGGATGTACTTCTGGATGATTGGGTAGCTGAAAATGACATTCTTTCTTCACATGAACAGCTAGAAGAAAGAGAATTTGGTGTGTATATGATGCATGAACAAGGTATGACAATGCCAAATCTTGTGAAGGATCAAAAATAGCAGCTAGAACAACATGAAAATGAGGTATGGCAGCTACCTTTTGATGGTTCAAGGAGTAGAAATGGTGTCAATGGTGGTGCCATGCTCACATCTCCCCAAGGTGAGAAGTATTATTCTTCTTTCAGGTTTTATTTCAGTTGTTCAAATAATACAGTAGAGTATGAGGCCCTAATTCATGGGTTAGAATGGGCTAGAAAAAGAAAAATTAGTTGTTTACAAGTGTTTGGTGATAGTGAGTTGATTGTGAATCAAGTTAGAGGTCTTAATGTAACCAAAAATGATCTCTTGAAGTCATACAAGCATAGGGTTTGGGATTTAATTGAAGATTTTCAGGCTTGTAACTTGTCTGTGCTTAGAAATGAGAATAAACATGCTAATAGACTTGCTGCCATAGGTGCTCAGTATGATGTACCAAGTGAGATTTCAAAGGGTAAAACACAATAGTACATTAAAGTAGTTGTTAGGCCTTCTATCCCTAACAATAACATGCATTGGCAAGTTTTTGACAGTGATGAGTAAAACCTAAACTTCTTGATTGAAGAAGCTGAGTTTTCAGCCCGTAACCAAGAAAAAATACAGCAGCAATATCAAGACCAAATCATTCAGTTAAGGTCTAAAAAGCTGCCCAAACGTTTGGTTACATTGGAGTCCATGTTCAACAATGATAACCAAGAAAGGAAAGAGAAAGCCAGCATCATAGTGGTTGAAGATCACTATGAAATAGTGGAGATTTTCAAGGAGAAACTATTGAAAATTGGTAAGTTATGTACCCAAGGTGAGAAGCAAGCTTTCATTGCACTTTGTTAAGAGTGTAGTGATATTTTTGCATGGGAATATCAAGACTTGAAGGGATTTGATCCAATGTTATCCCAACACACTATATAGCTTGAACCTAATGCTAAACCTGTTAGACAAAAGCAAAGGCCCTTAAATCCAAAGATAGAAGTCCTAATGAAGAAAGAGCATAGCAAGTTGTTAGAAGGCAACATTATCTTTCCAATAAAACATACTTCATGGGTTTCTACTCTTGTTCCTATTAGGAAAAAGAACGGTGAAATAAGGCTTTGTGTTGACTTTAGGTACCTCAATAGAGCCTCTTTGAAGGATCACTATCTACTACTCTCTATGGAACAAATCTTGCAAATGGTTTCAGGTTCAGAAAGGTTCTCTCTACTTGATGGTTTTTCAGGTTATAATCAATTTTTAGTGAAGGAAGAGGACCAATATAAGACAATATTCACCACAAAATGGGGTAAAATGGATTATAAGAAGATTCATTTTGGTTTGTCCAATGCTAGGGCAACTTTGCAAAGGGCCATGGATATGACATTCCAAGGTTTGATGCACAAGATAGTGCTAGTTTATTTAGATGACATTATAGTTTTCTCAAAAAATGCTAATGAACACTTTGATCACTTGAGGCAAGTGTTTGACAGGTGTAGGGAATATGGTGTATCACTAAATCCAAAGAAGTGCATATTTGTTGTCCATGAAGGCAAGTTACTTGGGCATGTAGTGTCCAAACATGGTGTAAAGATTGACCTTGAGAGAGCAAGTGCTATCTTGGCCTTGCCATTATCCAGTCACAAGAAAGGTTTGAAAAGATTTCTTGGAAGAATAAACTTTGTGAGGAGATTCATCCTTGATATTTCTAATTTGTTGAAGCCACTAACATCCATGCTTAAGAAGAATGTATCTTTTAGTTTGTCTAAAGAAGGAAAAGCCAGTTTTGAAAGCATTAAGGAAGCTTTATCAGCAGCACCTACACTCATAAATCTAGTTTTTTCCAAAGATTTTACTTTGTATACCTATGGAAACATTGACACTATATCAGCTATGCTAGTGTAGAAAAATGATGAAGGTTTTGAGCAGCCAATAACATTTTTTAGTCAAGGCTTGGAAGGGTATGAGCAAAGGTATACTTTTGTTGAAAAACATGTCCTTGCTATCATTAGGAGTCTTAAAAAGTTTAGACATTTGATTTCAAACAATAAGGTTTGCTTGATGGTTTCTCACCCAAGCATTAAAGAGTTTTTGTTAAATAAGGACTTGAGTGAAAAAAGGGAAAGTTGGATAACTAAAGTCATGGAATATGACATTGAAATCAAGGTGGCAAAGCTGGTAAGAGGGAAAGGTATGTGTGAATAGCTAGCTAGAGATTTTGAGAACAACAAAGAAGAAGTTAAGGAGGCTATCCTAGTCTACCAAGATGACTTCCAAATAGTTGTACCTATCACTCCTTCAAGCTGGGTACAAGATATGACATTTTTTCTTCAAACTGGTGAGTGTCCACAAGGTTTGGATAGGGCTAAAAGAAGGTATTTTAGGCTGCAATCTATACCATATGTGCTTTTGAATGGCATATTTTTCAAGAAGGATTTCAATGGTGTGTTGTTAAGATATATTAATACTAACCAAGTTGAGCAAGTTTTGCAAGAATTTCATGATGGTTCAGCTGGTGGACATTTTGTACCTTGAACAATAGCAATGAGGATAATGAAGGTAGGCTATTTTTGGCCTAGTTTGTTTAAGGATGCATATACATGGGTAAGGAAATGCAAGAAATGTGCTTTCTTCACAGGTAAAGAGAGGTTGAAAGCCCTTCCTTTGCAGCCTATTCAGGTTGAACAACCTTTCGTGAAGTGGGGTATTGATTTTTGTTGGAGCCAGTAATCCTCCTTCTAGTATAGGGCATAAGTGGGTACTCACAACCACTGACTATTTTACTAGATGGACTGAAGCTATAGCATTGAAAGAGGCTAATAAAAGTGTTGTCCTAAACTTCTATGAGGATTTAGTGACAAGGTTTGGTATTCCTAATTATATTATCTTTGATAATGCTTTAGCTTTTATTGGAACTAAGATAAGTGAGTGGGCTGTGAAGAATGGTATATTTTTTAGCATATCCTCTAACTATTATCCTCAGGGCAATGGACTAGCTGAGTCTACAAATAAAACTTGATCAAAATCATAAAAACAACTATTGAGGATAATCAAAGATTGTGGCATACAAGACTAAAATAAGCTTTATGGGCTGATAGAAAGACCCATAAAAGGTCAATTGGGAACTCACCTTACTTGTTGGTATATGGTAAGGAAGCAAGGTTGCCTATTTCAGTTGAGCTCTCAGCTCTTGATTTGATCAATTGTCTTGAAATGATGGAAGAAGAGCCAATGGTAGCAAGGTTGGCACAGCTGGTAGAGTTGGAAGAGATAAGAGATAATGCCATGAAGACAATGGAGTTGCATCAAGCACAAGTAAAGAGGTCTTTTGACAAAAGATCAACTCCTAGAGTCTTCAAAGAAGGTGATATTGTCCTCAAGTGGGATGAGCTAAAGAGTGGGCCTGGAAAACACACTAAGTTTGACTCTTTTTGGAGTGGTCCTTTCATCATTTTAGAGTGCAAGCAACACAATGCCTTTTAGCTAGACAACATGGAAGGAGAGGTTCTGCCTATCCTAGTCAATGGGATACACTTCAAGCTTTGCTTTTAAGGTATGAGGTATTGTTGTACATATTAGCTTAGTAGTTTTTTGGTCAATAAGTGTTGTTGCACATAGGTTTTAGGAGTCTTTCATTTCATCCAAGTGCTGATGCACATTTGTAGTCCTATTTTGGTTAGTTTTAGGTGTGTTTCAGTTGCATGTTTTGTTGTCTTGAAGGTGTTACAACAGTGTTTAAGTCTATTCTAAGTTTTTTTTAGGTCTTTAATGACTCTATGGTGTAATGGATACACAAGGATGCTGGTCTTTTAGTTTTAGCAGGAAAAACTCAAGTAGATGTCGCCAAAAATGTTTAATGTTTTCACCCAATTAAGTTCAAATAATCATCATAAGGGGGTTAAAGGTGTTTTGATATGTTCAATAAGTCTAAAGGGTTTTGGAGAGGTTATGTTGATAGACTTTGTGCATGGTGGTCTCATTCATGGTATATGTTCTATCTTTAGGCATCAAACTTGTTAAAGCTTACTCTATATCCTCCATAGGGTACTTTTCCACTTGGAATACAAGCTTAATAATGGTTTGTAGTGAATCAAAAGTTGGTCAAAATTTGCAAATAAGAGAGCTTCTATCTGGTAAAAACCTTATTTTCTCCAAAGGTTTCATACCTATGTGGAGGGAATGTATTTTCAAACCTAAAGAACATCATGGTCATAGTTTTGAGTTGTGGTCATGGCACAGTGACTGGGGTTAGTTGAAGCTCATATGTTTGAGGCTTTGGATTAGGTTCATGAGATTATACATATAGGTTCAGGGTTTTTTATCTAATTTGCAGAGCTGGTTTCACTAGGAAGATGTTTACATAGGCCTCAAGGCTTGAAGATAGCTTAAACAGTAAAAGATTTAGTCATTTTGGAGGCCAAAAACAATCATGAGAAGGAAGAGTTGGGAGTAATACACATGTTAAGATGTTTCAAAATAATAAAAGACAACGGTTTGATAGTCTCTGCAAGAGAATGCATACAGTTTGGAGGATAGTGATACAAATGAAGGAAAGGAAGATGCATGTCATACAAAGTGTTGTGGAGGTAATCCTTATGTTCCATGGAGATCTGTATGTACTTTTCTTTGGGTTTTCATAACAAACAAAATAGTCATACAAAGTTTTATTCTATAGGATGACAGCCTTACACACTTGGTTTTTATAATCTCCTTTCAAATAGTGCAATGCCTAATGCATCATTGGTTCCTTATGTCTAAAGTGTATTGTCCCATGAATGTTATCATAGAAGCCATTTTAGATTTCTAAAGTCTATTATAGTCATTGAAAACTTGTCTATAAGAATGCAGCTTTTAAGGTTTTAGGCTAAGGTCTTTTCCTAGTTTCATTCTTGTAAGGATAGTTAAGATAAACACAGTCTCAAGGACTGATTTAGGAACCCGAAAGGAAACAATCCTACACATGGCATGAAAACAACTTTCTAAATGACTTATAAAATGTAGACAAGTCTGAGGTTAGTGAAACATTCTATGACCATTTTGAAGGTTAATGGATCTAAGACCTCTATAACAGTCCATCAGTCATAAAGCTCTGAAATCAGTCATAGATAACAACATTGCAGACAACAATCACATGACTACACTCAGAGGATAGTCATACAAATTCCAAAAGGAGTATGACAAAGCTATGAAGAATGCATACAAGGAAATAGATAATCTAAGAGGCCTTGGCTCTTGACAAAGGCGAGAACAATGGTCTAGGATAGTCAATATAAAGACTAATCAAAGGCACAAAAGGCAGTCAGTTCAAGAGTTTAAGATGCACAGTTATTTAAGAGACAAGGGTTTTAAAGGTGATAGAAAATATGACTGGGAGACTACAAAGGCCAGCTATGAAGATGCAGCAAAGACAATGGGACCATCGCCATCATGTAATAGAGCATCAAAGAGTCACAGTTCTATAACCATTGTTATTTCTATCCAAATACTAGTGAGGAAGGGAGTTTTGAGCAAGATCTTTATGGTGAGATGAGAGTTCCAATGATTGTCACAGTAGAAATGAGAGAAAATTCATGGAAAGCCTATCATAACAGTCATACAATAGACCGGTATAAGAAGACAACATCTATTTTGAAGAGACAGTGGACAATATAGTATAGAGAGGGTTTGAAGGAGAGATTGAGGAACAATCATGAACATTCAAAAGGGGCATGAGGAATGTTAAAGGAGAATCATTCAACACTCTAAAGGAAGCATCAATCATAAATGAAGAAAGAACAACAACAGTCTATGAGGAATAGGTATAATTCATGTTCACAATAAAGTAGTAGTCTTATACATGAAGTAATAGTCGTGCAAAAGACAATCATTAATACATTTAGTGGCTTTTTTTACTTTCATAAAGATGAGAGTACAGTCATAAAATGAAAGTTTTAGAACTGTCAAGGATATAGTTTAGTAATAAATGGAAGATGGTATGTTGTTCATCATTGAGCAGTAATAGAAGACTGTGCATTCAATGAAAAAAGACTGTTCATTCAGTAGAAAAGCACTCACAATGACTGTAACATAGAGGTGACAGTCAAGGTTGACTATAACAACAGATAGGAACATGACTGATATAAAATAGAGAAACAGTCATAAAATGATTGTTACATGATCGAGAGTAATAGTCAATTAACACCACTACAGTCAACAGGCCTCAAATATACTCAAGATGGACTCAGAGTACAGCCAAAGGGTTGTAATAGTCTAGGAATAGTCATAGCAAAAAAGTAGCAAAGATATACAACTATAGTGGGCTTAAGGCTCATAACCATGCAAAACATAGAGATCATAAGGGTGACAAGCTTGTAGTCTTTAAGTCAACTATGATAGCAGAGATTTCCTAGGTTTATGCTCAACAGAGAAGTAATACAACTTCAATAGCAACTGAGTCTATAAAGAACTAAATGAACAGTAGTTTTCAAAGAATTTTTGAGGATGGTTCATGGCAGAGGTTTGTTAATACATACAGTCATCTGAAGGAAAATTGAATGGCAAGGATAACAATCAGCATCAACTGTGTGATTGCATGTGGAATAGATGAAAGCAATGTAGAAAACCTTGTGACAGTAGCCCAACATACTGTTAGCATAGTAAAAATTTGAAATTTTTACTATCTCCTTACCCCATCATATTTGAATAAATCCTGAAGAATATCCCAAAAAGACCATAATAAAATTTTTTTTCTCACAAGGTGTCTATGGATGAGCAGTGCCAAATTTCATCAAAATCAATCCATCAGCAAGAGGTTGTGTTGCTTACACCGATACATAAGGAATCGTTTGAAAACAACCATCGGCGTGAGAATAGAGATCGGAAGAAGAATTATGGAAGTCACCGATGGAGTGAGTAATGCCAATGACATTACATCGGCAAGAAAGGCAAGTGGTCATGCCGATCGGTATGACAAATATCTATCGGATAACTTTTTAAAAGTTGCCCCGACGGTATATATCATACCGATGAAGCATTTCGGCGGGAGTCTCACCGAACATCCTGTGGGGGTAACAAAGCAAATAGTCATCGGCAAGAAATAAACTATTGGGATAGCAAACAAGTAAGCTTCCGATGATTAGAGTCTTAGCGATAAGAAAGCTTTCGGCGAGACTCACAGCGATACACATCTATCGGGATAACTCAGCATATCGGGATAAGGGAATTAGGTCTCGCCGATTCACAAGTCACGGCGATCAAAAGGCATCGGTAACACTTCAACATACTCTGTCCGATGAAGGATATGAAAAGGGCCATCGGGGAGATGATTTGGATCGGGATATCTTGATTTAGCTATCCTGATAGTGTATGTCATTCCGATAAAGATAAAGTCCATATATGAAAATGACTATCGGCGAGACAATAAAGATCGGGAGAACATAATTTTATTACCCCGATGGTATTAATCATCCCGATAAGCAAATCATATCGGTGGGACTTGCTATATCGCAGAGAGATCTAAAATACTTGGCGATGAGAAAAGTCATGCCGATGGCCGCCCCCACTTAAAACATGACATTACATAGCGTCGGGAATACAATCAAGGGGTCACACCGATTGACTGTTCGCGCCATAAAAAATGTTGAGGTCGCCCAGACATTTCAAAAATCACGCCGATAAGCAGAGTTATGGCGATGTGACACTTCACAACGATGAACATTGAATTGATCAGGTGATTAATACAAATGACTACGAAATTCATACGATCACTATAATTGCAAAAAACCGTCTGAAAGGAGAATACAGAGGAATTCTTAGGGCAAAATCAGAGGCTTCCAATTCCAGCCACCGAACAACAGGTACACCTAAACAAACCATTATATTGCCTATATTTGAATTTCCTGCCAAAGTTTTAAAATGGAAACTCCGGGAAAGGGAAAAGGAAGAAAGTCACAAGGGGAAACCAGTAAGCCTAAAAAACAAAAAACTGATCAAACCCTTGAAGAGAAAGTGAAAGATAGAAAATTAAATCAGGACCTAATTGATTAATTGCCTGGGTCAACTCCCAAGGCCAGGAGGTCTGCCCAACTCAGAGCAGAAGTAGAAAAATTGGAAGATAAACATAAACGCCTGGGAGATATCTGGACCCCAATTCGGGGGTATGAGCTTTTCAAATTTCACCATAATAGACAGTTTAGAAATGCTCCTGTGTCAAACCCAAAGCACATGAATTTAGGCAAACTGGTTGTACCTAATGTATTCTTGAATGTAGAACTCCTTCAACTGCTAGCCAGACATTACAATTCAGGCCTGAAAGCTATCTGCAACCCTCAAGGAGAACCAATTGTACACCTACCAAAAAATGCTATTTGTGAGGTGTATGATTTAGATGATTTGTGCACTATCCCTATTGTTTATGAAGATTTGGATAAAGAATATTGGAGAATGGATACAACTTACAATGGATGGAGGTTACCCATTCATAGGCCCAGGATTGAAGGAGAAGTGATACCCTTGACTGAGAATGATGGCCCTCCCTTTCATGTAGCCATTTTTGAACCATACATACAATATACTTACTATTCTATAGGCCAAGTCCTTGGCTCAGAGGTCCCTGAGTTCATGACTATTCCTGACCTTACTATAGACTCACTCTAGAACTTAAGATTCTAACTCAAGACTGGATTTCTTCGCATTCACTTCTCTCGCCAAGAATTGCCTGAAGAATGCAGGCAGCTCGGTCGGCCTTTATAGGCAGGAGCGGGCAGATCTTTTAACCCCGACTTCATAATTCTGTGAGATCCGTCAATGAAAAGAGGACACGAAGCAGCATCTTATCCGGAGAGCATCCCATGTGAAGAAAGTCTTCAGGTGGGACCCAATTACTCGTGAACAAGATAAGATGGACACGACCGACAATTACAGGACGTTCCTTTTGGGCCCAAGAGGAATAACTTGGCCTCACGATAAGGTTGTGAGATAACCCCTTTACAACGTGGTAGGGTCCACGCCTTATCTTTAATCACGAGGAGATAAGATTCCTCGATAAGTGACAAGCCCACTTATTAGCTAAGACCCCGTGCTGTCGGTGGATAGATCATCATTGTGGAACCATGCGCACTGCTCACAAAAAGCTTGATTGGGATGATTGCACGTGGGTGTCGCGTTCGCTGGAGGGACCCTTGGGTCATCGGCTGAGTGATCCTCACAGTTGTAACAGGTCTGAGTGGATGCGTGAGGTAGGCACCCGGTCATCAATTGTGGTTCTCCTTCTTTCCACATTATGGACAGTACCTTGAGTTTGTAAGGTCCATAGATTCCTCTTGTCATAGACAGAGGTGTCACTTCATTCATTCTGTAAGTCTTCACATGAATCCAGATTGGAACCTGATGAGCATGAAAATATCAGATTCTATTTTTTACCGTCCAATGCTCAAAAACTGATTCAGGTCCACATGGTCCATACTGCTGAACAATATGTCTGCTCACAGGAGTATCTTCTCCAGAATTCAATGTTAATTTAAAGATACATCCAGTATAGGCAGTAGAATTATTAAAATTCAAATTCTCAGCAGGCGGGTAAGGTCCAGAGAGTAAATCCCTAATTAAATCTTTTCCATCTTCAAAATTTAACCATTCCTCTGGCTTACCAATGGCTGGATTATTGAAACTGATTGGAAGACTAAAATCACCACACCAGTTGTTCAGGATATGTCCTATATCAGGATCCACTAGTTCTGCTTCGGCAGCGAACTGGAAGAAGGGAACTTCTGTCCATAATCCTGGAGAGGTCAACAACATTTTGGCTTTCAACATCTTAAATCGATCATACAGAAAATCATTAGCCATTCTAAAGTTGTGAAGATCTCTTTGAGGAAATGGATTGGAACTCCATTCATTGCGATTGATTTCATGCCATCGTTGTTCCCTGATTCGGATGTGCATGACTCTTACTTTACCTTTTACCTGTCTGCTGGTTCCTTCGGGTTCTGGCACTTGCTCTGGTTCATGACCTTCTCTTGATACAAAATCAGCAACTATATTTTCAGCTCCTGGAATATGAATACAATCAAATTCATAAGTACACAAAAGCTGAGCCCACCTGAGTAATCTTCCTCTTACTACTTTGTTGCGTGATTCTTTCTTAAAGAATCCTCTGAGATTTTGCAAGTCACTTTTTAATAAAAACCTTTTATCAGCTATGAACATCTGAAATGCTTGAAAGGTATTGACTACTGCAAGAATCTCCTTATGTGTGCTATGGTAATCTTTCTCCGAATTATGAAAACTCCCTGAGACAGTTCTGACTATCTGACCTTTGTCTTTTGGATTATACTCAGGAGTTTGTTGTTCTCTTAAAACACCTGCCCATGCAAATTCACTTGCATCTGTTTCTACAATTTTATAGCCTAGACCAGGTAGTTTTAATGGAGGCAACTTAGCACATTTATCCTTGATATTCTGGATTAATCTATCATGAAGAGGACTCCATGGAGGTGGGGATTTACCTAAGATTTTATTTAACTCCAGACGGTCTTCTGCTAATTTGTAATAGAACCCTGAAATATAATTTACTAAACCCAGAAATCGTTGTAGTTCTTTGACAGTTGTGACAGGCAAATTTCTAATTCTTGTGAGAATATGTTCTTGGACCTCCATTCTCCCCCCCGAAAGAAGCTTGATCCCGATGAAAATTAACTCAGGAACTGCAATAACGAACTTGGATGGGTTTACAGCTAAATTGTCATGTTGCCGAACTATCACATGTTGTCAAAGGAGGAAATGAAGGAAAATTAAATATTTTCACAGATGAGTTGGTTAGGAAATTTAGAAAGAAAGCTTTAGAAAGCAAGAAGAATCCTTAGTTCATGCATCTATCTTACATTAGAATAGGCATCTATGGACACTACAGAAAAGGATTGCCTATTGTGGTTCTAATGATGTTAAAAGATGCAAGGTTCTTCAAGTTATCTCATTCCCTATTAGGTGCAGGTTGTGATTCAATGGCCAAAGGTCCTATCTTTGTAGACTGTCTCCTAGATTACCCTGTTAGTCTGCTAGATGGTAACCTGAAGGATGTTTTAGAATATAAATTTAAAACAATGAACTTATTCATGAAAAAGGATTCAGTTGATCATTCACTGGTCTTTTTAGTTCATTACCGGTTATATGACAAGGTCATCCCTTTAATGGTCAATCCTAGAAACCCGCATGAAAGAGGTATAGATGGTCTGTCTACCATCTGGAGTTCCTCTAGTAATACTGCTAAGTTAACAGCCCCAAAAATTGTGAAGCATAAAGATATAAAGATGCCAGAAGAATGGGCTATGGAACTATGGGAACAAGAACAAAGTATAGAAGAATCCACTAAGGAGTTGGATTTGTACATTAATAGATTCAATTCTATTTCTGGTGTAAAGATGCTGGAACCAGTTACCAGCATAGAAAGAGCTTTGTTCTGTGAAGAGAAGCCATACAGCCCTCTAATCAGCGAAAGTATGCAGTCCATCAAGGATGGAAAAAGTGAAAAGGTTGAAAAGCAGTTTGGTCCTGTTTCAAGCAAAAGTTTTCAGTCCATCAAAATTGAGCAAGAAGATGATCCCATGCAGTATCTTTCTATAGAAGCTTTTGAAGGAAGCCCAGTTCGAGAAGTCATTCCAGTCCATGAAGAAGGACAAAGTAGCAGAGGTCGGATGAGTGTCATCAAGAATACCTTCCGAACAGCCAAGGCGACAACTCATTGTCCAGGAGCAGTTCTGCTCATAAAATTCCCAGGTATTCTAGCCTACCCTCTTGCTTTCTTAATCGACACTGGTGCTGACTTAAACATTGCAAGGAGAAATGCTTTCCCAGAAGATGCTTGGAGAGATGGTAAAACTGATATTACATTTGGCAATAATGAGAAATAGTATTGAATCTATTAATGTACAAATCCAACTCCTTAGTGGATTCTTCTATACTTTGTTCTTCTACTTCCTCAGTAGTAAGGATGTCAATTTCATCCGTTACTTGGGCTAGCACCTTATCAAGAAACTCGAGCCGATGCCGTCGCCATAATCTTCGTGCCATACTTCCTGGACTGGGAGCTTCCAGGATTCCCTTTTGCTCAATCGGAGTGGTAGCAGTAACCACTGATTCTGTAGGACCGGTTTCTCTTAGAGAGGCTACTGAAGCTCTCGGCTGATTATACCATGGTGAGGGGCGGTAACCATGAGACGCACCACCTGGTTGTGATCTACCTCTTGATTGGTATGGTCTTGGATCAGCATATTCCCATTGGGCTTCTTCTTGCACTTTCCTTGCTGGAGACTTTGTCACTTTCGGTTGCAGCAAATAATATTTTCGGCTCTTCAATTGCTCAAGCTGACTTCTCAATTTTTTCCAGGTCTCTTGACCCATATTCATTTCTTTGAGCTGCTGCTCAATATGCAAGATCTCACCAATGATTTGATCTAATTCAGATGATGATCCTTTCATCATTCTATAATAGAATGACACTTCAGAAGTATCAGACTGGACGTCTGACTCTTCACTAGAACTAGAAATAGGCTGCTCTTCATCCTTCATCAACTTGATCTGAGCCTGCTCTTCGTGAGCTAATTGATATTCTTCATCAGACTCTGAGTCTGAATATTCAGGACTTGAAATGACTATATCCTCTGAATCGGAAGGATATGCATTTATATAGTCATATTCATCCATCGAGATGCATGTGCTCTTAGCTGCACGCATCTTTGCTTTACCTTTCTTTTTGTCCCTTTTAGGACACTTGTTGGAATAGTGCTCACCTTTACAGATGTAGCACACTGGCTTACGCTTGGAACCACCTTTCTTTCTTTTGTCTTTCTTACGAAAGAATCCCTTTTTCTTTTTAAAATCTCTTTTAAAATCTCTTTTCTTTTTCTTTTTAAAGCCACTTTTCTCTTTCCGACATGGCTTGCACTCAAAATCTTCATCCCCATATGTTGACAGTCTGTAACACACTGCTGATGACAAAAGGGGTTGCACCTTTTTCTTTTCTTTCTTCTCCTTTACTTCATCACAGATGTCAGTATTAATTTGTTCCAGAAATTGAACTAGCTGGGGAAAAGTTAGTTCCTTCATATCTGTCTTATCATGAACCAAATTTTCTAAAACTTTTTTGTGATAATAATCACCTATAGGGTTCCCAAAACTTTTTAGAAAAGTTGTATACATGAATTCATGATTTTGCTCTTGCCCTGAGAAATAGAAATGTTCATACTGTTTTTTACAGTAACGTTTGAAATCTCTTAAATCTTTGCATTTCCCTTTCATAAATTTATTATAAGAGAGTTGCTCTATGACATCTCTCTTTCCTACAAACATTCTTGCTAATTGAGCACAAACCTGATCTGTGCCACTGTCAAGCAATACTTCTCTGAAATCATTTTCCAACTTATCCCAAACTATTCTTGCCATTCCTATCATTGAATTAAGCGCTTGCTTAATTACTTCCTTTTCATCTGCATCAAGATTAGTTGACATGTAGTTTGTGATCCATGATCTCATTGCATCAATGCCTCTAGCATTTTCCACTTCTTCAAATTTATCAAAATTTACAAGTGGTGGTGTATCAGCCTTGTAGGACTGAATATTTTTAAATGGATCAGAAGTTGGATATGGAAATGCACCTGATCCCCGGGCCATTAACACAGTCCCCTGAGGAGGAGGAACTGGTCGTGAAACAGGAACCTCAGACGTAGGGGCCTGGGTTGAAATCAACTGTCCACTGGCAGGATCATATCGCAAGGGCTCTTGAGTGGGAGGTACTTGTGGCACAAGTTTAGGACCTTTATACTGAGCCTGAAGATATGTTTTAGCATTACTAGGAAAACTTTTGAATTTAATAGCCTTTTCAGTAGCTATTTTCTTCATAGCTAAATGTAGAGAATTTGCTTCAGATGAAATGGCTTCCCTAGTTTCTTAAGATTCAACACGGAGTGAATCTATAATACGTATCTGGGAGGCTGTTAAAGAATGAATCTCCTTAGATATCTCCTGTAACCTTTGTCCATTATGTCTGTTCTGGACATTGGTTGTTCCTAACTGTGAGCTGAGAACCTCACAATCTGTCTTAATTGCTTCTCTGACCTTGAGAACTAAATCTCTCTGTCTTTCCATAGCTGCTTCTCTTTCAATCTTCTAGATTTCCACTTTATTCCTAAAATCTTGATACTGATCTTTTAATTCATGGAGAGCAGTCTCCACTTTATCTTTCCATTCCTGGGTTAACCTTTTCTCAATTAATTCTAGGGTGGAAATAAGAGTATGGCTATTAGCCTGCAAACTCTGGAAGTTCTTTTCATTCTTGACAGCTTCAAGATCAGCCCATATGCGGCGATCTTCTTGTAGCAGGAGAGATTTCGTAAGACACAGATTTGTCCAATTCAACAGATGACTCTGACTTGGGGCATTATCACCTAAAGGAGTGACATGGAGAGGCCAGCACTTAGCTTTATATTTGCCAGAGGTATCTAACAACATGAAATCATAAAATGGTGGAATCCTTCCTGGTATTGTACAAGAACCACCAGGGTTACTTACGACCTGAGTATCAACAATTGAGATACTATTTTCTAGCATAGCTACAGAATATTCTGAAAACATTTTAACATTACTCATCATCCTTAACTTTGTAGTTTTTGGTGGGAAGACGAAAGAACAATCTTCACACTGATACAAACCATTTTGCAATATGGAATATTTGGAATGACTGCAACTTGATTTTTGAATTTTATTTTGGAAGGATGACTGTTGTGGAATAGAGGGTATTCGGAATAGGTTTTCAAAACCTTGAGAAGGTTGCAGACGGACACTTTGAGTTTTTGGAAAAATAGATGGAGTAGGCTCATTATAATTAAATGGTATGTCTCTGGACAAGTCTTTGGAAGAGGAGGACTGACCACGCAATAAAGGCTGGTTAGACCTTGTATCAGTACTTCCAAACTTTATCACAGCCTGATCATCTATTTCTTCCAGTGAGATTCCTCTCAGCTGGGGATGCTTTTCCTGTTCTACCTCAGTAACATTATCTTGTTCCCATAGTTCCATAGCCCATTCTTCTGGCATCTTTATATCTTTATGCTTCACAATTTTTGGGGCTGTTAACTTAGCAGTATTACTAGAGGAACTCCAGATGGTAGACAGACCATCTATACCTCTTTCATGCGGGTTTCTAGGATTGACCATTAAAGGGATGACCTTGTCATATAACCGGTAATGAACTAAAAAGACCAGTGAATGATCAACTGAATCCTTTTTCATGAATAAGTTCATTGTTTTAAATTTATATTCTAAAACATCCTTGAGGTTACCATCTAGCAGACTAACAGGGTAATCTAGGAGACAGTCTACAAAGATAGGACCTTTGGCCATTGAATCACAACCTGCACCTAATAGGGAATGAGATAACTTGAAGAACCTTGCATCTTTTAACATCATTAGAACCACAATAGGCAATCCTTTTCTGTAGTGTCCACAGATGCCTATTCTAATGTAAGATAGATGCATGAACTGAGGATTCTTCTTGCTTTCTAAAGCTTTCTTTCTAAATTTCCTAACCAACTCATCTATGAAAATATTTAATTTTCCTTCATTTCCTCCTTTGACAACATGTGATAGTTTGGCAACATGACAATTTAGTGAAGACTTATAACCAAACCAGTCTCTCAAACCTATGGACTTATTATTAAACATATCCACAACATTTTTAGGTATATCCTGATATATTTGATGTGAAGGGATTTTGGGTACTTTAAAAGGCTTTTCATCTTCGGGAGCTACTGCATAATTTTCTATATCATCTATACAGTTACCAAACTCAGACACAGTACTAAAACAACTTTCATTATTGGCAAATAAGTTGGTAAACCTAACCTCTGAGTTTCGTTCTGCAGTCTACATGGTAACTTCACATTTTTCCTTTACCACCAAAGCAAAAAGTCAAGAAAATGGGGGTCCTTATTTTACTAAGGGAAAAATGAGGCATGTTGTGAGACTACACAACAGATACTTTTCTCCTCATTTCTTTAGAAAGAAAAGAATTTACAACATCTTCAACTTTGAAGACAATAGAAGTACTCCCAATATCCATAACAAGAGAATCCCATGAATCAGGCAAAGAATAAAGCAGGACCTGACATTTCTCCTCCTCATCCATTTTTTACACCAATTGATGCTAATTAAGCCACTAACATATTGAATACTTCTAGGTGGTCTGCAATTTTTGCACCCTCTTCCATTTCCAAGGAATACAACTTCTTCCTCAAGGTAATCATGTTCACTAAAGATCTGGCTTGATATTACCCACCAAGTTTCTTCTATAGTTTCTTCATAGAGGGTTCTTCATGGACATTGATTAAAATAGAGTCTGTCAAACACAATCTAATTAGAAGCTTGTCTTTATGGTCCATAACATAATATTAAGAAGCCAAATTAGCATCTATAGGCCTTGAAACACACTCATCAATAGCATCCCATAGATCTCGATCAATTAACAAATCTTCCTTCTTCAACTTCCACATCTCAAAATTGTAACCAAAAAAATTATCTACCTCTATTGTCCATAATGTAATTGCCATCTAAAAATTCCTACAACAAGATCACAAAGTATCTTCTACACAAGCTTCCACTCAAAACTAGATTAGTTGAGAAAACCAAACAACCCACAACTAAAACTAAAGGAGATCAAGCTTTGATACCACTTGTAAGGAAGCTAAGGTAGCAAGAGAACTTCCTACAATAATATTGAGAGGAGGATTATGTAAAACTTTTCAAATCTTTACAACAGTTTCAAAAATTATATTAAATAAACATAAATAGAAATCATACCACAACATAGTGATTTAGATGGCAAAAACCCTTTCGAGAGAAAAAAACCCCACACTCCAAAAGTAGCCCAATATATTATTCAAAAAAATTAACAAGATTAGAATATACTTGCAGACAAAGCTTTCACAAGAGTATCACCAACTAGAGATCTTGAGGTAACTTCACAACTTCTATAAGACTCTCACACACAACCTCCATCTCAAGCACCTAATATATAGGAGATACAATACATGAAACCATCAAGTAGTAATTAGAAAACCATGAGCCAAACCACCCAAAAGTAGCATCCAAATCCTTAGGGTTCCATTATCTCCAATCAAAGATGTAAGTTATGATGTACATGCATCATAATTTGGTCAACACATGTAACTCCCCCTTACATCTCTTTTCTGTGTCCAACACATTTTACATTTCCAATACGGGAGCCCCAACTTTCGAAGGCCATAAATTTTGATATGGGAGGCTGATTAGGTCCCTTTTTTAAAAATTATAGAGTTTGAAGAGATATACACACCTAACACCCTTAAAAGTGGTCTCAAACAACCTAGATTATTTATTTTGGCCAAAACCCAACTCTATAGTCCAAAAATTAAGTTTATTCAATTTTATAACCAAAAAATCACACTTTTTTTAATTGCAAGGTTGAGACTCCTTTCCTAACAATTTCCCCCCACCTTCTTAGGAATATGGACTAATATAGTATTGTTTACCTTTCACAATAAATTTCAACTCTCAAAACAATCTTGAGTAATAGCAATTACATCTTGAGCAATAATATCTTGATAGATTTGGAAGAAAGTTCAAGGAAAATCATCTGGTCTAGGGGCTAAGTGTTAATATAAATATAGTAGCCTTGATTTCCTCTTCCAACATTATTTTCCCAATAGAATCCAAGTCCTCATTAGAAATAGATTAAGGAATAACCTCATGTAACTCTTCCTCCTTAGATAGATTAGTGATAAGAGTGTTATTTATAAGAGATTGGAAGTACCTAATACTTTCTTTCTGGATGCCTTCCTCTTTAGTAATCTTGGTCCCATCCTCTAAGATAAGTTTAGAAATTCTATTATTCCTCATGTGTTTAAGGGTATATTGGTGGAATAACTTAGTGTTCATGTCCCCAGACTTGATCTATTTGTAACTCTACTTTTCCCTAGAGTTATTTAATATGTTAGGAAAGGTGTCTCAACCTTGCAACTACAAAAGGTTAATATTCTTCCCACTTTTGGTCTTTTTGAATACCCTTTAGCTTGAATAATGGTTTAGAAGTTTCAAAGTTTTAAAGGGGCTAAAAATGGAAAGCATTACTATTTTTAGTAACTCTACATTTGAGCTCAGATGGACCCTAAATTTTCCCAAAAGGTGTCGAACTATCAATTAAACATCTCAGGTGAGTTTCAACTCAAGATCATACTTGGATTGCAAGATATTAAACTTTTTTGTTTTTTGAAACTCCTAAGAAAGTTTTGAACTCATATTTGAGACACTTAGATGTCCCTAAATGCCCTAAAAGTTGTCTTAAGTGGAAAAGAGGGTTATATCTTGATAGATCTCTTCATGAGCTTTCTGACGCATTAAACAATTCATCAATCAAACACCTAGATCAAAACTTATGACCTCAAGAAGTTGGACCTCCTATTTTAGGAAATGTGAAAATGTGTTGGATATTTAAAAGAGTTGTAAAGGAGAGAGTTACACATGTTGGTGTGTGATTTGGCAAATCACAAGGCATATTTATTGGAGATTATTTGGGTGCCACTTTTGGGTGGTTTTTTGGCTCGTGGTTTTGTAATTACCATTGACATTTTACTGTATTGTATCTCCTATATATCATGAGCTTGAGATAGAGGTTGTGTGTAAGAGTCTTATAAATGTTGAGTTACCTCCGGATCTCTAGTTGGTTATACTCCTATGAAATCTTTCTCTGCAACTATATTGTAATCTTCTTAATTCCTGAATAATATATTGGGTGGCTTTGGAGTGTGGGGTTTCTCTCTTGAAAGGGTTTCCCCATGTAATTATTGTTTTGTGTTATGATTACTATTTGTGTTTATTTCTGTAACCATTGTAAATATCTAAAAAGTTTTGCATATCTCTCCCCTCAAGATTAGTGTAGGAAGTTGTTCTGCTACCTTGGTTTCCTTACATAATCATTGGCAATGTATTTAAATATAGTTAATAATAGAATTATATAATTTAAAGTATGCAAGGTTATTAATTCCAATATAAATTGCAACATATGATAATTTAATAGGAACTTTAAAGTAAATGATTAACAAAGCAAGTTGAATAACATGATCTCATAATCATATTAGCATCAAAACCCATATATATATATATAATTCCAATATTTATTTGAATTGGAGTACTTGGATTAGCCACTCTCACCCTAGGAAGATTTCAATGGTCTTGGCCCTCTATCGCACATTTAGAGAAACTATGTAAAAATGAAGTATATGCCTCCTTGCACCAACTACTGTACCTACTCGTATAGTGTTCAAATGTGTGCCTACTCACACTAACTATTGTGCCTACTCACACAGTGTTCAAGCCCTAGTCAGGATAGTCTCAGGTGTACACAATCTTGAGTTGGGCACACTCTATGTGCCCCCTTCTCGAATGCCCATAGTCCAAAAAAGCACTTACTTCTTCCTTGAGTGTTCTCCATGCCCTTCCAAGTATCATATAAATGCCTTATATAACCTTCTAAGGGGTGGTTTCCAAACCATCACACCCTTTCATAAAGGTTTCATTTTAATAATTATTTAAATAAATACATTTATTTCTCCCATATTAAAAGAGATTATATAAATACTCTTTATTAATCTCCATTTAACAAAAGGATCATAACATCCTCTATTTTCATCTCCCTTTTAATTATAAAAGGTTAAATAAAATTTATCCTCTCATAATTTTTAAGGGTTATTCATAAAAGAGCTTTCTTTTCCATTTTGGGGAAAAAGTCACATAATATTTCTCCCCTGTAACTTAACTGTTGTCCTCAGTAGCTCAATTTGAATCTACAACATAATTCAACAAAAATAATTAGTCAAGTAAGTGTGGATGTAACATGATCGGTATCACAATGAATTTATTTCATTTTAACATGATCTATTCAATAACTCTTCCATTTTAAATGAAATCACAATTAGATCCCATAGAAATACTTTGCCAATCAATAATATGATTAGAACTATAAGTACACTCTCACATGAAATGAATTTATACTTGAGGAGATAGTGCAAGAACATATACTAAATCTCTTATTTTAAATTATTTTTTTCTCAATTTGGTCATTCACATAATCCCTTATCATTAATATAGATGTTATAATATTTTAGGTGTAACTTCAACATAAAATTAAAAAAGTATTATCATGTGATCACATAATAGTTACCTAGTGAATGACATGCATATCCTATACTATGTAGTCACTCATCATTAAGTACAAAATAATCTATATACTCAAAATACATTCCAAGATGATAGTCATGTATTCCAGACTACATGAATATCCCCTTTTCACACACCAAATACAATTGAATGGAAAAAAATACATCAATGTTTATATGATTTCCTAGTCACTCTAATGGAGGAGAATCCCAGGTTGTAGAGCGATCTTGCATCAACCAAAAATATTTGCATTCTTTTGTTTTCTTTCATTTCTAGTTCAGTTCAGTCATTTGTAGTTTTAGCAGTTTGTACCATATTTTACTGTATCTTCATATAAAAGTGTACGGTTCAGGACTTAGCATCTACATATCACCCTCTACATCATATTCAAATGTCAAGTCATTTGGATTTGTCTGCTGAAAGTTATCGCTCTCAGAAGATCATCAATTTTCTCATAACAAAGCAATCAGTGTTCAGTTCAAGCCTAATGGGTTTGCACAACACTTCTATGACTTGTGGTGCCTAATGGAACATCATTCAAGGTAATTTGTGATCTATCTGACCTTCATGGAGAACTTCATCAAGATTCCATCATTTCTAGAGCAATACCACATGTCATAGGTCGACCTACTTGTTTCTACACGTTACATCCTTCATTAGAGTTTGTAACCTCTTGTGGCTAACACGGAGGATTTCATGAGTCTGGAGATGATATATATAGATATATTAGATGCATTAGGAAGTTAGTTCATTAGTTAGTATTTTTAGGATGTGATTTAGAGTGCAAATTGCTTTCTGGAAGGCACTTCAATGTCATATCTTGCATAACTATTGTAACTAGGAAAGTAGGTCCGTGAGCCCTTTAATTGTAGCTCGCATGTCACTGACATATGAGAATTATAATTCTTTGATATACTAAGGATATGAATCTTCCATTGCATTCTACATTTTTGTTGTTTCCATTGTGTTTACTCTGGTTGCATAGTTGGACAGTTCATTCTATGAACCCTCTTGACTGTGACTTCACCAAGTGGTATCAGAGTGAGGTTTTGAATCCTTTGGGAAGTGAAGGCATTCTAGAATATCTTTTGGTGAATAGATCATCAATAGAGCACCAATTGTGAGGTAGTTGGTACCTTGTAGTTAGATCATCGACTTGAGGCAGTTGCACTGGATCCTAGGAAGAGATGCCACCAAGGAGGATGCCTGCTATGGCTAATGTTGCTCGAAGATTGGAAGAAATGATTGAGATGATGAGGACAATGAAATTTCAATTGGATGTTGTAGAAGAAGACAAAATAAGAGGACCAAACCATAGATATGATGCTGAAAGTGATGATGAATAATTTCAATCAGCTGACCAAAATGAAGAAACCCTAGAAGAAGAAGAATCTAATTAGGTGAAGATGTTGAAAGCTATTTCTAAGATTGGAAAGAGACCTAGAGTGGAAGTTGTATATGAAAAATTTGGATAAATACAAATGATAAAACAATGAAATGCATTACCTTGACCCAAATCTTCAATACCTCAGATAGATGCATGCAGGATTGATTGATTAAGTGATTTGATATGTTGATTTTTCAATTCAACATCATAAGATTAAGATGAAGATGATAGATGAAAAGACAATGGATGAAATATTGTGAAGAGATTTTGATAGCATAAGGATACTTGAAATTGGATTATCAAATGGCTTGTGAGAGGGTAGATTTATAGGCAAGGGCTAATTTGAATGGATGGTTGAGATTGAAAGGCTAAATGAATGATGTGGATGGATAGGATTGATTAGGTTTCTCACTCTTTGAGGGAGTTGTAGTCACGTGACAAGTGTAAGAAGGAGAATAGGGCTGACCTAATAAAAGATTATTTAAATTAGTTGTGCATGTGAAGGCTATTAAATGAAATTTGTACTACCACACATGATTCAAATGAAAGGTGTACAAGTGTTGGAATGTGGTGAAAGGTGAGGACCTAATTAACATATTTTATTTGAATTAGTTGGAAATTAGTTGGAAAATTAATTAAATAAATAAGATTTATTTAATTAATTGGAAAGCGGGATAAGGATGGGATTAAGATGGGATTTTAATTAAATAAATAAGATTTATTTAATTAATTGGCTAAGTTGGATAAGTGGAATTAGAAATGGGATTAGGACAAAATGCTACAAGATGCCTCTAATAATGTTTTTAACTAGGTGTTTCAAGACATGGACAAATTTGGGTGTCTACATTTTTCCCCTCTTTGAGATGATGAGATTTATGTCGAGTAACATCATTTCAAAGAAGATAAGGTATTAATAGAGGAAAAGAATAGGATGATGATGCCCCCTCGAGAGGATAGGCGGTTGGACAAACACGGGTAGGCTCTCGAAAATGAAAGGGATTGGTTAAGAAAGATAAGGGAATATATAGAAGAATGGAATGATGTGTTATGCTGCAATGAAGGTGAGCAACCATGATGTTTGATATAGCACTAGACATTATGCACCAAGGTATAAGGACCAAGGTGATGATGTGTCTTGTGTACTAGCATAATACAACCTTGTCTAACATATGAGGAAGAAAACTTAGAGCATTAAAGTCCTAATGCACAAAAGGTATGATATGACCTTAGATGCCAAGGTTAACGCAAAAAGCTATTCCAACATACACAAGATATGAATATTAGCTGGAAATATATGGATTTGATACAAATACAAGATAAAATGATAACACACACAAGCAAGAAAGAAAGCATGCACAAATGATTCAAAAATAAATAGGGTATTGCCCCTGTCAAGTTGTAAACCAATGATTAAGTAATTGATTGATGATGATAGTGTTGTCATTGTAGGGAACGATATATCCCTAAATCAACACAAGGATGTGGGAATGATATATCCCATTGTTGATGATGATGATTGATTGATTGATTTAGTTTATGACAAGATTAGGATCAAGACCATTGATGTGATTGGATAATTTGACAAGATTGATTAACTCGATTGGTATGGATTAATGATTGACTTGCAAATGGATTATTTCTTGGATTGACTTGATTTGAATGAATGATTTGATTTGATGAGATTGATTGGATGAATTGATTAGATGGAATGATTTGATTTGAGTTTGATGAAGTTAATTGATTGAATTGATTTGATGAATTGATTGATTTGGTGATTTGATTGATGATTGGATTGATGATTTGATTGGTTTGATTTTGATGATGATGATTGGAGTGATTGGATTGGATTGATTTAATTGATTGATTTGATGGATTGATTTGATTGATTTGATGGATTGATTGGATTTGATTGGATGAATGTGATTGATGGATTGATATGATTGATGTGATTGTTTGGATTTTTATGGGATATTTGATTTTTTTGAAATGTTTTGATTTTTTTTTGTATTTTGAATGTTTTGATTTTTTTGTATTTTGAATGTTTTGATTTTTTTTTTTTTTTGAATGTTTTGATTTTTTTGGATTTTTTTTTGGAATGGCATTAGATGACAATTTTGATAGCCTTTGTGCTAGACACCAAGGACAAGGGAAGACCGAGTATAGATGCAAGGATGGAGGTAAGATTGGATGGATAAAAGGATGGGCAAATAGTAAATGTGATAACAGGCTCATGATAGATGGATGGGATGGAAGACTCATGATACATGGATAGATAAGAGGATAGGCCATGGAATGAAAAGCTCATGATAAATGGATAGATACAAGGATAGGATATAGTGGATGGATGTATTCCTCATAATGGAGCTAGGATGTGATCTCCAAAGACTATGTCACATAGGAATAACATGTCCCATTCTAGGTGTAATACTTAGGATTTTTCATGACCAAACTTATGATGAAAGGATGACATGATGGACTAGTTTAGAAAGGGATAAGGGATACCAAGAGATATCTAAAGCATTTTTCAACAATTTTGCCCCTATATCTTTATCAATATCAAAAAGGAGGAAGGGAGGATGAATGGATAAAAGGATGGATATGTGGGTTCAATGGCAAAGGATAGCAAGATAGGATAGGATGGGATAGAATGATATGATTGGATAGATAGGAAGATAATGATAGGTTGTAAATGATAGTTGAGATGAGACAATGTGCCCCCAAGTGTAATTTAAATAGAAGATCAACCTACACATGATGCATGTTTGCCAGGCTTTCATCATGGTACTTATCTAAGGCACCACCAAGGGTGGTTTTCACCATTGGATGAAGGGATTTCTCTTTACTATTTTGAATTTTTTTTCTTTTTCTTTTTTATTTTTGAATGGGATAGGTGGATATGGATAGGAGGGACTCAAGCATCTAGTTCCATCGAAGAGTGATATTGTCCCACTAGATGAATGTCATTGCATGGACCATGTCAAATATCATTATGCTCATCGATGTTGGTAAGGGATTGCATGAAAGGGGGATGTATTAGGTGGATAGTGGATTATGGAAGGGAATGATAATGGATTATAAATGGATAGATGGGGGATAGTGGTTATGTATGGAAAGATAGTGGATTATGAGGTTTATGGTAGGGTAGAATAGTGAATTATGATGTGGATTATGTAGGATTTATGCAAGGATGGATGGAAGGCTTATCCAAAAGCATGGACCATAGGGAAATGATGGGGGAGATATGTAGGATAATGGATGGAGGATGGGAGATGGAAGTATGTGGGAATATTGTGGAATGAATGGGAACCATGACCAATGGTTGCACACATCGTGATAAACATTGAAGCTTTTGATGGGAAGGTGGTGTAGGAAGCAATGACAATGTTTTCTTAGAGGATGGGTGATGGAGTGATTTAGGTACGCACATAGACTTAGTATTCTATGAT
This sequence comes from Cunninghamia lanceolata, assembly GCA_027924645.1. Lineage (NCBI taxonomy): Eukaryota > Viridiplantae > Streptophyta > Pinopsida > Cupressales > Cupressaceae > Cunninghamia > Cunninghamia lanceolata. The sequence goes on along the minus strand of BSBN01000523.1, from coordinate 4,854,757 downwards.
TTTTATTTTTCTTGTGGGATTTTTGGAATTTTTGAATGGAATGGGAATTTTGAATGGAAGGGGATGGTTGAGATTTTTGGGATGTAAATGCCTCGTTTGACGTGCTTGATTTTTGCTTAGGGACCCAAACCATTTTAGTTTTGGCTTTTTCTTTTGAAGGGATGGGCTTAAATAGGTTTTTAGATAGATTTTTCTTTGATTCTTTGCATGGATGTCCCAAAGCATGAGGGTCCTTAGGATTTTTGGTAGGATTTTTGGCTTTATAGGTAGAGGCATTGAAATTTTTACTTTTGAATCCCATGGGATGGGTTGAATGAGTAGAAGCTTCATGTTTAGACAATATGTGCACTTGTTGGCCATGATTAGGATTTTTAGGGGACTTTTAGATAAGTGGATAATTAGGCATTGGTAGAAGTGGAGGCAAAGTGGATGGTGTAAAATTAGGAGTTGGAAGAAGTGGAGGTAAATTGGATGGTGGAAGGTGTATGGTCACATGCTTTTGACATTTATAGGATGGTGGAGCTGGAATGGCAACATATGTTTTGGGTGTATGATAGGATTCATGATGGAAAGTGGTGGACTTAGGATGCATGGAGGAATTGCCAACATCTTTAGATTGTTTACCTTGGGGTGTGTATCCAATACCATATGAGCATGGAGGGACCTTGACATGGATTGGCTCCAAAATACCTTGTTCATGAAATCCTAAGCCTTTACCTTGGTAGTGCATGTTTTGGAATATGTGATGGACAATGGGACTTGGTTTGCTTTAGACACTAGACTTGAGCTTATTATTGGATGGAGAAGGTGAGGTGGATAATGGTTGTTGTTATCCTAGGGAAGAACATTCATGGATGAAGGTGGTAAGACCAAGGGGATATGATGCTTGACTTGAAATGGGGTAAATGGTGGATGATAAAGGATCATTAGGATATTGATTATTATTATGTTCATTTAGACCCAAGATATTTGTTTGATCATCTATGTTTACTTGGGAGCCAAGTGTCTCATCAAGGGAAGAAGATATTTGTAGATCATGGATAGGACTAGGTGGAGGATGGATAGGAGCAATTTGGATATCTTGATCATGGATGGTTATGGGAGTAAGGATAGGTGGAGTGATAATCTCTTGATCATGGAATGCATAAAGTTTGGCCAAGAGGATAATCATGGTTTTCATGATCATAGATAGAACCTTGATCATAAATGTTAGCATACATAGGATTAAGTGTGCTATGAATGGGATAAATTTGCTCATGAATAGGGTCATGATTATAGATAACATATTGATCATAGAAAATATATAGCTCATGGCTAAGTTGAACTTAGAGATGCTTTGATCTTGATTTGGATGAGGGCTTGATGTTTCCACATGCTTTGGATTATACTCTTGACATAGTTCTTGATTTTGGATGGAAGTGGAAGTGGGAGACTCTTTGATGGACTTGACATGCTCTTGACAATCACCAACATGAGGGTACAATAGCTCTTGACTTGGATTCATGGTTGGAGACTCTTCGATAGACTTAATGGGATCTTGATGGTCATCAACATATGTGTATCATGGAGTTTGACTTGGACTTATGATGGGAGCCTCTTTAATAGGGTTGATGGGTTGTGGACCACATGATGGGGTTGTAGGATTGGGCAAGGTGTTGGAAGATTCATTGATAGGCTCATGAATGGGTATTTGACATGGAGATGGTTTATTCCATATAAGTAGCTATTGGATCACATCCTTTGCAAGGGTATGGGTGAGTCGACAATATAATGGATGGATAATAAGGGTGGATGGTGTTGTAGGCTTAGGATTAGGATTTTGATTGGATGGAGGGTTGATGGAAGTGGATGGATTGGGTTTGGGATTAGATGGGGGGATAGAGGGATTAGATGGGGGGATAGAGGGATTAGATGGGGAGATAGAGGCATTGGATGGAGGGACAGTAGGATTTGATGGATTGGGATTTGTATTGGATGGATTAGGACTTAGACTAAATGGGGGTGACACATGGGATTGGGATAATTTGGTATACTAATCAATTTCATGCTTGAACATCGTGTAAAACTTTGAGACAAATACAAGACATTCATTTGTATTATGGACTTTACTCCTATGATATGCACAATAATCATGTACATCATATGGAATTTCTTCACATGGGTTGATGGCAGGAAGTTCAATGAGTTTTCTTTCAAGTATGATTTGTAAAATTATCTCGAATCTCTCTTTTGGTGAAGCATTAGAATGCCTTGACAATAAAAGTGATAAAGGGCTTAATGGACTAGAAAGTTGGTGGATCGATGGACTAGGATTGTGATCACATGGTGGTGGATAGATAGGAATAATAGGCTCATGAAGTGGCATTTGAAGGGATAGTGATGGAGGGTACTCATAGGATGCATGATCTAGATTGGTGTTCCCTTTGTCAAAGGTATCATGAGGTCTTGAAGGCATTTGATCTTGTTTTAAAGGTGGATTTAGGTCTATCAATGGTGCTTGATGGTCTTGGTGATTAGGTGAAATGGTTGGATATGTAGATAAAAGGTCTTAGGGTATTGATTGATGTGGATGGTTGTTGATATTGGAAGAATTGGGGTATGGTGATGTAGAATTGATATGATAGGTGGATGGATGAGATTGGTATGAAATGGGATAAGTTGATGTGGAATTGATTTGATATGTAGATGGATTAGTTTGGTATGAAGTTGGATAAGTTGATGGAACATTAACTTGATAGGTTGGTGGATTAGATTGGTATGAAGTGGGAGGTGATGACATGCAAGGTTGAGGTGGCATTGATTGATAGTGAATGGCTAAAGGATGATGTGCTAGTCAGACTTGACAAGTGGCTAAGAAGTGTTGGGCTTGGGATATGAGGTGTTGTATTTGAGATGATTGACTTGTTTGAAGTTTTTGGATGATGACATGGACCCTTTGTATGGTTTTTTGGTCTAGAGCTTGCAAATTTTGGTAAAAGATTTAGAATGATGTCTTGGTATTGTGGTGCTAGGTATTCTAATGTTGGCATGATGTCACACGTGTTTAAGGATTAAGACCTTTTTGGCAAGTGCTTGACTAGGACTATGATGATGATGTGGAATGATTGGGATGAAGTTAATTAGATAAGGAAGGATGATGATTAGATGATATGAAGGGATTAGAACAATGATTAGGATGTAATTGGTTAGATGACTAGGATGATGGGGATTAGATGAAAGAGGTGATTAGGATGATTTGGATTGGGATGTGATTTGGCTTGGAATGATTGAATGGTGTGTAATGATTAGAATGATGTTGATGTGATTGGATGATGACTTGGATATGCTTAGGGTTTTGCTTAGGATGGAGGTGATTTGGAATAAATGTGTGGACTAGGAAGAATGTTTGGAATGATTTGTGTGTGTTTGGTGTTTATAGCTTGATTTGGCAATATTCAAACAAATGATTATACATGTACACACATGAACCACTCATGCAAGACACATAAGCAAGTTTGACTTTGAACATGAAATGTGATGATTAAGCAAGAACTTGGAGAAGACACATCAACAAGCCCTATGACTAGTCAAGTGGGGTATGGCCAATTAGGTCTTATGCTAGGTTGCACAAGTTGACTAGGGAAATGAAATGAAAGGGAAATCCTACCACACAACTAGGAGAAAGGGGTAACCCACTGTTGTGATGTTCACAACACGCCCCTTTTTTGCTCCTTGGCAAAATGAGGACCCCTGCTGTGGCTTGCTCCCTTATTTTTGTGCCCTAGGTGGTAATGGTAAAAATCAGCTTCAGTCAGTATGTATGTGTATCATGTCAGGTGCATTTGTGACCTTATGTATGAACCTAGTTTCAAAGTCCAAGTCTTGCCTCAAGAAGCCTGCCATGTGAAAGAGTGTGAATTTCTAAGTAGGTTTGCCTTTTACATCACCTTGAAATTTGACCAAGTGAGGAAGTTATAGCAGGTTAAGGTTCTAGTCAAACATGATATTCTGGGGGGGGGTCATTTTCTGAACATTAGTCACCTTGTGAAGGATCACCCTGATCCAATTTTATCACCCGATGATCTTTTGGTTTGCAAACATTTGGACATTAAATTTATGTGATAACTGTATCTGGCCGTCAAACTAACCTCATATTTTGTTCCGGGGGGTGATCTTTTGAAGATCACCTGATCTTTCTTTAGATCACCCTGTCGCAAAATATCACCCTAGTGCCAGCATCCTGGTGACGTCATCTGAGCCCAATAGACAAAGGAGATCAATATGACGGTGATGTCATCCCCCTTATATCTTGCGAGGGTGATATTTCTAATATCACCTGATGTTTCAAAGATCACCCGATCTTTGAAATATCACCCCCTCATAAACGATCCCCCCATCCTATAACATGACGATGATGTCATGATAACTATAGCGATAAAATGAAGACATCAACCTGCGGACGTCATCCTAATCTTTCAAAAGGGGGGTCATTTTTTCTCACAGGGGGTCATCTTCTGAATATCACCCGATCTTAGAAACATGACCCGATATGCAAAGCTCGTCCATGATGATGATGTCATCGTCATATCTTGATTTATGCAAAAGTGCCTAGAAATCTACATGCAGGTGGCGGAACTGAAAGGCTATCAAAATTGATTGAATATTCGATATGCATGCAGATTTTCATGGTTTCATGACCTGATATATATGTTTGCACATTTGAAGCATGATTTAATAAAATTTTTATCCTCCTACTAGTTATTTAAGTAACGATGCCTAAACTTCTGTATGATGACCACAGGTGCGCAGATAGAAGAGGAGGTGCATCAGCCAGAAGGATGGGGTCGATGAGACATTGTTAGCTCGCTCCAATCGAAGGTCATGTCGATGACTAGGATGATGTACGTTTACGATACAAAAGGCAGGAAAAGCAGGGTAGGTGGATTTTGAATCCATTCCGGAGCCCGATGGTGTGCAGTGGAGATACGGTAGAGCTTTAATGGCAGAGGACATCTTGAGTAGCGGACTAGATCCTAAGAGGTCGCAAACGCACTAGGAGGAGACAAATCTTTCAATGCAGTGGTTTGCAGGTGAGGGCATTACTGAGGGAGTGGTGCCCTATCTGGGGGCCATTCAAATTCTTGGCAAGATCCATTTCCCACCATTGGATGCTATACCAGGTGGATGTAGACCATTGATTTGCTAGGGTTTCCTAGGCACTATACTGGAGGGTGAAAACAAAGACATATATTCGGCCCCTGCACTCTAGAAAAGGGGGAGGTTGCAAAAAAGGGAGGTCAATCATACAAAAAAATGGGACCTATAGCAATTTCATGTAGGAGATCAGATTACTGAGACTAATGAGGACTGAACTGTTGAAATGTCAAGGTTCTTTCTTCAGATCACCGTAAATGTACTTGTTCTTAAGCGTACTAAATGAAGATGAAGCTTCAGATTACATCCTGATTGTAAACCTTTAGTAATCTTCAAGTTGACTTCTGGATATGTACTAGTGAATGTTGTGTTCTATAGAAGCACTTTCATTTCATTGCATGTTGTTGTCAACTCTACCTTTGAAGATTTACATTGGATCATGCTAATTTGTGGAATGTCCTGGTGAAGTATGATTCTAGTTTTCTTCTCTTCATTGTTGTATGGGAGCATGTATGTGAATTAGGGATCTCAGTCAAGTAATTTTAGGAATCTCATTCTTTAAACCCTATCTTTGTTATTTCCTTTTTTTAATTTTAGAGAAATCACTTCCATATCTGCATATCATGATGAATATTAAGTAGAACAAAGGAATATGCTAACATCCCGTAGATAACTAAACATCATTAGCATATTTTTTGAGCTAGATGCATGTACTATTGAAAATATCATGCAGAAAATCACTTGTAAGGGTAGAACTCATGCAAATATCAACTTAGACACATCATTTGGAGATATATGTTGTTTAGAGTAACCTCCCTGAGAGCATTGTTGCAGAAGCAGAATCTACTGATCTACGTAAGACCCCAAAATGGAAAACATTAACACACATCAACCAATGAGATACCTCAGTAGATTATGAACTAATCATCAGAGACTTGGGATCATGAATTCTCTAAATTCATAGTATCTTTCAAGATAAACAAGGGTTGTTGTGTAACTTTTGTTTGAATGTCTGATTGTGACTAACATCACCATCAACACCCACCCTTCACCTTCACTTCCCAAAGGTATAAAGTTATTTGGGGCTTAGCCAAGAGTGACAACATTTTAGCTTCCAAAGAGGGTGTCTTTTGATTCACACCTTGGTTGAGCTCGTCCCTTGGAGTGGTGTGTCTCCAAGCAGGCGTCCTAGAAGGGGTATGACAAAAGAAAACCAAGCAAGGTGCTTTACGCACACTTGATTCACACTCGCATTTGTTAATTTCCCTTAGAGAATCAAAATGTGTGTAAATGGTTCAAGCACTTTTCATTTTAAGCCCAAGTCAAGATGTGTGATTGAAGACAATGGTTAATTTTATACCTAATTTTTGATGTGTGATTGAAGACAAGATTCATTTTAAATCCCCAAATCAAAATGTGAGATCAAACAAACATTCTTTTTATGCCCAAATTGAAGTATGCTTGCAAACAAGATTGATTGAAATGAAAAGATGAAAGATTAGAATGAATGCACCTGGATTATTTTCACTCCCAATTTGCTATGTATGACTGATGTTGATGCTATTCCAGCCCTGTGTGATCACCTGAAAGTTGCAAAAACCAAGAACAAACAAAAAAATTGCAAGCCCTAATGTGTTAATGGGAAAAATGAGCAATCTGATAAAACCTGATGTTGGATGAATAGCTACAAAAAATTAGATTGCATATTCAGAAAATTTAGGAAATTCTAAGTTGTTTTAGAAAAAAAGCATGAAAAATGGATCAATTTTTCTCAAGATATGCTCACTTAAAGTTTGAAATGAACATTGACTTTGACTAGAAAAACTCAAGTAAACTTGGCAAAATCTAGTGATGATACCTACACCACTACGAAATTCACTGAGTTACCTTTCCAACGCTAGAAATTTCATGAAAATCTAATCTTGTATGCCCAATTTATGCAAGTTTGAAAAAAAATGCCTATTAGGGTATGTAGAAGCAAAGAAGGTAAGTTGACAGTTTGTATTAACTACTAGCAGTTTGAATTTCTCTTGGTCACATGTGATGTCTATTCTAGTGGTTAATATTTGGTAGTTTAAGGTTAGATTGGCCCCTAGTTGCTCATGTGACCAGGGGCTAACTCGAGAAAAAAATAACAAGGAAAATGAAAGGGGGCTAAAATCCCACCCCTCGGTCACAACAGTGACTGATGGCCTATAGCACTCAAGGATTAGAACTTGAAAGCCCTAAAGGAGTCATAGACCATGAGATAAACTGCAGAGTTCTTTTTTTTTTTTTAGGTGGTGAGGATTGAGTGGCCAAGGAGACTTGGGACTAGCGACTAAGCCATGTCTTGGTAGTGACTAAGGCATGAAAGGGAGGATGGATGTTTTAAGATAACGACAGAGAGACAGTCTAAGGTTTCAATGGGTGGTAGGAGATTTAAAATGGAGTGGTGGATGGGAGGAGATGCTAGGTCGTCGTGATTGGGAGGAGCTCAGGTAGAGATTAGGGGTTTAGAAGGTGGTTTTAAGGTTTTCTAGTAGATTAGGACTAGTGACTGAGACTTTAGTAGAGGTGGAGGAGTTAGGGGGACATTTTGGTGGTGACTATACTCTCAACGGTGGCGTCGACATAGGATTTGAGCCGGCTAATATTTTAATGAAAGCTCGGGCTTAGTTGTAAATAGTGACGGCTGAGTGGGAGGTATAAGGTGGTGGTTAGGAGATTTGGATGGTGGCGATAAAGCAATAAATGAGGGTTTTAACCTGGGCTATGAGTGGTGATTAGGGTTTATTTGAATCCTGCATACTAAAATAATTAAATCTATAACAACAGACCTACAACCCAATCAATAAACCTACAATCCAAAACAATATCAAACCAACAATGAGATCTGATTGCCCCTATACAGTCCATATGGGTCCATACGGATCCATACAGTATAGTCCTGCGACAAGGGCTAAACTAAAAAAAAATTCAAATTTTTTTCCAGTAGCGAAAATATATCAAATTGTATGTTGTTTTTCACTGATAGGGCCTTTGAGATGTTATGGTGATGTTAGATCTAATCTAGGAGATCACCTACAACAATTCACTCCAAAAACTTGACTAACTAGGGTTAGAATCATGCAAATTTTTCCAACAAAAACCTGCAAAAACTAATGATTAGATCCTTAGAGTATGTTCACGTCAAGTTCACCATAAATGTATATGAAAATTTTGGATAAATATAAATGATAAAACAATGAAATGTATTACCTTGATCCAAATATTCAATACCTCATATAGATGCATCCGGGATTGATTGATTGAGTGATTTGATATGTTGATTTCTCAATTCAGCAGCATAACATTAAGATGAAGATGATAGATGGAAGATGATAGATGAAAAGACAATGCATGAAAAATTGTGAAGAGATTTTGATAGCATAAGGATACTTAAAATTGGATTATCAAATGGCTTGTGAGAGGGTAGATTTATAAGCAAGGGCTGATTTGAATGGATGGTTGAGATTGAAAGGCTAAATGAACGATGTGGATGGCTAGGATTGATTAGGTTTCCCACTCTTTGACGGAGTTGTAGTCATGTGACAAGTGTACGAAGGAGAATAGGGTTGACCTAATTTAAATAAAATATTATTTAAATTAGTTGTGCATGTGAAGGATATTAAATGAAAGTTGTACTACCACACATGATTCAAATGAAAGGTGGACAAGTGTTGGAATGTGGTGAAAAGTGAGGAGCTAATTCAAATATTTTATTTGAATTAGTTGAAAATTAGTTGGAAAATTAATTAAATAAATAAGATTTATTTAATTAATTGGAAAGTGGGATTAAGATGGGATTTTAATTAAATAAATAGGATTTATTTAATTAATTGGCTAAGTTGGATAAGTGGAATTAGAAGTGGGATTAGGACAAAATGCTACAAGATGCCTCTAATAATGTTTTTAACTAGGTGTTGCAAGACATGGACAAATTTGGGTGCGGAATGGGTTGATTAGATAAATGACTTGGAGGAATACTTTGAATATGAGGAAATTGAAGATCTGAAGAAAGTGAGATTTGCAAAGACTAAGTTGAAAGGACATGCTACTATTTGGTGGAAAGAAATTCAATTGGATAGAAATAAGAGAGGAAAATAAAAGATTATAAAATGGATAGAATAGTGATTAAATTGAAGAATCGGTTCATACCTACTGACTATGAGTTGGAATTGTTGAAGAGATTATAAACCCTAAGACAAAAGGAGAAATCTATGAAGGAGTATAATGAAGAATTTCATAAGATGATTATAAGGACTGGACATAGTGAAGCAAGCAAGGAGAAAGTGGCAAGATACATAAATGGATTGAGGATGAACATTCAAGAAGAACCAAGGCTGGCAAGGATGACAACGATAAAAGAAGCATATTAATTTGCCCTGAAAGTTGAAGATAAGTTGAATAAGAGGCATGAGCAAAGACAAAAAGGTAGAGGAGGTAAATTTTAGAGAGGTGGAACATATTCCGAAGGAGAAAGATCATATGCGGAGTAGATAAATAAGATAGTCCATACAAGAAGGAAGATAAAGATAGCAATTCATACCAGAGAGATGACATAAATTTCTACTATAGAGGGAATCATAATTCTTACTACAATGAAGGATACAGGAGAGAATAAAGAGGATTTGATAAGAGAACATTCAGAGGAACTTTTTTTAAGTGTGGAGATGGACACTAAGCATTTGAATGTCATCAAGGAAGTACAAGCAAGAAGTTAGAGAACAATGCAAGAGCAGCTTGTGTGGAAGAAAAACCTATTGGATCACCTAGTTCAATTGGTAAACTAGAGAAAGGAGAATCATTAGTCATGAGGAGAGAATTATTTCAAGTAGAGACAACTGAGGAACCACCACAAAGGAAAAGTTTGTTCTAGACAAGATGCAAATCAGGAGGTAAATGCTGCAAAGTGATCATTGATAGTGGTAGTACTGATAATTTGGTTTCAAAGGAGATGGTGACTAAGCTGAACTTGGAGAGATTGAAACACCCTTATTCCTACAAGATGGCATGGATTCATGATGAACACAAGATGCTGGTGAGTGAACAATGTTTGATAAAATTTCATATAGGATCTTATAATGATGAAGTATTGTGTGATATTATGCCTATGGATGTATGTCATATATTGTTGGCAAGACCATGGCAGTATGATAGAAAGGCTATACATGATGAGAGAAAGAATACATATACTATAACATCTAATGGGAACAAAATTACCTTGATACCTTTGGAAGATGAGCCTAAAAGTGAAGTATGTGGAAATGCTAGAATTTTTTTAGTGGATGGAAGGAAATTTCTGGATGGATTGAGACATAAGAATATGTGTTTTGCTTTGATTCCTAAGAAGTGTGGAACCCTAAGTGCAGAGACTATTACTAGAAAAGTTTAGAAGAACTACCAGAGGAGATAACTAAAATGTTGATAGAGTATGAAGATATCATATCAGATAATGTACCTAAAGGATTGCCACCAATCTGGAGTATCAATCATCACATGGACCTTATACCTAGAGGTAGTTTGCCTAACAAAGCAACACATTGGATGACACCAACAGAGAATGTGGAGCTGAATAGACAGATACAAGAATTGTTGAGAAAAGGATTGATCAGAGAAATTTTAAGCCCATGTGTAGTAGCTGCAATGTTATCACCTAAAAAAGATCAGGAATGGAGGATGTGTACAGACTCTAGAGCAATCAACAAGATCATAGATAAGTATAGATTTCCATTGCCAAGGTTGGATGACATCATGGACTATTTGAGTGGAGAAAAGTATTTCACAAAGATAGACTTTAAGAGTGGATATCATCATATCAGGATCAAAGAAGGAGATGAATGGAAGACTTCATTTAAGACAAATAAAGGATTGTATGAATGGTTAGTGATGCCTTTTGGAGTGACTAATGCACCGAGTACTTTCATGAGATTGATGAATGAGGATTTGAAGAAATTCTTGGGTAAGTTTGTTATTGTATACTTGGATGATATTTTGATTTTCAATAAGACAAAAGAAGAACATTTGTGGCATATTAGATAAGTATTGTAGAGGTTGAGAGAAGAGAAATTGTTGATAAACATCAAGAAATGTAGCTTCATAAGGGCAGAATTGGTATACTTGGGATTTGTCATTTCTATGGAAGGATTAAAGATGGACCCTGAGAAAGAGCATTATTGAGTAGCCAACACCTGAGAACATTGGAGAAGTCAGATCATTTCATGGATTAGCTAGTTTTTACTAGAAGTTCATTATAAATTTTAGTTCAGTATGCACACCAATGATAGATACAATGAGAGGTGATAGAAAGGATTTCATGTGGACATCAGGAGTAGATAAGAGTTTTGAGTTGTTGAAGTAGAAAGTGACAGAGCAACCAGTGTTAGCATTACCATATTTCAACAAAGTATTTCAAGTAGATTGTGATGCTAGTGGGAATGCAATAGGAGCAGTGTTAAGTCAAGAAGGGAGATTAGTAGCATATTTTAGTGAGAAGTTGAATGATGCAAGGAGAAGATATTCATTTTATGATCAGGAGTTCTAAGTCATAATTCAAGCCTTCAAGAAGTGGAGACATTACTTGTTGCCTAAGGAATTTGTATTGTACACTGATCATCAAGCTTTACAATATTTGAACAGTCAAGGAAAGTTGAATCAGAGACATATGAGATGGGTGGAGTTTATACAGAGTTACACATTTGTACTAAAACACAAGAGTGGAAAATCAAACAAAGTTGTAGATGCATTGAGTAGAAGAAGGAAATTTGCTAATAGAGATGAGAGTAGAAGTATTAGGTTTTGAGGAACTGAAGCATATGTATGAAGAGGATCTTGATTTTGCAAAAGTATGGAAATCATGTAAGGAACCTATTGTGACAGATAGAAGTAAGAGGTTGGATTATTTCATTTAGGAAGATATGTTGTTCAAAGGAAATTAGTTGTGTATACCTAGAAGTTCAATGAGAGACAATTTGATCAAGTAGAAGCATAGTGGTGGATTAGCAGGACATTTTGGGATTGACAAGACAGTGGCTTTGGTAAGTGAACATTACTTTTGGCCTTAGATATATAAGGATGTAAGGAAGTTTCTGTAGAGTTGTAGAGTTTATCAAGTTACAAAAGGGAGTAGTCAGAATACTGGATTGTACAAATCTTTGACAGTAGTGGAGAGACCTTGGGAAGATATAAGTATGGATTTCATATTAGGATTACCAAGAAGATAGATGGGACATGATTCTATATTTGTAGTGGTGGATAGATTTTCAAAGATGTCACATTTCATACCTTGTAAGAAGACAAATGATGTAGTGCATGTTGTTGACCTACTTTTTAAGGAGATTGTGAGATTACATGGATTACCTAAGAGTATAGTTTCAGACAAGGATACATGATTCATTAGATATTTATGGAGGACATTGTGGAAGAAGATGAAGACATGCCTAAAGTTTAGTTCAACATTTCACCCACAGATAGATGGACAAACAGAAGTGGTAAATAGAATTTTGGGTAACTTGTTGAGATGTTTGGTAGGAGATAAAGCAAGGAATTGGGATCTAATTCTATCACAAGGAGAGTTTGCATACAATAATTTAGTGAATAGGAGTACAGGGAAGACACCATTTGAGATTGTGACCAAAGTGAAACCTAGAGGAGTTGTAGAGTTAAGAGACATTAGTATGGAGAATAAAAGGAGTGTAGAGGCAAAAGAATTTGTAGCATACATGGAGACACTACATAATCAAGTCAAGAAGCATTTGGAGGAGATGAATAGTAAGTATAAGGAACAAGTAGATGAGAAGAGGAAGCATAAATAATTTTTAGTTGGTGATGAAGTTATGGTATATTTGAGAAAGGAGAGATTTCCTATATGAACATACAACAAGCTAAAGATGAAGTTTGGACCATGTAGGATACTTAAGAAGTTTGATTCAGGGAATGCATGTGAAGTAGAGTTACCAGACACATTTGGTATATCACCTATATTCAACATTATAGACTTATATCAATATCATGAAGGAGAATAAAGTGACAACATTGAAGATGGATTGAAGGATCAGTTACCACAGCAACAATTGGAGTAGATAGAGGACATCTTGGATAGCAGAGTTGGACATGGTACCAGAGGTAAACAATATGTTGGTCTCTTACAATGACTTAATAACTAAGCTCTTAAAACTGTAACTCAGAGATTTGACATCTGATCTAAGTAGCTGTCTTAATCAATATGGAGATGCATTTCACTTGTCAACCCAGGGGCGTGAACTTGAAATGGGTCAGCACAGTATGTGCACTAAGAAGTTCAAAGTAGCCATGTTCATTCTATAGCTATGAGAAACATAATGCTGAAGAAAGACTGCTAAAAAGGAAATAATAGGAATACTGAATATTAACCAATAGCTATTCTAGAACCAAATACATAACACAAAGTAACAATCTAGACAAATAGACAGGAAACTACTCTGTCTGCTTTGGCTATAGGAACAGACACATAATAGAATTCTAGCGGCTGTAGGAACATTTAATGCCAGATTTACTAAACACGTAACAGAAAATACAACTAAACTAAAAGGTGGAATTCTCACCAAGTGGACCCCCTTGGATGAGTATTCCCTAAAACAAATGTAAAATTAGAAATGAGAACTCACAACTTTATTTTATTCATTCAAAAGGATGAGTACAATTGAACATGATAACTATATTACTGAAAACTAGATAGTGCAAGTACAATCTTCGAATAATCAACCACCCCTCAAAAGGAGTATTTGAGTCATATTTATAGAAGAAAGACTACTAACTAGCAGGGTGGTCAACTCCAACAGAATAGGAGGATGCCACATTATGGAAGACATAGAAAGTGGAAAGAAGTTACGCATGTGAGGAAATCTGGTCAAGCGAGCTATTTCAATGCAGATTTAGCATAACTATAACTCCTAAATTTGCTCAACAAATATTTAAGATCAGTTACAAAATGGTTACTTTCCCTCCATTTGATATTTGAATGGCCACCACCTTTGACTTTTATGGTAAACGACCATCCAACAAAATCTTCCATACTTTATGGATATCAATTATATCTACAAAATAATGTTAGTACACACAAATAATTGCTCATTCGAAACCACCTTGGAGTAATATTCATTAACCATATGCAACATTAACATAGATAGTTCAAATAACATGTCTTTGTCATAAAAGGATATAAGAAATGACCTATACTCAACAAGTTATAGTTTTGGGGGTAATGACATAGAAAAACCAAGAGTAAAGCACCAAAGTCCAAGATAGTTACAGCAAATAGACAATAAAGTTTAACAAAATATGAGTCATAAACTAGACTCATCACTCTCCCCAACCTAAGACTTTGCTAGTCCTCTAGTAGAGGAAGGCTTGTTCTTTTGCTTGGTCAATGCTCTGAAGTTAGCAACTACCAACTATCCAATATCAGTTTCTCTAGTGCGTGAAGTAGGCTCCAATAAAATCCTTGTTGTCTGTCCAACCTATTCCATCTCTATTTTTTTCTGTAATATCATACTGGTAAAATCTGTAATTTGGCACTGGCCACAATAGGAGGGGTGGTTGAAAGATTAAGGGAAGCCAGAACTGTCCCTTTGTCCTTCCAAGCTGAATATGTCTATCTGCTCTTCTACATGTTGCAACATAATTCTGTAGAGAGTGAGGCTCTTCCTGTTTTAGCTCATGAGATAGACTAGTCCACCTTTATGTCCATAGCTTCTCTAGTAGTGCATGCCATCTTTGCATATTCTTTGTATGCTACTTCTCTTTCAGGCAGGATTCTGTTACCATAACTTGGCCTATAAAGCATCCTATGCCAATCATTAAAAATGCTTCCTGGATTTCTAGATTCTGCTCTAATAAGCAATGGTGTGTTGAATTCTAATTGCTTATAAGCCCTGTATTGTTGTCCCCAACTAACCTCATTTTGCATCCAGGACATAAATGCCCTCAACTGAACATCCCCAAAATACAACAAGGGGTTTCACTCATGCTCTTGGGATACAGCAAAATTATGCAAATAAAACTCACACAACAAATTCTTGATTTTTGGAGGAGCAATCCTATAAGCATTGAAAAATTCAAGAGGAGTTTCAATAGAAGGATTCAACCAGAAATAATTCTTGCTAACTTAAAAGAGAGATACCTTTCCTTTAAATACAGAGCATAGACTCTTGGAGGAGTCCTACATTCTAATGCCTAAGGCACCAAAGCTGCCATACCATCTACTCTCTCTTTTAAAACTACAATTTTTGCATCCTTTTCTTTAATCTCTTCATCCTTCTTTTGAATTTCAACTTTCAACCTATTTTTCTCCCTCTTCCATTCCTCCTCTCTCCTCTGCATTTCATTCCACAAATTCATGGAAACCATTTGCATTGAAAAATTAGGAGGTCTGTGAATGCCTACCAAAGGTTTTCCTGGCACAGATGGTAGTTCTTCCTATAACATAG
The DNA here is from genome assembly GCA_027924645.1 of Cunninghamia lanceolata. NCBI lineage: Eukaryota > Viridiplantae > Streptophyta > Pinopsida > Cupressales > Cupressaceae > Cunninghamia > Cunninghamia lanceolata. The sequence continues at coordinate 4,839,137 of BSBN01000523.1, read as the reverse complement.
GTTGGAGGGTTTCTAATTGCTCAGCCAAATTTGGCTGCAGGATGTCTTGCTGCAAGAACTCCTGTTTACTATCATGTTCTTATCTCTCCATATGCTCAGCAGTGGCAGCAAGGTCTGCCAGAGTTACATTTGTTGTTTCCTTAATTATGTCTTCTTTTTCTACATCACTATCATGTCCTACTGGGGCCTCTATTTCCTCTACTACCATTTCATCCATCTTAGGGCTTGTCTGTGTAGATGCACCAAAGGTAGGCTTAATAGGTCTTGATTTACTAGAAGGGATTTCATGTTGTTCTTCACTTGCAAGAAGAATAGTGTCATCTTTTCGTTTCCTTGAATGCAACACCTTCCTTTCTGCGATTTTCTTTTTGGTTTTGCCTTTCTTTATTTCTGCCCTTCTCCTCTGCGCCCTAGTTTGAATTAAATTACCAAGAGGAATATCCTCATTGTCAGAATCTATAGAATTTTCTTTATCTGCATGCTCTGCTTCAGAGGAGCTAATTTCAATGGTTGGTTTTGCTACAGGAGGGTCTGCACTGGAAGTTGAAGTTTCTAGAGTAGTTTCAACTCCCCGTGTCATTCTCCTAGTTCTATGATGTTGTGGCACAACCACAAGTCGCAAATGACTGGGTCTTATTTGATCAATTTCCAGAAATTCCTCCCAAGTTATATCAGATACATCATGCAGAGATTTCTCAACAAACAATTTGATTAAATAGTGGTGAGAGATAGAATTAGGCCTACCTTTTTGAGTCTTAGCAACCATAATCAAGAGAAGGTGATGAAGCACATTTGGCACATTCATTCTTCTTCCATGTCTCATATGATTTAGCAATTTGAAATGCACAGAGTGAAGGTTTGATTGTCGACCTCCGTAAGTGATGTATTTCACCACATAGATAGGTACTTGCTTCCACGGCTTTGGCAGAGGTTCTTTTTGCTCCCTGTTTGTCTATGACCAATGGTGGATCCCCAGGTTTAGTAAACTTAGCCCTAGCTGTCCTAACATCTCCAGCAACAAGGTATTTTTTTCCATCAACAGGCAGACCTGTAACCTCTGTGATTCTTTCTTTTGTGGCCAACACCTCTAAACCTCTTACCACTGCTTTACCTTCAGACAATGTTTGAGCAAATTCCAATGCAATATTTTCATCAAAACCATTTAATTTCAAGAAATAGTCCATCCAACCAAAATTTCTGAATTCAGCTTGGCAAAGTGCATCCTACAACAATTCATCGTGAACTATGTGCTCATTCCATATTAATCCTCCTCCCATGAATTAGTTGTCTGCAATCAAACACTCTGCAAAGTTTTCTTTTTCTGCACAAAATTTGAAAATGAGCTTCACCTTCCTGTAACCCTATAAATTCTCAAGAACTCATGCTATCTGCATTTTCTTTTATGGCTTCTTTTCTTGGGAATGCAAAACAAGGGTGGTATAAGCGTAAATGAATGATCAATGAAGGTTGTCATCTCACACTTGTGAGCCATCACCTCACTCAGGATTCAAATTATTCAATCTCAAAACTTTACTGACATTCAAGCATAAAACATATGGACAGACAGACACGTGGTCATTATATTTACACTCCCTCCCCAACCTATTTGTAGGCATGTGTCCACACATGCGGATTTGAGGTATGACAGGACAAGGAAGGAATAATGACATGTTACGAGAAATATCCATATTAAGGTGCAGTAATTAAATAAACAAACCACAAGGTGAATAAGAGAGAATTATGGAAGTGTGCGTACCTTCATTTGTGGAAAATCTATTGCATGAATCACAGAGAAAGTAACAGTTAATGCATAAGAATTTATTGAGCAATGAAAGGAAGTGAAGTGGATTGAAGCGAGATAGAATGAAGTGTAATCATTACATGTTATGGAAGAGAGAAGAATGGATATGGGTGGATGGATGGGCGAAGAAGTGAAAGAATGGACTCCCACAAATGTGGAAATCTTTATTATGATTATTGTTATACCTTGGTTAGCCAAAAGGAGGGACACTAGGTCCGCTGACTTTGGCTGCAGGAAGTTCTGGAGTTGCATGTTGATTGAACTACTGTAGGAAATCTTCTTTTGAGGCTGGCTTATGATATAACCTGAGCCTATGACCATTGACTAATAGTTTGAATTTGACAGGGTAAATAGTAGTAAGTTGAACAGCACCATTGGGAAACACTTCAGCAACTTCATATGGGCCTAGCCATCGTGTCTATAATTTCCCTACATTCTCTTGATACCTTGAGTCATAAAGCAAAGCCCAATCACTAGGCTAGAACTTCTTATCTTTGATGTATTTGTCATGCCACCTAATTCGTTGGTTCTGCACCACTTCTGTATGTTGTAAAGCTGCTTTTCTCATCTCATCCAAAGCATTAAGCTGCATGATTCTTTCTTTTTATGCTTGAGATAAATCCATCCCCAAGTCAAGAGCAGTTCTAAGAGTTCTATGTTCAAATTCAATAGGCATCATGGCTGTTTAGCCATACAGCAACTCAAAAGGAGTAAAACCAGTAGTTGTTTTCTAGGTTGTTCTATAGGCCCAGACAACTTCTGGCAACCTACTTGCCCAATCCTTCCTATGAACTGCCATAGTTTTGGTCAAAATAGCTTCTGGTTCTCTGTTAGTTACCTCAACTTGGCCATTAGCCTGGGGGTGATAAGGAGTAGACTTCTTGTGCTTATGTTGTATTCCTGTACTAATGCTGCAATTAGAGTTGAGGTAAACTGAGCTCCTTGATCAATTACCAATTCTCTAGGGACTCCATACCTTGTAAAGATTTCTTCATAAAGAAATTCTGCAACTTTGTTATCTCTTGCATGTTTCATGGCTTTAACTTCTACCCACTTAGTTACATAATTAGTGCATATGAAGATATAAGATTTACCATTAGATGGAGGATCAATAGGTCCTACAAAATCTATCCCCCATTTATCAAATGGAGTAATCACAAGTTGAGGATAAAGGGGCATCTCATTAGACTTTGTTGGTCATCCCATCCTTTGACAACTATCACATTTCTTGGTATACCTTGCTGCATCCTTGTATAGTGTAGGCCAATAATAACCTGCATTCAAGATTTTCATTGCAGTTTGTTTTGCTGCAAAATGTCCTCCACAAGGTTCATTGTGATAGGCATGAAAAATGTCGTATGTTTCATCTTCTCTCATACATCTCCGCATGACATTGTCTGGTCCAGTGTAGAACAAACATCTAGCAATCCATGAAAAAAGGAATGATTTTTCCATAAGTACCCTTCTTTCCTTAGGAGAGAAATGAGGAGGGACTCTTGCTGTGACTAGGTAATTGGCTATGTCAGCATACCAAGGTGTCTACACAGAGAGTGAAAACAAATGTTCATCAGGAAAAGAGTCATCAATGACCTGGTTATCCTCTGATGTAGTCATTCTTGAAAGAAAATCTGTAACCACATTGACTTTTCCTAGTTTATCCACAATAGTGATGTCAAACTCCTGCATTAATAGTACCCATCTTGCTAACTAGCCTGAGATGGGAGGTTTGTTCCGAGATATCTAATGGCTGCATGATCTGTGTGCACAAAGATTTGATAACCAGTTATGTAGTGCCTAAACTTATTAAGTGCATAGATGACTACTAATATTTCCTTCTATGTGACTGTATAGTTGAATTCAACACCCTGTAAGTTTTTGCTTACAAAGTAAATAGCATGCTCAATGACTCCTTTCTGGCCTAGGACTGCTCCTATGGCATAATCTGATGCATCTGTATGAATGTGAAAAGGAAGTTCCCAATTGGGACCTTTAAGTACAGGAGCATGGGTTAAGGCTACCTTTAGGTCAGAAAATGCTTTGTCATAGTCTTCATTCCACTAAAATTCAACATCCTTTGTCACAAGAGTATATAATGGGGATGCTATTTTGCTGAAATCTTTGATGAAGCACCTGTAATACCCTGCATGACCCAAGAAACTTCTGACATCCTTTTTCTTCACAGGAATGGGTAGATTAATGATGACTTCAATCTTAGCTGGGTCTACCTGTATTCCTTTTTGAGAAATATAGTGACCAAGTACTACACCTTCCTACATCGTCATGAAGCACTTTGCATTGTTTAATGATAGGTTGTGGTCTTCACATCTTTCCAAAACTTTGCCTAGGTTTGGTAATGCCTCTTCAAAAGTAGCACCATAAGTAGTGAAATCATCCATATAGATTTCCATACAATCATGTGAGATATCAAAAAATATGCTAATGACTGCCCTTTGGAAAGTTGCAGGTGAATTGCATAAGCCAAATGGAAGCACTGAGTAGGCATATGTTCCCCAAGGATAGGTAAATGTCATCTTCTCTTGATCTTCAGGTGCAATCTGAATTTGATTATAACCACTAAATCCATCCAAAAAGGAAAAGTATTGCTTTCCTGCAAGTGAGTCCAAAACCTGATCTATGAAAGGAAGGGGAAAATGATCCTTTTTAGTAGCAAAATTTAATTCTCTATAATCAATACATAGTCTCCATTTTCCTCCCTTCTTGGGCACAAGAACCAGAGGGGACACCCATTAGCTATTTGAGATTGGGTAAATAAATCTTGCATCTAATAGCTTCTGTAATTCTTCTTTGACAATTTCTCTTAGTGCCGGGTTGATTCTCCTTTGTGGTAGTCTGATTGGTGTACAATCCTCCTTTATGTAGATCCTATGAGTGCATAATGTAGGATCCAATCCCTTCATGTCATGATAATCCCATGCAAAAGCATTCTTATGTTTCTTTAACAGATTTGCTAAGGATAGCTGTTGTGCTTGAGTCAAGTTGTTATTAATATTGAGATATCGGTCCTCTAAAATTTCCACTTGAGTTGTGAAATCAACCATAGTTACTTCATTAATGTTAGGTAACTTAACTTCATGTGGAAGCAATGTATGTAACATACTTGATGCTGTAGGAAAAATTAGAACAAGCATCCTTTCTGAACCAGAGAATGAGAGGATGATGCCTCCTCAACTTCATAAAAATTTTGAATTATATTTGACAACACCTCTTCCTCTCCTTGTAGCTGTAGGAAAGAAGTTCTACCAATCATCATAAGCTGCTCCATAGAATTGACTTCCTCTGCCTCTTCACCAACATGAGGCCAAACAGGATTCTCCATATCATGAGATGGTTGTGCAGGTGGGTAAAGAACAAGTGTTTTGGTGCTTCTTCCATCAAAGATAGTCATATCTCCTGATCGACACCCAATATAAGCATCTGTTGTGGCTAACCATGGCCTTCCCAAAATGATGGGGTATCCCCCCAATGTAGCTTTAGGGGAAAGTATCATGAAATCAGCTAGATATTCCCATGAGTCCAGGGATACTACAAGATCTTCAACTATCCCATCAAGTTTAACGTTAGAGCTATCAGCAAGCTGCAGGACAGTAGGGGTTGGTCGCATAGTAGCAACATTCAGCTGTTGCAAGATATCCTTTGTCATTACATTTATGGCTGCTCCAAGATCGATCAGAGCATCCCTGATTTGGATTCCATTTATGACAACTCCTACTATAGGACTTCCTGGATCATTATATTTAGGAACAGTCACTTTCCCAAGCATGATGTCAGCTAACTGTCCCACCACATGGACCATAGTGGGCTCTTTCCTTTTCCTACCTGGCTTTTTAAGGCATGCTTCTTTGATTGCTTTGCCATTTATAGGAACATCCTTGAGGGCTTGAAATAGAGGTATCTTGACACATATATGTTTCAACTGGTCCAGAATATCAAAGGTGGGTTCCTCTTCTACTACCTTCTGTTTCACAGTTTCTAACCTTTGAGGAAATGGTGGTTCTTGGGGAGTCTGTTTGACTGTCATTGGTTTAGGATTTTTAGGTACATTAGATTGAATGGGGGTTTTGTTAGGCTCCACTTCTTCCTCAGAAAGCTTAATAATGATAGGTCTTGAAGGAGCTGCCAAGGTAGTTCCTGAACACAAATGTATATCACTAACATTCATAGCATATGCAGGGTATTGATTTGGATTAGCAGAATATACCAGCTATTGCTATGGTCTATTATTTGGGTTAGGTGAGGGTTAAGCTAGTATCTGAGTAGGTTTAGGTGCATTTGAATTAGATCTAGCAGGTGGAGGCATTATGGCAGGCTATAGGGGTTGAGAAGGTGTCTGCATGTAATTAGTGGTCTGATTTAGCCATTGCTGCCCTCCTCTCCATTAAGATGTTTGCTGCCAATTCCCTGGGGGCTGCTGCCACTAGGGTGTAGGGTTTTGGTAACTTAGCCATGCATTTTGAGGGTTGTTCTAGGGTTGAGTTGGATATCCTCCATAACTAGATGGAAATGGCTGTTGCCATTGATTACCAGATGCATAAGTATTAAAATGTGGACCAGCATATGATAATGGATCTAGTGACATACCTTGTCTTGGAGCCCATGGCCTTCTTTGTGAAACATAGAAGACTTGATCCTCTTCAACTTGTATTGGCTTGAACTCAGGTGGAATCTTCTTGCTATCAATGTTAGCTACCAACTTGCATCTGCAATCCCTCTTCTTCTATCTGCAATGAGGACAATATTCTGCCAACATTGCCTCAGCCTCTTCATGCTTCTTTTTTTCTTGGAGTGTATCCAACTAGGTGGCTATATTGTTTATAATATCTTTCTTAAAATAATATAGTAAGTGGCTTATCTCCATCCTTGAGATTCCATTGGTAGAAGTTTTTCTTGTAAGGGAATGGTAACCTCTTCCTTTCTTCATGGCAGCTCTGGAATAATTCTGGCACAACTTCTTAATATCATCCCCAGACACTTGGGTAATATCTCCTCCTCTCATTAAACCCAAAGCATTAGTGCAATGCTCACTTATTCCCTTGAGGAAAAGTAATTTCTGAGAGTCCTCAGTGAGTGAATGATGAGGAGATTTTTGTAGACAAAACAAGAACCTTGAAATGTAATACTCCAAACTCTCATCTTCTTTCTACTGCATTATGAAAACATCATTACCTCTCATATCCCCACTCCTACAGTAGTCTTTATATTTATCAAGAAATTTATCTTTCATTTCTTCCCAGGTATTTACAACATCACTACCTAGGCTCATAAACCACCTTAATGCAGCCTCCTTCATGGTAGTAGGAAACAATTTAAGTCTATGAGCATCAGTAATGTAATCATAGCTTCTGCAGAGGATATCAAATTCAAACAAGAAGGTGTCTGGGTCCTCTGTTGGAAGTCCATAAAACTTGGGGAGAGCTAAAGAAGGTATGTTCTTGAGATTATCCACTTCATTTTGTAAAGCAATCGGGAATGGAAATGGGGGTTGATTAGGCACATTTTGGGCAGCCATGACTGCTTGACCTTTTATCAAGGCAAATGGATTTTCAACTAGATTTGGGGTATCTTGTTCTTTAGAGGAGATTTCAGAGCCTTTCAAATCAGGGAATGCATCAAGGAAAGGATTCACTTCTACTACTTTTGTTGGGTGAGTTAGATCATTAGGAAGGAATCTTACTAAAGCATCTCTTCTCCTACCTCTATGGATGCAATATACTAAGTACCAGCTACTTCAAAAAAAATATTGATGGGTTGTGAATGGTTCCTTTCTCACTAACACACTTTTTTAGGAAAAAAAATTGCAAGGAACAATACTAAAAGATGACTCCAAAAATTTCTTAGTTTGACACCATCCTCGGCAATGACACCAAAAATGTTGGTCTCTTACAATGACTTAACAACTAAGCTCTTAAAACTATAACTCAGAGATTAGACATCTGATCTGAGTAGCTGTCTTAATTAATATGGATATACATTTCACTTGTCAACCCAGGGACGTGAACTTGAAATGGGTCAGCACAGTATGTGCACTAAGAAGTTCAAAGTAGTCATGTTCATTCTATAGCTATGAGAAACATAATGCTGAAGAAAGACTGCTAAAAAGGAAATAACAGGAATACTGAATATTAACCAATAGCTATTCTGGAATCAAATACATCACACAAAGTATCAATCTGGACAAACAGACAGGAAACTACTCTGTCTGCTTTGGCTATAGGAATAGACACAAAATAGATTTCTAGTGGCTGCAGGAACATTCAATGCCAGATTTACTAAACACGTAATAGAAAATGCAACTGAACTAAAAGGTGGAATTCTCACCAAGTGGGCCCCTTGGATGAGTATTCCCTAAAACAAATGTAAACTCAAAAATGTGAACTCACAACTTTATTTTATTCATTCAAAAGGATGAGTACAACTGGACATGATAACTGTATTACTGAAAACTGGATAGTGCAAGTACAATCTTTGAAAAATTAACCACCCCTCAAAAGGAGTATTCGAGTCATATTTATAGAAGAAAGACTACTAACTAGCAGGGTGGTCAACTCCAATAGAATAGGAGGATGCCACATTATGGAAGACATAGAAAGTGGAAAGAAGTTATGCATGCGAGGAAATCTGGTCAAGCGAGTTGTTTCAACGTAGATTTAGCATAACTATAACTCCTAAATTTGCTCAACAGATATTTAAGATTAGTTACAAAATAGTTTCTTTCCCTCCATTTGATATTTGAACGGCCACAACCTTTGACTTTTATGGTAAATGATCATCTAGCAAAATCTTCCATACTTTATGGATGTCAATTATATCTGCAAAATAATGTTAGTACACAAATAATTGCTCATTCGAAACCACCTTGGAGTAATATTCATTAACCATATGCAACATTAACATAGATAGTTCAAATAACATGTCTTTGTCATAAAAGGATATAAGAAATGACCTATACTCAACAAGTTATAGTTTTGGGGGTAATGACATAAAAAAAACCAAGAGTAAAGCATCAAAGTCCAAGATAGTTACATCAAATAGACAATAAAGTTTAACAAAATATGAGTTATAAACTAGACTCATCACAATACAAAGAATATTTGGTAAAGTGGAAAGGCAGATCGAAAGAGGATTCAACATGGATTTCTTAGGCTGAGGTAGATCACCTTGGTTTTCCTCTAGCCCCAACAAAGTGAGGGACTCACTTTTTCAAAAACCACAGGTGTCTAATGTAGGAGCATCCCAGGTTACAGAGAAATCTTGCATCAACCAAAAATATTTGCATTATTTTGTTTTCTTTCATTCCCAGTTCAATTCAGTCATTTGCAGTTTCAGTATTTTGAACCACATTTTACCACATCTTCATATTAGAGCATGTGGAGTAGGACTTAGCATATACATATCATCATCTACATCATATTCAAATTTTAGGTCATTTGGATTTGTCTGGTTAAAGTTATAGCTATCAGAAGATCATCAGTTTTCTTAGAACAAAGCAATTAGTGTTTAGTTGAAGCCTAATGGGTTTGCAGAGCACTTCTATGACTTGTGGAGCCTAATGGAATATCATTCAAGGTAATTTGAGACCTAGCTATCCTTCATGGAAAACCGTATTGTTGTGTGGTTACACAACACACCCCATTTTGCCCCAGCAAAACAAAGACCCAACTTTTTTCTTGTGCTTGGCTTGCTTGTTCCCTTTGCTTTTGGGCGGTATGGTAAAATCAATAGCAGATTTATGTCAAGATCTCATCCTATGCATATAAAGACCTCAAGATATAGGTCCAATTTTAAAAGCCATAATTTGTCATCATGAACCTTGCCAAGTGAAAGAGTACCAAGTTCTAAGTAGGTTTGCTTTTTGAAGCACCTCAAAATTCCCCAAGGCCAGGAAATTATGCCCGGTCAAAGTTTAGTCAAATAGTCTTAGGGATATCATCACATTTCGTAACATCCAAACATTAACTTAATATCCCGATCACATAAATTACAAAGGAAAACTCAATGTCTGCACATTCAAGAATGTGCGCATGTCAAATTTTATCCCAGGATGTAAGAGACCATCAAAAGTGCATGGACATTCAATCTCAATATGTGAACATTCAGTAATATGCCAACTTGCTCTAATATAAAGCAAAAGTTCAATGTCGAGATGTTAACCCAATATCCTGATATTCGTTAATATCCTAATGATGTCAGTCGAACTCATTGGAAAAGAATAACCAAAACATGATGATGTCATCCAGACTTTCAGGTTCATAATATTTTGATAAGCCTTAACATCCACAGATTAACTCAATGTGTAGACCTTCGCTAATATGTTGATGATGTCATGATATGCCCTATAAAAGATATCCTTCAGGAAGGTGATGTCATCCTCACATTAAGACTTAGGGATGTTTCATCAACACTAATATCTGAATATTTCTTAATATCCACATATCCATCCCTTCGACCAAAACCATGAGTTTTCACAAACCAATCAGATGGTGCCACATGGAACATTGACTTTTCCCATATGGACATTTTGTAATGTCTTGACATTCGATGTCAAAGGTAAAATAACTTTGGATATTCACGATTCAACATTCACTCATGGTCAACATTAACCAAAATCATGATGACGTCATACACATTTACATATTCTGAAAGGTGAGCAAATTGTTTAAACATCTGGATATTCACTAATATGCACTCTATTGACTAAATGTCATGAAACAGTAGGTGGACATTTGAAGATTCAAATCATACATTGCCACTTATTGTAATCCTTAGAACCTAATGTCGATATCCATGAACACATGTAATTCTGCATTAATGATGCCCTAAAATCATAATTTCTAATGTTTAAAGGGTGAATTTTGGTAATTTTTACATTCACAAAGCATTTAAAAGAGAAATTACAGAGAACCAGAACTATTATGACAACCATTACAAAGATTTGCATTCATAACAAAATGGAGTGCACCTTGGATGTCAAATGGGTAATGACAAGTACATGGTGAATTTGTATATCTAGATATTAATTAATCAAGGTTTAAGTACAGTAAGCCAGGTATGTAATGTAAAACCCTCATTTTTTCATTTTTGCATAGTAAAAGGGTAAATGGACATGTACTTAGGGTAAATTTGAATGAGGATACGCATGTGAATATGCTCTGTAGTGGTTAAATGTCATAGTGTCAATGAATTAACAGGTTAAAATTAGGAACTACATGTTAGGTTAAAGTATGTACATTCTCTATTGTAGGATATCATGGAGGTCCAAAAGAATAGAAGTGAGACGAATTTCCTAACTCCCATGTTTTTGCAACCCAGTGGTTTTAGTTTTAGATTTGGGTAGATAGGAGATACGCATGCCAGGAATATTAGTTTAGAGGCATGGAAAACCAAATCAGAGAAGGGTGGAGGAAACCCTATGCTTATCAACATCTATAACTCAGGGATGTGGTATGCTGGTGGATTTCCATATGCTATATAGGCAATTGAGTTAGTGGTAGCATGTGATGACAATTATAACATAAATACCAGAAGGGTGGAGAAGCATAGTAGATTACATGTAGACTTCTCAGTTATAGGGATTACAGCTGCATTTCACCTACCTACAGGTCTAAATCTATATGAGATAAACCTTGAGGATCTAGAGAAACAATATAAGGGTAGCTATGTATACTGCATGAAATTAATGTTTTCATCCTAGAGAGCCCAGGACAACACATACAAGGAAATGTAAAACTTCCTGTGAACCTATATAAATTTGACTTCTCTCCAGAGGTATAGTATATGATGGTCATGCTAAGCCAAATGAGAGGAAGGTTGCATCCAGAGAAATTTGATCCATGGATGTACAGACTCATTAGGATGGTGGAGACCACCAATAAATAGGTACAATGCGCATCACTCATCAGTGATAGCCTGGATTCAGGAGTGAAGAGGTTGGGTGGTAAGGCCAATCTATTCCACATATCTTCATATGTGGTTTATGCCTATGTAGTTAGGGGAACTTTTGATAGCTTACAAATAGTAGGCCGAGTCAGTAGAAATCCTAGTGATGCTAATATATGGGATCATTACCCACAACCGGAGAGGAAATCATCCCTCCAAAACTATAAAAGAATTAATGATTGTTTCATCATGCATCTAGTTCACCTCTTGAAGGATGATAGAGCCAAGAGGATGAGCATTGAGGCTCAAGAGGTGGTGGCCTAGAATGGAACTTGGTTCATCTAGTTCTTGGCCTTTACATATATCAGAATGGAAGGATTCAATTGGAAACCCCCGATGTTGCCGAGGTACCCTACTGATATGGTTATCCTCATGTAGATGACAAGACAGATATTGCAATCATATGAGACATTTGCCAAGAAAAATAAGAAACCAAATTTCATCTTTCCCATATACATTGGATGGTATATGTACCCAGATATAGAGTCAACAAAGGAAGCAAATGGAGGACTATGGATGTTACACATATAGGCTTTTCCATTGGCTAGGTAGTATGATCCTTACAAAAGGATGGAGAAACATATATATAAGAAACCTGCACATCAGGTGCACTTGGAGGATTATTGGAAAAATTTCCCAGATGATGTAGAGGTGCAGAGGAGAAGCTATCAAAGGTTAACATTAAAGCAAATCAGAACAATGGATTTTATTCCTGTGCCTCTGTAGTTACATCAGGATGATGGAACAATAATTTTAGAAGAGTATGAAAGTAACATGATATGTAATGAAACTATCCCCCCACTAGACTGGAGCCAACCAGAGGTGACATCCCTAGACATGATAACACAAAGGGTCATACAATTGACCAAAGCATGGGTAGATCAGGAGGTTGTTTCTCTAAAGGCCAAGGGGGTGGCCATAACAATTGATAAGAAAAGAAAGAGGTAAGAAGTACCTGAAGAAGAATATGATGACTTTTTAAGTGATAAAAGACAAAACCTGGAGGCTAAGAAAGCCAAGGCAACTTCTTCAAAATAAGTTAAGAAAAGTATGGATACTGGTATCAACATAACTCCATGACCCTCACCTTAGAAGAAACAAGCTTCAAATTTTGCTTCTACAACATCTAAAATGCTAGAAGAGCAGCATGCAAATGTAGGTGAGTATGGAGCTAGTTATTAGGACTTAGAGGATGAGGAAGAGGATGTACCTCTAATCAAGAAAAATAAAACTCATGATATGCTAGCAGGTGATAATGTCCTAAGGTAAAAGAGAGGCTAGGGACTAGTAATGAGAGGGTCTACAGGTAAGCATCCATATATCTTGTTGAAAGGACAACGAGGTGAAGGGATCTCAAGGATGGGGACAATACATCAAAGCTTATAGCATGATGTCCCTATTCCAACCATTATGAAGTTAAAAATGGAGCTAGCTGAGGAAGCTAGGGAAGAGCAAAGAAAGAAGATAAATGATCCATCTTTGCCCTTGGATGAAACAATAGACCTCATGGATGATGAGGTAACTAAAGACATGGCAACTAGTCCTATAGAGAACTTAGTCAGAAATACTACCATGACTCTTCAGGCTACACCTCAAGTACAATCAAGTACAAGGGATGAAGAAGAAGAAATAGATAATCCAGAGCCAACATCTTAGAAGATAGGCCTAGATGGGTTAATTGGAAAGGTCACCAACCCAATGGTATTTGATCTACCATATGAAGGGGGTGATGATGAGGAGAAAGATAAAGTCATGGGGCATGAGTAGATGGAAACTAGAGATAGTTTAGTCATGGATACTAATGCACATATTGAAGTGCCATCTCAACATGAGGTACCTGATGCTAATAAAGGACATACTGAAGAATCAGAGAAAGAACAACAACTATATACATCTGGACAGACAGGTCCCATGGCTACATCCAACATTAACCCATGGTCAATGTTGACCAATGTCACGATGACATCATACACATCTGCATATTCTGAAAGGTGAGCACATTATTTAAACATCTAGATATTCTTCAATATGCACACTATGTAATAAATGCCATGAAATGGTAGGTGGACATTTGAAAATTCAAATCATACATTGCCACTTATTGCAATCCTAAGAACCCGATGCCAATATCCACGAACACATGTAATTCTACATTAATGATGCCCTAAAATCATAATTTCTAACATTTAGAGGGTGAATTTTGGTCATTTTTACATTCACAAAGTATTCAAAAGAGAAATTACAGATAACTAGAGCTATTACGGTGACCATTACAGAGATCTATATTCACAATGGAATGGAGTGCACCTTGGATGGCAAATGGGTAACAATGAGTTTACGATGAATTTGTACATCCAGATATCAATTAATTAAGGTTTAAGTACAGTAAGACAGGTATGTAATGTAAAATCCTCATTTTTTTATTTCTGCATAGTAAAAGGGTAAATGGACATGTACTTAGGGTAAATTTGAATAAAGATGTGCATGTGAATATGCTCTATAGTGGTTAAATGTCATGATGTCAATGAAATAAAAGGTTAAAATTAGGAATTCCATGTTAGGTTAATGTATGTACATTCACCATTGTAGGATATCATGGAGGTCTGAAAGAACAGAGGTGAGATGGAGTTCTTGGCTCCCATGTTTTTGCAACCCAGTGGTTCAGGTTTCAGATTTGGGCAGATAGGATATATGCATGCTGGGAATACCAGTTTAGAGGCATGGACAACCAAATCAGAGAAAGGTGGAGGAAACCCTATGCTTATCAACATCTATAACTTAGGGATGTGGCGTGCTGGTGGATTTCCATATCCTACAAAGGCAATTGAGTTAGTGGCAGCATGTGCTGACAGTTATAACATAAATATCAAAATGGTCGAGAAGCATGGCAGCGTATATGAAGACTTCTTAGTTGCAAGGGTTATAGCTACATTTTACCTACCTACAGGTCTGAATCTATATAAGATAAACCTTGAGGATCTAGAAAAGCAACACAAGGGTAGCTATGTAGACTAAAGGCAAATAATGTTTTTAGCATGGAGAGCCCAGGACAGCACATACAAGACAGCTGCAAAACTTCCTGTGAACCTATATAAATTTGACTTCTCTCTAGAGGTACAGTATATGATGGTCATTCTAAGTTGGATGAGAGGAAGGTTGTATGCAGGGAACTTTGAGCCATGGATGTACAGACTCATTAGGATGGTGGAGACCACCAACAAATAGGTATAATGGGCATCACTCATTAGTGATAGCCTAGATTCATGAATGAAGAGACTGGGTGGTAAGGCCAATATGTTCCACATGCCTTCATATATGGTTTATGCTTGCACAGTTAGGGGAACTTTTGTCAGCTTACAAACAGTAGGCCGAGTGGGAAGAAATCACAATGATAATATATGGGATCATTACCCATAGCCGGAGAGGAAGTCATCCCTATAAAACTACAAAATGTTAATGAATCTTTCATCATGCATTTGATTTGCCTCATGGAGGATGATAGAGTCAAGATGATGAGTATTGAGGCTCAAGAGGTGGTGGTTAAGAATGGAACTTGGTTTATCTAGTTCCCATCCTTTAAATATATCAAAATGGAAGGATTCAGTGGGCAACCCCTAATATTGTTGAGGTACCCTACTGATAGGGTTATCCTCATGGAGATGACCATATAGATAGTGCCATAATATGAGGCATTTGCCAAGAAAATCAAGAAACTAAATGTCATCTTTCCCATGTACAATGGATGGTATATGTGCCCAGATATAGAGTTAGCAAAGGAAGCAAAGGGAGGACTACAGATGTTACACCTGCAGCCTTTTCCACTAGCTAGGCAGTATGATCCTTACAAAAGGATGGATAAACATATATACAAGAAACCTGCACATCAGGTGCACTTGGAGGATTATTGGGCAGATTGCCCAGATGATGTAGAGGTGTGAAGGAGAATCTATCAAAGGTTAACATTAAATCAAATCAGAATATTGGATTGCATTCCTATGCCTCCATAGTTACAACAGGATGATGGAACAATAATTTTAGAAGAGTATGAAATTAAAAAGATATATAATGAAACCATCTCCCCACTAGATTAGAGCCAACCATAAGTGACATCCCTGGACATGATAACACAAAGGGTTATGCAATTGACCAAAGCATGGGTAGATTAGGAGGCTGCTTCTCTAAAGGCCAAGGGGGTGGCCATAACAATTGATAATAAAAGAAAGAGGCAAGAAGTGCCGAAAGAAGAATATGATGACTTTTTAAGTGATAAAAGACAAAACCTGGAGGTTAAGCAAGCCAAGGCAACTTCTTCAAAAGAAGTTAAGAAAAGTATGGATAATGTTATTAGGATAACTCCACAATCCTCACCTCAAAAGAAACAAGCTTCAACATATGCTATTACAACATCTAAAATGCCAGAAGAGTAGCATGCAGATGCAGGTGAGCATGGAGCCAGTTATTGGGACTTAGAGCATAAG
Source organism: Cunninghamia lanceolata (assembly GCA_027924645.1). NCBI lineage: Eukaryota > Viridiplantae > Streptophyta > Pinopsida > Cupressales > Cupressaceae > Cunninghamia > Cunninghamia lanceolata. The sequence continues at coordinate 4,822,904 of BSBN01000523.1, read as the reverse complement.
GAAGAAGATGTACCTCTAGTCAAGAAAAAGAAAACTCATGATATGCTAGCAGGGGCTAATGTCCCAAGGCAAAAGAGAGGGAAAGGACCAGTAATGAGAGGGTCTACAAGTAAGCAATCCATTATCTTGTTGAAAGGAGAAGGAGGTGAAGGGATCTCCAGGATGGGGACAATACATCAAATCTTACAACATGATGTCCCTATTCCAACCATTGTGAAGATTAAAATAGAGATAGTTGAGGAGGCCAGGGAAGAGCAAAGAAAGAAGGTAAATGATCCATCTTTGCCCCTGGATGAAATAATAGACCTCATAGATGATGAGGTAACTAAAGATGTGGCAAGTAGTCCTATGGAAAACTTAGTCAGAAATACTGCCATGACTCCTCAGGTTACACTTCAAGTACAATCAGGTACAAGGGAGGAAGAAGAAGAAATAGATAATTCAGAGGCAATAGCTTAGAAGATAGGCCTAGATGGGTTAATTGGAAAGGTCACCAGCCCAGTGGTAATTGATCTAGCATATGAAGGGAGTGACGATGAGGAGAAAGATAAATCCATGGGGCATGAGTAGATGGAACTTGAAGATAGTTTATTCATGGATACTAATGCACATATTGAAGTGTCAGCTCAACATGAGGTACCTAATGCTAATAAAGGAAATACTGAAGAATCAGAGAAATAACAACATATAGATACATCTGGACAGACAGATCCCATGGCTACATCTAGATCTCAAGATCCCAAAGATATAGAAGAGCCAATATTTGGACAAGAAGGTCCATTAAATAAAGATGATGAGAACAAACAAGAAGAGATAGTAGATGGTGATAACCAAAAGGTTGATCAAGATGAATAAGATCCTAGCCATCGAGAAATTAATGTGAACACTGCTCCACTTCAGGATGATCAATAAATACAAGATAGGAATCCATTAACATCTTAGGATATGAACATTAATACAAACAAGAAAGATGAGGATATTTAGACTGAGGTGGCAGTGGATGAACAACCTAATGAGAATAAGCCTAGAGATCAAAAGATGATTTCAGAAGATGTTGCACAACATGATGATCAACATCAAACAAAGAAAGAGGTTCCTATGGATGAAAAACAACAACAACAACAAAATATGGAGGAAAACATAACAAAAGAATAGAATGTGGAAATACATGAAGCTCACATTAAGCAGACAGACCAATTAGGTTCCGGATATGATGTGCCACATTAGCTCATGCATGAGGTAAACCAATCTCAAATTACCGATTCTTCCAATTTTGACATTTCTTTAATATTTTCAGTAGAAGTAGCCAAACAAAAGAGAAGAGCCAGGGCTACTTTGGCAATAAAGAGGGACCCCATTACAAGGAAGAGAACAACTTAGGTAGTTGTACCTATTGTAGATAAGGCAAAGGGGGAAATAAAGGCTGATGAATTTCAAATACCTATGGTAGACTTAGGTTTTGCAACTACATAACAAGAAGGTCAAGAAGCCAAAGAGAGAATAGATGCTTTGCTTGTAAGGATAGCTAGAGAGAAGGCTAAGAATAAAGAATACAAAGAGAAAATCACTCAAATGCAGTCATTCATTAAGGGATTAGTGGAGCCAACAAATGTACCCATTATAGCATCGACATCCCTAACACTAGTATCACAAGAAGAGATCATTGGGTTAGATGCCATGAAACATCATGCAAAGGTAATGGATAGATGGTTCGCCAAGTTCCTAGGTGATGGTGAACAAATAATACAAACCTCATTGTCCAATTGGGCCATGCTCAATAATTTGAAGAACAAAGCTGAAAAGATGAAGAAGGAGGTTGGACAAAGATTAATAAAGAGTGGTAGAGCTTTAGTCACACTCAAGGAAATAAGGGAGACTAACATCAACACCCTCATGACTAAAGTTATTCTGACACCTCAAACACTGCCATAGTTAGATAATTGGTGTGAAGAGGTATGATTTGAGGTTGATATCCTAAAGGGGTGCAATGACAAAACTGTAGATATCAGTGTCAAGCTACATGAACTCTTAGCTGAAGAGTTGGAGATTTTGGAGGCCCTTTAAGGTGAGGTTGAAGGAAAGGTAGAGAATCAGGATGTGGATTTCACTACAAAGGCATTCAAAGATAATTTCAATCTTGTGGGAGAGGATCTTGTCAAACACTTTTCAAAGGATACCATTGATAAGGCCATGTGGATAAAAGCCTAAATAGATAAGTATACTAAAGAATTGGATAGCAAGACTAAGAAGTGGATAACATTGCAAGAGCAATTGAAGACACAAGGGTATGCATCTGAGAAAGTTTAAGTGTTGGATATAGCATAGATACAAAAAGCCATCCAGGCATATGAACTTATCCAAGGTAGAGGATGCAAAGTGATAGAAGATGAGTCATCTACTTATGAGGAGCTAGATGATAACACAATGTAAGGGGATCATGTTGACCAAGTTAATGATCTTAGAATATTCTAGATGCCAGCTAGATACCACCAAATTGATTTCCAAATGCAATCATGTGCCACATCAGGTTGCTTCTATAAAGGCCAAGGGGATGGCCATAACAATTGATAAGAAAAGAAAGAGGCTAGAAGTTCTTGAAGAAGAATATGATGACTTTTTAACTAATAAAAGATAAAACTTGGAGGCTAAGCAAGCCAAGGCAACTTCTTCAAAAGAAGTTAAGAAAAGTATGGATATTGGTATCAGGATAAGTCCACGACCCTCACCTTAGAAGAAACAAGATTTAACTTCTACCGCTACATCTAAAATTCCAGAAGAGCAGCATGCAGATGCAGGTGAGCATGGAGCCAGTTATCGGGACTTAGAGGATGAGGAAGAGAATGTACCTCTAATCAAGAAAAATAAAACTCAGGATATGCTAGCAGGGGCTAATGTCCCAAGGCAAAAAAGAGGCTAGGGACTAGTAATGAGAGGGTCTACAAGTAAGCAGCCATATATCTTGTTGAAAGGACAACGAGGTGAATGGATCTCTAGGATGGGGACAATACATCAAAGCTTATAGAATGATGTCCCTATTCCAACCATTGTGAAGTTCAAAATGGAGCTAGCTGAGGAGGCTAGGGAAGAGTAAAGAAAGAAGATAAATGATCCATCTTTGCCCCTGGATGAAACAATAGACCTCATGGATGATGAGGTAACTAAATATGTGGCAGCTAGTCCTATAGAGAACTTAGTCAGAAATATTGCCATGACTCCTCTAGCTACACCTCAAGTACAATAAGGTACAAGGGAGGAAGAAGAAGAAATAGACAATCCAAAGGTATGGTGCAAGAGCACCTAATACAAGGTGGCCTCCATGAGGCATTTAACTTTTTGAAGTGTCTAATGTTCATTTTACTATTTTCAATAAGGTCCTAAGCTGACCATTCAATGTAATAGGGTCTGTTTGACCAATGCATGTTGAGTTAGTTTGTATCTAGGTTTTTGTTGTAAGTCCCAAGGACACTTGTCGATCTGTAATCACAAGGTTGTTAGATAGTTAGAGGTTGTTAGTCAGTTGTGATCTCCCAGCTACTTGGAGCCAATTTAGTACTATGCATGGTGAGTGGATAAATACCCTAGGATCAGATCGATTATGATCATGATGATAGATAGTTGCAATCAGTTGTAGTTGAGTTTAGGTTTTGATCAGAGTGTTTGCAGTTGTAACTAGAGCATCTATGCATATACATGTTCTAAAAGGCATAATAAAATTTTGTGTTGTACATCTTTCTGGCATTCGAATTCATTGTGTAATCGATTTGCTGTTTTGAGGCCGAGATGGGTTCTTAACCCATTCCACCGATTAGATTTCTTCAAAATTGGTGGAATGGTTGTACAGTGTTTTCATTTCATTTTTCTATTTGTTCAATTTCATGCTTACAGGATCGGGTACAAGATGCATTGAAATATCCTAGCATCCTCATGCACTAGGTTGGGAAAGTCTAAAATCTATGTTAGATTGTTAAGGAAACAGATATGAGTAATCGCAAGTTTTGCAGCAGACCAAATCAGCGAAATTTTGCTTTATTTCATCAGACATATAATTTTTGTGTATATCGCATTTGCATGTCAAAAATACCCTTCATGTGTATATCGCAAGGGTCAGTCCTGTGTGTATGTCGCAAAGCATATCAGGAAGCATTGAGGCATTGTATGTCAAGATTGTAAACATACATTGCAAATATACATTCTATGCGTATATCGCTAATGTATGTCAGGTTCATTTTCTGTGTATCTCGCAGTTGTAAGTCATGAGTATCTCGCAAATGGTTATCGAGATTGTATGTAGTAAACATACATTGTAAATGTACAAGTATATCAGCATACAAAGAAGTCAACATTCGGTCTCATCAAATGCATATTATGAATGTACATTGCGAATGTACAATGATTTAGATACAAGGAAAGTCAATGGTCAACTCCCATTAAAGGCATATTCTGCAAAGCATATTTTGAATGCATGTTTTGATTGTATCTTTTGAATGCATATTCGGGTTGCATGTTTTGAATGTATGTTGCGCATATGCATTGCATAGATACATTGAGTCGGGTGCAAAACATGATCGGCAGCAGCGGTGAAGGAAATCGGGGGTCACAAGTCAACTGAAGTATATTGCTATTGTATATCGCAAATGTATATTCTAAATGTACATTGGGTAATGTATCTTGCGGCAGATACAAGCATTGAAGACATACATCAGGGTGATCATTTGTAAGGTGATCGATAAGAATGTTTTGCCGATAGGTGAGAGGTGCATGTATATACATCGGAGAATGTATGTTAAGTAAAGTGGGACATACAAAGAGGGTAATACATGTTAGAGTAATTTTGGCTTCTCATCATATTGGTATCAGAGCTCAACAAAAGGTCTGGGCTATTGTGTGTTGATTCTGTCACTGAGAAGGTAGAAGTAGAAGGATTGAGAGGTTGACAAGATGCCTCTGAAAGGTAATGGTACTACTAGAGAGTTGCAGGAGATGAAGGAAAAACATGCTAAAGAGATGAGGAAGATGAAAGAGCTTGTAGAAACACTTCAATCCAGGCTTCCAGCCTTGGAGATGAACAAAAAGAGAGAAGTGGAAGACAGTGAATCAGAAGAAGAAGAGGATGGTGAAGAATTTGAAGAGGTAGATGAAGATCTAAATCCTAAAGATCAGAGATTTGCAAAATTGTTAAGGGCAGTTTAGAATGATAAACCTAAGGTAAAGATTGATGTTCCAAGGTACATTAGAAGTTTGAATGAGGAAGAGTTACTTGATTGGATTGCTACATTAGATAATCATTTTGAATGTGAGGAAGGAGTAGAAGGTAGAGATTGCAAAGACCAAATTGGGCGGTGATGCTTTGGTATGGTAGGATTATGTACAATCAGAGAGGAGAAAGCAAGGTAAGTCAAAGATTTCTTCATGGGACAAGATGGTAGCAAGGATCAAAGGTAAATTTTTACCCAAGGATTATGAAGTTCAAATGTTTAAGAAGCATCAATTTTTAAGGCAAAAGGAAATGGATGTGAAGGCATATATTGAGGAATTTTATAAATTGAGTATGAGGTTGAAAAGGTTTCTAGATATTTGGTTGGTTTGAGATTGAACATACAAGATGAGTTAGTTTTGGCTAACCCTAGGAGTGTAGAATATTGTTATCAAATGGTAATCAGGATTGAGGAAAAGATGAAAAGGAGACAGGATAATTCCATGAGAGGAAGAGGCAGCAATATAAAGGGGAGAGGATCAGCCCCTGCAACAAGGCAAACCAATGAGGACCAAGAAGAGATTGGTAAAGGATAGGAACAGTCTGCTTTTAGAGGTAGATGGAAAGGCTCAAGAGGCAGATTTGGAGGTGGAAGAGGTTCTAATACATTTTCAGGAAAGTGCTATACCTGTGGTGAGTTTGGTCATCCATCCTTCAAGTCTCCTAAAAAGTTTGGTACTACTTCAAGTGGTAATGAAAGAAGAAGTGAAAAGAGAGTTCAAATTGTGTAAGAGAATGCGGGGAGTATGACAACTCCTGAAGTAAATTTGGAATTAGAAATGGGAGAAAGTTTGATAATCAGAAGGATAGTGTTGCAAACATCTAAGCAGATAGATTTGAGCCAAAGGAGGAACTTGTTCAAGACTACATGCAAATGTAGAGGTAAGGTATGCAAAATAGTAATAGATTCTAGTTCATCAGACAACATGGTATCTCAGGAAATGGTGGATAAACTGAAACTGGAAAGGATTCCTCATCAGAATCCTTACAAAGCATCTTGGGTAAGTGATAGTCAATCACTTTTGGTATATGAACAGGCATATGTTGATTTTTCAGATTGGAGAATATTAGGATAGGGTTTTATGTGACATATTGCCCATGGAATGTTGTCACCTACTTTTGGGTAGGCCATGGCAATTTGATAGGAGAGCATTGTATGATGGATATGCTAACACCTACACCTTCAAGAAGGAAGGGAGAACTTTTGTGATGACACCATTGCAGGAGGATGTTGAAGCAAAGAAGGTAGCCAAAATCATTTTGGTAGGAAAGAAAGAGTTCGTGAAGATGCATGAAGCAGAGACAATGAAAGTTGAGGATATCTCAAGGAATGGGATTGTTGGAGATCAAAGTTTGAAGATGATTTCAGTTTTGATTGATGGAGATCTAGTGGATCAGTAGAAGGTCAAAAAGCAGGTTTACAAGTAGCCATAAGTTGATTGGAAAGACAAGGATGTTATCATTGTAGGGACAATTGTTTATCCTCTAGAACCAACACGAGTTGAAAGGAAAAAATGTTCTGCCACAATAGCAGTACCAGAAGCATTATCCAAACTTTATAATGTAGGTGTTCAGACAGAGATGGCAGTAAGAAAGAATGGCAAGCAACAGACAGGTCTGGAGTCTTTGATTCCATGGAAGCAGGTTGTAGTTTAGAGATCATGGGAAAGACATGAGACAACAAAGAGTAAAGGTGGAATACACCCAAGCATTAACTCATGGGGCATGAGTTCTTTTCACAGTGGGGTGTATGGTGCAGGAGAACCTAACACAAGGTGGCCTCCATGAGGCATTTAACTTTATGGTGTCTAATGTTCATTTTACTATTTTCAATAAGGTCCTAAGCTGACCATTCAATGTAATAATGTCTATTTGACCAATGCATGTTGAGTTAGTTTGTATCTAGGTTTCTGTTGTAAGTCCCAAGGACACTTGTCAATCTGTAATCACAAGGTTGTTAGACAGTTAGAGGTTGTTAGTTGGTTGTGATCTCCCAGCCACTTGGAGTTGTCTCCTAGCTGCTTGGAGCCAATTCAGTACTATGCATGGTGAGTGGATAAATACCCCAGGATCAGATCGATTATGATCATGATGATAGATAGTTGCAATCAGTTGTAGTTGAGTTCAAGATTTGATCAGAGTGTTTGTAGTTGTAAGCAGAGCATCTGTGCATATACATGTTCTGAAAGGCATAAATTTTTTTTCTGTTGTACGTCTTTCTGGCATTCGAATTCATTGTGTAATCAGTTTACTATTTTGAGGCCGAGATGGGTTCTTAACCCATTCCACCAGTTAGAGTGTTTTCATTTTGTTTTTCTGTTTGTTTGATTTCATGCTTGCAAGATCAGGTACAGGATGCATTGAAAGATCCTAGCATCCTCATGTGCTAGGTTGGGAAAGTCTAAAATCTGTGTTAGATTGTTAAGGAAATAGATCTGAGTAATCACAAGTTTTGCAGTGGACCAAATTGGTGAAATTCCGCTTTGTTTCATAAGACATACAATTTGTGTGTATATCGCATTTGCATGTCAGAAATACACTCCATGTGTATATCACAAGGGTCTATCCTGTGTGTATGTCGCAAAGCATATCAAGAAGCATTGAGGCATTGTATGTCAAGATTGTAAACATACATTGCGAATATACATTCTGTGCGTATATCGCTAATGTATGTCAGGTTCATTTTCTATGTATCCCACAGTTGTAAGTCATGAGTATCTTGCAAATGGTTATCGAGATTGTATGTAGTAAACATACATTGTAAATGTACAAGTATATCGACATACAAAGAAGTCAACATTCAGTCTCATCAAATGTATATTTGAAATGCATATTGTGAATGTACATTGTGAATGTAGAATGATTTAGATACAAGGAAAGTCAATGGTCAACTCCCATTGAAGGCATATTCTACAAAGCATATTCTGAATGCATGTTTTGATTGTATCTTTCAAATGCATATTTGGGTTGCATGTTTTGAATGTATGTTGCGCATATGCATTGCGTAGATACATTGATTCGGGTGCAAAATGTGACCGGCAGTAGCGGTGAAGGAAACCGGTGGTCATAGGTCAACTAAAGTATATTGCGATTGTATATCGCAAATGTATATTCTGAATGTACATTGGGTAATGTATCTTGCGACAGATACAAGTGTTGAAGACATACATCAGAGTGACCGTTTGTAAGATGGTCGATAAGAATGTTTTGTCGATAGGTGAGAGGTGCATGTATATACATTAGAGAATGTATGTTAAGTAAAGTGGGACATACAAAGAGGGTAATACATGTTAGAGTAATTTTGGCTCCTCATCAAGGTAGCATCTTCGAAGATAGGCCTAGATGGGTTAATTGGAAAGGTCATGAGCCCAACAGTAATTGATCTATCATATGAAGGGGGTGACAATGAGGAGAAAGATAAATCCATGGGGCATAAGTAGATGGAAACTAAAGATAGTTTAGTCATGGATACCGATGCACATATTGAAGTGCCTTGACTCAACATGAGGTACCTAATGCTGATAAAGGACATACTGAAGAATCAGAGAAAGAACAACATATAGATACATCTAGACAGGTAGGTCCCATGGCTACATCCAAATTTCAAGATTCTAAAGATACATAAGGGCCAATATCTAGAGAAGAAGGTCCATTACATAAAGATGCTGAGAACAAAGAAGAAGAGATAGTACATAGTGATAACCAAAAGGTTGAGTAGGATGAACAAGATCTCAGCCATCTAGAAATTAATATGAACATTGCTCCACTTCAGGATGATAATCAAATACATGATCAAAATCCATTGACATCTTAGGATATAAACATTAATACAAACAAGAAAGATGAGGATATTTAGATTGAGGTGCCAGTGGATGAACAACCTGATGAGAATAAGCCTAGAGATTAGGAGATGATTTCAGAAAATGCTACAGAACACGATGATCAGCAAAAAACAACCAAAGAGATTCCTATAGATGAACAACAACAACAACAAAATATGGAGGAAGACATACCAAAAGAATAGAATGTGAAAATACATGATGCTCACATTGAGCAGACAGACCAATTAGGGTCTAGACATGATGTGCCACATTGGCTCATGCATCAGGTAAACCAAGCTCAAATTACTGATTCTTCCAATTTTAACATTTCTTCATTATTTTCAATAGAAGTAGCCATACGAAAGAGAAGAGCTAGGGCTACTTCAGCAATAAAGAGGGACCCTGTCACAAGGAAGAGAACAGATTAGGTAGTTGTACCTGTTGCAGATAAGGTAAAGGGGGAAATAAAGGCTGATGAATTTCAAATAACTATAGTAGACTTAGGTTTTGCAACTACAGAACAAGAAGGTCAAGAAGCCAAAAGAGAGCATAGATGCTTTGCTTGCAAGGATAGCTAGAGAGAAGGCTAAGAAAAAAGAACACAAAGAGAAAATTGCTCAAATGCAGTCATTCATTAAGGGATATGTGGAGCCAACAAATGTACCCATTACAACATCGACATCCTTGACACTAGTGTCACAAGAAGAGATTAGCAAGTTAGATGTCATGAAGCATCATGCAAAGGTAATGGATAGTTGGTTTGCCAAGTTCCTGGGTGATGGTGAACAAATAATAAAAACCTCATTGTCCAATTGGGACATGCTCAGTAATTTGAAGAACAAAGCTAATAAGATGAAGGAGGTTGGACAAAGATTAATAAAGAGTGGTAGACATTTAGTCACCCTCAAGGAAATAAGGGAGACTGACATCAACACCCTCATGACTAAAAATATTCTGACACCTCAAACGTTGCCACAGTTAGATAATTGGTGTGAAGAGGTATGATTTGAGGTTGATATCCTAAAGGGGTGAAATGACAAAACTGTAGATATCAGTGTCAAGCTACATGAACTCTTAACCAAAGATTTGGAGGATTTGGAGGCCCTTAAGGGTGAGTTTGAAGGAAAGGTAGAGAATTATGATGTGGATTTATCTACAAAGGCATTCAAAGATCTTATTTCAAGCTTGTGTTAGAGGATCCTATTAAACACTTTTCAGAGGATACCATTGATAAGGCCATGCAAATGAAAGCCAAAATAGAGAAGTATAACAAAGAATTAGATAGTAGGACTAATAGGTGGATAACACTGCAAGAGCAATTAAAGACACAAGGGTATGCATCTAAGAAAGCTAAACTGTTGGATAGAGCAGAGATAGAGAAAGCCATCCAGGCATATGAACTTATCCAAGGTAGAGGATGCAGAGTGATAGAAGATGAATCATCTAATGATGAGGAGCTGGATGATAATGAAGCATAAGGGGATCTTATTGACCATGTCAATGATCCTAGAATATTCCAAGTGCTAGCTAGATACCACCAGATTGATTGCCAAGCGCAATCATGTGCCACATGTGGTCTTGACCGTTGAATATCTTGAAGTGATCCTGATTATTGGATCAGTTGTAATTGTATCCTCTCCTTGTTCTATAAAAGGAGGTGAATTGTCATTTTGTACATTATTAGAAGCTTAATTGAGACTGAATTATTAAATGTCATGATTCTATCTCAAGGTCAATTATATACTTGTATTCTCTTGCATATTTGAATGAAAATGAAGACTGTTACTTACAAATTATCATACATCTTGCATAATCTGCGAATGATCTTTGGATGTGTAACTATGGATTGATGTGCTCTCTTGAGGTGCTTTTGCAAAGTGCATATTGCTTTCATTATTTACCTTTGAAGATTCACATCAATCATATGTAGTTGTGGAATGTCCAGGCAAAATATGGTTCAATTTTCTTCACATTCATGAAAGTAGCTAGGATGCATGTAGATCAATGAGCAAACTTCTTTTAATTTCCTTAAATATTAGAATTTCATTTCAATTTCTTTAAATTTCATTAAAATCAGCATCATCTAACTGTAAAATATTGAAAATGAAAAGCAGAACTTAAAATATGCAAACATCTATAGACACATGAATATCATATGCATATTTGAACAAATCACATGTACAATTGTAGCTATCATGCAAATACATGAAAATAATGATAAAGATCATGGAAATATGAACTTGTAGGCATATTATTTAGGAGAATTCATAGTGCAAAAGCAAAATCAAGTGTAGCTTAGTTCAAATTTGACTAAATTCAGAAGAACTAATCAAAGTTATGCACATCATCATGAATAGTCTTAACTAGAGTGAAGATCAGAAGAATTGATCAAACTTAGAATAAATATATGTATATTTTGGTTGGATATTGTAATATTTAACATAAATTTGTTGAGAATTTATACAAAATAGGTGAAATAGAGATTTTTTTTTGCATATCTAGATACAAATACTTCAAATTCATTCGTAAGGCCCCAACATGAAATAACAACATATTCACATCATAACCTATTGAGAGATTATCAGGAGATCATGTTCTGATCATGGGAGACTTGGAATCATTAATTCATCCTGAATTAATCATATTCTTCAAGAAGATAAAGGTTTATTTTGTGAATTTTTATCAATGTTAATATGACCTAACAATCGTATCAACAGTTTTTGGTGCTAGAAGGAGGGCCTGAGGAACTTGATTTGAGAATTTGTCATCCTGATATCATTTCCCATGCTCATGTGGAAATATTTTCAAATTTCTCAACAATATGCCCAATCCTTTGTATTTGTGTAAAGATTCCAACTATTCTTGACAATTTGAGGAATCTGATCATAAATATCACATCCTTGTGGACATTCACCATGATATTCATAGACATTTGTCTAGATTTCCAAAGTTTAAGCCGGTATTTGCATTCTCTACAAATATTTTGTAAACATTTTGTCATCTAAGCCAAATATCCATAAATATCCACTATGGAGGAGTAATTACTCACATATTTGCAAAGATCTTACTGAATATCTAAAGTTTGCCTAGAACTTTGAAGCATTAGCGTGCCGACCTAACACTAGGTCAAGATCCTCTAGACTTTTAGAAGAATTGCCTATCTTTAGACCTAGACCATGTTCTACCAGTCAACCCAGACTCACTTAGCCTAGACCTGTTGTCATTAATCTGCCAGTAGCTCCCTTAGCACCTCCAGTATAAGTTGCAATGTCATTCTTTGTTGTGGATTCATCACTTCATTTTGGCATTTATAATGACTTGCCTAAAAATTTAGACAAGATTTGTCCAAAATATCATCCGTATCAAGATGCGGATGATCACATCCAAACTTATAAAGAGGGTTCTTTTAGGGATAGAAGATAATCTAAAACAATCTCTCAAGGAGAAGTCAAAAGACTGCCACAAAATGGCTAGAATAATCAGGCATCTAGAATCTGATCTTGAAGAAGCTAGAGATAATGAAGAACAACTTGAGAATCAAATAGACACTCTTAAAAGGGATCTTTAAACAACAAATGAATACAAAGAGAAATTCAAGATAAGCTCTGCTCAACTTGAAGTTCTTCTTGAAAGCCAAAAGAGGGTAGATGACAAGCATGGCTTGGGATATGAGAAAGGTGAAAGTTTTGAATCCGGTCAGAAGAGCTCTGGATTAGGAAATCCAAGGAACAGGCCTAGAAGACCTCCAGTAAGGCAACCAAATGCTCAAAGATATCCATCATTCAATGGATATTGCTACAATTGCAACAACTTTGGTCATAAAGCAACTCAGTGTAGAAAAAGAATGAATTAGACTAATTCATCCTTCTTCAGACAGTGTTTCAACTGCAAAAGGTATGGTCACAAATCTCATGAATGTAGAAATATGCAAATAAATAATTCATTCAATGGTAGATGCTTTGCATGCAATAGAATGGGACATATGGCCAATTAATGCAGATCAAGAAGATATCAGCCAAATATGCAAAGAAATTTTATTTGCTACAACTGCAATAGATCCGGTCATATTACTAAATTCTGCAGAAGTAAGAATCATGATAAAAAGGGTCCAGTGCATCATAATGAAAATCAAGACAAAGGAAAAGGAAAAGTGAATGCAGATGAAGTTCAAAGGGAGATGAACAAGATTTGGGTGAAGAGAAGTACAAAAAATGTTGGGGATTGATCCACACCAGAATCTAGTGCTGATATTCCTTCTGGAAACTAAATAGATGAGCTCTGGCTTAGGGGGAGTCACAAAGGAAAATAAATTCTCCCGGCTAGTCAATTGGTGCCTAAAATTAGTACATGGAAAGTTGTAGATTAAAGGGTTCTTAAAGAAATATCTAAATAACCCTTGGTAAAAATATGAAAGATCCTCAAGGAGTTTTGAAGAGGTTAATCATCCAAGATTGATCTGGTTTGGCAGTCATCCAATAAAAGCAGGATTTTAATAGTTAGATCCAGTATGATTTAAAATTGAAATATCTTGATCTGCAAATAAATGGAATGATTGGATAAAGGGAGATACATTATCACCAAGAATAATTCTAAGTGCATCTCAGTGATTCGGAAGGATCTCTCTCAGAACAAGGTCAGAACAAGGGAATCGAAATGACTTAAGGTGTGCATTTATTGCAATATGAAATTAGGGTTTGCGGAAAAATATAAGGGTTCTTTTATTCATCATTTCCACATTTGCATTTGAGAAGAAGAAAGAAAGAGCTCTACAAATAAGATTGTGTCAACCCTCTCAAAGATCAACTACAGAATCTGATTTAACCAGCGATCTTTTCTGGCTCATATCATGAACCCTAGAAGTGTAAAAAGGTATTTCCATTCTTGAATATCTCTCTCTGAATATTTTGCAAGATGGCTACTCCAAATTTTGTTAAGATCACTGATAGGTTGTGCCCTAAGTTCAAGAAACATCCTTACAAATCCCTAGAAGTTGATCCCTTAGGTGCCTTCTCTAGCATTCTGCATGGGGTTCTGCATGTAGAAGATGTTAGAGAATATACATCCATGCAAATATTGAGGAATTTGGAGAATTAAAGTTGATGGATATCTACCATAAACAACTAATAGATGAAACCTTTGAACTCAAACATCAATACAAGGCCATCTAGGATAAGCATTTGGACATTACATCCACTTTCCCTGTTTCACAAAAGATGAATGGGTCCGATATGTTCTTAGTAGAATACATGACAACTTCATGTGGTTGATGAGGCCATTCAAGATAACAAAAGATGCCATTAGGGTAGTAACTAGACTGCACTCATCCGGTGAGGCTACATGATCAAAGTTTGACAAGAGAGCAATGACAATAGAAGATATCACAGATCTGAATATCAAATTTGCCTCTATGATAATTACATACAAAATATATCATTCCAACAGGGAAAACTCTGTATCTGGAACTGCAATTTATACTGCATATCAGTTGCTAAGGGAAAATGCAGACTATGATCTACGCAAACTTCTTCTGAGCCAACTATTAGAAAACTTGCAAAAGATCAAGAAGGACAAGAAGAACTCATTCAAGTATGGTGGCCTAATACTATGTCTCTTCTTTTACTATATGAATGAGCTACCTAGATCCAATGGTTGGGTATGGCAAAATGACAGACTAGTTGCCATATAAATCAAAGATTATATGTATGGGCTTGGTGATGCCAAGGCTCAAAGTACAACACTCTGGGGTTACTTCAAAAACTTCCAAAGTATGATGCAGGCCAGAGAAAGAATTCCCCAATCTATAGTCAAAAAATACAAGGATATAGTGTGTTTCATGGTAGACATTGATCAATGCCTAATGGAGGCAATGGATCCCAGAACAATCTAGATTATGCCAATGGGCTATGAGGTAGATGAGAGAATTTTGGAACTACATGTCCAACACTTGCTAAGTCAGCCTAAGGACCCTAAGGCAAAAAGATTTGGAACCTTTCAAGAATTAAGTGTAAAAATACATGTTGAACTGAGACAGCTAGAAATGAAAAGAAAAGTGAGAAGGGAAGTAGAGGAAATTGCTAAGAAATATGGCATATCAAAGGAGGTAGTTGATGCAAACAAAAAAAAGTAGAAAGAGCAGAGAAAGAGAAACAAGAAGCAGAAAAAGAAAGTGTTCTGATGCAAGCCTCCTCTCAGACTAGGTCCTCCAAGAGCTCTACACCTACCACTTCTAAGATCTCAAGATCCTCCAAATTGGAAGCCAAGACATCCGGTAAGGGAGAAAAGAGAACAAAACCCAAGGCCACAAGGTCCTATATAAGTCAAAAGGATGATGAAGAAATAGAGACCGATGAGGAAGTTAAGAAAATGAGGAAGAAGAAGAAAACATTAGGTGAATCCTCTGCCGGTGCAAACAAAGAAGAAGAGGAAGAAGAATTTGTTGAAAGGCCTACTCTCTCCATTGATGATGTCATCAAATTAGTCACTGTGGATGGGAATCTACAACCAATGACTAAATTTTATGATGAATATCGTGAAGCTGACAAGAAGATCTTGGAAGATGCTACAGTCAGGTATCTAAACATCTATAATAAAGCATTCATTGAAATCATCTCTCTAATCCCCAAAAGTCTAGAGAAGGAACTTGAACTGAGAAAGGAGAATGCTAAAGCTAAGGACTTAGAGATTTGAGAGTAGATTGCTATTCAACTCTATCCTTCCATTACTCCAAAACAAATGAACATGATCTTTAAGGACTGTAAGGATAAGTTCTGGAGCAAAGCAAGAATGAACAAACTTATGCTTGGAGAGATAGATCAAGTTGCCAAAGAAACAAAGGACATCCTCTAAAATGCATAGATGATGAACCTTCTACCATGGATGATGAAGGACTAAGTACATCAAAGAAGAATCTACTGAGAAAAATGTAGGAGAGCTAAAGGAGATAGGTGAGGAGAGGACTTGGATTCCTCTATTTTGGAAGAGGAAGTCCATGAAGAAGTAAACATCTCTCTTCTGGATCCCCCAGTAGACTTTGGAACTGAAGGAGAAGGAAGAAAAGAGGAGAAATTGAGTCAAGTAGAGGAGGAAAAGGGAAGAGAAGAACAAATAGAGAAGACCTCTGATGACAACTCCGTGGATGCAAAAGGAAAGAAGTCTCTAACAAGAGACACTACAAAAGTAGTGAAGAATTTCTTAACCAAGGAAATGATGGAGATAGATGAACCAGAACTACTCCAAGTACCACTCAATTTTGACTCTCTCTCTCCAATCCAGACAATGAAGATTACATCCTTTGCTCAAGCTAAAGCAAAAGAGAAGCTTCTAAAGTCTCACGTGGAATATTGTGAGCTGATAGAAATTGCATTAGGAATGCTAGAGAAGATCATGCCATCCTTCCAAAAGGATCCTTCGGCCTCTCCATCTGGTAACCTCAAATCTTTGATAAACTCTGTCAACACTCATTTTGATTCCTTAGAGAAATTGGTAGAAGAAAAGGTCCGGAAATAATTTTTGGGAAAGAGATTCTCTGAAGTATAGGGACTCATAGCAAATGATAGGAGAAATCTAGGTATTGGGATAAAGATCCTAGTAAATGCTCTTAAAGATGGTAGAGAAATATACAAATTTTGTCTATCTTGGTCCACAGTGACAGAAGACATTGCCAAGAAGGTGGAAGAACAAGAGAGTAAATTGTCAAGCTTATCTCAGAATTTTGATCCTCTCACCTCATCCATAATGAATCAAGAGTGTAAGGCTATTGCCACTATAAATGAAATAAAGAGGCTTAAAAAGGAGAAGAAGAATAGAATAAGCAGGATGAGTGAACTAAGAGGAATAATTATCCCTAAGTTAGAGGCAATGCATGAGGCCCTAACTGATGCTCAGACTATAGCTCAAACTAGTGATCTGGTAGACTTAAGAAGGGCAGAAGCTTTTGCATTTTTGTTGAGTGGCCACATTTCAATTCTGGATAGGATGAAGCAGAGTTGGGCAACAGAAGTTGTACAATTGAAGACCACCTTTGCAGATATACTTAAATATATGTAAGTATAACATGTATATATACTTATGCAGATATGTATAGGTTGATTTTTGCATATTTTGGTGTGCGGATTCTACCCTTTTCCATTGATGTCAAAGGGGGAGTGAGAAGTAGTGAAAAATGTGGAATCTAGCAAAGGGAGAGCTCTGGTAAAATGTACATAAGATAGAGCATCATCCAAGGGGGAGTTTGCTACGACATTTAGTCATTTTTCACTAAGTGTTGCCATCAATGCCAAAGGGGGAGATTGTTGGAAAGAGACACTGTGTGGCTTCATGATTGTTGTCATTAATGGCAACAAAGTCTATCCCACACATCCGCAAAGCATAGTATATCTATACTAGAAGTCAGATTGAAGAGTGTTTTAGTCTGGTGAACAAGAATAGAGCATGCAGCAAGGTCTGACAATTAGGTCTGGATCTCTTAGAGGATGTATCTCAGCAAAGTATGGACTTGGGAAAGTCATGAGGAGTACCATGACTCCTATATTCTAGAGATTGAGCCTCCAGTGATGAAAGAGTGAAAAGATATGAGCATCTAAGTGTTGGGTTTTTGACACGCAGAGCAAATTGAGGAAGAACTAACCGGCAAAACATCAGACTTTAATCCGGATGAGAAATTGATGATGGTCAAGTTATTTAAGAGATCATACATGGTTGGCTGACTTGATTGGTGACTTCTAACTCTATGTCTTGGATACACATCACATTTTAATCATGGATTCAACTGACAAATCAGTGTTTAGTAAATATCTTGAGTATTTCGGTTGCCGACTAGAAAGATGTTGAATTCCTTGGTGTGGATATATATACCAGATGGATTTCAATATGAAGGTGTGTGTGTGGAGATAGAGTGTGTGAGAAAGGGCAGAAAGAAGTGTGGAAGCAATAATACAAGTCCGGTATGTGACAGAACAACAGCACTAAAGAAGAGGAAGTATGAAGTGCAGTATATCCATATATTGAGCCTAACCGGAACTGAACCTCATCATATGTGGATGCCTTTCTTTAGTTCAAACATCTAGTTACCTTCTATATCCTTGTAGATAGTGAGTCTCTTGTAGGCAGCGTGTCTCTTGTGAGTAGTGTGCTCGGGAAGTGAGCCCTAATTGGCAAGTGCCATTTTGTACTTCTTATTCTTTTAATAGAGAATACAATCTTGGGTTAGTCTGGTGCAGGAGCACCTACCTGACAGCTGGCCTTCATGAGGCAGTTAGTAGTTTAGGTCCTGTTTGTGTTTCCAAGAAGGTCTGTTAGACCAATTGCATGTAATAAGGTCATGCTGATCATGATAAGATCATGCTGACCAGGCTTTTGCTATTTTTAGCTAGTTTGTTAGGACAGCTGTCATGATGTATGTTCGGTGGGATCTCCCAGCCGCCTGGAGTGTTCCCAGCCGCTTGGAGTCGGGTCAGTAGTACTCGTAGGAAAGTCTTTATAAGCATGAGATCGTTTGATATTGGATATATAGACAGATATCATCGATCGAGCTAGGTTGCAGAGAGTGAGACTGAGAGAGAGGTTGATCATATTGTATTGCATCTTTGAAATCAATAAAGTGATCCTGTTTGTGTTCTTGCTCTAGTTGCATCCCATTACTTGATTGATTTGCTGGTTTGAGAGACTTCATGGACTCACTGATCCATTCCACCGGTTGACTCATCTGATCGGTGGAATGGTAGTGTACAGTAGATTAGATTGTAGGTTGTTTTCCGTTTGCATGCAGGTGTGCAGGATCGCGGTCGACAGATGTGGAGAAGCCTAGCATCCTCATGTGCTAGGTCAAACTGATAAGACAGAGTGTGGAAGATCACCCTGAGGTTGGACCGGGTCATCCCTGGAGGATCGGCGAAGTGAGATTTCGCTAAGTGAAGAAACTGGTCAAGACGGCATCATCAGGATATTTCTGCAAATATCCTGCAGTCAGGTTACACATCGTCATCCAGATAAGTGAACATGATGCAGTTGAGCGCATGAAGTGTGGGTTCGTCGGGGTGATCATCATCAGGAGTTGCCGAGGAGGAGTGCATCGGCATCAGGTAGAAGATCGGGTCATGAAACCATCGGAGTTTGCATGTTGCGAGTGCATCAGGATGTTTTAGGCTGGACGTAGACTAAGTGCATGTATCGGCATCAGGATCATCATATCGGAGTGCCAAACATCCGCATATCGCGAGTAGATGCGGGAGAGAGTTCGTGTTTTTCGACTAAGTGTTGAGAAGGTCATCAGGATATTGGGTGACGTCATCGTCATCAGGATATGACGTCATCGTCATCAGGATATTAAGATATCCCCTTAGGCGAGTTTATCCTGCCGTCGTTAAGTGCTAAGGTATCGGCAGAAGTCTGTGGCAGAAAGTATGAAGCGTCATCAGGAGGTTTCGAGGAGAACCGGACAAATTATATCATGATGCTGTTGCTCGTATCGTCGGGTAGTGGAGCATCGAAGGTAAGCTGCTGAAGTGGACGTCATCAGGATATTTGAACAACCGGATGTGGGATATCCTGCTGACGAAGGAGTTGTCGAGTGTTATGATGATGACGATGGAGTCCGGCGCCCGATGAACAGTGCAACCGGAGGATGTGTTCGCCCGCTGAACATCATGATGATGATGTTAGAAGGAAAGCGGAGGTGAACAGTAGTCGGCAGGCGGATGCTGGTGATCGTCCGAAATATGATGATGCTGACTGTGTAACGAGAAGCATGATGATGCTGTTGGTGGTTTTAGGGAATATGATGATGATGGCGAAGATGATGATGATGAGGTTGGTCTGCAGACATTCATGCTATAGGCAAATGTTATAGTGTGGATGCCTCTGCATCATAGTCACCCTGTGATTTTTCCCTTAATAGGGTTTTCCACGTAAAAATCCTGTGTTATGTGTGTTGATTTCTTTTTTGCTCTCATGATTATGTATGTTTATATGTTTTGATGTTGCACTAATTGATAAAGAAGAAAAGAAAGTTAAATATTTAAGATAACTAATTCACCCCCCCTCTCAGTTATCTACCTTGTTTCCAACATGATAACCATGATAACACAGGGAATACTTGGAAGTACCCCACAAACATTTAAACACTCTCTTCACTACATCCCAATGTACCCGTCCAGGATTAGCCATAAACTAACTAAGGACTCCCACTGCTTGGGCAATGTCTGGTCTTGTACAAACCATAGCATACATCAAACTGCCAACAACACTAGCATAAGGTACTCTACTCATGTCCTCCACCTTAGAAGGAGACTTTGGAAAATCATTAATAGATAACTTTGTCCCCAAAGAAACAAGAACACACAATGGTCTACAATCTGCCATGCTGAATCTATCCAACATGGTCTTCACATACTTACTCTGGCTTAACCAAAGTTTTATGTTTGCTCTGTCTCTTCTAATTTCCATTCCCAGAATGTACCTGGCTGCCCCTTAATTTTTTATCTTAAACTGTGTTGAGAACTGAGACTTCAAATCAAAAATCATATTCTTACCATTCCCAATTAACAACATATTATCAACATACAATGCAATAATGAGAATGCGATCATTGTCAAATTTGTAACACACACAATGATCTAATTTCAACCTCAAAAATCTAATGGACAATATAAAGGCATCAAATTTCAAGTAA
Organism: Cunninghamia lanceolata; assembly: GCA_027924645.1. Classification (NCBI taxonomy): domain Eukaryota; kingdom Viridiplantae; phylum Streptophyta; class Pinopsida; order Cupressales; family Cupressaceae; genus Cunninghamia; species Cunninghamia lanceolata. The sequence goes on along the minus strand of BSBN01000523.1, from coordinate 4,802,161 downwards.
CACATCCTAGGAGATTTCTTCAAACCATACAAAGACTTCTTTAACTTGCAAACCAAATTTTCTTTACCTTTTTCTATGTAATGCTCTAGTTGTGACATGTAAATCTCTTCCTCCAAGTCACCATGAAGGAATGTTGTCTTCACATCCATTTACTCCACCTGTAATTCATAAGCTACTACAAGAGATAATAGGAACTAAATAGATATTAGCTTTACAATGGGAGAGAAAATTTCACCATATTCAATTCCCTCCACTTGTGAATACCCCTTCACAACCAATCTAGCCTTGTACTTTTCAACACTCCCATCTACATTGAATTTCTTCTTGAACACCCATTTACAGCCTAAAGGTTTCTGTTCTTTAAGAAAAAGCACCAAGTCCCAAGTTTTATTCTTCTCCAAAGAATCCATCTCATCTTCCATGGCCTCCTTCCAGAAACCTGCATCTTTCATGCCCATAGCCTTTGTCAAGGTTCTAGGCTCATCAGTGTTAGTAATCAAGGAAAACACAACTAGAATCTAGTAATGAATATCCAAACCTATCAAGTTGCTTCCTTGTTCGTGTAGACCTCCTCAAAGGCTAAGGTTGAGGTCATGCTTCTTCTTCTTAGCTTTTAGAGCTACTAGAGCTCTCCTCATCTTCAGGTCTCACAATGTCTTTTGGTTTAGTCTTCTCAAGGGTAGAAGGAAATTGAACCACATCCTCTTTCTTTTCTTTCTCTTATGGCTATAGAATAATAGGAAAAGGTTTTAGCTCTCCAAAAATAACACTTCTTCTATACAACACTTTTTTAGCCACATGATCCCAAAGCTTGTACCCTTTCACACTGACACCATAGTCAATGAAGATACACTTAACAACCTTGTTCTCTAATTTTGACCTCTTCTCCCTAGGCACACGAGCATATGCCTCACAACCAAAAACACAAAGATGTCTTATTGAAGGCTTCTTACCAGACCACACCTCCATGGGTGTCTTACCAACAAGATCTAAGGTAGGAGACTTGTTTACCAGATAGAAAGTAGTGGCAATATCTTCAGCCCAAAACTTTTGTTCGAGGCTAGCTCCACTAAGCATACTCCTAGCCTTCTCCATCAGCATCAACTTCATCCTCTCTGCAACTCCATTTTGTTGAGGGGTGTATGGAGTTGTCTTATGTCTTTCAATCCCATGTTCTTTATAGAACTTATCAAACTCTACTGAAAAAACTCACCACTGTTGTCAGTTCTCAAACACTTAATCTTTTTATTAGTCTGATTCTCTACAAAACCTTTAAACTCTTTGAACTAACTAAAGACTTGAGATTTTATCCTAATGAAATAAACCCATGTCCTTCTACTGTAATCATCTATGAATGATACAAAATATAATGATTTAGAAATTGAAGGAACATATACAGGACCAAACACATCAGAATGAATAAGATCTAGCACACCAGAATACTTGTGAGAACTAGAGTAAAACTAAACACAGTTTTGTTTTCCATATATACAATGTTCACAAAAGTCAAACTCGAGATTACAATCATTTAACCTCTTGATGAGGTTTTTATTTTTCAAGGTTCTAAGACCCTTCTCACTAATGTGACGAAGTCTTTTATGCCATAACATTGTCTTCTCAACAGGAAGTCTCACTTCCAAAGCATGAGCACCCTTAGGTACCCAAAATGCACTACCATTAGAAGTTGATACAACAGATCTTTTCACTGTTGGTTCCAATGGTGGGGATGAAGTGACTGCAACTTTTTTCTTCGAGTCAAAAGAACTATTGCACTAAGAAGTGCATGCCTCTAGTTGAAACAGAGTACCTTTTTGAGTACTCTTCGCAAACACCATAGCTCCTCTAGTCATCTTGCATCCTCCTTTCGAGAAGACAATCTTCACACCTACATAATTCAATTTACTTATAGAAAGTAGGTTCCATGTGCATAACCCCAGAGATCCCCTTCACTTATCCATTAGGGAATCAGATTGTGACTCTTCTACGACCAACTATCTTTAGGTGAGAGTTGTTACCTAGGTATACCCTTCCACCATCAAACTCTTCATACTTTGTAAACCAGTCTTGATGTGAGGTCATGTGAAAAGAGGCACCAGAATAAATCTGCCATACATCATTAGATGCATGGGTTGCCAAGGTGGAAATAAAAACATTACCATCATCTTGTGACTTGTCAGAATCTGAATCTGAGACATTCTTCTTCTTTTTCTTTTTTATTTCTTTACATTCATTTCAGAAATGGCCAGATTTACCACAGTTCCAACAAAGAGCCTTGGACTTTCTAGGAGATTTGGATCTCCCATGGGATTTGGATCTTCCCTTATCATCTTTCTTGTCCTTCTTTTTCTTCCCTTTCTCCTCGGATCTTCCATGAAATGCAAGAGCCTCTTTGGCTGACTCAAAAGTCTTTCTCTGCACCTCTTCAAATAACAGCAAAGATACCACTTCATCCATTTTGAAGGTGGATGTGGTACTCTTGATTGCCATAACAAGATGGTCCCACGAGTCTGACAAAGAACAAAGTAAGGTCATACAATGATCCTCCTCCTCCACCTTCACACCAATTGATGTCAACTGTGCAACAAGCATGTTAAATGCATTTAGGTGTAACAAATCCTCCATCTTCCATCCTCAGAGAGTATAACTTATTTCTTAGGAATAGCTTGTTCACCAAGGATTTGGCCTAATAAACATCTCCTAGCTTCTTCCAAAGTTCTTTCGTGGTCTTCTCCTCATGGACATTTAACAAGACAGAGTCAACTAGATAGAGTCTCACAAGACCCTTAGCCTTCTGATCTTTAAGATCTCAATCAGCTTATGACATTGCCACTGGTTTTACACTAGAAATAGTTTCCCATAGGTCTCAATCAACAAGCATGTCTTCCATCTTAAGTTTCCACAACTTGAAATTACTACCATTAAACTTTTCTACCTCGACTCTTCTGGATGTGCCTGTCATCTCCTTCCTGCAACAAGATTATAGAATACTCTGCATAGACTCCCACTCAATTGAAGATCAGCTAAAAAAACCCCTACCCAACAACTAGGACCAAACATGATTAGGCTTTAATACCAACTGAAAGGAAGCAAGGTACACAGAATATGCTTCCTACACTAATCTAATGAGGGGAGAAGTATGCAAATTCTATTTAAACCTTACAGTTATAATGATGTTAAGACAATAACATTTGAGATTGCAATAATACACACACATAGAAAAGATAGACACAAGATATACCATGGGGAAAACCCTTTCAGGAGAAAAACCCCACACTCCAAAACCTGCACAATGTATTATCAAAACAATAACAGTTTACAATACACTTGCAATGCAAGCTCTCAGGAGTCTTCAAGATGTTGATTTTGGAGATATTCCAGTAGCATAACAGTACCTGTCAATCAAAACTATGCATCTCCTACTCCAAGCACCTATTTAAATAGAGTTTACAAGGCAAATTAAGAAGCTACTAGGGATGGGCCTCCAACTTGGCCTCATGTCCCATTACCCATGCCTAGGGACACTTGTCCAATTTTACAACAAGGTTTTTACACTTATCAGACATGCCTTCCCAATGTGGGCTCCTAATCCCAAGATAGGCTATGACATATGCTCTTACACACCTTACAACTATCATAGAATCTGTCATACATGACAACACTTATAGTTGTAAGAGAATCTATCATAACTAACTAAATATATCATATTCCTCTTACAAAATGTCATAACCCACCTTGGGCACCCAAAGTGGCTCTTCGACACTTGTCTTCACCTATCATAGAACCTTCTATACTTGACTCTTATGCATCATAGGAATCTATCATAACACTTATGTTGGAAACAAGGTAGATAACTGAGAGGGCGTGAATCAGTTATCTTAAATAATTTAACTTTCTATTCTTCTTTAATAGTTAGTGCAGCATCAAAACATATAAGCATGCATAACCATGAGAGAAGAAATAAAATCAATACACATAACACAATGATTTTGACGTGGAAAACCCTGTTAAGGGAAAACCACGGGGTGACTAACCCAAGATTGTATTAGCTGTTAAAAGAATAAGATGTACAAAATGGCACTTGCTAATTAGGGCTCACTTCCCGAGCACACTGCTCACAAGAGGCTCACTGCCTACAAGAGACTCATTGTCTATAAGGTATATAGAATGTAACCAGGTGTTTGAACTGATTAGAAGCATCCACATATGCTAAGGTTCAGTTTTGGTTAGGCTCAATATACTGATCTGCTGCACTTCATTCTTCCTTTGCTTAGTACTATTGTTCTGTCACATACCGGACTTGTATAGCTGCTTCCACACTGCTCTCTGATTTTGTTTGCACACTCTATCACACCACACACACCTTCATACTGAAATCCATCTGGTATATATATCCGTACCAAGGATTTCAACATCTTTCTAGTTGGCAACCAGAATACTGAAGATATTTACTAAACCCTGATCTATCGATTGAATCCATGCTCACAAAGTGATGCGTATCCAAGACATAGAGTTAGAAGTCATAAATCAAGTCAAATGACCATGTATGATCTCTTAAGAAGCTTTATCATCATCAATTTCTCATCCGGATTAAGGTCTGATGCTCTGCTGGTTAGTTCTTGCTCAATTTGCTCTACCTGTCAGGAACCCAACACTGAGGTGCTCATATCTTTTCACTCTTTCATCACCGGAGGCTCAATCTCTAGAATGTGATAGTCATGGTACTCTTCTTAACTTCCCCAAGTCCGTACTTTGCTGAGATACATCATCTAAGAGATCCAGACCTGACTGTCGAACCTTATTGCATGCTCTATTCTTGCTCACCAGACCAAACTACTCTTCAATCTGACTTCTGGTATAGACATACCATGTGCTGTGGATGTGTGGGATGGACTTTTTTGCCATCAATGACAACAATTAAGAAGCCACACAGTGTCTCTTGCCAACAATTTCCCCATTTGGCATTGATGGCAACAATTAGTGAAAAATGACTAAGTGTCATAGCACACTCCCCCTTGGCTAATGTTTTGTCTTATGTACACTTTTATCAGAGCTCCCCCTTAGCTAGATTCTACATTTTTCACTACTCCTCACTCCCCCTTTGACATCAATGGCAAAGGGTGAAATCCGTACACCAAAACTTTCAAAAATCAATCTATATATTGCGGCATAAGTATATATATACATGTTGTACTTACATATACTTTAGTATATCCACAAAGGTGATCTTCAATTGGACAAATTCCATTGCCCAACTCTACTTCATCTTGTCCAAAATTGAGATGTGACCACTTATCAAAAATGTAAAAGCTTTTGTCCTTTTTTAAGTCTGTCAGATCACTGGTCCGGGCTGTGGTTTGAGCATCAGTTAGGGCCTCATGCATTGCCTCTAACTTAGGGATAATTATCACTCTTAGTTCACTTAGCATGATTATTCTATTCTTCTTCTCCTTTTCAAGCCTCTTTATTTCATTAATAGTGGCAATAGTCTAACACTCTTGATTTATTATGGATGAGGTGAGAGGATCAAAATTTTGAGATAAACTTGGCAGTTTACTCTCTTGTTCTTCCACCTTCTTGGCAATATCTGTTGTCACTATGGACCAAGATAGACAAAATTTATATAAATCTCCGCCATCTTTAAGAGCATTTTCTAGGATATTTATCCTAATATCCAAATTTCTCCTATCATTTGCTATAAGTCCTTGTACTTCAGAGAATCTCTTTCCCAAAAACTCTTTCCAGACTTTCTCTTCTACTGATTTCTCCAAGGAATTAAAATGTGTGCTAATAGAATTAACAAGAGATTTCAAGTTACCAGATGAAGAGGCTGAAGGATCCTTCTGGAAGGATGGCATGATCTTCTCCAACACACTGGATGCAATCTCTATCATCTCACAGTCTTCCATGTGAGACTTCAGAAGCTTTTCTTTTGCTTTGGCTTGAGCAAAAGATGCTACCTTTATTGTTTAGACCGGAGAGAGAGAGTCAAAATTGAGTGGTCCTTGAAATAGCTCCGTTTCATCTAATTCCATCATTTCTTTGATTAGGAAGTCTTTAACTGCTTCTACAATGTCTCTTTCCAGAGACAAAGTCTTCTTTCTTTCTGTAGTCTTAGAACTATCACCTGGGCTCTTCCTTGTTTGATCTTCTTCTCTTCCCTTTATCTCTTCTTCTTGACTTGCTTTCTTCTCTTTTCTTGTTTCTCCTTTAGTTCTAGAGTGAGCTGGGGGATCCAGAAGAGAGATGTTTACTTCTTCATGGGCTTCCTCTTCTAGAACAGAGGAATTCAAGTCCTTAGTTTTCTCCTCTCCTATCTCCTTTGACTCTTCTACAATTTTCTCAGTAGAATCTTCCTTTAATGTACTTAATCCTTCGACATCCATGGCAGAAGATTCATCACTTATGTCGTTAATAATAGGAAGATTGAATCTTTTAAATGCATTCTGGAGGATGTCTTCTATCTCTTTTGCCACCTGATCAGTCTCTCTGAGCATAAGCTTGTTCATTTTGGCTTTGCTCCAGAACTCATCCTTACAATCCTTGAAGATCATGTTCATTTGTTTTGGAGTGATGGAAGGATAGAGCTGAATAGCTATCTATTCCCAGATCTCCATATCCTTTTCCTTGGCATTGTCTTTTCTGAGTTCATGTACTTTCTCTAAACTCTTGGGGATTAGAGAGATGATTTCAATGAATGCTTTATTATATATGTTTAAGTACTTAACTGTAGCTTCTTCCAAGATCCTTTTGTCTGTGTCACTAAACTCATCATAGATTTCTATAATTGGTTGTAGATTCCCATCCACAGTAACTACCTTTATGACATCATCAATGGGGAGTGTAGGTCTTTCAACAAATTCTTCTACTTATTTTTCTTTGTTTTTGTCAGCAGATGATTCCATAGAAATCTTCTTTTTCTTCTTCATTTTCTTAACCTCCTCATCTGTCTCTATCTCTTCATCATCCTTTTGACTTATATAGGATCTTGTAGCCTTGGTTTTGGTTCTCTTTTCTCCCTTTCCGGATGTCTTTACTTCCGGTTTGGAGGATTTTGAGCTCTTAGAGGTGGTAGGTGCAGAACTCTTTAAGGATCTAGTCCGGGAGGGGGCTTGCACCAAATCACTTTCTTTTTCTGCATCTTGTCTCTCTTTCTCTGCTCTTTATAGTTTCTCTCTATTTGCATCGACTACTTCTTTTGAAATGCCATATCTTTTGGCAACTTCCTCTACTTCTCTTCTCACTTTTCTTTTCATCTCCAGTTGTCTTAGCTCAACATGAATTTTCACACTCAATTTTTGAAAGGTTCCAAACCTTTCTGCCTCAGGGTGCTTAGGTTGACTTAGTAGGTGTTGGACATGCAGTTCTAGAATTTTCTCATCCACCTCATAGGCCATTGGTATAATCCAGACTATTCTGTGCTCTACTGCCTCCATTAGGCATTGATCAGTGCCTACCATGAAGCACACTGTATCCTTCTATTTTTCAACGAGAGATTGGGGGATTATCTCTCTGGCCTGCATCATGCCTTGGAAGTTTTTGAAGTAACCCTAGAGTGTTGTACTTTGTGCCTTGGCATCACCAAGCCCATACATATAGTCTCTGATTTGTATGGAAATTGATTTATCATTTTGCCATACCCAACCACTGGATCCAGGTAGCTCATTCATATAGTAAAAGAATAGACATAGTATTAGGCCACCGTACTTAAATGAATTCTTCTTATCCTTCTTTATTTTCTACAAATTTTCTAACAGTTGGCTCAGAAGAAGCTCGCATAAATCATAGTCTGCATTTTTCCTTAGCATTTCATATGTAGTATATATAGCAGTTCTAGATACTGAATTGTCCCTACTGGAGTGATAGATTTTGTAACCAATTATCATAGAGGCAAATTTGATGTCTGAATCTATGATGTCTTCTATTGTCATTGCTCTCTTGTCAAACTTTGATCCAGTAGCCTCACTTACTATTTGGTTCTTGATGGATTTGAGAGTAGGCAACCCACCGGATGAGTGCAAACTGGTTACTACCCTAATGGCATCTTTTGTGATCTTGAATGGCCTCATCAACCACATGAAGTTGTCATGTATTCTGCTCAAAACATACTGGACCTATTCATCCTCTGTAAAATAGGAAAAGTGGATGTAATGCCCAAAATGTTTATCCCGGATGGCCTTGTATTGAGGTTTAAATTCAAATGTTTCATCTACTAATTGCTTGTGATAGATATCCATCAGTTTGGATTCCCCAAATTCCTCAATATCGGTGTGTATGTATACCTTAACATCTTCTACATGCAGAACCCCATGTGGAATGCTAGAGAAGGCACCTAAGGGATCAACTTCTAGGGATTTGTAAGGATGTTTCTTGAACTTAGGGTATAGCCTATCTATGAACTTAACAAAATTTAGAGTAGCCATCTTGCAAAAAGATTCAGAGAGAGATATTTAAGAATAGAAATACCTTTTTATTCTTTTAGGGTTCACGAAATAAGCTGGAAAAGATCGCTAGTTGAATCAGATTCTAGTTGATCTTTGAGAGGGTTGAAGCAATCTTGTTTGCAGACCCTTTTCTTTCTTCTTCTTGGGTGCAAATGTGCAAATGATGAATAAAAGAATCCTTATATCTTTGTGCAAACCCTAATTTCTTATTGCAATAAATGCACACCTTAAGTCATTCTAGTTCCCTTGTTCTAAGAGAGATCCTTCCTAATCACTGAGATGCACTTAGACTTATTCTTGGTGATAATTGATAATGTATCTCCCTTTCTCCAATCATTCCATTTATTCGTAGATCCAAATATTTCAATTTTAAATCATACCAAATCTAACTATGAGAATCCTGCTTTTGTTGAATGACTGTTAAACCAGATTAATATTGAATGATTAACCTCTTCAAATTCTTTGCGAATCTTTCATATTTTTACCAAGGGTTATTTAGATGTTTATCTGAGAGCCTTTAATCTGCAACTTTCCATGTGCCAATTTCAGGCACCAATTGACTGGCTGGGGGAAATTATTTTCCTTTGTGACTCCCCCTAAGCCAGAGCTCATCTATTTAGTTTCTGAAAGCAATATCAGCACCAGATTCTGGTGCAGATCCATCCCCTACATTTTATGTACTTCTCTTCACCCAAATCTTGTTCATCTCCCTTTGAACTTCATCCACATTCACTTTTCCTTTTCCTTTGTCCTAATTTTGATTATGATGCACCGGACCCCTTTTATCCTAATTCTTACTTCTGTAGAATTTGGCAATATGACCGGGTCTATTGCAATTGTAGCAAGCTATATTTCTTTGCATATTTGATTGATATCCTCTTGATCTGCATTGATTAGCCATATGTCCCATTCTATTTCATGCAAAGCATCTACCATTGAATGAATTGTTTATTTGCATATTTCTACATTCATGAGATTTGTGACCATACCTTTTGCAGTTAAAACACTATCTGGAGAAGGATGAATTAGTCTGATTCATTCTTCTTCTACATTGATTTGCTTTATGACCAAAGTTATTGCAATTGTAGCAGTATCCATTGAGGATGGATATCTTTGAGCATTTGGTTGTCTTATCGGAGGTCTTCTAGGCTTGTACCTTAGATTTCTTGATCTAAAGTTCTTTTGACTAGATCTAGAGATTTATCCTTTCTCATATCCCAAGCCATGCTTGTCATCTACCCTCTTTTGGCTTTCAAGAAGAACTTCAAGTCGAGTAGAGCATATCTTGAATTTTTCTTTGTATTCATTTGTTGTTTGAAGATCCCTTTTAAGAGTGTCTATCTGATTTTCAAGTTGTTCTCCATTATCTCTAGCTTCTTCAAGATCAGATTCCAGATGCTTGATTATTCTATCCATTTTGTGGTAGTCTTCTGACTTCTCTTTGAGAGACTATTTTAGATTGTCTTCCATTTTTCTTTTCTCTTCAATTTCTTGAGTGAATTTCATAACCCCTAATTCCATTTCATGTCTTACCATAATGACCTCTTTTGATATCTTCTCACATAACTTGTTTTTCTCATTTAGATCTTCATTACTATCATTGGCTTCACTTTGACTTGCTAATTGTTGAAGAAGATCCTTTCTCTTTTTCACAGAGATACTTAGTTTTTCTTTTAGTTCATTTATGAAGTCATCAACTTGCTTGAGTCTTTCCCTCAGGTTATTGACTTCAGAGTGAGATTGCTCAAGATCATCTAGGGCAAACTGAAGTTGTTCCCTCATACCATACATATCCATTGAGATTCCTTGATCTTCCTCAAGCTGTTAGGCTCTGTTTGGAGGAACTTGGCTCTGATACCAATTGTTGGAAACAAGGTAGATAACTGAGAGGGGGAGTGAATTAGTTATCTTAAATAATTTAACTTTCTGTTCTTCTTTAACAATTAGTGTAGCATCAAAACATATAAGAATGCATAACCATGAGAGTAGAAATAAAATCAATACACATAACACAATGATTTTGATGTGGAAAACCCTGTTAAGGGAAAAACCACAGGGTGACTAACCCAAGATTGTATTCTTTGTTAAAAGAATAAGAAGTACAAAATGGTACTTACCAATTAGGGCTCATTGCCCAAGCACACTGCTCACAAGAGGCTCACTACCTAGAAGAGACTCACTGTCTATAAGGTATATAGAATGTAACTAGGTGTTTGAACTGATCAAAGGCATCCACATATGCTAAGGTTTAGTTCTGGTTAGGCTCAATATACTGATCTACTACACTTCATTCTTCCTTTGCTTAGTGCTACTATTCTGTCACATACCAGACTTGTATAGCTGCTTCCACACTACTCTCTACTTTTCTTTGCATACTCTATCACACCACACACATCTTCATACCGAAATCCATCTAGTATATATATCTGCACCAAGGATTTTGACATCTTTCTAGTCGGCACCCAGAATACTCAAGATATTTACTAAACCCTGATCTGTCAGCTGAATCCATGCTCACAAAGTGATGTGTATCCAAGACATAGAGTTAGAAGTCATCAATCAAGTTGGCCAACCATGTATGATCTCTTTAGAAGCTTGATCATCATCAATTTCTCATCTAGATTAAGGTCTGATGCTCTGTTGGTTAGTTCTTGCTCAGTCTGCTCTTCCTGTCAGGAACCCAACACTTAGGTGCTCATATCTTTTCACTCTTTCATCACTGAAGGCTCAATCTCTAGAATGTGATACTCATGGTACTCTTCTTGACTTCCCCAAGTTTGTACTTTGCTGAGATACATCATATGAGAGATCCGGACCTGACTGTCAGACCTTGTTGCATGCTCTGTTCTTGCTCACCAGACCAAAATACTCTTCAATCTGACTTCCGGTATAGACATACCATGTGTTGCGGATGTGTGGGATGGACTTTGTTGCCATCAATAACAACAATCAAGAAGCCACATACTGTCTCTTGCCAACAAATTATGCGTCATAACTCCTTACACACTTCATAAGATGCTGACACATGGCAGAAAACCTCTACCACAATATGGGACACCTATCCTCCATGTGAGGAAAAAATCAACTTCCTTGTCACCTCCCAGTCATTAACAAGTCACCATGTCAAGTTACTAGATGATGGAGCACGGTAAGCAATAAAGTTACTACACAGTAAAAAGTAAATGCCAGAAATTTACCAAGGTTGAGACACCTTAACTCCCCATATATTCAAAATACCTGTAGATGCAACCATGATGTATCACTTTGCCACAATTCAGAGTTGAAGGAGAGTTGATTTCAAGCTTCAATGCTAGATTCTAGAAGATGTATTCCAAACTAACTACTCCTTATAATGTTGATGATGAGTCTGATAGGTTAGTTTACTACTCAGCTCTAGATCCTTTAACATCTATGTTCATTAGGAGGACACATCCTACCATAACATCCTTGTTAGGTGCTTTTGAAGAAGTAGTCAAAGTTAATCAGTAGTTAACACTAGGTTTGCCACCTAACTTAAGATATCTTGCATATCCTAGTCAACCACAGGCTAGTGGATCTTTAATGCCTCCAGCTGTGATGTCTCATCTACTGCAAGTGCCTCCACTTAGCATCATGCCCGCTCAGGGAAATGGTCGGATCATACGTCACCCTAGACATGCACCTCAAGATGCTGCACAAAATAATAATAGCAATTCATTCTTCCAATCTCATTAGAATATTGTAGTACCTAAAGTGCAAGAAGAAAAGAATTATAACAAAGAGATATTGGCTCAGTTAAGAAAGCTAACTGCTGAGGTCACTCATCTGAGAGGTTAGAACTATTATTCTTAGTCTAATGCTCAAAACTAGAATAGAGGATATCCTAATAGAGGATATGGCAACAATAATGAAAGATCCAGATATCCTAATAGGAGATACAATAATGAGAGGAACTTCAACAACAATAATTATAGTGCAGCTATGCCACCAAGAGTGTGGAGCTCTAGACCAAACAATGGTTCATTGCCATCACCTCTAGATAACTAGCCCCCTACTAAACCTAAGAAAACAACTAGAGTTAATTTAGTAGAAGTTGCACTCACCAATTGGTGCAGGACGCATAATACAAATGCACATGCTGAGTTGGACTGTCTGCAGTTCAAAATTGTAGCTAGCATATTCCAAGCTGAAGTGTTATACACTGCAAGAGAGACCTCCTTTCCTGAAGGTGTTGAGATTGTTCCCCTAGGATATGATTCATCCATGGTGTTGGGAAGTTCCTTCTATCATCAGGATCATCAAATGACCGCAATACCTGAAAACTATACCCTAACATGTGAGGAATATGCCCTAGCCTTTGAGACAAATTATGTTTTTCCTTTTGAGGATGAAAATGATCCTAAACAAGAAGATGAAGAGGCTCATGCATACTAGCAATAGTATCAGTTGAGACATAACTATAACCTTAGGAGCAATCCTAATCACCCTGTTGGTCCTTTGACCACATCCATCCCTCTTAATAATTTCAACACACCTCTGAATCCTAAGGTTAGTAATAATCTGGGACCTCCAAAGGTGAATACATAGAACTTTACACCACTGACAATAGTAGCAAAAGCTATGAACCAGTTGCCTGAATCTGACAAGCTTATTACCTACCTTGTTGAGGAAATGAAGAAGATAAAGATCAGTCTCTCTTTATCAGAGTTACTGAAAACCCCTGTCATCAAGAAAGATTTTCTGAAGTCACTAGATGAACCTGCAGCTAAAGAAGATAATCCTAGTCAAATTCCTAATCATATCCCCGCTAGAGATCCAACACCTAGGGATAGTGTTGTCAAACCAAGAGTGCAAGCCACCATTCATACTGTAGATGCAGCATAGATGACCTTATACAAAGATAAATTAGAGTCACTCCCTTTCTTACTTACACTTAGGATCTTTGGTAAGAACCTGAATAATTGTCTTGTAGATTCATGTGCTTCTACCATGTGATGCCCTTGTCTATTTATCAGACCTTAGGTTTGCATCCAACAAAATCACTCAAGAAAGTGACTCAACTAGACAAGTCAGAGGTTAGTGTGGTAGGAGAGTTGACACACATCTACATGCAACTTGCATCTGATCCCAAGGTGCAACATTATAGAGAAATTTAGGTTTTTGACATACCTGACACATATGCCATGCTCCTTAGAAGAGATTGGTCCAAGACATTAAATGGTTACATGTCTATGGATTTCTCTCATATGTGGTTGCCATGGAAGGGAATCCCTAATCAACTTATAATTGAAGTTGAACCCAGGATGAAACATATGATAATCAAGTATAATCACACTAATGAGATATTGTATGTAGATGTTGAACTAGGGGTATATGCATTAAGACCTCAAACAGTCAAAATAGAAGAGGTGCTGATGTGTAGTATGCACATAAATGAAGGTAATGAAAAAGATGAAATTGTGATTGAGACAAAGTCCATGCCTAAATATACTTATAGCTCGACTAATGAAGATGAAGTGGATCACTTACATGAATTTGAGAAGTATCTGGCCAAAGAAATTTAGAGATGTCAATTGACAGGGACATCCGTAGAGGATATACTAATGACCGGATGGTGTAGACTACATGAGGATGTACACTCAAAAAGCACATGTGAAGCATGTCTGGACATGATTGAATTAGAAAGAATATGCATACAAAAAGGATCGTCATGGTCCAAGGTAAGTGAAATACTTGTTGCTAATGATCATGATCATTTGTTGTTTTCTTCAAATACAAAAGAACATTAATAGGAAGCCCTTCAGGAAAATGTCCTGGTGCCTAGCTCAAAAGAGATGTTGTTATGTGATGATGCACATTCTAATGAGAAGATAAGTACAATCACACTGGGCACTAACTATCTCATTGAGTCTAATTATGAGTTATTAGACGAGGATAGAGGGAGTCATTTGACACAATTTGAGGAATTCTTGTCTAAGTAAATTCAAAGACACATTTTGTAGGGAATTCCACTACATCATGCACTAATCGAAGGATGGTGTAGGCTTCATGAGGCTTCACATTCAGAGACAACTTGCACTCTATGTCTACACATACTAAACAAAGAAGAGTGGTTGTGCTCAAGGGATATTCCTGAAGATACAGAAAGAAGAGTTACAACATCTCCTAACGAGAGATATGACGATGTCAATTTAATGAAAAGAGAAGATAATCAACATGATGATGCTCAAAAGAAACAAAAGGAGGATGTTATAGTTCCACTAAAACTTCCAGATGTAATGAATGATATACCACAGAAGATTAAATGGATATCTACAGGAGCAGCTGCATGTGCCAACAAAAAAAGACAAGGTCCTAATAAGCCCTTAACAGAGGACAAACCATGGATTCTTAGATTTGATGGCTCCAAGTCAAAGCAGGGAGCTGGAGTAGGTGTAGACCTAATTAATCCATAAGGGAAGTCATTCCTTGCAGCATACAGGTTGCAGTTTCTATGCACCAATAACATGGCTAAATATGAAGCCTTGATACATGGTTTGTTGTTTTCTCTCAAGAAGAATGTGAAGGTTCTACATGTCTATGGATACTCAGAACTTGTAGTGAAACAAGTTAGAAACATCTATGCATGCAACTATAAAAGGCTATCTAGTTACAGACATAAATTTTGGGACTTGATAGAAAGCTTTGATGCTTTCAATAGCATGCATGTTCCAAGGGAACTTAATCATCTGGCAGATGCCAAGATAGAATGGACCCCAAAGGCAAAGGCGACATTTGAAGATATAAAAATAGCCATTGTTGATGCTCTAGTCCTGATTAGTCTAGACTACACCACAAATTTCTACATCTACTCTTTTGCATCAGAACACACATGTGTAGCTATCTTAACTCAAAGGAGTGAAACAAAGAAGGAGAAACCCATTGCATTCATGAGCTCCCCATTTAGAGATGCAGAGCTCAAGTATATGGATGTAGAGAGACAGGCTCTTGCATTAGTTAGAGTTGTAAAGAAATTCAGGCATTATATACTAAGAAGCAAAGTAATTGTAGTGCCAAATTCCATTATGAAGATGCTCCTCATGTAAAGTGAACCAGAAGAGAAGAGAGCTAAGTGGATTACTGTACTACAAGAGTATGATATGGACATAACTCTTATGAAATTAGTCAAGAGACAAGCCCTTAGTCAAATGATTATTGAAAGTGATCCCAATCTGACAAGCTGACAATATGTAGTAGACGGAGAAGGACATGATGATTGGTACTCTGATATCAGGCATGTCTTGATCACTGGGAGATGTCCACCTAATATGCATGCATCCTAGAGAAGAGCTCTGAGGATCAAGTCATAGAAATATATGATCCAAGGAGGAGTCTTATTCAAGAAAAACTATGAGGGGATATACCTCATGTGTTTAGACAAGCAAGAGGCTGCTAAAGTCCTTTTTGAACTACATGATAAGTTTGGTACATCCCATGGATCACACCTGGCTACCACACATGCCATCTTAAGGGCAAGGTACTATTGGCCAACTATCCTTAAGGATACAACTGAGCACATTAAATGCTACCACACATGTCAAACTACTTTAAACAAAGAAAAGTATGTAGCTCAACCATTGCAACTTGTGATGGAGATGCACCTATTCACACAATGGGGTATGGATTTCATCAATCCAATCAACCCTCCATCCTCCGCGAGACATAGGTATGTGTTGACCATTATAGATACTCCACCAAATGGATAGAAGCCATCTGCAACAAGACATTCACCTCAGAAGATGTGATCAGATTTCTATAAAGCAACATCACCACCAGCTATGGAATCCCTTATGCTCTAGTTTGTGACAATGGACTTGTTTTTGCATCTCTTAATTTTTCAAGTTGGGCATTTGACCAAGGGATAATTTTAAAGTTTTAATCTAATTACTATCCCTAGGGTAAGGGCCTAGCTAAATCAACCAATAAGAATCTATTAAATATCATCAAAAAGTTAATTGAAAATAACCCTAGGGAGTGGAACACTTTACTTAAGTATGCCCTCTGGGTAGACAGGACTAGAATTAAGACTGCCTTGGGAAATTCCCCCTACCATTTGGTGGCATTGGCAATAAGAAAGAGGTTAGTTTGTTGCAACTGATGCACTTAGAAGAGAAACAAGACAAGGCCATTGACCAATTTGCTAAACATCAAGCTATAGTCAAATGCTGGTTTGATAAAACAGCTAGAATAAAAGCTTTCAGGATCTCAAATTTGGTCCTATCATGGGATAAAGCCCACAAAAGGAAGGATGATCATGGAAAATTTGATAAACTATGGATTGGCCCCTTCCAAATATGAGAAATTTTAGGCGACAACACCTATAGGATCAAGACTTTAACAGGTGAGGATGTTCTATTGCCAGGCAATGGACAATTCCTTAAACACTACTTTCAGGCCTAGGTAGGTTAGGTCAGGATAATGTATTATATCTATATTTTGTGTAGTTGTTTGTATAGTTTGTTTTGTGTGTTTGCTTTGTTTTTTTGTTGTTGAGTCCCTATTTTGGTCAGGCAAGATAGCGCACCTTTCCACTTCATAAAACTAGTGAAATTGTTAGAATTCAAGAAATGAACACAAATTCCTACATAGGTTGTAGCTCTTATCAGTTTAAGTACTTTTCATCAGGTCTATGATATCCTATTCATCAGTGGTAATTCTTTTGTTCAAGGAGATGCTCACAAGATACACCTAATAAACTTGGATTTATTGAAGCCACTAGTGTAGTGTTAAGTGAAAAATCTAAAGACTTGCCCTTGCTACCATTGTAATTCTCAACCTAAACAAGCAAGTGTCCACTCCTTGCAAATGTGCTTACATGATCATATCTTGTGAATACTAAAAATAGAAAGAAATATATTGAATATAAAAAAATACTTACACCATCCAAGTAACTCTACTGGGTCTATGGACTCATGTCTGGCAGTAGGGCTCTAGTTGGGAGAATTGCAAAGATAACCTTACTGGGGCTATAAATGCCTGCTAGTAGCAAGGCTCTATCTAGGTTTGGCTATGAGGGTTAAATCAAACTATGTAGATTAACACCTATCAATAGTATTTTCAACTTATCTTCTAGATGAAGGAAATGAATCACATGCACACATCTGATTCCTTCTCGTTATATTGCTATAATGATGAACATGTTATCATTTAGGAAGGTCAGGATGCTTATGTTTGATAAGAGCTAGAACATTATATCCTAATTTGTCTTCATCTCTTGAATTATTTGAATCTTAGTTGTTTTCTTTGGTGGCAAGTTGTTGTTGTTGAAATTAGGGTAGACAACTAAGAGGGGGGGTGAATTAGTTGTCACAAAACTTTATCTTTTTGCTGCATTTAATCTTCTTTACCACTTATTAACAGATTAATGATATAACCATGAAAGCATGAATGAACAACACATAAGCAGAAACATAATCAACACACATAACACCATGATTTTTATGTGGAAACCCAGTTAAGGGAAAAACCATGGTGGGGGTTAACCCACAAGATTTATTCTTTGTTAAAAGAATAGAAAAATGGGAAGGCACTTGCCTTCAGGCACACTACCTAGAGCTCACTACTCCAAGAGACTCACTGTCTACAAAATATTCACAAGGTTAACACTGAAAGGTTGAACTGGAAAACAACATCTTCTTCATGCCAAGGTTCAGTTCCATTTTAGCTCACAACACCTCTGCTCTACTCCCAAACACTTCTTTGCTACCTTTGCATCTTCACTACTCTTCCTCATCTTCTCTTCCTCTTCTTCTGCTCTACTTTTGGACCTTGCTTAGAATCTTATCATTTTCACTCAAGGACAACTTTTCTGTGACTCAACTACAAGTATTTATATGCTACATCAACCTTGGAATGAACATCAAGGTTGGCATTACAATCATCAACCATTGGAACAATCTCCAAGGTCAGCATTAAAAAAATTTACAAAAAGACTTGACTTAATACAAAATGCTACTTGTGAACCACTAAACTATCAGCCAAAAATAGCTAGGACTCAAATCTTCCTCAAACAACATGCCATGCTCCATAGAACTTCTCTTAGATCATCTACAACATGCACAAATCATCTGGTTAGCCAAAACTAGAAAAAAACAACAACACCCAAGGAGGAATCTTCAACTACGAGCTCAAAAATCAATGTAAACCACCAACACAATAGGCACATAATCTAGAGACCTTCACAAGTACAATGAAATCAATAAGAACAATCGTACCACCTCAAATTACTAGAATCACTTGCATCTTCATACGGGAACTCAAGAACACCAACTATCATGACTGTCACACTAGAAAGATTGCTTGCAAACCTCCAAACCACAAACCACTTGAGTTGAGGATACACACCAAAATCCCAAACATACCTCTAGATCCACAGACCATAATATTCCAATGCAGAGCAATCTGGACCAAATCCTTGTCACTCTATTATCTCTGAACAATTGCAAAACCTAGTTCTACTCAGATGGCCATAACTTCACCAATCCTCCATGCAGACCTCTCAAATCTTGACTAGAGCAACTTCAGACAATCCTCTACAAAACCCTTAAGTCCATAGACTCTGATCTTCATCTCACTTGGAATGCAGAGCAATCTACTTTACTGAACTGCACTATCTTCACTATCTCTGACAAAGAGATATGTTGACATCAATGACAACACATCATAGGAGCATATTTGCAACAATCTCCCCCTTTATCATTTATGGAAAAATATTATGTGAAAAATTGATTCAACAACTAAGACAAGGACTTCTCCCCCTTTCTCTTATCATACCTACAACAACTTTCTTCACTGCTCCCCCTTTCACCAGCAGCTACTTAATTCTTAGTTTTTCACATGACTTCTCTCCCCCTTTGACATCAATGGCAAAGGGCACATATTTGCAATCATCTCTTTCCCTTTTTGTTTCTTAGATAAAACCAAACTGAACTTCAGGATTAACATACTGACTACTCCCCCTGAGTAGCATCCCCTTAACACCAATTCGGATCACAAGATATGACTGTGAGTTCCACCAGACTAATGCACACTAGTGCACCTTAGTTTTGAATAAGAGGGGTAATAACCCCTAGCTTCACTCTAAGATACTCAAAAGTGTCCTTAGGTAGAGGCTTAGTGAAGATATCCATAATCTGATTCTTTGAAGGAACAAACTCAAATCTAACTTCATTCTCATTTACCTTCTCTCTCAAAAAGTGAAAATTGATGGATATGTGCTTTGTCTTTGAGTGCAACACCAGATTCTTTGAGATGTTTATTGCACTTGAATTATCACAAAAGATTGTAATAGGCTCTTCAAACACAATTCTAATATCCTTCAACATTTGCTTCATCCATAAAACTTGAGTACAATTACTTTCTGCTGCTATATACTCTACCTATGCAGTGGACAGAGATATTGCCTCCTGCTTTTTGCTCAACCAAGAAACCAATCTCTTTCCCAAGAAAAATGCACCACCACTAGTACTCTTCCTGTCATCCACATCTCCTACCCAATCAACATCTTTGATCTATACATGGTTATGAGTATAGACAGCAGTACCCATAGCCTCTCTCTAATAGACATGTGGAACATTTGCCTCCATCATCATGTTTATAGAAGCATCTTTAATAGTTTGGTTCTTCCTTTCCACAACTCCATTCTGCTGAGGAGTCCTAGGAGCAGATAATTATCTTCTTATTCCATGCTTTTCACAAAATGCCTTAAACTCACCGGAGGTAAACTCTCCACCTCTGTCAGACTTCACACCAATCTCATTCTCCACCATAGCCTTGAACATCTTGAATCTATCAAGAGCCTCTAATTTCTGTCTTAAAAAAATGACCACATCATATAGGAGTAATCACCAATCAGCAACATAAAGTATCTATCTCCTTGAAAGCTCCTAACTCTCGTAGGGCCACACAAATTAGTGTGCATAAGTTCCAACAAT
This sequence comes from Cunninghamia lanceolata, assembly GCA_027924645.1. NCBI lineage: Eukaryota > Viridiplantae > Streptophyta > Pinopsida > Cupressales > Cupressaceae > Cunninghamia > Cunninghamia lanceolata. The sequence continues at coordinate 4,781,769 of BSBN01000523.1, read as the reverse complement.
CCACTTGAAAATTGTTCTTTACTTTTGAATGTAGCTCTATTCTATTCACCCAACTGACATTACTTACACATGCTATTAGTAGATTTCACAAGCTTTGGAAGATCTCTCATAGCCTCTAATCTATGTACCAGATGCAATCTCAGTTTCAAAGCTTCCCAAAATTCTACATTTTCCATCCTTGAATCGAAGATCATACTCTTTGTCAACCAACTGATCCCTTATAAGATCTATCACAGTCCTGATCTCCTTAATAGCAGCAAGTCTATGCTTGTATGAAGCAGGTAAGGATCTGAGTACCTTGGCAACAATCTTTGATTCTTTCAATTTTCCACTAGCATACCTGATACTGCACAAGTTCATTCACCTTCAGCATGTAGGAAGTGATGTTTTCATCTTCACTCATCATGTCAGATTCAGGCACACAAAATTTGGTAGGGGATTTATGATTTTCTTTACTACTCCCCCTTAGCCAAAGCTCCTATTTCAATTCCTGGAGGAATTATCAGCACCAAATTCTGGTGTGGATCCATCACCATCATTCATTACACCTTTCTTCACCCATGTTTTGTTCATTTCATTCTGGATCTCATTCACATCTGCTTTGTCCTTGCCTTTATCTTGTCTCTGCACATTCTTTTTTCTATTTACCAAACTTTTTCTATCAACATTCCTACTTCTACAGAATCTTGCAATATGACCGGATCTGTTGCAAGTAAATCATGCAATATTTCTTTGCTCATTTACTTGATTTCCTCTTGATTTGCACTGAGTAGCCTTGTGTCCAAATCTATTGCATGCAAAACATTTGCCATTGAAAGAATTGACATTTCCTCTATTGTTAATGTTATTCATCATCATACTTCTGCATTCATTGGATCTATGACCATACCTTTTACAATTTAAGCATTGATCAGAGAAGGATGGACCACTTTGATTCACTCTACTTCTACACTGAGTAGCTCTATGACCAAATTTATTGCAATTGAAATAATTTCCATTGAAGGATGGATACCTTTGGGCATTAGGCTATCTGACGGAGGTCTTCTAGGTCTATTTCTCTAATTCCTTGATCTAGGATCTAGAGCTTTCACCTTTCTCATATCCCAGACCATGCTTATCATCTGCCATTTTCTGACTATCAAGCAACACCTCATGTTTAGTTGAGCTTATCTTGAACTTCTCTTTGTATTCATTTGCAGCTTCTAGGTCATGTTTGAGAATGACAATTTTCCTTTCAAGTTGTTCCTCATTATACCTAGTTTCTTGTAGATCAAACTCTAGATGGCCAATTATTCTATCCAATCTATAGTACTCTTCTATTCTTTCTTTAAGAGACCGATTTAGGTTTTCTTTAGTCTTCTTTCTTTCCTCAATTTCTTTAGTTAGTCTCATCACCCTGGATTCCATCTCATGTTTTAGGACAACAACTTCTTTTGCTAGCTTTTCACATTCCTTTGTCTTCTCCTTTAGAGCCTTATCCATGCCATTACCTTCCTACTAATTTTCTAACTGGTGAAGTAGATCCTTCCTCTTTTCCATGGATTTGCTCAGTTGCCCTTTCAAAGTCTTAATGAAATCCTCAGTATCTTTAAGGTTCTCTTACAGTTCTTTGACTTCTACTCTAGACTGATCAAGATCTTCTAAAGCAACTTGAAGTTGTTCATTAATTCCATCAGAATACCTGAATGAACCCATTGAAACACCTTCCCAGATCTTCCTCAAGCTGTTAAAGTTCTTCCATGGAACCTCACTTTGATACCAATTATTGAAATTAGGGCAGACAACTGAGAGGGGGGTGAATCAGTTGTCACAAAACTTTATATTTTTTTTGCATTTAATCTTCTTTACCACTTATTAACAGATTAATGATATAACCATGAAAGCATGAATCAACAACACATAAGCAAAAACATAATCAACACACATAACACTAGGATTTTTATGTGGAAACCCAGTTAAGGGAAAAACCATGGTGGGGGCTAACCCACAAGTTTTATTCTCTGTTAAAATAATAGAAAAATGGGAAGGCACTTGCCTTCGGGCACACTGTCCAGAGCTCACTGCTCCAAGAGACTCACTGTCTATAAAATATTCACAAGGTTAACACTGAAAGGTTGAACTGGGAAACAACATCGTCTTCATGCCAAGGTTCACTTCCATTTAAGCTCACAACACCTCTGCTCTGCTCCCAAACACTTCTTTGCTACCTTCACATCTTCACTGCTCTTCCTCTTCTACTCTTCCTCTTCTTCTGCTCTACTTTTGGACCTTTCTTAGAATCTTATCATTTTCACTCAAGGACAACTTTTCCCTGACTCAACTACAAGTATTTATATGCTACATCAACCTTGGAATGAACATCAAGGTTGGCATTATAGTCATCAACCATTGGAACAATCTCCAAGATCAGCATTACAAACATTTACAAAAAGACTTGACTTAATACAAAATACTACATATGCACCACTACACTATCGGCCAAACATAGCTGGGACTCAAATCTTCCATGAACAACATGCCACACTCCATAAAACTTATCTTAGATCATCCACAACATGCACAAATCACCTATTCAACCAAAACTGGAAAGAACAACAACACCCAAGGAGAAATCTTCAACTACAATCTCAATCATCAATGAACCACCTGTTGGCTGAGTCTACTTGTGCATTGGAACTGGAAAACCCATATGCCAATTCAGAAATAAAGACCAACAGATTTATACGGGAGGTTGCGTGAGCTGCCTCCCCTTCACTTCTAGTTCTGCTACACCAAGGGGGGTATCCCTATAGCTAAAGATTTAACGTTCAACTCACCTAATGACACAAAGATCTAGTTTTACAATAATAGGTAGAATAGTCTCATGTGTGGACCAAGATTTGTGTGATAAATCACAAGGTTGGCAATGTTCTTGGACATATGTGTCTGGTCAAGTATGAGAGCATGCAGGGGGTTTCTAATCCTACTCCTACAACTAACAGGTTGGAAATATGAATGGATTGGTTTGATGGTTTGGATGTAAGATAGGGGTTTTGGATCATAACTACTTCACAAGAAGCATACTGGTGCCTATCTCTAGGCAAGGAGTCAACTAGACGTATACAAGAGAATGGCTTGCAACTAGCATTCGAGTTTCAAGGGGTTAGGACTGGTATTTTCCTTACAAACACCACCCAAGGATAAGTATTTAACTGTCTCTACTTATGAATATCCTAGCTAACATACAATCTTCTCCACACTTTAACCTAAAACAATTTAATCCACTCCTTGAATGGAAGTTACAGATTAAGCATGTGGTACAGCAAGACTATACCCTAGAATCTGAGAAACCCTTAGCAACCAGATTCAAAAGAAGAAAATGCATACAACAAATGGAGATAGATAGATAAACACATGCAAAAATGCATTTTTCATATACAATGACAAAAAACTAAATATATGTGCAAGATATACTTCAGATGCAACTCATAAACTCCACAGAGATATAACAGACAAGAAATGCTCTGTATTTCATTATTCACACAAAAAATTGCCCAAGTCTTCAACAACCCCCAAAGAGTAACACAACTTGCTTTTTAATACCAAGGCTGTAAAACTCAGCAAAATTAATTACAAGACAAATCAAAAATCTACCAGATACAATGCATGAGAAATGGTGCTCAGAAATAGTAAATGCAGCAAAGAGACAAAGAGGAATGAGCAGGTGAACTCAGGATTTGCACCGCTGCCCAGGGATTTTCTTCATCAATCAGGTGGTTGACCTATCAAGTCCATCGATCATCCTTTGCAAGTCTGCCATTATTTCCTCACCTGCCCATAGGCCCCTTTGAAATGTAGCAACAGATGCATTTTCTATTTTCCCACTCAAAAATGATTGCAAATACACATGAAAAAACCTTCGCTGTGGGTTCAAAACATGACCATCGATCAACTCCCATCACCAGGATCAACAGCTCCCAAAAAATATTGAAAAGTCACCAACCAATGATTACGTGCCACATAGGCACTCCATATTCCTATCGCTAACTTTTCACTTTCTCCATTTTGCCATTTCACCCTTGTATATGCATGTTCAAATGCATATACAATCGTCTGATATATAAGTTGGACCTCAAACACTTACTTGCCATATTTGATTTCCCCATCGGGTCCAAAATGCATATATTTCATTGCACCTATCGCAATGTATATCTACATATACATTCACCTTATACATACAAGGCACAGATTTCAAATTTTCATAAAGCATACTGAAGTTGCTTTGAAATCTGGCTTGTATCCTCTATTTGTATCATTGCCATGTATATCAGCACATACAAACACCCAATATACATGCTACAGACCCCAAACTTGTATGAAGCATCTTGGAATCCTATTTGGGTCCGGAATGCATCTTTTCACTTGTATGTTTTGAATGTATGTCAATGTACATACAACTGCCATTGTATACAACTGGTGGCTGACCCATTTTCTCTCTCCTTTGTACATTTCATTCCACATCGCATATACAAATGCAATGTACAAGCCACGGATGCCACTACTGCTCACAGCCTGATTTGAATCCCTTTGGAATCCGCATTGTATGTTACTCGTTGCATATTAAACATACAACACAATGTATAAACCCTTTGATATAACTGTAGAATCTACGACAGAATATTCCAAGAATGCACCTGAACGCCATATACAAACTTGAGATACATGCAATAGTGGGCCCTACCAAATGTATATCTTCTTCTTTGTATGTTACCAAACATACAAGGCCCCATGTATGTTTTTCCTTGCACATCCAGTGAATGTATCTGTGCCCTTGCCACTGTAGCAAATGCATATGCACCCTTGTATATACAAAGACATCTGCACCTTAACTAATTTTTGCATTTTTTACAACTGTAGAGACCGAAAGTGTTAGGATTTTTTGGATTTTTGGGAAGGGGCTTGCATATACATATTCAGGTACCAACACCACCAACACAACAGGAACACAATCTAGAGGCCTCCATAAGCACAATGAAATCAACAAGAACAACCACACCACCTCAAATTACCAGAATCACTTGCATCTTTATATGGGAGCTCAAGAACACCAACTGTCATGACTGTCACAGTAGAAAGATTGCTTGTGGACCTCCAAACCACAAACCACTTGAGTTGAGGATACACACCAAAATCCCAAACATACCTCTAGATCCACAAACCATAATAGTCCAATGCGGAGCAATCCAGACCAAATCCTTGTCACTCTGTTATCTCTGAACAATTACAAAACCTGGCTCTACTCAGATGGTCATAACTTCACCAATCCTCCATGCGGACCTCTCAAATCTTGATTAGAGCAACTTCAGACAATCCTCTACAAAACCCTTAAGTCTACAGACTCTGATCTTCATCTCACTCAGAATGCGGAAAAGTCTACTTTATTGAACTGCACTATCTTCACTGTCTCTGACAAAGAGATATGTTGACATCAATGACAACACGTCATAGGAGCATATTTGCAATAGTTGTGTGGTTACACAACATGCCCTATTTTGCCCCACCAAAATAGGGCCCCACCTTTTTGCTTGTGCTTGGCTTTCTTGTTCCCTTTTCTTTTACACATTATGGTAAAATCAGTAGCAGATGTATGTCAGGATCTCATCCTATACATATCAGGGCCTCAAGACATAGGTCGAATTTTTAAAGCTAGAATTTGTCGTCATGAACCCTGCCAAGTGAAAGAGTACAAAATTCTAAGCAGGTTTACTTTTTGAAGCATGCCAAAATTCCCCAAGACTAGGAAGTTATGCCCGGTCAAAGTTTAGTCAAATAGTCTTAGGAATATCATCACATTCCCTAACATCTAGACATTAACTTAATATCCCAATTGCAGAGATTAAAAAGGAAAACTCAATGTCTGCACATTCATGAATGTGCGTACATCAAATTTTAACCCATAATGTAAGAGACCGTCAAAAGTGCATGGATATTTGCGAGTATGCACATTTAATCTCAATATGCAGACATTCGGTAATATGCTGACTTGCTCTAATATAAGGAAAAATTCAATTTCTGGATGTTAACTCAATATCTTAATATTCGTTAATATCCTGATGATGTCAACTGAACTCATCATAAAAGAATAACCAAAACATGATGACATCATCTAGACATTCGGGTTCATAATATTTTGATAAGCCTTAACATTTGCATATTAACTTAATGTGTAGACCTTCGCTGATACATTTATGACATCATGATATGCCCTATCAAAGATATCCTTTAGGAAGGTGATGTCATCCTCACATTGAGACTTAGGGATTTTTCGTAAATGCTAATATCTATATATTTGTTAATATCCACATATCCGTCCCTTAACCAAAACCATGAGTTTTCATGAATCAATCAAATGGTGCCATGTGACATGTTGACATTTATCATATGGACATTTTGTAATGTCCTGACATTCAATGTCAAAGGTAAAATACCTTTGGATATTCACGATCCAACATTCACCCATGGTCAACGTTGACCAACGTCATGATGACATCATACACATCTACATATTCTGATAGGTGAGCACATTGTTTAAACATCCAGATATTCACAAATATCTACACTATATAATAAATGCTACAAAATGATAGGTGGACATTTGAAAATCCATATCATACATCGTCACATGTTGCAATCATAAGAACATGATGCTGATATCCATGAACACATGTAATATTACATTAATGATGCCCTAAAATTGTAATTTCTAACATTTAAAGAGTGAATTTTGGTCATTTTTACATTCACAAAGCATTCGAAAGAGAAATTACAAAGAATCAGAGCTATTACAGTGGCCATTATAGAGATTTGCATTCACAACGGAGTAGGGTGCACCTTGCACAATGAATGGGTAGCGACGAGTACACGGTGAATTTGTATATCTAGATATCAATTAATCAAGGTTTAAGTACAATAAGCCAAGTATGTAATGTAAAACCCTCATTTTGTCATTTTTGCATAGTAAAAGGTTAAATGGACATGTACTTAGGGTAAATTTGAATGAGGTTGTGCATGTGAATATGCTCTGTAGTGGTTAAATGTCATGATTTCATTGAATTAACAGGTTAAAATTAGGAACTGCATGTTAGGTTAAAGTATGTACATTCGCCATTGCAGGATATCATAGAGGTCTGAAAGAATAGAAGTGAGATGGAGTTCCTGTTGTGATGTTCACAACATGCCCCATTTTACCCTCTAGCAAAATGAGGACCCTGTTTACTTTTGCTTTCTTCTGGTTTGGTCTTGCTTGGTGGTAAAGGGAAAATGTACTTGGTGCTTGAAATACTTGAAAATTAAAAATACATAGTACTAGAGAGAAGCATGAGTTACTAGTGAAATCTACATAAAAAATGATCTAGGGTTGCTTTTTGAACCAACTTGAAATTCCTTGTATTTTGGGAGATATTCAAGTTTTTATGAAAATGCAATGTTTAAATAAATTTGTATTTCATATACAAATTTCTTTGCATATGAAGTTCTTTGTGTTATCACATTGTGACACAGAAGAGTTTTTTTGCTTTTGCATATGTATCTTAACTGCTTAAACCAAAATATGCATGGACTTGATTGTATTCAGAGGTAAATTGAATAAGTGTTATATTCCATGATTGTATTTTTATATTGCATTGTATGTATAAATTCGTGCATTCAATATACAAATAGTGGAAGATACGTGACTAAAATTAAAGAGAACATTAAATTTGGTGTACATAATACATGTGATTAATAATGCATCGTTGTAGTATACAATCTTAGAATATACATGACTGAACCAGAAAGGAATATACAATCAGGTTTATAAAACTCAAAGTCAGAGCTAATGTTGTATTGTATATCTACATGTATTTGTGTTTGTATCTAAAGTACAGAAACAATCCTGGATTCAAAAAAGGGGTCATCTAAGATTTGTTTCGATTGTCGAGACATTCCCAAAAATACTACCAAAATGAGACTAAAGCTTACTAGAGCTAGGGAAGCCTATAAAAATCTCCAGCCGTGACCAAGTTTACAAATTGTATCACCCAGTCACCATTCTACACCGGGTCTAGTCCACAGGAGAAGTGAAGGAAACTTCACCCAACAGTCTCCCATTGATGGTGACGTCCTAGAGCCAAATTAGACATATTCAGAAAAAAAGGTAATCATTGAACTATAGTGCCAGGAATAGACATCATCACTAGCTCCGAGGCACACGGAATGCCACCTCTAAGATCAGCCCCAATTACCATGTCTAGGTTTGTAACACAGTATGCTACCCTAAATATATCTCTAAACAAAAGATGTATTTCTACTTTGTTACCACCCAGGTCTAGAAGGGAGGCAAGGAACCATGAAGTTATGTCTGAATTCACCCAGTACCTATCCTCATTGGTAAGGAATTCTTTACCCAAAATCATTTTAATTGACTGTAATTCAAGAGGGTGAAACCTAGGATCATCATGTTGTGTGATAAGCTTCCTTAGGCATGAGTCTATAATGGAACCAAGAAAAGAAATTTGCCTTCTGGTGCCATGAAGACAAATAGGGGTATCCATGATCACCACTGACAGAATTCTAAGAATGAAATGAAATTCTTCATTATCGATGCTAGTAAATAGAGCTACATCTGATCAACCAAATGATCATCATTAATGAAATTCACATGATCTCGTCACCCTAGCACTAAGAAAATTAATGCATACATGCCAAAGGTCAAGTAGGATTAAATGCCTTAGATATGATTTTATTTTATCTTGATTTGAATCATGATTTTGAATCTAGCATTAAATATGGGGTAAAGTATAGTTATTCATAACAGAAGGTTAAGAATTAAATGTCGCAGATATTTGTATCCACACATGTATATGATATACATGAGGATATACAAATGAAGTATAGGAAAAACTGACGTAATGAAAGGTTTGAATATTGTATGCATTGGGTAGGGACCACACATGTACGTTGGGGATGTATGAATGTGATATACAAAGGAAGGTGATACAAAAGACATAGATACAAAGTTAGAATTAATGCAAAGTCCAATCTAGTTAACAAACTCTTGGAATCCACAGTTGTATGAATGTTGTTTTGCATTCGGCATACAAACCAAAATACAAAAGATAAAGTGCAAACCCAGAATTGAAATTAATATCAATTTAGTTCACTAACATCTAAAATCCAATTTTTTATGCACATAGTTTTATATCCTTGAATATACAAAAGTGAAATGTGAAAGATTATGAAGAAAAAACAAAAGGAAAATAAAAAGGGATTTTACAAACATATTTTATGATGCGAAAAAAATGAATCTAGGGCGTCATGAAGGAAACGTATCTGTTGTACCTTAAGTGATGCATTTGTATCTAAGACACAAAAGTAGGAAAATACATTACTAATGGATACAAATTTGAAATGGGCATGTTTTGAACAGAAAGGAAGAATTGTATACATGTATGAGCTATAATTAATGCCATTGAATGTAGTAAAACCTAGATTCAAATTGAAATAAAGGTGAATTTCGATTGGGTTTTTACTTACAATTGCATACAGAGATAAAATTTGTAGAGCTCATACAAGGAAATGGTGAATTAAGGTAAACAGAGTAAATTTGTAACATGAGCTCAATGACGTTATAGGAAAATGGTAAAGGTGTATCAAATCCAATGGTATAGAAGTTAGGAAAGTGAATTCAGGTATGTACCTCAAATGCCATTATAATTACACTAAATTGGAAATGAATTAGTTGCAATAATTACAATTAAGGAAAATGATGCAAGTTAATAAATATACTCTAATTAGTTATAGGAAGGGATTTAAACATTGTTTAATTCTGTAAAATTCCAAAATAGATAAAATGACAAAACCCTAGGGTAAATGTAAAAGAGTAAAAAACTATGGGAAAACCTTAGGATTGGGTGAAAATGGGATGGTAAAACGCATAAGTTTCTTGGCAGGATGGCACCAAAACAAAAGAAAGTAGATACAAAGACGACTGGCAAGAAAGAAAAGATAGAAATAGAAAAAGGACTGAAGAAAGAGGTGGTTAGAGAGGAGTTTCCATTCCACAGAGGGTATCCATTGTTGTTATATAGCATGGGAGGAATAGCTACGGATACAACTATTGGTGAGTTTGATTTTGATGACGTATTGCAGAAAATCAGGGCACCGGATGCCAATATGACTATGAAGAATATTTGGGATACTAGATTATATAAAGTGGCAGGTTTTCCTTTGGCAATGGAAGCCAAGGAATTGGTGATAAAATGCATAAACAAATATGATATGAGTACTAGGAGAGTGATGCATAATGGTGTAGTCATTGTAGACTTATCCACAGAGGGCATAGCCAGAACATTTGGCTTAGAGATTCAAGATTAGATGATGGATGTGGACCAAGACCAATATGCCCTAGACTTCAAAAATAATGAAAAGGAGTGCAAAAATACAATCTTTTATGGCTACTATCCACCAGAGAACAAACCAAAAGTTGTAGTGAGGGTGCCTAAGAATTTATACAAAATTGATATTAATGAAGAAGTGCATTTAATAATCACATTGCTGAGTAGACTTGTTGGATTGAAAGATGTAGGGAAGTTTGAGCCATGGATGTTTACTATCATTCAATTTATAAGAAAAAAGACAGGAGCAGTCCACTGGGCAAAGGCTATTAGTGGTTCTATTCTGAAGCAAGTGATGGGATACAAGAAGCACATGCATTTTTATCTATCTTCATATATAGTTCACTCATGCGCAGTGAAAATACCACCATTGGTAGGAATTGATAGAGTGGGCACCTTGGGAAATAATCTAGACCAGAAATTGGTATATGATCATTACCTTGACCTTCAGGAGAAGAGTGCAATGTAGAAATATGCAAGGGTTAATGATGTGTTTTACACTTATTTGGTGAGAGTTTTGACAAGAGATAAAGACAAAAGGTTGTCAGAAGAGGCAACAAGTGCCATAAATTGGAATAGTACTTGGTATATTCAATTTTCTACTTTCACATATATTAGAACTAAGGGTTTTGAAGGGAGACCATTTAAATTACTAAGATATCCTCTTGATAAATTGGTTGTTCTAGAATTCACTAGACAGATTGTGAATGTTTTTGAAATGTACAAGAAGAAGTTCGGCATAGGAAATATAAGATTCCCATGGGTGATTGGTAGGTACTCATGTTATAATGAAGAGATAGATCAGTAATCAGAAAAAGAGCTGATTTTGAGGAATTTGAATTGGTAAGACATTTTTATCCTTTCCACAGGATCCAAAATTTTATTGTTGATAAATTCAGACACTAGGTTCATATTGAGGACTTTTGGTCTGATTGTGATGATGAAAGAGAATTAAGAAAAAGGGCTCACCAAAGATTAACTTTGGAACATATGAGGACAATGGGGGGAATAAATGTACCCCAAGAAATCATAGAAGATGATGGTAAAGTATTACATCAAAGTTATGAAAGTAAAGGGCTGGCACTATTGCCCATCAATGAACCAAACTAGGAAGAACTAGAAGAAACATCCTTGGATAATATATCCAAACTAGTTATATTGTTTTCTAAGACATGATTGAATGAGAAGATAGAAGAGCTTAAGCCTCAAGGTATCATGGCCACGTATCAAAAGAAAGGAAAGAAGAGGACAAGGGAAAATGAAGATGACATATAGTGCTTTTATGACAAGAAAAGGAAGATTATAGAAACTAGAATAGCTGACACAAACAAGGATGCAACACTCATGGATCCATATGCTTAGATATCATAGTTGCAGTTGCTTCTACTACATTCACAGAAGAAGGGGCATCAAGTCAAGGGGCCACTACAAAAGAAGTACAAAGATCAATGGCTAAAGCAAAACAGGGTCCAGTGTCAGTGGTGGTTATAGGTACTCCATAGGGAAGGGTGCCAATACCTACTGTGATTGTGGACGCTCCACATGTAGAAATAAGACAAACACCTATATCTACAACTTCCACACATAATGAAAGAATCCAAGGTTACATAAAAGTCAAACAAGAATTGACCGAAGAGAAGATGCAAGAGTCAAAAGCCCAGGGATTCAAAGAGGCTAAAAAGGTGGGTGAAATTGTAGATATCAAGAATGACAATTCTAATGAAGAAATAAATGAAAAAGAACATCTTAGAATGGACATGGGAGGAGAGAGTAAGGAGGAGGAAAGAACAACACCAAAGAGTTCTCTCCTATTAGAAGAATATAGTGCAAGGACCTCTACTAGAAAGACAAGACACTGTGAGCTTAAAAGGAAAGGTACAAGATGACATGGAGATAGTAGATCCTTTTGGCAAACTAGTGCCACAAAATATCATTGAAGAAGTGAAAATAGTTGCACAATAGATACTAGAGAAGGAAGTGGAAGAAAAGAAAAGTGAAGAGGTAGTGGAAATATATGCTACTGAATCAAGTACACCACTTGATTTATCTTCCAGTAAAATAGAAGAATCAAGACAGGTAAATGTGCTTGCAATACAAGGAAATGTACCTATTTAGATTAGGGTGCTAGCAGAAGCACCAATTTCATCAAATATTTCTAATACTAATGTTGAACAAGGAGGTCAAGAAGAAGAAAAGAAAGAAGAAGCTACTAAAGTTTTAGGTTCTATAGTGCTTCTGTAGAGTTCTTACTCTACATTTTGTAGCATCAATTAGCAATGGCAGTATAGTTTTACTATTGGATTAGTAATCTCTGTTTTTGTTGCAAGTATGGTCCACGCAAGAATGTGCCAGCTGTCAGCATGGTAGGGTTTTGAAGAAGTAGAAGGAATGATGCTTCCTAAAAGTGCACGGATTTGACACGTGGCAAGGCATTTAAGAGGTAGAAAGATCAGTGTTTAGCAGTGGCAGAGTGTGCCAAGTGTCCTCTTTTCAATCTGCAATACTCAAGTAAGAAAGGGATATGCCAGATATCTTGGGCCCGTATTCCTCCTTTGTGTTCAATAAAGTTTCTAAGCTGCATAGGAAAGTGGCAACTGTCGCTATAGCAAGGACTCAAGGAGAAACTTTTAGAAAAGATAGCGAAAAGAAGTGATAATCTACTGCATGTCCTTTTTGCAAATGGAGTAGAGTCTTCCGCGTGTCCCTTTCCTTAATAGTTTCAAGAAGTGTCAGAGTGCAACATAGTGGGCCCACAATATTAAAATATAGTTTCTAAGGAAGCGGACAGTGCCAAGTGTCATGACCACGGGCGTTTAAAGAGAATATAAACAAAAAGAGATTTTAAAAGGAGCACCAGCCTACCATGTGTCCTAGTTTTGAAACTCACAGGTTTTGCCACGTGTTTTGATCATTAATTAAGATTAAAGTAGGAAATAGAGGAGGCCAGATGTACCAAGTGTTAGTATGGCACATGTTCTCACCATGTTATAAAAGGAACCAAGCCCAATGAGTGCAGAAGTGCCATGTGGTAACTCTTGAACCATTTGGAAGCCAATGGAAGAGGCCATCTATCCCAATAGAATTAGTAGTTGTAAGCTGTATGTTCAATGCCAATCAACCAAATAGAAGATGAAGACAATGCAAAAGTAGATTTAGAAAGATTTCTTGCATGTTGCCAGTTCTAGTTTAGTTTTACAGATGGTTAAGATCCTAACAACCATCAGTATCTTAAGTCCTACCTCTTTGCTATAAATAAAGGAATTTTGTAACTGATATATAGGTAGAGATATTGAAATAGAAGAAGATATATGAGAAGAGATTTGTTCTGTGACTAGAATATATCATTTTGCCTCTGTAGTTATTTTAGAAAGAGAAGCATCATAGATTTGTGCATATTATGTGCCTTATGTATTCTATTGAATCAATTAATGAAAAACCTCTATTCTGTGCTATTTGGTGATATTTTTATGTGTCTTTATTGCAATTTTTCTAAGTTTAGCCTTTGAGTTTAAATCTATTTATAATATGTTTATATTGACCATGCTCATTGCTCTTTAATATAGAAGAAATCATAAAGATTTAGTCACTGTACTGATTGTTAAAACAAATATAAGTTTGGCACATCGCTTTAGAAGTTACTTTATATTATATCTATAATCTTGTTTCTCTTTCCCTTTTCCCAAAATCCCATTGGAAATAGAAGAGCTAGCTTCTATAAAATCTAGAGGTCAATCTGAGAGTCATCCCACATTCTCAAAATTTCCCATGTTAGTGCTGGAACTTGCACAATTTTATACATGAATAGTTTATGGCATGCCCAGTGGGACCTTTTCTAGATTCTTGATCAAAATCATATGAGCCATAGATCAAGAAGGAGTCAAATCTATGGACCAACTACCAAAGCCCAATCAGCTACTAATCCTAGAATCTTGTTGCCACCTTTGTCAGCCACTCTAAGAAGAAGGGTAAGTCAATCATCTAGAGTGCCAAGAATAGCTATGGAAGCACCTACTCCTAATCTACCATGAAACTTTCTGAATTGGAACAACAACAGTCCCCTTGTTCTCCCAACGCCACCGGATACCTAAGATCCAATTCCTACTAATGCTTTGAAAGCATCACCCAAGTTTAGTAGAGAAGAGTCTAAGACTCCAGGAGAACACCTCCTAGATGTGTCAGATGTGTGTACTGTGCATGTCATCACAGAACAAAATGTTATCAAATTGTTGGTAGCTTCTTTCAAGGGAAAAGCTCTAGATTGGTACAGGTCCTTGGTCTCAAATTCAATATCTACTTGGGATCAGCTCGGAGCAGCAACTGATCACCATAAAGAGAGCACCCCAAGAATCCATAACAGATTTCAATGCTAGGTTTCAAAAGACTTGGGATAGAATCCCTGCCATAGCTAGGCCATTAGCAGGTATGGCAATTGTATTTTATCTTAAGGCTTTTAATTTTGATATCTCGATAATGATTTAGTCCTTAGGAGGACAAACCCTACCAGAAGCATATGAATTAGCTGTAAGAGCTGAAAATAGCCTAATAGATGCTGAGAAACTACCTCCAAGGCCTCCCATGCCTATGTTCTCAGAGATTTCTATTCCCTTGTCACAAGAAGATCCTAATCCTCCATTGGTTCCTGTGTCTATGTACACTTTTCCAACACCAACCCACTACATCAACACCTTCTACTCCTCCATCTGAAATGGACGATGTCAAGAATATCCTTAGGACCTTTTCAAATGAAATTATTAATCTCAAGAGACAGCAGACTACTTATCCAAAACCCCCTTACCAGGGATTCCAAGGTAATAGGCCTCCATTCCAACTAAACCAATACCAAGGGGCACAGAGACTAAACAATCCTCAACCTTCAAACCAGCTAGTCCAAGTACCCACACCATTACAAGTTGTCCCAGCTAATCCAAGTAGAGAAATGGTCCCTAGACAAAATAACATAGTAGAAGAGACCAATGCTTGGTGTTTCCCTTGCAACAATGTCCATATGCCCAGAGATTGTCCTAGAGGCAATTTACAACAGAAGGTAGCAAATCAAAGAAGAATGGAGGGTCAAGTTGTTGTCTCTAATGCTCCTCCATATCAGTCACCTGGTGTTGAGAATGCAATAATGGTGGCCCAAATGCAAGGAATGTCCATTGAACAAGAAGAAGAAATTGCCCCAGAGTATACCCTATTTTCATGGATTGAAGAAGAAGACTCGGTGTTTGTAAATGAAGCATCTACCTCCAAGAAGCCCTTGGTATAGTCTGACTATTTCACTAGGTCAAAAAGAAGAATGGTTGAACAACCCAAAGCCATCAATAATGAAGCAGCTAAAGTTCCTTCACTCCAAGATCAATATAACCATGCTTCAAGACAATAGGCACCTATAACAACTCAAAATCAATGAGTCCCCAACCAGGTGGTGGAAAGAGAAAGATATCCATACTATCCTAAGACAAAAATGTTGGGACCTATAAACGTGGTGGAACAGTTGAAGAAAGCCCTTGTGAATGTGTTGATCTGGGATATGCTAGTTATCCCTAAACAGAGGTTGTTGTTACAAGAAGCATTGCAGTCTTAGACAGATCTCAAAGTTGTTAACCTAAACTAAGGAGGCATAGACAAAGGAAAGGCTCAAAACAAAGATGCTCCTCCTTAGTAGACAACCGCTCTAGTAAATGTCACACAAGAGGTAAGTAAGTCTAAGCCAAACCTATTTTATTTAACCCTAATAGTGGGTAAGAAGTTGTTACATAACTCCATGATAGATTCGGGGGCTAGTACCACAGTCATGCCTAAACAAGTAGCTAATACTTTAAAAATAGAGTACCAACCACTAGCTAAAGGAGTTATGCACTTAGATGGGAAGTCTGTCCAAATGATAGGAATCATCAAACAACTCCCATTATAGCTATATACTTGTCCAAATATAATTGTCTTACAATATGTGGTGATCATTGACATTCCCCCTGTCTTTGGACTATGCCTATCTAGAGATTTTACTGCTAAAATAGGAAGGTATATGTCACTAGATTGGTCACACTTGATCTTGAGAACTAAATATGGGACAAAGATGAAAGTGTTGTCAGAACCCTTATCCAAAGAACATATCACTTAAGAAATATCACCAAAGTTTGAAGCGTCTCATGTTATGATGAAAAGAGAGGATAGAGATTTTGTTGAAGATATAGGGGAATGGACTAAATATGATCAAAATTAAGAAGAAAATAATCATTTAATGTCTATGATGCAAAGTGACCCTTATGGCAACTATGATTCTACTAGTTTAGAAACTTATGTAATCTTTGAAGAAGGTCAAGAAATACCAAATATAATGAGTCAAGAAATAGCTGAAGAGGAAAATTTAGATAAAGACTCTAAGATCTGAACCTTAAACTTTGATGGAGCCAGGAGCAAGAATGGTATAGGAGTAGGTCTCTGTCTCACCTCTCCAAAGGGAGATAAAATTATTAGGGCCATACACTTCCAGTTTGCTTGTATAAATAATGATGTTGAATATGAATCTTTGGTACATGGTCTTATGTTAGCCAAGAAGAAAGGACTAAAAAGTCTAAGAGTCAGAAGTGATTTAGAGCTAGTTGTGAGACAAATCAAAGAGAAGGTTGTGGCAAAAAATGTGAGAATGAGGTCATATCACCATAGGATTTGGGACCTAATTGATGACTTTGATGCTTTTAATATAGAAGTTGTACCTAGAGCTCAGAATACTGAAGCAGACAGGATGGCACAAATTGGCTCTCAATTTGAACCCACAAGTGATCTTCTTATCAATAATGAGGTAATGAAGGTCATTATCAGACCATCAATCCCTGACAATGTTCAAAACTGGCAAGTTTTTGACAATGACCTTCAAGTACTTTTGTTTCTACAGCAGTCTGGAGAATTTGCTGACTAGTTGCAGCCTAAGATTAAGGAAGCATATGGTGACCAGATCATTCAATTGAAATCTAATAATCTGCTGAGAGCGTTAATAACTCTAGAAAACCTTTTTGACCCAGATGATGCAAGCATAGATAAGAGAAAGTTCATGATAAGTAAAGAAGATTATTCTAAAATTCAGGTTAGTGAAGGAAGGAAGTTGAAAGTGGGTAATGCCACTGCTCAGGAGGAAAAGGATAAGTTAATCTCTTTATGCAACCAATATGCTAGGGTAATAGCATGGTGTAATGGGTAAAATGGGATAATAAAATGAATTATAAAACACCCAATAACATCAATGAAATGTGCAAATAACAAAAGCTTTAGAATAAGAGTGATAGTTACAACCTTTGTTACCTCATGATTTCCATTGCTCACCTATTCTCTTTTGATCTTTGGTGATGAATGTAGCCCTCAAGAAGCTTGCTTCCTTGCTTTGATTCCTCAAGATGACAAGGAGAAATGGCTCGGATACTTGTTGTGTTGAAGGTGAGCTTCAACACAATATGAAATGGATAATAAATCATGTGAGAGTGGGGTGCCAATGGCACGCTATGGATTCTGCAGCATAAGTTTACTTTAAAGCTTCATCATGTGAAATGGAAGGATATAGGGGTATTTATAGGATTGTGTGAAAGAAGATCAATGGTGTAGAAGAAATAAGAAGATCAATGGTAGAGGATGTTTGAGAGAACGTGAGCAAATAGGACATGTGTCATTCAAAAAGATGCTTTGTTGAGTTAACTACTTTCTTGATGAGGATGAGCTTTGATTTCATAAATTAGAATATATTTTTCTAATTTAAGAGTTTGTTGATAAAAACAAAGTTGCTTTAAATCAGTTATCTCAGCTTTTGCTTTTGTATGACAAGAAGAATTTATTTTTAGAAAATTTGTAAGATTTTTTAGAAGATAAGAAAGCGAATTAAATAAATAAATTTATTTAATTACTTGCACATGATTTGGAAGAATAAATAAAATATTTAATTATATTTTATTTTCGGCGATTAAGATTTAATTTAAATAAATTTACATTTTATTTAAATTTGGAAGAATGAATGATTTAATTAAATGATTAAAATTATTTAATTGTATAGAAGAGTAAAGTTGATATTGATGGGATTAATTGAATAAATGTAATTTATTCAATTAATGGAAGAAAATGAATCAAATAAATAAATTGATTTATTTATTTATTGATAGAGGAATATTAAGATGAAATAAATATTTAAAATATTTATTTATGTAGAATCATGTCATTTTTAGGTGTATACAATTTGCCCCTCTTTGATGCCATGTGTTTTATCACGTTGTTTCAAAGAATAAGAATTTTTGACAATAATACATGTCCCAGTTTGCCCCTGGCACAAGTTTAACAACAAGATGCCCCCTCGGGAGATTGGACGAGAAGACGACATAAAGCACGAGATGGACAATCTCACGAAGAAGCAGGTGAAAAGAAGGATAGGATGGAGAAAAATAGGACAGGGTTTGGAGGAACAAATATGGGAAGTAGTCACAGTTGTCACATAGTCAGCTATGGATCACTTGCTATATATAGGAGCTGGGTCCACAAGTCTTATTCATTTGCACACTTGTCCTTAGTTGATTGGTCTTTGATAGCTTAGGAGAGTAGAGGAGCTAGAGCAGTCGTCAGAGATATGGATATTTCACGTGAGAAGCACCATTTTGAGTGAGTTCAACAGTTCGATTGGCCACCTGAGGCAGGACCATTGGTATGTAGTTTGACATTTCTTTAGTACCTTCCTGAGGTCTTCCAAATGATTCCCTCTCTCTTTAGAGAAAAATGTCAAGTCATCCATGTATATGACTATGCATTTACCAATTAGCCCCCTAAAGGCTATATCCATTGCTCACTGAAATGTTGCTCCAACATTTATCAATCCAAAAGGCATGCACCTGTAAGTGAACATACCCCACTTAGTGGTGAATGTAGTCTTTAATCTATCTATCTTGTCTACCATCACTTGGTTGTAAACTGAAAAACCATCCAAAAATGACATCATCTTTGTACCATTTATAATCTGCAAGACCTCATCCAGAGAAGGCAAAGGATAGTTATCCTTTTCAGAAGCTCTATTTAAATTTCTGAAGTCTACACACAACCTAATGTCACCATTCTTCTTCCTTACTGGGACCAAATTAGCCACCCATGTGGAATGTCTCACAAGAAATATAATCTTGGCATTAAGTAATTTCTTTACTTCCTAAAAAATGATGGGCTCCAGCAAAGCATTAATAGGTCTCTGTTTCTATCTAAAAGGCTTGACATATGGCTTTAAAGGTATAGTATGAGTGATGATTGATGTATCATAAGTTTTCAACTCATCATATGTCCAGGCAATAACATGGATATAATCTTTAAGTGCTTGATTTATCCCTTCCATTTCTTCTTCTGTACACACTTTTCTAATCAAGACATTCCTTTTTTCATCATCATGTCCAATGTTAACTTGTGAAAAATCTCCTCCATCTACTTTGGGGAGATCTTTATGTTTCAGCATGTTATCTAAATCAAATGCTCTTTCCAACTCTATCATTCCTTTAGGAATCTTGTTGCTGGGCAACTCTAGGATCTCTTCTTCTTCCCAAATATGATCTTCCACATTTCTTTCATCTATGATCTGTGCATCAAAGACATCTCTATTGGATATGAAGTCTAAAATGTGCTGGTCATCATCAAACACTTGAAGGTTAACTACATTGTCTGGTACAGAGGGTACTGACACTAATTCAACTAAAAATCTCTTCAAACCAGATATGGACAATGGTTCCAGAGTACTTTTGGCTTGAGCCAAAGCATCTACCCTATGATTTTGTTCTCTAGGCACATGGGTGATGTTGAATGCATCAAAATCTTCTATCATATCCCATACCCTGTGTCTATAATTAGACAACTTCTTGTAATTACAAGAATATATGCCTCTTACTTGTCTTACTACCAATTCTGAGTCTCCATAGACATGTAGAATCTTCACTTTCTTTCTGAGTGCAAACAATATCCCATGAATCAGGGCTTCATATTCTGTCACATTATTTATGTATGGGAATTGCAATCTATATGCAGCTAAGTAGGATTTACCAGCTAGATCAATAAGATCTATTCCTACTCTAGCCCCTTGTTTCAATTTAGATCCATCAAACCTGAGGATCCATGGCTTATCTTCAGTTAAATGCTTGTCTGGGCCTTCTCTTTTCTTTTTATCTATGGCAGCTATACCATTTGACATCCATTTTAGTTTTGGTGTTTCAATTTTCTCAAACTTCACCCTATCTGGCTGATGTGAAGCTGACATTTCTTCTTATTTACCATTAGAAGGAAAATCCTTTGGACCAAGTAACATCTGCCCTTTCATAATATGCAAACATAATGAACAAGTAGTTTCTGAATGTGGTGCTTCATGTAACTTGCACCATCCCTCAATTAGGACATCTTATGGAGATCTTTGCTGCTGTATCATCTTTTGAATCTACTTTGATAAAAATTCTTCAAAATTGGACAAATTGCTGCCTCTATCTTCATCAGATATTTCATAATCTGACTCAACCAAGCAATCGCTTCCTAGGGTGATTTTCTTGGTACTCTTAGCATTACTCTTACTACATACTAGTATTTCTTCTATCATTTGGATAGGACTTTCATCATGATATGTGTTTTCTTCTATTCCTGCAGATGACAAACAAAAATTAGTATCACTATCACTATTTGCAAAACTTACCCTGGATGATGATGATGATGCCTCACTGCATGCTTGTTCTAGTTCCATCATGTCTAAGAAAGCATCAAAGTATTTTCAGAATGCGCCTCATCATGTAACCTATACCATCCTTCAATTAAAACATCATGAACAGGCACGTTTAATAATTGGTAACGTTGTAATTCTTTGGACAAGTGCATCTCAAATTTCTTGAAGTGATCTACTTCTATCTCATTTTTAGAGTTACAATCAGACTCTAAAATTATTCTATCATCCTGAAGATTATCATTATGAACATGAACATCATACATGAGGATCTCCTCTATCTTGACGGTTTGGGGTCTGATGGAATAAACTCTGGGTTCAACATCTACATACATGATCTCATTGGTTTTATTGTATTCAGTGATCATGTGTTTCATGCGAGGTTCAACATCTATCCTTATTTGATTAGGTATTCCTTTCCAAGGCAACCACATGTAGCTAAAATTAGTGGACATGTATCCATTAAGTGTTTTTGACCAATCTCTGCTGAGCAGCATCCCATAGGTATCAGGTATATCTACTACCTGAATATCAATGTAGTATTGGATTCTTGGATCTAATTCTAACTGCATATGGATGTGAGTTAGCTCTCCTACTACACTCACCTCTATTTTATCTAACTATGTTACTTTCTTTAGTGACTTAGCATGATGCAACCCTAAGGCATTGCATATGGATAGGGGCATTACATTGGTAGATGCTCCTGAATCTACTAAGCAATTGTGCAAATTCTTACTAAACATCCTTATGGTAAGGAGAAAAGGAGGTGACTCAGTTTTATCTCTCTAAAGAGTCATGTGTGAAGTCATTGTAGCCTGAGCAGTGGCTAGAGCTTTGTGTTTAACATTAACATCCCTAATGGCATGATCTTTATTCCCAATCTGACCTGAGGTATGATTACCCTCTTTTGGAGTAGGATCATCTAAGGATTTCATGAAGGCTTTTTTGATAGATGGGGTTTTGAGTAGTTCTAACAATGACAGACTAATTTTGATCTTTTTCATTTCATCTGCCAAGTATGTGACCAATTTGTCAGACTCGAGAGGCAGATTACCAGCTCTTGGTGTTGTATTTTGTGGTGCTAAGTACTGAGCATTAATTTTAGGAAATCCAGGGTTATTGCTTGCCTTAGGATTAGGAGGAGTGTTGAAATTATTTGGAGGCAAAGATGTAGTCAAAGGACTCATAGGTCAGTTGGAGTTATTCCTTAGATTGTAATTATGTCTACTCTGATATTGCCGTTGATAAGCATGTAGTTCTTCAGGTTCAACTGATGGCTCATTTTTATCTTCAAATGGAAAAAATATAATTGGTTTCAAAAGCCATGGCTAACTCTTCACATGCTAAGGTGTAATTCTGATGAGATGACATTGTCTGCTGATGAGGATGATTGATGAAACTTTCTAGTACTAGAGTAGAATCATATCCACAGGGGACAATTTCATTTTCTTCAACACAAGGTGGATTACCTGAAGTATTAGATACTTCAGTTTGGAATATATTGGTAGCAATCCTGAGTTGAGGATAGTCTAGCTCTGCATGAGAATTGGTATTATGTATCCTACACCAATTTGTAAGGGTTGCCTCTGCCAGGTTCACTCTAGTGGTCTACTTAGGTTCACCAGGTGGTTGATTAACTAGGGGTGATGGCAGAGAACCATTATTTGGCCTAGTGTTCCACACTCTAGGCTGTTTAGGGGGATTATTGTTACCATTGTTGTTATTTTAATTGTTATTGTATCCCCTATCCAGATAATTAGGTCTATCATTGGCATATCCTCTATTCTGATTTGGTTGAGAATAGAAATTTTGACTTCTCAAATGAGTGATCTCAGTGGTGAGTTTCCTCAGTTGTACTAATATCTCTTTAATTTCTTCCTAAACTTTGGCTACTACATTCTCTATTTGAAGTTTGAAAAAGGAAGATCCATTGTTATTGTTACTAAACTGTTCCACAACCTAAGGTACCTGTGTATGTCCTAGATATTGTAACATTTGACCATTTCCATTTGGAGGTGGCATGATACTGAGTGGAGGTATATGTAAAGGACTTGGCATTATAGCTGGAGGTATCATGGCTCCATTAGTCTGTTGTTGAGCAAGATATGTAGGATAAGCAGGGAGTGTAGGAAATGCAATATTAGGTGTTAGAGCAAGAATCAATTGCTGACTGACATTGACAGCTTCTTCAAAAGCTCCTGTGATGCAGGAGCATCCAGTAGTGTAAGGGCAATCTTGCATCACCCAAAAAGAAGTTAATTCAAAATCATTGTAGTTGTTTTCATTTATTTCCATAATTAGTGTTTCTGGTTCCATAATATCCAAAATAATAATGTAGGACTTTCAGTTTTTCCAAAACTGCTAAAAATAGCGACCTGCCTATTTAGGAAAGTGTACCTGCTATTTTTAGAAAGTTTGCATTTGGGCACGTAATGAAGCAAAAACTTCTAGAAAGTTACATAACGGAAATATAAGACCTTTGGTGAAGGAATTAAGCAAAGATCATTTGTGAGCTGAAAGATATTAAAGTTTTTGTTTTCTGAAAAGCCCCTGAAAATTTTTGGAATGAGATATGAGGCACTAAAACTTCCCATAACATCCCAAAAAGTTCATAGAAATCTTTTTATGAATTTCTAGCATGATAGTTCACATCCCAAGCTTTCTGGTGCTTAAAACGATTCGTCAATCGGACACCCAGATCAAAAGTTATGCTTCCTGGAAGTTGACCTACTTTTGGAGGGAGTTGCAAATTTTGAAATTTAGCTGGAGGCCACCAAAAAGTGCTATTTATGACTATTTTAGGAACCCTAAGCAGTAGTAGAGTGAAGGGGGCCAGTGTAGAGTCAATAATAGGTGGGAAAATAGAAACCCTAATTGATTTAGGGTTACAGAAGGCTAAAGATTCTAGAGTCTTGAGGTTGGGAAAGCTGTAATGTGTTGCAGCCAGTAGAGGATTCATCCTCTGATTGTAATTGAGCTTCTATAATGTAATGAGTTGCCCAGTTCAATAAAAGAAAGTTCTATTTGCTGTGTTCAATATCTTCTATTGTGTGTTTTGTGATTTACCCCCTTCATCAAGTGGTATCAGAGCGAGGGTTCCTGAGTGTGTAGACAGATTGCCGACCGTGAGGTAGTTTGCACCAGGACCTGAGGTTGTGGGTCTGCTGCAGAGACCAAGATGCCTCCACGAAGAAATCATGTTGGGAGGAACGATTTGATGAAAGAGGGTTTTAGAGCCCTACAAAGGAAAATTGATGCATTGTAAGAGGAGCTACGAAGAGGGTTTGAGCTGAGGACAAGAGAAAAAAGTGAAGATGAAGTTGAAGAAGAGCTATCTAAGGAAGAACAAGAAGCTACCGAAGATGCTGCAGAAGTAAGGTTGTTGAGGGTCATTTCAAAGATCAGAAAGAGGCCCAGGATCGAAGTTTCTACATATTCTAGAGATTTGAATCCAGAATAGCTTATTGATTGGATCAATGACATGGAGGAGTATTTTGAGTATGAAGATGTGGAGGACCCAAATCGGGTTAAGTTTGCAAAAACAAAGTTGAAGGGCCATGCCAATATTTGGTGGAAGGAGGTCCAATTAGAGAGGAACAAAAGAGGAAAAGCAAAGATTACCAGATGGGATCAGATGGTGGAGAAACTAAAGAAGCAGTTCATTCCTGTGGACTATGAGATGGAGTTGCTGAAGAAGCTGCAAGGACTAAAGCAAGGTAACAAGTCTGTTAAGGAGTATACAGAAGAGTTTTATAAAATTACTATCAGGACAGGCCATGCAAAGCCCAACAAGGAGAAGGTAGCCTGCTACATTAATGGGTTGAGGCCGAGTATTCAAGAGGAGTTGAGCCTAGTCAGAATGACCACCATAGAAGATGCATACCAGTTTTCCCTGAAGATGGAAGAGAAGCTAAACAAAAGATTTGATAGTAAGCAAAGGGGAAGAGGTCAAGGTGGAAGGACTAGTGGAAGACCCTATGGAGGCCATAATGAGGATCAAAAGAAAAGTGAAGAAGTAGGCACCAGTTGAAATCAAAGAGGGGATAATACCTACCACCCTCGTGACTAGAACAATGGTGAGCAAAGAGGAAGAGGAAGAAGCAGACCTGGGCAAGGACCTGGAAGAGGAGGTTTCAGAGGAACCTGTTTCCAATGTGGAGAAGAAGGGCATTGAGCATATGAATGTTCGCAACATCAAGGAAGGACAAATAAAAGACCTGAAGGTAATACACAAGTTGCACATGTAGATGAAGATGCACATTCTGAGCATTCTGAAGATGCTGAAAGGGGAGAAACCCTAGTTGTCAGAAGAACCTTGTTGAATGAGGAGAAAGAACCCAATCAGAGGAAGAGTTTATTCCGCACAAGGTGCAAATGTGAGGGTAAGTGTTGTGATATTATTATTGACAGTGGAAGCACTGATAATCTTGTTTCAGAGGAGATGGTTGACAAGTTGAAGTTGACAAGAAGAAAGCATCCGCATCCATATCGGATTGCATGGTTGCAGAAGGACCATAGAGCTTTGGTCAATAAACAGTGTTTAGTGAAGTTCAAGATTGGTGACTACCATGATGAGGTGCTGTCTAATATCATACCAATGGATGCATGTCATATGCTGTTGGGGAGGCCATGGCAGTATGATAGGAGCGCTGTCCATAATGGCCATGCAAACACATATTCCCTAACAAAGGATGGAGTTTGTCATAAGTTGAAGCCCTTGAAGGAGGTGGAAGAAAAGGTATGTAGTACTGCCAGAATTTGTTTGGTAGATGGTAGGAAATTTTTGGAGGGTATGAAGCATGAACATCATTACTTTGCATTGATTCCTAAGATTAGTCAAGAGAAATGTGAAGATGTACCTGTAGAAGTTTTAGATATGTTGGAAGAGTTCCTGGACATTATCTCTGATAATGTACTAGAAGGTTTACCACCAGTAAGGAAGATAAGTCATCAAATGGATTTGATACCAAGAGCCAGTTTGCCAAACAAGGCAGCCCATAGAATGACCCCTGTAGAGAATGAAGAGCTAAATAGACAAATTCAGGAGTTGTTGAGGAAGGGACTGATAAGGGAGAGCCTAAGTCCATGTGCAGTACCTACAGTATTAGCACCAAAGAAGGATGGAGAATGGAGGATGTGTATAGACTCTCGAGCCATCAATAAGATAACGATCAAGTATAGATTTCCATTGCCAAGAATGGATGACATCATGGATTGTTTGAGTGGAGCCAAGTACTTCACGAAAATTGACCTGAAGAGTGGGTATCACCAAATCCGTATTAGAGAAGGGGATGAATGGAAGACAACCTTCAAGATAAAGGAAGGTTTGTATGAGTGGTTAGTCATGCCATTTGGGCTAACCAATGCACTGAGCACATTCATGCGGCTCATGAATGAGGTACTAAAAGAATTTTTGGGAAGTTTTGTTATTGTTTTTTTGGATGATATTTTGATTTTTAGTAAGACTTGGGATGAGCATTTGATGCATATCTGAAGAGTTCTAGAGAAGCTGAGGGAGGAGAAGTTGCTGATTAATTTGAAGAAATGTAGTTTTGCAAAGAAGGAGTTGGTATACCTGGGATTTGTTGTCTCGGAGGAAGGTCTTAAGATGGACCCAGAAAAAGTAAGGGCTATCATTGAGTGGCCTACACCAAGAAGTGCAACGGAGGTAAGATCTTTTCATGGTTTGGCAAGTTTTTACAGAAAGTTTATCAAGAATTTCAGTAGCATTTGTGCACCCCTAACTGAAACAATGAGAGGGGATAGAAAAGAGTTTAGATGGACTAAAGGAGCTGACAAGAGCTTTGATACCTTGAAGCAGAAAGTTGTAGAACAACCTATTTTGCAACTTCCATATTTCAATAAGGTATTTCAGGTAGATTGTGATGCTAGTGGTAGTGGTATAGGAGCTGTTTTGAGCCAAGAAGGTAAGCCCATTGCCTATTTTAGTGAGAAGCTTAATGATGCCAAGAAAAAGTATTCTGTTTATGATCAGGAATTTTATGCAATAGTTCAGGCTTTCAAGAAATGGAGACATTATCTGTTGCCAAAAGAGTTTGTTTTATATACTGATCATCAAGCTTTGCAGTATCTTAATAGTCAAGGTAAGTTGAACCAAAGGCACTTAAAATGGGTTGAGTTTTTGCAGAGTTATACCTTTGTTTTGAAGCACAGGAGTGGGAAGTCCAATAGAGTGGCAGATGCCTTGAGCAGAAGACAAAATTTGCTGACAGAAATGAAGATAGAGGTTGTTGGGTTTGATGAGCTCAAAAGTTTGTATCCTAAAGATCCAGATTTTGCAGAGGCTTGGAAAGCTTCTCTGGAGCCTGTTACTTTGGACAGGACAAAATGGTTGGATTTCATAATCCAAGATGGCATGCTATTTAGAGGAAGCCAGTTGTGCATTCCGAGGAGTTCCATGAGAGAGAACCTGATTAAGGAGAAGCATAGTGGAGGATTGGCTGGACACTTTGGTCGAGATAAGACCATTTCTATTGTTGGTGAAAATTATTATTAGCCACAGCTACAGCAGGATGTGAGGAAGTTTGTGCAGAGTTGTAGAGTATGTCAGATGACAAAAGGAACAAGTCAAAATATAGGGTTGTATCAACCATTACCTGTACCAGAGAAGCCATGGGATGATATTAGTATGGATTTTGTTATTGGTTTACCAAGGACATAGAGAGGGCATGATTCTATTTTTGTGGTAGTCGACAGATTCTCAAAGATGACACATTTTATTCCTTGTAAGAACTGTTCATATTGCAGAGTTATTTTTCAAGGAAGTGGTGAGACTACATGGTCTACCAAAGAGCATAGTTTCAGATCGAGATACCAATTTTGTTGGTTATTTCTGGAGGACATTGTGGAAGAAGTTGAAGACAGATTTGAAGTTTAGTTCTGCACACCATCCACAGACTGATGGACAAACTGAAGTGGTGAATAGGAGTTTGGGTAACCTGCTATGATGCTTAGTAGGAGATAAGCCCAAGGGATGGGATTTGATTTTACCACAGGCAGAATTTGCTTACAACAATTTTGTCAATAGGAGTACTAGTAAATCACCGTTCCAGATTGTATATGGCAATAGCCCAAGAAATGCTTCTAAGTTAAGGAAGCTGGACAACAGAGAAAAGACAAGTGCTGAAGCTGAAGACTTTGCAGAACATTTGAAGAATTTGCATGAAGAAGTGAGAAAGCACATTAATAAGATGAATATTTAGTACAAGGCTAAGGCAAATTAGAAGAGGAGGTATAAGGAGTTCCAGGTGGGAGATGAAGTCATGGTTCACTTGAGAAAAGAAATGTTCCCAGTTGGAACATACAATAAATTGAAAATGAAGAAATTTGGACCATGCAGAATCATGAAGAAGCATGATTCAGGAAATGCATATGAGGTAGAGCTGCCGAGTGGGATCAATATTTCTCCTATTTTCAACATTGCTGATTTATCAGAATATCATGAAGGTGGAACAGAGGATGGACCAATAGAAGTATAGTGGAGTATTCCGGCATCTACTTCAATGGAGGAGATAAAAGAGATCTTGGATAGCCGTGTGGGAAGAAGTACTCGGAACAAGCAATATGAAGAATATCTGGTAAAATGGAAAGGAAGGCATATTGAAGATTCTTCTTGGTTGTCTAAGGTAGAGGTTGACCATTTGGGTTTTCCTCACACAAACATCTAAGACGTGATAGGGTCACTTCTCAAATTACCCTGGGTGTCTGATGTAGGAGCATCCAGTGGTGTAAGGACAATCTTGCATCACCCAAAAAGAAGTTAATTCAAAATCATTGTAGTTATTTTCATTTCTTTCCATAATTAGTGTTTCTGGTTCCATAATATCCAAAATAATAATGTAGGACTTTTAGTTTTTTCAAAACTGCTAAAAATAGCAACCTACTAAAACGGTTCGTCAATCAGTCACCCAGATCAAAAGTTATGCTTCCCTGAAGTTGACCTACTTTTGGAGGGAGTTGCAAATTTCAAAATTTAGCTGGAGGCCACCAAAAAGTGTTATTTATGACTATTTTAGGAACCCTGAGCGGTAGTAGAGTGAAGGGGGCCAGTGTAGAGTCAAGAATAGGTGGGAAAATAGAAACCCTAACTAATTTGGGGTTACAGAAGGCTGAAGATTCTAGAGTCTTGAGGTTGGGAAAGTTGTAATGTGTTGCAACTAGTAGTGGATTCATCCTCTGATTGTAATTGAGCTTCTGTAATGTAATGAGTTGCCCAGTTCAATAAAAGAAAGTTCTATTTGCTGTGTTCAATATCTTCTATTGTGTGTTTTGTGATTTACCCCCTTCATCATCCTGTCAAGGTTGTAACACCAGGATGTTCTCTCCTAATAAACATAGAAGTTAGGGGATCTAAGGCTAAGAAGTAT
This sequence comes from Cunninghamia lanceolata, assembly GCA_027924645.1. Lineage (NCBI taxonomy): Eukaryota > Viridiplantae > Streptophyta > Pinopsida > Cupressales > Cupressaceae > Cunninghamia > Cunninghamia lanceolata. The sequence continues at coordinate 4,752,265 of BSBN01000523.1, read as the reverse complement.
ATGTTCCTAGCAGCTTCATCTATTATAGTATATGGAGCAACTAGCTTTGAGAGCATCTTTTGGAATCTTGCATTGAAATTGGCAATAGCTTCTCCCTCAAATCTCTTGATTGTGGCAAACATATGATAATTCATTGAAGGGTCTATAGGTATTTTGAATCTATCCTTAAAGACTTTCTCCAAGGTAGCCCATGAACTAACTGAACCTTGACCAAGACTGATATACCAGTTATATGCCTCTTCCCCTAAGGAAAATGGAAATAACCTGCATACCACATTCTAATGTTCAATTCTAGCCCTACAACAAGCTTCCTTGAATGTTCTAATGTGATCATCAACATCCTGATATGGATGATATTTAGGACAAATCTTGTTAGGATTTTTAGGTAAAGGATGATATGCAATAAAAGTCAGAGGTGACTCTGCAGTCAAGAATGACATTGTGACTAGTGGAGGTTTGACTTGAGGTGTGATAGGCGGTCCTATAGGTGTTTGCAACTCGATAGGACTTACAGGAGTACATTTTGGTGAAGCTCCTGAAGCACTAGAACTAGGAGAATGATGAATATCTACTGTCCTAGGTCTAAATCCCCAGATAGGCAATTCTTCAAAGAGTTCGTTGGATATGGACCTGGTATTTGGCCTGAGAGCTAGGATTTCTTGAATTTAAGGAAAATTTGGCTTGTTTACTATAAAGATCAGTTAAAACACCCTAGAAAAGGTTGTATTTATGATCAAAGACTGAAACTAACTGGATATTTGTGCAATATTTGCAGAAATGATGCAAATATGAGGTGATATGAGGCTTTGGGATGAAAGCAACTAGATATCAGGTCTCTTAAGCAAATTGTCTCAAAGCTTTGGCAAAAAGACTTGAAATATAGCTTATCTTTGAAACATCATGGTGATCAACCACAAAACTTGAAATATTTACACTCAATTTTGAAAACTTTACAAAGGACAAGCATGCACAGACTTAAAACATCAAATCTTTGCATATGACTTGAAATACAGAGCTGCATGAGTATTACCTTTCTGTCTGCATCATCAAATCAAACAAATCTATAGATGAAAAGGCCCTCCTTCTAGTGCCAATTTATGTTGATGATGATTGTTAGTCATAACAACATGAATAAAAATTTGCACAACAAACCTTTATTATCTTGTAAAGTATGATCAGCTTAGGATAAGTTGATGACTCTAAGTCTCCATTGATCATGTCATGATCGTCTGACATTACTCAGAGGTTGATGTGACATGTTGTTTTCCATTTCAAGGGGTCTTACATTTGCCTAGATGATCAGTATTGTTCTGTTTCCTATATTACTCCATAGAGAGGTTATTTTTACTCTATTTCCAAAGATAGCTAATATATTTACAAGTATGATCAATTCTTCTAATTATTGATTATCATGAACTTGTTCTTTCTTATACACTGTATATTTATTCAAATGATGTGTCTATAAGTGGATATTTGCATGTATCTCATAGATATTGTATGAATTTGCATGATATTTGTCAATTTGATATGCTTTTACTCTAAATATGCTCTGTATTTTCAATTATCTATGGGATATCAACATATTTTATGTTATTTTCTTTTGATTCTCTGCTATTTGCAATTATGATGATGATCCATTATGAAATTGAAAGAAATTTAAAAGAATGCTTCTAATTTTAGTGAATCATTAGTCACTGGATCACATACATACAAGATACATTCATGAGGAGAAGAAATCAAACCATAGGTCACCAGGATGTTCCATAGCTAGATATGGATGATGCTAACTTCAAAGGGATTAGTGATGAAAACAATACATGCAAACTGACAAGCACTCCAAGGGACGTAGCTGATCAATGCATGTATCTAGATTTCAAACACATATAACTCAAGATTTATGATGATTTGTAATCAAAATGTCTTCTCTTTCATTCAGTATGCATAACATGTACATTTACAACAACTTTGAAATGAGTCTTGATATTTCAGCAATCAAATTTCAATTAAGTTTCGAATGTTCAAAATATTGCACCCCTGGACCTTTTATAGAATAAGGTGAGGAGGTAGTTACAAAATGACCTACGGTCAGGATTTGTCAATTAAGATCAATGGTTGATAATTACTCTTTGACTCAGTCAACTCTTCCTCATGGCACAGGTTGCTAGCTGGCAACCATCTGGATGACTCATTATCTTATGAGTGCTTTATGCATGTGTTCCCATGGTGATGTATCTTTATTCATTCTTTAGGTCCCTCTTCTTCATTTTCTTCTTCTTCATCATGGTCATCATCTTCATTACTTTCAGTATCACTGTCACCCTAATGTACATCCTCTTGTATGTGGACCTTCATCATTGTCCTGATGTGTTCATATGCCTACACTATCTTATTCACCTCTCCCCCATCTTGGATTCTGGCTTTTGTTATGGCATGCTTATGAGACTGGAATTTTGCTTTGAGCACTTCCAACTTACCTTTTCTACTATTCAAAGTCTCATTATAAGTTTCCACCCTGACCTTTATCCTCATGATTTTATTTAGTACTTCTTCTGTCAGGTGGGTGAGCGGGTCATCTGCTACTAGATGACAATTATCATGCAGAGCTTTGATAGCAAAGTCTGCATCCTGATTTTCAATCTTTCCCTCTACTTTTCCTTCTAAAGCTTCAAGGATCCCTACTTCATGAGCCATCATGCTGTGCAGCTTTATACTTATATCCCTGAGCTTGCCATTGCATTTCTTCAAGATATCACATTCGAACCTAATATCTTCATACCATATGTCTATCAGAAGGCCAGTGTTATTATTCAACACGTGATTATTTATTAGGATTTGAGGATCAATCCTCTTCATTTCACTTAAAGAAGCCAGGTCCTTTTCCAATTGGAATGACCATTTCCCTGTTTCATTTTGCATTTTGTCTACCTTTCTTTTTAAACTGCTTAAAGAATTCCATCTTTGTAGGGAGGTTCTCAAAACATCCTCAGCTCCAGTGAGGGCTAATAGCATCCATTTCTCCATGATAATGGCTTCATGCTTCATGAGGTCCAACTTAGTGACCTCCTCCTAGGATATGACAGTCAATGGGACTGCCGGATCAACTAGTGTATTATCAGGGTTAATTAACCCTTTTATATATGAATGTAGCTGAGCAATCTGCTCCTTATGCTTTTTATTTTTTTCTTTCTCCTTCTTTACCCTTTGGGTCAAAGAATCAATGATGTATTTCCCTTCCTGACCTTCCTGGTCCTCATTAGCAAAACCCAAATCAACAGTTGTGATTTGGAACTCTTCTAGGGTGATCTTGCCCTTCTCCTTTTCTACCATGGGAAGTGCTACCTGTGCAGTCCTTCTGCTTGTAGTAGGATCTCTTTTTATAGCCGATGTTAATCTGGCTTTCCTCTTTGGCTTCATTATTGTTTTTGTAAACAGGGTGGAAACATCAAATTCTTGAATTTCAGAGTTTTGTTCTCTTTCTAGCCATTGAGATACATCATCTCCAAATCCGTAATGTTCTTTGTCAACATCATGTCTGTCCTATTCTTCCGTATCTATTTCTATTCTTGGTGGAGAAGGTGGTTTCTTAGTTTCTTCCTCATGGAGTTCCTCATGAGGGGGATCTTGTTGCATTTCTTCTTGTTGAGGGGCCTCTTTCTCTAGAGGAGGATCCTGTGGGATGTCCACATTATGATCCTATGCCTGATCTTGTACTCCCTCCTTCTAACTTTCATCCACTTTAGTATTTTCCTCATCCTGAGGCATGTTGACATCCGCATATGTCTAAGTATTTTGGCCTTGTGTATCACCCTGATCTTGGGTCACTTCTTGTTTTATACTTGATGCACCAACTTCTTGTGGCTTGGCCTCATCATGACCTGATTTCTATTTTTCTCTTGTGGAATCTCCTAGATCTCCCTGAGTCTGGGCAGCAACATCACCTAATGTATCTTTATCACCCCCACCCTTCTGTTGGACTTCTACTATCTTTGGCTTGGCAGGTATCTCATGTTGTTGCTAACCCATATCAAGAGTAGTGCTTTCTTTCTCTACTTGCTTGGCCACTTCAATCTTTTCTATCTCATCAGGTGCACCTTCTTTATCCTTAGGGCTTACATCCTCCCTATATGTTAAATCTATAACTGTAGGGATAGTCACCTAATAAACCAACTTATCAAGCCCTATCTGTTGGGCTACCCTCTCTGGGCTACTTTCTTTTACTTCTTCTGTTTGCTTCACCTCATCCAATACTGCCATCTATGCTAATGGGGTCCCATGTGGAGTCATGCGAGTACTAGAGGTGAGAGTCTCCATTCTTTAAGAGGCTACATTCTATACTACCTCATCATCTGATAAGTCTACAATGTCCCTCAAGGAGAAATGATCACCCTGACACACTTTGAATACTTCTCTCATTTGTTCTTCCGCCCTCTTAGTCTTGAACTTTATTATGGTGGGAAGCGGCACATCATTTTGTAGCTCCTTCCTAAATGCTTCACCACTGGCTCCTCTTAATATAATAGGACCAGCCCTAATATCACCCCGCATGGATGTTCTTTGGTTCTTGGGTGTTGACGTCAGTGGAATCACCTTCCTCTTCCTATTGACCATCATCGGGTCATCACCTGCAGGTTCCTTGTTTACCTGTACTTCCTCAAACAAACTGTCCTCTTCCACTTCATGCTGTAAGGCTTGGCCCTCCTCCTATAATTCTGTAGTTTCAACAGTTGGCCTCAAAATCCTCCTAGTCTTTGGCTTGTCAATCAACGGTTGTGCAGATGATGCAGATGCTTGACCTGATGTTGATCCACCTATAGCTGGAGTGGCGATCCTTTCAATTATCACCCCCTTAGGTTCATCTTTAGTTTTCTTACCTCTAGGGGGACCTTTCCTCCATTTCTATGTGGGTAACCTCTCCTCATTGGACTTTCTTTTCTCACTAAGGAAGTCATCATACTCCTCATCAAGTATTTCCTACCTTTTCTTTTTGGCATCTACTGTAAGGGCCACACCCCTTTTCTTTAGTCTGTTTATTTCTTCATCTACCCAAGCCTAGGTCAACTGTATCACCCCACCTGTCAGCTGATCCAGAGATATATCCCCCAGCTATGTAAGATCAGGGGTTAATATAGTGTCATTGTACACCTTCTTGTCTTCATATTCCTTAGACATAATCTTTCCATCATCCTTCCTCAACTGTACTAGCACCAAGATGCAGTCAAATGTCTTTATTTGGTTCAAGGTGAGTCTTTGATATTTTCTTCTCCTCACCTCTGCTTCATCTTCACAGTCAGTCCAAAAATCTTCCAGATGCTTCTGATGAATAGGTTTTCCTATTATTTTATGCATCCTGCCATAGGGTTCATAAGATCTAGCCAAGGGAAACGGTTGCAGATACATCAATTTTAGACCCCCCATGACATGTTTTATGCTCTCTGAGTCTGAGCACATATACCAACCCATAGACACTAGAAACAACACCGGAGGTATCTTCTTTTGTTCCTTGTATGCTTCAATTATGGTAGACACTTGTCTGAGAAAATCCATCAGGATAATCCCATCAGTAGGGTATCTTGGTAGCATAAGGGGATGTCCCTCAAATCCTTCTATCCTTATATATGAGAAGGTGGCAAACTAGATGAACCAGGTGCCATGCCTGTAAACAACTTCTTGAGCCTCCATGCTCAGTCTCTTGGTCCTGTCCTCTTCCATGGTTCTAACCAGATGCATAGAGAATGCATCATTAACTAGTTTGTAGTCCAGGAGGTAGTTTTTTCTCTGTAGCTGAGGATAGTGATCCCATATGTGGGCATCAGCTACATCACCGCTAGCCTTACCTATTATAGTTAGGGAATCAAAGGTTCCCTTGTAAGCACATGAGTACACAACATATGAGGTCATATGAAACATGCATGCCTGACCTCCCAGGTTCCTCATCCCTTCATCTAGTGCATCGCTGATGACCTTAGCCCATAATGGCTTGTTATCTGTATATAGGACCATCTGGATGATTCCAAACATCCAATTCTCAAAATTTCCTACATGAAGCTTACCTGTCATCCTACTCAGCAGGGCAATCATGTACTGGTACTCATCATCAAAATCAAATTTGTATAAGTGTATGGGCAATTTAGCTAAGGTAGTGTAGGTGATGCTCTTAGACCTCCACTGGTACATCCTCTTCCTTGCATTCTTCTTATTGTTGTTGTATTCTATTTTCAACTTGCATAGGTCTACACTGACCACCTTCTTTCCAACTGGTAGATTAAATGTAGAGATGATGCCATTAATTGAAAAGTTAGCATATACTCTTCCATGCTTCTCCACCCACTTGGTCTCAGGGTTATAATTCCTGGCACATTTCACTACCAGCTCTGGGCTGTCCATGGCGTATGGAAATCTGGCTGCATGCCACATTCCTGAAACATATATCACATCTAGAAGGGTATTATCCTTATCATGATCTATTCTTGTTGACCATACTGCCAGGTCCATATCACCTTGGTGAGTGTCACCAATGACACCATACTTAAACTATACCCCCTTAGGCTAAACAAACATAGGCTTGAGAAACTCTAAATCAGACCTATTCCTTCTATGATCCGCCATGGACTCCTGCAACAAACTTGATTTGTCTTACCTTACAATATCCATATGCATTCATACAACATTATATACTTCTACAACATCATTCATACTCTATCTATTATCCCTTACTTCATCATGATATGCATATTCACATATTCAAACCACAAGAAAGAACATATACCCTACCTAAACATGTAGAAAGTGACAACAGGAGAGTTTTTAGTTACTTACTTGATAGTGCTTTCTTCCTGGGTTAGATGGGTGATTACGGAAAAGGGTTGCAAATGCTGAAGATCACCTGTTCTGTTACACTGAAAGATCTAGTCAATTAAGAGGTAGTTGTATGAGGGTTTGACTTCTCTGCTCTATAATTTCTCATTTTTTTGCAAGGTAAATGAAAATAACCTTCGAAAGTTACCTTTAAATGCATCCGTAGGGAAAATTAGGGTAAAACTAAGTTGGGATGGTTAAATCAGTTGATCTTCTACAGAGAATCCATGGATGATGCCAAGTGTTTGATTTGTATCCACAATCGGTGGGAATCCATCTACCGCATTTAAGTGCATTTAATGTCAAGAAATAGGGGAGGGGGTGACCTTCGAAAGATCGAGGGATATTCAAAATATGACCCCCTGCCTTTGAGCAGCAAAACTAATGCAAAAGAATCAAATGATGTGGTCAGCATTGACCATGTGTATATCAGGTCATTTATTTAAGATCGGGGGATGTTCAAAATATGACCCCGTGAATAAAATGACCCCCTTGGGAAAAGATCAAGATGACATCAGTGTGTCGATGACTTTGTTTAAGTGTTATGTTTTAATGACGTCACCATAATGTTATTGAATATGGTGGGCATTGAATATATATACCTCCGTGAGGTAAAATGGAATGATGATGTCATCATCAAGGTGCTTTCCTCTATTTGTTAGATTTAGATGATGTCACCATCATATTGGCATAGGGTGATATTTTTGCAACGAGCGTGATATTCATAAGATGACGGATATTAAAAATATGACCCCTCGCAATAAAACTTAAGTCGTTTGATGGGTAGATATTGGCTACTATGTAAAATTAACATTCACACTTCGTGGACCAAGTGATTATTGAGTGATAATACAATATCAAGGTGATCTTATATAATATGACCGATGTTTGAAATATGCCCCCCATTTGGATATCAGGTTTGACATAACTTTGACTTAACATAACTTTCTTCCCTTAGAGAATTTTGGGGTGATCCTAAAGGCAAACTTGCTTGAAATTTGACGTACTTTCCAACCATGAGGTTAATAATGTGAAATACTAACTTTGGCAACCGACCTCATCATGGTGGAAAATCCACCCTCTTGCAGAGCTACATGCATGACTTAATTTTACCAGATTGCCCAAAGCAGAAAAACAAGCCAAAGCAGCAAGAAAAAGTTGGGTCCCTGTTTTGTCAAGGCAAAATGGGGCGTGTTGTGTAACCACACAACAACTTGCCACCAAAGAACATAACCGAATTCCAACGATTCAAGTGATGTGATCACATTCTAACATAGTATTTTAACTCTTTCTAAGTATAAGTATTATAATCTTTCTAAATGATAAGGTTTTCATCATGGTAACAATGCTAACAAAGGATCAGGTGTGTGCAAATGATTAATTATCCTCATCTTGAAAGTAGGTTAAAAACATGAGTAACTAATGTTAAGCTACATAGTTTGGGAGCATCCCTCATAGCCAACTTGGATAGAGCCTTGCTGCTAGCAGGTGTCTATAGCCTCGGCAAGGTTATCTATACAATCCGCCTAAGTAGAGCCCCACTACCAGCAAGCATCTATAGCCCTGGTAGAGTTACTTAGATGGCCTAATCTTTATTTCTTTTGGATTTTCAATATTCATTCTCTCTATTTAAATGATGTCATCATGTAAGCTTAATGTGCAAGGCATGGTCACTTACTGATTTAGGTTGGAGATTGCATTAGTAGCAATGGAGTCCCTTTAGATTTTTCACTTAACACCTATACTTATGTGTTCCACAAACCCAAGGCTGTTAGGTGAGTCATTGTGAAAAAAATCACTTTGGTCAAGAAAAGGCACCCTGATGAAAAGGATATCACAGACCTGATCACCAATACTTCTCAAAATGAGTCATAACCTATATAGGAATTTTTTTTTCTCATTACTTGAATCTTAACAATTTGGTTATTTTCTTAGGGTGATGAGCTGCATCATCTTGACTAACCAAATCAAAACTCAACAAGCAAACAAACAAAACAAAACCAAACTGTACAAACAACTATATAATATGCACACTATGATACACATGACTTACATGGCACTGTTTCAGGCTTGAAAATAATGCTTGAGAAACTATCCATTAACTCGTAATGGGACATCCTCACCGGTTAAAGTCTTAAGCCTATAGGTGTTGTCTCCTAAGATTTCTAAAACTTGAAAGGGACCCATCCAAAGTTTATCAAATTTACCATGATATCCTTTCCTTTCATGTGCTTTGTCCCACATAAGGACTAAATCTAAAATTCTAAAAGCCTTAACTTTGGCTCTTTTATCAAACCAACACTTGACAACAGCCTGATGTTTAGCAAATTGATCAATTGCTTTATTCATTTTTTCTTCTAGGTGCATCAACTGAAGCAACTTGACTTCTTGTTTGTTATCTATGCCTAGATATTCTTGTGCAAACTACAATGTGGGGATCTTTAGGTTAATAGGGAGGATGGGATCCACCCCATATACTAGGTGAAAAGGAGAATTTCCTAATGCAGCCTTCATCCTGGTTCTATCTACCCACAATGCATACTTTAATAAGGTATTCCACTCCCTTGGGTTCTTTTCTATCAATTTCTTGATGATGTTTAATAAATTCTTGTTTGTGGACTCTGCTAATCCATTCCCTTGAGGATAGTAATTTGAGAAAAATTTCAAGATGATTCCATGGTCAAAAGCCCAACTTGATAACCTTATTGAAGCAAAGGCAGACCCATTGTCACATACTAAAGTATAAGGAATTCCATACCTAGTTACTATGTTGCTTTCCAAAAACTTGATTACATCCTCAGCTTTATATGTCTTACTACTCACAACTTCAGTCCACCTGGTACAATAATCAGTAACAGTCAACACATACCTATGGCCTAAAGATGATGGAGGGTTGATAGTTCCTATGAAGTCCATCCCCCATTGAGCAAATGGGCGCATCTCCATCATTGGCTGCAAGGGCTGAGAAACATACCTTTCTCTATTTGCAGCAACCTAACACATGTGAAGACATTTGATGTGTTTAGCAGTATCTTTAAACATAGTGGGCCAGTAATACCCTTCTCTGAGGATAGCATGAGTGGTAGCTAAGTATGATCCATGTGCAGTTCCAAACTTGTCATGTAATTATGTCAGCACTTTGTCTACTTCTTGCCTTTCTAGGCATCTAAGGTATATTCCCTCATAGTTCTTTTGGAAAAGAACTCCTCCTTTTATCATGTATTTTTGTGATCTTATTTTTAAGGCTCTCCTCTGTAAGGCCTGCAATCTTGGAGGACATCTCCCATAAATCAAGATATGCCTAATGTCTGAATACCATTCTCCATTTTCCCTTGTATTTATGACATACTACTGGCTCATGATGTTAGGATCAATTTCAGATATCATCTGACTTAATGCTTGTCCTCTCACTAATTTCATGGGTGTTATGTCCATATCATATTCTTGGAGGACAGTAATCCATTTGGCTCTCTTTTCGCCTGGTTCACTTTGCATTAAAAGCATCTTTACTACTACATCTGGTACTATAGCGATCACTTTACTTCTTAAGATGTAATGTCTAAACTTCTTGACTACTCGAACCAGAGAAAGTGCTTGTCTTTCAACATCCATGTATCTGAGTTCTGCATCCCTGAAAGGACAACTCATGAAGGTGATAGGCTTTTCTTCTTTAGCCTCATTTCTTTGTGTTAATACTGCTACAAATGTATGCTCTGAAGCAAATGAGTAAATGTAAAAATCTTTGGTATAATTTGGACTAATTAGAATAGGAGCATTAGATATGGCTTTCTTAATATCTTGAAAAGATGCTCTAGCTTTAGATGTCCACTCAATTTTGGCATCCTTCTTAAGCATGGCATTCAATGGTCTGATAATTTCTGCAAAACCAGTAATAAATTTTCTAACAAAATTAATCTTACCAAAGTAAGATTTGAGCTCCTTCTTACTTCCAGGAAGTTGTATCTTCATGATTGATTCTACTCTCTCAGGGTCAATGATGATCCCATTCTCTGTTATCAGGTGACCTAATAACTTTCCTGTGGTTACCCCAAATATGCATTTCTTAGGGTTTAGGGAGATTATATAATGTTCACATTTCTTTAGTACCTTCCTGAGGTCTTCCACATGATTCCCTCTCTCTTTAGAGAAAACTATCAAGTCATCCATGTATATGACTATGCATTTACCAATTAGCCCCCTTGAGGCTATATCGATTGCTCACTGAAATGTTTCTCCAGCATTTATCAATCCAAAAGGCATGCACCTGTAAGCAAATATACCCCACTTAGTTGTGAATGCAGTCTTTAATCTTTCTATCTTGTCTACCATCACTTGGTTGTAAACTGAAAAACCATCCAAAAATGACATCATCTTTGCACCATTTACAATCTGCAAGACCTCATCAAGAGAAGGCAAAGGATAGTTATCCTTTTTAGAATCTCTATTTAAATTTATGAAGTCTACACACAACCTAATGTCACCATTCTTCTTCCTTACTAGGACCAAATTAGCCACCCATGTGGAATGTCTCACAGGAAATATAATCTTGGCATTAAGCAATTTCTTCACTTCTTCAAAAATAATGGCCTCCAGCAAAGCATTAACAGGTCTCTGTTTCTATCTAAAAGGCTTGACATCTGGCTTTAAAGGTATAGTATGAGTGATGATTGATGTATCATAAGTTTTCAACTCATCATATGTCTAGGCAATAACATGGATATAATCTTTAAGTGCTTGAGTTATCCCTTCCATTTTTTCTTCTATACATACTTTTCCAATCAGGACATTCCTTTTTTCATCAACATGTCCAATGTTAACTTCTGAATACTCTCCTCCATCTCCTTTAGGGAGATCTTTCTATTTCAGCATGTTATCTAAATCAAATGCTCTTTCCAACTCTATCACTCCTTTAGGAATCTTGTTGTTGGGCAACTCTAGGATCTCTTCTTCTTCCCAAATATGATCTTCCATATTTCTTTCATCTATGATCTGTGCATCAAAGACATCTTTATTGGATATGAAGTCCAAAATGTGTTGGTCATCATCAAACACTTGAAGGTTCACTACATTGTCTGGTATAGAGGGTACTGACACTAATTCAACTGAAAATCTCTTCAAAACGGATATGGACAATGGTTCCAAAGTACTTGCGGCTTGAGCCAAGGCATCTGCCCTTTGATTTTGTTCTCTAGGCACATGGGTGATGTTGAATGCATCAAAATCTTCTATCAGATCCCATACCCTACATCTATAATTAGACAACTTCTTGTAATTACAAGAATATATACCTCTTACTTGTCTTACTACCAATTCTGAGTCTCCATAGACATACAAAATCTTCACTTTCTTTCTGAGTGCAAACAATATCCCATGAATCAGGGATTCATATTCTGTCACATTATTTGTGCATGGGAATTGCAATCTATATGCTGCTAAGTAGGATTTACTAGCTGGATCAATAAGATCTATTCCTACTCTAGCTCGTTGTTTCAATTTAGATCCATCAAACTTGAGGATCCATGGCTTATCTTCAATTAAAGGCTTGTCTAGGCCTTCTCTTTTCTTTTTATCTCTAGCATCTGCACCATTTGTTATCCATTTCAGTTTTGGTGTTTCAATTTTCTCAAACTTCACCCTATATGGCTAATGTGAAGCTAATATTTCTTCTTTTTTACCATCAGAAGGAAAATCCTTTGGACCAGGCAACATATGCCTTTTCAAAATATGCAAACATAATGAACAAGTAGTTTCTGAATGTGGTTCTTCATGTAACCTGCACCATCCTTCAATTAGGACATCTTGTGGAGATCTTTTCTGTTGTATCATCTTTTGAATTTGCTTTGATAAAAATTCTTCAAACTTGGACAAATTGCTGCCTCCATCTTCATTAGATATTTCATAATCTGACTCAACCAAGTAATCACTTCCTGGGGTGATTTTCTTGTTACTCTTAGCATTACTCTTGCTACATACTAGTATTTCTTCTATCATCTAGATAAGACATTCATCATGATATGTACTTTCTTCTGTTCCTGCAGATGACAAACAAAAATCAATATCACTATCACTATCTGCAGAACTTACCCTGGATGATGATGATGATGCCTCACTGCATGCTTGTTCTAGTTCCATCATGTCTAAGAAAGCATCACAAGTCTTTTCAGAATGTGCCTCATCAGGTAACCTGCACCATCCTTCAATTAAAACATCATGAACATGCACTTTTAACAATTGGCAACGTTGCACTTCTTTGGACAAGTGTATCTCAAAGTTCTTGAAGTGATCTACTTCTATCTCATTTTCAGAGTTACAATCAGACTCTAAAATTATTCTATCATCCTGAAGATTATCATTATGAACATGAACATCATACATGAACATCTCATTTTGGACACGTGTACTGATTTTTTGGCTTCATGTACATATTTTTGATGGTTGAGATAGCCTACTATGTATTATTTTGCCCTGAGACATGCATCATTATCTTTTTGTACTTTGTATACATTTGATGATATGACTCTAAGAGATGGACAAATATTTTGATATATTGCACATTTGGACATGTTTTTATGTTTATATGATGATGTAGTTATTGCTGTTCTACATGCATATGTTCTATGTTTATATGTTATGGATGTAATCTATCTTATGATGCTTTGTATAATAGATGTATACTAGATGGATTAGGCTGATTTGATATGGAAATGCAAATGCGGAATGTTTTTTGATATGATTATGCAGCTCTATATGTATTTGTCTATGTTTTTTATTTTTGATATGATATACGGACGCAAATGTATGTTGATGACCTAATGCACTTATTATGTATGCAAATAATTAAATCATGTGAATGACTATCTCATGTGATATGATATGTTACCTATGCTTGTTTTTGATATGTCTAAATGTACATCATTTGATACAGAGGTGATATAGATAGGTGGAAGAAAAGGAATGAAAAAAATACAGGTTTTCATTTGATACTCTGCAGGATTTTCTTATTGCATGGTTGATATGGATTTCCAGATATGGGATGGATGTGGATACTTTGTCATCATTAGAGCACAAGTACTTTTCTTTCATCATTGGGCACTTTTTATTTCTTTTCTCTTTTTGAAATGTTGTAAGAAAATACAAGCATCTAGGTATAATTAAACCGAGATGACCTGAGTATTCCTTACATGAATTTTGATATAGAAAGTTGATACAAGCATCTCAAACTTGAATCTAGATGAGCTAAGTACTTCTTGCATTTCAATAGACAAGGATTTCCCTTTTTCATGTTCAGACCTCCGAAGTTTGATGATCTTTTGTTGATCATGTCGTTAGACAAAAGTCGTCACATTACTAAAGTTTGATCCACAAACAGCAGACAAGGAAAAAGATTATGGCCCCATCATAGCATCTCTAGCTTTTGGCATCCTTGAGTAGCATAGGAAGACATATGACAAAATCTAAGACCCTGTAAGTTAACCTATTCACAAAGCATTCTTGCATTAGATGTGTCTTTTTTCCATAATTGATATAGAGTTAATCTAAGTGTTTCGGTATACATTTGCGTTGGATAGGTTGATGTTTTGTGCCAAGATTTTTGTTTTGGGAAGCTTACTTTGCTACACGTGCTTGTCTAGAGAAAGTTATCACAATCCTTATTGGTATCCTCTTAGAACTATTGTGTGGTTACACAACACGCCCCATTTTAACTTGGCAAAATAGGGACCCAACTTTTGGCTTGGCTTGTGTTGTCTGTTTTCTGGCGGTTTGGTAAAAATGAGTCAGGTGCATCATCATCATGATATTCGATGAGGTAGGTCATCATCATGAGGTCAGTTTGTCAAAGTTCATATTTTGTTTCTATGACCTCATATTTAGAAAGAGCTTGAAATTCCATGCAGGTTTGCCTTTTACATCACCCTGAAAATTCGTCCATATGAGGGAGTTATGAGCAGTCAAAGTTTTGGTCAAACCTGATAATCGCAAGTGATCATCATATTTTTATATCCTCAGTCATGTTGTCAAGGTCATCATGATCTTGATCTATCACCCGATAAAAATCATGCAGTCCCAATATCCGGACGTCAATCTTAGGTGATAGTGCCCTTTACCCGTCAAATGACCTTATGCGCATCGTGAGCATCATGTTTCGAGTGTAACCCGATATTTCAAATTATACGAGCATCATGATATTTTTTAACATCACCTGATATTATAATATCATGCTGATATTATAATATCACCCTGCTTAGAAAATCCACTATCTGCATAATTTGCATGCGCATGTCAAAGTCCTATCGGAGGGTCATCATCCTGATCTTTCAAGGGAGGGTCATCATATTTTTATCCTGTCATGTTGTCAAGATCATCATGATCTTGTTTGTCTACCTGATATTTCGTAATGTCCTCCTGCCGAGAAATATGACCTTATGCAAATATCCTGATGATGTCATCCCAATCTGATAAACGAAGAAGCAAATATCAGGATGACATCATCATCACATTTCCCTTCGGCAGGATATTTTCCAGAACATGATCCGGTTTGCGAATATGACAATGACGTCATATTCTAAGTTTAAACAAAAGCCCCGGATATCCTGATGATCATCATCATCCTGATCTTTCGAGGGGGTTACCTTGGCCGCAAAGGGGTCATATTACGTTCACCACCTGATCATCTTCCTTAGATGACCCGATATTACATTTATCCCCTGATCTTAACTAAACATGACGGTGACGTCATCTTTTGCATTTTAATGAAGCCCGGATATGACGATGACGTCACCATCATATTCCTTTCCTCAGCAGCAGGATCATATTTCATATCCTCCTATTTTTCCTTCGACATGATGATGATGATGATGTCATTCTTTTCCCCAATATATAGAAGCGAAACATGACGGTGACATCATCTGGACATTCGGAAGGGGGAGCATCATATTTCCAAAATATCATGCAGACGAAAGTTTTAAGTCTTGCTGTCGGCCTTATCTTGAGTTATCATGCTGATAGAACATGTCTTCCCAATGGATGGACATCATCATGATTTTTGGCGTCGGTATAAGTTTAGCCGTCGGCCTAATGTAAAATTGTCATTCTGACAGTATGTAGTCACGCCGATACATACATGATCATATTTGGAGCCCGATATATAAGAAAATGGGCGGGAAAACAGAGCGATAGAAATTTGGAGCCCGATTGCCTGTAGCTGCACATTTTGAGGCCTGGTTAATAAAACGTTTAAATTCCTATTGTTTATCCATATGATGATGAACTTAATGTTTGTCTGTTTATTTGCAGGAAGTCATGATGCTGTTAGAGCTGTTGCTGAGCATTGTATGGTTGCACATGGAGGCAACATGAACCAGAAATGAGGAGGATATTGTCAAATATGCTGTTTGCCAGCTGGAGACCGAATCAAATCAAAGATGCTGGAATATTCTGTGCCAGCTGTACATTTGCCAACTGGCGAAGCATGTGCTTTTCATCTGGATCGTTGATTATTATGAGAGGATCCTGATCCTTGGATCATTGTAACTATTTTCTGGCATTTGTTCTATATAAGAGCCAGATCCTGAGCTGTAATAGGAGGATATACAGAAATAGATAGATACATCTGGCACATTAAGGCCGATTACTGTAGAATCAATTAGGAGATCAGATTACTGAGACTAATGAAGACTGAATTGTTGAAATGTCAAGGTTCTTTCTTCAGATCACTGTAAATGTACCTGTTCTTGAGCATACTGAATGGATATGAAGTTTCAGATTACATCCTGATTGTAAATTTTACGTAATCTTCCTGTTGATTTTTGGATATGTACTGGTGAATGCTGTGTTCAACTAGAAGCGCTTTCATTTCATTACATGTTGTTATCAACTTTTCCTTTGAAGATTTGCACTAGATCATGCGGATTTGTGGAATGTCCTGGTGAAGTATGATTCTAGTTTCCTTCTTTTCATTGCATGTATGGGAGCTTGTATGTGGATCAGTGATCTAAGTCAAGTAGTTTTGGGAATCTCATTCTTTAACCCTTTTCCTTTTTTTTAATTTCATAAATTAATCACCATAACTGCAAATCATGACAAATAACAAGCAGAACAGAGAAATATGCTGACATCCCGTAGGTAACTGAAAATCATTAGCATATTTGAGTTAAATGCATGTAGTATTGAAAATATCATGCAAAGAATCATAAATAATGGTAGAAATCATGCAAATATCAGCCTGTAAGCACATTATTTGAGTGAATCCATAAGTGCAGAGGTAGAATTATTGGAGATTTATGCAGGGCAGACATACAGAGCAGGATATTTGGAGGAATAATGATGAACTTTGCAGAAATACGTAAGGCCCCTGAATGGAAAACAGCAACACACATCAACCACTGAGTAACGTCAGTAGATTAAGACCTAATCAACGGAGACTTGGGATCATGAATTCTCTAAATTCATCGTATCTTTCAAGATGAGTAAAGGTTGTTGTGTAACTTTTATTCTATGTTTGTGCATGATCAACATCATCATCAACATAAATTGGCGCTAGAAGGAGGGCCGGTGATATGTTTGTATATGATCAACATCATCATCAACAAGAACATGTGGCATTCAAGAATCCAAATTCGCAACTTGGTCAAGGAGTTGCCCCCAGTGCAGACAAGGGATTATGGGTGATACAAAAAATAGACATGGAGAGATGGACCCTAAGGGACTGACCTAGCACCTAGGGGCTCATTGCTAAATGGCCTTGCCTACATGATGACGCAGAGGCAATGTAGTTTGGGGTGAACCTATGGACCTAAGACCTAGACAATGGCACAAATTTATAAATAGAATAGACAGCGGGATAGACGACACTTGATGGAACAGTCAGGAAAGAAGTGGAGTGGAGCAGAGCCTCGGGGGGCACAAAAGCTAAAAATACACATGACACTTGTTTGCCAGGTTTTCATCATGGTACCTATCTCAGGTGCCTGTTTGCCAGGTTTTCACCAGAGGATGATTTTTTTGTTATTTTTCTATTTTTTAAAATTTTTCACTTTGTTTTTTATCACTTTTTCAATGTTTTTGAATTTTTAAGGACTCCCTTGCATTGGGGTTTTCATTTATAGAACTTGTGAAGATGCATGCTGTTGATAGGATCATCAAATAGTTCACCTTCAGATGTAGCCAATTGATATGCTCTTGGCCCATAAGCTGCAATGATGATATAGGGACCCAGCCAGTTGAGTTTGAACTTGCCTTTCTTTTCTCGATCTTTCTAATTTTAGGGATTTTATTTGAGGACTAGATCACCAACTTGGAATACTCAGGCCTTTACCCTATGGTTGTAACTTCTAGACATCCATTGTTGATAAGCTTTTAGGTTGTTAAAGGCATGTTGTCTTCTCTCTTCGAGCAACTCTAACTCCTGAAGTCTAGACACTCTATACTCTTCATCAGATATGAGGCATTTTAACAAAACTCGCAAGGATGGGATCTCGACTTTAATGGGCAAGATAGCTTCATATCCGTAGACTAGGGAGTATGGTATTGCACCTATGGGTGTGCGGATACTTGTACGATAAGCTCACAGAGCTGGATTTAACTGGATATGCCAATCATGGACGGCATCATTGACAGTCTTTTTTAGAATTTTCAAGATAGTTTTATTTGATGCCTCCACCTGGCCATTGCCTTGGGGGTAATAGGGGTAGAAAAGTAGTGCTAGATATGGAATTTGTCACATAGCTCCCTGACATCTTGATTTTTGAAGGGTCATCCATTATCTATGATAATGGACAGAGGGATACCATAGCGACAAATGATGTAGTTCAAGATAAAGGAGGCAATCTGCTTGCTTGTGATATTGGCTAATGGCACGACTTCAATCTGCTTTGTAAAGTACTCAGTGGTGGTGATTATGGATTTATGGCCACTGGATGAAGGAGGGTGAATCTTGTCCAATAAGTTGAGTCCCCACTGACAGAAAGGCCAACGAGTCGTTAATGGCTATAGCTCCTGTGTTGATGCATGTATCAAGGTTCCATGGATTTGGCACTTCTTACACTTCTTTACAAATGATAGGAATCTTGTTCCATGGTTGGCCAGTAGTATCCCATGCGTGTGAGTTTCTTGGCTAGGGTAGGGCCACTAGAGTGAGTCTCGCATATACCATCGTACACTTCGTTCAGGGCGGTTTGATATTCCTCACTATCAAGACATCTAAGGAGAGTACCATTGAGACCTTTGTGATATAAGGTATTGGTGATAATGGCATATTGGGATGCTTGATGGATGAAGGTTCTTTTTTGGTTACTGGAGAGATCAGGTGGGAGGGTATTCTCTTTAAGATAGGCAAATATTTTTCTATAGAGGGGGGAATCAACTCCAACAATGTGGCAAATGATATGGGATTTAGGGGTGTCATATGCAGGATAGGACACTGGTTCTACCAAGAACTCATAACGTGATTGATTATTTGGAATATCGAGGAGAGATGCAATCATCTCCATGGTGTCTGTAGCTTTGTTCTCAATCCTTGGTATCTACTCAAAAGAGATCTTGACAAAGTATTCTTTGAAGTCATCTACCATTCATTTGTAATGGATTAATTTCTTATCTTTTGTTTGGTAGTCATGATTTACTTGATTTATGACTAGCTGTGAGTCACCATACACCTAAAGTTCTTGGATATTCCATTCAACTACTAGCTTGATGCCAATGACTAGGGCTTCATACTCTACCACGTTGTTAGTGCAAGGAAAGAGTAATCTGTATGATTTAGGAATGGTGTCTCCACTAGGGGTGATCAACAAGATACCTTCTCTCAATCCATGCTGAGTATATGAGCCATCAAAATACATTTTCTAGGTTGCTGTGTTTATGTGAAAGATAGATTCATCTGGAAATTCAAAGCTCAAAGGGTTGTAATCTGTTAGAGGTGCATCTGCTAGTTGATCTGCAAGTACTTGGCCTTTTATTGCTTTCCTGTCTACATATTCAATTTCAAATTCACTGAGAAGCAACCCATTTGGGCAATCTACCTATTAGGGCTGCTTTGTTGAGTAAATACTTGAGTGGATCAATCTTTGCTACTAGTTTGATAGAATGTGACAACATGTAATGTCTCCATTTTTGTGAGGTGAAGACCACAGTGAGACATGCTCTTTCAGTTGGCATGTATTGCAGTTCATATCCAACAAGTGTTCGACTGATATAGTAGATTGCTTATTCTTTCCCTTCATAATTTTGTTGTGTGAGGAGAGCTCCCAGAGCTGTTGGTGTGGCTGAGATATACAACAAAAGAGGTTTACCCTAAATTGGTGGCATCAATACAGGTGGTTTCATTAGGTATTCTTTTAACTGTTGAAATGCCTATTCACGTGAATCATTCCATTGGAAAGGGATCCAATGGAAATTCTTATGTAGGAGGTGGGAAAATGGGTGGCACTTGTCTGCCATTTGAGAAATGAACTTTTTGATAGATTGTAGTTTTCCCTGTAGGGACCTTAGCTAAGTGAGATTCTTAGGAGGTGACATTTCCATGATGGCTTTCACTTTAGCTGGGTCAACTTCGATTCCATTGGCGGACACTATGTATCCAAGTAGCTTACCTGAGGTCACTCCAAACACACCCTTCTTCAGATTGAGGCACACATTAAACTGTTCCAGTCTTTTGAAGATTTTGTCCAGTCCTGCCAGGTGTCCTTCTCTTGTGAGTGATTTTGCCAGGATGTCATCAACGTAATCTTCCATTATAGTGTGCATCATGTCATGGAAGATTGTGGTCATAGCTCTACGATATGTTGCACTGGCATTTTTCAAACCAAATGGCATGACACCCCAACAATAGATGCCCCAAGGACATGTGAACACAGTCTTGTGTTGGTCTTCAGGTGCAATTTTTATCTGGTTGTATCCATAAAAACCATCCATTAGTGGCAACATGGTGTACCCTTCCGTGAGATCTATAATAATGTCAATGTTTGGCAGGGGGAAATCATCTTTTGGACAAGCTTTGTTTAGGTTTCTAGAGTTATTACATATTTGAACTCTACCATCTAGTTTGGTGACTGGTACTATGTTTGAAATGCACTTAGGATAGTTTATTGGTCTAATGAATCTGACATCTAACAATTTCTTCAGCTCTTCTCTCACCATGAGGGCCACATGTGGGTGCATCTTTCTAACTTTTTGCTTTACTAGCTTAGCTCCTGGAGCTAAGGATAAGTGATGCATTATGAGATTTGTGTCTAGCCCTGACATATCTGCATATGTCCATGGAAAATTGATTTGTTTTCTTTTGAAGAACTCAGTGAATGCTGGCTTTTCTTGTGTTGTTAAAGACTGTGTCATGTGGATCATTCTGGGATTATCACCTGTGCTGACATTGATCGGCTATGCTGGTTCTATCAAGATTAAAGATCTCTCCTAATGTGTGAGATTGGGTAGAGGGTCAAGCCTTCCATCCTTTGGTGCCTCAGAGAGGTTTTCACCATTGGATACGTCTATATTTTTACATTTTTCATGGTCTAACATTGCCGCAGAGCGGTTTTCACCATTAGATCTTTCTTTCATTTTAATATTTTTGAGACTAAAAAGCTTGGCATTCTCTCCAAAATAGGCCTTGTCATTGAGTTCTATGGCATAGCCAGCTCGGTTGTCCCCTGCGGGTATGTGATCTCTAAGCTCAAGATAGTCTATGATGGCTTCATCATTCTGAAATGTAATGGGTAAAATGGGATAATAAAATGAATTATAAAACACCCAATAACATCAATGAAATGTGCAAATAACAAAAGCTTTAGAATAAGAGTGATACTTACAACCTTTGTTACCTTGTGATTTCCATTGCTTGCCTATTCTCTTTTGATCTTTGGTGATGAATGTAGCCCTCAGGAAGCTTGCTTCCTTCCTTTGATTCCTCAACATGACAAGGAGAAATTTCTTGGATACTTGTTGTGTTGAAGGTGAGCTTCAACACAATATGAAATGGATAATAAATGATGTGAGAGTGGGGTGCTAATGGTGCACTATGGATTCTGCAGCATAAGTTTACTTAAAAGCTTCATTATTAAAATGGAAGGATATAGGGGTATGTATAGGATTGTGTGAGAGAAGATCAATTGTAGACAATGTTCGAGAGAACATGCGCGAATAGAAGGACACGTGTCATAGAAAAATCTATTCTCTTTGAGTTAACTGCTTTCTTGATGAGGATGAGCTTTGATTTCATAAATTAGAATATATTTTTCTAATTTAAGAGTTTTGTTGATAAAAATAAAGTTGCTTTAAATCAGTTAACTCAGCTTTTGCTTTTGTATGACAAGAAGAATTTTTTAGAAGATTTTGAGGATTTTTTAGAAGATAAGAAAGCGTAATTAAATAAATAAATTTTTTTGATTACTTGCACATGATTTGGAAGAATAAATAAAAGATTTAATTATATTTTATTTTTGGATATTAAGATTTAATTTAAATAAATTTGCATTTTATTTAAATTTGGAAGAATGAATGATTTAATTAAATAATTAAAATTATTTAATTGTTTAGAAGAATAAAGTTGATATTGATGGAATTAATTAAATAAATGTAATTTATTCAATTAATGGGAGAAAATGAATAAAGTAAATAAATTGATTTATTTATTTATTGATAGAGGAATATTAAGATGAAATAAATATTTAAAATATTTATTTAGGTAGAGTCATGTCATTTTTAGGTGTATACATTTTGCCACTCTTTGATGTAATATGGTTTATCACGTTGTTTCAAAGAATAAGAATTTTTGACAATGATACATGCCCCAGTTTGCCCTTGGTACAAGTCTAACAATAGGATGCCCCCTCAAGAGATTGGATGAGAAGACAGCAGAAAGCATGAGACGGACAATCTCATGAAGAAGCAGATGAAAAGTGGGTTAGGATGGACATAAATAGGACATGGTTTGGAGGAATAGATATGGGAAGTAGTCATAGTTGTCACACAGTCAACTATGGTTCACTTGCTATATATAGGAGCTGGGTCCACAAGTCTTATTCATTTGCATGCTTGTCCTTAGTTGATTGGTCTTTGAGAGCTTAAGAGAGTAGAGGAGCTAGAGCAGTCGTCAGAGATATGGACATTCCGCACAAGGAGTACCATTTTGAGTGAGTTTGACGGTTCGATTGGCCACCTGAGGCAGGACCACCAGTATGTAGTGTTGATAACTGAGAGGGGGTGGGCGTGAATCAATTATCTTAATTATTTCAGCTTTCTGAATTTCTTTATCAATTAGTGCAACATCAGATCAAATAAGCAAACATAACCTTGGAAAGGAAATAACATCAATACACATGACACAATGATTTTGATGTGGAAAACCCTGTTAGGGGAAAAACCATAGGGTGATTAACCCAAGAATGTTATTCTCTGTTAGAAGAATAAGATAGTACAAAATGGCACTTGCCAATTAGGGCTCACTACCCAAGCACGCTGCTCACAAGAGGCTCACCACCTATAATAGTTTATACAAGAAAATTAGATACTTGAACTGATGAGAATCATCCACATATGTTGAGGTTCAGTTCCGGTTGAGCCCTAATATACTAATCTGTTGCACTTCATTCTTACTCTCCTTAGGTGCTGCTATCTTGTTACATTCCAGACCTGTCTTACTATCTTCACACTGCTCTTCTACTTTTCTTCACACCGCACAATACACCACACACACCTTCATTTCTAAATCCATCTGGTATATATATCCACACCAAGGATTTCATCCACTTTCTAGTCAGCATCTGGAATACTCAACATTTTCCCAAACTCTGATTAGTCGGCTGAATCTTTGCATACCAAGTAATGTGAATCAAAGAGATGCTTATAGAAGTCATCAATCATGTTATCCAATTATGAATGATACCTCAGGAAGCTTGATCACCATCAATATCAGATCCGGATTTAGGTCTAATGCTCTACTGGTTAGTTCTTCCTCTGCCTATTCTACCAAACAGAAACCCAACACTCAAGTGCTCATGTCTCTTCACTCTTCCATCACCGGAGGCTCAATCCCTGGAATATACCATTCAATGTACTCCTATTGACTTCCCCAAATCTGCACTTTACTGAGATACTTCCTTTGAGAGATCTAGACCTGACTGTCGGACCCTGGTGCATGCTCTGTTCTTGCTTACCGGACCACAACACTTCTTCAATCTAACTTCTGGTATAGGTACACCATGTTCTGTGGATGGGTGGGATGAACTTTGTTGCCATCAATGACAACACTCATGAAGCCATATAGTGTCTCTTGCCAACAATCTCCACCTTTGGCATTGATGGCAACACTTAGTGAAAAATGACTAAGTGTCACACTATACTCCCCCTTGGCTGATGCTCTGTTCTTATGTACATTTTTTGGAGCTCCCCCTTAGCTGGATTCCTCATTTTTCACAGCTCCTCACTCCCCCTTTGACATCAATGGCAAAGGGTGGGGTTCGCACACCAAAATTTCCAAAAACAATCTATACTTAGCCGCATAAAACATATATACATGTTTTACCTACATATACTGAAATATATCTGAAAAAGTGGTCTTTAGCTGTACCACTTATGTCACCCAACTCTTCTTCATCCTATCCAAAATTGAGATGTGACCACTCAACAAGAATGTAAAAGCTTCTACCCTTTTTAGATCTATCGAATCACTGGTCCGGGCTATAGTATGAGCATCACTTAGGGCTTCATGCATGGCCTCTAACTTAGGGATAATGATCCCTCTAAGTTCACTCAACCTACTTATTCTATTTTTCTTCTCCTTCTTAAGTTTCTTAATTTCATTCAAGACTACAATAGTCTAACATTCTTGATTGATTATGGGAGATGAGAGAGAATCAAAACTTTGAGACAAACTTAGTAGTTTATCTTCTTGCTCTTTTACTTTCTTATCAACATCTTTGGTCACTTTGGGCCAGGATATACAGAATTTATAAATATTTCCACCATCTTTGAGAGCATTTTCTAAACTCTTTATCCCAATATCCATAACTCTCCTATCATTTGAGATTAGACCCTATACTTTAGAGAATATCTTAACCAAAAATTCTTTCCTGACTTTCTCTTTTGCTGCTTTCTCTAAAGAATCAAAATGTGTATTAACAGACTTTACAAGAGACTTTAGATTACTAGATGTGGATGCTGTAGGATCCTTTTGGAAGGATGGCATGATCTTTTCCAATACACCAAATGCAGTTTCTATGAGCTCACAGTCTTCCATGTGAGACTTTAGCATTTTTTCTTTTGCCTTTGCTTGAGTGAAGGAAGCTAGTTTCATGGTTTGGACTGGAGAGAGGGAATCAAAATTGAATGGACCTTGAAGCAATTCCGGTTCATCAAATGCCATCATTTCTTTTGTCAAGAACTCTTTAACTACTTCTATTGTGTCTCTTGCCAGAGACAGATTTTTCTCCCCTTCTGTAGCCTTACCACTATCATCTGTGGCCTTCTCTATTGGAGTTTTCTCTCCTTTTGTAGCCTTGCTACTGTCATCTTCTTTCTCTTTTGCTTCTTGACTGATCTTCTCTTGTACTCTTTCTTTTTCTTTGAATCTGAAGTCTGTAGGGGAAACCAAAGGAGAGATGTTTGCTTGATCATGGACCTCTTCTTTTGGAGTAGAGGAATCTAAGTCCTTACCTTTTTGTTCACCTGTCTCCTTTACCTCTTCTACCACTATCTCAGTAGATTCTTCTTTGTTATCCATTCCCTAGGGATCATCACTTAAATCCTCTACAACAAGAATATTAAATCTTTTATAGGCTTTCTGGAGGATTTCTTTTGTTTCTTTTGCCACTTATCAGTTTCTCCAAGCATGAGCTGATTCATTCTAGCCTTACTCTGGAACTCATCCTTACAATCTTTGAAGATCATTTTCATTTGCTTTTGAGTGATTGAAGGAAAGAGCTGAATGGCTATCTGTTCTCAGATCTCAAGATCCTTTGCCCTAGCATTATTCTTTCTTATCTCTAATTCTTTCTCTAGGTTTTTGGGAATGAGAGATATGATTTCAATAAAAGCCTTATTGTATATGTTCAAGTACTTAACTGTGGCTTCCTCCAAGATCTTTCTATCTGCATCATTGTATGCATCATAGAATTTTATTATTAGTTGTAGGTTCCCATCCATAGTAACTGCTTTAACTACATCATCTAAGGACAGAGTGGGCCTTTCAACAAATTCTTCTGTTACTTCTTCAGTAGAGGGTTCACCGGATGTTTTCCTTTTCTTCTTCAATTTCTTTACTTCCTCATCTGATTATGTCTCTTCTTCATCCTTTTGGCTTGTGTAAGACCTTGTTGCCTTTTTCTTGGTTCTCTTCTCTCCTTTTCCGGATGATTTTGCTTTTGGTTTTGATGCCTTTGAGCTCTTTGTAGTGGTAGGTGTAGAGGTCTTAGAGGATCTGGTCTAGGAGGGGACTTCCACCAGAGCTTCTTTCTCTGCCCTTTATGTCTTCTCTCTATTTGCATCAAGTGCCTCTTTTGAAATTCCATGCCTCGTGGCAAACTCTTCTACTTCTGTCCTCACTTTTCTTTTTATTTTAGGTTGTCTTAGTTCCACATGGATCTTCACACTTAATTCTTCAAAGGTTCCAAACCTTTCTGCTTTAGGATCCTTGGATTGACTGAGCATGTGTTGAACATGTAGCTCAACAATTTTCTCATCTACTTCATACCCCATTGGCATGATCCAGACTATTCTTGGCTCTACTACCTCCATTAGACATTGATCAGTTTCTACCATAAAGCATACTGTATCTTTATACTTTTCAACTAAAGATTGGTGGATTCTCTCTCTTGCTTGCATCATGCTCTAAAAATTCTTGAAATAGCCCCAGAGTGTTATATTATGTGCCTTGGCATCACCAAGCCCATGTATATAATCTATGATTTGGATGGCTATTGGTCTATCATTCTTCCATACCCAACCACTGGATCTGGGAAGCTCATTCATGAAGTAGAAGAACAAGCATAGTATCAGCCCACCATACTTGAAGGAGTTCTTCTTGTCCTTCTTGATCTTTTGTAGGTTTTTCATTAGTTGGCTCAGAAGGAGTTCACAACGATCATAATCTACATTTTTCCTCAACATTTCATAAGCAGTGTAAATTACAGTTCTGGGTACTAAATTTTCCCTGCTAGAGTGATATATCTTATAACCAATGATCATGGAGGCAAACTTGACATCCGGATCAATGATGTCTTCAATTGTCATTGCTCTTTTGTCAAATTTTGATCTGGTAGCCTCACTCACAGTTTGATTTTTGACGGATTTGAGAATAAGAATCCCACTGGATGAGTGCAATCTGGTTATTGCCCTAATGGCATCCTTGGTTATCTTAAATGGCCTCATCAACCATATAAAGTTATCATGCATTCTGCTTAGAACATACCGGACCCATTCATCTTCTACAAAATAGAGGAAATGAATGCATTGTGCAAAATGCTTGTCCTAGATGGCTTTATACTGAGTTTTGAGTTCAAATGAGTCATCTATCAAATGCTTGTGATAGATATCAACCAGCTTAGATTCCCCAAATTCTTCAATATTCGCATGAATATATGCCCTGACATCTTCTACATGCAGAACCCCATGCGAAATGCTTGAAAAGGCACCTAGGGGATCAACTTCTAGGGATTTATATGGATGTTTCTTGAATTTTAGAGGTGGCCTATTAGTGATCTTTACAACTTTCAGTGTAGTCATCTTCAAAATATTTTATAGAGAAATATTCAATAATGGAAAATACCTTTCGCACTTCTAGGGTTCACTGAATGAGCTGGATTAATTTGCTAGATGAATCGACTACAATGGTTGATCTTTTGAGAATTTGAGATAATTTGTTGCAGAGCTCCTTTTCTCTTCTTCTTGAATGCAAATGTGCAAATGACGAGTGAATGAACCCTTTTATTTTTGGGAAAACCCTAATTTCATATTGCAATAAATGCGCCACTTAAGTCATTCTGGTTGCCTAGTTCTTCTTATTTTGAGAAAGATCTTCTTCCAGATCACTGAGATATACTTAGAGTTATCCTTGGTGATTAATAAAAAATTATCTTGCTTTCCCCAAACACTTGATCTATCCATAGAACAAAATGCCTTGAATTTGAATCATACTAGATTTATCTGTGATAATCCTATTTTATTGGATGACTGTTAAACCGGATCAATCTTGGAAGATTAGAATTTTCAAATCTTCCTGCGTATCTTCCATATCTTTACCAAGCTTTCTTTAGATGTTTCTCAGAGAAACCTTTTATTCTGCAACTTCCCATGTTCCAATTTCAGGCACCAATTAACTGGCTAGGGGAAAATGTTTTTCCTTGTGTCTCCCCTTGAGCCAAAGCTCACTTTTTAATTTCTGGTGCAGATCCACCCCCTACATTCTCTGTACTTCTCTTCACCCAAATCTTGTTCATCTTACTTTTAACTTCATCTGCATTCACTATTCCTTTTCCTTTGTCTTGATTCTGATTATAATGCACTAGACCCCTTTTGTCTTGATTCTTGCTTCTACAGAATTTGGCAATATGACCGAATCTATTGCAATTGTGGCAAACAACATTTCTTTGCATATTTGAATGATATCCTCTTGATCTGCATTGATTAGCCATATCTCCCATTCTATTGCATGCAAGGCATCTACCATTGAATGAATTGTTCATTTGCATATTTCTGCATTCATGAGATTTGTGACCATACCTTTTGCAGTTGAAACACTATCTGGAGAAGGATGTATTGGTCTGGTTTATTCTCTTTCTACACTAATTAGCTTTATGACCAAAGTTATTGCAGTTGTGGCAGTATCCATTGAAGGATGGATATCTTTGAGCATTAGGTTGCCTTACCAAAGGTCTTCTAGGCATGTTCCTTGGTTTTCCTGATCCAAAATTCTTCTGACTAGATCCGGAGCTTTCACCTTTCTCATATCCCAAACCATGCTTGTCATCTACCCTCTTTTGGATTTCAAGAAGAACTTCAAGTTGAGCAGAACTTATCTTGAATTTCTCTTTGTATTTATTTGCTATTTGAATATCCTTTTTAAGAGTGTCAATTTGATCTTCAAGTTTTTCTTCATTATCTCTAGCATCTTCAAGATCAAATTCTAGATGCCTGATTATTCTATCCATTTTGTGGCAGTATTCTGACTTCTCCTTGAGAGATTGCCTTAGATCATCTTCAGTTTTTCTTTTCTCTTCAATTTCTTGGGTGAATTTCATAACTCCTGATTCCATTTCATGTCTTACCATAATGACCTCTTTTGATAACTTTTCACATAACTTGGTTTTCTCCTTCAGATCTTCATTTGTACCATTGTCTTCACTTTGACTTGCCAATTGCTGAAGTAGATCTTTTCTCTTTTTCATAGAGATACTCAGTTTCCTTTTAGTTCATTTATGAAATCATTAGCTTGTTTGAGTCTTTCCTTCAATTCATTGACTTCAGAGTTTGATTGCTCAAGATCATCTAGGGTAGACTGAAGTTGTTGCCTCATACCATACACATCCATTTGAGTTCCCAGATCTTCCTCAAGCTATTAAGCTCTATTTGGAGGAATTTGTCTTTGATACCAATTGTTGATAACTGAGAGGGGGGGTGAATCAGTTATCTTAATTATTTCAGCTTTCTAACTTTTTTTATCAATTAGTGCAGCATCAAATCAAATAAGCAAACATAACCTTGAAAAGGAAATAACATCAATACACATGACACAATGATTTTGACGTGGAAAACCTTGTTAGGGGAAAAACCACGGGGTGATTAACCCAAGAATGTTATTCTCTATTAGAAGAATAAGATAGTACAAAATGGCACTTGCCAATTAGGGCTCACTGCCCGAGCACACTACTCACAAGAGGCTCACTGCTTACAATAGTTTATACAAGAAAACTAGATATTTGAACTGATGAGAAGCATCCACATATGCTGAGGTTCAGTTCCGGTTGAGCACTAATATATCGATCTGTTGCACTTCATTCTTTCTCTCCTTAGGTGCTGCTGTCTTGTTACATTTCAGACCTATCTTACTATCTTCACACTACTCTTCTGCTTTTCTTCGCACTGCACAATACACCACACACACCTTCATATCTAAATCCATCTGGTATATATATCCACACCAAGGATTTCATCCACTTTCTAGTCGGCATCCGGAATACTCAATATTTTCCCAAACTCTGATTAGTCAGCTGAATCTTTGCATACCAAGTAATATGAATCAAAGAGATGCTTAAAGAAGTCATCAATCATGTCGGCCAATTATGAATGATGCCTCAGGAAGCTTGATCACCATCAATATCAGATCCAGATTTAGGTTTGATGCTCTACCAGTTAGTTCTTCCTCTGTCTATTCTGCCAAATAGAAACCCAACACTCAAGTGCTCATGTCTCTTCACTCTTCCATCACCGGAGGCTCAATCCTTGGAATATACTAATCAATGTACTCCTATTGGCTTCCCCAAATCCACACTTTACTGAGATACTTCCTTTGAGAGATCTGGACCTGACTGTCGGACCCTGCTGCATGCTCTGTTCTTGCTTACCATACCATAGCACTTCTTCAATCTAACTTCCGGTATAGGTACACCATGTTCTGTGGATGGGTGGGATGAACTTTGTTGCCATCAATGACAACACTCATGAAGCCATATAGTTTCTCTTGCCAACATGTAGTTCAACAAAACTCTCTAAAAGTCATTTATTAGGCCCATAAATGCTTAGGAAAAAAAGCTAGGATAGATTCGCCGAACTGCAGTCTGGTGCATATGTGTCCTGAAATGGTACATATGCCAAGAAACCATGCATCTGAGTGATCTTATGGCACATATGATAAATGTGTGCATATAGGATAGGAATTAGCGCATCCACTGTTGAACTGTACACGTGACACAAAAAGTGATGCATGTGCTAGAACAACGTATATACGTCAAGTACTGTGCATTCACGGTGAAGCGGCGTATCTAATATGAATCGGTGCATTTGCACTAGGATAGTCAGTTGACTTAGTGAAATTAACCCAATTGGCACCTTATTGATGCATCAATTGATAAGTAATCTCTGAGATTACTGAGAATCTAGTCAAGAGATGATATGTTGTTTTGATTAATGTGATATGTTAAGTCAATGATAGCATAGTTTGATTGCTTTGAGTAGGTTTGATTGGATATAGATTTCTTTGATGCTATGCTTTGCTTGGTTGCAGGAGGATATCCGTGATACCTTGATATCATGAAAGAAGTTCCCTTTGCCGCTATTGCAGTGGTATATGTTGATAGAGATGGACCGCGAGGCTCTTGGTGCTATGGGTCTGCATTACATTTGTTTCATGCCCGAGGTTCGCGCTAACTACAGATTGTTGACTGCAGTGGTGGAGCAATTCCACAGCGAGGATGGGACATTCCATCTACTGACTGGGGAGATGACGATCACTCTAGAGGACGTGTATAGGATTTTACACCTCCCTATTTAGGGAAAGTTGGTGGAGTATGATCCACAACGTGATGCGGGATTGGCAGAGTGCAGACACATTTTTGATGACCCAGAGCTGGTTGAGTAGGTGATTTCATGGCAGGACATTCATGATTGCTATGACTGCTTCCTGGGGAAAGTGGTGGGATTGAACAGTTGCGTAGTATGCTCCGATAGGAGGTCATACGGATTCTCGATTGGCTGGGGGAGGGTGCTATAGAGTATGATTACCAATGGGACTCGATACTCATGGGGTGTGTGCATGCTAGCACACTTGTATAGGGACATCCACCAGGTTGTGTATCACAAAGGGGCCAGCTTGTTAGCAGGTGTGTCTCTTTTGTAGTTTTGTTTATGGGAGCACATAGAGATCACACGGCTGATATGTCTTTTTCATAGGCAGAGAGGGGACCCTACAGCTACGGATATGCAGGTGTGATTTCCTAGCACAAGTTGGGGAATCTCGAGTATTGGAGACATACACTAGATAATGTGGATCTAGTTATCTAGCACCCATATCTAGACTGCCAGGTATGGGAGGATGAGGATGATGAGTTTCCGTATTGTTTCTAGACTCGGTGGCTTATTGGCAGGATGTGGTACATACTAGAGCATTAGATTGTCAGCAGAGGACATAGGCAGTTTGGCAAAGTGCAATGTAGGCTACAGGGGCAGGCACAATTTGTGAGGACCCATGCAGAGAGACTGAGGTGGGGTCCCGTGGCATCATATGAGGAGGCCTTGGCAGACTTTCGTTAGATCCCCTATGTATCTTGGCCGATGAAGAGGGAGATAGTAGATGTGGGTATGATGCTAGACTATGAGAAGTGGTTCATTGCTCATCCATTTCCCAGATATTTAGGACCTGGAGAGTTGGCTCCTCGTATAGATGAGGAGGATTCAGTTGATGAGGGTCAAGCTGGTAGGAGGAGGAGGAGACGGAGGGGGGGAGAGGAGGTCAGGGAGATGATGGTAGAGATGGAGGAGGAGTTGGAGATGGTAGAATGAGACAAAGGAGGAGGTCTGGGGAGGGACCTTTAGGTCAGTAGCATGTTGCATAGCCACAAGTTGTAGGGCAGGTGTAGGTGCCAGTACAACAGGTGGCACAATAGAGATAGATGTCACTACCATAATAGGTGGCACAATAGAGATAGATGTCTCCACCATAGAAGATGGCATAGAAGAGACAGATGTCACCACCATAGCAGGTGGCACAGCAGCAGGTGTAGGGACAGGGATAGGGAGGGCAAGCTTTGTAGCCTAACTTATAGCAGTAGGTGATTGTTGCGTTACAGGGTCAGGTTAGGTAGTTGATCAGAGATCTCTAGAGAGCGAGACTGAACCTTAGCGAGGGTGCAGGCAATTAGAGTGGAGAGAGATCCAGCAGTGGTAGCCCTAGGTACAGATAGTACTTTGAGCTTTTTGGTTGCATAGGTGCAACAAGCATAGACATAGCTAGCCCAGGTATGGGGTGAGCTTGCCAGATCGTAGGCTCAGACTTAGTACTACAGAGGATTATATCACAGCACAGTGTTGGCAGACTAGCATGCGCCTAGTTACAGGAGTCAGTCCATGGCATCTTAGAGAGTAGGTGGATCTTGATCTGTAGATCAATGAGAGGCCCCCAGTAGTCAGGAGATGACAGAGGAGAGGGCAGTGCATGGAGCAGTGCTCCACATCATCAGGGTTAGCTAGATTTTGACGCTTGTACTGATTTTTGGCTTGATGTACACATTTTTTACGGCTTAGATAGTCTGCTATGTATTATTTTGTCCTGAGACATGTATAAGTATCTTTTCATACTTTGTATACATTTTATGACATGGCTCTGAGAGATGGAAATATATTTTGATATATTGTACATTTGGACATGTTTTATATTTATATGATGATGCAGTTATTGATGTTCTACATGCATGTGTTCTATGTTTATATGTTATGGATGCAATCTATCTTATGATGCTTTGTATATGTGATGCATACTAGATGGATTAGGATGATTTGATATGCAAATGTAAATGTGAAATGTTATTGATATGATTATGCAGCTCTATATGTATTTGCCTATGTTTTTTATTTTTGATATGATATACGGATGCAAATGTATGTGGATGACCTAATAGACTTAAAATGATTTAATCATGTGAATGACTATCTCATGTGATATGATATGTTACCTATGCTTGTTTTTTATATGTCCAAATGTACTCAATCGACATAGAGGTGATATAGATAGGCAAAAGAAAAGGAATGAAAGAAATACAGGCTTTCATTTGATACTCTGTAAGATTTTCTTATT
This sequence comes from Cunninghamia lanceolata, assembly GCA_027924645.1. NCBI lineage: Eukaryota > Viridiplantae > Streptophyta > Pinopsida > Cupressales > Cupressaceae > Cunninghamia > Cunninghamia lanceolata. The sequence continues at coordinate 4,718,637 of BSBN01000523.1, read as the reverse complement.
GCATGGTTGATATGGATTTCTTGATATGGTATGGATGTGGATACTTCGTCATCATTAGAGTGCAAGTACTTTGCTTTCATCATTGGGCACTTTTTATTTCTTTTCTCTTTTTGAAATGTTGTAAGAAAATACAAGCATCTAGGTATAATTAAACCGCGATGACTTGAGTATTCCTTAGATGAATTTTGATATAGCAAGTTGATACAAGCATCTAGTCAAACTTGAATCTAGATAACCTAAGTACTTCTTGTGTTTCAATAGACAAGGATTGCCCTTTTTCATGTTTAGACCTCTGAAGTCCTCGATGATCTTTTGTTGATCATGTCGTTAGACAAAAGTTGTCACATTACTAAAGTTTGATCCACAAATAGTAGACAAAGAAAAAGATTATGCCCCCATCATAGCATCTCTAGCTTTTGGCATCCTTGAGTAGCATAGGAAGACATAATGACAAAATCCAAGACCCTGTAAGTTAACCTGTTCACAAAACATTCTTGCATTAGATGTGTCTTTTTGCCATAATTGATATAGAGTTAATATGAGTGTTTCGGTATATGTTTGCGTTGGACAGGTTGATGTTTTGTGCCAAGATTTTTTTTTTGGGAAGATTGCTTTGTTGTGTGCACTTGTCTAGCAAAACATATCACAATCCTTATTGGTATCCTCTTAGAACATGGGGCATTCAAGAATCCAAATCTACAACCAAGTCGAGGAGTTGCCCTCAATGCAGATAAGGGATCAACTTATTATGGGTGATATGACAAACATACATGGAGAGACGGACCCTAAGGGACTAACCTAGTTCCTCAGGGGATAATTACTAAATGGCCTTGCCTACATGACAACACAGAGGCAATGTAGTTCGAGGTGAACCTGATGGACCTAAGACCTAGGTGATGGCATAGATGTAGAAATAGAACAGACAACAGGACATACTACACTCGATGGAACAGATAGGAAAGAAGTGGAGCAGAGCGGAGCCTCAAGGGCGCATTGATAATGGCCTTGCCTACGTGATAACTCAGAGGTGACGTAGTTTGATAATGATTCAAAGGATTGGTTTAGGATGAATGATATGATGGACACAAGAGACATGAGGTCACAACAGATGGAGGAAGCGGTTTGTCGTAGATAGCACCTGTTTACAAGGTTTTCACCACTTGCTTTTATTTGCACGAAAGCTAAAAGTACACATGACACCTGTTTGTCAAGTTTTCATCATGGTACCTTTCCCAGGTGCCTGTTTGCCAGGTTTTCACCAGAGGATGATTTTTTTGTTATTTTTTCTTTTTTTTCTTTATTTTTTATCACTTTTTGAATTTTTTTGAATTTTTAAGGACTCCATTGCATTGGGGTTTTTAGGTATAGAACTTGCAAAGATGCATGTTGTTGATAGGATCATCAAACAGTTCACCTTCAGATGTAGCCAATTGATATGCTTCTGACCCATAGGTTTCAATGATGACATAGGGACCCAGCTAGTTGGGTTTGAACTTGCCTTTCTTTTCTCAATCTTGCTGATTTTAGGGATTTTCTCTAAGGACTAGATCACTAACTTGGAATACTCGGGGATTTACCCTATGGTTGTAACTTCTGGGCATCCATTGTTGATAAGCTTTTAGGTAGTTAAAGGCCTGTTGCCTTCTCTCTTCGAGCAACTCTAACTTCTGAAGTTTGGACACTCTATACTCTTCATCAAATATGAGGCCTTTTAAAGAAACTCGCAAGGATGGGATCTCGACTTCAATGGGAAAGATAGCTTCAGATCCGTAGACCAAGGAGTATGGTGTTGCACCTGTGGGTGTGCGGATACTTGTATGATAGTCCCACATCACTGGATTTAACTAGATATGCCAATTACAGCCGACATCATTGATAGTCTTTTTTAGGATTTTCAAAATAGTTTTATTTGATGCCTCTACCTGGCCATTGCCTTGGGGGTAGTAGGGGGTAGAAAAGCAGTACTGGATATGGAATTTGTCACATAGCTCCCTGACATCTTGATTTTTGAAGGGTCATCCATTATCCATGATAATGGACAAAGGGATACCATAGCGACAAATGATGCATTTTAAGATAAAGAAGGCAATCTGCTTACTTGTGATATTGGCTAATGGCACAGATTCAATCCACTTTGTAAAGTACTCAGTGGTGGTGATTATGAATTTATGGCCGCTAGATGAAGGAGGGTGAATCTTGCCCACTAAGTTGAGTCCCCACTAACAGAAAGGCCAAGGAGTCATTACAGGTTCCCATGGATTTGGCACTTCTTGCACTTCTTTACAAAATGATAGGAATCTTGTTCCATTGTTGGCCAGTAGTATCCCATGCGTATGAGTTTCCTGGCTAGGGTAGGGCCACTAGAGTGAGTCCCGCATATACCATTATGCACTTCATTCAGGGTGGTTTGATATTCCTCACTATCGAGACATTTAAGGAGAGTACCATCAAGACCTCTGCGATATAAGGTATTGGTGGCAATGGCATACTAGGATGCCTAACAGATGAAGGTTCTTTCTTGGTTACTGGAGAGATCAGGTGGGAGGGTATTCTCTTTAAGATAGGTAAATATTTTTCCATAGAGGGGGGAATAAGCTCTAGTAATGTGGCAAATGATATGGGATTTAGGGGTGTCATATGTAGGACAGGACACTGGTTCTACCAAGAACTCATAATGTGATTGATTATTTGGAATATCGAGGAGAGATGCTATCATGGCCATGGCATCTACAACTTTGTTCTCAATCCTTGGTATCTGCTCAAAAGAGATCTTGACAAAGTATTCTTTGAATTCATCTACCATTCATTTGTAAGGGATTAATTTCTCATCTTTTGTCTGGTAGTCATCATTTACTTGATTTATGACTAGCTGTGAGTCACCATACACCTGAAGTTCTTGGATATTCCATTCAACTACTAGCTTGATGTCAATGACTAGGGCTTCATACTCTACCATGTTGTTAGTGCAGGGAAAGAGTAATCTGTATGATTTAGGAATGGTGTCGCCACTAGGGGTGATCAACAAGATACCTACTCTCGATCCATGCTGAGTATATGAGCCATCGAAATACATTTTCCAGGTTGCTATGGTTATGTGAAAGATAGATTCATTTGGAAGTTCAAAGCTCAAAGGGCTGTCATCTGTTAGAGGTGCATTTGCCAGTTGATCTGCAAGTACTTGGCCTTTTATTGCTTTCCTGTCTACATATTCGATGTCAAATTCGCTGAGAAGCATGACCCATTTGGACAATCTACCTGTAAGGGCTTCTTTTTTGAGTAAACACTTGAGTAGATCAATTTTTGCTACTAGTTTGACAGAATGTGACAACATGTAATGTCTCCATTTTTTTTGAGGCGAAGACCACAGGGAGACATGCTCTTTCAATGGGCGTGTATTGTAGTTCATATCCAACAAGTGTTTGACTAATATAGTAGATTGCCTATTCTTTCCCTTCATAATTTTATTGTGCAAGGAGACCTCCCAGAGTTGTTGGTGTGGCTGAAATATATAGCAACAGAGGTTTACCCTGAATTGGTGGCATTAATACAGGTGGTTTCATTAGGTATTCTTTTAACTACTAAAATGTCCGTTCACATGAATCATTCCATTGGAAAGGGACATTCTTATGTAGGAGGTGGGAAAATGGGTGGCACTTGTCTGCCAATTGAGAAATGAACCTTCTGATAGATGTAGTTTTCCCTTTGGCACATTTTTGTTTTTGGTTGAAAACTTGGTCTTTTTTCTTTTGATTTTAAATTATGGTAGATAAAGACACAACAAACGCAAAGAAGTTTTCATAATTTTTATCTTTTATTATTTTTTTGTATTTTTGTGGACTTTTTGACACAAGAACAATTACAATCCTAGGCTGGAAAAGACAGTATTTGTTGAGCCCCCTAGCTGTACATATTCAAAGCATGTAGCTTCAGGATCTGGTAGCACTGACTCCCCTCCATGGCACTCACTTCTCATGCATACCAAGATCTGGGTTTCCCAAGGCTCGTACCCCCACTGAACCTTAGGATTGTCCCTACTACCTCTACTAAGAACCACATGAAATGGGGCGGCTTCAAAGGTCCCACCTTTTACACCAACAAATAGAAGGATTTTAGGCTACTAAACAATGGCTATGTAGTGAGGGCAACTGTTCAAGTGGTTATACATGTGGTAGCACTACTCTCCATTATGGAGTCACCCAGCCTTCAAGGGTTACGCCTTGAAGGGTTTTGGGGGAGGTTGGCTGTTGGTATAACATAGTGGCACTCGTTCCATGAAGCTTTCACCTCAAGAATAATTTATTTATAGTGGATCAGTAGGGCTTGGCTTTAGCCTGTTACCACTTAGGGTCATTCCCACTTGGACAGATGGGTATCCAAGGGCAGGCCCTCTAAAGGTTATAACACATGCGAAATGATACGTCTGGCATTTTGATCACCCAAGATAGGGGAGAGAATAGGCCTGATATCATTCCAAAGACATAGTAAATAGTGGTTCTTTCACCCCTATTTAAAAAGAAAAAGACTATATGCATTACACTACTTGGGCACTCACACAGTTGTTAACTTTGAAGTGATTAAAGATAGCAATGGTTCTTTCCTTTTTGTAAGATAGCAATGATGTTTGTTTACTATCCTCCTAGTTAAGAACTATGTGAGATTTGCATGCATACATTTTTTTATTTTTCCCCCTAATTAATCTATGATGAGTTAATAGGTGCAGCTAAATGACTATCCAGCTCCTAATCCTGCAAGACAAATGTTAGCATTAACCCAAAAACCAGGAGAAATCCTAGAATCACTGTGAAGAATATATGCGTAGCTTCATAGTCTGTATGTCCAGAAACAAAGACTATAAGTGCAAACTTACAAATGTGCTAAGACAGGTGTCAAAAGCACAGGACTAAAGGACATATGTGCAGTTACTATAGATGCATCATTCTAAAGAATGAAAGCATTGTATATTGGGGTATATGTGCCAGAATATTGTAGGCACCGAAATAGGTTGTAGAAGCACCACTTTGGAGGATGTATGTGCTGAAAAGTTGCATGCGCTGGAACAGTGCTGAGATGCCCCTCAGGATCGATCAGATGCACCGACTGAACTTGTTTTGAAGCCTGTATGGAATCTATATGGAACCTTTCACTCAAGAACTCAATTTTTTGGTTCAAAGCTCATCCTCATCAAGAAAGTAGTTAACTCAAAGAGAATAGCTTTTTGTATGACAAGAAGAATTTTTTAGAAGATTTTGAAGATTTTTTAGAAGATAAGAAAGCGTAATTAAATAAATAAATTTATTTAATTACTTGCACATGATTTGGAAAAATAAATAAAATATTTAATTATATTTTATTTTTGGAGATTAAGATTTAATTTAAATAAATTTGCATTTTATTTAAATTTGGAAGAATGAAAGATTTAATTAAATAATTAAAATTATTTAATTATTTAGAAGAATAAAGTTGATATTGATGGAATTAATTAAAAAAATGTAATTTATTTAATTAATGGGAGAAAATGAATCAAATAAATAAATTGATTTATTTATTTATTGATAGAGGAATATTAAGATGAAATAAATATTTAAATATTTATTTAGGTAGAGTCATGTCATTTTTAGTCATGTCATGTCTATGATGGTTTCATCATTATGATGATCTCCATAGTTATAATAGGGACATTATCCAACATACTATAGAGCTTGCTGAAGGATCAAAGCCTATCCACCAGAAATAGAGACCAGTACATCCTAGAATTGAATCTTTAATGGTGGATGAGTTACAAAAGCTTCTTGAGTCTAAGATTATTTTCCCAATCAAGCATTTGACCTAGGTATTATTGATGATGATTGTTAGTCATAACAACATGCATAAAAATTTGTACAACAAACCTTTATTATCTTGTAAAGTACGATAAACTTAAGATAAGTTGATGACTCCAAGTCTCTGTTGATCAGGTCATGATCATCTAACGTTACTCAGAGGTTGATGTGAAATGTTGTTTTCCATTTCAAGGGGTCTTACATTCATTTAGGTGATCAATATTGCATTGTATTATGTAAATTCACTCCACAGAGATGTCAATTCTATTCTATTTTCAAAGATTACTGAGATATTTATAAGTTTGATCAATTCTTCTAATCATTGATCATTATGAACTTACTCCTTCTACACTGCATATTTATTTAAATGATGTGTCTGTAAGTGGATATTTATGTGTATTTCATAGATATTTATCAGAATTTGCATGATATTTATCAATTTGACATGCTTTCACTCAAAATATGCTCTGTATTTTCAATTGCCTACAGGATATCTGCATATTTCATGTTTTATTTTCTTTTGATTGTGCATTATTTGCAATTATGGAGATGATTTGTAATAAAATTCAAAGAAATTTAAAAGAATACTTCCACTTTTAGTGAACCTTTAGTTACTAAATCACATACACACAAGATACATTCATGGAAAGAAGAAATCAAACTATAGGTCACCAAGTTGTTCCACAGCTAGATATGGTTGATGCTAACTTCAAAGGATCTAGGAATGAAAACAATACATGTAGGATGAAAAGAACTCCAAGTGACGCAGCTAATCAATGCATATATCCAGATTTCAATCATAGATTACTCAAGATTTACAATGATTTGTAATCAAAATAGCTTCTCTTTGATTAAGTATGCAAAGCATGTATATTCACAATATCTTTGAAATAAGTCCTTAATTCTTTAGCAATTAGCTTTCAATTAAGTTTCAAATGACTAAAAGATTGCACCCCTGCACCTTTTATAGAATAAGGTGAGGAGGTAGTTATAATTGACCAACGGTCTGGATTTATCAATTTAAATCAACGGTTGACAACTCTCCTATGACTTAGTCAACTTTCTCTTGTGTCATAGGTTGCTAGCTAGCAACCATCTATATGACTCACTATTTATGAGTACCTCATTCATATGTTCACTTAGTGATGCATCTTCATTCACTCCTCAGGTTCTTCTTCTTCATTTTCTTCTTCCTCATCGTTCTCTTCATCTTCATCATTTCACCATCACTATCACTCTGATACACATTCTCTTGTATGTGGACCTTTACTATTGTCTAGATATGTTCATATGCTTGCACTATTTTCTCAACCTCTCCCCCATCCTGGATTCTAGCTTTTGCTATTACATGTTTATGAGATTGGAATTTAGCCTTGAGAGCTTCCAGTTTACCTTTCCTGATGTTTAATGTCTCATTGTATGTTTCTACTTTAACTTTCATTCTCATAATTCTATTCATTACCTCTTCTACCAAGTGGGTGAGAGGGTCATCTGCTACTGACTTAAAATTATCATGCAGAGCCTTAATAGCAAAGTCTGCATCCTGATTCTCAATTTTACCCTCTATTTTCCCTTCCAACGCCTCCAAGATTTATGCTTCATATGCCATCATGCTATGTAATTTAACACTAATATCCCTGAGTTTTCCGTTGCACTTCTTCAAGACATCACACTCAATCCTAATATCCTCATACCATATACTTGTCAGCAGGGCAGTATTATTATCTAATACCTTATTACTTATCAAAATCTGTGAGTCAATTCTCTTCATCTCACTCAGAGCAATCAGGTCCTTTTCTAATTGAAATGACCATTTTCCTATATCATTCTACATTTTGTCTACCTTCCTCTTTAGGCTACTCAAAGAATTCCACCTCTGTAGAGAGGTTCTCAATACATCTTTAGCCCCAGTGGGAGCTGAAAACATCCATTTTTCCATCACCATTGCCTCATGTTTCATCAAGTCCAATTTGGTGACCTCTTCCTATGATATGACAGTCAATGGGACTGTAGGATCAACTGGTACATTATCAGGGTTAATTAACCCTTTTATGAAAGAATGCAATTGAGCAATATGCTCCTTATGTACTGTATTCTTCTCCTTTTCCTTCTTCACCCTTTGGGTTAAAGAATCAACAATATCCTACCCTTCTTGGCCTTCTTGGTCTTCATTGGCAAAACCCAGATCAACACTTGTGATTTGGAATTCCTCTAGGCTAATTTTGCCTTTTTCCTTTTCAATTGTGGGAAGTGCTATCTGTGCAGTTCTTCTACCTATGGTAGGGTCTCTCTTTATGGCAGATGTTAATCTAGACTTCCTCCTTGGTTTCATCATTTTCTCAACAAACAAGGTAGAAACATCAAATTCTTGAATTTCTGACACTTGTTCCATACCTATTTCATTTTCTAGCCAATGAGGTACATCACCTCTAGATTCTTGATGGCCTTTGTTAATATCATGTGTGTCTTGCTCCCCAATGTTTACTTCTATCCTTGGTGGAGAAGGCACCTTCTTGATTTCTTCCTCATGTATTTCCTCATAAGGGGGATCTTGTTGAAGTTCTTCTTGTTGAGGGGTTCCTTCTGCAAAGGAGGATCCTGTGGAATTTCCACATTCTAATCTTGTGCTTCATCCTATACTCCCTCCTTTGGATTTTCATCTTCTTTATTCTTTTTCTCATCCTGTGGCATATTGACCTCTTTGGAGGCCTATGTATTTTTCCCTTGAGGATTACCCTGATCATGGGTCATTTCCTATCCTCCACATGATGCACCAATATCTTGTGGCTTGGGGTCCTCCTGACTTGATTTACCTTCTGTTCTTGGGACTTCTCTCAAATCTCCCTAAGCTTGAGCAACACCAGTGTCTGATATATCCTGATTATCCCCACTCTTCTATTGGACTTCTGATATTTTTGGTTCTATGAGTGTCCCATGTTGTTGCTGACTCTGATCAAGAGCAATGCTATCCTTTTCTGCATGCTCTACCACTCCGGTCTTCTTTAGTTCCTCGGGTCCACCTTTTTCCCTGTTTGGGCTTATATCACTCCTATACATTAAGTCTATGGCTGCAGGGCTAGTCACCTGCTCAGCCAAATTGTCGAGCCCTATCTATTGGGTTACCCTTTCTAGGCTATCTTGTTTCATTTTTGTTTTCTTTACTTCTTCCACAACCACCATCTGAGCTAATGGAGTTCCATGAGGAGTCATTCGGGTGTTGGAAACCAGAGTTTCCATTTGTTGAGCAGCCACATTCTGAACCACCTCATCATCAAATAAGTCTACTGTATCATCTAGAGAGAAAGGAACACCCTGACTTGTCCTAAGCATTTCTCTCATTTGCTCTTCTGCTTTCTCAGTTTTGAATTTAATTATGGTGGGAAGAGGAACATCATGTTGCAGTTCCTTATTGAAAACTTCACCACCATCTCTTCTCAAAATGATGGGGTCAACACAGATATCCCCCCTCATGGTCATTCTTTGTTTCTTGGGTGGTGACATCAGCGGCATCCCCCTCCTCTTCTTGCTGGCTACCAGCAAGTCATCATCTTCAGGTTCCTTATTTAACTATTCTTCTTCGAAAGGGACTCCCTCTTCCACCTCCTATTGCAGGGTCTAGCCTTCCACCTGCATCTCTATAGTTTCAACAGTATGCTTCAAAATTCTTTTGGTCTTTGGTTTTCCATTAGAGGCTGCACAGATGATGTAGATGTACCTATAGCTATAGTGGCAATCCTTTATATTATCAGCCCCTTTGATTCATCTTCACCTTTCTTACCCCTAGGGGGGATTCTCCTTCATTTTTCTATAGGCAATCTTTTCCCATTGGATTTTCTCTTTTCAGTTAGGAAATCATCATATTCCTCATCAAACACCTCCTACCTCTTCTTCTTAGTATCAATTGTAAGGGCAACACCCCTTTTCTTCAATTTGGATATCTCTTCATCTACCTAAGCCTAGGCTAGCTAGATCACCCCATTTGTCAGTTGATCTAAGGATATATCTTCCTATTGTGTAAGATCTGGGGCTGATATGGTGTCATTATACACCTTTTTGTCGTCATATTCATTGGACATGATTTTCCCATCATCCTTACGTAGCTGTGTTGGCGCCGGGATGCAGACAAAGGTTTTGATCTAATTCAAGGTGAGTCTTTGATATTTCTTTCTTCTCACCTTAGCCTCATCATCACAATCAGTCCAAAAGTCTTCTAGATGCTTTTGATGTATTGGTTTTCCTAGTATCTTATGCATCCTACCATAAGGATCATATGATCTGGCCAGAGGAAATGGTTGAAGATACATCAATTCTAATCCCCCGATGACATGCCTTATACTCTTTGAATCTGGGTACATGTACTAGCCCATGGATACTGGAAATAAAAATGGAGGTATCTTCTTCTATGCCCTGTAGGCTTCAACTATTGTGGATACCTACCTAACAAATTCCATCAAGATGACCCCATCAGTGGGGTATCTTGGCAACATAAGAGGCTATCCCTCAAATCATTCAATCCTAATATATGAGAAAGTAGCAAACTAAATGAACCAGGCTCCATGTCGATAAATAATTTCTTGAGCTTCCATGCTCAGCCTTTTAGTCCTATTCTCCTCCATAGTTCTGACCAGATGCATGGAGAATGCATCATTACCAGTTTGTAGTCTAGGAGGTATGCCTTCCTTTGTAATTGGGGATAATGATCCTATATGTGTGCATCATCAGCATCACCACCAGCCTTACCCACTATCTTCAAAAGTTCCCTTATATGCACAAGAGTACACCACATATGAAGTCATGTAAAACAAACATGTTTGTCCTGCCAGGCTCCTCATTCCCTCATCCAATGAGTCACTGATGATCTTAGCCCATAGGGGCCGGTTGTCTGCATATAAGACCATCTGGATGATCCCAAACATCCAGTTCTCAAAATTTCTAGCATGAGGCCTTCCACTCATCCTTCTCAGTAGAGCAATCATATATTAGTACTCATCATCAAAATCAAACTTGTACAGATGCACGGCTAGTTTGGCTAAGGGGGCATATGTACTACTCTTTGATCTCCATCGGTATATCCTCTTCCTTACATTTTTCTTTTTATTTTTATACTTTGTTTCCAGTTTACTCAGGTCCACACTCACTACCTTCTTCCCAACTGGCAAATTGAAAGTGGCGGTAATGCCCTTGACCGAGAAGTCTGTGTATATGCTCCCATGTTTCTCTACTCATCTGGTTTTAGGGTTGTAATTTCTTGTGCACTCTACTACCAGCTTTGGAGCATCCATAGCATATGGAAAACTAGTTGCATGCTACATACCTGAGACAAACACCCCATCCAGAATGGGATTACCCTTATCGTTGTCCAATCTTGTCAAGCACATTGCCAAGTCCGTATCACCTTGGTGTGTATCACCAATAACTCTGTACTTGAACTACACTCCCTCAGGATGGATAAACATAGGCTTGAGGAAATCCACCTCAGACCTATTTCTTCTGAGATCTGCCATGGATTCTTGCAATAAACATGATATATTTTACGCTACAGTGTCCACATGCATTTCTACAACATCATGTATACTCTGTATATTATTCCTCATTTTACCATAATACGTATTATCACAAAGCCAAACCCTAGTAAAAACAAATACTCTACCTAAGATTACAAAAAATGACAACAGGAGGGTTTACAGTTACTTACCTAACAATGCTTTCTTTTGGATTAGATGATTGATTACGGAGGACTATAAATGCTTAAGATCACATGTTCTGTTACGTTGAAGTATCCAATCAATTGACAGGTAGCTATTTGAGGGTTTGACTTTGGAGCTCTATAATTTCTTGATTTATCACAAGGTAAATGAAAATGACCTTCAAATTTTACCTTTAAAGCAGATCAATAGGACAAATTAGGGTAAAAATGCATTGTCCTGATGAAATCTATTGATCATCTGCAGGGAATCTGCAGATGCAGCCAAGTGTTCAATTTGCATTTGTAATCGGCTAGAGTTCATCTACCGCATTTAATTGCATTTAATGTCAAAAGGGGGGATCTTCAAAAGATCAAGGGATATTCAAAAATATGACCCCCTCGATAAAATGACCCCCTCGCTTTTGAGCGGAATAACTGAATGCAAAGGATCGAGTGATATGGTCAATGTTTGGCCATGTGTATATTGGGTCACGAAACTAAGATTAGGGGCTATTCAAAATATGAACCCCTTCATAAATGACCTCCCCAGAAAAGATCGAGGTGACATCATTATGTCAGTGACATTGTTTAATCATTATGTTTTAATGACATCATCGTCATATTAAAGAATATGACAGATATTGGATATATACCTTCCCTGCGATTTAAATGGAATGATGACGTCATCATCAGTGTGATTTCCTTCATTTATTGGAATTGGATGATGTCATGGTCATATTGACATAGGGTGATATTTGTGAAGAGGGTGATATTCATAAGATGACTAATGTTAAAAACATGACCCCCCCATGGGATAACTGAAGTCTTTTGACAGGTAGATATTGGCTCCTATTTAAATTTGATGTCTGCACATCACACGCCAGGTGATTATCAAGTGATAATCATATATCAAGGTGATCTTATCAAATATGACTGATGTTTGAAATATGACCCCCTCTGCACGGGATATCAGGTTTGACCAAACTTTGGCTCAACATAACTCTCTTCCCTTAGACAATTTTGGGGTGATCTAAAAGGCAAACCTGCTTGGAATTTTGTGTACTTTCCAACCACGAAGTTAATAATGGAAACTACTAACTTTTGTAACTGAATTCATCATAGTGGCACATCCACCCTCTTACAAGGTTACATGCATGACTGATTTTACCAAACTGTCCAAAGCAGAAAACAAACAAGACAAAGCGAAAAGAAAAGTTGGGTCCCTGTTTTGTCAAGGCAAAATGGGGTGTGTTGTGTAACCACACAACAGGTATCTAATTTATTACCAGTAAGAAAGAAAAATGCAGATATTAGGCTCTATGTGGATTTTAGAGATTTAAATAAATCCTCATTAAAAGATCATTACCCTCTGTTGTCCATGGAATAGATCTTGCAAACAGTAGCTAGATCAGAAAGATTTTCTTTGCTTGATGTTTTTCAAGATACAATGAAATTTGGCTAGCAGATGAAGACCAACACAAAATAGTGTTTACAACCAAATGGGGAACCTTCACATATGCCAAAATGCCCTTTGGTCTCTCAAATGTTGGTGCCACTTTTCAGTATGCTATGGATATAGCATTTAAGGGGCTCATAATTAATATCATTATGATTTATTTAGATGATCTTACTATATTTACAAAAAATGCTAAAGACCACTTTGAGCATTTAGAGGCTATCTTTCAGAGGTGCCAAGTGTTTGGGATTTCTTTAAATCCTAAGAAGTGCATCTTTGGTGTACCTCAAGGGAAACTTCTAGGGCATATTGTTTCAAAGGATGGAATCTCTATTGACCTAGAGAGAGTCAAGGCCATGCTAGACTTATCCTTGCCTGTCAATAAAAAGGCAATTCAATCTTTTCTGGGGAAGATCAATTTTACCAGTAGATTCATATCTAATTTTGTAGGGTTAGTCAGGCCTATTACTCTAATGTTGAAAAAGCCCTTAGCTTTTAAGTGGAAAACTAAAGGAAGACAGGCTTTTGAAGAAATTAAGAAGGCTATCTCCACTACCCCAGTACTGCAGAATCCTAATTTCTCTAGACACTTCATAATGTATGTGTATGGAGGTGAGCATAGTATTGTAGCTATCCTAACTCAAAAAGATGACAAAGAAGGATAACATCCAGTCACATTCTTCTCCAGGCCATTAAGAGAGTACAAATCTAGGTACAATTTTGTTGAAAAGCAAGCTTATGCCATAGTTAAAGCACTTAAGAAATTCAGACACTTGGTAACAAGAAACAAAATATTGATATTAGTGGCCCATTCAAGTGTTATAGAATACATTATGGAGGGAGAAATTACAGAAAATAGAGCTAACTAGATAACTAAGATCTTTGACTATGATGTAGAAGTAAGGCCTACTAAATTGGTTAGAGGAAGGGGACTTTGCCAATATATTGTTCAAGACACAGAAGCATCAATGTCAAAAGAAACAGAGGATGAAATTGTGTTAAAACTCCAAGAGACTAACCAAGACTCTTGCATTAATGATAGGATACAGTTCATGAGGACTAGTATCTTCCCTAGTCAGCTCTCCCTTGATAAAAGAAAGTATTATGGACAAAAGGGAAGTTATTTTGTGTTGATTGATCACATTTTGTTTAAAAGAAATTTTGATGGGATCCTACTAAGGTGTGTGGAAAAGGATGAAGCTCAAAAGATACTACATGAATTCCATCATGGACCCACAGGAGGATACTTCTCAGCAAAAACTACAGCCATCAACATTACACATGCTAGTTACTACTAGCCCACATTGTTTGCAAATTGTCATCAAATGGTCAAGAAGTGTCAGGCTTGTCAATTCTATGTTGGAAAGAGAAGGAATGCAACTTTTCCTCTGAGTGCTATAATTGTAGATGAACCTTTTACATTGTGGGGTTTAGATTTCATAGGAATTATCAATCCAATCTCAAGTATGGGGTACAAATGGATACTCACTGCAACTGATCATTTTACAAGATGGAGTGAGGCAGTCCCGCTTAAAGAAGCCACTGAAAAGGTAATTCTAGATTTTCTGGAAGGAATAACTACAAGATTTGGCCCACCCTACACTCTTATATCTAATAATGCTAAGGCATTTTTGGGTACCAAACTGTCAGAGTTTTCTTTAAAAAAATGATATGTATTTGAAGACTTCATCTAACTATTACTCGCATGGTAATGGTTTAGCAGAATCTACAAATAAGAACCTGATTAGACTCATCAAAAGAATGGGAGTTGATCATCAGAAAGATTGGCATAAGTATCTTAATTTGACATTGTGGGCAAATAGAACCACGCGGAAGCAAGTGACTAAGATGTCCCCTTATGAACTGGTTTATGGCAATAATATAGTTATGCCATTGAGTATAGAAATCCCTGCTTTATAGTTGATTAAGCAATTGGAGATAGAAGAAAATGGCCCAATGCATGTGAGGCTTGCTATTTAATTATTTCTAGTTAATTAGGTTTCTTTTGAGTTTCGTTCCTTTCCTATTTTACTTTTCCCACTTTCTTTTGAATAAGTGTTCCAGGAACACGTGTTTGTAGCACATTGGTTCCTATCTCTAGCAGTTGCATAATTCTCAAAGTCATTAGGAAGTTCTCACACTTCAAGGAGGATAACTAATCATTTCAAAAGATCATTTCCTTTATTGCTGATTTGGCACATAGTCCTATGTTGATTTGGAATGATGCACTAACAGTCATTTTGGTGTGTCTATTAATGACATTAATTAGACATGATGGGTCATTTAATACATTATTAATGCCTCTATTAAGCCAAGTTTTTAAGTATCTCAATAGTTTGCAGTTACCATTCTTGTTTCAATTCTCTTGATTTTTCATTTACTCGTGTCAAGAAGTTACAACCTCCATTGATAGTTCTAGCTGTAGTTTGAGTACAATTGTAGTTTCTAGAGCCTCTTGAGAAGATACAGAAATGGAGGGGCAATTGCCACAAGAAGGTTTGTTTAATTTACCAAAGAAGTGGAAGAGTAGTAAGGCCTATGCATCTGCAAAAGGACAACCAAGAATCAACTACCTAAGGACCAGAGCCTTGGAGAAGGGGGTTAATGCTTATCCTACGTAGGTGAAGGATTATGCAGATAACATCTTTGATACCCAGATGACCAAAAAATCTAAATAATTTGAGAGAGGGGGCACACATAAGATGTCTCTGACGAGTGGAAAAAGGAGAATCTAAAACATTTGGCATGAATATTTGGACCTCCTAGTTGGCTCAATTCTTAGTCCCTGTCATCCACCCCTACCCTGAATTGATTCAGATTTGTGCAGAACTTTTTGACCCACCGACTTCAACAATTCAGCACAACAAGTTCATGCTCCAAATAACCCCCAGGGCAATTTGGGACATGTTAGGTTTGTATCATGACTAGGGTGCTACTTTTGCCACTATCCCCAAGCTACAAAATATATGGAATGGGGTCCATAGTAAAGTCAGGTTTCTAAATACTGAGATGCACTTAGATGAAGACAACACCTAGTTTCCCCCATTGCCCACCACCCGAGGCCAGTTCAATGCTGATGTACAAGATGCCCTCTCCATGCTAGCTTTCATTTTCAGTTGAAATGAGGATGCAAACGTATATGACTGGCAATTAGCAGTCATTTTTAGACTCAAAATAGTAGATAAGTCTGTCAAATACAGGTTCAACTTCTTAGAGCATATCTCTCAAGCCATCATTGAGCAGCTATCCA
Organism: Cunninghamia lanceolata; assembly: GCA_027924645.1. Taxonomy (NCBI): domain Eukaryota; kingdom Viridiplantae; phylum Streptophyta; class Pinopsida; order Cupressales; family Cupressaceae; genus Cunninghamia; species Cunninghamia lanceolata. Next base: position 4,702,426 of record BSBN01000523.1, on the reverse strand, counting down.
AATTTTCTCAAGAACAAACTTTTGGGTATTCAGCTTATCTTTTCCACTTAATCTTGTATCAAAATTATCAGCTCTTCTAGTATCATATGCATCTAGACATGTATGACCCTAAGACGGGTAGTAAAAGGACTATCCCAGTGTTCGCATGGGCTCATGTCCTCTCAGAAACTAGACCCCTATGAATTTGCCGAGTGCTTTGTGGCACCTGTCTTTGAATAATTAGAGTCTAAGGTTATCATGAACAGGATGACAAATAGCATGAGAGGGCTCTTGACCAATTCCAAAATCCCTTGTGATTATTTCTTTGGTACCCATACTACAATCATTAGGCTTCATAGTTTTGTTGGTGAGCCTATTTTGCTCCCAAAAGTTTGAACTCCTAGGTTCACAGCCTTGGAAGTAGGTCACCAAGTATCTATTATTAACAATAATTTGGTAACAAGAAAAGGAAAAAATTTAATGATATCTCTTGGAGTAAGGGAAAGATTACAATAGAAAAAAGAGAAACAGAGCATCTCCTGTTAAGAAAATTGGCAATTTGTGGTTTTGTAATAGTCCAAGATAAATGGAACTATGATCCTAACAATTTCTTGGCATCTGGGATAGTAAATAGCAATGTTTCTACTATTTTCATCCAAGAGAGCCGGCCTTTCTGGGAACAGAGAAGGTCACCACAACAAGATAATCCAGTGTTCTATGTAGAGCTCCAAGATCTACCAGATGAGGGCCCCAAGCCATGGGAAACTTTCTACAAGAAGCAACAAGAGTATGATCCTAATAAACTTATGACACATGGTTTGAGGCAAACTCTCAAGAATAAAGAATGGAGTAGCGAAAAGATAGCAGCCTATTGGAAGTATGGGCAAGAGATCGCTGAATTCACCCACACTTTCAAGGGAGTTCCAACAGATGAGAAATGGGACAGAATCTAGGAAGAGTACCATATGACCCCCACATCAAGCCCAGACATGAGCAATCTTTTAGGCCACTCACAAGAAACAAAAGAGCCCGAGGAAGCTCAAGAGGAAAAGGAAATAGAGAAAGCAACTACACAATTCACTAAGGCTCCATGGCGTCAACCTCTTAGTGTCATTACGAAATAAAAAGCTCATGAGACCTATATAGCTTCGGCATCAGGGGGTCTTGGAGCAGCAATCTCTCAACAAGCATTCATATCAGGTTAAGAAGCATCAGAAGAAGAAGACCCTAAGGATATAGTAGAAAGACCCTTGAAAAGAAGGCGGAAGCTAGTGTTGCAAGAAGAGGAGACTGAAGGTGATGTCTTAGAGACCCCATAGCATCAAGTTCTCACGATTACAATGGCAGCTCAGGTAAGTACCCCTCCCCCTATTTCTCCTTCTTCTTCTTCTTCTTTAATAGGGGTGGCAACCCAAATGACCTACTCTTCCATGCCTCTTGCCACCTCTACTACACCTTTAAATCTTTCACCCCTACTGCTAGTTCACCAGCCTTAGTATTATCACAGGCCATTTCATTGCCTTTGTTTTCCCCATCCATGTCTAGGTAGGCTTTTCCTCAGATAGACCCCAGCCAACAAATTACAACCATCCCATATGGCTTGCCATAGGGCTACCCTTTTGCTAGAGGACTCTTTGCTTCTCCACCCACCTTTCAAACATAAACAGATACTACTAGGAAGGTGAGGGAAGCTAGAATGGAAAAGCAAAGGAAGAAAGAAAACAAAAGCCCTTCTACCCCCCACATGAAGTCAATATTTGATCCCATCCAGCAGTCCCTGACCATCACCCACTTGACTCCCAATGTAGTTAAGCCTGTTGAGAAAATGAAGCTAGAAGACTATGGACTTAGCCCTCTTTAGGCCTCAAGATAAGGTGGAGCTGATGAATGAAACTTCTATAGCTATCACATCTATTATCTCAAAGTAATAAGAAAGCTGCAAAAGCTAGAAGCAGACTTAGCAAAAACAAGAGCCATGATCAATAGCCTTATAGTAGAAATAAAGGCCAAGGATAAAGAAATTGACACTCTCAATAAAGACATGCAGTCTACTGTGTCTTTGGAGGTATACCAAGTGTCACAAACTCAAGTTGCAAACCTACAAACTGAAATAGCATAGGTGAGGGCCACCAAAATAGCATTGAAGCAAGAAAATTCCATTGCTGAAAAGAAATGCCAAGATAAGATGCAAGAAGTGTCTTAGTTACAACAAAACCTACTAAGGGAGTAGAATCAAAATAGTGCCTATCAAGCTCAGTTCATGGCTAAATAGGAGAAAACTAAGCAATTGACTATTGACCTAAGTAAGAGGCCTCAAAATGCAGGAGTGCTAGAAATGGTCAAAGAGCTCTATGTGTCTGCATGGTAAAGGATCTCTGTGGAGGTCTCACAGCTTAATCTCGCCCTTAGTTTCCTTCTCAAGGATCAGTAGTTGTGTGAAAGGGTAGGGTCCTTAGTCGAGGCAACTTTATCCACTATTTCTTTGAGAGTCTCAGATTCTCAACTTTTGTTACAAAAACTCTATGATACAACAAATGAAGCCTTGTTAGTGGTAGGGGTGAGTGACAGACTAACTACAATGGAAAAGGTGAATGAAGTCCTAAGCTGCAATGAAGTTGCTACAAGTTACAACACACTTCTAAATTTTGTGAAGGAAGGTGTCAAAGGCATGAAAGGGCACCTTCAAAAGCTGGTACAGTTGGACTCCCATCTCCTTTCTTGGATGGTAGCACAATCTTGATGACTGATCAGATTAAGGACCTCCTATTGTTGAAACAAAATGATCAGACTATTTTTCAAAGTCTAATTGACTCTTCAAGTGTGAGGGAGGTGGAATCAGTTCTCATCCCTATGGCCCAGCTCAAATTTCAATTGCATTCAGTGGTGCAAATTCTCCAGCCCTTCTCTCATAAGGACATTATCAATCTAGGTCTCACTTTCTAGGATTTATAGAAAAGACAAGGCTTGTCGGACTCAAAATGGTCCGGGTATCACACTGCCTTGTAGAAGTTATAATTTCTTAGCAGTGCTAGTGCATTTTTGACATTTTGGTTTTTGTATATTTCTAGATTCTCTCTATGCAGGCACAGAGTCCCATATGAGTCACCAAGAACTGTAGAGTTCTTACTCTACATTTTGTAGCATTGATTAATAGTGGCAGTATAGTTTTACTATCAGCTTGGTAATCTCTATTTGTGTTGCAAATATGGCTCGTGCGGGAATGTGATAGCTGTCAACATGGCGGGGTTTTGAAGAAGCGGAAGGAATGATGATTCCTAAAATATGTGTGGAGTTGACACATGGCAAGGCATTTAAGAGGCAACAAGATCAATGTTTAGCAATGGTAGAGTGTGTTAAGTGTCCTCTTTTCAGTCTATAGTACTCAAGTAAGATGGGGATATGCCACATATCTTGGGCTCATATTCTTCCTTTGTGTTTCATAAATTTTTTAATCTACGCATGAAAGTGCCAAGTGTCGCTACAGCAGGGACTCAAGGAGAAACTTTTAGAAAAGACAGCGAAAAGAAGCACCAATTTGTCACGTGTCCTTTTTGCAAATGGAGTGGAGTCTGCCATGTGTCCCTTTCCTTAATAGTTTCAAGAAGTGTCAGAGTGCAACATAGTGGGCCCAGAACATTAAAAGATAGTTTCTAAGGAAGCATATAGTGCCAAGTGTCATGACCGTGGGCATTTGAAGAGGATAGAAATAAAAAGAGACTTTAAAAGGAGTGCCAGCCTCCCATGTGTCCCAGTTTTGAAACTGATAGGTGTTGCCACGTGTTTTGATCATTAGTTAAGACTAAATTAGGAAATAGAGGAGGCTGGATGTACCAAGTGTTAGTATGGCACATGTTCTCACCATATTATAAAAGGAACCAAGCCCAATGAGTGCAAAAGTGCCATGTAGTAACTTTTGAACCATTTGGAAGCCCATGGAAGAGGCCATATGTCCCAACATAACTGGTAGTTGTAAGTCATATGTTCAACACCAGTCAACCAATCAGAAGATGAAGACAATGCAGAAGAAGATTCAGAAATATTTCTTGTGTGTTACCAGTTCTAGTTCAGTTTCGCAGATGGTTAAGATCATAATGGCCATCAGTATCTTAAGTCCCGCCTCTCTACTATAAATAAAGGAATTTTGTAATTGATATAAAGGTAGAGATACTAAAATGGAAGAAGATATATGAGAAGAGATTTGTTATGTGACTAGAATATATCATTTTGCCTCCGTAGTTGTTTCAGAAAGAGAAGCATCATAGATCTATGCATATTATGTGCCTTATGTATTTTGTTGAATCAATTAATGAAAAACCTTTGTTCTGTGCTATTTGGTGATATTTTTCTATCTTTATTGCAATTTCTCTGAATTTAGCCTTTGAGTTTAAATCTATTCATAATCTGTTTATATTGACCATGCTCATTGCTCTTTAATATAGCATAAATCATAAAAATTTATTCACTGTGCTGATTGTTGAAACAAATATAAGTCTAGCACATCAGCTTAGAAGTTGTTTTATATTGTATTTGTAATCTTGTTTCTCTTTCCCTTTTCCCAAAATCCCATTAGAAATAGAAGAGTCTACTTCTATAAAATCTGGAGGTCATTCTAAGAGTCATCCCACATTCTCAGAATTTCCCATGTTGGTGCTAGAACTTGCACAATTTTATACATCAACAGCTTCCTATAGAGAGATAGATTGAACAATAACCCCCTCAACAACAACAACAACAAGAGTTTCAAGGAGGACAACAAGAGGAGGGTGAAGGTAAAAGAGATGAAAATGTAGGAGGTGATCAAAGTGAAAGTTCAGAGGAGGAAGATTCAGAAAAAGAGGCAAGGAGGACACCAAAATAGAGGAAGAAGAAAAGGGAAATGAGGAGGAAGAACAACAACAAAATGATGAACAACCACCAAGGCCCCCACCTCAAGATCAACATCAGGAAAATCCACCTCAAAAAACAACAAGGACAAACAGAAATGGAGAAAACTCAAGAGGAGGTAATAAATACAAAAGAGGTGGAGACTAGTGAAGAGGCACCAACATGGATGGGAAGGGAAGTAAGAAGAGAAAAGGCAGATGTAAAGTTAGTTCCCATAGATATAAAGAGCCTGCTAGGTGGTGCCACACCAAAGAAAGAGAAGAGAAAGGCAAGAACAATGTCTACAATAAATAGAGATCCATCTGGAGCAAGAACACTAGAACTAGCCATACCATAGAAAGATAAAGCAAAAGGAGAAATGAGCTTGGAGGATTATAAGTTACTTCACTTAGATATGGGGTATGTAACCAAGAATCAACATATTGCAGAATGGGAAGATATGAATAAAGTGACCATAGAAATCATGAAGAAAGATAAGGACAAATTTGATCATTTAAAAGGACACATTGTCCAGCTGCAACAATTCATTCAGGGGATGTTTGACCCTATAGTAAGTATACCAAAATTACCTGCAGAGTTAGATATTTTATCATAAAATTATATAAATGAGATGGAGAATAATAAAATTGAAGCTAACATTTTTGAGGATTGGATCAAGGAATTCATACAAAGAGGAAAGGACATAATAAGGCTGGTAGTTGCCAATCGGGCCATTGCCCTAGCAGGGAAAAATAATTGCATCTTTAATATACATCATTGTCAATCAAGAGTAAAGGAAAATAGATATGAATTGGAGTAGATCAAAGCTATGGAGGAAAGGATTGAATAATTGGTGAATAAGGGAGTATTGACACCTCAAATGGAAAACCAAGTGCCAAAACATAAACTAGAATTGAAGTTTGAAGGTGGAATTCTGAGAAATTATATTGTGAATACCTAGGAGTTAGAAAGAACTACTGGAGACATGATGAGGAAACAAGTAAAAGTGGTACAAAGACCCATTAGAGATGCTTTCTTAGATATGCCAGTATATGATGTGGCCATGGTCGTGAAAGAATTCAAAGTTATTTATTTACCTTGCCTAGAGAACCTTGTAACTAATTTGAGTAAAGAAATGATTGATTCTATTATGGAGTTGAATGCAAAGATGAAATATCAGAGGACTAGAGAAGATGCGGAGGAGAAAGAAAAGATACTGAAAGAAAGTGTTGAACTGTAACAATACACATGGATAGAAAATCAAAAGAACACTCATACATCTATTACAACATTAGTGACCAGATACATGGGATATTTGAAGAGAATATGAGAAGATCCAAAGGCAAGTACCAGTGGTAGTGAGTAGTTCCCTTTCTTGTTATTCAAATATGCTTTAGTCTTTTCTATTTTGTTCTCAAAAGAAAGTCAACAAATAAGAAAGAGAATATTTCATATTTTAAAAGATCCTAATGGCATCTTTTGTGCCAAAAGGGAATATTCTTAAGAGATATTTTGAAGCAATGGTTGGGAAAAGCTTTCCACCATTGATCGTATGAAATTGAATGTGGACCATTGATTAAGTTTTATAATCATGGGGAAGGTGTCTGTCCTATATAAAGACCCTTACTACTTGTATTATAATTACATAGGGATTTGTAGCAATTAGCATAAGACTTTAGTTCAGTAATTTTACTTTTGAATGCAAAAGGAAGTGATTCTTGAGGAATACTTTGAACATTAGTAGCATAGAAGGGAGGTCACCTCTGTCTGCATGAAGGAACGTGTGGAATGTCTTGCTTCCTTGATGTATCTGTAACTGCATTTGTGAGTTGTTTATGTTGATTAATTTAGTTGAAGTCATATATACATTGTAAAATTGAAATGACTTTCTTTATATGAAATGAATGCATACATCAGATTTCTATCTATTCCAGAATGCTATCTGATTAAGGCATTATTTTGTATGTATATATTTTAAAGATTGCAATTCCATATGCACTTTTGTGATATTCTCAATATTTGTATGTGTGGATTTAATGACAATTGAATTAATTCAGGAGTAGCAAATTCATGATACATGTGGAGTAGAGCATTATATCCTATTGAACGTTGTTCTCAACTCTAATCTTTTCTATCTTTTCCTCAAAAGAGTAAATAATTAGCATACACACAATCATCTTAAGTAAATTGCTATTGATTCAGATAAATAATTATGAATTTCAAAGATCTTTGGCAGTTTTCATAGAAATTAGAAAAATAGAGCATATTTATTGAAATTCATGTAAAGATTTGTAAGAGAATGGTAAATATATGCAAAAGACCACTCATTTTAGTGTAATTTGTTGTTATTTACACAAATTAAACAAGTCCATTCATCATATAACACTTAAGTCACGTAAGAACCCTTGAACAAATAGCTTCACAACGGACTACTGAGCTATCCAACACGGTCAAGACCTGACCATACATAAACTTGAGATTAAGAGTTCTTAGTGAATTCTTCATATCTTCCAAGATAGATAAGGTTCCTTTGTGAATTTTAACTCTCCTATGTATGTGTAAAAAACATTCATCAATAGTTCCTGACTCCCATGTTTTTGTAGCCCAGTGGTTCAGGTTTCAGATTTGGGTAGATAGGAGATACACATGCTTGGAATACTAGTTTAGAGGCATGGACAGCCAAATTAGAGAAGGTTGGAGGAAGACCTATGCTTATCAACATCTATAACTTAGGGATGTGACATGCTAGTGGATTTCCATATGCTACACGGGCAATTGAGTTAGTGGCAGCATGTACTGACAATTATAACATAAATTCCAGAAGGGTGGAGAAGCATGGTAGAGTATATGCAGACTTCTCAGTTGTAGGGATTACAGTTGCATTTCACCTACCTATAGGTTTGAATCTATACAAGATAAACCTTGAGGATCTAGAAAAACAATACAAGGGTAGCTATGCAGACTACAAGAAAATAATGTTTTCAACCTGGAGAGCCCAGGACAACACATACAAGGTAGCTACAAAACTTCCTGTGAACCTAAATACATCTGACCTCTCTTCGGAGGTATAGTATATGATGGTCATGCTAAGTCAGATGAGAGGAAGGCTGCATGCAGGGAATTTTGAGCTATGGATGTACATACTCATTAAGATGGTGGAGACCACCAATAAATAGGTACAATGGGCATCACGCATTAGTGATATCCTAGATTCAAGAATGAAGAGACTGGGTGGTAAGCCCAATCTATTCCACATGTCTTCATATGTGTTTTATGCTTGTACAGTTAGGGGAACTTTTGATGGCTTACAAATAGTAGGTCAAGTGGGAAGAAATCCCCATGATGTTAATATATGGGATCATTACCCATAGCTGGAGAGGAAGTCATCCCTCCAAAACTACAAAAGAGCTAATGACCATTTTATCCTGCATCTAGTTTGCCTCATGGAGGATGATAGAGCCAAGAGGATGTGCATTGAGGCTCAAGAGGTGGTGTCCAAGAATGGAACTTGGTTCATCCAGTTTTTAGCTTTTACATATATCAGAATGGAAGGATTTAGTGGGAAACCCCTGATGTTGCCAATGTACCCTACTGATAGGTTTATCCTCATGGAGATGACCAGACAGATAGTGCCATCATATGAGGCATTTGCCAAGACAAACAAGAAACTAAATTTCATCTTTCCCATATACATTGGATGGTATATGTGCCCATATATAGAGTCGGTAAAGGAAGCATAGGGAGGACTACATATGTTACACCTACAACCTTTTCCACTAGCTAGGTAGTATGATCCTTACCAAATGATGGAAAAACATATATAAAAGAAACCTACACATCAGGTGCACTTGAAGGATTATTGGGTAGATTGCCTAGATGATGTAGAGGTGGTGCAGGGGCACATGCCACATGTGAAATTTTGAATTTTTGTATTGAAATTTTTTGTCTTTGTTTAGAATAGGTGGCAATTAATTTTATATCTTATGTAATAAAGCCATTTATGGCATGTTGCATAAGTGGTGAATAGTGGTGAGAGTGAAATCCAAGATTAGTAGGTTCTTTTTTATGACTTTTTTAATGGGACAACAATTTAGACTGTTCATTCCTACTTTTTAGGCCTTTCCCACGATGGGAGTGAGAGGGAGGATGGAGTTTAAATTGTAAACACTTCTTTTTATGCCTCATTCATGTGAGGAGATGAAAAAAATGTACTTTGATGAAGTTTGAAATGGAGAAAATGAGAAAACATTGTTGACTGTCCTATTTTTCTGAGTTTTCTATCTTTTCACTATTTTTTTCTGCTTTTCCACATTTTGTTCTTGACCGTACTATACTGCCATGGTCCAAAACTACTGAAATCATGTGATGTATGGAGTTAACTATCATTTGAGCTAGGATAGAAGGATTCTCATTAGTTTTGAAGGATCTTATAATAAGATTTCTAAGAACTGCTCTTAAACCCTTATTTTGAGGGTTTTGGGGAGGTTTTTACTTTCCTAATCCATCCTACTATGTTAGAACCCCAAAATGGGTGGGATGAGTTTAGGATGGTGTTCTTTCTAATGGGTTTTGTGTGCAGGAGTAGGGGATAAGAACAAGTTGAAGTTTGGAACCTTTGAGGGCTTCTTGCACCTTGTATTGGCTAACTAGCTTTGGTGGAGTGAAGATTTGACCATGAAATGATCTTGGATCCAAAAAATTTGTGAAATCTACCTATTTAAAACCTATTGGGCACTTTGAACTAGAAGTTGGAAGTTTGGAGTGAAGTTTGTGAGCATTTTGTTTCTAAAATTGACCTAATTAGGCCTAGTAGGAAACTGGTACAGTCAATATTAGAGGTTTGTGCTCTAAAAGACATCATAGTGCATGTTTGATATGTTGAAGAACAAGATAATGGGTACTCAAAAAGCCCATAATAGTACTGGTTGGAGGTTTGCATCAAAATTTATTGCATGACAGTCCCTTTAGGAGGGCTATAAGGAAGTGGGTCAGTGTGTGAAGGAAGTGTTACAAGGAGGTACCTCCTTAACATTTTGATGGTTTTGTAAGCTTGGGACAGTCAATCAAAGAAGGTCTAGGGTCCCTTGAAAGTTTGGTAAAGAGCCTAGGTATATGAACCCATAGATGGTGTTATTGTGTAGTCTTGGAACCATTGAGAATGAGTGGACAGTCAAGTCTAGTAAGAAGACCAATGGAGTAGTCAAGCCCATAGAGGCCTAATGTCCTATTTGCCCTGCCATCCCCTACATCCTCTTCCTATTGAATAGTTTGATTTGACCCTTAGTGGTGTTTGTGTGCTAAACTCTACATCCAATTGGTATCAGAGCACAATTAGTAGGTCTGTTGTGATTGTGAAGTGTTAAGTTGAAGGGGCATTTTGTCAAGAGATGAATGAGATGAAGGAGAAGCATGCTAGAGAGTTGAGGGAGTTGAAGGAAAGAATGGATACCCTAGAACAAAATCAAAGAAGAGGAGTGGATCTAGGTGATGAGAATGAGTCTAAGGAAGAAGAGGAAGCTGAGTATGAAGATGTGGAAGAAGAGTTAGACCTTGAGGATCAGAGGATGGTGAAGTTAATAAAAGCAGTAAAAGAAGACAAGTACAAGATGAAGATAGATGTGCCAAAGTATGGAGGAAGCCTTAGTGATGAAGAGTTACTTAACTGGATTGCAGCATTGGACAATCATTTTGAGTGTGAAGAAGTTCCTAAAGATCAAAAAGTGAAGATTGCAAAGACCAAGCTGACAGGTCATGCTTTGTTATGGTGGTATTATTAGCAAACAGAGAGGAGAGAGCAAGTAAAGACAAAGATTGTTTCATGAGACAAGATGGTAGCTAAGATCAAAGGTAAGTTCTTACCTAAAGATTATGAAGTTCAAATGTTTAAAAAGATTCAAAGTTTTAGACAAAAGGAAATGGATGTTAAGACATACACTGAAGAGTTTTATAAGTTGAGTATAAGGTCTGGTCAAAATGAAAGTGAAGTGCAAAAAATTGCTAGGTATATTGGTGGTTTGAGGTTTAACATGTAGGATGAACTAGTGTTGGCAAATCCAAGGAATGTTGAAGAATGTTATTAGATGGCAGTAAGACTAGAAGAGAAGCTAAAGAGAAGACAAGACAAGATAGTCAGAGGTAGAGGTAGCACCTCTAGAGGCAGAGGATCCTTTCAAAACATAAACAAGTCAATGAGAGTCAAGAGGAGATGAACAAGGCACAAGGACAAAGTGCTAATTTTAGAGCCAGAGGTTCTAGAGGCAGATTTGGTGGTGGAAGGAATGCAAACACCTTTATGGGTAAGTGTTACAATTGTCAAGATTTTGGGCACCCAACATATAAGTGTCCTGAGAAGCAAAATTTTTCAAGTGATGGTGAAAGGAAGAATGAGAGGACTCAGTTAGTCCAAGAAGAAGAATGTGGTGGTTCTACTCCCACTAGTTATGTTGGTGAGGTAGGAGAAACATTGATGCTGAGAGAAAGAGTACTATTGAAGACCTCCAAGGAAAAGGAGCTGATTTAGAGGAAAGTATTGTTTAGGACAACTTGCAAATGCAAAGACAAGGTATGTAAAGTGATAGTGGATTCAAGGTGTACTAACAATATGGTGTCTAGTGAAATGGTAGACAAATTGGAATTGTAAAGAGTACCTTGGGACACACCTTACAAAGTCTCTTGGGTGAATGATAATCAGTCTATTTTAGTAAGTGAACAAGCATTTGTGGAGATCAAGATTAGAGCCTATGAGGATAAAGTACTTTGTAATGTTCTACCAATTAATGTTGCCATTTGTTGCTTGGAAGGCCATGGCAATTTGACAAACATACTATGTATAATGGAAGGGCCAATACATATCAAATTGAACAAAAAGGGAGTTCATTTACCTTGAGTCCATTGCAAGAGGATATAGCAAGTGAGTTCAAAGAATCAAAGATCATAGTATTGGGTAAGAAAGAGTTTGTGGGCACCAATATCAATGATGTTGCAGTAATAGAAGACAGAGATAAGGATAAGAAATATAAAATGATGATGTGTGAGAAGAGACTTACACAAGTTGAGAAAAAAGATAGAGAGGTCATAACAATAGATATGAAGTTTGATAACAAATTAGGGAATAAATGGATAGGTGGAGTGCAAGGTTGGCACACTAATGTCATGGTAGGGCCCATAATATATCCATTAGTTGTAAGCAAAGGTAGTGAGCCATCAAATACTGCAATGACAAAGGTCTTTAATGCTGCTCAAATAGTGAATTTGATGACAGTTCTACAAGGACAAAGTAAACAAAAGGTTGAAGATCCATGCAAGCATACAGATGAGGTGACAATGAAGTTAGTCCAAAGGACCCTTAAGAAGTGTTTGATTGCAGGTAGGAAGGAAGGTCTACAATCAGTAGTTCTGAATACAAAGATGGAGCCTCATCCAAGAACATACAAAGTTGCAGATGTAGAAAATGTGATCAAATCTCAGTGGCTACCCCAAGGAAAAAATTTTGCAGGTGAACATGCATGTGAAAGTCAAGTTAGATCAAGATCAATCATCCCTCATGGGACATGAGTTATTTTTTTGGAGGGTTGTATGGTGCAGAGGCACATGCCACATGTGAAATTTTGAATTTTTGTATCAAAAAAATTTGGCTTTATTTAGAATAGGTGGTAATTAATTTCACATTTTATGTAATAAATCCATTTATGGCATGTTATCTAAGTGGTGAGTAGTGGTGAGAGTGAAATCCAAGATTAGTAGGTTCTTTTTTATGATTGTTTTAGTGGGACAACAGTTTAGACTATTCATGCCTACTTTTTAGGCCTTTCCCATGATGGGAGTGAGAGGGAGGATGGATTTTAAATTCTAAACACTTCTTTTATGCCTCATTCATGCAAGGAGATGAAAAAACTATAATTTGATGAAGTTTGAAATGGAAAAAATGAGAAAACACTGTTGACTGTCCTATTTTTCTGAGTTTTCTATCTTTTCACTATTATTTCTTATTTTCCATGTTTTATTCTTGACCGTACTATACTGTCATGGTGGAAAACTACTGAAATCATGTGATGCCTAGAGTCAACTATCATTTGATATAGGATAGAAGGATTTTCATTGGTTTTGAAGGATCTTATAATCGGGTTTCTGAGAACTACTCTTAAACCCTTGTTTTGAGGGTTTTGGGGAGGTTTTTACTTTCCTAATCCATCCTACTATGTCAGAACCCCAAAATTGGTGGGATGAGTTTAGGATGGTGTGATTTATAATGGGTTGTGTGTGTAGGAGTAGGGGATAAGTACAAGTTGAAGTTTGGAACTTTTGAGGGCTTATTGCACCTTGTATTGGCTAACTAGCTTTGGTGGAGTGAAGATTTGACCATGAAATGTCTTGAAATGATCTTGGATCCCAAAAATTTGTGAAATCTACCTATTTACAACCTATTGGGCACTTTGAACCAGAAGTTGGAAGTTTGGAGTGAAGTTTGTGAGCATTTTATTTGTAAAACTAACCTAATTAGGCCTAGTAGGAAATTGGTACATTCAAGATTAGAGGTTTGTGCTCCCAAAGACCTCATAGTCCATGTTTGATATGTTAAAGAACAAGATAATGGGTACTCAAAAAGTCCATAATAGTCCTGGTTGGAGGTTTTCATCAAAATTTATTGCATGACAGTCCCTTTAGGAGGGCTATAAGGAAGTGGGTCAGTGTGTGAAGGAAGTGGTACAAGGAGGTACCTCCAGAACATTTTGATGGTTTTGTGAGCTTGGGATAGTCAATCAAAGAAGCTCTAGGGTCCCTAGAAAGTTTGGTAAAGAGCCTAGGTATATGAACCAATAGATGGTGTTATTGTGTAGTCTTGGAACCATGGAGAATGAGTGGACAGTGAAGTCTAGTAAGAAGACCAATGGAATAGTCAGGCCCATAGAGGCCTAATGTCCTATTTGCCTTCCCATCCCCTGCATCCTCTTCCTATTGAATAGTTTGATTTGACCCTTAGTGGTGTTTGTGTGGTAAGATCTGCATCAAGAGGTGTGAAGGAGAAGCTATCAAAGGTTAAGATAGAAGAAAATCAAAACATTGAATTGCATTCTTGTGTCTCCATGGTTACATCGAGATGATGGAACAATAATTTTAGAAGAGTATGAAAGTAAAACGATATATAATAAAACCATCTCCCCACCAAACTGGAGCCAACCAGAGGTGACATCCCTTTACATGATAATAGAAAAGGTCATGCAATTGACCAAAGCGTGGGTAGATCAGGAGGTTGCTGCTCTAAAGGCCAAGGGGGTGGCCATAACAATTGATAAGAAAAGAAAGAAGCAAGAAGTGCCTGAAGAAAAATATGATGACTTTGTAAGTGATAAAAGAGAAAACCTAGAGGCTAAGAAAGCGAAAGCAACTTCTTCAAAAGAAGTTAAGAAAAGTATGGATACTGGTATTAGAATAACTTCACAACCCTCACCTCAGAAGAAACAAGATTCAACTTCTATTGCTACAACATCTAAAATGCCAGAAGAGCAGCATGCAAATGCAAGTGAGCATGGAGCTAGTTATTGGGACTTAAAGGATGAGGAAGAGGATGTACCTCTGGTCAAGAAAAAGAAAACTCATGATATGCTAGCAGGGGCTAATGTCCCAAGGAAAAAGAGAGGCCAGGGGCCAGTAATGAGAGGGCCTGCAAGTAAGCAGCTAGATATCTTGTTGAAAGGACAAGGAGGTGAAGGGATCTCTATGATGGGGATAATACATCAAAGCTTATAGCATGATGTCCCTATTCCAACCATTGTGAAGTTCAAAATAGAGCTAGCTGAGGAGGCCAGGGAAGAGCAAATAAAGAAGGTAAATGATCTATCTTTTCCCCTGGATGAAACAATAGACCTCATGGATTATGAGGTAACTAAAGACATGGCAGCTAGTCCTATAGAGAACTTAGTCAGAAATATTGCCATGACTCCTCACGCTACACCTCAAGTACAATCAGGTACAAGGGAGGAAGAAGAAGAAATAGATAATCCATAGGCAGTAGCTCAGAAGATAGGCCTAGATGGGTTAATTAGAAAGGTCACCAGCCTAGTGATAATTGATCTGGGTGACGATAAGGAGAAAAATAAAGCCATGGGGCATGAGAAGATGGAAACTTTAGTCATGGATACTGATGCACATATTGAAGTGTCAGCTCAACATGAGGTAGCTGATGCTGATAAAGAACATATTGAAGAATCAGAGAAAGAACAACATACAGATACATCTGGATAGACATGTCCCATGGCTACATCTAGATCTCAAGATCCTAAAGATACAAGAGCCAATATCTGGACAAGAAGTTCAATTTAATCAATATGATGAGAACAAAGAAGAGATAGTAGATGGTGATAACCAAAAGATTGATTAGGATGAACAAGATCCCATCCATCTAGAAATTAATGTGAGCACTGTTCCACTTCAGGATGATCAACAAATACAGGATCAAAATCCATTGACATCTTAGGATATGAACATTTATACAAACAAGAAAGATAAGGATATTCAGACTGAGGTGCCAGTGGATGAACAACCTAATGAGAATAAGCTTGGAGATCAAGAGATGATTTCAGAAGATGCTGCACAACATGATGATCAGCAGCAAACAAACAAAGAGGTTCCTACGAATGAACAACAACATCAACAAAATATGGAGAAATACATACCAAAAGAAAAGAATGTGGAAATACATGATGCTCACATTGAGCTAATAGACCAATTAGGGTCTGGACATGATGTCCCACATTGGCTCATACATGAGGTAAACCAAGTACAAATTACTGATTCTTCCTATTTTGACATTTCTTCATTATTTTTAGTAGAAGTAGCTAAACCAAAGGGAAGAGCCAGGACTACTTTGATAATAAAGAGGGAGCCAGTCATAGGGAAGAGAATAGCCGATGTAGATGTACCTTTTATAGATAAGGCAAAGGGGGAAATAAAGGCTGATGAATTTTAAATAACTATAGTAGACTTAGGTTTTGCAACTGCAGAACAAGAAGGTCAAGAAGCCAAAGAAAGCATAGATGCTTTTCTTGCAAGGATAGCCAGAGAGAAGGTTACAAATAAAGAATACAAAGAGCAAATCACTCAAATGTAGTCATTCATTAAGGGATTAGTGGAGCCAACAAATGTACCCATTACAACATTGACATCCCTGACACTAGTGTCACAAGAAGAGATAACCGAGTTAGATGCCATGAAGCATCATGCAAAGGTAAAGGATAGTTGGTTTTCCAAGTTCCTGGGTGATGGTGAACAAATAATAAAAACCTCATTGTCTAATTGGGACATGTTCTGTAATCTAAAGAACAAAGCTAACAAGATGAAGAAGGAGGTTGAACAAAGACTAATAAAGAGTGGTAGACACTTAGTCACACTCAAGGAAATAAGGGAGACTGACATCAACACCCTCATGACTAAAAATATTCTGACACCTCAAATGCTACCACAGTTAAATAATTGGTGTGAAGAGGTACGATTTGAGGTTGATATCCTAAAAAGGTGCAATGACAAAACTACATATATCAGTGTCAAGCTACATGAACTCTTAGCCAATGAGTTGGATACTTTGGAGGCCCTTGAGGGTGAGGTTGAAGGAAAGGTGGAGAATTAGGATGTGGATTTTGTTACAAAGGCATTGAAAGATAATTTCAAGCTTATGGTAGAGGATCCTATCAAACACTTTTCAGAGGATATCAGTGATATGGCCATGTAGATGAAAGCCAAATAGAGAAGTATAACAAAGAATTGTATAGTAGAACCAATAGGTGGAAAACACTGCAAGAGCAATTAAAGACACAAGGGTATGCATCTAAGAAAGATAAAGTTTTGGATAGAGTAGAGATAGAGAAATCCATCCAAGCATATGGACTTATCCAAGGTAGAGGATGTAGAGTGATAGAAGACTAGTCATCTATTGATGGTGTAGTCATGGTAGGAGGGTTCATAGAATGAACTGTCTAGACCATGTAGAAAGAGTAAACACAATGGAAACAACTCAAAGAAATAGAAAAAATGTAGATTCAGTCATTCAGTATATCATAGAATTCAAATAAAGATAGGTCGACAACATGCTGACTTACAATTAGGGCTCACAGGCCTAATTACATACATGCGCAAGATAAAGCTTTGAAGCTCCTTCACACAAAATCTAAACTATAAATCTTCTAAATCATGAGAATTATGTTAACTATTTTCCAAAGGATATATTACATCAATATATATCAAGTCTAGATCAATAGATTCCTCTGCATCAGCCAAGGAAGATCACAAACTCCAATGAAGAGATGTAGTAACGTGTGTACATAGATAGCTAAGACCTAAATGCATAGAACACTTCTAGAAAATGAATGGAATGAAGTGTGTATCTCTAGGGAAGGTCAGCCATGAACCAAAGATCATTGAATGATGTGTCATTAGGCTCCAAAGATAGGGAAATACTTCTGCAAGTTTCTTCTTCAGCTGGTTGCTAGTGAATATCTGGATGTTCTACTCTGAGAAATAGTCAACTTCAGATAGTGATATATTTCTGGTATTGACATGGAGATCTCTGAATTCTAGATATGTTGTAAAGGAATGAATGTAGATGCTAAGTCCAACTCCACAAGATCTAAAATGCAATTGATTGGAAATGGCAGACCAAAAATAGAAACTGCTTCTGACTGAACTTCCTGAACTTAACTGAAAAGAAATAAACAAATTGAAATACAAATGGTTTTTGGTTGATGCAAGATTGCTCTTGAACCAAGGATGCTCCTACATCAGACATTCAGGGTTATTGAAAAAGTGAGTCCCTCACTCTACTGGGGCTAGGGGAGAACCAAGATGGTCCACCTCATCTTGAGAAATCCATGATGAATCTTCTTCTAGTCTACTTTTCCACTTCACAAGGTATTCTTTGTATTGTCTTCCTCTAGTGCTGCGTCCAACTCTGCTATCCAAAATGTCTTCAATCTGCTCTGGTGCTTGTTGTGGTAACTGTTTCTTCAAATCTTCTTCCATGTTGTCACTGAAATCTACTTCATGATATTGATATAAGTCTGTAATGTTGAAAATAGGTGATATTCCCAATGTCTTTGGTAATTCCACCTCATATGCATTTCCCGAATCAAATTTTCTGAGTATCCTACAAGGTCCAAACTTCTTCATCTTCAACTTGTTATATGTTCCAACTGGAAATCTTTATTTTCTTAGATATACCATTAATTCATCTCCAACTTTGAATTCCTTATGTCTTCTCTTCTCATCAACCTTCTTTTTGTACTTACTATTCATATTCTCCAAATGCTTCTTAACCTAATCATGCACTGTCTTCATGTGATCTGCAAATTCTTCTGCTTCTACACTTCTCTTTTGCTCTGTACTGATATCTCTCAATTCTGTAACTCCTCTAGGATTCACTCCAGCAACAATCTCAAAAGGTGTTCTTCTGGTACTCCTATTTACTAAATTATTATATCCAAACTTTTCTTGTGAAAGAATCAAATCCCAGCTTTTTGTCTTCTCTTCAACCAAACATCTCAACAAGTGTCCCAAACTCCTATTCACTACCTCTGTCTATCCATCAGTCTGTGGATGAAAAGTTGAACTAAACTTCAAATCTATCTTCATCTTCTTCCAAAGTGTCCTCCAAAAGTATCCAACAAACTTTGTATCTCTGTTTGAGCCTATACTCTTAGGTAATCCATGCAATCTTACAATCTCCTTGAAAAATAGGTCTGCGACATGTACTACATCAGTTGTCTTCTTACTAGGTATGAAATGAGCCATCTTTGAAAATATATCAACCACTACAAATATTGAATCATGTCCTCTATGTGTCTTAGGCAATCCCATCGCAAAATCCATAATTATGTCTTCCCAAGGTCTCTCTGGTACTGTCAAAGGTTTATACAATCCAGTATTCTAACTACTCCCTTTTGCAACTTGACAAACTCTACAACTCTGTACAAATCTCTGAACATCCTTATGTATCTGAGGCCAAAAGTAATTTTCACTCACCAAAGCCACTGTCTTATCAATGCTAAAATGTCCTTCCAATCTGCCACTATGTTTCTCCTTGATCAAATTATCCCTCATCAAACTTCTAAGTATGCATAACTGACTTCCTTTGAACAACATATCTTCCTAAATGAAATAGTCCAATCACTTACTCCTATCTGTCACAATAGGTTCCTTACATGCTCTCCAAGGTTCTACAAAATTAGTGTCTCCCTCATACATGTTCTTCAATTCATCAAAACCCAACACTTCAACTCTCATCTCTGTTAACAAGTTTCTTCTCCTACTTAACGCATCAACAACTTTGTTTGATTTTCCACTCCTATGTGTCAACACAAAGGTATAACTTTGCATGAACTCTACCCACCTCATATGTCTCTGATTCAACTTACCTTGACTGTTCAAATATTGCATAGCTTGGTGATCTATATACAACACAAACTCCTTAGGCAACAAGTAATGTCTCCACTTCTTTAAGGCTTGAATTATGGCATAGAACTCTTGATGATAAACTAAATATCTTCTCCTTGCATCATTCAACTTCTCACTAAAATATGTTATAGGTCTACCTTCTTAACTTAATACTACTCCAATTGCATTTCCACTTGCATCACAATCAACTTGAAATACCTTATTGAAATCTGGTAATGCCAAAACAAGTTGCTCTGTCACTTTCTACTTGTACAACTCAAAACTTTTATCTACTCTATATGTCCACTTAAAATATTTTTTGTCACCTCTCATTGTCTCTATCATAGGGTTACAAACTAAACTAAAATTTCTGATGAACTTCTAGTAGAAACTAGCCAACCCATGAAATGATCTAACTTCTCCAATACTCTCTAGTGTAGGTCATTCAATAATTGCTCTCACCTTCTCAGGGTCCATCTTCAATCCTTCCACAGAAATCACAAATCCCAAATATACCAACTCCTCATTCATGAAGCTACACTTCTTGATGTTTATCAACAATTTCTCTTCTCTCAATCTCTACAAAACTTGTCTAATTTACCACAAATGTTCCTCTTTTGTTTTACTAAAAATTAGAATATCATCCATATATACAATCACAAACTTACCCAAGAATTTCTTCAAGACTTCATTCATCAATCTCATGAAAGTGCTCAGTGCATTTGTCAATCCAAAAGGCATCACTAACCACTCATACAATCCTTTATTTGTTTTAAAAGTAGTCTTCCATTCATCTCCTTCTCTGATTTTGATCTGATGGTATCCACTCTGCAAGTCTATCTTTGTGAAATATCTTGCTCCAATCAAACAATCCATGATATCATCCATCCTAGGTAAAGGAAATCTATAATTAACTATGATCTTGTTTATGGCTCTAGAGTCAATACACATTCTCCATTCTCCATCCTTCTTAGGTGCTAACACTGCAGGTACTGCACAAGGGCTCAAGATTTCTCTGATCAAACCTTTCCTCAACAATTCTTATATCTATCTATTCCATTCTTGATTCTCTGTCGGTGTCATTCGGTGTGCTGCTTTGTTAGGCAAACTTGCTCCCGGTATAAGTCCATGTGATGATTGATACTTCTGATAGGTGGCAATCCATCAAGCACATTATCTGATATGATGTCTTCATACTCTGTCAGCAACTCTCTTATCTCTTTCGGTTATTCTTCATCAGTTTCTTTCTTCAATGTTTCAGGCTTCTTAGGAATCAAGGCATAACACATATTCTCATGTCTCAAACCATCCAGAAATTTTCTTTTATCTACCAAATAGATTCCAGCATTCCCACATACTACATCTTTAGGATCATCCTCCAAAGAAATCAAAGTAATTATTTTCCCATTTGCTGTTATAGTATATGTATTCTTTCTCCCATCATGTATAGCTTTTCTATCATACTGCTAAGGTCTACCCAACAAGATATGACATACATCCATAGGCATAATATCACACAAGACTTCATCATGATAAGATCTAATATAAAATTTCACCAAAAATTGTTCACTCACCAGTACCTTATGATCATCCTGAATCCATGCTATCTGATATGGCTTAGGCTGTTTCAATCTTTCCAATTTCAGCTTAGTCACCATCTCCTCTAAAACTAGGTTATCTGAACTACCACTATCAATTACAAATTTACAAAACTTACCTCTGAATTTGCATCTTGTCCTAAACAAACTCTTTCTATGTGGTGGTTCCTCATTTGTCTCTATTTGAAATAGTGCTCTCCTCATCACCAATTATTCTCCTTTCTCTAGTTTACCAACAGAACAGAGGCCATCTAGTTCAACAGGTTCTTCTTCAACATAGGCTACTCTTCCACTATTTTCTATCCTCTTACTTGTACTACCCTGATTACATTCAAATGATCTATGTCCTTCACCTCTACACTTGAAACAAGTACCTCTGAATGTTCTCTTATCAAATCCTCTTCCTTCTCTTCTATATCCTTCATTCCAGTATGCACTAGGGTTTCCTCTCTGGTAAAAATTTATGCCATCTCTCTGATAAGCTTTGTTATCTCTATCATCCTTCTTAACTAGGATATCAAACTTGTTCTACTCTGGAAATGATCTATCTCCTCCAGAATAAGTCCTACCTCTCTATCTTTGATCATGTCTTTTATTCATCTTCTCTTCAACTTTCAGGGCAAACTGATATGCTTTTTCCAAAGATGTCATCCTTACCAAGCTCAATTCTTCTTGAATGTTCAATCTCAGTCCATTGATGTATCTAGCCACTTTCTCCTTGCTTCCTTCACTATGTCTTATCCTTACGATCATTTTATGAAATTCTTCAGTATACTCCTTCACAGATTTCTCCTTTTGTCTCAAGTTTTGCAATCTTTTCAATAGCTCCAACTCATAGTCAGCAGATATAAACTGATTCTTCAACTTTGTCACCATCCTATCCCATTTTGTAATTGTTTCTTTTCCTCTTCTGATTCTTTCCAACTGAACTTCTTTCCACCATATAGCAGCATGTCCTTTCAATTTTGTCTTTGCAAATTTCACCTTCTCCGGATCTTCAATTTCCTTATATTCAAAATATTCTTCCATGTCATTTATCCAGTCAATCAATTCTTTAGGGTTCAAATTACTAGTATAGTTTGGCACATCAACTTTAGGTCTCTTTCCAATCTTTGAAATAGCTTGCAACATCTTTACTTGATCTGATTCTTCTTTTTCATCACCTCCTAGGGTTTTGCCAGTTTGTTCAATAGATTGAAATGCCTCGTCATCATCGCTTTCAACATTAGGTCTCAGTGTTAATCCTCTTCACCTGTCTTCTTCAACAACATTCAACTAAATTCACATTGTTTTCATTATCTCCATCAACTCATCTATTCTACCAACCATTGTTCCAACAGCAGCAACTCTTGTCGGCGGCATTCTTCCTATGATCAAGTGTAAACTGTCTCAAGTTCGGTGATCGGGCTACAAGGTGACATCTACCTCTCAATCAGTGATCGGTTGCAACACTAGTAACCTACCTCAATTTGGCATTGTGTCCATAGAAAGATCTTATAGAATTCCTTCGCCAACTTCACTCAATTCGCTCCCAAAGATTTGAACTTTCATTCTGATACCACTTGGTGCAGTCATGGTAGGAGGGTTCATAGAATGAACTGTCTGAACCATCTAGCAAGAGTAAACACAATAGAAACAACTCAAAGAAATAGAACAAATATAAATTTAGTCATTCAGTATAACATAGAATTCAAATAAAGATCGGCTGGCAACATGTGGGCTTACAATTAGGGCTCACAGGCCTACTTACATACATGCGCAAGATAAAGCTTTAAAGCTCCTTCGCACAAAATATAAACTATAAATATTCTAAATCATGAGAACTATGTTAATTACCTCAATATATATCAAGTCTAGATCAATAGATTCCTCTACGTCAACCAAGGAAGATTAGAAACTCCAATGAAGAGAAGTAACGTGTGCACACAGATAGGTTGGACCTAACTGCATAGAACACTTCTAGAAAATGAATGGAATGAAGTGTGGATCTCTAGGGAAGGTTAGACATGAACCAAAGATCATTGAATGATGTTTCATTAGGCTCCAAAGATCAAGAAATACTTCTGTAGGTTTCTCTTTCAGCTAGTTGCTAGTGAATATCAGGATGTTCTGCTCTGAGAAATAGTCAACTTCTAATAGTGATATCTTTCCGGTATTGACATGTGGATCTCTGAATTCTAGATATGATGTAAATGAATGAATGTAGATACTAATTCCAGCTCCACAAGATCTGAAATACAATTGAGGTGAAATGTCAGACCAAAAATAGAAACTACTTCTAACAAAACTACCTAAACTGAACTGAAAAGAAACAAACAAACTGAAATGCAAATGTTTTTTGGTTGATGCAAGATTGCTCTTGAACCAGTGATGTTCCTACATCAATTGATGAGGAGTTAGATGATAATGTGGCATAAGGGGATCCTATTGACCAAGTCAATGATCCTAGAATATTCCAGATGCTAGATTGATTGCCAAGCCCAATCATGTGCCACATGTAATCTTAACTGTTGAATATTTTAAAGTGATCCTGATCATGGGATTAGTTGTAACTGCATCCTTTGCTTGTTCTATAAAAGGAGGTAGATTGTCATTTTTTAGATTATGAGAAGCTTAATTGAGACTAAATTGTTGAATGTCATGATTCTATCTCAAGGTCAATTGTATACTTGTATTCTCTTGCATATTTGAATGAAAATGAAGACTTTTGATTACAAATTATCATACATCTTGCGTAGTCTGTGAATGATCTCTAGATGTGTAACTGTGGATTATTGTGCTCTCTTGAGGTGCATCTGCAAAGTGTATATTGTTTTCATTCTTTACCTTTGAAGATTCACATCAATCATATGTAGTGGAATGCCTAGGCAAAATATGGTTTGATTTTTTTCACTTTCATGAAAGTATCTAGGATGCATGTAGATCAATGAACAAATTTAATTTAATTTCATTGAATCTTAGAATTTATTTTCAATTTATTTAAATTTCATTAAAATCATCATCATCTAACTGCAAAATACTAAAAATGAACAACAAAAATTAAAATATGCAGACATTCGTAGACACATGAATATCATATGCATATTTGAACAAACCATATGTACAATTGCAAATATCATGCAAATACATGAAAATAATGATAAAGATCATGGAAATATGAGCTTGTACGCATGTTATTTAGGATAATTCATAGTGCAAAAGCAAAATCAAGTGTAGATTAGTTCAAATTTAACTAAATTCAAAAGAACTAATCAAAGTTGTGCACATCATCATGAATAGTCTTGATCAGAGTAAAGATCAGAAGAATTGATCAAACTTAGATTAATTATCTGCATATTCTGGTTAGATATTATAAGATTTAACATCAATTTGTTGAGAATTTATATAGAACAGGTGAAACAAAGCAAAAACCTGCATATCTAGATACAAATACTTCAAAGTCATGCATAAGGCCCCAACATGGAATAACATCATATTCACATCATAACTTACTAAGATATTATCAAGAGATCATGTTTTGATCAACAAACACTTGGAATCATTAATTCATCCTGAATTAATCACATTCTTCAAGAAGATAAAGGTTTATTTTGTGAATTTTTATCATTTTTAATATGACTAAAAATCATATCAACACACATCAAGTCCATCATTTGTAGAGCAATACCACATGTTGTAGACTGACCTACTTGTTTCTACACGTTACATCCTTCATTGGAGTGTATAAACTCTTGCAGATGATGCGAAGGATTTTATGAGTCTGGAGATTATATATATAGATCTCTTAGATGCATTAGGGAGTCAGTTCACTAGTTAGTAGTTTTAGGATGTGATTTAGAGTTCAATTTCCTTTTTGGAAGGAACTTCAATACTATATCTTGTATAACTGTTGTAACCCAGAAAGCAGGCCTATGAGCCCTTTAATTGTAGCCTGCATGTTACTGGCATATGAGTATTATAATTCTTTGATATAATGAGTATATGAATCTTCCATTGCATTTTACATTTGTGTTGTTTCCATTGTGTTTACTCTAGTTGCACGGTTGGACAATTCTATTTAGGGGAAAATTAGATTTGTTAATCTTCTAGATTTTAGATGTTTAAATTTGCCTCTCCACTATAATTCAAGGATCTAGGGTTGAGTGGCAAGCACTATCATACCCTAGGTCACTTGCAGATGTAGGGAAACTTGGATTAGTGTATTTAATTATCAATTTTCTTCTCTTATGCCTAATTGACCATTAAAACCCTAATTATGCAAATATGGCAACAAATTGATTAATAACGGAAAACACCCTTGTAGATAGGAGTAAAATACCAAATCATAGAATACCTATTTTGGGGGTTCCAAAGTGAAATAGTCAGGGACACTAGAGCAGGCACCCAAGTCCAAGGTGCCAGTTTCTTTACGGGATCTGGAACTCCTTCTGACACTGATCAGTCCTATAACTTCTATTTTTAGAGATCTATCTACAGAGGACACTAGAGCGAGCACCTAAGTCCTGGAAGTGCCCTTGTGTCCTACTTTTCTTCAGATCTCAAATCCTTGATGCCTACCAATCCTTCCTACAACTCCACTTTTCCCCAAATGCGACACCTATAACCTGCAATCACAAGACTTGGTTTGGGGGTTGTGGTGTTTAGAGGCTTGCCTCAATCAAGCCCTGGAGGACACTTAAGTCTCTGAACACCGTTATCAGATAAAGAGTGCATACCCTTGTGAGGAAGAGGCAAAAACCAAAGGAATCAATGATGAAAACACAATATTAAGTTGCCTTGTAATGAATCTCTCATGGAGGAAGATGCTCTTCATGCCATGAGGAAATTGATGTTTAAATCTGCAAATATCAACACACAAAACACACAAGTCTACTCTTGCAACACAATAGAAGCCTTGAATCACCTTGAGAACTCTTGAACATCACAATTGCTATCTAGTTTACAAATGAATGCCTAAACATGCTTATATATGCAACTACAAGCACTCCTGACAAGATTTTCAAAATAAAAAATTATCATGTCAGCAAAAGGACCAATTAATGGTCACAAACTGACACCCAAAAATTAGGGCTGCCACAAAATAGGGTAGGACTAGGGCGCAGGAGCCCAAGTCCTCCCCCTATTTTGGGTAGGGTACATCTTAAGGGGTCCACTCGGGTCCAATTTGCCATGGAACCTAGGTCTCATTCCATCAGGATGCCAAAATATGAAATAAGATGTCCTAAATGCATGCTAAAGACCCGGGAGCTAAACCTTATGAGGAAAAATCCCCCAAGGGGACATTTTTCGACGTTACATTTAGCCCCCACTTTAATGTATGTATAAATGCAAGGCCAATACATGCATTAAAGTAAGGTCATAAACACAACAAACATGCCAAACATGGAGAAGACACGCCAATCACATAGAAGATAGTAATAGGTACGCAAAACACAGAGAAGATAGTTACAGTCACGCAAAACACAAAGAATATAGTCAATGCATAGAAGACACATTAATGCATGGAAGACAAACATGATTTCTTTTCTTTTCTTTTTCTCATATATATGAAATGCAAATGCAAGTACTAGAAAGTAAACAAACCTCCCATAATACATGATGCACTCATCGTAAAGGTCTTTGTATATATGGGGCAACACACATGCAAGACATGCAAAACCCCCCAAAATGCATACTGCATATGGGGCAACAGACATGCCAAACAAAACAAGCATGCCAAAACACACACACTTGAAGACACAGAGAAAACACGGCAGGCAAGTGATGGTGTGTTCCTTATTTCTAGGCTCATCACCATCTTAGGCACATTACAAGCACACATCGATGATTGGGCTTCACCACAACAATCACCAAAGACACACTTAAGGGTTGAGTTAGTCATAGAACTACTCCCCACCTCCAGAGAGGACTTTTGAAAATGCATCCCCACCTATGTCACAGAGACGCCTTATAATGAAAAGGAGGAATGAGATCAAAAGTATACAACCCCACCCACATCACAGAGATGCCTTATGGTGAAAAGGAGGTATACGCAATAGATAGATTGATTGATTGTAAACAAACTCAGGATGCAGGAAGTACTCATTATACTAGCCTACACCTGAGGACAAGCACATTGCTAACATCTACAATAGATAGCTTACCTTATATATGCCACCATCTTAAGGTGGTTGATATAATGCAACAATATCAAGCACATTAAGGTAGGAAGAAAACACACAAGGGAACACTAACTTTCATAAAGCCCATGCCCCCCGGAGGTGACATGTACTTTACGATCACGAAATGTTCCCACAAACACATCCCTGCAAGAAACATGTTAGTGTCTATGAAATCATGATAAACAACAACATCAATGCATTGGATTATCCACACAAAGAGCCAAGGTTATACAATGAATTCAGAGTTCGAGGATAACCATAGGGCTATATCACAAAGCTCTCTGAATCAAGTACTACCAAGGCTAGATTCAAAGACAAACAAAGGTGCATAGAGTAGCAGTATTGTTAAGGTTTGTAAATGTGATAGAAACATCAAATTCACTATGTGGAAAGCATGAGTACTTCTACTAGCCAAGCGTCAGATAAGATATACAACCCCATTGTCATAATAGGAACTAAGTCCATTTTTTGATTGCTCTCGAAAGGGACACTAGGTCCGCAACAGTATAAATGTTTGTCATCATCCACCGGCTAGGAAGAAACACTAGAGGAAGGGAAACAATAAATAAGAGAGGAGAAGCAAGTGTCTTACAGATAGTCACATAGGAGGGTGCCCCCAAGTCACCAACCGCAACGTTATGTCCATAAGACACAACACATAATGATGAAATCAGAGAGAGGCAATTTAGAAGAATGACAATACAAATAGAAGAAGGTCAGAACAGAGGCAGTCTCCTAGTATCCTGAAGCTTACGGTAGAATCCGAGGTCATCCCAAGAGGCCTAAACAACACATAACACATCATGGGGGAAGCACATCACGAGAGAGAAAGGGTTAGAGATACTTAACTGTAGGATCTTCATGCTAAGTCTTATCATCAAGTAAATCATCGTCATCCTCCCACTCCCTAATGTTAGAGGAAGGTGGGATATAAGGTATCATAGCCCAATTCATGTCTTTCTCATCATGTTGTTTATTGTTAGGATCATGTTTGTTTGGCTAAATGTTGGGATCAATGTTTTTTTGGTGAGAGGCAAGGTAAGCTCGTCATCTTCTCTTTCTCCCTTTTGCAAGTTTAAGTTGTTGTATTTTATGACTTAATTTTTGTAATGTAGGGCTTTGCTTTGTTATGGATTTTTGTGTTGTAGAGGAGGACGCACCAAGATCAAAGGTCCTTTGTCTAGGTGGAATGTTTTCTTGTTGAGGCTTACTATCGTACTTATTCTCTATCCTCTTAGTGATGTCCAAATGACTTGAATATTCAAACAACGGAGGGATATTAAAGGTCTTCACTTCCTTAGTTAAATCCAAGGTGTGTGAACAATACACTAAAGGAAGAAGGTTGGTGGGAGGATCCACAAATGTAGGAATTTGATTATTGTTAAATGAATACTCATTTTTTACCCGTGGAATATTTTTTGTTAAAGGGAGCTCTTCATTCACTAATGCTTCATCTTGGCTAGGGAGAGTAGTGGAATTATTGAAGCTATCCCTAGTCTTCTCATTTGACTATTCAGTTATAGGGGAAGTAGGATAACCTATGGGATTATCATCAGCCTTTTCCTTGCTACTCATGGAGAAGAACTCAGTTAAGCTTTCTAATATCGTAGGATGTTCACTCATGAGGGTTAAAAATTGGTCAAAATCAAGATCTTTGATAAATGCATACAAAGATACCATTGATAAATGACATGAAGGTTCCATTCCATTGTAAGATCATATTTTGAGAAGCTTTTCAAATTTGATGCAAAAGACAAGTGCAAAACTATATGTAAAAATAGCCTTAAATGCTTGATTTTTTGTACTTTTTCAATGCAAATGAATGAAACAAAAGGTGTTGTAAGGATTTTGATCAGGGGTAGAAAGTTATATGTCTGATATTAGTCTAAAATAGCAATAAGATCCTTCCCAATACACTCTTGATGCAAATCCAAGATAATGCCAAGTCAAAATATAGTGAAAATATGTCAAAGTAGGCACTTTTTTTCACCAAAACTCAATACAAAAGGGAATAACAAAGGGTGTTGTAAAAAAAATGATGATGGAAAGAAAATAATATCAGTAATAATAGACACTTTATACAAAAATACCCAACACAACATGGTTTTAGTGCCACTTAAGGTAAAGCCCTAGTGAAAATATAGCAAAAATAGGCTATTTTTCACGGTTTTTCAATTCCAAGACCTAGAAAATGAGGTGTTGTAATGAATTTCAGGAGATACAGAAAATAAAAGTGATGGTATCAGTCACCTCAATCCATAAAATTTGTCACAACATGCTTGGAGTGCAAACTAGGTCAAAACCCAGGGCAAAAATAGCCAAAATGTGTAGTTTTTTGCAAAATTTTCACTACAAGAGCCCGATAAAAGGGTGTTGTGAAGATTTTTATGAGGGAAAGAAAATGATTACCCTAATAATAGAAAATTAGTGTGAAATTATCCTTCACAACACGCCTATGGCGCAAGTTTATAGAGTCGATAAGGCCAAATTTAGTGAAAATCATTATTTTTGAAGCCCTAGGTGTGAGATCTTGGGACAAAATGCTATGTGAATATTTTTAAGTCTGATTTATGATGAAAATTAAATACTCTAAGATCTAAAATATATTTTCAAGCTTGAACATGCAAAATGCCCATGCAAATTTAATGAAAATGCATCAAAATTGCTAGTTTTTGTTGAAATTTTCTATGCAAAAATGCAAATATTTTAAATCTAAATACAAATTTACACTAAAATGCAAGGCTACAACCAAATGTTAATTGGAATGAGCCTCTAAAATTAGTAGAAAAATCTGAGAAAATTTCCACAAAAATCTAGCAAATTAATAATGAAAATGCAATGTAGATTTCTAAATTTTTGGATTTTTCTATAGCTTATATCAGATCTGATGCAAAAATAATGAATTGGGAAAATTTAGAAAGGATTGATGCAATTTAGTAAGCCAAACAATGCAATTTTTTTGAATTTTTCCAATTTTTCAATTTTTTTGAATTTTTCTCAATGCAATAAAATGAATGACTGTATGAATGAATGAAATCAATCCAAATATGAAGACACACACTTAGCAAGTTGTAATTTAAGTCCAAAAACACAGGTTCACCAAAATGTTTAGGAGAAAATTGGATTTGTTAATGTTCTATATTTTAGATGTTTAAATCCGCCTCTCCACTATACATTCAAGGATCTAGGGTCAAGTGGCGAGCACTATCATACCCTAGGTCACTTATAGATGTAGGGAAACTTGGATCAGGGAATTTAATTATCAATTTTCCTTCTCTTATGCCCAATTGACCATTAAAACCCTAATTATGCAAATATGGCAACAAGTTGATGAATAAAGGAAAAGGCCCTCATAGATAGGAGTAAAATACCAAATCACAGAATACCTATTTTTGGGGTTCCAAAGTGGAATAGTCAGGGACACTGGAGTGGGTGCCCAAGTCCAAGGTGCCAGTTTCTTTGCAGGATCTGGATCTCCTTCAGACACTGATTGGCCCTGTAACTTCTATTTTCAGAGATCTGTCTACAGAGAACACTAGAGTGAGTGCCCAAGTCCTAGAAGTGCTCCTGTGTCCTTTTCTTCAGATCTTGAATCCCTGATGCTTGTCAATCCTTCTTGCAACTCCACTTTTCCCCAAATGTGGCACCTATAACCTACAATCACAAGACTTGTTTTGGGGGTTGTGGTGTTTAGAGGCTTGCCTTAGTCAAGCCCTAGAGGACACTTAAGTCTCTGAACACCGTTATCAAATAAAGATTGCATACCCTTGTGAGGTAGAGGCAAAAACCAAAGGAATGAAGGAAGATGCTCTTCATGCCATGAGGAAATTGATGCTCAAATCTGCAAATATTGACACACAAGTCTGCTCTTGCAACACAATAGAAGCCTTGAATCACTTTGAGAACTTTTAAACATCACAATTGCTATCTAGTTTACAAATGAATGCCTAAACATGCTTATATATGCAACTACAAGCACTCCCACCAAGATTTAAAGAATCAAAACTTACCGTGTCGGCAAAAAGACCAAATAATGGTCACAAACTGACACCCATAAATTAGGGCTACCCCAAAATAGGGCAGAACTAGGGCACGGGCGCCCAAGTCCTCCCCCTATTTTGGGTAGGGTACAGCTCAAGGGGTCCACCTGGGTCTAATTTTCCATGGAACCTAGGTCTCATTCCATCAGGATGCCAAAATATGAACTAAGATGTCCTAAATGCATGCTAAAGACCCAGAAGCTAAACCTTATGAGGGAAAAGCCCCCAGGGGGACATTTTTTGATGTTACAAGTTCATTCTATAAAACCTCTTGACCGTTACTGCACCACACTCAATAAAGTTTTTTGGGACAAGTATAAATATAACAAGAATTCAAATGTAAATTAGTTTATTACTATTAACAGGGTGTTTATAATACCTAATATAGATCTCAATCCTATACAAATACATATAAGGTTATTAGGTTGATGAAATCGAATAATGAAGTACAATAAAATAAAGATGGTACAAGAAATCAAATAAAGCATCTTACGAAAAAATAGAACAACAAACCAACTATTACCAACTATAAGGTACTTCACAAATAAAAAATTCCTTACATTTGTATATAATAGGTTCATACTAATTTAATTCTTGTTGAACTTCCATATCAAAAGAAAAATTGGAGGTTGACTCTCCCCCTATAAAATTTGACATGTCCCCCATGTCTAAGGTGAGGATATGTCATGCCCACATTTCCCAAAGTCACACAAATGTCCTCAAGGCTTTCAACATCTCAAAACAAACAAGGCATGTACTCGAGGAGGATCACTCCTCCCCTACCCCACACTTGATGAGCATTTCTCCCAAGTGGAAGAATCTCTGTCAACACCCAAATAAATTTCCCCACAATTACATAATTTACAACACAACAAATCAAATTTTATTTCACAAATCCTTCATGCAAGAAATAGAAAATGCAAAGGAAAGGCCTTGAAATACAACCTTAAAAATCCCTTTAATGGATGAAGTTGATGTAGAGTTCCTCTCCAGCCTCCTCTCCAAATCTCCCTTCTAAAAAAATACAATCTCTCTATGATCACAAGCAAGGGATAATGAATGGAGGATATAGGATGGCTAGAATAATTTCGGCATTATGAGGCTATGAAGAGGATAATAGAGGAGTAATTGGGCATTATGAGGATGCTAGAAGAAGATTTCCTAGAGGAAATTAGGCATGATAAGAATGCAAGAATGAAGTCCCCCTGCAAGAATCAAGTTCCCCTGCAAAATCCAGTCTTCTCTAATTGCTTAGAGAAGGGTCTTATTTATAGATTTTTGAAAAGATGATGGAGGGTGAGGATCAAAAGTTGAGATCAAGGGCTCTCATTATTTGTGAATTTTAAATTCATAGTGGATGAATTAAAAATTCATTTTTTTAAGATTGTAACCCCACTATCCCAAGTGGAATTAAAAAAAAAATCCCCACTATCCCAAGTGGAATTAATAAAATATCCCCACTATCCCAAGTGGAATTAAAAAATATCCCCACTATCCCAAGTGGGATTAAAAAATAACCCCACTCATGAAGGACCACACCACTTCATGGGGACTCTCACCAAAAGTGAGGGAACAAGAAGATAAGCCCCTCCATTATTGGTGGACCATGGAGTCATTTCAAGCCTTGAAAATGGAGAAAGGATGGGCTTGAGTGTTGATCCCACTCATCCTATCCTTCCCATGCCTCCAAATTCGTCACTTAACTTCACTGTGAAGTTAAGGTGACCATATGGTGGTTAACCAAAGGTTATCTTAGTCAAAAGGGTCCCTAGACCCATGGGGTATAACCCAGGGTCAAGTTAAAGCACAAGTAAAGGGTCTCAAAAATTTAAATTAAAAAAATGAAATTCAAATACAATTCTTACAACACAAATCATAATTCAATTTTACAAAAGGGTAGACCTAACCCATTCAACCTCATGCAAGATAATATTACAACATTACAACATTGCACCAAACACAGAGTTGATCTTGGTTCCTTGTGGAACTAGATCGACTTCACAAGGGATTACAACATAAGGTGCGGAATGATCTCCAGTATCTGTGGTTTTGTTAGAAATACCTGTACACTCAATCTCAAAGTTAATTCCACATATACATATCATAGCCGAAGCAAATTAAAAATCTTAATGAGGATGTATAACCAATCACTACCTATATTCATCTGGCAACCATATTATATAATAATCAATCATTTTATCATTTTAATCTAGAGCTAGGTGAATAATAGGATACACACCAGTCGGACAAGGGTGGGCCATACAGGATAATCTTGTTAGTTATTATTTCATTCCAACCAACTCTTTTAAACATTATATCTTCCAAAATTTAAGATGTGAAAATGATTTTAGGACTTGTGGGTTATGGGCCCACAATGTAACTCATGTTAAATAAATGGAGACATTGGTTTCATAACAAGCATAGTAAAAAAATACCATGTATGGAAAAAATTATGAACGCCAATAAAAATATGGCATTGGGAATAACAAACTACTAAAACAAGTTATGTACTAAAATTATGTAGCTAAAACTCCAAATAGGTATTGAAGGATGGAGTATCTTATTAACACTACTATGCAGAGTTCGTACAATATGAACAACAATTATGTGATTTATTTGTTAGCTATCATGGAACATCCTTTAACATAAGATCAAGATAGAAATAATAATCCTAAAGGATTTACATTTACTTTGACAAAAAAGAAATCTATTACCAATCAATCTTGTAGAATTTTTTATATGCTTCAAGGTGATTCTAAGAGTACAATATGTTTTTCTCTTATGTTTTCTATAATATATTTTTAAACAAAAGGATGAGCCAATCAAAAATAATAGATAAGGTTCTATAAGCTAAAGAGAAACCACACAGTCCACAAATTAGATGGTCTTGATATACCAAAAATCACAGTCCCATAGGATTAAAGTATTGCCTAGATATCATATTTATGCATGTTTTGTAAACATAACAAATATGTAATTAAGTCGAATTAAATCAACCAGGATGGTCCAAATCAATATGAATAAGTTGGATTTTAAAATGTAATATTTCAAACTAGAATAGAATATATGTTACAAATATGTGCCTAATCGATGTTGTCATTGATGTCAACATATCCTTGTTGTCATTGGTGTCAACTGTATCCATTTCTAGAGAACTTGTATGTTGAGGATATTGGGAAAATTAGCCTCTCTGGAAGAAACAAGTGAGTTACATGTCTCTCTGTAAGAGATAGTGAAGACAATACAGTTTAGTGAAGTAGATTGCTCCACATTCTCAATGAGATGAAGATCAAAGTTTGTGGACCAACAGGTGTTGTTAAGGATTGTCTGAAGTTGCTCTAGTTAAGATTTGAGGGATCTACATGAAGAATTTGTGAAGTTATGGTGATCTAAGTAGAACTAGGTTTTACAGGTATTCAGATGTGACTAAGTGACAGGAATTCAGTCCAGATTGATCCACATTGAAATATTATGATCTGTAGATCTAAAGTAGTGTTTGGGATATCAGTGTGTATCCTCAACTCAAGTGGTTCATGGTTTGGAGGTCCATAAGCAATCTTTCTAGTGTGACAGTCATGACAATTGGTGTTCTTGACTTCCCAGATAAAGCTGCATGTGTTTCTGGTGATCTGAGGTGGTGCGGTTGTTCCTTTTGATTCCACTATGCTTGTGGCAGTCTCTAGATTGTGTGCTTATTATGTTGGTGGTCTACAATGAGGATTAAGCTCGTGGTTGAAGATTTGTCCTTGGGTATTGCTAGTCTTTCTAGTCTTGGTCGACCGGATGCTTTGTGCATGTTGCAGATGATCTAAGAGAGATTCTATGAAGTGTGGTGTGTTGTTCAAGGAAGATTTCAGTCTGTGCTATGTTTGGCTGACAACATAATGATTCACATCAATTCAGATGTTTGTAGTAGTGACCTTGATGTTTATTCCAAGGTTGATTAAGCATATAAATACATGTGGTTGAGTTGTGGTAATGTATCCTTGTGCGAAAATGATAAGATCCTAAGAAAGGAAGAAAGACAAAGCAAAGGAGAGGAAGAGTAGTGAAGGATGAAGGGATAGTGAAGAAGTGTTTGGGGGTAGAGCAGGAGTGTTGTGTGCTTCAATGGAACTAAACCTTTCATGAAGAAGATGTTGTTTTCCAATTCAATCTTTCTGTGATAAACTTATAAATATTTCTATAGGCAGTGAGCCTCCTTGAGCAGTGAACTCTGGGTAGTGCGCCCTGAAGGCATGTACCTTCCCCATTTTCTATTCTTTTAATAGAGAATAAATCTTGTGGGTTAACCCCCACCATAGTTTTTCCCTTAACCAAGTTTCCATGTAAAAATCCTAGTGTTATGTGTGTTGATTTTGTTTCTGCTCATGTGTTGTTGATTCATGCTTTCATGGTTATATCATTCATCTGTTATTAAGTGGTAAAGAAGTTTAATTACAGCAAAGGATAAAAGTTTTTGTGACAACTGATTCACCACCCCCTCTTAGTTGTCTACCCTAATTTCAACAATTGGTATCAGAGCCAATTCCTCTAAAAGAAGCTTGACCACTTGAGGAGATCCACGATGTTGACTTACAAGGACAGTCTGAGATTTGATGGAACAAATTACTCTCTTTGGAAGAGTCACATGGAGTGCTATTTGCAATGCATGGGTGATGCTTATTGGTTGATAACTAAGGATGAGTATGATCCTCTAGAGAAAGGTCCTTCAACTCTAGATGAACTCAAAGATGTTGAAAACAACATTTGAGCTAAAGAAGCTTTGTTGAGTGCCCTAACTAATACAAAAATGACAAATGTCCTAGAATTGAAAACTACTCATCAAATCTAGAAGAAGTTGGAAACTCTATATGAAGGTGATGAATATGTCAAATGTGTTAGGTTATAGATCATGAAGGGTAGATATGAAAATCTGAGGATGAATGAAGATGAAAACATTACTTCCTACATGCAGAAGGTGAATGAACTTGTGTACAGTATCAGGTGTGCTGGTGGAACATTGGAAGAATCAAAGATTGTTGGCAAAGTGCTCAAATCCTTACCTACTTCATACAAGCATAGAGTTTCTTCTATTGAGGAGATCAGTTGGTTGGTAAGCTCTTAGCATTTGAAATGAGTGATTTTGGTGATTCTCTTCCTAAATTTGAATTTGCATTTAAGGCCAGTGTTTATGGAAAGCAAAGATTTGATCCAAGTGAAAGTTCTTCAAGGAGACTAACTAGATTTGAGAAGGCAAGAAAGGAACTTGAAGAAGATGACTCAAAGTTTGAAGAACTTGAAGCCCTACTTGCCAAAAGATTACCAAGAGGATTCGGTAAGTATGAAGAAAAATTGCCCTTCAAATGTTTTTCTTGCAAAAAGATTGGTCATTTTACTTCAAGATGTCTGGAGAGGGTTTCAAAGCCAAACCCTAATAGACCTACATTTTAGAAGAAATGCTACTATGTCCAAGAAGCTGCTGAAGAAGGAGTCACTGATGATGAATCTGATAAGGGAAGTACCTCAGGAAATGAATGGGTGTTCATTACCATC
Source organism: Cunninghamia lanceolata (assembly GCA_027924645.1). NCBI lineage: Eukaryota > Viridiplantae > Streptophyta > Pinopsida > Cupressales > Cupressaceae > Cunninghamia > Cunninghamia lanceolata. The sequence continues at coordinate 4,665,829 of BSBN01000523.1, read as the reverse complement.
AAAGAAGAAGATCTGGTGCCTATTAAATCTGCTAGTTGTCTGAATGTGGAAAGAGCCTTGGCCACTCAGGTTGAAGAAAAGGATGAATGGGTAATTGACAGTGGATGCTCTCAACATATGATAGGTGATAAGAGTAAGTTTGTAAGTATGGAAAGGTATGAAGGTGGAATTGTGAAGTTTGGAGACAATTCAGCTGGTAGAATCTGTGGCAAAGGATCCATCTCTCTTGATGGTAAGAATAACACTAATGATGTTTTGTATGTAGAAGGGTTGAAGCATAATCTTCTTAGTGTTGGACTGTTGGTTGACAAGGGATATGATCTCTGATTCAAGGATGGAAAATGTAGAATTTTAGAAAGCTCCGGAACTGAGATTGCATCTAGTACACAAACTAGAGGTAACATATTTCATTTAATTGGTACTGGTAAAAGTTGTTTGATTGCTTAGATTGATCAGAATTGGCTATGGAATAGGAGAATGTGTCATGTAAACTTTGATAACATTGTTAATATAAGTGTTACTTAGGCTGTGAGAGATCTTCCAAAGCTTGTAAAACCTACTAATAGCATGTGTAAGGAATGCCATTTGGGAAAACAGAGCAGAACTACATTCAAGAGTAAAGAACAATCTTCAAGTGGATTGTTGGAACTTGTTCACACTGATTTGTGTGGTCTTGTCAGGGTTAGGAGTTTTCAAGGAGATGAATACTTTATGTTGCTAATTAATGATCACTCCCAGATGATGTGGGTCACTTTATTGAAAGAGAAATCAGAGGCTCTTGACAAATTCAAGGTGTTCAAGGCTAGGGTGGAGAATGAGATTGGTGTGAAGATAAAGTGTCTAAAATCTGATAGAGGTGGAGAGTTTACCTCCGATGAGTTTAATACATTTTGTGAAAAGCATGGAATAAGAAGATAGTTATCTACTCCTAGGATGCCTCAACAGAATGGAGTTGTGGAAAGGAAGAACTGGACTACTCAAGAGGCTACTAGAACCATGATGATGGAAGAAAATGTTCCACATATCTATTAGAGAGAGGCTATGAGTACTGCTATCTACACTCTTAACCAGGTGTAGATCAAAGGTAATTTTGGTAAAACACCCTATGAACCATGGTTTGTTAATGCTCCCTCTATGAAATATTTTAGAGTTTTTGGTAGTAAATGTTATATCAAAAGAGATGAATATCTAGGCAAGTTTGATGCAAGATATGATGAAGGAATATTTCAAGGTTATTCTAATCAAAGCAAGGCATACCAATGCTTTAACAAGAGATTGAAAAAGATTGTTGAAAGTGTTAATGTCAAGGTTGATGAAAGCAAGGAAAGACATTCAAGGTTCTATGGATATGAATCAGATGATCAAATTGAAAGTCCAAATGAAGGAAAGAAAGTTTAGTTTACTCCAGAGAATCCAGTGACTCAAGAAGTTAATACAGATATTGAGGAATAATTTCAAGAATCAAAAGTTGAAGGAAATCCCAAAACTCCCTGGTATGTAAGATTGAATCATTCTAAAAATCAGATCATAGGAGATAAAAATAAAGTTTTTTAAACTAGAAGAAGAATTGATGAAGAACAAGAGGAGTATTGTCTGATTTCAAAGATTGAACCGAAATCAGTGAATGAAGCTTGTAATGATAAAAGTTGGGTAAAAGCAATGGAAGAAGAATTAATGCAAATTGAAAATAATCACACCTGGGATCTTGTTCCTAGACCTGAAAATAAAAATGTAATTAGAACTAATGGGTCTTCCAGAATAAATTGAATGAAGATGGTGAAGTTGTGAGAAATAAAGCAAGATTGGTGTGTAAAGGTTACTCTCAGGTAGAGGGAATTGATTTTGAATAAACTTTTGCTCCGGTGGAAAGAATTGAAACAGTCAGACTATTTCTTGCCCTTGCTACTTACAAAGATTTCAAAGTCTACCAGATGGATGTCAAGTCAGCATTCTTGAATAGAGAGTTGGAATAAGAGGTCTACATTAAGCAACCAAAAGGATTCCATTTGTCTAATCAAGAAGATAAGGTTTACAGATTGAAGAAAGCATTGTATGGACTTAAACAAGCCCCAAGAGCCTGGTATGCAAGACTAGATAAGTATCTGCTAAAGTTAGGCTTTAGCAAAGGCACTGCTGACAGTAATCTTTATTTCAAAATTGATTATGAATACATCTTGATTGTTGAGGTATTTGTTGATGATATCATCTTTGGTGGAAATGAGAGCATGTGTAAAAGTTTTGCTTATCAGATGCAAAGTGAATTTGAGATGTCCATGCTTGGTGAAATGAATTTCTTCTTAGGTTTGCAAATCATTCAGTTAGAAAAAGGCATCTTCATATCTCAGTTAAGTATGTGAAAGAGTTATTGAAAAAGTTTGGAATGGAGGTGTGATTAGGAAATCCAAATCGAAGGTAAAACACAAACCAAATGCATAGAAAACAAGAAGTTATACCTTGATATGAAGACCCAATCTCATCAAGGGGAAGGAGATTGCACCCAAGAGCTCCTAAGATATTCCCTAGTTGATGAAGACAAATGTGAAATGCTCTATCCAAATTGCAACTCACAAACTAGCTCAATAGATATTTTGGCATGGTAACATTACATGAAAATTGGATCCCAAAATGGGTTGGAGGATGTTGTATTTATAGATATTTTGGAGAGGTTTTGATCCAAGGGTTGAGATTGATTTGGGAGATCAATGGTGGAGGATGAAGATGATGTGGAGGGCTAGGAATAAATATGAATCTTATATTTATTTTTGGGAAAAGGGTGAATTAAATGAGTATGAGTGAGATGGAATATGTGTGAATTAAAAATTCACATGGGAAAGGGTAAAATGAATTAAAAATTCATTTGGGGATGAGTGGATATAAATGAAGCATGGCATGGGTAAGGGGTGTAAGAAATATTAAATGTGATGTTGGACATATTTTAATAAAAAATTGACTTATGTGGATATATTCCAATTTTTTATTTGGAGGATGTGGGGAAGGGTGTTAAGATGGATTTGACCATTTGAATGAGAGGTTTAAGATTAATTAAATAAGGTTTTATTTAATTAATCCTAAGGCTAGGATGAGGTAGGCTAGGGTAGGCAATTAAATAATAGCTATTTAATTACCTAGGGTAGGGATAGGTCAATTAATAGGCTAAATTAATTAGTTAAACATGATTTAGCTAATTAATTAGATTTAGTGAGGAGGGAGAAATTGACCAAATAAATATTGCATATTTATTTAATCAGTTGGCTAAAGTTTGAACTATTAAATTAATAGAATTAATTCAAATGTTGGGGATAAAATGATGAAAAATTAGGTGATGAAGGGATAATTAATTAAATAAAAATTTAATTAATTGATTAGAAGGGAAATTGGTATGTTTAGGGATGTCGGGAGTCACTTTGATGATAAAGACATTTTTAGGTGTCTATAGGAGGATTCAAAACCAATGAGTACTCCTATGGTAACTAGATACAAGTTGAGTAAAGATGATGATTCCTTTAAGGCAGATCAAAAAGGTATAGATCAATGATTAGAGGACTGCTTTATCTAACTCATACCAAACCTGATATTATGAATGCAGTTGGCCTTGTTTCTAGATTTCAAGCTGATCTTAGAGAATCTCATGTTGTTGTAGTCAAAAGAATTTTTAGATATTTGAAGGGAACATCTGACTATGGCTTATGGTACCCTAAGTGTGATGGTTTCACTCTTCATGCATATACAGATGTTGATTGGGTAGGAGATGTGGATGACATGAAGAGTACTAGTGGAGGTGCATTTTTCTTGGGAAAGAGATTGGTTTCTTGGTTGAGCAAAAAGTGGAAGGCAATATCTATGTCTATTGTAGAGGCAGAGTACATAGTAGCAACAAGTAATTGTACTCAAGTTTTGTGGATGAAGCAAATGTTTAAGGATATCAGAGTTGTGTTTGAAGAACCTGTTACAATCTTCTATGACAATTCAAGTGCAATAAACATTTCAAAGAATCTAGTATTGCATTCAAAAACAAAGCATATATCCATCAAGTTTCACTTTTTGAGAGAGAAGGTAAATGAGAATGAAGTCAGATTTGAGTTTGTCTCTTCAAAGGAGTAGATTGTAGATATCCTCACTAAGCCTCTACCTAAGGATACTTTTGAGTATCTCAGAGTGATGCTAGGGGTTATTACACCTCATGTTCAGAATTAAGGTGCACTAATGTGCATCAGTCCAGTGGAATTCACAGTCATACCTTGTGATCTAGATTGGTGTTAAGGAGTTGCTACTTAGGGGGAGTAGTTATGTGCTAATTTTGGATTAAGAAGCAAAAAGAGGAAGAGATGATTCCAAATATATGCCATTTGCCATTGATGTCAAAGGGGGAGAGAAGTCATGTGAAAAATTTGGATGGAAGTGAGTAGTTGCTAGTGAAAGGGGGAGTAGTGAAGAAAGTGGTTGTAGGTGTGATAAGAGAAAGGGGGAGAAGTTCTTGTCTTGATGGTTGAAATCATTTTTCACATCATATGTTGCCATCAATGACAAAGGGGGAGATTGTTGCAAATGTGTGCCTAATCGGTGTTGTCATTGATGTCAACATATCCTTGTTGTCATTAGTGTCAACTGTATCCCTTTCTAGAGGACTTGTATGTTGAGGATATTGAGAAAATTAGGCTCTCTGAAAGAAACAAGTGAGTTACATGTCTCTCTGTAAGAGAGTGAAGATAGTGTAGTTCAGTGAAGTAGATTGCTCCGCATTCTCAGTGAGATGAAGATCAGGGTCTGCAGATCAACGAGTGTTGTCAAGGATTGTCTGAAGTTGTTCCAGTTAAGATTTGAGGGATTCACATGAAGAATTTGTGAAGTTATGGCCATCTGAGTAAAACTAGGTTTTGCAGGTGTTTAGAGGTGATTGAGTGATAGGAATTTAGTCCGGACTAATCTACATTGAAATATTATGATCTGTAGATCTAGAGGAGTATTTGGGATGTTAGTGTGTATCCTCAACTCAAGTGGTTCATGCTTTGGAGGTCTACAAGCAATCTCTCTAGTGTGACAGTCATGACAGTTGGTGTTCTTAAGTTCCCAGATAAAGGTGCAAGTGTTTCTGGTGATCTAAGGTGGTGTGGTTGTTCCTGTTGATTTCATTGTGCTTGTGGCTGTCTCTAGATCATGTGCCTACTATCTTGGTGGTCTATAGTGAGGATTAATCTCGTGGTTGAAGATTTGTCCTTGGGTATTGCTAGTTTTTCTAGTCTTGGGCAACCAGATGCTTTGTGCATGTTGCAGATGATCTAAGATAGATTCTATGAAGTGTGGTGTGTTGTTCGAGGAAGATTTCAGTCGCAGCTATGTTTGGCCAACAACATAGTGATTCACATCAATTCAGATGTTTGTAGTACTAACCTTGATGTTTATTCCAAGGTTGATGAAGCATATAAATATGTGTGGTTGAGTTGTGGAAATGTATCCTTGTGCGAAAATGATAAGATCCTCAGAAAGGAAGAAAGGCAGAGTAGAGGAGAGGAAGAGCAGAAAAGGAAGAGCTGCAAAGGATGAAGAGATACAAAGAATTGTTTGGGGGTAGAGCATAAGTGTTGTACGCTTCAATGGAACTAAACCTTGCATGAAGAAGATGTTGTTTTCTAGTTCAATCTTTCTGTGATAAACTTATAAATATTTTTGTAGGCATTGAGCCTCCTTGAGCAGTGAGCTCTGGGCAGTGTGCCCTGAAGGCATGTGCCTTCCCCATTTTCTATTATTTTAATAGAGAATATATCTTGTGGGTTAACCCCCACTATGGTTTTTCCCTTAACTGGGTTTCCACGTAAAAATTTTGGTGTTATGTGTGTTGATTTTGTTTCTGCTCATGTGTTGTTGATTCATGCTTTCATGGTTATATCATTCATCTGTTATTAAGTGGTAAAGAAGTTTAATTATAGAAAAGGATAAAAGTTTTTGTGACAACTAATTCACCCCCCCTCTTAGTTGTCTACCCTAATTTCAACAATATAATACTACATTTGATCAAACGATTAGAGACAACTTATTAAATAAATGCAATTTAGTTGGCTTTAGTACTTTCCGTGAGGAATGAGTTATAACTGTTGTACTTAATTTTCTTCGACGAGGAAGATGATAGAAAGATGAGATGTATTTTCTCCACTGACTTCTTAGTTGGGTTCTTTTGCTTAGGTTGACTATGTCTTCATGCCCAAATTGCTCTAATATATTTCTTCTCTATATTCCCATTAACTCAACAAATATGAAAATGGGAAGGAGCAATCTATTAGCATATGTAATGGTTGTGTTTGCAATAGTTATTTTGCTACTCAATTGTGATTTAATGGCACTTGACACACTCCCTTAGGCACCTCACTAACCAAAAAATAAAATAAAACATAAAACATAAAAATTAGACCATATTTTTGACAAATGGAAATTTTGAATTGGGATTCTTTAGCCTTAATGAAATGAATAACTAGTATATTGGTATATGAACATGTCTATAGATGAATGAAAAACCTTGAAAAAAAATACAAAATAATTTTTGAGAAATGGTTTAAATTTCTTTTTTTTGCTTCGTAATAGATTATTTATATTTATGCCAAAAAAAGTTACAGTGTTTGTAATGACTTGCAAAGAGAAACCACCCAAACCAGGCTAAACCAACCAACTTCCTAATGCCCTAAACTTCTACCATCTAGAAGACAAAAATGGCCACACAGGGCTAACAAACTACTAATATTCATGGTCTATCAATTCCTCAGACTGCTCAGAACAAACATTTACATATAGATTTACCTATAGATTCTACCAATGCCTATAGACTACTATCAACAAATATTAATAGCAAAAAACAACTTATCTATAGCCCCTAAAGTCTTCACGCCTCCTCTGTTTCATATTTGTGGAGCTTGAGGTTGAATTCTTCGACCCAATCAAAACCCTGCACCACCAAAATCTGACACACCTTTAACAGATAATTCCTGAGCATGTTGTCTGTGCCAAATTAGGTCTTCTCCCATCATGTCCAGAAGGAAAGGGAAATACTTGACCATGCTACCCAGTGTTTATAGTAGATGGATGTCTCTAGGATGCGGCATCCCTACCCCAAATGTCAAAGCCACCAAGGCTTCGTCTAGTCCTTTGAGCAAATCTGCAATGAAGAGCCTGCGAGTGACCGCCTCCACCTAGATTTTTGTAATATTGAGATCCAATAGGGATGCCACAAAATGGGAGCTTAGATCTATATCAACCCTGTATCTTTCACCTCCTTCCAAAAATACCTTCCCCAACACCATCTTCACTACCCCTATCACCAACTCATCATTTTGTCTAAGAATTCTTTTCAGGCGTAGATCAGTAATCCCCCCAAAAAAGCCATCTAATGCTTCGAGCTAACTAGACGAATTGCAGTATCCATACCCCACACCTGATCCTGTCCACTAGGAATTTCAGAAATTTTGGTCTATCAAACATTATTGGTAGTTTGCAAGATAAGAAGAAGTCTCAATTTCTAAAAGGAACCTCAGGCTGAGCTAGCTGAGCTAGACGCACTCTAAACATTGATGGTGATGTTCCTTTGAACTGACAAATCCAACCTACAATCTCCCCTCTAGAGTTTTTCTCATGTGACATAATTGATTCTCCTAACTCTCGTAGTTTGAGGAATGATATGATGGAGAGGACAATTTCAATCATGATTGCTTATACTTGCCACCTTAGAGATGTCATTATGTTATGTCATCAGTCGCGTTCTAATCCTCCCTCTCTAACAGACTTTCCACCACTAAAGGGTGGAAAGTCGCCTACCTTGCCACCCACAAAATGGTTTAAATTTCTTAGAGAATATAGGATTATCACTAAAGTTTACAACACCCAACAAAAGAAGCACAAGTCTATTAAAATTTTCAAACAAAAATTCAAGAATTTACTAGGATAACATAAGAAAGAATTAAACTCTAGTCTCAAAAAATGGTAGGTACCCATTCTAAGGAAGAAGATGAAGATGTTAGCTCCATCTTACAAGGGTGCAATAAATCAATGAATATTAAATGAGAAAAGACAAAATAATAACCTTAGAAAATTTTGAGAAGGATATGATGTGAATGATATAAGAGGTTAAGGATAATACAATGAAAAATCAAAATCATTGATAATCCTAATCATAGATAGGAATCATATACAATACTTAGTAAGAGATTTTATAGAAGCTTCAATGATTTTAGTTGCAAATGCTAGAATGCCTCGTATGTAACTATGCTTTTATTTGATACTAGAATAAAATGGTACACTATGTTCATCTTTCCCACCCTTGGACCTATTTTGAAGGCTCGATGAAAATATCTCTTTCATATGCTTAAGAATTCAAGATATTCATATAACATCTAGGGTGGAAAGCTTCCTAGTAAGTAGCTATAGAGGCTATAGAAAACCCTCTATTGAAATCTATGAGATTTTGATCCTTGTGAAGAAAATGTGTGTTGACCCTAGAAATAAAAGGGACATTAGGTAGAAAGTGTGAACTCTTGGTTTTACCATAAGCTCGAAGCATGGTACAAACCATTTGTATGAGACCATGTTCTTCTTACTATCTTCTTATTAGTTCCTTCCTTTGGCAGGAATACTAATGCAATCATCTGATGCATTAATTCATTTCAATGGACCAATCAATATTGAATATTAAATTCATTTGTCAAAATATCTAAAGTTGAAATTTATTTTTTTATTTACTGATTTAATAAATGCAATTTATCTGCTCTGCTATTGGTCAATTAGTTAAATAGTAATGTGAAAAATAGAATTTTTTATTTTTTAATTATATTAAAATTGATGACTATAGTTGAAACTTTAAATATATTTTTTTGATCTACCTTTCAAGTTGGCAAGTTGGCAGGTGATGACCGTATAGGGTTTAACGGAGATGAGTTCGTTGTGCATGCGACAATAGAGATGGCTATTGTGTTATCATTGGCTTAGATTTTAAGCTCTTAAGCTCAGATTTTTAGGAGGTTTGTTAACTATTCTTTATTTCTTCACCATTTTCTAAACTTTTTGTCTTAGATCAATATGTGGAATGCTCGAATTCACATTCTCTACATTTTTCTGATTCGATCGATGTGCATTCTTGGCCACAAAGGTCACACCTATGCAAAGAACAAAAATTAGGGGTTTTAATACTTCAGAGTAGTTTTTTGCAACTGTAAAGGGTGAATCTACAATGGAGATCTTTTACTATGTTGTTTTTGCTTTTATGGTGGCTATTGTGGCAAGTTTGGAGCTCAGCAAGAATAGCAAAGATCGAATTTCTACTTTGGGGTCTCTCAATTCCTTCAAGAACAATTATCTTGTGGTGTACAGTCTCATGATGGCTAGAGATTGGTTACAAGGACCTTATGTTTACTTCCTCTATAGCCAGTATGGATTTAACAAGGGAGAAATTAGATGACTCTTTATTGCGGGTTTTGGGTCATCTATGCTTTTTGGAACAATTGTTGGATCACCAGCTGATAAATAGGGTTGTAAGAGGGATTGCATAACATACTGCATAACTTGTATTTTAAGTTGTTTTACAAAGCATTCTCCCAAACACAAAGTCTTGATGCTTGTCCATATACTAGGAGGCATTACTACATCTCTTCTATTTTCAAGTTTCGAGTCATGGCTTGTTGCTGAACATTTCAAGAGGGGTTTGATCCACAGTAGCTATCGTTGATTTTCTCCAAAGTGATATTCTTGGGCAATGGTCTAGTTGCCATTGTGGCTGGACTGTTTGCTAATACCCTTGTCAACACTTTAGGTTTTGGTCCAGTTTCACCATTTAATGTTGCAACCTGCTTCGTAGCTATATGTATGGTAATTATATTCTCCACCTAGACAGAGAATTATGGAGATCCCTTAGAGAGCAAGAATTTACTTACTCAGTTTAAGGGTGTTTCTGTGGCCATTACTTCAGACAAGAAAATTTCACTTTTGGGAGCTATACAGTCATTATTTGAAGGTTCAATGTATACATTTGTGTTTCTTTGGACACCTTCTTTGAGCCCAAATGAGTAGGATATTCCTCATGGGTTCATATTTGCAACATTTATGCTGGCTTCAATGATGGGAAGTTCCCTGGCCTCTAGACTTATGGTCCGTCCAACACTCAAGGTGGAAAGCTACATGCAAATTGTATTCCTTATCTCTAGAGCAGCCTTACTCCTTCCTATTGTAACAACTTTCTTCTTAGAGCCCAGCACAGAAAAAGGTGGAAGCATTACACCAGGAGGATGTCTCCAACTTCTTGGATTTTGTGTGTTTGAGGGCCATGTAGGAATATTTTGGCCTGTAATTATGAAAATGTGATCACAATATATCCTAGAGGAGACTAGGAGCACAATAATGAACATTTTTCGCATGCTTTTGAATATTTTTGTGTGTTGTGCTTTATAATGTCAATGCCTTCCCAATCACAATCACGTTTGGCATGTGTTTAATTTTCCTCTTCAGGTGACTCATGGTAAGTTGTAGAGAGTCACAAGACTAGATCTCTAGATACGTGGGTTGGAACCAAGGAGCACAATACAAAGGGAGATCCTCTTAACATGTAAAATCCTGTGGAGATCCAAACAAGATGTTAAAGTATTTGCTTGGACCTATTATGAGTAGTTAGTTTCCATGCAAATATTCATAGGGCGAGTAGTTAGTTTCCCTGCAAAGTTCAAATATTCATATGATGAACAACTAGTTTCCCTACAAATATTCTTAGGTCAAGCAGTTAGTTAGTTGCCTATTTGGTCCTTTTGCTTCATTATTTGATCACATACATTAATTGGTTGATTTACTCATAAATTGGAGGAATGTGAAAAATTAATCATCTTAGAACATCAGTTTGGGAATATTAGTTTATTTGTCTAGCTGGTGGAGGTCTCATGGTAGAGTATTAATATTAGCATAATTCTGTACTAGTTATGGCTTTATTTGGGAGATTGTTCTGAGTAGTCTTAGCCATGTACCAACTAGGTTATATGCCTGCAAACTAGAAGCTATTCAAGCCAAATTGCTTAGAACACTTCATTTGCTTGGCTACTTTGTGATAGAGTTTGGAGCGGTGTCTTATGACTACATTGATTTTTCAATTGCATTCAACATAATAATATGAAATTTCTTAATCTAACCTTTTCCACCACCGTCACCATCACCATTTTCTTCCTTCATGTAATCATGTAATTCTTTTTGCAACTATGTGCAAACTGCAAAGAGCATGGGTTCTATTTCAAGAACTTTTCATCAAATAGCCATTAAATCTTCTCTATCCCAAACATTTCCTCTGCCAAAGGAGGTCCTTCATAGATTTTGTTTAAGTGGGTGTCAATTCAAAATTGCTTTCATGGTACACAAATTGTTTGTTTCACTATAAAAATGTTGTTCGTTGCAGGGAGGATATAAAAGTTCTGCAAGGGACTCTATTTTTCTAGGGTTGTCACTAGTGGAACATGGGAAACAAGAATCTAGTCTACATGGTATCGGAGGCAAGGTCAGTACTTCATTTTTATTGTGACTATTATTATTTGCCTGTTGGATTTGAATAGTGATTTGAATTTTTAGAATGGTTTTAGTTTAGAGAGTTATACATAGCCATTAGAATTTTATAGAACCATGGGCTAGATAAATTTCACTTCTAAAGCTACCCCATATCTCTCAAAACAAAACTACCCTCTAAAAATTGAGGATTAATTGACTAAGAAACTGTAAAAGGAATGTAAGAGGGCCATAAGTTCCTTTACTTTACAGACATTACCTTCATATGCATACTAACATATCTTTAATGATAATGCTAGTTGGAGTAGTCCATTTCTATGAATTTGATTATCATGCAGATTGCTATGAACCAATCCATAACAAATGATTATACACTAGAATTGTCTGGATTCTCCAATGATAAATATGTTTAGTTTATATGCTGTAGGAAATATATTATCAATATTGGGTTTTCTAAAATTCTAGTCAATGGTGGTGTTGTGAATTCTTAATTGTTAATTGTGATATATTTGTTATCAATTCTTTTTTTCAATGTTCTTCACTCAAATCCTTCATGTTTTATTCATTTCTAGCACTATTTGAAGCAATTTATCATTTAGATGCTATTTTCTAGCAAAAAAACAAACACAAAAGTGAAGCCTAGGTAATATATATGCATCATACTTACCCAACCTTAACATTGCATCCAATTTCAATGGCACCCACAGTCCAGATTTATATATATATATAGTTACATAAGTTTTCCTTTTCAATGGAACCCATTAACTAGGTAATACATACATTGATTATATGCCCACATAAATTTTACTTTCCAGTGGCACTCATTGTCTAGATAAACTCTTCATTTTCTGTATACCAACATAGGTTTCTCTTTTCCATAATCACTGGTGTATTCGTTGTGTATATACCCACCAGTTTTCTTTCATTGTCTGTTTACATACAATGAAATTACATAAATATGAGTTTTACTTTTTAGTATAATCCTCTTAATGGTGGATCACATGAAAAACACCTACATAGTTATTGTCAGAAGCATCCTTCATCACTTGCATGGACTATGGAAATATCATATGTATCATCCTTAATCCAAATGATAGAAACAATGTGCATATACCCATGTCAGTTTCAGTTTGCTTTTAGGTGCCATCTATAGTCAAGGTAGGAAGCCTAAACTAGGAACTGGACTGTATTCAGAATCAATACATATAAATGTAAGATTGAGCCACAAGAGAGTTGAATAGTGATGAATATGCATTAAGGAATTTGCCTATTGTCTAGTGTAGATTTGAGCAAAAGTTTATCATCAATCCTCATGTCCCTACCATCCATGTTATAACACACAAAGAAGCCTAGGTGTTCACTTACAGACAACTTCAATTTGCTACAAACAATTTTAACCCTATTAATGTTATTGGCAATGGAGGATTGGGGTTAGTGTACAGAAGTGTCATTCTTAATGGTAGAATAGTGGTCATCAAACAACTTGATAGAGGTGGAAAGCAAGGAGAATGTGAATTCAGACTTGATGTGTGCATTTTTTCCCTGAATTGGTGCCTTCAATTGAGGAGGGAGTGTGATTTATTTTTTTTCTTTTCAAGATGATAAAATTATACATTTGTACATGTCTAATGGGAATTTGTAGGAACACATTTACTCTGATGGTGAGTCCAAATTGTTAATTTATTCCAATGGTTGCTTACATGAACAAGAATAAAATCTCATTGAGGTCCACATACTCTATTGTTACCGCAATAGTATTAAGCACTAGACTCTTTTTGGTGCTTCACCAAAAACCAAACTTGACCTGTGGAAAAGTAGCCGATTCATTATCTAGCACTCCTATGTAAGTATGCTTGCATAGTCCTTAAGGATTTCATCTTCTAAAAACTTACTTTTCCAAGACTAAAAAGTTCATGCAGTTGCACACAAAATCTCATCTGTTCCCAAACTAAGTCCAGTGGTCTTGTTGAAGATGAGCTAAGCTTAGACATGAATCTCATCTAATATGTTTGGAAACCTTTTAATGGATTTTCAAAATTCCTAGTCCAGTCTATCCCTTGCAGATCAACCCAGATATTGGTCTCTGTACCTTTGCTGGTTGACTGAAATCATCTTTGATATGTCAATTGTGATAATTTAGAAAATATATTTACTTCAAAAAAGACAACCCAATAAGGATCCCATTCCAAATGAGTGCATGCTTGATTATGTTTCTCTCAAATCTGAAGGCTACTTGCCCTACTAGAGATTTAGAGAAAATCCTCAGTGCTTAAATCAATGTTTTTAATGTAAAAGGGTCTCATGAAGGTGGTTCTATTCTTTGTGCTTTTGATTTGTTTGAGGGTTCACCTCTGCATCATTTCACTCATTAGTGTTTAATTTTCTCTCCCATGATGGAAAAACAAGTTGTACTGCTTAGAAATTTCAAATTTACAATTTAAACATATGGTTGTTGATTTGTGACAGGCTCACCAGGCAATCCACCTTTATTAGATTGGGGAACATAGTTGAGAATAGCCTTGGATGTAGCTAAAGGTCTAGAATACCTTCATGAACAGGTCACTCCTCTAGTGATACACTGTGATTTGAAGGCCAGCAACATCCTACTTGATGAAAATTTCAAAGCTAAAGTGTTTGATTTTGGGTTAGCAAAGCTTTGTTCAGACAAACTTAATGGTGAAATATCAACTCAGGTTCTAGGAACTATAGGATATGTTGCCCCTGAGTAAGTTTCATAACATTTACCAAAGAATATTTCTTTTCAAAAGACAAGCACTAGATTGAGCAAGTTTACATGCCATTGACCACATACTCAAAATCTATTACAGGTATGCTTTGACAAAACACCTTACTACAAAATCAGATGTATACATTTTTGGTGTTGTGCTTCTAGAGCTTTTAACTGGTCATGTGCCTGTGGATATGAAGAGGCCTCCTGGACAAGGTGTCCTTATCTCTTGGGTATTTACTCTTCCCATATTTTTATCCCCTGTATAATGTTCTTTATAGGACCAGAATTGTTTCAGTCCCAAAGGGCTTTTGGGAATTTATCTTTTGAATTGGCATAGTTAGAGCAATGACAAACGAATGATAGATTTCAAAGCTTTAGATACCTTCCCTTCACCAAAAGAAGCTTGAGGTCAGTTTCTGGACTCTACACTTTGTAGAGGGGTACAGTGAGATGCCCACAAGCATATGTTTGACAGACTAGATTCTTCTAAAATCTGCAATCTCAATACTGCAATACAAAAGTTATTAGCTTGAGTGGTCACTTCTAGAGTGGCAATTTTCTGGCATACTTATGCCTATTTTGAGTATTGTTTTCTTTTAAACTAACAAAGGAGAGTTTGTTTCTTTTTTGAGACTCTTCCCTACCTTACAGACAGAGAGAAGGTCAGTGAAATGGTAGATTCTTTTCTGAAAGAACAATACTCAAAGAAGGAATTAATACAGGTATTTTGAAATAATTTTCCCAACCTTCATATCCAAACAAATTATGAATTGCCTCATGAACTAATGCAATTAGTGTACTCTGCATGTTGTAGCCATTGCATCAATGTGTGTACAGTCAGAAGTAGATTATCGACCTCTTATGACCGATGTAGTTCAATCTCTTATTCCCCTTGTCAGACAACACACTAGATCTAGAGTGACAAGCTCTCCCAACTTTCGCCATTATATGGTTATTGTCAAATCTTCCTCAATTGACAATGGAAGCACAAAAATGATGCCTTAAACATTAGATTGAGCAGCAATATTGAGAACTTTGGTTATTTTAATTTCTGTTGATTTGTGCTCCATGCATTTCCAACTGTTTAAAAACCAAGTATCCATTCTAACCAATCTATGCAAAAGGTAGGAACCTGAAGCAATGTGTCTCTTGTTAATTCCTTTTTTATATAAAAATTTTTAACCTTTGCTAAAAGTGAATAGCATCCTTTTAAAATAGGACGCGACCCTTGGAATTAAGCATTGGTCAAATGGTCATATATCATGGAACTTAATTGAATAAAAGAACAAGACAATAATTTTTGTAAGCACATAATTCCATGGGGTAGTGAAACGTAGGGAGAGAAGATATTTATGAAAAATATTATTTATTAAGTATACAAAACAAATTAAAGATTTTTCTTTTAATTGAGATTTGATTTCAAAAATATATATGTATGAAAATTTTAAAAAATTTGGTTATAGGTTTAGATTTTTTTTTTTTGAAAAATCCTAAGTTGGGCACACTCTATGTGCCCCCTTCTCTAATGCCCATAGTCCACCAAACCACTTACTTCTTTCTTGAGTGTTCTTCATGCCCTTCCAAGTATCACCTAAATGTCTTATATAACCTTCTAAGGGGTGGTTTCCAAACCATCACACCCTTTCATAAAGGTTGCCTTTTAATAAATATTTAAATAAATACATTTATTTCTCCATATTAAAAAAGATTTTTTTTAGATGAATAAATTGCAGACTTGGGCTCTACTCTCATATATATTAAAACTTAACTATACAAGTATAACAAAGTTTTTTCAACCAAAAATTCAAACATCTACCCATATTCTTCTAAGCGGGGTTTTAACAAAATCCCCAAGCACCTATATACAGCCTACTACAGAGTTCAAATGAATCTCTATTATCATAGTTTATAAATTATCAGTGAAGGGTTTATCCTACCTTATTTCTACTATCTATAAGCATAAACAAAAAACTAAATCGTACTATCTTCATGCATTGTTGTTGGCTATGTAATACATATCCAGGAAACTCTACATCCATGCGTCCTCCACATCTAGCCCTAGAAGCTTTTTGAAAAATCCAACCCCCCATGTTGCCTTCTTCTTGCGAGCCGCTATCTTTTCTACCTTGGCTTCTGTGATAACTGGCTTCCAATCCACTGCATTCCTTGTTGCATTTACTCTTTTAAAGTCCTCCGAAATAGGGATCCCTAGCCCACTTCGAGCCATGCCCAAGACCTCTTCACAACCACCACTAGACTCTGACTCCACATAGGAATTCATCAATTTCCTAATTACCTCCTTATCTTCATCCAAATCCAACAAGACCTCTAGAAACATAGATGAGAGTTCAGAATTAACCCTATATCTATTCAAATTTTCCATGAAATCCTCACCTGGTATCCATTCGATAGCAAATAGAATGATACCTCTTTTAGGCTTGAATACCTTTTGCATTCGGTTGTCTAAGACGCTACCTAGAAATGAAATTTGCATCTTCCTGCACACCAGCCTAATGTGTGTCTCCATATTATGTAGAGGAAAATGCCAATAAGGAGTCAAGCTTCCAAAATGATCTTCATTTTCTGAGAAAGCCAAGCCATCTTCATGTAATTAACCCTTTGCACACTTCGCGAACTCTGTCCAGTTGAAGAGATTGGACTGCTTGTCAAAAACATGAGTGAAGTAAATCATTCTTCGTCGCCTCCTAAAGAAATGCTTATTGTGAATCGATGGCTAAGTTGGCTAACGTGTCTACCTCCTCATTACCTTCCCTGTATACGTGGTTAGCTACCATGCTTTCCATATTTTTTAATAGTTTCAAGGCCTCTAATAATAAAGACTAAAGTTTCCAATTTTGCATGTCCTTTTGCCTAATTGCATTTATAACAACTATAGAATCACCCTCTATCTCCAGCTTTGACACCTTAAGATTTTGGCATAGTTGAAGGCCCAAAATAAGGGACTGAATCTCTGCTTCATTATATAATCCTGGAGTAAACTTCTTTTCTTCTTTACCAATGACCTCCCCTTTCCAATTTTAGACTAGACATCCCTCCCTTGATTCACCTAGAATTCCCCTTGAAGCACTGTTAAAATTCAATTTTACCCATCCTTCTGACGATGGTGTCCACTTAGCCTCCTTTCTTTTTTTCTGGGATTCCACTCCCCCCACCCCATTAATGTGGTCATATTAAAAGAGATTATATAAATACTCTTTATTAATCTCCATTTAACTAAAGAATCATAATATCCTCTATTTTTTCATCTCCCTTTTAATTATAAAGGGTTATATAAACTTTATCCTCTTATAATTTTAAAGGATTATTCATTAAATAGCCTTCTTTTCCATTTTGGGGAAAAAGTCACATAACACCATTGGACTCTAGACATCTGCTTCCAAAAAAATCTTCTTTAGCATAAATATTGTGCATTTGACTGAAAAGGTATTTCTCCTCAGTCTAACACAAAGCAAACACACCATTAACCTCCATTCTAGGTTTGATGGTTGTGATTTTTTCCTTTATCTCCTTTTTAGTTTCAAAAATGTTTCTAAAAGGAGAATATGTTCTATGCTTTGATATTCCTCTTAATATTATTCAATTTCTTGACCAACTTATACCTAGTTGTCCTCTCTACTTCTATTTCCTACCATTTTTTATGTTCTCTTTGAAGTATAGGTGTAAAGTCCACATTATTTCAAACCTAAAGGTTATCGCCCTCTCTTATCTTCCATTTCCCATGAGAGAAGAAGGGGGCTCTGATTTGACCTAATTCATAAAAGGGTTAAGAAGGTTGCCTTTATCAACAATAAGGTAATTAGAGGATATGCGGAATTTGTTGAGCTTTACTTGAATCATATGGGAGTTTTCTCTGTTGTTGGACCATGTAAACAAGGAGCCACTTACGTTTATGTCCAACAAATTCATAGATACAAGGAAATCTACAATGTCTGTATGATGTCAGTGAAGTCTTCATTGCCACCCATTTTTTTTTAAGGATAGAGGTGAGAGTTAAAATCCTCTATTACCATCCATTGCCAATTTCCAATTTCATCGTTGAACCTAATAAGATCTTTCCAAAGAGACCTCCTTTGAGTTCTTGAATTTGGAGCATAAATATTGGTCAAGAATCATGACACTTTAGTAGTTTTATGCTAGAAATGCATAGTCAAATATATTTATTTGTGGAAATAAGGGATCCATCAATTTGAGACAGTTTCTGCATGGTTGAAACTCTTTGTGACAAATGACTTAGATGAAATTCTTTATGAAAAATTACAAATGATGGTTTCCACTTGCATACCTTAGTGTTAACAAAAAGGAGATGAAATTCTTTGTGGCAAATGACTCATACTTGAATTGTGGTTGAATAGTTCTAGGATGAGAAAACTAAGATGACTTAGATCTATGAAAGTTGGAACTAAATATGACTTGGGTTAATTTTTTTCCTATGGAAGTGATCTTTACAACTAAAGATCTAAAATTGATGCTTGAATATGGACCCTAGACCATGGGTTTGAACTAAAAACTTGTGACATCACTATACCTACTAATAAAGGTGACTATACTTACTAAAAGGATTCACCTTTAGGACTAGACACCGGAACAGAAGTTTAAGTTTGTTACAATTGTTCAAACAAAGGCTCAAGAAGAGATATTAAAATCACAAATTGAGGACAGTAAACTGATTGATGAAGCATCTAGAATTTTGGAGAAGTTGCTGCCCACGTACAAGAGGGATTCTTCCATGCCCCCAACAAGTCATCTAAAGGGATTAATAAGTTCCATAAGCAAACAATTTGAATCATTTGAAAAATCTGAAGAAACAAAGGTAAGACAAGAATTTGATGAAAAGCGCATGGAACAATTAAACATAATGATAGCAAAAGACAAAATCTCATTAAACAATACAATAACCAGCATTTAGAAAGCTATGAAGGATGTTGGAGATGTATACAATTTTTGTTTGACTTGGCCCAAAGCTGTTCAAGAGATTGAAAAAAAGATCAAAGATTTGGAACAAAAACTGATGGATATTTCTGAGAAATTTGATCCAGAAAAAGAGTCAGACACAAGGAAAGAAAAAAAAGTCATTAAGATTCACAATGACTTGACTGACTTAGTAAATCAGAAATACCAAATAAAAAGTAGGACGGGACAACTCAAAAGACTAGTCTGTCCAAAGTTTGATTCAATGACAAATCTTATTACAGAGGCCAAGTTAGATATCCAAGAAGACACAACTTCCGATCTTCAAAAAGAAGAAGCCTCAGTTTTTCTTCTCAGTAGTCAAATTCAGATTCTGAAAAATGCAAAGAAAAGATGCGATGTTGAGTGGACATTCATCAAAAACATATTTAATGATGTGCTTAAACACATGTAATATTAAAATGAAGATTGCACTTGAAAATATGCGGCATAATATATAAATTTTTAGGATTTTGACAAAAAATTTGGATCTAGATCAACACCCTTTGCCATTGATGTCAAAGGGGGAGAAGTAGATCAGTGAAAAATGGATAATCATCTCAAGGGGAGCAAGAAAGTATAGTGTATATAGTAAGGGGGAGTAGTCAGACATTTTTCACTAAGTGTTGTCATTAATGCCAAAGGGGGAGATTGTTGGAAAGAGACACTGCTCTGGTATGGATCTATATGTTGTCATTGATGGAAAAAAAGCTCATCACCATGACAAGAAAATATATCTCTAGAAGAACATATTTGATTCCAGGACCGGTTGTGAGAAAATGGCTAAGTATGGAAAGCATGCAAAGTAGAGGACAGTAAGTAAGCTAGTATGCCTCCGCAATTGAAGACTTGCAAATGCAGTTCAATTAAGTTATCAGTTGGTGTTTGATAGTGTTATGCCTCAGAGATTAAGTCTTGATCCTCTCTGGAATTCATATTGAAGAAATATCTAAGTCTAGGCAAGCAAAAGTACAGCAGGAATAGTGAACAAGGTCTAGTGCAGTTGTCCGCATTCCTCCATAGATAAGTATTTAGTTATGTGATTTTGATGTGTTTTAAATACTTATATGAAGTCTCTTATTCCAGAGTTATGAGATCTGAAGTTCACTAGAAGGATAGCTACAAGTTGTTAAGTACTGGCATATTGTTTAACAGAGTTTGACAGAGATAGAGTCTGAGTTCTGATAGTCCGTATTTCTCCGCAAGATGATATCATGCCTTCCAGTTCTGAGGGTAAGATTGGGAATGTGTAAAGAGTCCTTGATATGATTTTGAAAGTGTTTTGTGATCAGTAGTAGAAGTTGTAAGACAACAAATGAAGTTGTTAAGCATGTTCTTGAGGAACATGCCGACTGGTGAGATAAATCATTGTGTGGAGAAGAGTTAATGATTGGAAGATTTATGTAAGTAATTGGAAGATTAGAGCCAACCTATATGAACAAGCTTAGGAGAAGATTTGGGTCCACGCAACACTTAGTGCATTGGATTGAGTGACAAGGTACATCTTTTTATGTACACATTTCACTTCTTGGATGCCAACCTAATTATGAAGTAAATCATGATGCAGATATATAAAGGTGATGAATTTCGGTTGAGTTTGGTGTGAAGTGTGGGTGTGATGCAAAGATGTGAATAGTGGAGCAGAGTTAGAGGATCAGCAACGATGAAGACTTGGGATTCAGAATGCAATTGTTAAATGACTGTATGATGGCATAGTGGTAGATGCTGAAGTAGTATTTAGATATCAAGTGTGATTTATTTGGAAGCAAGTTTTTGTCATCAAGGCAACAAGCCAGTAGGGAGCCTTTAGTAGGGTTTAACAACCCTTGTTGTAATCTTGCTAGGTTTAGGGTTGAGGCAATGAGCTTGCTAAACTTAGTTGTACTTCATGGCTGTAAGCCAGCATGTTCTAGGCCCATGGAGTGACCAAGCCTGAACATCATTTTTGTAAAGATTGCAATATATATTTGAGAGCTAATCCTCTCCATGGTTTTTCCCATTTTAGGTTTTCCATTTAAAATCTTGGTGTTATGTATCATGCTTTTGTGGATGCTGCTCAGTTGTATATTTTTCTTCTATTTGATTATTCTTTTGAAATGGTTAAAAGTAAAAGTTCAAGAAAATATTTATAGAACACTGATTCATGCCCCCTTCTCAGTGTTCCTGACTATCGACACTTTTATCTTGATGTGCTACATGGAGGGAGTTTTGTGTCTCTTGAGCTTTTTGTAAGTTCTTCTATTGATGGCTCACTTTGTTGTCCATTTGGGTGACCATTTTCCTATGTCTTTTTATTGGTCATTCTTGTTGATGGATCTTACATTGAACACTCGCTTGGCATGTTTTGATTTGGTTGAAGTTTTGAGGCTCTTGTTGGATGCCTTTCAAATTTGAGCCTTCAGAGTCTAATTGACTTGAGATTGAAGCTATGGAATCTTAAAGTATGCTAGTTTCATTGGAGGGGACATTTCCCTAGACATTGTGTGACTTTGACCTAGATTGGGGGTATATGAAACATCATAGAATGAATGATGTGGATATGGAAATATAAGATGAAAGTGGAATGGAAGAAGCACATAGAAACACAAAAGAGTCCATCATATGTTTTTGTTGTTTCACATTGGCTTCACCAAAATTTATGTTGTTTAGAATATGACTCAAACAATTTTCAAGTGAGTCAGACTCCAACATGACACATTAAATGTCTCCTTTCTAAGGGAGACTTCCTAGTCACTCCCTCTCTCCTAGAAAGAGTCAATCAATCAAAGATAGGACTAGGGGTTTTTTTTTCATTCTTGAGGGAATAGAATGTTGCAGATGGTGGTTGGGTTATTTGCTTGATGTGTGTGTTGATGATTGTTCTATGGGAGTGTTCAATTGCAGTTGTTGTGGTGATAATAATATGACCTAAAGGGTCACTAGTCCTAAGTCTATTGAGCCTAGCACAAAGGTTGTTCTATTCATTGATGATTCAAGGATGCTCTTGTCTCCTTTCTTCATCTTGGATTATCTGTTTAATCCATTCTTGTTGGTATATGATGTTTTGATGATGTTCTTATTCTTCTATGGTTTGTTCTATGTTTTGTTGATTGTGAATTGAATGGGGGAAGTTCTCCCCAATCTCATCAAGGATGGATCTTATTCAATCTTCCTTGATGACTGGGCACATTGAATGCTTGGAAAGAGGGAGAAAATTTTGTGTTGTTGATTATGTTGAATGTGTTGATTATTGACCTTGTGATGGTAACAAGGGATTCTCTTTTCCTAAATGTTTTGTTTTGGTTTTGTTTGATGTGCTGACCTTGTGTTGAAATCGAGGGTTTGATCACTTATTTTCTTCCTATGTTTTCCTAATGTTTTTTTGGTTTTTTATGGATGCAAGCTATATGAATGCAGTACAAATTTCAATTACTTTTCCCAAATTTTAGTGTGATTTAAGTATCTATGAATTTGAAATGGATGCAATATAAATGAATTTTTCAATGCAACCTAACTATATTTTTGTTATTTTGTGAAATGATTTTTTATTCTAATCTAATGAATTTTAAATAACAACTAATCTATGAATAATGGGAATAAAATTTAATCTAGGAATTCAAGGAAAATCTAAGCTAAGTAATTAAAAATAAATCTAATTGAATGTAATAAAGAAAGCCCTATCAAGAAAAAAGAAAAAAAATTATTTCCTCAAGAGTAGAGATTTGTTCTAATTACTATTGAAAACATGAAAGGAACGTAGTATGAATTGAGTATAAGTGCTTGGCGAGTCCTTAGAAGTCCTTTGTGGAAACCCTCTCTTCTTCTACAATAGTGGGGTCCTCCTCTTAGCAATAGGGATGAAGATGGGAGAAACTAAAGTGAATTGAGATGTGAAGCTAAAATAATTGGCAAATGGGGATGATTGATATGAACATTTGAATGCTATGAAACATAATGGGCTTGAGAAATTAAGCTATGAAAATAGACAAAAGGCATGCAGAGTCCTACATTACCATGAGAATGCTATAGAGACAATAATATGCAAAGAAAAGCAAGAGCAAAGAAGCAATACTAAATTTTCCTCCTAAGGGAAAACTTTGAAGCTTTGCAAAAATTGAAAACTTAAAAAATGAACTCCTAAGAGGCTTAAAGGCCTATGAAGAAGCTTTAAAAATCTTGTGAAGATGAGAAGAGCATTCCCAAACTTGAGAATAATGAATAGGTGAGGGGTATTTATAGGTTTGAAAATCAACATCAAAGGTGGTGGTGACTAGGGAGTTAACAAATTTGATTGGGGAGTGATTTGACTTTGATTGAGAGTGAAAAAAGGTTGGGGAGGAGATCATAGAAGAAGAAATGGAGATAACATATGACTGATTGGGAGATAACAAAGATTAATTAGAAGATGAGATTAGATTGATTGAGAGTCATGAATCAGTCAAGGGGAATTAGCAATCAATTAGACATGAATAATCCCACAATCAAGACTAAATTTGGGCTAGAACTAGAAAAAAACACACAAAACAAAAGATGAGAGGGTCGCCCCTTTCGAGAAGTTGGTCACTCCTTTTACTAGAAAAATTCACCGCTAGAGACCACACTAAAAATGTAGGGTCACCCCTAGAGACCTTAAGGACATAAGGGGTGTCCCATAGGGAGGTTTGTGTATGTGGTTTCAAGGTTGGAGAATGGTTTAGAAGCACTGAAAATGGTTTTTGAAGCTTGAAATGAGGCATAGGACTTCCACAAAGTGGGTCTCTTATTTTACCAGGGTAGTTCATCCCTGGAGACCACACTTCAATGGCAGGGTCACCTGGGGAGACCATGAAAAAAAAAGGGGAAACCTAGAAAAGAAGGCTTGAACATGCAAATTGAAGGTATAGAAGGATCCAAAAGGTTAATTGGATAGCTCTAGAAGGATGAAATGATGAAAAATCCCCCAGGGAAAATGAATTTCCCCTCATGTCAAGTGAATTGGTCATGTTGTCAGGGCTAGAAAGTGATAGGATGATTTTTTGAGCATGGGTTAGGTGACTAGGATGACAGTGTGTAGGACCTTAGAAGGTTAGTTTGGGGATTAGGAAAGAACAAACAAAATAAAAAACACATGAAAATGTATTGCCAAGAAGAAATCTATTGAGAGGTTTTATATATTTCATGTTTACATGTACATGATTAGGACTATAGCTCATCCTTGAACTGTCATGTAAGCATGTGCACTTTTTTATACTTATAGTAATCTAAAAAACTCCCCTAAGGTGTTTGTAAACAAACCTTGATAGAATCAGACACAAGGAAGGTGAAGGAAAAGGGGTCATTGCTGCAACTTTCTATCAATTCAATTGCATGAGTTACAATTTATTCTCATGCATCAAATCATTTGTGAGGTGCTCAAGTTCAATCCCAAGAGACTCAGGTTTGAACCTCAAGGATTTTTGAGATTGAACAAATTCTAAGAGAATCATCAGACGTTGAGCATTAATTTTAATTATCTTTTTGATTAGATTATATGTAGCAAAAACATTAAATCTTCATTATTGTTCCCAAAGCTAAGTAATCCTATCTATTGCATTTAATTTCTAAAAATAATATTTCAATTTATTGACCCAACTTTTAATTAAATCTAAGTTGATTGTATGCTTATTGTTTGTATTTATTTCATTAGCCTAGATTTATGTAAAAGGTATTTTATTCCCCTACAATTTTAGTGAACTTTACATTTTTAACACCTCCCAAGATTTAGCCTTAGGGTTTTGCCTTCATTTTCATTAGGGTTTTTAGATCTAACTTTATTCTTTTATTTCAAAAATTTCCATGGTTTAGCTATACCTTTTTCTGCACATTCTTATCATGTTTTGATTAGGGTTTGTCCCTACATAGTGATATAACTCTTTCATTCTACTCCCACCCTTGGGATAGTTTATCATTATAGATCTTCCTATTTTATTTTTCTTAGCTAATTTATGTGTGCACATTTTTTATTTTAATGTTCTAATCTTTTGTCACATATGATCCTTCCATACTTGACACTCTCATCACATTTTATGTTATGGATGAGGATGTATTTTCAATGGAGGTAATATATTATCATATATTAGCTTTTCCCTCCATTGAATTAGTTAGTGCTCATCCTTTCCACTTGGACATACTTACTTCACTTATTCATGAGACTCATATTGATTATATTTCCCTCATGGTTTGTAAAGCGATGACCATATATGTCTAGTAAGAATTTACTATGTGATACATCTAACATGCTAACCATTAATGAGATTACACTTTCTCCGCATATACATGATATTATTATACATTTTGATGATACCTCTTTAGTCATATATCCATAGATTTATGTGCTCTCAAATAATTACCTTCTTTTATATGAATGATGATGAGCTCAATGATAATCATTTTTCTACATCTCATGTTTAGCATATGGATACTCATGATAGTCTTCCACATAGTCATACCTTACATGATGATGGTTGACATATTGATGTTAGTTCATTATCTTCTCATGTAGGTCATATTAATACTACATTGTCTTCTCCTACACTACATGATGACATTATGACCATTAGTGATGAACTATTACATGATGATTATGATGGTTCTATAGATGCAAGAACTTAATTACATGCTAAATCATTTTTATTTATTAATTACGAATATGTAGATGATGACATCTTATTTATTAGAAAGTTTAGACTTCATCTAAGTGGTAACCATTTGTAGTGGTTTGATTCATGTATTTTACTTTACACCTTTTTTTTGAATTTAGCACACACTTTCATTGTTTATTTTTCTAAACCTAGTGCTCATGAGGATAGTAGAGACCTATTAATAACTTATCATGATTTATCCTTTGATATTTCATTGCCTACCATTCATATGGCATATGCACATCTTCATAAGCTTGTTTTTCATGGTGTTCCTGATTCACATGATTATAACATAGTTGGGAATACACATCAAAGATTGGCTAGAGTCTAAAATGTTCCTTCCCAATAACTTGCTCTACCTTCTTGTGTACCTAATATTTCTTCCAAGCCTACGCTTATGAATACAAATTTGAAGGATGAGAAGGAAGCATGAATAGTTGATAGTGATTCTAAGTGTACTATTTCTACAAGAGAACTATCTTCTAACCCTCCTATGAGGCCCACCCTTGTGTGATCATTTTTAGTGGCACTATTAGACCATATGGTATTTCCTTACCCAGGCTTAGGTTTTTGTAGATGGTTTGGTGACCTTGCCCATGAGTCGATATGGCATTGTTGTGGTTCTATTTATAAGGTAGTTGTATTTATTTTGTATGCGAGATACATGTCTTTACTTGATAAATCATATATTGTTTGATTATGATGAATTAGTTACAAGTGCTTATGTTAATTCTCAATTTTCAGATGAAAGATGATTTGCTTTGGCCTTGATTGTTTCAATTTTAACTGTGAATGGATTTTAGTGATATAGGAAAGTTGGAAAGGATTGTATCTTTGAACATAGGGATAAGTTTCTAATGTGGTTGATTATGTTACTTCTTGATTTTTGCAAAATGATTTGTAATTAACCTATAATATTCTAAGTGGGATTAAATTGTTGTAATGGTTATTAGAACACCTACTTTGATGATTAGAAAAGGAATTGTGAATAGGTTGAGATAAGGCTATGCATGGGTATTTGAAAGTGATTGTATTGTGTTTGAAATACTTGGTTGTGAGTGACTCTATGTGTGTTTAATTCTTTTTTCTTCAGCTATTTATACATTGGACATATTAATGTGTGTGTTGAAGTGTGCAGGCATTTCCATAGCCAATGGAATTTCAAAGGTCTACTAAGTAACTCATGTATTTAACCAGTAACGCTAACCTAATCCCTAAGGTGGATTAAGGTTATTATTGAAATTGGAATGATTTTAATGTGTTTTATTTGTACACTTTGATTTATGAGTCTTCTAAGGATGTCAAGTAGTGAGGTGGATGATGAGTTGTCATCCACATGCCTATTTTCGTTCATAAAGTTTATGGGCATTTTAGTTAGTGATTTTTGAGTCTTTTAAGGTTAATTTCATGTGTTTTAGGGGCCTAGGTCAAGTCCCTATGGGTTAGGTACCTTTTAGGCCTTAAAGCATGAGTTCTAACTCACTTTTGACCCCTCTTTTTAACCCTAGGAGTTAGGTGGCGAAATTTGAATCTTGGGTTAAGGGTTGAATGACAAGTCTCATTCCATCCCACAACCCAAGGCTCTTGAGTGGGGAATCCCAAGGGTCCCACATGTGTGAGTACACCCTGTAAGATCCCTTGGGAAGTGAACCTCAACCACTCCCATCTTCCCCATGCCTTACACATGTGTGAGAAGAAATATGGGGAGAAGTGCCTTGGAGAAGTAATGAGAGGTTGACAAGTGTTTCCTCTCTACTCCTCCATATCTCACACATGTGTGAGAGCATTTGTGGGAAGTTGTGTATTTGAGAATGAATGGGAAGGTGATAAGTGTCACCTCCTCATTCATTGGGAAGGTTACATGTGTCACCTCCTCATCCATTGGGAAGGGTTTTGAAACCCTATTTATATCCCTCTTGTTTAGAGGATAGGGGTTCTTTCTTTTTGTCTTTTTTATCTTGGATTTGAGGAGGAGCTTGGGTCTTGGAGAGGAACTTAAAGTGTTGGAGAACTCTTGTGTAGATCTTCTTCAACTTCTTCATACTTGGAGAGCTTGAGAGGTAAGCTCTCAAGAGTCTTCAAGCTTTTAGTAGTTATTTATTTGCTTGTGTAATGCATGTATTGTATGCTCTTGTTTGGTTGTGTTGTTTTTGTGTTAATGTTTTGGGATGGTTTTTTATGAAAAATGCTCACCACTTATGTGGAAGAAGCTTGCCTTGTATTTGGGGTTTGGAGATAGGTGAGAACCTCTTCAGGGAAAGCTCACTCCTTGAGAGGAGTTGTTTTGGCTTGAGGCCTTATTTT
This sequence comes from Cunninghamia lanceolata, assembly GCA_027924645.1. NCBI lineage: Eukaryota > Viridiplantae > Streptophyta > Pinopsida > Cupressales > Cupressaceae > Cunninghamia > Cunninghamia lanceolata. The sequence goes on along the minus strand of BSBN01000523.1, from coordinate 4,637,680 downwards.
GAGGTTGTGGTTATATGTGAAAGGCAAGAGTGCCTCCTTTTGAATGTTGAAATATTAAGATGGTTAAGTTGTAACATGAGAGGACATTGAGGAGAAAATAGTTAAGTTAAAAGATGAGAAAGAAGTGTTGAAGAAAAAAGTAAGTTGGTATTGATGTCTTTCCCCTTGAGGAGAGTAGTCCACTCTCTCCCCCTTGTTTCAAATACATGGTTATGGATTCTGTGTTGTGAGTATCTGTGGTTGGGAATGTGCTTATTTGTTTGTATGTGTGGTTGTTTTCCTTGTGATTGTGTGTTGTTTCGAGGTTACTTGTAGGCCTCCTAGCTTGGGGGATGCTTGTGAGAAAGCCTATGGTTGGGTGGTGAGCACCTCCATTGGCTTTGTTATGTTAGTATGATTTTTGTAGGATTTAGGTTAGTTGAAGAGTAAGGAGGAAAGTCTCCTTGGCTTATTTGGGTGTTGTCTTAGAGAGAAATATTCTCTCTCTTTGTAGGTTATGTGGAAAGCCTTGAGCAATTTTGGCTCTCGTAAAAAGGGATTAATTCATTGTATTTGTCATCTTGTAATTCATGCTTTGAAAGAGAGGAATAAAGAGCCATATTTTTATCAAATGATTATTTGCAAAATATTGCTATGAAGAATTCGAAAACCTCTCTCTCCCTCCCTCATGAAGGTTAATAGATGTAAAAGAAATTATTATAGTGTTGGAATTTTAAATATATATATATATATATATATATATATATATATATATATATATATATATATATATATATATATATATGTATATGCATATCTTGCTCCCTTTAGCATTATGGAAACAAATACATAAATATTTATGTTTGGGATAGTTAGCTAAAAACATTTATAAATATGCATACCAATTAGTTAAAAACTCTTCATTACTTCTCTATTTCTTTTTTTTTTTAAAAGAAAAGCAAAGCAAAACCAAGCAACCATAAATATATAATTTTTTTATTAATGCTTTTAAATTTGTTTTAGTTTATAAAGAAGGAATATTTTTTTAACTTTTAAATGGTGGAAGAATGATTGGGGTTTTAAGCTCTAATGCCTTTATGGTTGTTTTAGTTTCTATGTTTTAAATAAAGTAAAAAAAAAAAAGTATATAAAAATAAATAAATAGATTCTAAATGTTATGGTAAATTCTTTAGGGTTTGAAGTTTTAAAACAAACAAAAAAAAAATGTTTGGAATCTTTCTTAAGGCCAAGGGGATGGAACCCCATGGCCCCAGTGCCACAGGAGCTGCGACCATGGGGCTTCGCTCCCATGGTCAAGGCACGACCTGTGCAGGTTGTGCCCCCCCTCTAAAAGGGGTCCCAACCTACCAGGTTGTCAGCCCACCTCCTTTTGTTTAAAAATAAAACCCTGAGATTTATATGATCTATGGCCTACAGTTTTATCTCTGTGCACTCTTGTTATATACTCACAATTATATATATATAATCTATGTGCACTCTTGTTATATACTCATTGTTATATATACTTTGTATATATATACATTGTTGTGTGTATATACAATTTGGTGTATACACACAATAGGGTATTTATTTTAGTTTTTTATATATAAATATATATTGTAGTTAACTTTTTCTGTATATACACAAGACTGTGTATATACAGAGGTCTGTGTCTTGTGTATATATAGAGGTCTATGTATATACACAATATTTTTTGTTTTAATATATATATCTCCTACATATATTCTTTTAAACAGACATCTGTATAAAAGTTAATGGTATTTTTCTGCTATATCTATTTTAAGCATCTATTTCAAATAGCATTGGAGGGAAACCAGATAAACTCATTTTAAACTAAATGGAGATTGTAGACAAGAGAACTTTGGAAAAATCAAGACTTCCTAACTTTTAGGCATATAGTAAATTGAAAACTTTTGGAAAATGTAATAAGGGAGAATTGTAGAAAAACTTGGAAATAGAAAACCAAACATGTTAGAAAACAAATTATAAATTCTAATCTTAGAAAACTAAAGTTGGGAAATAATTCTTCCCATAAGGAAGAGATTTCCCCTAAAGCCTCCAACTCTAACATGGGAAACAAAACCAATCAAGTGTGAGGTTATTGAGTTTAGGAGTGCTTTTATAAACTATTTTAGGGTTGTGAGGGCTGCCCTAATTATTAGGGGCCCTTAAGACACTTTTTAAACCCTTGACTTTTTCAAAACCAACTTAAGTGAAATTGTTTCTTTTTGTATGGTTATATAGTGATGCGGTTACTTTATTGCACTTCAAATCAATTAAACCTTGTGAATGTATTTGTAATGTGATGTTGCCCAATTTTTAGTAAACCAGTCATTGGCTTAAAGTTTTAGTTGGGCAAAGTGACAGATGTTCTAATGGAAACAAAAAAAAACTATTTATTTCTTTATTTAATTTTAATAATGTGTAGGTTTAATTTAAAGGTCTTTCTTAGACCTATTATGTGAGGTTTTGAAAAGAAGTATACATTTTGATTTTATTTCCTAGTATTATTTCAAACCCTAGTTGTTGATGCATTTAATTAAATTATAGCTTTTTTTAAGCCTTCATTTGTAGTTTGAGATTTAACTGTAGATTATTTCTTAGGTTAGGGTTTTGACTCAGGTTGAAACCATTTTCCACCTTCATCTAGGAAAACCCTAGGGATGGTTCCTTGATGGAGACCACCCCTCTTAGCAATGCTTTTTGCGACATGAACCCCCTTAGATTCTATCATCATCATAGGGATTGCTAAAGAAGTTTTGCATCATCCTATACCTTGTTGGACTTCCCCATCTTTGTGAGACGTGGCTAACGTGTGTTGCGATTACAACCACGTTATGTGTGTGTCATCGAGCATGCATGATGCATGCGAGGGGGTTTTAGAGTTGGGTGGGAAAATAATTTTGGTTTTTTGTGTCATCACCACATGGTGAATGTGGGCATGACATGGGGTTTTCACGTCATGAACACATGGCAAATGTGGGCATGACACCTCCATTATTTAAACAAATCTATGGTTTTGGATATAAACTTATGCATAATCTTGATATAAAGGTAGAATATTGGGGAAACATGAATAAGGTCTATATATATTAATAGAACCACAAGAAAACAAATGGCATTATAGGATTGATTATTGATCTAACAATATGACATGTTTTCTAGAAGAAGGAAAAAAGAAAGGAATTTTAATGAAATCCCTAATGAACCATTGTGTTTATTAATTACATGTAATTTTTGTTGCTGAATTAATTACGTTTTATAACTCAATTCCATAAAAAAATAGTGTTCATTGATTAACAAAAGGATAAAAAGTGTGTATGGATTATTCATGATACATTATTCACACACACACACACACACACACACACACACACACATATATATACAACCATATAAAAAACATAAAAATAAAAAATGAAACTAACTAGGGGCCATCACATTGAGGCCTATACCATCATCAAACATAAACATATATGTCATTACTTGAGAAATAAAATGTTCAGCATCATAAACAAGATCTCAAATAAACAAAGTGTTTGTAACATAATATAATAAGCATACATCACTTGGGGAAGGCTATCTCAAGGACCTCTCCTCCATCTCACTCTTATTGTCACTTCTATAAATCTCATGGGTTCTAGTTCATGTTCTCAATCTCAACTTAGATCTCTTCTATAACATTATGATCATCCCTTTGAGTTATCCATTTTCCTCTCAAAGATTCATGACCTCTGCTTGACTAAATCATGTGGCTACCTGTGAATTTTGTCATTGTTGCAAAAGGATCATCATCACAAAATTGCCTCATGGTACAAGCATAGATCTAGCCTCCCACCAAGCCAACTCTACCTCTAGCTAGCTCTTGTTATTTGAATGACATCTCTATCCACACATAGCCTTCTCTACTCCCTAATGAGATCCTCTTGATTTGTCTAGAGTTTGGTACATTCTATTAAGGAACCTCTATACACCTGCTAAGCCCCACTAACAAGATCAAATATAGGAACAGAGTGTCCATAATGCCCATGATCTTGTACTATCCTCTCTCTTGGAATCACTAGAATACCGCAAGTGAGATGCTATATGGTTGACAAGATATGAGTGACCCATTCCCCACACTAATTGCATGACACATATCATATGTGTAGACACCTGAAATTGACTTGCTCCGCAAACCAGTTTCCCGTATCTCTACTCCAATTATCCCTCCTTTTAATTAAATAAATTCATTTTATTTAATTAATTTATCCCTAATCATCTACCCTTAACCATTTATCCATCCTTTGTGATCAATTAATTAATTTAATTTATCACTATACCTTACAACACTATCCCTCATTAATTAAATAAATATTTTTAATATTTATTTAGTTAATTTGTCCATCTCCCTAATCCTTATTAATTAAATAAACCATACTTATTTAATTAATCTACTCTACTAATCAACCTAAACCTAGCCTAGTTGATTAAATAGCAATTATTTAATTATCTACCCTAGCCTACCTATCCCCTAGACATAAATTAATTAAGCTAAACACTTAATTAAACCTTGTTTAACCCCTTCTACCACACACTTTGAATAAATATTTCATCATCCTGTGGTGCTATTTGTCTCTATTTTGGCGCCATCTCTCTGCGACATCATACTAAATCTTTGTGCTTGAAAGTTGTTATTAATAGCTTTTTAGAGATTTTTGGTGGATTTTTAGCTTTTCTCCTCTCTATTTTTATCAGACTAACATAGAAACAAGGGGTTATAATGTCAAAATTTATCTAGGGATGCATGTTCTTGAAGCACTGTGATGTTTTAGCATCATATTTACAAAGTTTGGTGCCATTCTCTATTTTGGCGCCATATTTTGTTTTGGCGCCATTCTTTGTTTTGGTGTTATTTTCCAAACCTCTAGTGTCATCTTCTGTCTCAGTGCCATCTTCCAAATCTTTGTTGCCATCTTCTATTTTGGCACCATTTATCTATATTTTGGCACCATTTTCTGACAATATTTTTTGTGATCTGTGCAGGAATCTAACACATCTTTGCATGTATCAAAAACGCATGTCAAAGCATCATTTATCAAACTACTAACAGTTTTTACAAGGTTTTTGATAACTTAGACACATTTTCTTTTGGTGCACTAAAATGAACATTGTGTGCTTAGCTTAGAGAACAGTTGCTTTTAGGGCACTTAAAATGAACCTTGTTTGCAAACAATCATAGGCACATTTCATTTTGGGGTTTAAAGGGAACACTAGAAATTGTTTGATGTGTCTTGTGCACTTGCACACTTGTGTTACCCAAGGGATAGAATCAAAGTATCCTCTCCCCTCACCTTCAAAAGGATCTTGGGTGAAGAGAAATGGTTCTACTCTCTTTTTATTTTTAGGAACAGCTTGCTCTTGAGGCACATCCGCAAGGAGAACTCATTGGCAACCTAAAGTAGTGCTTTCCATTTGGTCCACTATATAAAAGGCCTAGGGGAAAGCTGAAGCTTCTTGGCAATGTATTCTCATTTTGACAATTCTCTAGTATCCACACAGTTGTGTGTGTGATAGGTCAACCCCATTCTCTCCTTGCAAAAGGATTGATGTAAGTGGATGGGATAGGCTCTTAAGTGGGTCAGTACCACATGAATGAGTGTCAAGTCCCCAAATGTTCCCCCACTATGAACCTTTGTTTTAGTAGCCAAAAATCCTTCTTCTTGTTAGCACAGGAGGTTAGACCTTTGAAACCATCCCATGTTCTCGTAATTCAAAGTAGAGACAAAAAAATCCCTTGAGATCTACATGTCTTTTGGGATTTGAAGCTTGGTGTACCTGAGAAGTGAGTGCTGTGTAAGGGGGAGCCAGTGTCACCAAGCTTCTAAGTTATCCTCTTTGACTAAGTGCAACTGGAGAAATCCAAGTGGGAATCCAACAAGTATTGTCCTTGCTTCACCATAGGTTGTGCATGCTTGATAAATCTATCACATTTTCAGAAACAAAACCTTTGGCCATTGTGCTTTCTTGTTTGATTTATCTCTTACCAAGAGCTCAAACCATTAAAAAAATCCAAATTTCCAATCAGATCCAACAACATTCAACATCAGACCACCCATTTAGTGCATTCTTTCCTCTCTTTAGTGATATCTATTCATCTTGTAGCACCATATATCTATTTCATAGTGCCATTTCCCTCTATTTCAGTTCCATTTCCATCTATTTTAGCACCTTCTTCATCCATGTCCAAAAATCAAATTTTCCCATCAAAAACATCAATTTTATAGGCCCATTTTTTTAAAAAAATCCAGTCAGGGGCTATGCCCCTGAACCCTAGTCAGCAAGGGGTCGCATCCAGCCCTCCTCATGTTGGGCTATATTTTCCTCCCAACACCACTAAACCACCCCTCCCAATTTATCAAATCCCATCAATTGAGCTTATACAATCCCTTTATTTGAGCTTAATCAAATTCATCCTAATCCACTTCCTCCTTAGTCATAGTCTATCTTCATCATCCTAATCATTCTTATCCACCTCATCTTAATCCAATCACACATCTATCCTAATCATCCTAACCATCTACCTTATCTGCATCATCATTCAATCAACCTATCACTTTCATCCAAATCATTCAATCCAATCCTATCCTAATCACATCTACATCATCTTAATCCACCACAACATCATAATAACCAATTATCCCAATCATTATCAAGTTTCATCAACATCATTATCAAAATCCAAATCCAAATCAACCCAATCAAAAATCAAGACCTTAGTTGAAAACTTTCTTGAGATTATTAGTCTATCTTAAGTAAGTCATGAAAATCAACAATCAACCCAATCAACTCTATTACTTAAGTGTCATTAGTCTACTTTAAGTATAGAGAATTATCCATCAAATCAAAATCAAAACAAATCATCCTAAGGTCTTGAAATTTGATCCCCAAACATCACAATCATCCATTATCCTCCATCATCTCATATCCTTTCAACATAGATCCTTATATGGCAATGCAACATTTACAAAGAATTAAATATTCCTATGAGGATTTTGATCCTATCATTAAGGAGAAATGCAAAAACATCATTAAAGATATCCCCTTAGCACACCTCATCATTGGAGAATCCTAAAACCCTACCCCATATTCATCATATCAACCTTCATCATACCTACCTTCATCCTACATATCTAGCCTATCAACCTCATATCAACCTTCATCCTATATATCCACCCCATCAACCTCGTATCAACCTTCATCATATATATCGACCCCATCAACCTCATATCAACCTTCATCATACCTACCTTCATCCTATATATCCACCCCATCAACCTCATATCAACCTTCATCATATATATCTACCCCATCAACCTCATATCAACCTTCATCATACCTACCTTCATCCTATATATCCACCCCATCAACCTCATATCAACCTTCATCATATCAACCTTTACCCTCATATCAATCTTCATCCCCTTATACATCCATGCCATCATACTTATCTAACCAATCAATACCTCCAACTTATCCATCCCCCAACCTTTGTCATGCTAACTTTGATCAAGGTAACACCAATCTAGCACACCTCATCATTGAAATTCAAAGTTTATATCAACAACCATTATCCTATGTGAATCCCCCATCCTCTAATCCCCATCATCCAAACCCTCCATCACAACATCCCCCCAACCCTATCAATCTTAATCCATCATCCTATGTATCTCCCAATCCATCAATCCCCATCACCCATTCACCATCTAATCCACCATCACACCTACCAAATTTTAAGCCAAGAGCACCCAATGAATCCTTGAGGGATTTTCTCCGAAGAAAAAGAGAAGCTATGGAGTCCTCCAAACCCACCACCCCTCCAACACCACCATCTAATCCAATGCCTATCCTTGAACCCATCCAGGAACCATCACTACCCAATCCCATCACCCAACTATCCAATACAATCCTAATCCTACACCATCCACCCTTACTATCCATCCATTATATTGCTCTTCAACCTATACACTCATGAAGGATGCCATCCATTGGATATTAGAAAGGAATCAAACACCCTCATGCAATCCAATACCCACCAAACTTATTGAACAATCTCCATCATAATTCAAGAACCATCATGTATCCATGTTTAAGAACCCATAAGTCAAGCACCTAAAACATCCATCCAAGCACCCACCACATCTATCCAAATCACTTCCACTTCCATGCAAACATGTGAGCTATGTCAAGAATCAAATCCAAAGCATGTTGAAACATCAACCCTATTGGGAATTAAGGTGTCTCAACCTTGGTAATTCCTTTCATTATTTATGTTTGTATTTATTAATTCATTGCCTATGTTGTAAATAATTGTAAATTCCATATTGTCATGTTGTGGGATGTGGCACGGTGATGTGTCATCCTACATGGAAGATGACAACTTGTAATTTTGTCCTCACATGAGGAGATAGGCATTCCACTTTGTGGTAGGAGCATTTTGCCATGTGTCAGCATCTTTCATGTTAAGGGAATATTCATCAAAATGGTTATGATGGATTCCTATGATAAAATCTATGACATGTAAGAGTCAGAAATAGAAGCTTGTAAGACAGGTGAAGACGTGTCATGAAGCATCTTTAAAAAAGTCATATTTGGGCACCCCGAGGTGGACTATGACATGTTGTAAGAGAATATGCTATTTATAGCCTGTGTATGACATATTCTCTTACAGTTTTAAGTTGTAACCGCTATGACAGATTCTATGATGGTCGTTAGTGTCGTAAGAGCATCTGTCATAGCCCATTTTGGAAATAGGCGACCTCTTTGGGATGGGAGTTGTGGAAAAGTGTCAGGCACATTCTACAATGTTGACCAAGTGTCCTTAGGCATGGGTTTTGGGCCATGAGGTCAAGTTGGATCATCCCAAGATAGGTCTAATATTGGCTTGTATATTCTATATAAACAGGTGCTTGGAGAGGTAGTTCTAACATAGGTTTATAGGTACTATTATGCTACCAAATTGACTCTAGACATGAGTGTCAAACCCCATTGAAGCTTGCATTGCAAGTGTATTGTAAACAACTTTCAGATTTATTAATACATTGTGCAGGTTTCTGAGTGTGGGGTTTTTCACATGATACAGGTTTTCCCCACCATAAATCTTTGTCTCTCTTCTTATGTCTTCTTTCTGGTTCATGTGTATTGTTGTAATATCTCTATTAGATGTTCTATGTTGCTGTAGTTGTAAGGATTAATTTGAATTTGCATAGACCTCTCCTCATTAGATTAGTGTAGGAAGCATTTTCCACACACCTAACTTCCTTTTAGTTGGTATCAGAGACTGGCTAGTTTTGGTCTTAGCTATTGGGTAGGAGTTTTTTGAGCTGATCTTAAGTTGAGTGGGAGTCTGTGTAGAGTATTTTGAATTCTATTGCAGCAAGGAGATGGCAAGCACATCTGGAAGATTTGAAGTGGAGAAATTCAATGGCACTAATTTTGAGTTGTGGAAGCTCAAGCTGGAAGACATGCTTGTTGAACGAGACCTTTGGCAAAGTGTTAATGGAACTAAACCAGGTGCAATGTCACAAGATGATTGGTATCTCAAAGATCAGAAGGCTAAGGGTCTCATAAGACTTAGTCTTGCTGATTCTGTCTTTTTAAATGTCCATGAGGAGAAGACTGCAACTGTGCTTTGGAAGAAGTTGGGAGATGTGTATTAAGCCAAATCCCTGGTTAATAAACTTTTTCTGAGAAAGAAGTTGTATTCTCTTCGAATGGAGGATGGAGGATCCATTGCCGAACATATGAATGCTTTTAACATGTTGATTGCATAGTTGACATCTATTGGTGTAAAGATGGAGGAGGAGGATCAGTGTATGACCTTTCTTTGTTCTTTTCCAAACTTGTGGGATCACCTTATCATGGCTATTAGAAGCACCACATCAACATTCAAAATGGATGAAGTGGTTTCTTCACTGTTATCTAAAGAGATGTGGAGAAATTCTTTTGATGCAGCAAAAGAGGCTCTTGCAGTTCATGGAAGACCCAAGGAGAAAGGGAAAAAGAAGGACAAGAAAGCTGAGAAGGGTAGATCCAAATCCCATGGGAAATCCAAATCTCCTGGAAAGTCCAAGGCTATCTATTGGAACTGTGGTAAATCTGGGCATTTCTGAGAGGAATGCAAAGAAGAAAAGCAAAAGAAGAAGAAGACCTTAGATTTAGATTCTAACAAATTACAAGATGATGGTGATGCTTTCATCATAGCCCTGGCAACCCATGCAACTGATGATGTGTGGCTGATTGACTCTGGTGCATCATTCCACATGACCTCGCATCAAGACTAGTTTACTAAGTATGAGGAGTTCGATGGTGGAAAGGTGTACTTGGGTGAAAACTCTCATCTGAAGATTGTTGGTCATGGAAGAGTCTCTATCCGATTCCCTAATGGTCGACATGAAGGGGATCTTTGGGGTTATGTATATCCCAGGCTTAGCATAGAACCTTCTTTCTGTAAGTAGTTTGAATGATGTAGGTGTGCAGGTTGTCTTTTCAAAAGAAGGATGCAAGATGACTAGAGGAGCTATGGTTCTTGGTAAGGGTACTAGGAGAGGTACTCTGTTTCATCCTAGAGGCATGCATTTCACAATGCAATAGTTCTTCTGATTCAAGGAAGAGGATAGCAGTCACTTCTTCCCCACCATCTGAATGAGCAGTTAAGAGATCTGTTATTTCTAGTTCTGATGTTTGTAATCATGCCTTGGAAGTTAAACTTCCTGCTAAAAAGACAATGTTATGGCATAAGAGATTTGGCCACATTGATGAGAAGGGTCTACATACCCTAAAAAATAAAAACCTCATTGAGGGGTTAGATGATTGTAATCTTGAGTTCAACTTTTGCAAGCATTGCATATATGGGAAACAAAACCGTGTTTAGTTTTATTCAAGTTCTCACAAGTCTTCTGGTGTGTTGGACCTTGTTCATTCTGATGTATTTGGTCCTATTAATGTTCCTTCATTATCAAAATCTGTATATTTTGTATCTTTCATAGATGACTACAGTAGAAGGACATGTATTTATTTTCTCAGAAGCAAATATGAAGTCTATAGTAAGTTTAAGGAGTTTAAGGCCTTTGCTAAAAATCAGACTAGTAAAAAGATTAAGTGTTTGAGAACTGACAACGGTGGTGAGTTATGTTCTACAAAATTTGATAAATATTGCAAGGAACTTGGGATTGAAAGACATAAGAGAACTCCATACACCCCGCAGCAAAATGGAGTTATAGAGAGGATGAACAAGACACTGATGGAGAAGGAGTATACTTAGTGGAGCTAGCCTAGAACAAAAATTTTGGGCTCAATCTATTACCACTACCTTCTATCTTGTAAATAGATCTCCTACATCAGCTCTTGTTGGAAAGACACCCATGGAGGTGTGGTTTGGTAGAAAGCCTTCAATAAGGCATCTTCATGTTTTTGGTTGTGAGGCATATGCACATGTGCCTAGGGAGAAATGGTCAAAATTGGAGAACAAGGCTGTTAAGTGTATCTTCATTGGCTATGGTGTCAGTGTGAAAGGATACAAGATTTGGGACCCTGTGGCTAAAAAAGTGTTGTATAGCAGAAGTGTCATCTTTAGAGAGCTTACACCTTCTTCCACTATTTTATAGCCAGAAGAAAAAGAAAAGAAAGAGGATGTTGTTCAATTTCCTGCTACCCTTAAGAAGATTGAATAGAAAGACAATGTTGGACCTAATGATGAGGAGAGATCTAGTAGCTCTGAAAGCTTAGATGAAGAAGCTGAACCTCAACCTCAGCTCTTGAGGAGGTCTACATGGATAAGAAAGCAACTTGAAAGGTTTGGTTTTACATTACTTGATTCTAGTTGTGATTTTGCTTTGCTTACTAACCGTGATGAACCTAGAACTATATCAGAGGTTATGGACATAAAAGATGCAGGTTCCTGGAAGGAGGCCATGGAGGATGAAATGGCTTCTTTGGAAATGAATCAAACTTGGGACTTGGTGCCTTTGTCTCCTAGATGGTAACCTGTTGGATGCAAATGGGTATTCAAAAAGAAATTTGGTGCAGATGGCAGTGTTGAGAAGTATAAGGCCAGATTGGTTGCAAAGGGGTATTCACAAGTGGAGGGTATAGATTATGGTGAGATCTTCTCTCCCATTGTAAATCTAACATCAAGTCAATTCTTGTTGTCTCTTGCAGTAGCTTATGACTTAGAGGTAGAATAGATGGATGTGAAGACAACTTTCCTTCATGCTGATTTGGAGGAAGAAATATTTATATCACAACCAGAGCATTACATGGTGAAAGGTAAAGAAAATTTGGTTTGCAAACTTAAGAAGTCTTTGTATGGTTTGAAGCAATCCCCTAGGAGATGGTACTTGAAATTTGATGCCTTTGTGTTGTCAATTAGATTTGTACGATCAAAATCGGATCACTGTGTGTATTATAAGTTTGATGGTGATCGTATTCTCATTGTTGCACTATATGTTGATGATATGTTGCTCATTGGGAAGGGTAAGAATATGATCTCTGATTTTAAATCTCAGTTGTCAGCATAGTTTGAAATGAAAGATTTAGGGGTAGCCAGGTACATTCTAGGAATGGAAATTAGAAGAGACAAAACCAATAGCAAACTTTGGTTAAGCCAGAGTAAGTATGTGAAGACCATGTTGGATAGGTTCAACATGGCAGATTGTAGACCATTGTGTGTTCCTGTGTATTTGGAACAAAGTTGTTTGTTGAGGATTGTCTAAAATCTCCTAGTGAGGTGGAGGACATGAACAAAGTACCTTATGCTAGTGTTGTTGGCAGTTTGATGTATGGTATCGTATGCTCCACCATTGGTACTCTTTCGGTCATCCACATCTCCTGCCCAATCCGCATCTGTATATGCATGAAGAGATAAATTGTGATCTCTAGGATACCATAAACCATACTCAACTATTCCTTTTAGATATCTGAGGATCATTTTGATTGCCATGACATGAGATTCTCTAGGACCAGCTTGGAATCTGGCAACAAGACCAACAACATTCATAATGTTAGGTCTAGTTTGAGTAAGATACAGTAGTCCTCCAATCATTAACCTATACTTTTTCTGATCAACCTTAGGAGAGTCATCATCTTTGCTCAGTTTACATCCAGTTGCCATGGGAGTATTCATTGGTTTTGAGTCTTCCATCCCAAATTTCTTCAACAATTCTTTCACATATTTGGTCTGTGAAATGAAGATTCCTTTCTTTGTTTGAGTGATTTGGAGACCCAAGAAGAAATTCATTTCCCCAAACCTGGACATCTCAAATTCACTTTTCATTTGATTTGCAAAAGTTTTGCACATACTATCTCTTCCTCCAAAAATGATATCATCAACAAATACTTCAACAATCAAGATATTTTCATGATCAATTTTGAAGTACAAGTTACTGTCAGCAGTACCTGTAATAGCCTAAAATTGGCACAGGTTGAATTAAGTAAATATTTGGATATTTATCTTAATTCTTATTTTCTTCTGTCAATTAAATAAATATTCAAAGTTTATTTGATTGGTTCATTATCTTACAAAATCCCTAAATTCTTCTAATGTCTCAAATCCTAAATCCACCTCACAAAATCCACCTCATCCTTCCATATCATCCCTTCCACCTCACCATGTTGCACATATAATTAAATATTCTTAATATTTAATTAGCTAATATCCTCCAAAATCCAAAATTTAATTCTAAATTCAATGTTCCCCATTATCCTCCACTCTAAATTTTTAATTCAATTGTCATAACCCATTGTCCCCCACTCTGAATTTTTAATTCAATTGTCATAACCCATTGTCCCCCACTCTAAATTTTCAATTCAATTATCATAACTCATTGTCCCCCACTCTGAATTTTTAATTCAATTGTCATACCTCACTATCCTCCACTCTAAATTTTTAATTCATCCATTATGAATTAAAGATTCACAAATAATGAGGGCCATTGATCTCATCTTTTGATCCTCACCCTCCATTCTATTTTCAGAAAATCTATAAATGGAACCCTCTTCTAAGCCATTTAGAGAGACCACTTCAGGTACCAAACCTCTGTCCAAATCCCTCCAAGGAGAGACCTTCTTCTGGCATCCTTACTATGCCAAAATTCCTCTAGGGAATCTTCTTCTTCATACCATCGTAATGCAGGAATCATTCTAGCCATTTCTCCTTGTCATCTTGAGGAATCGAAGCAAGGAAGCAAGCTCCCTGAGGGCCTACCTTCATCATTCAAGATCAAGAAAGAATAGGCAAACAACAGAAACATTGAAATAGGGAAGGTTTGCATTGTTATGCATTTGCTTCATTTCCTTCTATCTTTCTTGTTTTCATTATTCTATTGTTGTTTGGGTTATTATTTGTCTTTATTGATCAATCCAATTTTCCCATTTTAGCTTCCTCTGGGTCTTTATCTGATGTTGAATGGTGCACATCAAAGAGGTCTCGGAAGACATCGACAAATTGTAGCTCAATTAACTTGAGAGTTTCTAGATGCACAACCATGCATCAATTGAAGATGATGAGGTGGAAAGATGAGGTGGATTGGTGAGGTGGATTTTGTGAGGTGGATTTTGTGATTTGAAACATTAGAAGAATTTAGGGATTTTTGTTTGGAAGCGGACTTTGTTGCTCTTATTTGTCTAGCAGAAGGTATCACAATTCTTATTGGTGGAACGGACGACAAGACATGGATGGACTAGAAGAAAGACAACAAGAAAGACGACAAGAAATGGGACGGATGGGGAAGCAGAGCCTCGGGGCCGCATTGATAATGGCCTTGCCTACGTGATAGCTCAGAGGTGACATAGTTCGACAAGAACCCTAATGGACCTAAGATATGGATCGGATGAGACGTGATATGGAACCGATATGGATCAGATAAGACACGATATGGATTAGATATGGATCAGATAAGACATGATATGGATCAAATATGGATCAGATAAGACATGACATGGAATAGATATGGACCAAACAATACTGATGACAAGGAACCACCACGGATATGTAGATGGATGGAAGATTGTAGATACGAATGGTTATGAGGATGGGCAATAGTGGACAGAAGGAAACAAGGATGTGATCTCCAAGGACTACGTTGCAAAAGTGTAACATGCCCCATTGTAGGTAGAGTACATAAGATTGTTCATGACAATGCTAATGATGATAGGAGGATGAGAGGATAATGAAGGATTTGCATGTTTTAGAGGGATAAGGTATGTCAAGAGACATCTAGAACATTTGTCAACATTGTGCCCCCAATCTTTATCAAGACCAAATAATAGAGGAAAGGAAGATTGGATGGATGGATGGGACAGGATAGGAAATGGTATGAAAGGAAACTGATAGGAGAAGAGTGATATGCTGATGAGACAAGGTGCCCCCAAGTGTAGGTGACATAGAAGATCAACTTTACACATGACACCTGTTTTCCAGGTTTTCATCACGGTACTTATCCAAGGCGCCTGTTTCCCAAGTTTTCACCATTGGACGAAGGGATTTCTATTTACTGTTTTCATTTTTTTTTGTTTTTGAATATGTAGATAGGAGAAGGTGGATATGGAAAGACTCAATATAGAGTTCCTTGAAAGATGATAGTCCTGCTAGGTAGATACTGTCGAATGGACCATGTCAAGTGTTCTCACAGATGTTGGTAGGGGATCGTATGAAAGTGATATGGCATAGGTAGATAGTGGATTATGATGCAAAATATGGAGGAAAGGTTTATACAAAAGCATGGACCGTAGGAATAGGATGAGGAAGATATGTAGGATAATAGTAGAAGGAAGGGGAGATGGAGGTATATGAAAATGTTGTGGAGCGGAAGGGAATCATGACCAACGATTGCACATACCATGGTAAACATTGAAGCTGGTGATGGGAAGGTAGTGTAGGAGGTAACAGAGACTTTTGCTTGTGGATGAATGATTTAGGAATTTATGGACCCACATAGACTTAGGATTTTTCTGATTTTTGTTTGCCATGTGGGATGGAAGAATTTTAGACTTGTGGATGGCATGGGAGAAAGTGGATGGTTGAGATTCTTGAGAGGTGGATGCCTCATGTATCTTGAAGGATTTTTTCTTAGGTACCCAAACCCTTTTGCTTTTAGATAGTACCTGTGGAGGTATGGGTTTGGGTGTATACAGCTTTTGTGCAGCTTTTGGAGTAATCATTTGTTGCTTGGGAACCCACACCTTTTTCAATTTGGCATTGAGGTGTATGGGTGTATGCAGCTTTTGTGCAGCTTTTGGAATAATCATTTGTTTCTTGGGGATCCACACCTTTATTAGTTTGGCATTGAGGTGTATGGGTGTATGCAACTTTTGATATGGATACTTCTTTGATTCTTGGCTTTTATATCCTAGGTCATGAGGACTCTTAGGATTTTTTACTTTATAGGTAGAGGCATCCATATATTTGTCATTGAATCCCCATGGGATGGTAGAAGTGAGGCTGGTGAAAGCTCCTTATTGAGACAATATGTGCATTTGTTGGCCATGATTGGGATATGTAGAAGATTTATAGATGGATGGATAAGGTGTTGGAAGTAGCAGAGGTAGAGTGGATGGTGGGATATTAGGAGTTGGAAATAGCAGAGGGAGATTAGATGGTGGAATATTAGGAGTTGGAAGTAGCAGAGGGAGATTGCATCGTGGAAGGTGTATGGTCACATGCTTTTGACATTTATAGGATGATGGAGGTGGAATGGCGACATATGTTTTAGGGATATGATAGGGTTTGCGATGGAAAGTGGTAGACTTAGGAGGAGTGGAGGAAGTACCAACATCTTGAGTTTGTGCACCTTGGGGTATGTATCCAAGGCCGTATGAAGGTGGAGGAACGTTGATATGGATAGGGTCCAAAATACCTTGTTCATGAAGGCCTAAGCCTTTACCTTGATAGTTCATACGCTGGAGTATACTGTGGACAGCGGGATTATGTGTAGGTCGAACACTAGACACAAGTTCTTTATTGGATGGAGAAGGCGAGATAGTGGATAATGGTTGTTGGTGTTCTAAGAAAGAACATTCCTGCATGAAGGTAGTAAGACCAAGGATATATGGTGCAGAATTTGCCACTTGGTCCATAACAGATGGCAGAGGAGTATTATTGGTTTGATCTTCTATGCTTGCTTGGGAGGCAAGTGTCTCATCGAAGGAAGTGGAAGTTGTTCGAGCTTGGGTAGGACTAGATGGGGTACTAGGCTCAGGACCATGGAATACGTTGTTGGTTTTTTCCCAGACTGGATGCTTATTCCCAGATTTCCCTACAAGGTAGCCATCAGTGATCAACAGGATCTCTGGGCCAGGGGCCAATAGTGTAGGAGATAGACTCTATATTTTATCTCCTCTTCTTCTTCAGGCTCTGCAAGACCTAGGGGGTATTCCCTATTCAACATCCATGAGGATATGCATACAAGGCTGGGATGCTGACAGAAAGCAGATAAGTCCTCCTGTAAGTAGACCAAAACTGAAAGATAAGAGCAAAGGGGCTAACTTTGGGCCTATTTGCAGTTGTAGACAGAGGACTGAGGATCCTAAAACTAACTCTAATGTCCTAATGGTTGTTTTAGATTTTGATTTGGATTTTAAGTTTGGATGCAAAGCTGGACATGGTTGTAACACAAACACAAAGCAAGATTGGTGCCTATCCAGGGCCTGGAGTCAGTAGACATACACCTGTGAATGATCAGCATGAACAGCTAAAACTGGATTTCAAGGGGATATATGTGATACCTGCCTTACAGATATCTCCCGATAAAGAGTGTTAAGTTATCTCTACTTATGGCATCCCTACTGCAGTATACCCTTCCCAATGTTCAACCTGAAAACAGTTTAATCTACCCCTTGAGCAGAAGTTAAAAGATCAGACATTCAACATAGGAATTCTATGCTCTAGAATCTAAACATTACCCAAATATCCAGATTCAGAAGAAGAATACATGCAATACTGGAGACAGAACTAACACAACACATGCTAAGATAGCATTTCTCATATAAGATTAATCATGAAATCAGTGGGTTCATGCCAAAAACATACAACAAGAGATACATAAACTCACAGGTTAAGCTGTACAGAGCAACCAGATCAGCTTGTTATGAATTACAGAGCCAAAAATCTTCAACTTTCAACAACCACAAATGAGTAACACTTCCTGCTTATAACAGCCAGGTAGTGTACCACAGCAATTAATTACATGGTTGACCAAAAAACCTGCCAGATACACAGTATCAGCAAAATGGCGCTCAACGCATTACCAGATTGGCGCCCAAACATGAATGCAGCAGGTAGGGGAGGAGACAGGAAGAAATCTTGATCCCTGCGCCACTGTCCGCTGATGTACACCTTCAATCGGGTACCAGATCCGCCCATACCTCTGCAACCTTCGCCATTAATGGCGCACCAACCCGCGGCCTCGGGAAAACGTCAATTCTGCATCGCAACCATTTCCCGCCGAGATTCATCATCATGATATTTCGAATATGCAGGATATCAATTATCGCACATGCACCTCGCAGCAACCTCATTAACACTTTATATACTAGGTCATGAGCATATATGATGTCGGTGCTTTTGCTCCTGACGACACTAGTATAAGACTTCATCATCATCATCCTCCAGCAGCATGATATCCTGTTGCTTGAAATATCACCCTGACGTCAGCATCATATCGCAATATAACCTGCATGATAATTGCCTTCATCCGCACAACCTGATCCATCGGAGGAACATCCTCCTGCTGAGCCTATACCAAAAGTCTGGCCGATGAACATCCTGATGACGTCATCATCATATCCTGCTGACGTCATCATCATATCTGCCCACTGCGCACCTCCTCATATCCGGATGACGTCATCATCATGTTTGCAAATATCAGGAGATCTCCACAAGATGATCTGTGTTAGAAATATGAGCCTCCCGGGACCTTGATGACGTCATCATCATATTGACATCAGGATGATATTCGGAAGATAACTGGATATTTGGAAATATCATCCTGATGTACAAATATCATGTTGCACTGTAGCTCCACTATAAGATCGGGGCGATAGATGAATATGATGATGCTTGAAAAGATCACCCCCCACTAGATAATGCACGAAGCCGGCAGGCAGATATCTCCTTGATATCAGCATCATCATGACGCTGGAACAAACATACATCCGGGTGATATTCAAAAATGAAAATATCACCCCCTCCTTCGGAAATATCATGATGCAGATAGGCAGAGAAATAGATATCACCCTGACGTAAGAATGACGTCAGCATCATCAGGATGATAAAACAACGAACATGAAGTGATACAACATCATCAGGATGATATTGACTAAGATCATCCTGACGTTCAAAATATGATGACCCCAGTGAATATCGGGTCACACTTAGGACTCTTCAACAACATCATCAGGATGATCATAACCAAGATCACCCGATGATAAAAATATCACCCCGGCAAAATATCATGCAGGCAGAAAATATGATGACCCCCGCAAGCAACACGGTGATAACTGGAAATATGATGATGATGATGATGACCCTTAAAAAAGACAAGTCAGGTCGAGCAACTCAAAGAATAACCCCTTCAGAATATCGGGGCAACATCATCATCATGTTTGGGCAAGGTGATAATTGGAAGATCACCGGATACTTGAAAAATCACCCCCGGAAGCAAATCAGGGCGCACTGTAGCTCATCAGCAGGATCAGGATGATATCCAGACATCACCCGATATTGAAATATGATGATCCTGATGAAAAACAAGTCGACAGAAAACATGATAATGCAGACCATCATCGAAGACAAGATGATGATGATGATCTCCTCCTCAAAGAAAATATGATGCTGCAGCTGAAAAATGCTGAGGAGGTCCAACACTTAGGAAAATGGGCAAGAAGATATAGGGTTCAAATGAAGAAACCCCCTAAACATGAAAAATCAACCCCAGGTCAAAATGAGTGCTAACACTGGCTCCGAATGGGGACGTGCAGGTGAAAACCTGCAGCGAGAACCAGATCTCCGGGTAGACCAAACAAAAAGCCAAAAAGCGCGAGCTGTACAAGGCATTTACACTACATACATGTTTTTACAAATGTGCACAGCAACAAGCCATTTATGCAAAATAGAACTTAAGGAATTGGCCATGCACAGGCAATTCCAAAACTTCACCATCTAGGGCCTGGAGGAAATAAGAATCCTCCCCATGAGTATTGCAAACCTGATATGGGCCCATCCATAAGGGTTCAAATTTACCATGTTTACCCTTTTCCTGACCTTTAGCATTCCAAATGAGCACCAAATCATTGACTTGAAACTTCCTTTTTGTAGTTCTCCTGTCAAACTGATATTTCACATCTTGTTGTCTTTTGAGATTGATCTGGTGGGCTTTCCTTCTGTTTTCATCCAATGCAACCAGCTGATTCACTCTGTCTATCATGGAATCTTCAATCTCCTCATCATTTTCCTGAATGAATCTGTAAACTGGTAGGAGATTGTTTATGGGCAGTCTAGCTCATGCACCATATACTAGCTCAAAAGGTGACTTCCCAATAGCCCTTTTTACTGTCACTCTGTCAGCCCATATTGCTAAGTTCAATTTTGAGTCCCAAGCTCTCTTGTTCTTGTCCAGTATCCTCTTGATAATTTTCATGATGCTTTTATTGCTTGATTCTGCTTGACCATTTCCTTGTGGGTGATATGGTGATGTATATGATAGATTTATCCCATACCTGTTGCAAAAATCAACAAATTCACCTGATCTGAAGCACATAGCATTATCAGTGACTATCTTAAATGGTACTCCAAACCTGATGATAATATTTTCTAGTATGAAATCTGTCACCACCTTACTTGTAGCTCTCTTAGTTGGAATGGCCTCAATCCATTTGGTAAAGTAATCAGTTGCCACCAAAATCCAACTGTGTCCCCCACTTGATTTGTCTGCAATTTCCCCTATGAAGTCAATTCCCCATTGCTGGAATGGAGCATCCACAGTTACAGTTCTGAGGGGTAAAGCACCATCATATTTTAGCTTTCCTGAAAATCTTTGGCAAGGGTCACACTTTCTCACTAACCTTTGTGCATCTGAAAAGAGAGTGGGCCACCAATATCCTGCCCTGAGAATTTTATGAGCTGTTGTTTGGGCAGTATAATGTCCACCACAAAATCCTTTATGCATATCAATCAAAACATTGTTAGCCATATCCTCATCCACACATCTCAGCAGCACACCATCAGGGTTTTTCCAGTATAGCTCACCTTGAACAATAACATACCTGATTGCATGTAACTTTAAAGTCCTCTTTTGACTGTCACTGAAATGGGAAGGACAATTTAGATTTTGCAAGTAGTAGATAATATCCTTGTACCATTCAGATCCTGATACATTTACACTCTCATCTTGGACTGCATTAACTTGGCATGCTTCCAAGTTTGACTGTGCCATCATCTTGGCTAATCCTTGTCCTCTTATCAACTTAGTAACTTGTATGTCTATGTTGAACTCTTGCAGTTTGTTTATCCATCTGCACCTTCTTCCAGTCACCTCCTGCTGAGTGAATATGTCTTTGACTGCTGCATGAGGTACATATGCAATTATATGTGATCCTACCAAGTATGGTCTGAAACTTTTGATGGCTTTGACTAGTGCATATGCCTGTTTTTCCATAATATCATACTTCAACTCAGAGGCCTGCAAGGACATACTGAAGAAAGCGATGGGCTGTTCAAAACCATCTTCGTTTTTCTGTAGCAAACATGTAGCAACAGTATGAAAGGAAGCAAATGAAAATACTTGGAATGGCCTAGAAAAATCGGGAGATTTAAGAACAGGGGCCATCTTGATTGCCTCTTTGATACTCTGAAATGATTCTATTGCTTCCCTTTCCCAGTTGACAGTTGCATCCTTCTTCATCATCTTGGAAATGTTCCTTGTGGTTTCTACAAAGTTGGGAACAAATCTCCTAACAAAATTTATCTGTCCAAAGAAGGACTGAACTCCTTTTATAGTTTTTGGCATTTGAATCCTGTCAATAGCAGCCACTCTCTCTGGATCTATCCTGACTCCATCCTTGGAAACAATATGTCCCAGGAGCTTTCCTTCAACTACCCCAAAGGCATACTTCTTTGGATTTAAAGAAATACCATACTCTAGTGCTCTTATGAAAATCTACTCCAGATGCAAACAATGCTGCTCTTCTTTCTTTGAGTAAGCAGTCAGGTCATCCTGATATACAGCCAAGATTGAATCAATCAGCCCTGCAAAAGCAACATCCATTGCTCTTTGAAATGTAGCACCTGCATTGGTTAGTCCAAATGGCATTCTAACATACACATAAGTTCCCCATGGAGTGGTAAAGGCAGTCTTATACTGTTTTGATTCCTTTACCTTCACCTGATTATAACTTGAAAATCCATCGATCATGGATAAGAGTTCACAACCAGTCACTCTCTGCAACATAGCTTCCATATTAGGCAGTGGATAGTTATCCTTTAAAGAGGATACATTCAAGTTCCTGAAGTCAACACAAAGCCTAATATCACCATTCTTTTTTCTGACTGGGACAAGGTTAGACACCCAAGTTGAATGTCTGATTGGCACAATTATTCCAGCTTCCCTGAGCCTTTTGAGTTCTTCTTGCATCTTGGGAGCTAAGGTAGGATTAATAGGTCTTTGCTTTTGTCTAAATGGCTTAGCTCCAGGCTTCAATGGGATCTCATGCTGGAATAAATCTTCCCTATAGGCTTTTAGGTCCTCATATGACCAAGCAAAAACATGTTTATACTTTTTCAGTAATGCAATCAGCATACTCCTAATGTGTGGTTTTAGCTGTTTACCAATGTATACCTTCTGAGGGGCCTAAGATGTCCCCAAATTTATCTCCTCTAAATCTTCCTTATTTGTGGGAGATGTCCTTGTGACCAGTTTATCTCTACTGTCAAAAGCTCTTTCCAAAGCTACCAACCCTCTAGGGATTTTATTAGTCTTCAATTGAATTATCTCTTTTCCCACAAGAGTTTCTTTTCCATCTATAGTCTCTACAAAAGCTTGGAAATCAATTTGTTGATTCTCATATTCATCTATGCAGTGCAAAAATTTCAACAAATCCCTATCATCATTAAACACTTGCCAACTGCATATATTTTCTGGTACTGCAGGCCTAATTTTAACTTCTACATTTGTAACACCTGACAGAGTGATGTCATCTGGCCTTATTGCAACATTGGCTAAGAAATCAGCCATAACATTTTTTGACCTCTCTACCCAGCCTATTGAAAATGCATCAAATAGTTCAATGGTATCCCAAACAGCATGCTTGTATTGTTTTAGTCTTTTATTTTTTGCAGCATACTTATTTCTAATTTGGGATACAATCAGCTCAGAATCCCCAAATACTCTTAACATCTTAATTCCATGTTTGAGAGCAATATTTAGGCCTAAGAGTAAAGCCTCATATTCTGCAATGTTGTTTGTGCAATCAAACCTCAGCAAGAAAGAGAATTTGAGGAGCTTACCAGTTGGAGACAGGAAAACAACTCCAGCTCCAGAGCCTTCTTTTGCACAAGCTCCATAAAAAAACATGGTCCATAAGCCTTGCTGATCCAGCTCTCCAATGCAGACATTTTTTTCTTTATCTTCTGTATCATCTATGACAACCTTGAAGTTATCACAGTCAGTGTCTACAAAGCATACTTGTTCCTCTGCTTCTTGGTCTTCCACTGTCTCTGATGATCTTTGCTCTCTGATTAGCTTAACATCCCTGCCATTCATTGGAATCATGGCATATGACAGGTCCAGTTGCATACTTCCACCAATTAGTGCTGCCCATCTTCTTGACAACAACATACCATATTGTGGCTTGATGTCAACCACTGTTATATTCATTTTATATCTTTTTTCAGGAAATGCTGCTAGTTTGAAATCTACATCCTTCATGATTCCAATAACTGGTACCTCTCTGGCATCCATAGCATAACATTTTCCACATGCCTTGTCAATTTTTAATCCAGTTTGTTGCATGATGGCCAAAGGCATGACATTTGTAGATGCTCCAGAGTCAAGCATACAATTTCTAATTATTTTTCCATTTATAACCAGGGAAACATAAAATGGTTCCACTTGTGAAGGACACTTTGTCATAGTCACTCCTAAATAGACTTCAGGAGTCTCATCTTCTTCATTACACATGACATGTTTCTCACCTTGGGTCTGAACATTTTGTTTAGCTTGAAAAGGTACCCCTGAGATTAGGGATATTGTCCTATTCTTGATCTCTTCCACTTTCATGAGTTCCATAAGTGGAACAGAGACTTTTACCTGAGAGAGGACCTGAGCTATATCAAATGGAGCATAATTTTGTATAACAGTTGTAGCTTGCTCCACAATCTTGCTTTTATCCTGAGCTGATTTAGCTTTCACCTTCATAGTTCCTTGATCATCATTCTTGTCTTGGGAACCTTTACTTTGATCTTCAGCCTGAGGGATTTTGTTTTCTGGTCCTTGAAATTCATGACCTGTTCTGTGTCTAAAGTTCTGTTTATTATTCACCCACTGCCTTTTTTGTGGTTCAGTTCCTTTATGACCATGCACTAGCTGACCTGCAGAAATATCTTCTGGCTGATGTGGGCTGCCTACTTGATTTTTACCTCTGAGATTGTAGTTGCTTTTGACTTGAGCAACTGCTGCAGCTGTGAAGGCTCTAATTTCCTCATCAGAAGGTCGTTGTAAGTTACTCAGAAAATTGTGTGAGTTCTAAGCATACACATAGTTATCTTCATTATCTTCATCACATGGGAGCTGTTGGCAGGCCTGAATTTGATGATCTGTATTCTCATCAGCATCATAAAGAGTGTATCCATTGCCTATGGACATCATATTAACATCATCATCCTGCACATGATGTGGCTCATTGCATTCATTACAAGATGTAGCATTATCATACAAGGATTGAGCAATCATACACTGTGACTGTGAATGTGGCATCTGACAAATTATACACCATGGAGCATCATCAACAATATTTATAGCTTTCTTTAGAGGATCAGAGCTTTCTTTGACATGTTGAGCCCTCTGATTTGTGTTGTTACGTGGGAATACAGGCTTACCATCATGCCAATTGGTGTTATAAGGCATATCATGTAATGATGGCCTCTTTTCCTGCCTTTGATAGACTTGCCTATCAGGACCCATCCCTTTTTCACTTCTAGCTAATCTATAGCTTAGGTCCTTAACAACATTTGCCAATTTGTCTATCTTATCTTCAGGGGCAGATGTGCTACCTTGAGTGTTCTGAGGCTTGTTTGGATTCTGCAGAATTTTTACATCATCCCTTCTATTTGTCTTGCCTGATGCTTTCCTGTTGTTTTCAATATTCACTGCAATTCTGAAAGCATCCCTGAGAGTAGCAGGACCTTTATCTCTTAATCCATATGCAGTTTTTGCATCAAAGGCATTGATATACAATATTATGCACATTGGTTCATTTGGCCTCATGTGATGTGGCAATTTGTTCAACACTTTAGTAAATCTTGCATTAAAGTCTGCAACCTACTCATTTGACCCTTTAGTGATACTGGTGAACTCATTTACAAAAAAGCTAGGGTCAGTTTTATCACCATATTGCTCCTTGAACATCCTTTTAAAATCATCCCATGATGAAATACTCCGGTCAGGCAGATTCTTGTACCATTCTCTTGCCTCATCTATTAAGGATTGCATGAATGACTTCATGAAGACATCCTCATGTTCAACCTCAAAGTTATCCATGACATTTTGAAAGGCTTTTAGATGATCTTCTCCTGACACTGTGTTGTTTCCTAAAAAATTAGGCACTTGCAGCCTCAGATGCTTATCAATGGGGTTAGGATACCCAGGAATACCATCAAACACTAGCTGCCTGAATCTATCTAGCTGCATGGGCTGTCTGTTTAACTGATTAACATTGACATTTCTGTTTGCATTTTGGTTTCCTGCATTGTTCAGTGGTATCCTAGCATCATTCACATTTTGTCTCTCATCATGATGCTGATGTTGCACTTCATATCTTTGCTGATGTCTTTGCACATTTGCATTCTCTAGGGTAGGAACTAAATCATTTTGGGCAGTTCTTAAGGCTTGCACTTTCTGCTTCATATCATCTCTGACTTTCATGGCTTGTAGATATTCTAGTTCTGCTCTTAGACTTCTGATTTCTTCAGCTAACTGTTCATCCTTAGGTCTGGAGGTAGATGGTCTCATACCATTCTGGTCATCATCTTCATCATCCCTCAGAGACTCTGCCTCTTCAAACCTATCACTTGGGTCTAGAAATGGGTGTTCTTGGAACACCTCTGACCTCATTCTCATGCTACCACCCTGTTGCCTCTCATATGCACCTTGAATATCAGCTTCTCCATTTGAAAAGTAAGGCACATGCTGTCCTGATGGCCTAGGGTTATCTTGTACATCATCACTTTTTCTGGGGGAACCCTCATGACTAACTGAGACAGCTCCCTTTCTTCTGTACATCATTCTTTTTGTTACTGGTAACTCTTTAAATAAAGGATTTTGTTGGGATCTTCTCCCCTGCATATAAATTTTACTTTGACCGGTTGGGAGATTACTTCAGAGTCGCCACCTATTACTAGGAACTGTTTTCTTTTGAAAACCAGGGTTCTTTCACAAGGTTCCCCAGCGGAGTCGCCAATTTCTGTTGGTTTTTTCCCAGACTGGATGCTTATTCCCAGATTTCCCTACAAGGTAGCCATCAGTGATCAACGGGATCTCTGGGCCAGGGGCCAACAGTGTAGGAGATAGACTCTATATTTTATCTCCTCTTCTTCTTCAGGCTCTGCAAGACCTAGGGGGGTATTCCCTATTCAACATCCATGAGGATATGCATACAAGGCTGGGATGCTGACAGAAAGCAGATAAGTCCTCCTGTAAGTAGACCAAAACTGAAAGATAAGAGCAAAGGGGCTAACTTTGGGCCTATTTGCAGTTGTAGACAGAGGACTGAGGATCCTAAAACTAACTCTAATGTCCTAATGGTTGTTTTAGATTTTGATTTGGATTTTAAGTTTGGATGCAAAGCTGGACATGGTTGTAACACAAACACAAAGCAAGATTGGTGCCTATCCAGGGCCTGGAGTCAGTAGACATACACCTGTGAATGATCAGCATGAACAGCTAAAACTGGATTTCAAGGGGATATATGTGATACCTGCCTTACAGATATCTCCCGATAAAGAGTGTTAAGTTATCTCTACTTATGGCATCCCTACTGCAGTATACCCTTCCCAATGTTCAACCTGAAAACAGTGTAATCTACCCCTTGAGCAGAAGTTAAAAGATCAGACATTCAACATAGGAATTCTATGCTCTAGAATCTAAACATTACCCAAATATCCAGATTCAGAAGAAGAATACATGCAATACTGGAGACAGAATTAACACAACACATGCTAAGATAGCATTTCTCATATAAGATTAATCATGAAATCAGTGGGTTCATGCCAAAAACATACAACAAGAGATACATAAACTCACAGGTTAAGCTGTACAGAGCAACCAGATCAGCTTGTTATGAATTACAGAGCCAAAAATCTTCAACTTTCAACAACCACAAATGAGTAACACTTCCTGCTTATAACAGCCAGGTAGTGTACCACAGTAATTAATTACATGGTTGACCAAAAAACCTGCCAGATACACAGTATCAGCAAAATGGCGCTCAACGCATTACCAGATTGGCGCCCAAACATGAATGCAGCAGGTAGGGGAGGAGACAGGAAGAAATCTCGAGCCCTGCGCCACTGTCCGCTGATGTACACCTTCAATCGGGTACCAGATCCGCCCATACCTCTGCAACCTTCTCCATTAATGGCGCACCAACCCGTGGCCTCGGGAAAACGTCAATTCTGCATCGCAACCATTTCCCGCCGAGATTCATCATCATGATATTTTGAATATGCAGGATATCAATTATCCCACATGCACCCCGCAGCAACCTCATTAACACTTTATATACTAGGTCATGAGCATATATGATGTCGGTGCTTTTGCTCCTGACGACACTAGTATAAGACTTCATCATCATCATCCTCCAGTAGCATGATATCCTGTTGCTTGAAATATCACCCTGACGTCAGCATCATATCGCAATATAACCTGCATGATAATTGCCTTCATCCGCACAACCTGATCCATCGGAGGAACATCCTCCTGCTGAGCCTATACCAAAAGTCTGGCCGATGAACATCCTGATGACGTCATCATCATATCCTGCTGACGTCATCATCATATCCGCCCACTGCGCACCTCCTCATATCCGGATGACATCATCATCATGTTTGCAAATATCGGGAGATCTCCACAAGATGATCTGTGTTAGAAATATGACCCCCCCGGGACCTTGATGACGTCATCATTATATTGACATCAGGATGATATTCGGAAGATAACCGGATATTTGGAAATATCATCCTGATGTACAAATATCATGTTGCACTGTAGCTCCACTATAAGATCAGGGCGATAGATGAATATGATGATGCTTGAAAAGATCACCCCCCACTAGATAATGCACGAAGCCGGCAGGTGGATATCTCCTTGATATCAGCATCATCATGATGCTGGAACAAACATACATCTGGGTGATATTCAAAAATGAAAATATCACCCCCTCCTTCAGAAATATCATGATGTAGATAGGCAGAGAAATAGATATCACCCTGACGTAAGAATGACGTCAGCATCATCAGGATGATAAAACAACGAACATGAAGTGATACAACATCATCAGGATGATATTGACTAAGATCATCCTGACGTTCAAAATATGATGACCCCAGTGAATATCGGGTCGCACTTAGGACTCTTCAACAACATCATCAGGATGATCATAACCAAGATCACCCAATGATAAAAATATCACCCCGGCGAAATATCATGTAGGCAGAAAATATGATGACCCCCGCAAGCAACACGGTGATAACTGGAAATATGATGATGATGATGACGACCCTTAAAAAAGACAAGTCAGGTCGAGCAACTCAAAGAATAACCCCTTCAGAATATCGGGGCAACATCATCATCATGTTTGGGCAAGGTGATAATTGGAAGATCACCGGATACTTGAAAAATCACCCCCGCAAGCAAATCAGGGCGCACTGTAGCTCATCAGCAGGATCAGGATGATATCCAGACATCACCCGATATTGAAATATGATGATCCTAATGAAAAACAAGTCGACAGAAAACATGATAATGCAGACCATCATTAAAGACAAGATGATGATGATGATCTCCTCCTCAAAGAAAATATGATGCTGCAGCTGAAAAATGCTGAGGAGGTCCAACACTTAGGAAAATGGGCAAGAAGATATAGGGTTCAAATGAAGAAACCCCCTAAACATGAAAAATCAACCCCAGGTCAAAATGAGTGCTAACATACGTAAAGTGGGCTAAGAGGATCATCATGGTCTGCTTGATCATAGATAGGTTCTTCATCATAGATGGGATTTTGATCATAGATAGGATTTAGCATGATGGGATTAATGTTCTCTTGTATAGGTTCGTCATCATAGATGGGATTTTGATCATAGGAGAGATATAGGTTATGCATGGTTGGAAACTAAACCTCTTGCTCATGTATAGGATCAAGTGGCTCCTAGAGAGGTTCATTATTATGGATATCATCTTGATCATAGAAAAGCGATCGGATCTCTAGTTCATGCATAGGATCAAGTTGCTCATGGATAGCTTCTTCATCAACACTAGTATCTTGATTAGGGAAAAGATATAGGTTATGGATGGGTTGCAAGAAAGTGTTTTGATCTTGAGTTGGAGTAGGGCTTAATGTTTCCACATGCTTAGGATTAAACTCTTGACATACCTCTTGGGTTGCTTGAATGGAAGTGGAAGGCTCTCGGATAGGCTCTTGGTCAACAACATGAGAACATGATGACTCTTGACTTGGATTCATAAGAGGAGACTCTTGAATAGGCTTGATGTCTTGTTGGTCACATGATGGGCTAGAAGGGCTAAGAATGTTAATTGAGGGCTCTTGGATAGGCTCTTGGTCAACAATATGAGGGTGTGACGGACCTTGACTCTGGTGCATGGTAGAAGGCTCTTTGAGAAGCTCAAGGTGTTGCGGATGACCTAAAGGGGTTGTAGGATTTGACATGGTATTGGAAGAATCTTTGGTAAGGTCAAGGACCAGAGTTTGGGGACATGGTTGACTCTCTACTAGTAGCCCTTGGATCACATCCGTCACAGGTGTATGGGTAGATGAATGAGGGGATGGATGAATGGATTTGGCTTTCTCCCTAGCTTTGCTTTTGTTGTATAAATGTGGAAAACATTTTTCCCACCACTCATCTGATTCTTTTTTGGTGTGCCATTTAAAATTTGAGGAACTAGATGGCGATGTTGGCATAGGACTGGTATGTTTTGGGATATGTGTTTTAGGATATGGTGAAGGAGGATTAGTAGACAGGATGGTATATGATTTCCCTCTTGAGGTGGTAGTTGCCTTGTCAATAGTATCATTAAGATGGGAAAAATACATAGGAGTTTGTGGCGAGTGCTAGCACGTTCAGCTTGCAAGCTTGTCAATTCTTGTCCTAAGATGTCGATTTGTTGAATAATTGCTATACAATCTTGGGGCGAGGGACCTACATTTATTTGCAATTTCATAAATTGCAATTTTTGATTAAGATATTCTAATTTGTTTGCCATTGACCCAAGACTGGAAAAGCTTACTAGTGTGGATGTGCAAAAACAAATGCGTCACAAGTTGAGACAAGTGTGCTTGGAAGAATGAGTTGAATGACTTGTCTTATGTGCTTGATGTTGTAGTTTGATTTGGCAAGCTTGAACAAATGATCACATGTACAAACAAGAATCACTCACACAAGACACAAGCAAATTTGAAGTTTGAATTGGAAGAATCTGATAATGATTAAACAAGCACACTTGCAAAACAAATCAACATGCCCTAATGCCTAGTTTGATGGGGTATGGCCAATTAGGTTTGGTCAATGTTTAGACAAGGTTGACTAGGATTTGAAATTGAAATCCTGTCACACAGCTGGGAGAAGGGGGTAACCCACCCTTCACCTTCACTTCCCAAAGGTAGAAAGTTTTTTGGGGCTTAGCCAAGAGTGACAGGATTCTGATTTCAAAGAGGGTGTCTTTCGATTTAGCCTCGAATGAGGTCATCCCTAGGGGTGATGAAATCCCCTACCAGGCCTCCTAGGATAGAGTAAACAAAAGTGAATCAAGTGAGCTATTTTTGATCTCCAAGATCACCTTGCGGTGCGAGGAGAGAGCATACACACACCCGCTTGATTCACACTCACAGTTGATTAATTATCCCTTAGAAAAAAAAGAAATGTGATGAATACACGTCAAGCAGTGGTTCATTTTAAGCCCAATTTCAAGGTGTGATTGAAGACAAATGTTTGTTTTATGAGCCCAATTTTGATATGTGATGAAGACACTGATTTGTTTTATAAGCCCAAATTAAAATGTGTGATGCAACCAAGATTAGGATGGAATGAGAAATAGGCTGAGTGCACCTGATTAATTCACTATCCAAATTGATGTGTTTGCCGCTCCTAATGTTTGTCCAGTCCCGAATGCTCACCTGCAAGTCACAAAAATGAAAACAGAGCAAGTAGACTTCCTAGAGGATTGTGATGCAAAAATTGATAATTTGAGAAAATTTGATGAAAGATGAACTGATACAAGAAAAATAAGTGCATGAACAGATTCTACATGAAATTCTATGTAATTTGAAAAAAAATTCACTGAAAACTGATCAAAATTGCATAAGTTATGATGATTTGAAGATTTTAAGCAAGTTTGACTTTGACTGAGGAAAAATGTGGGAAAAAGTATAGTCACCTAATAAAAACCTCACAACTATGAAGTGCTCAGAGTCCTCTTTCCGATGAGTCCTTGTTTACGTGATTTCGCCTCCGTATGCAAAAGTTATGAGAAAAAGAAAAAAATAGCCTATTATGGCATGTAGAAGGCACCAGAGGTTAACTATTTGGTGTTAACTGTTGGCGGTTTGGCAAGATCCGATCACATGTTGCAGTTTGCTTTACTGGCAGTTAGGGTTTTATTGTGGTAGTTATGTTTGAAAAAGGCTCTTGGTCGCTGATATGACCAAGGGCTTATCACTTTGAAAAAAAAAATTAATATAAGGGGTTTTTGAATAACCCCTATCCCCAAGTGATAAGGGGACCACCGGTTGAGTTTAGGGTTTGTTTTGTTGTTGTGTGTTTGGTGTAGGAAATGGAGTTGGGGGAGGTGGTAGAAGATGGAGGAGGCTCAGGCGAAGGGGAGAGGGAGGTCCACAGGGACTCTGTCGGGAGTGAGGCAGGGGGGCCGCGGGGTGTTGTGGAAGTGGCAAGCAGGAGGAGCTGCGGGGAGAGCAGCGATGGGAGGTAGGTTGTTAGCAGTGGTGGTAGGATGGTGGTCGTGGGAGCTTGGAGATAGAGGGAGCAGTGATGGCGCAATAGTGGTGGGAGTGTCGACTAGGCGGGTGGTCAGGAGATGCAGGGAGGTGGGGATGGCGCGGCAGTGGCGGGAGTTTGCGGGGAGCGGTGGCGACAGCATGGTAAGGGGGTTTCGACCTGGTGGGGCAGGTGTCGACCTGGTGGTGGCAGAAGAGGTTGTAGGGGTTTCAACACCTGCAAATAAACTGTATTAACCTACAAGACAAAACAAATGCTAACCCTGCAAACAAACAATGGCAGAAAACTGAGACTGCACCAATTAACACAGACAGGGTACAGTTTCGTACGGTACGGACGGTACCCTAAAAAAATTCAAATAAGCCTAAAATTGGCATAGGTTGATTTAAGTAAATATTCAGATATTTATCTTAATTCTTATTTTCTTCTGTCAATTAAATAAATATTCAAAGTTTATTTGATTGGTTCATTATCTTACAAAATCCCTAAATTCTTCTAATGTCTCAAATCCTAAATCCACCTCACAAAATCCAACTCATCAATCCACCTCATCAATCCACCTCATCCTTCCACATCATCCCTTCCACCTCACCATGTTGCACATATAATTAAATATTCTTAATATTTAATTAGCTAATATCCTCCAAAATCCAAAATTGAATTCTAAATTCAATGTTCCCCATTATCCTCCACTCTGAATTTTTAATTCAATTGTCATAACCCATTGTCCCCCACTCTGAAATTATAATTCAATTGTCATAACCCATTGTCCCCCACTCTGAATTTTCAATTCAATTGTCATAACCCATTGTTCCCCACTCTAAATTTTTAATTCAATTGTCATACCTCACTATCCTCCACTCTGAATTTTTAATTCATCCATTATGAATTAAAGATTCACAAATAATGAGGGCCATTGATCTCATCTTTTGATCCTCACCCTCCATTCTATTTTTAGAAAATCTATAAATAGAACCCTCTTCTAAGCCATTTAGAGAGACCACTTCAGGTACCAAACCTCTGTCCAAATCCCTCCAAGGAGAGACCTTCTTCTGGCATCCTTACTATGACCAAATTCCTCTAGGGAATCTTCTTCTTCTCAACTCTCTTCTCCATACCGTCGTAATGCAGAAAAATCATATCACATAGCCATTTCCCCTTGTCATCTTGAGGAATCGAAGCAAGGAAGCAAGCTCCCTGAGGGCCAACCTTCATCAGTCAAGATCGAGAGAGAATAGGTGACTAATGGAAGCCGCAGGGTAGCAAGGTGTTGTAAGTTATGCTTTTATTTATCTATTCTTGTTATTCACACATTTCATTGTTGTTTGGGTTTATTTATCTTTATAGATCAATCTAATTTTCCCATTCACAGTACCTTTGTTGAAACCAATCTTCAAAAGATGTTTATCTAATATTTCATACTAGGCTCTTGGGGCTTTTTTGAGTCCATATAGTGCTTTCTTCAACTTGCAAACCATATCACCATGATCAGACAATTGAAATCCATCCGGTTGCTCAATGTATACTTCTTCTTCCAAGTCACCATTCAGGAACGTAGACTTGACATCGATCTGATATACTTTGAAATCCTTGAAGGTAGCAAAGGTAAGAAATAATCTGACTGCTTCAATTCTTGCCACCAGAGCAAAAGTTTCTTCAAAATCAACTCCTTCTACTTGAGAATAACCCTTGTAAACCAATCTGGCTTTGTTTCTGACTACTTCAAAATCTTCATTCAGTTTGTTCGAGAAGACCCATTTGGTTCCAATTACATTTTTGTTTTTAGCTCTGGGAACAAGATCCCAAGTGTGATTTTTCTCAATCTACATCAACTCTTCCTTCATTGCTTTAGTCCAACCTTCATCATTGCATCCTTTACTCACTATTTTTGGTTTAATTTTTGAAATCAAACAATACTTTTATGAGTCTTGAGAAATCTTTCTTCTTGTTTGAACACCTTTTCTTTTATCACCTATGATCTGATCTTTAGAATGACTCAGTCTTACATACCTAGGAGTTTTGGGAATTTCTTGTACTTCTATTTCTTGGACAAGTTCATTCAAACTTATCTCTTCTTCCTGTATTTTAAGAATCTCTGGATTAGTCTAGATCTTAATTTCAGAAGGGTCTTGGACTTCTTGGACCAAAACATCATTCTGATCATCTTCTTCATATTCATAAAACCTTGAGGGTTTTTCAATACCTTCATCAACCTTCACATTTGTACTTTCTATAATCTTTCTCAATCTCTTGTTATAACACCGGTATGCTTTGCTTTGAGTAGAATAACCCAAGAATATTCCTTCATCACTTCTATCATCAAATTTTCCAAGGTCTGCATCTCTTTTAATATAACATTTGCTACCAAAGATTCTGAGTTCATAAGGGGTCTTACCAGTATTGCTTTTGATTTGTGCTTGATTAAGAGTATAGACAACAGTGCTTACAACTTCTCTCTAGTAGATCTGAGGAACATTTGCTTCCATCATCATGGTTCTAGATGCTTCCTGGATGGTCCAGTTCTTTCTCTCCACTACTCCATTCTACTGTGGAGTCCTTGGAGCAGATAACTGTCTTTTTATCCCATGTTTCTCATAGAATTCTATGAACTCTCTGGATGTGAATTCTCCTCTCTATCAGACCTGAGACATTTTATGTTTAATCTAGTTTCATTCTCTACCATAGCCTTGAATATTTTGAATTTCTCAAGAGCCTCAGATTTTTCTTTCAGAAAAGTCACCCACACAATCTGAGAGTGGTCATCAATTAATAACATGAAATATCTATCACCTTGCAAACTCCTGATACTTGCCGGTCCACAAAGATCAGTATGTGCTAAGTCCAACAATCTAGTAAAAGATTGTTCCTTAATTTTGAATGAGACTCTGCTCTGCTTACCTAACTAACATTCTTTGCACAAGTTATTTTTAGGTTTCACCAGTCTTGGAAGATCTCTTACAGCCTAAGTGTTGCTTATCTTGATGATATTATCAAAATTCACATGACACATTCTCCTATGCCACAACCAACTCTAATCAATTTGAACAAATAAACAACTTTTGCCAGTACCAGCCAAGTGGAAGATGTTACCTTTTGTTTGAGTACCAGATGCAATCTCTATTCCAGAACTTTCAAAGATCTTACATTTTCCATTTTTGAATTGAAGATCATAGCCTTTGTCCACCAACTATCCAACACAGAGAAGATTGTACTTCAGACCTTCAACATATAGTACATAACTAGTTTTGTTCTTTCCATCAAAAGAAATAGTTCCTCTACCTCTGATTCTGCCAGCAGAATTATCACCAAATTTTACAACTCCTCCTTCATATCTTTCCAAATCTATGAACTTATTTTTGCCACCAGTCATATGGTGGGAGCATCCACTGTTAATGACCCAATCATCCTTTTCTTCAACTTGGGTAGCCAGACCTCTTTCTATCATTTTATGATTGACAGATTTAGAGGGCATTGGATCTTCTTCCTTGATTGTAATAAACACCCAGTCACTTCTGGATTTGTTTCCTATCTCTGATTCATTATCTGTTACTCCTTCATCATCATCATCTTCATGAACATAGTAACATTTATTTTCAAATCTTGATCTGTTTGGATTTTCCCTTGAAAATCTTTCTCGACACCTTGAGGCAAAATGACCAATCTTATTCAGTTGAAACATTTGAAGGCCAATTTTCCTTCATACTTACCAGATCCTCTTGGCAGTCTTTTTGCAATAAGGGATTCAAGGTGAGTAGCTTCTACTTCATCTTCTTCCAGATCTTTTCTTTCTTTTCATACCATGATAGTTTCTTTGAGGAGTTCTCTCCTAGATCAAACTTTTGTTTGCCTTTTATAGAGGCACTAGCTTTGAATGCAGATTTAGTCTTGGGAGTGCATCTCCAAACTTGTCTAATTCAAATGTAGCTTATTTTCCAACCAATTGATCTCTTGTGATATTTGAAAAAGATATGAATTCTTCAATAGCTGCAACCTTGTGTTTGTAAGCAGGAGGTAGGGATCTGAGAACTTTGGTAACAATCTCAGCTTCATCCAAGATTCCACTAGCACACCTAATGCCACAAACAAGCTAATTTACTTTTGGCATAAATGTAGTGATATTCTCATCTTCATTCATCTTTAGGTTTTTGAATTTTCCTTTCAGACTCTGTAGCTTGGCACATTTAACATATTTGTCTCCTTCATGCAGAAGTTGCAGTTTTTCCCAAATCTCATATGCAGTTTTTAGATCTATAACATTTATCAGCTTTGAATTAGATAAGGCACTTAATAAAGTTTCTTTATCCTAAAGATTGTCTTCAACATCTTTGATTTCATCTACAGTTGTTAGACCATTCTTTGGAGGAACATACTTCTGTGAAGTTATGGTCCAATATTGCATTCCCATACATTGCAAGTGACATTCCATGTGGCTTTTCCAAAGAGTGTAATTGGTTCCATCAAACCTCAGACTATCTTTCTTTTAGGAAGACATCCTAGATCTCCTCAAGTAGTTAAGCTCTTTTAGAGGAACTTAGCTTTGATACCAATTGTTAGTTTTAGGACAGACAACTGATGGGGGGGTGAATCAATTGTCCCAAAACTTTCTATTCTTTAAACACTTAAATCCTTCTTGTAATTCAACAGCATAATAATAAATTAATCATGGAAACACAATGCAATAATTCAAGAGCAGAAACACATTAACACATGACACCAAGATTTTAATGTGGAAAACCTGGTTAAGGGAAAAACCACAGGGTGACTAACCCAAGATTGTATTCTCTATTAAAAGAATAAGAACAACAAAATGACACATGCCAATTAGGGCTCACTACCCGAGCACACTGCTCACAAGAGGCCCACTGCCTGAAGGAGACACACTGTCTACAGAATAATAAATGTTACATACTTGAACTGAAGATTAGCATCTTCACCATGCTTGAGTCAGTTCCATTTAAGCTTAATACTTCTGCTCTACATTTCACTTTTCTCCGTTCTACCACACTCTCATCTTCCCCCCGATGCTTTTGAAATGACTTCACAACTCTTATTTATACAAGACATCAACTTTGGGATAATCATCAAAGTCGGCATACTTTATAGAGGAAATACACAAATACAACTTGATTTATTGCAAAAGACTTCATACGAATCACCACACTGTCAGCCACATATATCTGGGACTTCAATCTTCTTTGAGGAACATGCCATCCTTCGCAGAACATCTTCAAGATCATCCGCAAGATGTGTAAATCATCCGGTCAGCCAAATTTAGGAAGAACATCATCATCTGGAAGTAATTCTTTAATTACCAGCTCAATATTCAATACATGAACTGGACACAATCTAGAGACCCACACAAGTTTGCTTGAATCACCAAGAACATCCACACTACTTTTGCTTATTGAAATCATTCTCTTCTTCATCTAGAACCTCAAGAACACAGTCTGTCATCATTGTCATATTGGAATAAATGCTTGCAGACCTCCAGACCATGAACCAATTGAGTTGTCAATTCACATTGACTTCCTAAGCACTCCACCAAATCCATAGAACAAGATATTGCATTTCTAGATCTCACCAGACCTATTTGTGTCACTCTATCACCTCTGAACATCTACTAGAACTAGTTTTACTCATATGGCCATAACTTCTTCAAATCTTCATGCGGTCCTCTCAAATATTTACTAAATCACCTTTAGACACATATCCTTCACTTCATAGAGCTTCATTGTCTTCACTATTCTTCTCTGTTTCTGATAGGATTAATTTTCTCAATATCCTCAACACATAGCTCATCCAATCCTTGACATCAATGCAACAGGAGTATGTTGACATCAATGACAACACCGGTTAGTCCCATACTTGCAACAAGAAGTGGTTGGACTATTTCATTCAAGAAGATATGTTGTTCAAAGGAAGTCAGTTATGCATACCTAGAAGTTCAATGAGAGATAATTTGATCAAGGAGAAGCATAGTGGTGGATTGGTAAGACATTTTGGCATTGATAAGATAGTAGCTTTGGTAAGTTAAAATTACTTTTGGCCTTAGATGCATAAGGATGTTCAGAGATTTGTGCAGAGTTGTAGAGTTTGTCAAGTTACAAAAGGGAGTAGTCAGAACATTCGATTGTACAAACCTTTGACAATATCAAAGAGACCTTGGGAATACATAAGCATGGATTTTGTAATTGGATTACCTAAGACACAGAGAGGACATGATTCAATATTTGTAGCGGTTGATAGATTTTCAAAAATGGCTTATTTCATACCTTGTGAGAAAACAACTGATGCAATCCATGTAGCTGACCTATTTTTCAAGGAGATTGTGAGATTGCATGGATTACCTAAGAGTATAGTTTCAGATAGAGACACAAAGTTTGTTGGTTACTTTTGGAAGACACTTTGGAAGAAGATGAAGACATATTTGAAATTCAGTTCTACTTTTCATCCACTAATAGATGGACAGATAGAGGTAGTGAAAAGGAGTTTGGGAAACTTGTTGAGATGTTTGGTTGGAGACAAAGCTCGAATTTGGGACTTGATTCTTTTACAACAAGAGTTTGTATACAATAATTTAGTGAATAGGAGTACCAGAAGAACACCTTTTGAGATTGTTACCAAAGAGAATCCTAGAGGAGTTGCAGAATTAAGAAATATCAGTACAGAAAAAAAGACGAGTGTAGAAGTAGAAGAATTTACAAATCATATGAAGACAGTTTACAATTAGGTGAAGAAGCATTTGGAGGACATAAATACTAAGTACAAAGAGAAAGTAGATGCGAAGAGAAGACATAAGGAATTTGAAGGTGGAAATGAAGTAATGGTGTACTTAAGAAAGATTTCCAGTTGGGACATATAACAAGTTGAAGATGAAGAAGTTTGGACCTTGTAGGATACTTAGGGAATTTGATTCAGGAAATGCATATGAAGTGGAATTACCAGATACTATCCAAAATGTCTTCAATTTGTTTCGGTGCTTGTTGTGGTAACTGCTTCTTCAAGTCTTCATCTATGCTATCTCTGAACTCTGTTTCATGATACTGATAAAGATTTGTAATGTTGAAAATAGGTGAAATACTATTGATGGTGATGTTACTCGCAAACAAACATGAAATAAAAGTTACACAAATACCTTTATTTATCTTGAAAGATATGATGACTTTAAAGAATTCATGATCCCAAGTCTCCATTGATTAGTTCATAATCTACTGACGTTACTCAGTGGTCAATGTGTGTTTCTATTTTTCCTTTCAAGGGACCTTACGTTTGTTCATCAATAGATTCTGCTTCCTGTAAATGTATTTTACAGAGAGGTTATTGCTATTCTACATAGTATATTTCTTCAAATAATGTGTCTATAGGTTGATATTTGCATGATTTCTACCATTATTTGCAATTCTTTGCATGATATTTTCAACACTACATGCATTTAGTTCAAATATGCTAATGATATTCAGTTATCTATGGAATGTTAGCATATTTCTCTGTTCTACTTATTATTTATCATGATTTGCAGTTATGGAAGTGATTTCAATGAAATTATGAAAAAGAAATAACAAAAGATAGGGTTTAAAGAAATGAGATTCCCAAAATTACTTGACTGAGATCACTGATCCACATACATGTTTCGATACAACAATGAAGAGAAGAAAACTAGAATCATACTTCACCAGGACATTCAACAAATTTGCATGATCCAGTGCAAATCTTCAAAGGAAAAGTTGACAACAACATTTAATAAAATGAAACCACTTCTATTTGAACATAGGATTCACCATTACATATCTAGAAATCAACTTGAAGATTACATAAAGTTTACAATTAGGATGTAATCTAAAGCTACATCTCCATTCAGTATGCTTTAGAACAAATATATTTACAATGATTTGAAGAAAGAACCTTGACATTTCAACAATTCAGTCCTCATTAGTCTCAGAAATCCAATCTCCTATAAAATTGTTTTGGTCAGATTTTTTATTGATTGAGCTCCAGTTGTCTATCTCTATCCCCTGTGTGTGTATGTAGCCTATTACAAAGTAAAGGGGCTCAACATATAGATCTAAGTATCCCCAATACGGTTTCAAAAAAACCCTAATTAATCAACGGTCTACATCCATCAAGTATAT
Source organism: Cunninghamia lanceolata (assembly GCA_027924645.1). Classification (NCBI taxonomy): domain Eukaryota; kingdom Viridiplantae; phylum Streptophyta; class Pinopsida; order Cupressales; family Cupressaceae; genus Cunninghamia; species Cunninghamia lanceolata. The sequence goes on along the minus strand of BSBN01000523.1, from coordinate 4,597,060 downwards.
CATCAAACAGTGGAAAACAAAATCCTACCAAAATATCTAAGCAGCATATTCATACTGAGCATAAAGATGCCCTTTGGAAACCCTAACCGCCTCAAAATATCTTCTGCCGCTTCTGTTGTAATCCATTTTGCCCTTTGTGATGTCATTGCCATTAAGTTTCACTTGCATATTACTTCTCATCACCATCCTTATCTCCTTTCACTTCTTCGGTGATCTAATCCACCCTTTCAAATGTCATCGCCATTAACTTTCAACTTCTATATACCTACAAACCTGCAAACAGACACAAAAAATAGATTATAAAATGCACGTCGACCTCATCAAATTTATACCTTGTCAGAATGTTAGATGGGCATTAACTATAGTAATCAATGCACCCAAAAGTTCAGCCTTCAATTGTAGTATTTGTGTTCTGTATGTCTTCACTGTTGGCGTAACTCTCTTCAGTCGGGTTGATCAAATGATTTCATGCCGATCATATCTTTCTAGCCGATATGAACTCTTTATCGGCCTGGTCATCTTTCTCATCGGTGGGAAGCTTCAATCGGGGTGACCCATAAACTTTCCACTGATGGTATTACCTCTGGCCGATACGAACTCTTCATCGTTGTATGTATCTTCCTTATTGGAGTGAGTCTCCTCGGTTGGAACGAGCTGAAAATCTTCCATCGATTGCTTATATCTCTCCGATGCCTTTATTTCTTTTTGTATCTTGAGCAACATACAAGCATTCCAAACATGCAAAGACTTCTCTTTTTTTAACTTTCTATTCGCGTCCGGTCTCTGTATATTTCTCCTTGCATATCAGGCATTGGCATCGTAGATATACAAGCACTTAAACATACAGGAAATTCTCTATATTTAATTTTTTGTTTACATCCGCTCTTTGTAGACTTTGCCAAAGATACATACAAAGACTCTTGTATGTCCATTCGAACTCCAACCTCTTCATTAACTACATTTTACTTACCTATCACATCCACGATGTATAAAGTGCAATGTATCACCTTTGATATACATTGAGCTGTGATACATTGTATATATCGGATTTGAAACTTCTTCGGATTCTGGTGCTTGTATGTATCAACCAATGTATATTTTGAAACATATATACAAAGTGCAGAATGTACAAGAACTTAACTTCTGTTCATAATGACCTCGGATCCGCGGCTTGTATATAATCAATGCCTCTCAGCTCTGTATGTAAGATATATACAAAGCGCAAACACACAACGACCTCACCATATTTAACTTTCTTCTCGAGTCTATGACTTGCATGCGGGCCTTGCATCTTTCAATGTATGTTCTTCTTGTACATATAAACATACAAACACCAAATATACAACCGGCGGATTTAACCAAACATTCACTTCAACTTTTAACTATGTCAGGTCCACCTTGCATATAATGCAATGTATATCAAATATACATTAAGATACATTGCACTATCCCAATTTTAATTTGTTTCGAGTCCACGGCCTGCATGTACAAATAAAACATTAGCAAATGCATACAAGTATAAAAGCATAGAAACAACCTTGTATATGCAACCCAATGATTTTGAAAACTCGACAACCCATTTTGCGACTTGTTAGCACAGTAAAATTTTCAAAATTTTACTATTCCCTTATTCCATCATATTTGAATAAACCCTAAAGGAATATCCCAAAAGGACCACAATATAAAATTTTTGTATCTCATAAAATGTCTAGGGATGAACAGTGTAAAAAAATCATCAAAATCAATCCATCGGCATAAGGTCGTGTGGCTTACACCGATACACAGCGAATTGTTTGAAAACAACCATCGGCGTAAAAATAGAGATCGGAAGAAGAATCATGGAGCTCACCGATGGAGTAAGCAACACCGATGACTTTACATCGGCAAGAAAGGCAAGTGGTCATGCCGATCGGTATGACAAATATCTATCGGATGATCTTTTAGAAGTTGCCCCGACGATATATATCATACCGATGAAGCACTTTCGGCAAGAGTTTCACCGAACAGCATGCGAGGGTAACAAAGCAATAGTCATCGGTGAGAAATGAACCATCAGAATAGAAAACAAGTAAGTCTCCGACGATCAAAAGTCCTGGTGATAAGAAAGTTATCGGCGAGACTCACAGCGATGCATCTTCATCGGGATAGCTTGACACATCGGAACAAAAGAAGCAAGTCTTGCCGATTCATAAGTCACGGCGATCAAAAGATATCGGTGGGACATTACTAAGCTTTGCCCGATGAAGGATGTGATAAAGGGCATCGGGGAGATGATTTCGATCGGGGTATCTTGAGAAAGCTATCCCGATAGAGAATGTCATTCCGATAAAGATAAAAGTTCATACATAAACAGACTATCGGTAAGACAATAAAGATCGGGGAGACATAATTTTAGTATCCCGATGGTCTCAATCTTCCTGATAAGCAAAGTATATCGGTGGGACTTGCCATATCGCGGAGAGATCTAAAACCCTTGGCGATGAAGGAAATCATGCCGATGGTCACACCCACTTGAAATATGATACTACATGGCATCGGGGATACAATTGAGGGGTCACGCCGATTGACCGTCCGCGCCATAAAAAAGGGTTGAGGTCGTCCAGACATTTCAAAAAGCACGCCGATAGGAAGAGTTATGGCGATGTGACACTTCACAGCGATGAACATTGAATTGATCAGATAATTAATACAAAACGGCTACAAAGTTCATACGATCATTATAATTGCAAAAAACCGTCCGAGAGCAGAATACAGAAGAATTCTCAGGGCAAAAGCAAAGGCTTCCAATTCCAGTCATCGAGCGACAGGTACACATACACAAACCACTATATTACCTGTATTTGAATTTCCTGCCAAATTTTTCAAAACAAATGGAAACTTCGGGGAAAGGAAAAGGAAGAAAATCACAAGGAGAAACCAGTAAACCAAAGAAGCAAAAAACTGATCAAACCCCTGAAGAAAAAGTGAAAGACAGGAAACTAAATCAGGACTTGATTGATCAGTTGCCTGGGTCAGCTCCCAAGGCCAGGAGGTCTGCCCAACTCAGGGCAGAAGTAGAAAAATTAGAAGACAAACATAAGCGCCTGGGAGATATTTGGACCCCAATTAGGGGATATGAACTCTTCAGGTTTCATTACAACAGAAGATTTAGAAATGCCCCTGTGTCAAACCCATGGCACATGAATTTAGGCAAACTGGTTGTACCTAATGTATTCTTGAATGTAGAACTCCTGCAACTATTAGCCAGGCATTACAATTCAGGCCTGAAAGCTATCTGCAACCCTCAGGGAGAACCAATTATACACCTATCAAAAAATGCTATTTGTGAGGTGTATGATTTGGATGATTTGTGCACTGTCCCTGTTGTTTATGAAGATTTGGATAAAGAATACTGGAGAATGGATACAACCTACAATGGATGGAGGTTACCCATTCATAGACCCAGGATTGAAGGAGAAGTGATACCCTTGACTGAGAATGATGGCCCTCCCTTTCATGTATCCATTTTTGAACCATACATTCAATATACTTACTATTCTGTAGGTCAAGTCCTTGGCTCAGAGGTCCCTGAGTTTATGGCTATTCCTCTAATGGTCATAACCTCTGATATTCAATGTCACAATGCCAGACAATTTGATTATGCCTCCTATGTTGCTACTAGAATAGACTCTGGTCTATCTGCAATGAAAAACAATGCTCCAGCATGCTCTTTTGAGCATTACTCGATGCTCATGCATATGGTCTTATACTACGGCCAGGAAGTAGGATTGTGGCCAAATGAGCTTCAAGTTGTTGCTGCAGGTAAGAAAGGGGAGAAGATACCTGTACAAATGTGGACCAGAATCTGGGATAGCAGGTATGCTAACTCTAGCTATGCTCAATTTGAGGAGCATTGTGTTAAAGTGCTGTATAGGTATTTCAACCACCCCTATGAATATTCAATTTCAGATGAAATAAAAAGATTCCTCAGGCCAAAAGATTTTGGTGGCCCCCCTGCTGTCACTCATAATTGGGGAGACTGGTATTGTTTTGAGGATGCTACCATGATCAGAGTGTATGGTTTTGAGGATGCCCCCTTTATATTGCCTAAAACTGTCCCTGACAGGATTGCATATCTGGAAATAATTAGGCAAATGCATTGTTCCAATGTCATGCATCTAAGTTCGCATGATAAACAATCATTCATGCCTAGTACTTTGTGTTTTGGAGATTTTACTGTGGTTTCAAAAGAAGGGTATAATCTCATTTTGGATAAACTAATGCATTATAACATGGTGACTGCTGAGGTGAGGAAAGGGTTTGACCCTGAGGGTTTCATTGACTATGCAAGAAGAAAACAAAATCTCAGTGGATACATGCACATACATTATCCACATGATGATGTCATTAGAAATTTGGAAGAGGCTGAAGTCGATTTGGTAGTGGAGAAATATAACAGAGATTTGAATGAAAAGAAAAAGCAGTTGGCAGAAGTTGAAGTGGTATCCTCTGAAGAGGAAGAGTTGACTGAACAGCCACAAGATAAGACAACAGAAATGTCTAAAAGAAAAATGCAACAATATCAGCCTCCAGTTGTGATACATGATGAGGAGGGATCTGCTGATGAAGATCCACGCCAAAAGGCTTATGATTCTTTTGTGTCAGATGATACATTCATTCATTCAAAGGAATTTAAATCATTCCTGTATAAATACAAGGGAAAGGAAATTAGAGAGTCAGTAGATAATGTTTCTGCTAACAATGAAAAACAGTTATTGGAGATGTTAAAGGAGACAGTGGACAAGGAAATGCAGGACATGACACCAAGCAGAGGCAGACAGCTGCTTAAAGATGCGGGGGTTATGATTTTTCCCGGCTTAGATCTAAATTCTGCTCTGGTTTTTGATAGTTTTTTGAATAATGCTGATGATAAGTATAAGCTTACTCCAGAAGGAGTTAATGAAGTCTATATGGGAACAAGATACAACAATGATGAAAATTCTTTAATGATATGGGCATTGTATCCTCCCCATAAGAAGACGGCCATAATAGACACTGAGAAAACTTTTGGCCATGTTATGACTTTTAGAGCAGGTGAGACTGACCCCATAATTACTGCAGACATTGGTATCAATGTTGCAAAATTGAATAAAGCACAAGCTCAGATGTTAATCAAGGAAAGGGATGCCTACAAGCTGAATTGTGAAAGATTAACAAAGGAGAATGACTACTTGAAGGATGCTGTTAAGAGCACCTTTGGGCAATCTACGAAGAGAATAACTCAAGGTGAAAGCTCACAAAGTAGTCAAGAGATATCCCATGATCAAGCCAAACAAATTCAAATAGATGCATTTGTTACAATACTGCAGAGCAGGTATGCAAATATGGTACGGTGGTTAAACCAGTTTTGGGATAACTACTCGGAAAATCATAAAGCAGTCAAAGAACATGAGAGGCTTGATCAGAGGATACAAGAAAAGGTGATCGAGTTGCAAAACAGAGGTACCCCTGATAGCACAGATGTCTCTGAGGCAAGAGCATTACTCAAAAGGCACCAGAATTTTTATGATAAACTCAAAGCTGATGCTAAGGAAGGGACTGATGCATCAGACGCAGGGGTGCCCAGAATATTCAAAGATAATGGAGAGGTAAAGAGCAAAGAAGAGTGGACTATTGATTGTCAAGTTATATTACACAAAGCCACAGGAGCCCTAAAAGATAAAGCCTCTGTATCTACAGAAGTTTGCAAGCAACTGGAGGAAATGATCACCCTCGATATAATCACCAGGAGTGCAGTCGAGCTTACTGATTCTCACCGTGCGCAGGAGTACTTGGATCATCTAACAAAAGTCTATTTATGGCTAAACAGAGCCTAGTTAAGATTATGTAATTATTGTTTGTTAAAATCTCAAGAGACTTATTGAAGAGTTGTATCTCTTCTTGAAGATATCTATATAAGTTCAAACAATCTATGCTGAAAGATCATCAGCAGTAGAAGATATTTAGATATACATATACATAATATTCCAGAATGATCATGTTGCATATTTTATTTTAAAAGAAGAAATTTGAAGTTCTCTGATTCAGTATTTCCATTTGGGTATCAGTTATTTGTTAAAATTATTCAATTGTGTGGCTGTCTCCATTTCTGCATTTCCCTGTTATTCAGATTAAACTATCAAGTATACATTTAATCTGTCAATACACATTCGCTGTATCTGTGTGATCAATTCGGTTGGTATCCATCCTAAGGAATTAAACCCTTCTGATTTATTCACAGTAACCTGGAAGTAGTAAGTTGGGATTACTAAGTAGAGCCATATAATTAGGATTGACACACTGTCTCCAGTAAAATATTATCTGTAATCTTGTCTTTTCATTTCATTTGGCTCCTTCAAGTAAGGATTAAAGTACCTTCTGGTGAATTATAAGATCTCTGATTTTATTTGGTTGGATTATCAAGAAGAGTCTGTCAGTCATTTATTTGCACGTTTATACAAGCTATAAACCAGAACTGTGCCAAATATCTAGAATTATTACCATTTAGAAACTACTGTTCTCAGTCCTTCAAATTGACTCTGTTACCCAACAAGGCACTGGTCTCACTCAACTCATTAATTAAAACCTTTTGATATTGCTTATACAATTTCTGCCAATCACTTATTAAACATTACATATAGAATTAATTAGTCAGCTTTGTCATCTATCATACATCCTATGCCATTGTAGATAGACCTAGTTAGTCCATTCATCAAACTCAGACTGCTTTAATATTTTAAGGTTCACCCGCCTAGGTGTAGCAGGACCTAAAGTGTAGGAAATCATCAAACCTTGAAGGTTGATTTCGTCAAGTTAGTTCAAAAACGTTGCAAATCCAAACATAGAGCCTGGCATCCTCTTAGGATTAGTAACTTGCATTTTTGAGACCTAACAAATTGGCGACTCTGCTGGGGAACTTAGTAAAAAGACCTTAGAATTTAGTCCTTTCTTTCATAGAGTCATTTAAAATTTCTTTTTGGTAACTCTGCTGGTGACAAAGAACCTTACAGATAAAAATACAAACTTTTCCTATTCAATAGGTGGCGACTCTAGTTACAATCATAACAAAAAATTTCAAATGGATGGTAGGAGATCCAAGATGGAAGGCAGAAACTTGCAATCATCTCCACCACTTAGAAACATCTCCAAAAGAAATATTGAATCCAAAATATTCCCACCAAGACAATAATCTAGATATCCAGGAGAATGATTCAGAACAAAATATTGCAATTCACAATAAATTCACACCTCTACATGATTCAAACGAGAACCTCAGTGGAGCAACTGATGATATTTTGGCAAGGTACAGACCCACTCCTCAAGAACAGCGGGATCATGATGCAAAGGTCATGAGGGATATTGATAGGAACCAGGCTGAACATGATTTCAAGGTCTCGTTTGACCAGGGAGAAGAGATAGGATATGAATTGTCAAATCAGGGAATAAATGACAATCCAGAATATCAGGAAATAAATAATCAAGACATGAGTGATGAGAAAAAGGAAATACTCATGCTCAGGAAAGAACTCGAAAGGTACAAAATACAAGAGGAGAAGGAGTTATTGCAGCAAGAAATTCAACAGAGGAGAAATAAAGCCAAAATAGCTCCCCCCAAATATGTACCCCCGCATAGAGGGAATATTTCAAGGAATACACAACAAAATACAAATAGTGCTCAAAACTCACATGCTTCTGGAAGTCATCAGAACACTATTTCCCAAATCCCCAGACCACCTCCCATAAGTAATGCATCCCTACATGTGGCAAATAATTACCCACCCCCTGGTCAACAATATTATAGGCCACAAAATCAACACATAAATCCCCATATGAACCAACATCAACAATATGCATATCATCAGCCACCAGGTGGATATAATTACTATCCCAATCCACCACATCTCAATTTTCCTCCCCAAAACCTTGCTAATATATGCAGTCAATTTGATTTAACTGGATATCAGTTATATCCATATCCTATGGATAGTACTTGGAGAAACATGGTTCCCAAGTTTACTGGAAACAATGCAGTATCTGCAGAAGATCATATCAGAAGTTTTAATGCTTTTGTACAGGATATAGGTATGGACTGGGAAGACATTAGGATGAGGTTATTTATGATGTCCCTCACTGAAGATGCCAGAGATTGGTTTAATAGCTTGCCCGATGCATCAATCAATTCAATGACTGATTTCCATAACCAGTTTAAGGATCAGTATGGTAACCAATACGCTCCTGAGTTTGCCTTACATGAACTAATAAGTATACAGAAGTATCAAAATGAATCAGTATTCGATTTCAACCTGAAGTTTTCCAAGTTGCATAATAAGGTACCGCATGGAGCCAAGTTATCTGACCAGGCAGCACTGAGTATCTATATGAAGGCATTTGACCCTAAAACAGGATATGAACTCAGAAACCGGTGTCCTGCAACGTTGGCTGAAGCACAGAAAATAGCCATAACTATTGAAAATAATAGAAAAGCTGCAGGAATGGTCAGTAAAAGGGAAAATCATAGAAGTCTTCAGAATCCAAATGCTCAACAGATTAAACCAGAGGGTCAGCATAGGCAGGATAGACCTAGGTTACATGATATGCCTTACAATACAAATTGGAAGGATGGAAGACCTATTGACAACAACAGAAAGCAGCCATATGGAAAGGATACTCCTGATCCATTGAAGAGAAATATGGCACATATGGCAGAAAATAAACCTTGGTGTTCTGTATGTAACTTGCCACATTCACCTGAATACTGTGAGGTAGCTAAATCAATACAGCAAGAGGAAATGCTATATAACTATAATAGAGATAATCACACCATTAATATGATGCAGGATACACCATGTGTGGTAACAGAAGATTATTCTTCTTCAGAGGAAGAAGGGTATGAGTATGATGTAGGGAACCAAAAATATCATGTTAACATGGGAGAACAGCAAGTATTCTCAGACCAGGAAGATATTTATGACAATAAACCATATGGTCAATGGAGAAAACCTACTGAGGATGAAAAAGAAGCTCTCACAGTAGCTGCAGTGGCTCAAGCTCGAAACACTTATAACTTAAGGAATAGAACAATAAATGCTGGGCAGGGAACTCCTGGGAGTGTATTCATAAAAGACCAGAATAACAAGGGGAATAATACAAAATCATTACCTAAAGAACCAGAAAAGGGGGATAAAAATAAAATGAAAGAAAATATAGAAAAAGAGAATACAAAAACAGAAAAGAATGACCAAATCATAACCCCTTCTTTTGACATTGCACAGGCAGTGTCTCAGGTGAAGATATCAGTCCCACTCTTAGAGATGATGAAAATAGATAAATATAGGAGTACAGTCGTCAAGATGATTTCTGATACACCTAATCCAAAACATAAAGGGTTTGAAAAAACAACAAATAATGTGCATCAAGAAAATTTTAAGATGCCTGAGGTATACCTTGGTGACACACTTACAAAAAATCCCTCACAGGTAGATCCATTCTATACTACACTAGTAATCAAGAACAGAATAGTCAGGAATTGTATGATTGATTCAGGTGCTGCTATGAATATCATGCCTATAGCAGTGATGAAAGAATTAGGGATGTGGGTTGATACTACGTATGGCCAATGTTATGCAATGGATAACAGATCTATTCCAGTAGTTGGTATTATGAAAGATGTAGAAATAAAACTTGCTTCATATCCTGAGGCAACATATAACATTGACATCACTGTGGTTGATATCCCACCGTATTATGGAATGCTGTTATCAAGGCAGTGGGCTGCAATGGCAGGAGGCAATGTTCAATTAGATCTATCATATGCCACCATACCAGTAGGTGACAAAGAAATCAAGTTGTGCAGAGAACCAAGGTATGACAATATTATAGAAAGAATGGACCGGCATCAGGTGAATTTCTTTTGTGACACAGATTTAGGGGTTTTCAAAGTTGGAGAGACTACCCCAGAATTGCATAACACTGACCCAATACACACTGAATCTATGAAAAAAGAAAATGATTTGTGGAAAATGTATTTCGATGGTGCATGCAGCAAGATAGGAAATGGGGCCGGAGTAGTTTTTATCTCACCAGGAGGTAAAACATTCAAATACTCTTTCTTACTGACATTTGAATGCACCAATAACGTAGCTGAGTATGAAGCCCTACTCATTGGCCTAGACATAGCCATCAAATACAAAATAAAAAAGTTGGCTGTCTATGGTGATTCTGAATTGGTCATCTCCCAAGTAAGAGAAAAATATTTATCTAAGAATAAAAGATTAAGACAGTATAGAAATGCAGTTTGGGATAGTGTTGAATTATTTGATGCTTTTTCAATCAGCTGGGTTGATAGGTCTAAAAACATCATGGCAGACTTTTTAGCAAACATTGCATTAAAGAGAGATGATCTAACATTAGGAGGGATCACAGAAGTAGAATTTAAAACTAGACCTACCATCCCTGATAATATACAGAACTGGCAGGTGTTTGACAGCGATGCTGATATAATCAATTTCTTACATTGTGCTGATTATTATGAAAATCAAGAAATTGATTTCAGTGCATTTGTGGAGAAACACGATGGGAAAGAAACCCTATTTGGTCAAGAAGTAGTTCAACTGAAGACAAATAAGATACCCAAAGGGCTTATTGCATTAGAAAAAGCATTTGATGGGCATGATAGATACAAGAAGAAAGAAACACCAGTGATACCTGAGAATCTTGAGGAAGTGAACTTGGGGACTCAGACAACCCCAAAAAATGTATATATTGGGAGGAATCTTGACCAGAAAATCAGAAGTAGAATTATCAATCTACTTAGGAAGTATAGGCATGTGTTTGCTTGGTCATATGATGACTTAAAGGCATATAGAGAGGATCTATTTCAACATGAGATACCACTCAAACCAGATGCAAAACCATTCAGACAGAAACAAAGGCCGATTAATCCTACATTGGCTCCGAAAATGCTGGAGGAACTTACAAAGTTAAGGGATGGAGCTATAATCAAGCCTATTAGACATTCTTCCTGGGTCTCAAACTTAGTACCTGTCAGGAAAAAGAATGGTGACATTAGACTGTGTGTGGATTTCAGAAACCTGAATAAATCTTCTCTCAAAGATAATTATCCTCTTCCCAATATGGAGGCGATATTACAGAAAGTTACTGGATGTGAATTACTATCCATGATGGATGGTTTCTCCGGCTACAATCAAGTAAAGGTTAAGGAGTCTGAACAATTCAAGACCGCATTCACCACTCCGTGGGGAACATATGTATATTTGAGAATGCCATTTGGATTAACTAATGCTGGGGCAACATTTCAAAGAGCGATGGATGTAGCTTTTGCTGAATTGATCAATAAGATTATGATAGTCTATCAAGACGATTTAACAGCATATTCAAAAAAGGCTGAAGATCATTGCACACATCTAGAACAGATATTTGTCAAAGCCCTAGAATATGGAATATCATTGAACCCTAAAAAATGCCAATTTGCAGTAACAGAAGGAAAATTGCTTGGCCATATAGTCTCGAAGGAAGGAGTTAAAATAGATCCTGAAAGGGTGGAGGCAATTGATCAGGTCCCTATTCCAAAAAATGTAAAAGCTATACAATCATTTTTTGGTCAGATAAATTTTGTCAGAAGATTTATACCAAATTTCGCAGAGATTGTTTGTCCTATATCAAGAATGCTGAAGAAGAACTCAGATATGAAATGGACAACAGAAGCAATGGAAGCATTTGGTAACATTAAGGAGGCCATCAAACAAGCTCCAGTCTTAATATCCCCTGATTTCGGCAAACCTTTCCAACTTTTTTCATTTGCTTCCTATCATACAGTGGCAGCAGTGTTGTTGCAGAAAAACAATGATGGATATGAACAGCCAATCTCTTTCTTTAGCAAGTCCCTTCAGAATGCAGAGTTGAAGTATGACATTATTGAAAAACAGGCATATGCATTGGTAAAAGCAGTAAAAAACTTTAGACCATATTTGGTAGGGGCTAAAATCATAGCATATGTTCCTAATGCTGCAGTCAAGGATGTACTGATTCAAACTGAGGTCACGGGTAGGAGATGTAGGTGGATCAATAGGATTCAGGAATTCAACATTGAAATCCAAATCACTAAATTAGTAAGAGGACAGGGTCTTGCCAAATTGATGACTGAAAATAATCTAGAAGCTTCCCATATATGTAATATTGATGCAAGTACCAGTATTGAACATACTCCATGGTATACTGATATAGTATATTATCTAACACATATGAAGAGTCCTGAAGGATATGATGATAACAAAAGAAGGACACTCAAACTACAAGCTTCAAAATATGTACTCATTGGTGGAGATCTCTATTGGAAAAATAGAGATGGGGTTCTACTATTATGTTTGGATGAATATCAATCAAAACATATTATGAAGGAATTGCATGAAGGCATGTGCGGAGGACATTTCTCAGCAAAAACTACGGCCCACAAAATTTTGAGGGCAGGGTACTATTGGCCTAAAGTCTTTAACGATTCATACCAGTACACTAGAAAATGTGAAGCATGCCAAAAGTTCTCAGGGAAGTTAAAGTATCATGGAGCACTACCTTTAAAACCTATGCAAGTTGAGGCTCCATTTTATCAGTGGGGTATTGATTTTATAGGTGAAATTTCAGAGAAATCAAGTGGGGGGCACCGATGGATTTTAGTAGCTACTGATTACTTTACAAAATGGGTGGAAGCAATCCCAACCAGATAGGCTACTAGTAAAGTTGTGATAAATTTTCTAATGGATAACATTATATGCAGATTTGGTACTCCTGTAAGACTGATTACTGATAATGGGATGTGCTTTAGATCTGATGAATTCAAAGGTTTTTGCAGCACATATGGTATCACTGTTTCCTATGCTGCTCCTTACCATCCACAGGCCAATGGACAAGCCGAATCAAGTAATAAGAGTCTGTTGAAAATCATAAAAAGAATGTTGGATAGAAATAAGAAGGCTTGGGATTCAAAATTAAGAATGGCAGTATGGGCTGACAGGATTACTATAAAAAGGGCAATTGGGAGATCCCCTTATGAATTGGTATATGGAACCCAAGCAAGATTACCATTAGAAAATCTTATACCAATATATAAATTCATTCTCCAGGAAGACCTGAATATCCCTGAACCAATGGAGGAAAGGTTGGAACAATTGGCAGAGCTTGATGAAGCAAGAAGAATGGCTCAGAAACAGAATATTAAATTACAATCACAGGTAAAATATCTCTTTGACAAAAAGGCCAAAGAAAGAAAGTTTGAAATTAATGATCTGGTACTAATGTGGAATGCAAGATGTCAAGACAAAGGAAAACATGGAAAATTTGAAGCCCTGTGGTTGGGTCCTTTTGTTATCACTGGCAAGGGAGGTGATGATTCTTACTATGTACAGAATATGTCAGGAGAGGAGCAGGAATTGCCAGTACATGGGCAATACTTGAAGCAGTTCTTTTCATAAACATGTACAAAGAGAATTGAATGTTGCCAGTGCATGGACAACATTCAAATAATTCTCAAAAATATTTTTCCATGCACAGTAGTCTAGGAATCATTCCCGCTCCCCATCATTTGTTCCTTTCCTTTTTCCAGTTCCATAAAACCTCACCCCAAAAATAATAAAAGATGTGGTCTACTTCCCCAGGAGATTTGGATCCTTGTATACTCACAGGGAGTATTCATCCCAGACAGAGCCACTGTTAGCACAGTAAAATTTTCAAAATTTTACTATTCCCTTATTCCATCATATTTGAATAAACCCTAAAGGAATATCCCAAAAGGACCACAATATAAAATTTTTGTATCTCATAAAATGTCTAGGGATGAACAGTGTAAAAAAATCATCAAAATCAATCCATCGGCATAAGGTCGTGTGGCTTACACCGATACACAGCGAATTGTTTGAAAACAACCATCGGCGTAAAAATAGAGATCGGAAGAAGAATCATGGAGCTCACCGATGGAGTAAGCAACACCGATGACTTTACATCGGCAAGAAAGGCAAGTGGTCATGCCGATCGGTATGACAAATATCTATCGGATGATCTTTTAGAAGTTGCCCCGACGATATATATCATACCGATGAAGCACTTTCGGCAAGAGTTTCACCGAACAGCATGCGAGGGTAACAAAGCAATAGTCATCGGTGAGAAATGAACCATCGGAATAGAAAACAAGTAAGTCTCCGACGATCAAAAGTCCTGGCGATAAGAAAGTTATCGGCGAGACTCACAGCGATGCATCTTCATCGGGATAGCTTGACACATCGGAACAAAAGAAGCAAGTCTTGCCGATTCATAAGTCACGGCGATCAAAAGATATCGGTGGGACATTACTAAGCTTTGCCCGATGAAGGATGTGATAAAGGGCATCGGGGAGATGATTTCGATCGGGGTATCTTGAGAAAGCTATCCCGATAGAGAATGTCATTCCGATAAAGATAAAAGTTCATACATAAACAGACTATCGGTAAGACAATAAAGATCGGGGAGACATAATTTTAGTATCCCGATGGTCTCAATCTTCCCGATAAGCAAAGTATATCGGTGGGACTTGCCATATCGCGGAGAGATCTAAAACCCTTGGCGATGAAGGAAATCATGCCGATGGTCACACCCACTTGAAATATGATACTACATGGCATCGGGGATACAATTGAGGGGTCACGCCGATTGACCGTCCGCGCCATAAAAAAGGGTTGAGGTCGTCCAGACATTTCAAAAAGCACGCCGATAGGAAGAGTTATGGCGATGTGACACTTCACAGCGATGAACATTGAATTGATCAGATAATTAATACAAAACGGCTACAAAGTTCATACGATCATTATAATTGCAAAAAACCGTCCGAGAGCAGAATACAGAAGAATTCTCAGGGCAAAAGCAAAGGCTTCCAATTCCAGTCATCGAGCGACAGGTACACATACACAAACCACTATATTACCTGTATTTGAATTTCCTGCCAAATTTTTCAAAACAAATGGAAACTTCGGGGAAAGGAAAAGGAAGAAAATCACAAGGAGAAACCAGTAAACCAAAGAAGCAAAAAACTGATCAAACCCCTGAAGAAAAAGTGAAAGACAGGAAACTAAATCAGGACTTGATTGATCAGTTGCCTGGGTCAGCTCCCAAGGCCAGGAGGTCTGCCCAACTCAGGGCAGAAGTAGAAAAATTAGAAGACAAACATAAGCGCCTGGGAGATATTTGGACCCCAATTAGGGGATATGAACTCTTCAGGTTTCATTACAACAGAAGATTTAGAAATGCCCCTGTGTCAAACCCATGGCACATGAATTTAGGCAAACTGGTTGTACCTAATGTATTCTTGAATGTAGAACTCCTGCAACTATTAGCCAGGCATTACAATTCAGGCCTGAAAGCTATCTGCAACCCTCAGGGAGAACCAATTATACACCTATCAAAAAATGCTATTTGTGAGGTGTATGATTTGGATGATTTGTGCACTGTCCCTGTTGTTTATGAAGATTTGGATAAAGAATACTGGAGAATGGATACAACCTACAATGGATGGAGGTTACCCATTCATAGACCCAGGATTGAAGGAGAAGTGATACCCTTGACTGAGAATGATGGCCCTCCCTTTCATGTATCCATTTTTGAACCATACATTCAATATACTTACTATTCTGTAGGTCAAGTCCTTGGCTCAGAGGTCCCTGAGTTTATGGCTATTCCTCTAATGGTCATAACCTCTGATATTCAATGTCACAATGCCAGACAATTTGATTATGCCTCCTATGTTGCTACTAGAATAGACTCTGGTCTATCTGCAATGAAAAACAATGCTCCAGCATGCTCTTTTGAGCATTACTCGATGCTCATGCATATGGTCTTATACTACGGCCAGGAAGTAGGATTGTGGCCAAATGAGCTTCAAGTTGTTGCTGCAGGTAAGAAAGGGGAGAAGATACCTGTACAAATGTGGACCAGAATCTGGGATAGCAGGTATGCTAACTCCAGCTATGCTCAATTTGAGGAGCATTGTGTTAAAGTGCTGTATAGGTATTTCAACCACCCCTGTGAATATTCAATTTCAGATGAAATAAAAAGATTCCTCAGGCCAAAAGATTTTGGTGGCCCCCCTGCTGTCACTCATAATTGGGGAGACTGGTATTGTTTTGAGGACGCTACCATGATCAGAGTGTATGGTTTTGAGGATGCCCCCTTTATATTGCCTAAAACTGTCCCTGACAGGATTGCATATCTGGAAATAATTAGGCAAATGCATTGTTCCAATGTCATCCATCTAAGTTCGCATGATAAACAATCATTCATGCCTAGTACTTTGTGTTTTGGAGATTTTACTGTGGTTTCAAAAGAAGGGTATAATCTCATTTTGGATAAACTAATGCATTATAACATGGTGACTGCTGAGGTGAGGAAAGGGTTTGACCCTGAGGGTTTCATTGACTATGCAAGAAGAAAACAAAATCTCAGTGGATACATGCACATACATTATCCACATGATGATGTCATTAGAAATTTGGAAGAGGCTGAAGTCGATTTGGTAGTGGAGAAATATAACAGAGATTTGAATGAAAAGAAAAAGCAGTTGGCAGAAGTTGAAGTGGTATCCTCTGAAGAGGAAGAGTTGACTGAACAGCCACAAGATAAGACAACAGAAATGTCTAAAAGAAAAATGCAACAATATCAGCCTCCAGTTGTGATACATGATGAGGAGGGATCTGCTGATGAAGATCCACGCCAAAAGGCTTATGATTCTTTTGTGTCAGATGATACATTCATTCATTCAAAGGAATTTAAATCATTCCTGTATAAATACAAGGGAAAGGAAATTAGAGAGTCAGTAGATGATGTTTCTGCTGACAATGAAAAACAGTTATTGGAGATGTTAAAGGAGACAGTGGACAAGGAAATGCAGGACATGACACCAAGCAGAGGCAGACAGCTGCTTAAAGATGCGGGGGTTATGATTTTTCCCGGCTTAGATCTAAATTCTGCTCTGGTTTTTGATAGTTTTTTGAATAATGCTGATGATAAGTATAAGCTTACTCCAGAAGGAGTTAATGAAGTCTATATGGGAACAAGATACAACAATGATGAAAATTCTTTAATGATATGGGCATTGTATCCTCCCCATAAGAAGACGGCCATAATAGACACTGAGAAAACTTTTGGCCATGTTATGACTTTTAGAGCAGGTGAGACTGACCCCATAATTACTGCAGACATTGGTATCAATGTTGCAAAATTGAATAAAGCACAAGCTCAGATGTTAATCAAGGAAAGGGATGCCTACAAGCTGAATTGTGAAAGATTAACAAAGGAGAATGACTACTTGAAGGATGCTGTTAAGAGCACCTTTGGGCAATCTACGAAGAGAATAACTCAAGGTGAAAGCTCACAAAGTAGTCAAGAGATATCCCATGATCAAGCCAAACAAATTCAAATAGATGCATTTGTTACAATACTGCAGAGCAGGTATGCAAACATGGTACGGTGGTTAAACCAGTTTTGGGATAACTACTCGGAAAATCATAAAGCAGTCAAAGAACATGAGAGGCTTGATCAGAGGATACAAGAAAAGGTGATCGAGTTGCAAAACAGAGGTACCCCTGATAGCACAGATGTCTCTGAGGCAAGAGCATTACTCAAAAGGCACCAGAATTTTTATGATAAACTCAAAGCTGATGCTAAGGAAGGGACTGATGCATCAGACGCAGGGGTGCCCAGAATATTCAAAGATAATGGAGAGGTAAAGAGCAAAGAAGAGTGGACTATTGATTGTCAAGTTATATTACACAAAGCCACAGGAGCCCTAAAAGATAAAGCCTCTGTATCTACAGAAGTTTGCAAGCAACTGGAGGAAATGATCACCCTCGATATAATCACCAGGAGTGCAGTCGAGCTTACTGATTCTCACCGTGCGCAGGAGTACTTGGATCATCTAACAAAAGTCTATTTATGGCTAAACAGAGCCTAGTTAAGATTATGTAATTATTGTTTGTTAAAATCTCAAGAGACTTATTGAAGAGTTGTATCTCTTCTTGAAGATATCTATATAAGTTCAAACAATCTATGCTGAAAGATCATCAGCAGTAGAAGATATTTAGATATACATATACATAATATTCCAGAATGATCATGTTGCATATTTTATTTTAAAAGAAGAAATTTGAAGTTCTCTGATTCAGTATTTCCATTTGGGTATCAGTTATTTGTTAAAATTATTCAATTGTGTGGCTGTCTCCATTTCTGCATTTCCCTGTTATTCAGATTAAACTATCAAGTAAACATTTAATCTGTCAATACACATTCGCTGTATCTGTGTGATCAATTCGGTTGGTATCCATCCTAAGGAATTAAACCCTTCTGATTTATTCACAGTAACCTGGAAGTAGTAAGTTGGGATTACTAAGTAGAGCCATATAATTAGGATTGACACACTGTCTCCAGTAAAATATTATCTGTAATCTTGTCTTTTCATTTCATTTGGCTCCTTCAAGTAAGGATTAAAGTACCTTCTGGTGAATTATAAGATCTCTGATTTTATTTGGTTGGATTATCAAGAAGAGTCTGTCAGTCATTTATTTGCACGTTTATACAAGCTATAAACCAGAACTGTGCCAAATATCTAGAATTATTACCATTTAGAAACTACTGTTCTCAGTCCTTCAAATTGACTCTGTTACCCAACAAGGCACTGGTCTCACTCAACTCATTAATTAAAACCTTTTGATATTGCTTATACAATTTCTGCCAATCACTTATTAAACATTACATATAGAATTAATTAGTCAGCTTTGTCATCTATCATACATCCTATGCCATTGTAGATAGACCTAGTTAGTCCATTCATCAAACTCAGACTGCTTTAATATTTTAAGGTTCACCCGCCTAGGTGTAGCAGGACCTAAAGTGTAGGAAATCATCAAACCTTGAAGGTTGATTTCGTCAAGTTAGTTCAAAAACGTTGCAAATCCAAACATAGAGCCTGGCATCCTCTTAGGATTAGTAACTTGCATTTTTGAGACCTAACAAATTGGCGACTCTGCTGGGGAACTTAGTAAAAAGACCTTAGAATTTAGTCCTTTCTTTCATAGAGTCATTTAAAATTTCTTTTTGGTAACTCTGCTGGTGACAAAGAACCTTACAGATAAAAATACAAACTTTTCCTATTCAATAGGTGGCGACTCTAGTTACAATCATAACAAAAAATTTCAAATGGATGGTAGGAGATCCAAGATGGAAGGCAGAAACTTGCAATCATCTCCACCACTTAGAAACATCTCCAAAAGAAATATGAATCCAAAATATTCCCACCAAGACAATAATCTAGATATCCAGGAGAATGATTCAGAACAAAATATTGCAATTCACAATAAATTCACACCTCTACATGATTCAAACGAGAACCTCAGTGGAGCAACTGATGATATTTTGGCAAGGTACAGACCCACTCCTCAAGAACAGCGGGATCATGATGCAAAGGTCATGAGGGATATTGATAGGAACCAGGCTGAACATGATTTCAAGGTCTCGTTTGACCAGGGAGAAGAGATAGGATATGAATTGTCAAATCAGGGAATAAATGACAATCCAGAATATCAGGAAATAAATAATCAAGACATGAGTGATGAGAAAAAGGAAATACTCATGCTCAGGAAAGAACTCGAAAGGTACAAAATACAAGAGGAGAAGGAGTTATTGCAGCAAGAAATTCAACAGAGGAGAAATAAAGCCAAAATAGCTCCCCCCAAATATGTACCCCCGCATAGAGGGAATATTTCAAGGAATACACAACAAAATACAAATAGTGCTCAAAACTCACATGCTTCTGGAAGTCATCAGAACACTATTTCCCAAATCCCCAGACCACCTCCCATAAGTAATGCATCCCTACATGTGGCAAATAATTACCCACCCCCTGGTCAACAATATTATAGGCCACAAAATCAACACATAAATCCCCATATGAACCAACATCAACAATATGCATATCATCAGCCACCAGGTGGATATAATTACTATCCCAATCCACCACATCTCAATTTTCCTCCCCAAAACCTTGCTAATATATGCAGTCAATTTGATTTAACTGGATATCAGTTATATCCATATCCTATGGATAGTACTTGGAGAAACATGGTTCCCAAGTTTACTGGAAACAATGCAGTATCTGCAGAAGATCATATCAGAAGTTTTAATGCTTTTGTACAGGATATAGGTATGGACTGGGAAGACATTAGGATGAGGTTATTTATGATGTCCCTCACTGAAGATGCCAGAGATTGGTTTAATAGCTTGCCCGATGCATCAATCAATTCAATGACTGATTTCCATAACCAGTTTAAGGATCAGTATGGTAACCAATACGCTCCTGAGTTTGCCTTACATGAACTAATAAGTATATAGAAGTATCAAAATGAATCAGTATTCGATTTCAACCTGAAGTTTTCCAAGTTGCATAATAAGGTACCGCATGGAGCCAAGTTATCTGACCAGGCAGCACTGAGTATCTATATGAAGGCATTTGACCCTAAAACAGGATATGAACTCAGAAACCGGTGTCCTGCAACGTTGGCTGAAGCACAGAAAATAGCCATAACTATTGAAAATAATAGAAAAGCTGCAGGAATGGTCAGTAAAAGGGAAAATCATAGAAGTCTTCAGAATCCAAATGCTCAACAGATTAAACCAGAGGGTCAGCATAGGCAGGATAGACCTAGGTTACATGATATGCCTTACAATACAAATTGGAAGGATGGAAGACCTATTGACAACAACAGAAAGCAGCCATATGGAAAGGATACTCCTGATCCATTGAAGAGAAATATGGCACATATGGCAGAAAATAAACCTTGGTGTTCTGTATGTAACTTGCCACATTCACCTGAATACTGTGAGGTAGCTAAATCAATACAGCAAGAGGAAATGCTATATAACTATAATAGAGATAATCACACCATTAATATGATGCAGGATACACCATGTGTGGTAACAGAAGATTATTCTTCTTCAGAGGAAGAAGGGTATGAGTATGATGTAGGGAACCAAAAATATCATGTTAACATGGGAGAACAGCAAGTATTCTCAGACCAGGAAGATATTTATGACAATAAACCATATGGTCAATGGAGAAAACCTACTGAGGATGAAAAAGAAGCTCTCACAGTAGCTGCAGTGGCTCAAGCTCGAAACACTTATAACTTAAGGAATAGAACAATAAATGCTGGGCAGGGAACTCCTGGGAGTGTATTCATAAAAGACCAGAATAACAAGGGGAATAATACAAAATCATTACCTAAAGAACCAGAAAAGGGGGATAAAAATAAAATGAAAGAAAATATAGAAAAAGAGAATACAAAAACAGAAAAGAATGACCAAATCATAACCCCTTCTTTTGACATTGCACAGGCAGTGTCTCAGGTGAAGATATCAGTCCCACTCTTAGAGATGATGAAAATAGATAAATATAGGAGTACAGTCGTCAAGATGATTTCTGATACACCTAATCCAAAACATAAAGGGTTTGAAAAAACAACAAATAATGTGCATCAAGAAAATTTTAAGATGCCTGAGGTATACCTTGGTGACACACTTACAAAAAATCCCTCACAGGTAGATCCATTCTATACTACACTAGTAATCAAGAACAGAATAGTCAGGAATTGTATGATTGATTCAGGTGCTGCTATGAATATCATGCCTATAGCAGTGATGAAAGAATTAGGGATGTGGGTTGATACTACGTATGGCCAATGTTATGCAATGGATAACAGATCTATTCCAGTAGTTGGTATTATGAAAGATGTAGAAATAAAACTTGCTTCATATCCTGAGGCAACATATAACATTGACATCACTGTGGTTGATATCCCACCGTATTATGGAATGCTGTTATCAAGGCAGTGGGCTGCAATGGCAGGAGGCAATGTTCAATTAGATCTATCATATGCCACCATACCAGTAGGTGACAAAGAAATCAAGTTGTGCAGAGAACCAAGGTATGACAATATTATAGAAAGAATGGACCGGCATCAGGTGAATTTCTTTTGTGACACAGATTTAGGGGTTTTCAAAGTTGGAGAGACTACCCCAGAATTGCATAACACTGACCCAATACACACTGAATCTATGAAAAAAGAAAATGATTTGTGGAAAATGTATTTCGATGGTGCATGCAGCAAGATAGGAAATGGGGCCGGAGTAGTTTTTATCTCACCAGGAGGTAAAACATTCAAATACTCTTTCTTACTGACATTTGAATGCACCAATAACGTAGCTGAGTATGAAGCCCTACTCATTGGCCTAGACATAGCCATCAAATACAAAATAAAAAAGTTGGCTGTCTATGGTGATTCTGAATTGGTCATCTCCCAAGTAAGAGAAAAATATTTATCTAAGAATAAAAGATTAAGACAGTATAGAAATGCAGTTTGGGATAGTGTTGAATTATTTGATGCTTTTTCAATCAGCTGGGTTGATAGGTCTAAAAACATCATGGCAGACTTTTTAGCAAACATTGCATTAAAGAGAGATGATCTAACATTAGGAGGGATCACAGAAGTAGAATTTAAAACTAGACCTACCATCCCTGATAATATACAGAACTGGCAGGTGTTTGACAGCGATGCTGATATAATCAATTTCTTACATTGTGCTGATTATTATGAAAATCAAGAAATTGATTTCAGTGCATTGATTACAGGACTTTGTATATGGGTGACCTTGTATGTTTTAACCTTGTATATGCAACCTGATATACAAAGGACCCTACATACACAACGACCCAACATACAAAGGGCATTGTATATGCAACATACAAACCTGATTCTACATTTTACCAAAATACTCATAACTTGCAAAATACAGGGAATTTTCTGATGGTTCAAAAAGCAACCCTCACTCATTTTCAACAAGGAATTCACCCATACTTTGCCCTGGTACTTAATGTTTATTTATCTTTATTTTCAACAAGGTTTGTAACTTTTTAGTTCCTTTTCCTTTTACCACCAAGCAGAACAACACACACATAAGCAAAAGCAATAGCCACAGCAGGGGTCCTCATTTTGTTGAGTAAAATGGGGAGTGTTGTGAACATCACAAAAACTAGCAACCAAACAAAATAATTAAATTAAGACCATTAAAGAAAACCAAATGAAATAAATTCATAATTTCCAACTGTCTTTTCTGTAAATCATTATTTAACTTGAGACTTAATGTATTCAGTAAGGTGCATGAATCTTCATTTCAGTTTAAGTGGGTGCACGTGATTAATTATCCTCATCTTGAAGATTAGTTGAACAAACCAGTGACTAACATTAGACTACATAGTTGATTTCATTCCCTCATAGACAACTGGATAGAGCCTTGCTACTAGTAGGCATCTATAGCCCCGACAAGGTTATCATTACAATTCTCCTAAGTAGAGCCCCACTGCCAGCAAGCGTCTATAGCCCCGGTAGAACTACTTAGATGGCTTAACCTAGATTTTTAGTAAAATTCATATTATTAGTTTATTCATTTTATATTTTGGATTTGATATTTCATAAGATATTGTAGTTATAACTTTATGATGCAAGGAATGAACACTTGCTAGAAATTAAGTTGAGAATTGTAATGGTAGCAAGGCTGACCTCTAATTTTTCATCTAATATCTACACTGGTAGGTTCAACAAACCCAAGGATTTTAGGTGTGTCATTGTGAGAAACTTCCTGGAATACACAACTCACTCTTATTGAATACAAAATTTCATAAGTCAAACAACTTTCTACATTCATGACAGTCAAAACAAATTATGCATAAATTTCAAATAATTAACCTGAATTTTCTATTGTTTTTCAGTGGTTGTTAGTCTTCTCCTTCATACTCTAAATCAAAATAAAGACTCAGCCAAGGAAACAAGGCAAACAAACAAAACAAGCATACTGTACAAACAACTATACAAATATGCACACTATGATACACATGACGGATATGGCACTGTTCAGACTTGGAAATAATGTTTGAGAAACTATCCATTAACTAGTAATGGAACATCCTCACCAGTTAAGGTCTTTAGCTTGTAGGTGTTGTCTCCTAAAATTTTAGAAATCTGAAAGGGACCTATCCAGAGTTTATCAAACTTACCATGATCTCCTTTCCTTTCATGTGCCTTGTCCCATATCAAGAATAAATCTGAGATTCTAAAAGCCTTAATTCTGGCTCTTTTGTCAAACCAACACTTGACAATAGCCTGATGTTTAGCAAATTGGTCAATTGCTTTACTTCTTTTTTCTTCTAGGTGCATCAATTAAAGCAACCTGACTTCTTGTTTATTATCTATACCTAGGTATTCTTGTACAAACTGCAGTGTAGGAATCTTTAAGTTAACAGAGAGGATGGGATCCACCCCGTACACTAGATGAAAAGGGGAATCTCCTAATGTAGCCTTATTCCTAGTTCTATCTACCCATAAGGCATATTTCAATAAAGTGTTCCACTCCCTTGGGTTCTTTGCTATCAATTTCTTTATGATGTTCAATAGGTTCTTGTTTGTGGATTCTGCTAATCCATTCCCTTGGGGATAGTAATTTGAGGAGAATTTCAAAATGATCCCACAATTAAAAGCCCAACTTGATAGTTTAATTGAAGAAAAAGCAGATCCATTATCACATACTAAAGCATATGGAACTCCATACTTGGTCACTATATTGCTTTCCAAAAACTTAATGGCATCCTCAGCATTACATGTCTTACTGCTGACCGCTTCAGTCCACCTAGTATAATAATCAGTAATAGTTAAAACATACCTGTGGCCCAAAGATGATGGAGGATTGATGGGTCCTATGAAGTCCATTCCCCATTAAGCAAATGGGTGCATCTCCATTACTGGATGCAAAGGTTGAGTAGCATATCTTTCTCTGTTTGTAGCACCCTGACACATATGACAACATTTAATGTGTTCAGCAGTATCTTTAAAAATTGTGGGCCAATAATACCCTGCCCTGAGGGTAGGATGAGTGGTGGCTAAGGATGATCCATGTGCAGTCCCAAACTTATCATGTAACTCTACTAACACCTTGTTTGCTTCTTGTCTTTCTAGGCATCTAAGGTATATCCCCTCGTATTTTTTCTTGAAAAGGACTCCTCCTTTTATCATGTACTTTTATGACCTTATCTTTAAGGCTCTCCTCTATGAGGCCTATAGTCTTGAGGGAGATCTTCCAGTGATCAAGATGTGCCTAATATCTGAATACCATTCTCCATCTTCTCTTGCATTAATAACATATTATTGGCTCATGATGTTAGGATCTATTTCTGATATCATCTGGCTCAATGCTTATCCTCTCACTAACTTCATGGATGTTATGTCTATATCATATCTTGAAGAACAGTGATCCATTTAGCTCTCTTCTCCCTTGGTTCACTTTGCATCAAGAGAATCTTTACTGTTGCATCAGGTACTACAACAATCACCTTACTTCTTAGGATGTAATGCCTGAACCTCTTAACTTCTCAAACTAGAGCAAGTGCCTTCCTTTCAACATCCATGTATCTAAGTTCTACATCTCTAAAAGGGTAGCTCATGAAGGCACTATACTTTTCTTCCTTGGCCTCATTTCTCTGTGTTAATATTGCTGCAGATGTATGCTCTGAAGCAAATGAGTAAATGTAGAAGTCTTTGGTATAATCTGGACTGATCAGAACTGGAGCATTTGATATGGCTTTCTTAATATCTTCAAAAGTTGCTCTAGCTTCAGGTGTCCATTCAATTTTAGCATCCTTTTCGAGCATTGCGTTCAAGGATCTGACAATCTCTGCAAAGCTAGTAATAAACTTTCTAACAAAATTAATCTTACCAAAGTAAGACTTGAGCTCCTTCTTGCTTCTAGGAAGTTGTATCTTCTTGATTTATTCCACCCTATCATGGTCAATGATGATCCCATTTTTTAATATTAGGTGGCCCAATAATTTCCATGTGGTTACCCCAAATATGCATTTCTTAGGGTTCAGGGATATCCCGTATTGTTCACACTTTTTTAGCGCCTTTCTCAGGTCTTCTACATGGTTTCCTCTATCTTTAGAGAAAACTGTTAAGTCATCCATGTATATAACTATGCATTTACCAATCAAGCCTCTGAAAGCTATGTCCATCGCTTGTTGAAATGTGGCCCCTGCATTTATTAACCCAAATGGCATGCACCTGTAGGAAAATATTCCCCATTTTGTGGTGAATGTAGTTTTCAATCTGTCTATTTTGTCAACCATCACCTGATTGTAACCTGAGAAATCATCCATAAATGACATCATCTTGGCACCATTCACAATTTGCAAGACTTCATCTAGAGAAGGCAAAGGATAATTATCCTTTTCAGAAGCTCTATTCAAGTTCCTAATGTCTACACACAATCTGATATCACCATTCTTTTTCCTTACTGGGACCAGGTTGGCCACCCATGTGGAATGTCTCATAGGAAATATGATCCTAGCATCCAGCAGTTTCTTAACTTCCTTAAAAATGATAGGTTTCAGTAAAGCATTGACAAGTCTTTGTTTCTGCCTAAAGGGCTTGACATCTGACTTCAAAGGTATAGTATGAGTAATGATTGATGTATCGTAAGTTTTTGGCTCATAATATGTCCAGGCAATGACGTGGATGTAATCTTTGAGAGCTTGGGTTATTCCTTCCAACTCCTCTTCTGTACAGACTTTCCCAATTAGGATGTTTCTTTTTTCATCATCCTATCCAATATTGACCTATGAATAATGTCCTCTATTAGCCTTTGGGAGATCCTGTTGTTTCAGCATGTTGTCTAGATCAAATGCTCTTTCAAGTTCTATCATTCCTCTAGGAATTCTTTAACTAGGCAACTCCAGGATTTCTTCTTCTTCCCAGATATGGTCTTCCACATACCTTTCATCTATGATCTGTGCATCAAAAACATCCCTGTTGGATATGAAATCTAGAATATGTTGATCATCATCAAATACTTGAAGATTAGTTACATTATCTGGCACAGAAGGCACTGATACTAATTCAACTAAGAATCTCTTTAAACTAGATATAGATAGTGGTTACAGGGTGCTAGCAGCTTGGGATAAGGCATCCACCCTGTGATTTTATTCTCTGGGTACATGGGTGATGTTGAATGCATCAAAGTCTTCTATCAAAGTCCCACACTCTGTGTCTATAATTAGATAGCTTCTTATAATTGCAAGAGTATATATCTCTTACCTATCTAACAACTAATTCTGAGTCTCCATAGACATGCAAAATTTTCACTTTCTTTCTAAGTGCAAACAATATCCCATGAATCAGAGCTTCATACTCTATCACATTGTTTGTCTAGGGGAATTGCAATCTGTATGCTGCTAAATAGGATTTTCCAGAAGGATCAATAAGATCTATCCCTACTTCAGCTTCTTCTTTTGACTTGGATCCATCAAATCTAAGGATCCATGGCTTATCTTCAATCAAAGGCTTATCCGGGCCTACCTTTTTCTTTTTAGCTCTGGTAGCTGCACCACTTGATATCCATTTCAATTTTGGTGGCTCAACTTTCTGAGACCTCACCTCATTTGCCTTATGTGAGGCTGATATCTCTTCTTTTCTTTTATCATCAGAAGATAAATCTTCTGAACTAGGCAATGTTTGCCTCTTCAGAATATGCAAACACAATGAACATGCAGTTTCTGAATGAGGTGCTTCATGTAACCTGCACCATCCCTCAATCAAGACATCTTGTGGAGATCTCTACTGTTGTGTCATCTTTTGAATCTCTTTTGACAGAAACTCTTCAAACTTGGATATATTGCTACCCCTATCTTCATCAGACAACTCATAATCTGATTCTACTAAACAATCACTCCCTGGGGTGATCTTATTTCTTTTAACATTACTCTTGTTATAGACCAGAATCTCTTCTGTCATCTGAATAGAACCTTCATCCTGCTGTGTGCATTCTCCTGTTCCTACAGAAGACAAACAAAAATTAGTATCACTATCACCGTCTACATAACTTACCTCTGGTGATGATGAAGATGCTTCACTACATGCTTGATCCAACTCCAGCATGTCTAAGCAGGCATCACAAGTCTTTTCAGAATGAGCTTCATCATGCAACCTGCACCATCCATCAATCAGAATATCATGAACAAGCATTTTTAACAATTGACATCGTTGCACTCCCTTAACCAAGTGCATCTCAAAATTCTTGAAGTGATCTATCTCTATTTCATTCTTAGGATGATAATCAGATACTGAATTTATTTCATCATCTTGAGGGTTATCATCATGATCATGAATATCATACATCAGGATTTCCTCTATGCTAATAGCTTGGGGTCTGATGGAGTAAACTCCAGGTTCCACATCCACATACATGATTTCATTGGTTTTGTTATATTCAGTGATCATGTGTTTCATGCGAGGCTTAGCATCTATCCTTATTTGATTTGGTATCCCCTTCCAGGGAAACCACATATGATTGAAATTAGTTGACATGTATCCATTAAGGGTTTTTGACCAATCTCTGTTGAGTAACATCCCATATGTATCAGGGATATCAACAACTTGAATATCAATGTAATAATGAATTCTTTTGTTGTTGCTTTTGCATTACATAAACAAAATGGGGTGTGTTGTCACTATTGCTTTTGCATTGCATTAGCAAAATGAGGACCCCTGCTATGGCTGTTGCTTTTGCTTATGTGTGTGTTGTTCTGCTTGGTGGTAAAGGGAAAAGGAACTGAAAAGTTACAAACCTTGTTGAAAATAAAGATAAATAAACATTAAGTACTAGGGCATAGTATGGGTGAATTCCTTGTTAAAAATGAGTGAGGGTTTCTTTTTGAATCATCTAAAAATTCCCTATATTTTGCAAGTTATGAGTATTTTGGTAAAATGTACAATCAGGTTTGTATGTTGCATATACAAGGCCCTTTGTATGTTGGGCCATTGTGTATGCAGTGTCCTTTGTATATCAGGTTGCATATACAAGGTTAAAACATACAAGGTCGCCCATATACAAAGTCCTTTGTATATCGGGTCCTTGTGTTAGTCGAAAAATAGGTTGTCGAGTTTTCAAAATCATCGGGTTGCATATACAAGGTTGTTTCTATGCTTTTATACTTGTATGTATTTACTAATGTTTTATTTGTACATGCAGGCCGCGGACTCGAAACAGATTAAAATCAAGATAGTGCAATGTATCTTAACTTAATGTATATCTGATATACATTGCATTATATGCAAGGTGGACCCAACGCAGTTAAAAGTTGAAGTGAATGTTTGGTTAAATCCGCCGGTTGTCTATTTGGCATTTGTATGTTTATATATACAAGCAAAACATACATTGCAAGATGCAAGGCCCACATGCAAGTCGCGGACCCGAGAAGAAAGTTAAATACGGTGAGGTCGTTGTATGTTTGTGCTTTATAAATATCTTACATACAAAGTTGAGATGCATTAGTTATATACAAGTCGCGGATCCAAGGTCGTTATGAAAAGAAGTTAAGTGCTTGTACATTCTGCACTTTGTATGTATGTTTTGAAATATACATTGCTTGATACATACAAGCACCGGAATCCAAAGAAGTTTCAAATCCAATATATGCAATGTGTCACAGCTCAATGTATATCAAAGGTGATACATTGCACTTTATACATCGCGGATTTGACAGGTAAGTACACTGTGGTTAATGAAGAGGTTGGAGTCCAAATGGACATACAAGAGTCTTTGTATGTATCTTTGGCAAAGTATACAAAGAGCAGATGTAAATGGAAAATTAAATACAGTGAATTTCCTGTATGTTTAAGTGCTTGTATATTGCTCAAGATACAAAAAGAAATAAAGGCATCGGAGAGATATAAGCGATCGATGGAAGATTTTCAGCTCGCTCCGACCGAAGAGACTCACTCGGATAAAGAAGATACATACAATGATGAAGAGTTCATATCGGCCAGAGGTAATACCATCAGTGGAAAGTTTATGGGTCACCCCGATTGAAGCTTCCCACTGATGAGAAAGATGACTAGGCTAATAAAGAGTTCGTATCAGCCAAAAAGATACGATCGGTATGAAATCATTTGATCAACTCGACTGAAGAGAGTTACACCGAGAATGAAGACATATAGAACACAAATACTGCAATTCAAGGCCAAGGTTTTGGGTGCATTCATTACTATAATTAATGCCCATCTAACATTCTGACAAGGTATAAATTTGATGAGGTCGGCGTGCATTTTATAATCTACTTTTTGTCTGTTTGTAGGTTTGTAGGTATATAGAAGGTGAAACTTAATGGCGATGACATTTGGAAGGGCAGATGAAATCACTGAAGAAGTGAAAGGAGATAAGGATGGTGATGAGAGGTAATATGCAGGTGAAACTTAATGGCAATGACATCAAAAAGGGAGGAATGGATTACAACAAAAGTAGCAGAAGATATTTTGAGGTAGTTAGGGTTTCCAAAGGGTGTCTTTACGCTTAGTATGAATATGCTGCTCAGATATTTTGGCAGGATTTTGTTTTCCACCGTTTGATGCTGCACTTGATGGATGCAGATCGTTGATTAATTAGGGTTTTTTTTGGAACCGTATTAGGGATACTCAAATCTATATATTGAGCCCCTTTACTCTATAATAGGCTACATACACACACAGGGGATAGAGATAGACAACTGAAGGTCACTCAATAAAAAAATCTGACCAAAATAATTTTATAGGAGATCAGATTACTGAGACTAATGAGGACTGAATTATTGAAATGTCAAGGTTCTTTCTTCAGATCATTGTAAATATATATTTTTTTAAAGCATAGTGAATGGAGATGAAACTTTAGATTACATCTTGATTGTAAACTTTACGTAATCTTCAAGTTGATTTCTAGATATGTAAGGGTGAATCTTGTGTTCAAATAGAAGCACCTTCATTTTATTACATGTTGTCAACTTTTCCTTTGAAGATTTGCACTAGATCATGCAGATTTGTAGAATGTCCTGGTGAAGTATGATTCTAGTTTTCTTCTCTTCGTTGTTGTATCGGAACATGTATGTGGATCAGTGATCTCAATCAAGTAATTTTGGGAATCTCATTTCTTTAAACCCTATCTTTTGTTATTTATTTTTCTTAATTTCATTGAAATCACTTCCATAACTACAAATCATGATAAATAATAAGCAGAACAGAGAAATATGCTAACATCCTATAGATAACTGAATATCATTAGCATATTTGAACTAAATGCATGTAGTGTTGAAAATATCATGCAAAGAATTGCAATAATGGTAGAAATCATGCAAATATCACCCTGTAGACACATTATTTGAAGAAATATACTATGTAGAATAGCAATAACCTCTCTGTGAAATACATTTACAGGAAACAAAATCTATTGATGAACAAATGTAAGGCCCCTTGAAAGGAAAAACAACAACACACATCGACCACTGAGTAACATCAGTAGATTATGAACTAATCAACAGAGACTTGGGATCATGAATTCTTTGAATTCATCATATCTTTCAAGATAAATAAAGGTTGTTGTGTAACTTTTATTTCATGTTTGTTTGTGAGTAACATCACCATCAATAGTATTTCACCTATTTTCAACATTACAAATCTTTATCAGTATCATGAAGCAGAGTTCAGAGATAGCATAGATGAAGACTTGAAGAAGTAGTTACCACAACAAGCACCGAAACAAATTGAAGACATTTTGGATAGTAGAATTGGACACAGCACTAGAGGAAGACAATAGAAAGAATACCTTGTGAAGTGGAAAGACAGACCGAAAGAAGATTCATCTTGGATTTCTCAGGCTAAGGTGGACCGTCTTGGTTATCCCCTAGCCCCAGCAAAGTGAGGGACTCACTTTTTTCAATAACCCTGGATGTCTAATGCAGGAGCATCCCTGGTTCAAGAGAAATCTTATATCAACCAAAAAAAATATTTGCATTTTAGTTTGTTTGCATTTTATTCTTTCATTTTTTAGTTCAATTCAAGAAGTTTAGTCAGTAGTAGTTCTCAGCTTGTGGTCCAATTTTCGTATTTCACATCTTATAGATGTGGACTTAGCATCTACATTCATTCATCTACAACATATCAAGAATTTAGAGCATTTGAATCAATTTTTGGCAAGATATCACTATCAGAAGTTGATTGTTTTCTCGGAGCAGAGCATTCTAATAGTTTTTGATAATTAGTTGAAGAAGAAGGCTTGTGTATCATTCCTTGACTTGTGGATCTCACTGACACATCATTCAATGTTATGTGGTTCATGCATCACCTTCCCCAAGGGTCTGCATGTTCCATTCATTTGAGGAAGTGTTATATACATTTAGGTCTGACCTATCTGCGAACACGTTACAACTCTTCATTGGAGTTTGTGACCTTCCTTGGTCAACGTGGAGGAATCTGTTGGTTTGGAAATGATATATATTGATGTAATAGATCCTTAGGAAAGTAGCTATACACATAAGAAAGATTTGATAGCTTAGATTTTGTCCATAGGAGCTTCAAAGCTTTATCTTGTGCATGTATGTAATCAAGCCTATGAGCCCTAATTGTAAGCCCGCATGTTGCTGGTTGATCTCTATTTGAATTCTATGATACACTAAATGACTAAATCTACATTTTCTTTATTTATTTGATTTGTTTCCATTGTGTTTACTCTTGCTGCATGGTCTGAATAGTTCTTTCTATGAACCCTCCTACCATGACTATTCCAAGAATATAATTGTTCCCATATAAATAGATCCAGGTAGTCCAGTGGTGGATGTCAAAATTAATGGGGATTAAGAATACTCTGATAGATTTAGGTGCTACAATTAGTGTAATGACTAAGGAGACAATGCAGACACTCCAGTTGAGCAACCTTAGGCCTACTCAAATGGTCTTACAATTAGCTGATAGGTCTACAGTCAAACCTGAAGGAGTCATTGAGGATTTGATCATTGCATTAGATTCTTGCGAATACCATGCTGATTTCATAGTCCCACAGCCAAAGGTTAATCTTGTTGCTTATCCTCTTATAGTAGGAAGACCATGGCTTGCCACAACAGATGCATTTATAGGTTGTAGGTCTGGTAACATGATCATATCTAATGGGATTGTGACCAATAAATTAGTTCTATACCCACTAACCCAACCATATCATGAGCTTGAGAAGACTATTTGGCCTACCCTGGAAGATGAGGACAACTATTCCATGCAAACCTTGATGAATATTGAACACAACCCCTTACTGGTTATTCAAGATGAAGATGAGTTGATTGTTCACATTGTACAAATTGACTGTGAAAAGCATCCATAGTAGCAAGATTGTTTATCTTGCTTACAAGATCCCTTAGGAAGCATAATACCTACTAGTTCCTTAGAGAAAGTATCTCAAATATTTCATACTTTGTTACCCTAGCAATGCTTACCAGTAATACCTATCCTTGATTTGTCCTCTATACAAGAAATGTCTAAGCCATTAGAAATCAAGCCAGGAAAAGTGTTGATTGTTAATAATGCATTGACTGATGAGCAGCAAGAATCCTTGCATGCAGTATTACAAACCCACTCAACAATGTTTGCATGGGACTACAGTGACATGAAGGGCATAAATCTTGCTTTGTGTGTGCATAAAATGTGCATTGATGATGACCACAGACCTATAAGACAGCAGCAGAGATGCATGAATCCTACTCTCAGAGAGATAGTGAAAGTAGAACTTCAAAAGCTTTTAGATACAGGGTTTATATACCCCATTTTAGACAGTAAATGGGTTTCACTGTTGGTCATAGTTCCCAAGAATGGTGACAAATGGAGAGTTTGTGTTGATTATAGAGAACTAAATGCTGCCACTAGGAAATATCACTTTCCATTGCCCTTCATTGATCAAGTTCTTGACTCTTTAGCAAGTAAGAAATATTTCTCATTTCTTGATGGTTTTAGTGGCTATAACCAAATCAAGATTGCACTAGAAGATCAATATAAGACAACATTTACATGCCCTTGGGGGACCTATGCATATTCTATCTTGCCTTTTGGTCTGTGCAACGCTTCAGCCACATTTCAAAGAGCAGTCCTTAGTATTTTCTCTGATTTTGCCCATGACAGCATGGAAATTTATATGGATGACTTCACCACATATGGTGAAACATATGATGAAGCTTTACAAAACTAGGAGAAAGTTTTGAAGAGATGTGCAAAGCACAATCTCTCTTTGAACAATGAAAAGTGTTTTATGATGATGACATAGGGAATAGTTTTGGGACATTTTATCTCAAGTGTAGGTATACAAGTTAACCCAAAGAAGATTGAAATTATATCTACCCTACCTATTCCATGGAGACAAAAGGATGTAAGGAGATTCCTTGGACATGCAGGTTATTACAGGAGGTTTATTCAGGATTTCAGCAAAATTGTTGCACCTCTGTTTACTCTGTTGACAAAGGATAGTGAATTCGAATAGACACCAAACTATCAAAATTCCTTTGAAAAGCTAAAAGCATCCTTGACACAGGCTCCAATTCTTAGAGGTCCAAATTAGACACTACATTTTCACATCCACATAGATGCATCAGACTTTGCCATTGGAGCAGTCCTAGGCCAGCAAGAAGGAACTAAGGAGTATGCAATATACTATGTAAGTAAAAACCTACAGGGAGTTGAGTTGAACTACACTGTGACAAAAAGAAATGTTGGCAGTTGTTTATGCCATTAACAAATTCAGACACTAGATTACTGTTTATAAAGTGTTCATACATACAGATCATACAACAATTAGATATTTGATGAATAAGCCAATAGTGGGTGGCAAACTTGTCAGATGGTTGTTGTTACTATGAGAATTTGACATAACAATTGTTGACAAACCAGGGAAAGCTAATGTAGTTACTGATTTTCTGTCTAGAGTGCCCACACAATCATCAAAAGGAGTGGTTGATGACTCTTTTCATGATGAGCATCTATTTGCTCTAACTATACACACTCCATGGTATGCAGACATAGCTAATTATTTGGTTTTAGGGTAGATTCCAGGTTACTTTTCTCCAAGGGAGAAGAGACAGCTAGTTCATAAATTATTTCCTTATTCTTGGATTTTTGGATTCCTATTTTACACTGGCCTAGATAACATTATGAGAAGATGTATCATAGAGGATGAGGTGTTCGATATATTGAAGGCATGTCATGATGAACCCTATGGTGGACATTTTGTAGTGAAAAGGATAGCCTTCAAAATACTGACAATGGGATATTACTGGCCAACACTTCATAAAGATGTTGTCAAGTATATTAGAAGATGTCATCAGTGTCAAAGGATGGGGAGACCCACAAGAAGTGATGAAATGCTTTTGCAACCACAAATCTCATTAGCCCCTTTTGATAAGTGGGGACTAGATTTTGTTGGTCGAATCTCTCCTACTTCAAACAACAAGGAATATATACTGGTATGTACTGATTACTTAACCAAATGGGTGGAAGGTAAAGCCTTGCAGTTTACTAGAGATGGCAATGTGGCAAAATTTTTGTATGAGGAACTCTTCACTAGATATGGTGTACTAAGGGAAATAGTGACTGATCAAGGCCCACAATTCACATCAAATTTAATCACCAGACTGGTAGAGGAATATCAGATTAGACACGAGAAGTCCACTCCCTACCATCCTCAGGCTAATGGTCAGGTTGAAGTCACAAATAGAGAAATTGAGAACATATTGACAAAGACAGTGCAACTTCATAGAAGAGATTGGGTTTCTAGGTTACCAAAAGTTGTTTGGGCATATAGAACTACCTGGAAGAAAACTATAGGGTTTACTCCTTATGAATTGGTCTATGGCAAGATAGCAGTCCTACCTATAAAATTTGAATACAAAACTCTAAGGATAGTAGTAGAATTAGGGATGGATTTGACAGAAGCTCAAAAGGACAGACTACAACATTTGAATTCTCTTGATGAAATTAGATTAAAAGCCATCCACCACACAGAGGTTATACAGAAATAAAGAATTAAATGGCATGACTAGTATATCAAGACTAAGGAATTCACTACTAGTGATTGGTCATTTATCTATGATTCAAGATACAAAGACTTCAAGGGCAAATTACAATCTCGATGGTTGGCACCATATGAGATTAAACAAGTATTCAATAATGGTATAGTCCAATTACAAACTATTGATGAAGTCTGATTTTCATTATTAGTAAATGGACACAGGCTGAAATTGTATAAGAAACCACTACAAAAGGATGATTTTCTTTTCTCTCTAGCCACTTAGTATGGTACTCCTATCACTCCTGATGAAGGTTTTATGATACCCACTATTACACCATCAGAAGATGATCCACCAATCTTGTCTAGTGATGTAGAGGTTGAGTTGCAATACTCAACCCCTGTCGCTGAGACTTAATTTTGCATGCTTTATAATTGACATGCACACACAACACACTATCCAAGATGACCACAGTCAACTCCAAAGGGACCTATTTTTCACTTTTAGTTGGGACTTGACATATTGCATCGATAACTATTCAGTCAGGACCTTTGCTGGAGGCACCTGTAGCAACTCTCGTCTGCAAATATCTTCACTACTTTGGCATACAGTACACCATTTTTCCTGCTCATTTCAAATCATCTACACATTGCTTCATTCATTATGCAATAACTATAATGCTACTACAAAGGTGTCAACTGAAGCTAGTGAGTTGTTCATTTCCACATTGCGAGCTGTCACATCAAATCAACTCTGTAGTACACGCCACCTTACCATTCATCCGCATGCATGTCATCTTGCTTGTACCAAATAAAATATGGAGTATGTGTTCTCAAATTTTGAGGTGCGTTGGTCATTTATTCCATAACGTGTGTATATAAGGTAACTTTCAATGATTAAACTTAGGTTTCTTTTTATATTCATTATTATTTTTTATTTATTTCATGCATGCAAAAATGTTTATCACCATTCCAATTAATAATTCCTCTTCCTTGCATATCACTTGCCACGTAAAGTGAGGTCACTTCATAGTTTAGTTGGGGGGAGGGGTTTTTTAGTTTTCACCATTTTTCCTATCTTTGTTTTTTTTGTGATACCTTCCTATGCTATTTTCTAAAAAAATTAACCTTCCCTATTTCACCAAAATATGAATTTGTTACCCTGAGAAAGTTGCATTGGGAAGAAAAGAAAAGGGCAGTGAATTGTAGGTTCATTCTCTTAAAGGTGGTAGAATTGGAGTTTAGTAGAAATTGAGAAATTGAGACTTCAAGAGATTGTAGAATACAGATATAATGGGGGGTGATGCAGTACGACGAGAGCCATCTGGACATAAAGAAATATTAGAGGATGTGTTAGTGCTACCACTTTTTACCAGAGTAGGATGGTTGGACTACATTTTGAAATTGACAGAATATGATAATGAAATGGCAAAGGAATTTGCAGCCACACTACAGTATGATGAGGCAATGGTTAGGGGATTGATTGTAGATGCTTCTGAGATGGCCATTTCCCAAGTCATAGGTTTGCCGTGCATAGGGTTCGAGTATCCATCTCATGTTGATACAACCATAGCGAGGGAAGAATTCTGCAAGAGAGGAGAGCATTTGGACTCAATGACACAAGGTACAAAAAGATTATCCCTTCCATTTTTCTAGGCAAAATGAGCTTCATACATCATTAAATACATTACCTGTGATGGCCAGCATAATTTGTTGTATACTGTACATTTTAAGTTACTTAATCATCTACGCCATGATAAGCTAGTCAACATCCCCAATATGTTGAAAAGGATGGCATGTGAATACCAGAAGAAGCAAGAAGACACAACATTGTCCCACCATTTTTTAGTAACCTTATTGATAAAGAGGAGCCTAAGAATTAAACACCCACAAGTTGATTGGGAAGATTTTAAACAATGTGTAGATATCACAACACTGTTAGAAGAACCTGAAGTAGAGAATGAACCCCAGTATGAGTCTAAACCTGAAATTGAGCCTGAGCAAGAGGGGCTGCAAGAGGACAACACTCTAGAGGATAGGCCAGTAAAAGCAGAGGAACCCTCATCTTCTAAACCTAAACCTATGAGAGGCACTGATTCAACACCTATTAAGAAAAAGAGAAACAAGAAAAGTGTTGAGAAGCCTAAAAGCATTGAAAAGGGAGAAGATGCAAGGGGAAAAAAGAGGAAGAGGAGTAAAAAGAAAAAGAAAAATGAAGTCAAATAGGAGACTTCTACTCCCAGGCAATCAGGAAGGTTAAAGAGGCAGAGTGTGAAGGAAGGAACTATTAAAGAATAGGGGTAGGAAAAAGGTGAAGGAAAATAACATCATGATCCAACACTAGTGAATTTAGATTCAGATAAAGGAGGAATTGCCTCTGAAGATGTCCCTGCTGATGTTCCTGAGGATGTCTCTACTAATGCTTGTGAAAATGTTAATGTATCTGCTAAAAAGAGAAGGTATGTTTCTTCCACTTCTAATTCTAATTCAGAGGATCAGTTTATTGCAAGGAAAATGGGAAAGTCACTTCCTAGCAGTTCTTCTAAGGAAGTTTTTGTTTTAACTAGGAATGATAATGATGAAGGTCTGAATTTTGAGAAAGAAAAAGAATTGTTGGAGGATAGAAACATAAGAAAAGAACTGCAAGAAGATCTTGATAGAATACAACACTTGGAAGAGCAGGTGAAAGGATATGAAGAGAAGGACAAAGAAAAGGAGAAAAGAATACAAGAGTTGGAGGAGAGGATTCAGACCTATGGCTGTGGAACTAATTTAGATTTGTTAGCATAGATGGTTGTAAGTAAAACAAATGCTAAAGAAAATGAGGTACTCACTCCACAACCTTCTATAACAAGAACTCTAGTATACCACACTAATTTGTCTTTAGGTTTTGAATTAATGAAACTCACTCATGAATCCAAACAAGAAAAGGAAAACTAGGAGAAGGAAAAAGAGAATCTCAATGCATTAATAGAAGATAAGAATTGGTGATAAAAAGGTTAGAGGATAAGCTGACAGAGGTAATTGACAAGGCCATATAGATCATTGGGTGTAGACCTCCACCAAGGGTATATGCATTGTTTTTGAAAGAAAAGCTTCTTAGTTTTTAGTTTAATAGGTTCATTAATAATCAACTTGTTTTACATTCAAGGCATATTTTCTACAGCCATTTTAAGGAATTCAGTTTAGAGGAGCAAGACCAATTGTGTGAATATTGTTTACATAATTACTTAATAGAAGAGGACACAGAATGGATCCCTTCAATGTATGTTGGGGATTTGTAGGTTAGGGCACTATTATCATACCTCAAGAATGAAAATCTCAGAGGGGAATTGATGGATAAGTATGAGGAACAAGAGAAAATAGTGTCACTACAGGTCAGAAGGGAAGCACTAAATCCTAATGTAATCCTCACCCAATGGTAACACTCATCTCACACAAGGGTCCAAGAAAATCAGCAGATCATAGGAGGATACAACAGTTAGCAAGGCCAATGCTTCAAAATTGTCTAAGGTATGTGCAAGGTAGATGGAATAGTTTTACTCCAGCACTGCAGAGGAAAGAGCCTCATTCTTTTCATAATTTTATGAATATGTTGAGAGACTGCACAAGTATATCTAGATTTTAGAGAAAATAGAAGTGGGATGGCTTCCACTTACTTTTCATCCTCCTATTCTCCTTTATCTAGTACCACACTGGACAGGGGAAAAGGGTGATGAATGTAGGAATGCAGAATCAGTCAAATTGGATAGGCTTACTTGTTACAATAGTTTTTATCTCAAGAAGAGTTCAAGAGTTAGAGAAATAATAGCCCTGAGGCAGATTACTTTGCACTACAATC
Source organism: Cunninghamia lanceolata (assembly GCA_027924645.1). Taxonomy (NCBI): domain Eukaryota; kingdom Viridiplantae; phylum Streptophyta; class Pinopsida; order Cupressales; family Cupressaceae; genus Cunninghamia; species Cunninghamia lanceolata. The sequence continues at coordinate 4,557,231 of BSBN01000523.1, read as the reverse complement.
TTCTCCCCTAGGTGTTCAATTCAATGATTTTTCTTCAGGACAAGCAAAAGGCTAAGTTGGGGGCAATGATGGGCTGAAATATTGACCTCTTTTTATGTTGTTTTTATATGCTTTTAGAACTTTTCCATATGATCCTCCAGACACTTTACCAACATCACCATCATTATATGTTTTCTTTTTATATACTTTGTAGGACTTTGAACCTATGTATATTAATATGGAATATGGTGATGATATTATCAATTAAATGATTTAAATATGAGTATGCATGCAATATAGATAGAATCCTATGGTTTAGTCATGAAGGTTATTTGTGTGCATATGTTTTGTGAATTAACCCATGTTGGTGCTAAATATAATTTTGGTGCCAAAAAGGGGAAAATCAGCACTATATCATTGATTTGCAAAAAATGTGAGTTTGACACTCACATTTTGTGGATGCAGGTTGATGGGGGGATTGTGGCTTCACAGGAGTAGTGGTTCCCATAGTTATGCAGCTGGTAGATGGTTTTGACCCAACTACACTCACTCAACTAGGTAGATTAGGTTTGTGGACAATGGCAGAGATGCCCATTATAGGCACACAGGGCAATGATGACGGCCCTAGTGGAGGGATGGTACCCCGAGACATGCGCCTTCCTCCTTGCCACAGGTGAGATTGCCATCACCTTGGAGGACATTTATCACATTCTGAGGTTGCCCATTCACAAAGCACGAGTGACTTATGATACTGGCAGAGGATAAGCAGCGTTGGAAAGAGCTTTTGCCCCAGGCCACCCAGTGTTGACACAGGATCATCAAGAGATGAGTTATGGTCAGACATTGGCAATGGTGGTAGATCAATTTGTTGCAAGTATGAGGTTAACCAGTGTTGTCATTGATGTCAACATACTCATATTGCATTGATAAGAAGGTTTGGATGAGCTGTGTGTTGAGGATATTGAGAAAAGTAGTCTCAATCAGGAATAGTGAAGAACAGTGATAAGAAGAAGGCAAATGTACTCAATAGGTTGAGAATTGAAGGATGCAGATTAAAAGGTTTGTAGATATGAGTCTTCAGATGATCTATTTAATATTTCAGAGGTCCGCATGAAGATATGAAAAAGTTGTGATCGGTCAAGTAGAACTAGTTCTGGGAGTTGTTCCAGAGTGACAGAGTGTTACAAAAAGGTCCAGTGAGATCCGGAGGAGTATTGTCAGACTCTGCGGATTGGAAGGAGTGTTTGGGATGTCCTTGTGATGTGTCATCTCAACTTGTACAAAGTTTGGAGGTCCGAAAGAACCTGTTTTAGTTTGATAGTCACGACAGACTGTGTTCTTGAAGTTTCAGATGAAGAGGAGAAGAGATTCCTATGAGTAGAGGAAGTGCAGATGTACTTGGTCAATCAGGCAAGCTTGTGAAGGTTCTTGGATCATGTTGAGGTTATGTTGTCAGTCTGCATTGGTGGTAGAGCCCAGAATTGAAGATATTCTTCCGGATGAAGTTCTTGTTCAGACTAGCCGACCGGATGAGTTGTTCATCTTGTGAATGTTCTTGTGGTGGCTGACCAGATGTATTAATCATTTTGTGAATGTCCTTATGGTTGATTGCCGACTTAGATGATTGTTCCTAAGTCGATGTCTTGTATAAATAAAGGTTTGTGAGTTCATTTCAAAGGGTGTTAAGCAGCGGATGAGTGTGGTATAGCGAAAGTATCTCAGGCTTAAATGGAACTGATCTAGACATGGTAAAGATGTCAATCTCTAGTTCAATTTTGTGATTCTTATCACTTTGTAGACAGTGTGTCTCTTGTAGGCAGTGTGCCTCTTTGTGAGTAGTGTGCTCGAGAAGTGAGCCCTAATTGGCATGTGACATTCATTTTTCTTATTCTTCTAACAGAGAATAATCCTTGGGTTAATCACCCTGTGGTTTTTCCCTTAACTGGGTTTTCCATGTCAAAATCTTGGTGTCCAATGTGTTGATGTTTATCTGCTCTTGTGTTTATGCATTATGTTTTCATCGATGGTTAATTGATATGCTATTAACTAACAAAGAAGAATCAAGTGTTTGAAGTAGAAGCAAGTTTTTGTACAACTGATTCACCCCCCCTCTTAGTTGTGTGCCCTAGATCTAACAATTGGTATCAGAGCCAGGTTCCTCTAAAAGGAGCTTAACTACTTGAGGAGATCTAGGATTTCGTCATACAAGAAGGATAGTCTGAAGTTTGATGGAACCAACTTCACTCTCTGGAAAGGTCGCATGAAATGTCATTTGGAGTGTATGGGAAAAGTATACTTGACCATGGTCTCAAAACCATATGTTCCTCCACAGGGTGGTTCGACAACTTTAAATGAAATCGCAGATGCTGAAAACAATCTGTGGACCAAGGAAGCTCTTCTAAGTGCATTGAATGACTCAGATCTCTCAAATGTTATTGACCTACCAACTGCATATGAGATCTGGACTAAACTGGAACTTTTGTATGAAGGAGATGAGTTTGTCAAGAGTGCAACATTGCAAAGTCTGAAAGGGAAATTTGAAAGATTGAAGATGAGAGATGATGAAAATATCACTACCTTTATGCCAAGAGTGAATGAGCTAGTGTGTGGAATCAGGAATGCTGGTGGAGTTCTGGATGAAAATGAAATTGTTTGCAAAATTCTCAGATCCCTTCCTGCTACCTACAAAATAAAGGTTGCTGCCATTGATGAATTTAGAGCCCATACAACTGTCACAAGAGAGCAACTGGCTAGCAAACTAGCTGAATTTGAAATGACTGAGTTTGGAGATGATCCCCCCAAGACTGAATCTGCATTCAAAGCCAGTGCCTATGTGAAAGGCAAACAAAGATTTGATCCGGGAGAGAACTCTTCAAGGAAGCTATCATGGTATGATCAAGCAAGGAAAGACTTGGAAGAGGAAGAAGTAGAAATAGCTCAACTTGAAGCCCTCATGGTGCAGGAGCACCCCTACAAGACAGGATATAGGTTCATTGTCCGCATGACAGGACATTAGTCTATTTTTTAGTATGTTTGACTTCATAATGTAATAAGGTCCATTGGACCAATGCATATGTATTAGATCAGCCTAGGAGAGTGTGCAGGCAGTTAGAGCTCGTGATCAGGTTGTCTGAGCTGTCTTCTCCCAGCCGCTTGGAAGCTCCCAAGCGCTGGGAATCGAGTTGGTAGTACTCGTAGGATATTGCTATAAATAACTCAGATCAGTTAGGGTTTGAGATAATATCATATTAGAGAGTAGTAGTTATGTTATGTTGTACTGGTGATTGGAGAGAGTAGTAGTTATGTTATGTTGTACTGGTGATTGAGTGAGATCCAGAGATCAGTCCAGACATTGTGAAACATTGTTGTTCGATAGTATTGTAGAAACAGGACATTTGTGTTTCATCTAAATAAGATCTCATCAATTGCATTATCTGGTTTATCAGCTGTTTATGTTTTGATTTCTGTTCTGATTACAGGTTAATGGATACTTTCAACCCTTCCACCGGTTGATTCTGTGAATCGATGGAATGGTCATGCATGTTAGTTTAGGTTGTATTTTAGTTTTCTGTTTATGCATTTCATTGTGTGGGAGATCGATTGGTAGCATGTTGTGAATCAACCTAGCATCCTCATGTGCTAGGATTTAGGAAGATAAACTGTTAAGTTTTGATCTGAAGGTGATCCGGCCTGATCATCATGTTTTCTTTGTAAAATTGTGCGGTTCTGTGAGTTTGCATGCAGCTGACGGATATACAGGGATCTGCATGTGCTTTTCCAGACGGAGTGAATCGCATCGACATCTGTGAGTATATCGCTATCCAGATCAGGTTATGAAGCTGACGAAGACTGTATGTTTTGAATGCATCAGGGTGATATAGGTTGGATATATACTTAGTGTGTATATCATCGTCAGATCATCTTTCGTGTGTATCCATCATCCGCATGTCGCTATCGCATGCAGGAGTGAAAGTTCACTTTTTGGCTAAGGACCGGAAAGGTCATCATCAGGATATTGAAAAGATCACCGGATATTCATTATCATGTTGCGGAGGATATAAGTGTCTTCTATCCTATTGACATCATCATCAGGTGCATTGACATCATCATCAGGTGCAAGTGACGTCATCGTCATCAGGATATTGCGAATATCACCCTATGCAAGTTTATCCTGCTGTCGCTAAGTGTTTTGGCATCGGCGTAAGTCATCAGCACAAAGTTGGTTAACATCATCAGGATGTTTCAATATGACCGGATAAGTCATATCCTGATGCTGCTTGTTTAAGTGGTCAGATATCAGGGTGACGTAAGCATCGAAGGAAAGGTGCTTGAAGCTGTCGTCATCAGGATATATGGGAGGAATCGGATATTTTATATCCTGCTGATGAAGGTGATGTCGAACATCATGATGATGAAGATAGAGTTTGGCGGTATGATGAACAGTGAACATCAGGAGGATGTTTGCACTTGCTGGATGTGATGATGCTGCTGACAAGCGAAAGGCGAAAGGCGATAAGGAAGTGAACAGTAGTTAGTAGGAGGATATGATGATGATGATAAGCTGATAGGTATTACATACTGCATGTCCAGGATTTTAACATGCTAGTAGATTAATGACTCCTCCTTCCCATTTGTAAGCTTCTGTTGTGTTTCCTCTGCATCATAGTGGTATCAGAGCAAAGGAAGGATCTTCTGGAAAAGATCAGGATATAGCAGGATGTTAGGTGAAGAAGGAACATCTGAGATTCCGGCAAGGATGACCAACGTTGAGTTGGCAGTTCTGGTAAAGAAATAGATTGCAGAGAGCAAGGCCGTGAAGGCTCAGAATCAGGAATTGAAGGATGAGTTAGAGAAGTTGAGGAACAGAGCAGGTTCTGGTAGAGAAGAAGATAGGGAAGAAGAAGAGATCCCTAGTTGGAACGAGGAGGTCGTTCCTGCAGACCAGAGACCACTGTTGAACGCCCTCAAGGCCATGGAGAGGAGAACCATGAATGTGAAATTAGATTTGCCAGTGTTTACAGGAAAGATGGAACCTGATTCAGTGATGGAGTGGATAGACTCCTTGAACAATTTCTTTGAAATAGAGGAGATACCAGAACAACAGAGGGTGAAAATAGCCCAGTCAAAAATGAAAGAAGCTGCCTTGACATGGTGGAATTTCGTCCAAGATGATAGAGTATAGGAAGGAAAGCGTAGAGTCACTACATGGAAGAAAATGATGGCATTAGTAAAGGAAGCTTATGTCCCATTGGATTACAGTATCCAATTACACAAGAGGAAGCAAAACCTGAAGCAGAAGGAGCTAGATGTCAGCTCATATACAGAAGAATTCATGAAACTTTGTATGAAAACAAAGGTAAAGGAAAGTGAAGAAGAGAAGGTAGCCAGATACCTTAATGGATTGAGGTTCAACATTCAGGAAGATTTAAGTCTGCATAATCCAGATACAGTTCAGAAATGCTTTCAGTTGGCATTGAAAGTGGAAGAGAAGTTAAAGAGAAAACAAGAACAACACAATAGAGGAAGAGGAAGACAACAAAGGGGTGGAAGAGCTCCTTTTAGAGGTAGAGGACATGGACATGGATATCAAGGAGAATCCAGTCATGACAATAGTAAGGGAAACAATACTCAGAACCAGAGGGAAAATTATAGTCAGCAAGGAAACTTCAGAGGTAGAAGACCTTTCAGAGGAAGATCCCAGGGCAGAGGATCCATCAGATGTTATAACTGTAACAAAGAAGGCCATATAGCCAGCAGATGTCCAGAAAAGGCCACAAGCTCAACAGGAGAAAGGAGAACAAATCTGATCCAAGAACCTGATAATCAAAGTATGACAAGCTCTAATGATTTTCAGAGTGTGAATGCTCCTGATAATTATGGATACCCAGAAAGTGGAGAGTCTCTAATGATGAGAAGAATAGTGACTACCATGAAGGTACCTGACAAAGAATCCCCTCAAAGAAAGTCTCTTTTCAGGACTATTTGCAAAGCAGGAGGTAAGGCATGTAAAGTTTTGATTGATTCTGGTTCTACTGAAAATTTTGTGTCTGAAGAAATGGTGACAAAGCTTAAGCTTAGGAGATTGCCTCACCCATCCCCATATAAAGTCTCATGGCTTACCCAAGGTCAGTAGACAACTGTAGAAGAGTAGGCTTGGGTAGAATTTCAGATTGGAGCATATAAGGATAAGTTGTTGTTTGACATTACCACGATGGATGCTTGCAATCTTTTATTTGGTAGACCATGGCAGTATGATTTGAAGGCACAACATGATGGTGTTAGAAACACCTATACAATCACTAAAGATGGTAAGGATATAAAGTTACTACCATTGACGGAGAAGGAGGAGAAATCTAAAGGAAAAGAGGTGAAGGTAATGCTGATGGAAGGTAAACAGTTCATGAAAGAAGTAGCAACAGAAGGTGCAGTTGCATATGCCCTAATCCCATGTATGAGGGTGAATAAAGAACAGCAGCAAGAAGTCAAGGAAGAGAAGAAGCAAAGGTTCATAGACCCAGCTATCCAAGAGCTATTGGATAAGTACAAAGGTATCATCTCAGAAGGAATGCCAAGATCCCTACCACCTGTTAGGGATATTAGTCACTGCATAGACTTAATTCCAGGGTCAACACTTCCAAACAAAGCAGCCTATAAACTAACTCCAGAACAGAATGCAGAAGTAGCCAGACAAATTGAAGAATTATTGGATTCAGTTCTGATTGGGAAAAGTTTAAGTCCATGTGCAGTACCAGCTGTACTAGCACCAAAGAAGGAAGGTACTTGGAGGCTTTGCACAGATTCCAGAGCTATTAACAAGATCATAATCAGGTATAGGTTTCCAATCCCTAGGATAGAGGATTTACTTGACTGTTTGGGAGGTGCTAAGTATTTTACAAAAATAGATCTAAAGAGTGGATATCATCAGATCAAGATTAGGCCAGGAGATGAATGGAAAACAGCATTCAAAACTAATGAAGGGTTATATGAGTGGAAGGTTATGCCTTTTGGTTTATCTAATGCACCTAGTACTTTTATGAGGTTGATGAATGAGGTTTTGAAAGAGTTCATTGGTAAGTTTGTCATAGTATATCTAGATGACATTCTGATTTTCAGCAACACAAAAGAAGAACATCTCAGACACATAGATTTGGTTCTTAAGAGGTTACATGAAGAGCAGCTGATGATAAATTTAGACAAGTGTTTGTTCATGCAAGAGGAGATCACATATTTGGGTTTTGTCATTTCACAAGGAAAGTTACAAATGGATAAGGAGAAGGTAAGTGCCATATTGTCTTGGCCAACCCCAAAGACTATGAATGATGTCAGAAGTTTCCATGGGTTAGCAACCTTCTACATGAAGTTTATAAGAGGGTTTAGTCATATTTGTGCACCCATGCTTGATACCATCAAAGGAGGACAGAAGTGCAGATTTGTTTGGACTCAAAGAGCAGATGATTCTTTGGAAACATTGAAGAAGAAGGTGGCACAGCAGCCAGTCCTTGCACTTCCAGACTTTAACAAAATCTTTCAGGTGGAATGTGATGCCAGTCACATGGCCATTGGAGCAGTACTCAGCCAAGAAGGTAGACCTATTGCATTTTTCAGTGAGAAGCTCAATGATGCTAAAAAGAGGTATTCCTCATATGATTTGGAAATGTATGCTTTAGTCCAGTCACTCAAGAAATGGAGGCATTACTTGATGCCAAAGGAATTCATAGTATTCACAGATAACCAGGCTCTGAGTTTCATAAACAGCCAGGAAAAGCTGAACCACAGACACATGAAATGGGTAGAAACCTTACAAGCGTTTACTTTTACATTGAAGCATAAGAAAGGAGTCAAGAATAAAGTTGCAGATGCTTTGAGCAGGAGAGTTCTAACAGTCAACCAGATTCAGTTAGAAAGTGTTGGCATTGATTCATTAAAGACCATGTATGAGACTGATGAAGATTTTGGGGAGATATATCATGTATGTACTTCTTTTGGAGAGAAATATCATGCTGAATTCTCTGAATTTTTGATTCAGGATGGATTGTTGTTCAAAGATGGATAGTTATGTATTCCAAGGTGTTCTATGAGGTTAAACATCATTAAGGAGAAACATTGTGGAGCTATGGCAGGTCATTTTGGTCTAGATAAGACTCTTGATCTTGTCTGAAGACATTACTTTTGGCCTAAGTTACAACCAGATGTCAGAAAGTTTGTAGAGACATGTGTGATATGTCAGAAAGCTAAAGGCAGGTCGACTAATGCAGGTTTATATCAGCCCTTACCCATTCCTTCCAGACCATGGGAAAGCATAAGTATGGATTTTGTCTTGGGTTTACCAAGGACAAGGAAAGGGTTTGACAGTGTTTTTGTTGTAGTGGATAGATTCAGCAAAATGGCACATTTCTTGCCATGCAAAACCACTGTTGATGCTTCATACATTGCAGATTTGTTTTTCAGGGAGATTATCAGGATCCATGGATTGCCATTGAGCATAGTGTCAGATAAGGATGTGAAGTTTATTGGTCACTTCTGGAGAACTCTTTGGAAGAAACTTGGAACAAATTTGTCTTTTTCCTCTGCATATCATCCTCAAACGGATGGACAGACTGAAGTAGTGAACCGTTCCTTAGGAAATTTGCTTAGATGTTTGACAAAACAACATGGAGAAAAGTGGGATAATATTCTATCTCAAGCTAAATTTTCCTATAATGATACTGTCAATAGGAGCACAGGGAAATCACCTTTCCAGATAGTTTATGGTGTGCATCCAAGAGGAATTTTGGAATTGAGAGATCTACCTACAGTAGACCCTATTAGTGCAGAAGGAGAAGCTTTTGCAGAAGCAATAAAAGAGGTTCATGATCAAGTCAAGACCCAACTGCAACAAACCACCTTGAAGTATAAGGAATATGCTGATAAAAAGAAGAAGGATGTCCAGTTTGATGTTGGAGATTTGGTATGGGTTCATTTGAAGAAGGACAGACTTCCTAAGGGAAAATATACTAAACTCATGCAGAGAAAAGTTGGACCATGTCAGATCTTGCACAAGCATGGACAGAATGCTTATGAGATACAACTCCCCCCTGATCTTGGTTTGTCCCCTATATTCAATGTATGTGATTTAACTCCATACAAGTCTTATCCAGATGCAGATCAGGATCTCCTACAGGATACAGTCCATGATCACATTCCCAAGCATGATCCTCCACAGTTGCAGAAGGTTTTGGACACCAGAGTGGTCAAACAGACCCGAAACAAACAGTACTTGGAGTATCTAGTCTCTTGGAAGGGAAAACCTAATTCTGAAGCAGTCTGGATGACTGAAGAGCAGATCCAACAACATGGTGTAGATCTTCATACTCTCATCTCAAGTAGACTTGAGATTTCTTCTTCTGGAGAGTATGGTGCAGGAGCACCCCTACAAGACAGGATATAGGTTCATTGTCCGCATGACAGGACATTAGTCTATTTTTTAGTATGTTTGACTTCATAATGTAATAAGGTCCATTGGACCAATGCATATGTATTAGATCAGCCTAGGAGAGTGTGCAGGCAGTTAGAGCTCGTGATCAGGTTGTCTGAGCTGTCTTCTCCCAGCCGCTTGGAAGCTCCCAGCCGCTGGGAATCAAGTTGGTAGTACTCGTAGGATATTGCTATAAATAACTCCGATCAGTTAGGGTTTGAGATAATATCATATTAGAGAGTAGTAGTTATGTTATGTTGTACTGGTGATTGGAGAGAGTAGTAGTTATGTTATGTTGTACTGGTGATTGAGTGAGATCCAGAGATCAGTCCAGACATTGTGAAACATTGTTGTTCGATAGTATTGTAGAAACAGGACATTTGTGTTTCATCTAAATAAGATCTCATTAATTGCAATATCTGGTTTATCAGCTGTTTATGTTTTGATTTCTGTTCTGATTACAGGTTAATGGATACTTTCAACCCTTCCACCGGTTGATTCTGTGAATCGGTGGAATGGTCATGCATGTTAGTTTAGGTTGTATTTTAGTTTTCTGTTTATGCATTTCATTGTGTGGGAGATCGATTGGTAGCATGCTGTGAATCAACCTAGCATCCTCATGTGCTAGGATTTAGGAAGATAAACTGTTAAGTTTTGGTCTGAAGGTGATCTGGCCCGATCATCATGTTTTCTTTGTAAAATTGTGCGGTTCTGTGAGTTTGCATGCAGCTGACGGATATACAGGGATCTGCATGTGCTTTTCCAGACGGAGTGAATCGCATCGACATCTGTGAGTATATCGCTATCCAGATCGGGTTATGAAGCTGACGAAGACTGTATGTTTTGAATGCATCAGGGTGATATAGGTTGGATATATACTCAGTGTGTATATCATCATCAGATCATCTTTCGTGTGTATCCATCGTCCGCATGTCGCTATCGCATGCAGGAGTGAAAGTTCACTTTTTGGCTAAGGACCGGAAAGGTCATCATCAAGATATTGAAAAAATCACCGGATATTCATTATCATGTTGCGGAGGATATAAGTGTCTTCTATCCTGTTAACATCATCATCAGGTGCATTGACATCATCATTGGGTGCAAGTGACGTCATCGTCATCAGGATATTGCGAATATCACCCTATGCAAGTTTATCCTGCTGTCGCTAAGTGTTTTGGCATCGGCGTAAGTCATCGGCACAAAGTTGGTTAACATCATCAGGATGTTTCAATATGACCGGATAAGTCATATCCTAATGCTGCTTGTTTAAGTGGTCAGATATCGGGGTGACGTAAGCATCGAAGGAAAGGTGCTTGAAGCTGTCGTCATCAGGATATATGGGAGGAACCGGATATTTTATATCCTGCTGATGAAGGTGATGTCGAACATCATGATGATGAAGATAGAGTTTGGCGGTATGATGAACAGTGAACATCAGGAGGATGTTTGCGCTTGCTGGATGTGATGATGCTGCTGACAGGCGAAAGGTGAAAGGCGATAAGGAAGTGAACAGTAGTTAGTAGGAGGATATGATGATGATGATAAGCCGATAGGTATTACATACTGCATGTCCAGGATTTTAACATGCTAGTAGATTAATGACTCCTCCTTCCCATTTGTAAGCTTCTGTTGCGTTTCCTCTGCATCACCTCATTGTAAAGAGACTGCCAAGAGGGTCCGGTAAGTATGAAGGAAAACTACCCTTTAAGTGCTTCAACTACAATAAGATTGGTCATTTTGCTTCAAGATGTCCAGAAAATCTACAAGGTCTAATACTAATAGACAAAGGTTTCAAAAGAATTGCTATTATGTTAATGAAGAAGATGACAATGAAGGAATAACAGATGATGAATCAAAAATAGGAAGCAAATCCAGAAATGAATGGGTGTTTATTGCCATCAAGGAAGAACCAATATCCTCTGAATCTATCAATCATAAGGTTGTAGAAAAAGCTTTGGCTGCCCAAGTTGAAGAAAAGGATGATTGGGTTATTGACAGTGGATGTTCTCACCATATGACTGGTGACAAGAACAAGTTCTTAGATTTGGAAAGGTATGAAGGAGGAATGGTAAAGTTTGGTGACAATTCTGCTGGCAGAATCAGAGGTAAGGGAACTATTTCTTTTGATGGAAAGAGCAAAACAGGTAATGTACTATATGTTGAAGGATTGAAGCACAATCTTCTCAGTGTTGGTTAGTTAGTGGACAAAGGCTATGATCTTCAATTCAAGAATGGAAAATGTAGAATCTCTACAAGCTCTGAAACTGAAATTGCATCCGGTACTCAAACAAAAGGTAATATCTTCCATCTAGTTGGTTCTAATAAAAGTTGTCTATTTGTTCAAGTTGATCAGAGTTGGTTATGGCATAGAAGGATGTGCCATGTGAATTTTGATAACATCATCAAGATAAGCAATACTCAGGCTGTAAGAGATCTTCCTAAATTGGTAAAACCTACAAATAGTTTATGCAAAGAATGTCAGCTAGGTAAACAGAGCAGAGTCTCTTTCAAAAGAAAGGATCAGTCCACTACCGGATTGTTGGAATTAGTACATACTGATCTCTATGGTCCGACAAGAATCAAGAGTATGCAAGGTGATAGATATTTCATGTTGCTAATTGATGACCATTCCTGGATGATTTGGGTTACCTTCCTAAGAGAGAAATCAGAAGCCCTTGAGAAGTTCAAAATCTTCAAAGCTATGGTAGAGAATCAAACTAGATTGAAACTGAAATGTCTAACGTCTGATAGAGGTGGTGAATTCACATCTGGTGAATTCATAGACTTTTGTGAGAAGGATGGTATAAAGAGACAGCTGTCTGCTCCTAGGACTCCACAGCAGAATGGAGTAGTTGAGAGAAAGAACTGGACCATCTAGGAAGTAGTCAGGACAATGATGATGGAAACAAATGTTCCTCAGATATTTTGGAGAGAAGCTGTCAGCACTGCAGTCTATACTCTTAACCGAGTTCAAATCAGAAGCAATACTGGTAAGACTCCTTATGAACTTTGGTTTGGCATAACTCCTACTATGAGATATTTCAAAGTATTTGGTAGCAAGTGTTATATCAAAAGAGATGAAGATTTAGGAAAGTTTGATGCTAGAAGTGATGAAGGAATCTTCTTGGGTTACTCCACTCAAGGCAAAGCATACTAGTGTTACAATAAGAGATTGAGAAAGATGATAGAAAGTACAAATGTGAAGGTTGATGAAGGAATGGAGAAGCCCTCAAGATTCTATGAATGTGATGAAGATGATCATAATGATCCTCTGGTGCAAGGAGCTCCATCCTCCTCTGAAATTCAGATCCAGACTGATCCGGTAAATTAGGAAGAAGTTTGTCTAAATGAGCCTGATCAAGAATTAGTAGTGCAAGAAACTCCCAAAGTTCCAAGGTATGTAACTCTGAATCACTCTGAAGATTAGATCATAGGTGACAAAAGTAAAGGGGTACAAACAAGGAGAAGAATTGCTCAAGACTCAAATGAATACTATCTGATTTCAAAGATTGAACCTAAGACAGTTAATGAAGCTTGCAATGATGAAAACTAGACCAAAGCAATGGAGGAAGAATTGATGCAAATTGAGAAAAATCATACTTGGGATCTTGTTCCCAGACCTAGAGACAAGAATGTGATTGGAACCAAATGGGTCTTCCGGAACAAACTAAATGAAGTTGGTGAAGTAATCAGAAACAAAGCTAGATTGGTTTGCAAAGGCTACTCTCAAATAGAAGGAATTGATTTTGAAGAGACCTTTGCTCCGGTGGCAAGAATTGAAGTAGTCAAATTATTTCTTGCATTTGCTGCCTTCAAAGACTTCAAGGTATATCAGATGGATGTCAAGTCTACCTTCCTAAATGGTGATTTGGAAGAAGAAGTATACATTGAACAACCAGATGGATTTCAATTGTCTGATAATGATGATATGGTCTACAAGTTGAAGAAAGCATTGTATGGATTGAAGCAAGCCCCAAGAGCATGGTATGAAAGGTTGGATAAGCATCTTGTGCAGATTGGATTCAACAAAGGTACTGCTGACAATAACTTATATTTCAAAATTGATCATGAAAACATATTGATTGTTGAAGTGTTTGTGGATGATATCATTTTTGGAGGAAGAGATAGTATGTGCAAAACTTTTGCAAATCAGATGAAAAGTGAGTTTGAAATGTCTATGCTTGGTGAAATGAATTTCTTCTTAGGTCTGCAAATTACTCAAATAAAGAAAGGGATCTTCATTTCTCAGACCAAATATGTGAAAGAATTGTTGAGAAAATTCGATATGGAAGATTCAAAGCCAATGAACACTCCTATGGCAACCGGATGTAAGTTGAGAAAAGATGATGACTCTCCAAAGGTAGATCAAACAAAGTATAGATCAATGATTGATGGATTGTTGTATCTCACTCAGACTAGACTAGATATAATGCAGGTTGTTGGTCTTCTGGCAAGATTCCAGGCTAATCCTAGAGAATCTCATGTTATGGCAATCAAAAGAATTTTTAGGTACTTGAAAGGAACAGTTGAGTATGGTCTATGGTACCCTAGAGATCTAGATTTATCTCTTCATGCATATATAGATGCAGATTGGGTAGGAGATGTGGATGACCAGAAGAGCACTAGTGGTGGAGCATTCTTCTTGGGAAAGAGATTGGTTTCTTGGCTAAGCAAGAAATAAGAGGCAATATCTCTGTCTACAACTAAAGTAGAATATATTGCAGCAGCAAGTAGTTGCACTCAAATTTTATGGATGAAGCAGATGTTAAGAGACATGAAAGTAGAATATGAGGAGCCTATCACAATTTTCTGTGATAATTCAAGTGTAATAAACATTTATAAGAATCCGGTGTTGCATTCTAAGACCAAGCACATATCTATCAAGTTTCACTTTCTGAGAGAACAAGTGAACAAGGATGAAGTCAGATTGGAGTATGTACCCTCCAGGGATCAGATTGCAGATATTTTTACTAAACCTCTTCCCAAGGACTCTTTTGAGTATCTCTGGGAGAAGTTAGGGGTCATGGCCCCTCCGGTGATGAACTAGGATGCACTGATGTGCATCAGTTTGGTGGATATCATAGTCATATCTTGTGATCCTGATTGATGATGGGGAGCTGCTACTAAGGGGGAGCAGATGGTATGATTTTGATGTGTTAGAATTGCAAGTATGAGCCCTTTGCCATTGATGTCAAAGGGGGAGAGAAGGCATGTGAAAAACAAGTGGTTGATGATCAAAGGGGGAGCAGTAAAGGAAGAGAAGACATGTGAAGAGTTGTTGCTGATAGGGGGAGCTGTGACAGAAAAGAGAAGTTCTTCTCTTGATGGTTTTTCACATCATATGTTGCCATCAATGACAAAGGGGGAGATTGTTGCAAGTATGAGGTTAACCATTGTTGTCATTGATGTCAACATACTCATATTGCATTGATAAGAAGGTTTGGATGAGCTGTGTGTTGAGGATATTGAGAAAAGTAGTCTCAATCAAGAACAGTGAAGAACAGTGATAAGAAGAAGGCAAATGTACTCAATAAGTTGAGAATTAGAGGATACGGATTAAAGGGTTTGTAGATATGAGTCTTGAGATTATCTAGTTAAGATTTTACAGGTCCCCATGAAGATATGAAAAAGTTGTGATCGGTCAAGTAGAACCGGTTCTGGGAGTTGTTCTGGAGTGATAGAGTGTTACAAAAAGGTCCGGTGAGATCCGGAGGAGCATTGTCAGACTTTGCGGATTGGAAGGAGTGTTTGGGATGTCCTTGTGATGTGTCATCTTGGTTTGTACAAAGTTTGGAGGTCTGAAAGAACCTTTTTCAGTTTGACAGTCGCGACAGACTGTGTTCTTGAAGTTCTGGATGAAGAGGAGAAGAGATTCCTATGAGTAGAGGAAGTGTGGATGTACCTAGTCAATCAGGCAAGCTTGTGAAGGTTCTTGGATCATGTTGAGGTTATGTTGTCAGTCCGCATTGGTGGTAGAGCCTGGAATTGAACATATTCTTCTGGATGAAGTTCTTGTTCAGACTAGCTGACTGGATGAGTTGTTCATCTTGCGAATGTTCTTGTGGTGGCCGACCGGATGTATTAATCATCTTGCGAATGTCCTTATGGTTGATTGCTGACTTAGATGATTGTTCCTAAGCCGATGTCTTGTATAAATAAAGGTTTGTGAGTTCATTTCAAAGGGTGTTAAGCAGCGGATGAGTGTGGTATAGGGAAAGAGTGAAGGGCAGAGTAGAAGTATCTCAGGCTTAAATGGAACTAATCCAAACATGGTAAAGATGTCAATCTCTAGTTCAAGTTTATGACTCTTATCACTTTGTAGACAATGTGTCTCTTGTAGGCAGTGTGCCTCTTTGTGAGCAATGTGCTCGGGTAGTGAGCCCTAATTGGCATGTGCCATTCATTTTTCTTATTCTTCTAACAGAGAATAATCCTTGGGTTAATCACCCCATGGTTTTTCCCTTAACCGAGTTTTCCATGTCAAAATCTTGGTGTCTAATGTGTTGATGTTTATCTGCTCTTGTGTTTATGCATTATGTTTTCATGGATGGTTAATTGATATGCTATTAACTAACAAAGAAGTATCAAGTGTTTGAAGTAGAAGCAAGTTTTTGTACAGCTAATTCACCCCCCCTCTTAGTTGTGTGCCCTAGATCTAACATAGTTCACATTGGTTCTTTGTGCATTGATTGGGGGTCAGGTAATGCCAGATCAACATGCACGGGGCTTCCCATTGCGTTTGGGAGAGATGATTGACCAGATGGTGTTGGATGAGACAGTCTATGCATAGGGGCCATGCATGTTGGGGTAGTCATACCATGACATGCACACTGTAGTATATCTGTATGATTCAGCTTTGTCAGTTGGGATCACACTGCTACATGTGTGGGCCTTTGAACACATTGCAATTATGAGGCCATAGAGAGCATATTTCCAACGACAGTTCAAGGCATATGTATTCTTACATAGGTAGCCCCTTTAGTACTCCTATGTTGCACTACTAGCAGAATAGTTTTGATGACCTAGTCCATGTTACATGGTGACTATGTATCGGAGTAGAGGCGTGGCCTGACGATGACATTCACATGCCTTATACCTTTCAGCCACACTATCTGATGGGATGAGGGGACCATACAATAGAAATGTATCTCCCCTCCTGAGTGATGCGATAGTTTGGACTACACCAGGACCTTCTATAGGTGATGGTGATGTTTGCTAGGATAGCCTGAGATGTTAGGTGGCCACCAACAATAGTGCCCCAGGTGGTGATAAATGATTTTGCAAGGTTTATAGCCCCAGCAGTGGGATTGGGGGAGCAGAGTGATAGACACAGGGACAACTCCTGTGTATGATCAGTTGTCGATGACATGGAGGTCGATCCGTTTGATGGATCCTACTACAATGCCGGACATAATGGTGGAGGTGGGGGAGAAGGGAGATGAGGTAGAGGAGGAGATAGTTGTGGAGGAGGTCAATGAGGATGAGGATGATCCCATCGTGATATTAGCTATAGTAGCCTACGAGCAGGCTATGGCTGAGAGAGGATAGGGGTGAGGGCAGTGGATACCTGGACAGTAGGCGTAAGTAGGGCAGAGAGGGCATATGCCTCCACCATCGGTACCCCTACAGCAACAGGGACCTAGGCTGGCACCACCACAGGTACCATTCTAGCAGCAGGCCCAGGGGCAGGGACAGATGCTACCATCATGAGTGCCATAGTAGAGACCACCACAGAAGGTGAGACAGCAATAGAAGGTGAGGCCCCAGACATAGCAGCGTCATGTGCTAGAGATTGCGATGAGATTTACAGGTGTTGGGGCCACAGCGGTAGGGAGTTCAAGGATAGGGCCTGGGCATGTTCCTAGTAGGCGTACATCACATCAATGTACCTGGGTAGATGATGAGGAGGATATGGATACTTTACAAGCCTAGGTTTCCATCCTGGAGGATATAGTTCAGGGGTAGAGATAGGAGCTTATATAGCTATAGGGAGTAGCTGCCCTACTAGATGGAAGTGTTGGAGTAGACGGTTAGATTAGTGCACTGCAAGCACAATTAGCACAAGCGTAGGGGTAGGTGCTATAGTTACAGGCCTAGGTAGCCAGTGTTACCTCAAAGAGAGATGCAAAGAGATCAATGTATTAGGTAGTAGATGTTTAGGTGACATAGTTATAGGGTTTGGTATCAAGCTTGAGCATAGGTCAGATATACTCGCAGTCCTAGGCTCAAATTGCGTAGATACAGGGTTAGCTCTTAGAGTAGAGTAGATGAGCTAAGTATTATTATGGGGCCTATTGTTTTGCGGTTCTGGAAGATCAATGAATACCTAGTTACAGTGAGAGGAGTGGGTTGAGGATGTCTAGGTCACATAGATCTAAGTGGTCTATTTAGTCAATACATCAGCCTATGGCACCTCCACCACTGCCACCACAACAGCCACCATAGCAACCACCACCATAGCAGCAGCAACAGCCACACCCAAGATCTCCTATTGATTCAGCCAGGGGTTCATTAGCCCAAGGTTGATGTTTTTATATGTACTGATGTATTTTGGCCCTTTGACACATTTTGTACCATGACATTAAGTGATGTATTATTTTTGCGGCGGTGTATTTTGATGATATGATGGTTATTTATTATGGTTTGGATGTTTATTATGATGATATGATGATATGATGTATGGATGTTTGTTTATGCATATGATGGTTATGTACAAGTGATGTATCATGCATGTTATAATTAATGCTATGATGTGATCGTTTATGCTTTTCTTATGATACTTATGCATTATAGATGATATTATGATGATGATGATATACATGGATGATTATGGATATGTTATGGATTATGATGAATGTATGTTGTGGATGTTATTTGATTATGGATGCATTTTATGATGTTATTTGGATTATGCTATGGATTATGATGTGGATTATATATGAGATGTAATGGAATATATGCTTAGATTAATAAACATATATTATGCAATGTAAATGGATGTGAAATGAAATAAATATATAATCAGATTAATAAACATATATTATGAATGCAAATGGATGTAAAATGAAATAAATATATGCTCAGATTAACAAACATTTATTATGCAATGTAAATGGATGTGAAATGAAATAAATATATGCTCAAATTAATAAACATATATTATGAATGCAAATGGATGTGAAATGAAATGGTTGAATAATGCAATAATTAATGATGTGATAATGATAGTGTAATGTTAAAATGATAAGTGATAATGCAAATGGATGAATGATTAATGAAATGATAAATATAATGGATGAGTGATAATGAAATGGGAAATGGGATGGGTTGATATCATAGGTAGATGTCATGATACATGTGATAGTCGTGTAACCCTGGGCGATGGGGTTAGGTGGTCAAGATGTTTTTAGGGAACTAGGGGGGTTCAGGATTAGTTTAGGAATGGTTGGGATCGATTTAGGGATGGTTGGGATAGGTTTAGGGATGGTTGGGATAGGTTTAGGGAATACTAGATTATTAGACACTGTGCCTTTAGAGGGGCTCTGTTGAGATGAGATGAAATTTCCAGAGGGGGAGGAATATGTTAGATGGGGTGGGGTTTGTGTTAGGGTGAATGCATGAGGGGGGAATCATTTTCAAATCCTAAGTCTAGATTTTGTGTTGAATGGGTGATGATTTTAGAAATGAAGATGAAAGAGCTAGGCAAAGTACTTTGTATTTCAGGATTGAGAGCATTTCTAAGTTTATTATAGAAAAATAGGATATTGTTCACCAAGACATCAAAGGACCAAAGTGATGATTTATACCCATCTTTGCATGGACTAGACTCACAAGAAAAAGGTTGACTTCATGCATGCCCAAGGTAGTATAACCTTGCCAAGATGAGGGAAGGGGACTCATAACATAAGTTCATTTAGTACATAGAAGGTATGATTAACCTAATATGCAAATGGGGAACACTATGCTAGAACCAACCCTATCTTCAAGATATGAATACTATTCTTGGAGTAATGAAATCAACCCATAAGCACATCATACAAAAACAATGACTATGTCTATTCTAGGTTTTTTTCTCACCACATACTATGATATAGTGAGATCAAGGTAGTTTTGGAAATGATTCCTGGAACAAGACAAAAGATAAAAAGTCAATAATCAAAAAGATCAACAAAATACACAAGCTGCCATTGTATTCTCTTTCCAAGATAATTGTTGATGATAGATTTAGCCTATTGTAGGAATGCTATATCTGTTAAGGCAAGAATCGGTTGGATATTGTTGGATAAAATTTGAAAGGTGGGCAAAAGGATAGTCAAGCCATATGTGATGATTATGTTTGGTTTTTTGATTGACGATTTTTGTGAGGTGTGATGTTTTGATGTTATTCTTAGCATGTGTATTGCTTGGTGAATTTAGTAAGCTCAGAAGCTAGTGACCATCCAAACGGGTTGGATGGGTACATCTTATGTACCTAAGTACTAGATACTTCATGTTCTAGACTACCTACATACCCTGTGTCCATGGGATCAAGGCACTTTAAGATGCGGGTGAGATGAATATGTAGTTCTAGTTTGACTTGATGATGTGGGAATGGTTCAGGATGGACGTAATGATGTGGAAGATGATGCATAGGATGATGATGTGAGATTGTTTTTGTATCTTCATAATTTTGTATTTTTTTGGATTGTGGATTTTCTATTATTTTTGGATTTTTGGATTTTTATAATGTTTTTTGGGTTTTCTAGATTTTTGAGTTGTACAAGAGAAGCATACAAGGATCCTCATTCCATGGATTATCTTTAGGTGGGATAATGCGAGGAGGATGATCGGATTTGATGTTTCAAAATTCCAAGCCATGGGATGTGTGTGATATGGAATATTGTGATGGAAATAGGACTTATTAGATGGTGGAACTAGACACTACACATGGCACCTAAGATAGGTTTTCACCATGGAACTTATCGAAGGTGTCACCAAAGTGATTTTCACCATTGGATAGCTTTATTGTACTCGGGTTTTTCTTGATTTTTTTTTTTATTTTTCTTTTTATTTTTTATTTTGGTACTTGTTTACTTTGGGATACTTGATGAGTCATGCGTAGAATCTTTTCAAATGTAGTATGTTCATAGGTTCATCTAGAGGTTGCCCCTTAGGTGTTGCAAGACAATATGCCTCTAACCCATAGCTAGTTGTAACAACATATGGTCCCAACCAATTAGGCTCAAATTTTCCTTTTTTAGTGCACTCTTGTAGATTTTTCTGGTTATCCATAAGGACAAGGTCACCTACTTCAAACTTGCAGTTCTTGATTTTCTTATTATAGCTCCTACGTAGGTAATTTTGGTAGGCCTGAAGATTATTGAGAGCATCCAAGCGTTTCTCATCCAATAATTCTAGCTCATTCAGCCTTGCAACTCGATATTATTCCTTAGTGATTATATTTTGTAATGAAACCCTCAATAATGGGATTTTGACCTCAATAGGTAAGATATCTTCATGACCAAATACTAGGGAATATGGTGTGGCTCATGTGGGTGTGTAGATGCTTTTGAGGTAGGCCCATAAGGCAGGGTTGAGTTGTATGTGCAAGTCACAGCCAGCTTCATTAACCATCTTCTTTAGAATGCACAAGATGGTTTTGTTAGAAGCCTTAGGTTGACCATTACCTTGGGGGTAGTAGGGAGTGGAGAAATGATGTCAGATATGGAACTTTTCATACAAGGTGTGGACTTCTTGGTTTTTAAATAGGTTCCCATTATCTGTGATAATGGAATGGGGAATGCCGTAACGGCATACTATGTAATGGAGGATGAATTTGGCTATTTAAATACCTGTGGTGAAAGTGAGTGGAATGGATTCGACCCACTTAGTGAAGTATTTAGTGGTAGTGATGATGAATTTGAGGATATTGGATGATAGAGGGTGAATATTACCTACAAGGTTGAGTCCCCACTGTGAAAAAGGCCAAGGAGTCATTATCGGCTACAACTCTTGTGATGGTGCATGGATAAGATCCCCCTGTTGCTGGCATGGATAACATTTCTTCACAAACCTGTAAGCGTCCCAGTCCATGGTCGACCAGTAGGACCCCATTCTCATACTCTTCTTCGATAGGGTAGGTCCACTAGAGTGTGCCTCACAAATGCCTTTGTGTACTTCTTGCAAGGCCGCTTCAGCTTCCCTAGAGTCAAGACATCGCAAAAGCATACCATCAAGACTTCTTTGATAAAGGGTGTCTCCTATGGGGGTAAAGCGGGAGGCTCAGTGGATAAATCTTTTACGTTGTATAGATGATAGGTTTGGTGGGATGATGTTGTCATGAAGGTACATGTAAGTCTCTTGATAACAGGGAGATAAAGGACCAACAATGTCACACACTAATTCTGATTAAGGAACATCATAAGCTAGTATGGGGAGCTCTTCGATTAGGAACTCACACTTCTTGCTATCCTTCTTCATATCAACCAAGGATCCTATTGTGGCCATGAAATCTGCTACTTTATTATTCAATCTTGGAATTTGTTCAAAATGGATGTCGTGAAAATAATCTTTGAAGCCATCAACCATTCTTTTATAAGGTAGGAGTTTGTCATCCTTTGTCTTGTACTCATTGTTTACCTGTCAGATGACTAATTGGGAGTCTCCATAAACTATCAACTTCTTAATTTTCTACTTTATTGCCATTTGAAGTCCTATAAGGAGGCCCCCATACTCTGCTATGTTATTCGTGCATGGAAATGTGATCTTATAAGATTTAGGGATAGTGTCCCCTTGAGGGGTAACAAACAAGATGCTTTCACCTGAGCCATGATGCATGTAGGACCTATAGAAATACATTTTCCATGTTTCTATTGTTGGTGCCACTATTAGTATGGACTCATCCAGAAATTCTACAAGCAGTGGTTGTTCTATTGGGATTGGTGCATTGGATAATTGATCATCAATTACCTATCCTTTAATGGCTTTCCTTTCATGTATTCAATATCAAACTCACTCAATATCATAACCCACTTAGCTATTCATCCTATAAGAGCTACTCTAGTTAATAGATATTTCAGCGGATCAATCTTGGCAATGATATTAGTCTTATGATTAAGCATGTAGTGTCTCAATTTCTGTGAAGTGAAGGCAACAACAAGACATGCTCGTTCAATTGGTGTGTAGTTTAGCTCATAGGTCACCAAGGTGTGGCTGATGTAATATATAGCTCTTTCTTTTCCCTACTCATCATGTTGTGCTAACAAGGCCCCTATAGTTGTTTCTATTGTTGAAATGTACAAAAGGAGGGGTTCCCCTTGTTTTGGTGGAATGAGGACAGGTGGGTTAGCAAGATATTCTTTTATTTGTTCAAAAGCATTTTGGCACTGACTATCCCATACACAAGCTATATTTTTGTAGAGATGTTGAAATGGCTGGCACTTGTCAGCAAGTTGTGCTATAAAGTGGCAGATGGATTGGAGTTTTCCTTGTAGGCTTTGAAGTTGCTTAAGTGTCATGGGTGGAGGTATCTCCACTATAGCTTTGACCTTGGTGGGATCCACTTCAATTCCCCTTCTTGACACAATGTATACTAGAAGCTTTCTAGAAGTGACCCTGAAGACACATTTCTTTAGATTCAGTCGCACGTTATATTGCTCTAGCCTGTCAAAAACCTTAGCCAACACATTTAAGTATTCTTCTCTAGTTTTGGATTTTCCCAGTAGATCATCTGCATAGTCTTCCATTATGTTGTGGAAAAGATCATGGAAGATGATCATCATCGCCCTTTGATATGTATCTCCTACATTCTTCAAGACAAAAGGCATCACGACCCAACAATATATCCCCCATGGACATATAAAGGATGTTTTATGCTGATCTTCTTCTAAAATTTTGATTTGATTATACCCTATAAAATTTTCCATCAAAGACAACATCTCATGACCAGTAATGAGATCTACTATGATGTCGATGTTAGGTAGAAAAAAATCATCCTTTAGGCAAGCCTTATTGAGGTCTCTAAAATCGGTGCAGCAATTGATGCCCCCAATGACTTTGGCTACTGGTACAATATTAGATACCCATTCAGGGTAGTCTATAGGGTAGATGAATCCCACATCTAGGAGTTTCTTGAGCTCTACCTTGACAAGGAGCACTATTTGAGGATTCATCTTTCTTATCTTTTAATTTACTAGTTTCGCATCAAGACGTACCCCAAGGTGATGAACAACTAGGGTGGGATCTAGTCCCCACATGTCAACATAGGTTCATGCGAAGTTATGGCTCTTCTATTTGAAAAAGGCTAAGAAATTCTAATGTCCCTTTGTTGTGAGGGACTGCTCTAAATGTGTTTTTGGTACTTCTTCTTTTCCAAGATTCATTTCCTACAATGCTTCAATTAGGATAGGTGATCTTTCTTGATATAATTCAAATAATTTGAGAAGGCCCATGCTCTCATCTCCTAGCACCTCATCGAGGTTTCCACTAGGTGATGCGTCCTTTATTTTGATTTTTTCTTCATCTGAAAGTGTCAAAAAGTGGTTTTCACTAGGGGATGTTATTTTTATTTTTATATTTTTGTGACTAAGAGCTTGGGTTGTCTCCCCAAAGTATGAAGAT
Source organism: Cunninghamia lanceolata (assembly GCA_027924645.1). Lineage (NCBI taxonomy): Eukaryota > Viridiplantae > Streptophyta > Pinopsida > Cupressales > Cupressaceae > Cunninghamia > Cunninghamia lanceolata. The sequence continues at coordinate 4,533,200 of BSBN01000523.1, read as the reverse complement.
GTGTTGAGTTCCATGATATAGCCGCCCTTGTGTTCTCCCACGGGAAAGTGATCTCTAACCCCCATGAGTTTAGCTATTGCTTCATCATTTTGGGCAACATCAAGGGCAGGATGTCCTTATTGGTCCCAATCTATGAGTTAGTGGTAAACAAGAGCTAAGTCATTGGAGGTGGATGGCATGGTGGTTAAGGTGTAGATGGTGCATATGGAGGATTCAAAGAATTTGGCAAAGTCATTAAAGGATTCTTGATGGTCTTCTTCATTGATGTTGTCGACTATGGGAAAGGCCTTAGCGACCTCACTTAAGATACATTCATCATTAGTTGGGGTAGACTCTTGTTTCCCATACCCTAACCCATGAAAATGTGGATTTCTTGTTGCTTGGACGAGCTCTACAATGCCTTGTTCATGAAGGCCTATGCCACTTTGTCCTTTGTAGCCCATGTATTTGACAATTTCAAGACCCTTCCCATAGATCTCGGTTGAGATAGTAGGAGCATCTTGTTTTTCTACTTCTTCTTTGTATAACCACAAAGATATATCTTTGAAAACATCTTTCTCAAGGAGGTGTTTCTTCTCGAAGGTGGGTGATGGCTTGCACTTGATGATCACCGTAGAGACTTCTTCTTCCCTAGGAACACCAAATGTTTTAGGAGATGGCATTAGTACCACACCAAAGCTATAGTGTAGATCATATTCACCACATCCCATGTCTCTTAACTTGATATTGACATCAGGTGGAGGGGATGTTTGTGATGTAATTGTGATGTTGGATGGATCGATGTATGAAGCAAATGATGTAGGATTGGCTTGTGAGGTGGATTTTTTGGTAGCATTGTTGTAAGGGCAGAAAGTACAGTCGTGTCCCTCCAAGAAAATGCAATATTAGAAAGGAGGGGGGTTAGCATAGATGGTATTTTTTCTGCTATTATGGGGGAACTTCAAGCATTGATGGAAGGTGGAAGGGATGTCTTGCATGGCATGAATCCATGCTTGACAGAGAAGAATATTATAGGGAAGATCAAGATCAAGCACCTGACATTTTGTTGTTGGCAAGAGACACTATGTGGCTTCATGAGTGTTGTCATTGATGGCAACAAAGTCTATCCCACACATCCACAACGCATAATATGCCTATACCAGAAGTCAAATTGAAGATTGTTTTGGTCCAGTGAATAAGAACAGAGCATGCAGCAAGGTCTGGTATTCAGGTCTGGATCTCTTAGATGGTGTAACTCAGAAAGTTACGGACTTGGACAAGTCAAGAGGAGTATCATTACTATTATATTCCAGAGATTGAGCCTTTGGTGATAAAACATGGTAAAGATATGAGCATTTGAGTGTTGGGTTCCAGACAGGTAGAGCAAAATGAGGAAAAACTAACTAGCAAAGTATCAGACATCAATCCAGATGAGTAATTGATGTTCATCAAGCTATTTGAGGGATCATACAATATTGTCTGACATGATTGATGACTTCAATGTCTATGATTTTGATACGCATCACATATCAAGCATGAATTTAGCTAGCAGATTAGTAATTTGTAAATATCTTGAGTATTTCGATTGCTGACTAGAAAGTTGTTGAAATCCTTGGTGTGGATATATATACCAGATGGATTTTAGTATGAAGGAGTGTGTGTATAGATATGAGAATATAAAGTGTGAAGAAAGGTAGAGATAAGTGTGGAAGCAGCAATAAAAGTCTGGTATGTGATAGAGTAGAAGCACTAGAGTAGAAGAAGATTGAAGTGCATGAGATCAATATATTAAGCCTAATCAAAACTAAACTTCAGCATTTGTAGATGCCTCTCATCAGTTCAAACATCTAGTTACCTTCTTTAAACATTGTAGATAGTGAGTCTCTTGTAGGCAGTGTGCCTCTTGTGAGCAGTGTGCTCGAGCAGTGAGCCCTAATTGACAAGTGCCATTTTGTACTTCTTATTCTTTTAACAGAGAATACAATCTTGGGTTAGTCACCCCATGTTTTTTCCCTTAACAGGGTTTTCCACATAAAAATCCTTGTGTTATGTGTGATGATTTTATTTATGTTCTTCTTATGATCATGTATGCTTATATGTTTTGATGTTGCACTAATTAATAAAGGAGAAAAGAAAGTTAAGATATTTGAGATAACTAATTCACCCCCCCTCTCAGTTATCTACCTTGTTTCCAACAATTAGTATCAGAGCTAAGTTCCTCTAAACAAAGCCTAACAACTTGATGAAGATCTAGGGATCTTAATGGATATGTATGGTATGAAGGAACAACTTTAGTCTACCCTAGATGATCTTGAACAGTCCCACTCTAAAGTCAATAACTTGAGAGAAAGACTCAAACAAGCAGATGATTTCATAAATGAGCTAAAAGAAAAACTAAGTATCTCTATGAAAAAGAGAAAGGAACTACTTCAAAAATTAGCAAGTCAGAATGAAGCCAATGATACTAATGAAGATATGGTTGAGAAAAACAAGCTATGTGACAAGCTATCAAAAGAGGTCATTATAGTAAGGCATGAGATGGAATCAAGAGTTATGAGATTCACCCAAGAAATTGAAGAGAAAAGGAAAATTGAAGATAATCTAAAACAATCCCTCAAAGAGAAGACAAAGGACTGCCACAAAATGGACAAAATAATTAGGCATCTTGAATCTAATCTTGAAGAAGCTAGAGATAATGAAGAACAATTTGAGAATCAAATAGACACTCTTAAACAAGATCTTCAAATAGCAAATGAATACAAAGAGAAATTCAAGATAAGCTCAACTCAACTTGAAGTTCTTGAAAGCCAAAAGAGGGTAGATGACAAGTGTGGCTTGGGATATGAGAAAGGTGAAAGCTCTGGGTCAGGTCAGAAAAACTTTGGATTAAAAAATCAAAGAAACAGGCCTAGAAGACCTATGATAAGGCAACAAAATGCTCAAAGATATCCATCCTTCAATGGATGCTACTTCAATTGCAACAACTTCGGTCACAAAGCAACTCAGTGTAGAAGGAGAATGAATCAGACTAATCCATCCTTCTTCAAACAATGTTTCAACTACAAAAGGTATGGTCACAAATCTCATGAATGCAGAAATATGCAAATAAATAATTCATTCAATGGTAGATGTTTTGCATGCAATAGAATGGGACATATGGTTAATCAATGCAGATCAAGAGGATATCAGTCAAATATTTAAAGAAATGTTGTTTGTTACAACTACAATAGATCCGGTCATATTGACAAATTTTGCAGAAGTAAAAATTAGGATAAAAAGGGTACAGTGCATCATAATCAAAAACAAGATAAGGGAAAAGGCAAAGTGAATGAAGATGAAGTTCAAAGGGAAATGAGAAAGATTTGGGTAAAGAAGAGTATAGAAAATGTTGGGAATGGATATGCACTAGAATCTAGTGCTGATATTCCTTCCAGAAACTAAACAGATGGGCTCTGGCTCAGGGGGAGTCACAAAGAAAAATAATTTCCCCTAGCCAGTCAATTGGTGCCTAAATTTGGCACATGGAATGTTGCAGATTAAAGGGTTCTCAAAAAAATATCTAAATAATCCTCGGTAAAAATATGAAAGATCCGCATGGAGTTTTGCAAGAGTTTAGTCATCCAAGATTGATCCGGTTTGATAGCCATCTGGTAAAGCAGGATCTTCATAGATAGATCCAGTATGATTCAAAATTGAAATATCTTGATCTACATATTCATGGCATGATTGGAGGAAAGAAGATGCATTGTCATTAATCACTGAAAATGATTCTAAGTGCATCTCAGTGATTTGAAAAGATCTCTCTCAGAACAAGGCAACCAGATGACTTAAGTTGTGCATTTATTACAAAAGGAAATTAGGGTTTGCATGGAGATAAAAGGGTTCATTCACTTATTATTCGCACATTTGCTTTCAAGAAGAAGAAATGAAGAGCTCTGCATCAAAGTATATACAACTCTCTTAAAGATCAACTACAAAATCCAATTCAACCAGTGATTTGTTTTAGCTCCTTTTTTTGAACCCTGAAGCGTAAAAAGGTACTTCCATTCTGAAAATCTCTTTCTAAATCTTTTGCAAAATTGCTACTCCAATGGTTGTTAAGATCACTAATAGGCCATACCTAAAATTCAAGAAACGCCCCTATAAATCCCTAGAAGTTGATCCATTAGGCACTTTTTCTAGCATTCCACATGGGGTACTGCACGTAGAAGATGTTAGGATTTACATCCATGCCAATATTAAGGAATTTGGAGAATCTGAGTTGATGGACATCTATCATAAATAGTTAACAGATGAAATTTTTGAACTTAAACCTCAATACAAGGCCCTCCAGGATAAGCACTTTGGACATTGCATCCACTTTCCCTGTTTTGCAGAAGATGATTCGGTCTGGTATGTTCTTAGCAGAATACATGACAATTTCATGTGGTTACTAAAACCCTTCAAGATAACAAAAGATTCCATTAAGCTAGTAACTAGACTACACTCATCCGGTGGGTTACCTGCTCTCAAATTTGTCAAGAACCAGATAGTTACTGAAGTTACCAGATCTAAGTTTGACAAAAGAGCAATGACAATTGATGACATCATAGATCTAGATGTCAAGTTTGCTTCAATGATAATTAGATATAAGATCTATCACTCTAGCAGGGAGAACTCTATGTCTGGGACTGCAATATATACAACATATCAAATGTTAAGGGAAAATGCAGATTATGATTTATGCGATCTTCTCCTGAATCAACTATTAGAAAACTTGCAAAAGATCAAAAAGGATAAGAAGAATTCCTTCAAATACGGATGTCTAATACTATGTATGTTCTTTTACTATATGAATGAGCTACCCAGATCAAGTGGTTGGGTATGGCAAAATGAAAGACTGGTTGCCATACAAATTAGGGCTATATGTATGGACTTGTTGATGCTAAGGCTCAAAGTACAACACTCTGGGGATACTTTAAGAACTTCCAAAGTATGATGCAAGCTAGAGAAAGGATACCTCAATCCATAGTAGAAAAATACAAGGATACAATGTATTTTATGGTAGATACTGATCAATGCCTAGTGGAGGTAGTTGAGTCCAGGACAGTGTGGATAATGCCAATGGGTTACGAAGTAGATGAGAAAATCTTGGAGCTACACATTCAACACATGTTCAGCCAACCAAAGGACCCTGAGGCAGAAAGGTTTGGAACCTTTCAAGAATTAAGTGTAAAGATACATGTTGAACTGAGACAACTAGAGATAAAAAGAAAAGTTAGAAGGGAAGTAGAGGAAATTGCCAAAAGATATGGCATATCAAAAGAGGTAGTTGATGCAAACAAAGAGAAAATAGAAAGAGCTGAGAAAGAGAAACAAGAAGTAGAAAAAGGAAGTGTTTTAGTACAAGCCTCCTCCCAGACTAGATCCTCAAAGAGCTCTACACCTACCACTCCTAAGAGCTCAAGATCCACCAAACTGAAGGTCAAGACATCTAGAAAGGGAGAAAAGAGAATGAAAACAAAAGCAACAAGGTCTTACACAAGTCACAAGGATGATGAAGAGACAAAGTCTGATGAAGAAATTAAGAAAATGAAGAAGAAGAAGAAGAAAGCATCCGGGGAATTCTTTGCTACTAAAAACAAAGAAAAAGAGGCAAAAGAATTTGTTGAAAAGCCCACTCTTTCTATTGATGATATCATCAAGGTAGTCACTGTGGGTAGGAATCTGCAACCAGTAATAGAATTCTATGATGAATATAGTGATACTGACAAAAGGATCTTGGAAGAAGCTACAGTCAGGTACCTAAATATTTATAATAAAGCATTCATTGAAATCATTTCATTAATTCCCAAAAGTCTAGAGAAGGTACTTGAACTCAAAAAAGAGAATGCCAAGGCAAAAGACTTGGAGATCCAAGAACAGATTGCAATTCAGCTCTATCCTTCCATTACTCCAAAGCAAATGGTCATGATCTTTAAGGACTGTAAGGATGAATTCTGGAGCAAAGGAAGAATGAACAAACTTATGCTTGGAGAAACTAATTAAGTAGCAAGAGAAATAGAAGACATCCTCTAGAATGCCTTCAAAAGATTCAATCTTCCTATTATAGAGGAAATAGATGAAGAACCTTTTGCCATGGATGTTGAAGGATTAAATGCATCAAATGAAGAATCTTCTGACAAAAATGTAGAAGGGTCAAAAGAGATAGATAAGGAGAAGTCTAAGGACTTGGATTCTTCTATTCTAGAAGAGGAAGTTCATGAAGCAATTAACACCTCTCCTCTAGATCCCACTGTAGACATTCCAGATTCAGGAACTGAAGGAGAAGGAAGAAAAGAGGAGAAAGTGAGTCAAGAAGAGGAGGTAAAAGGAAGAGAAGAAGAACAAACAGAGAAGATCTCTGATGACAGTTCTGAGATCCCAAAAGAAAAGAAAACTCAGTCACCAGTAAGAGACACTATAGAGGTAGTGAAGAATTTCTTGAACAAAGAGATGATGGAGATAGATGAACCAGAACTATTCCAAGGACCACTAAATTTTGATTCCCTCTCTCTGGTCCAGACAATGAAAATAGCATCTTTTGCCCAAGCTAAAGCAAAAGAAAAACTTTTGAAATCTCACATGGAAGACTGTGAGCTATTAGAGATTACATCCGGGATGCTAGAGAAGATCATGCCATCCTTTCAAAAGGATCCTTTAGCCTCTCCATCTAGTAATTTGAAATCTCTGGTAAACTTTGTTAGCACCCATTTTGATTCTTTAGAGAAATCGGCAGAAGAAAAGGTCTGGAAATAGTTTTTAGGAAAAAGGTTCACTGAAGTACAAGGACTCATTTCTAATGATAGGAGGACCCTAGATATTGGGATAAAGAGCCTTGAAAATGCTCTTAAAGATGGTGGGGACATGTACAAATTTTGTCTATCTTGGCCCAAAGTGACAGAGGATATTGAAAAGAAGGTGAAAGAGCAAGAAGGTAAACTATCAAGTCTATCTCAAAACTTTGATCCCCTCACTACATCCTTAATGAACCAAGAATGCTAGGCCATTGTCATTATAAATGAAATAAAGAGGTTGGACAAAGAAAAGAAGAATATAATAAACAGGATGAGTGAACACAGAGGGATAATTATCCCTAAGTTAGATGCAATGCATGATCTTCTCAGACCACAGCCTGGACCAGTGATCCGGCAGACTTAAGAAGGGCAGAAGCATATGCATTTTTGTTGAGTGGTCACATCTCCATTTTGGACAGGATGAAGTAGAGCTGGGCCATAGAGTATGTATAGTTGAAGGCCACTTTTGTGGATATACTCAAGTATATGTAAGTATAACATGTATATACATACTTATGCGGCTATATGTAAGTTAATTTTTGCAAATTTTGGCGTGTGGATTCTGCCCTTTGCCATTGATGTCAAAGGGGGAGTGAGGAGTAGTGAAAAATGTGGAATACAACTAAGGGGGAGCTCCAGTAAAATAGTGCATAAGATAGAGCATCAGCCAAGGGGGAGTTTGTTGCGACACTTAGTCATTTTTCACTAAGTGTTGGTATCAATGCCAAAGGGGGAGATTGTTGGCAAGAGACACTATGTGGCTTCATGAGTGTTCTCATTGATGGCAACAAAGTCTATCCCACACATCCGCAGCACATAGTATGCCTATACCGGAAGTCAGATTGAAGATTGTTTTGGTCCAGTGAATAAGAACAGAGCATGCAGCAAGGTCTGACATTCAGGTCCGGATCTCTCAGATGGTGTAACTCAGCAAGTTGTGGAATTAGACAAGTCAAGAGGAGTATCATTACTACTATATTCCATAGATTGAGCCTCTAGTGATAAAACATGAAAAAGATATGAGCATCTGAGTGTTGGGTTCTAGACAGGTAGAGCAGACTGAGGAAAAATTGACCGGATGAGTATCAGACATTAATCTAGATGAGTAATTGATGTTGATCAAGCTATTTGAGGGATCATACAATATTGGCCAACATGATTGATGACTTCAATGTCTATGATTTTGATACGCATCACATATCAAGCATGGATTCAGTTGACAGATCAGTAATTTGTAAATATCTTGAGTATTTCAGTTGCTGACTAGAAAGTTGTTGAAATCCTTGGTGCGGATATATATACCAAATGGATTTCAGTATGAAGGAGTGTGTGTATAGATATGAGAATATAAAGTGCAAAGAAAGGTAGAGATAAGTGTTGAAGCGGCAATACAAGTCTGGTATGTGACAAAGCAGCAGCACTAGAGAAAAAGAAGAATGAAGTGCATGAGCTCAGTATATTGAGCCTAACTAGAATTGAACTTCAGCATTTGTAGATGCCTCTCATCAGTTCAAACATCTGGTTACCTTCTTTAAACTTTGTAGATAGTGAGTCTCTTGTAGACAGTGTGCCTCTTGTGAGCAGTGTGCTCGGGAAGTGAGCCCTAATTGGCAAGTGCCATTTTGTACTTCTTATTCTTTTAACAGAGAATACAATCTTGGGTTAGTCACCTCATGGTTTTTCCCTTAATAGGGTTTTCCACCTAAAAATCCTTCTGTTATGTGTGATGATTTTATTTCTGTTCTTATGATAATGTATGCTTATATGTTTTGATGTTGCACTAATTATTAAAGGAGAAAAGAAAGTTAAGATATTTGAGGTAACTGATTCACGCCCCTCTTAGTTATCTGCCTTGTTTCCAACATTCATCTCCAAGATCTTATGTCCTACTTGGATAGGAAGCTTGATGGTGCCTTCAAAAAATCTCTCGGTGTCATCGTATCCTTTGATGGTTATACATTTACTAGTATCCACAACTATATCAAAGTATCCCAAATGTTTTAATAACTTTAGAGTACAAAGATTTAGGCTGGAGTCACCATCTATTAAGACTCATTTAATGGTGTGCTTATGGATGTGGACTTCGATGTGTAGGGATTCATTACATAGGTTGTCGAGGCAGGAAGATCCTTTTCAGAGAAAGTGAGATGGTGAGGTGAGGTAATGTGGCCTACCATGGCTTGGAATTGGTCAACATTCAAATTGGTAGGGACTTGTGTCTCCAATAAGGCTTTGTCAAGGACTTCCTTATGGAGGGGAGATGTGTGGAGCAACTCAAGAATGGATATTTGTGCAGGGGTTTATCTGAGGTGGTCCAAGGGGTTGTATTTGTGAGTGGAAGGTGGATTGGTAGGTGCAAATGTGGAGGGTTGATCATTGGTGGGAGCCCCATGGATAGAGACGTGGCCGCAATGAGTGGTAACGGTGCACAATTTAGGGTTTTGGCTCTAATAGTGATAGTGTTGACATGTTTGGAAGAATCTTCTATTTTTCCCATAATGGAGTCGAAAGAAGAGGAAGGTGGTACAATGTTGTATGCTTGATTGGAAGAGGATGCTTTTCCTTTATTATGGTTGGGAAGAGGATCCTTATATGCTCCTAAATTAGCATTTGGTGATTATTTTGGTGGTTCATCAATGGTTATGTCACCCCTATCAATAAGGTCTTGTATGCAATGATTTAGCCTCATGCAGTTAGATATTTTGTGTCCTTTCATGTGATGGTATTCACAAAAGGCGTTCTCATCAAACCAAGAGGGTTTGAATTGATTTTCGTCATAGGGTTTAATAGGGGGTAAGGTGATTAAATCTGCCTTCACAAGGTTGTTCAAAACATTTTCAATGGGCTCTTCTAAGGGTGTGAATTTTCTCTTAGGATTATTATTTTGCTTCAGTCGTCCTTTGGGAACATTGACATTATTCATTGTGTATGTGCTTGGTGGGGTTGGATTTTGTACATTTTGAATGGCTTTCGCATTGGTGACACCATCATTGAGAGTGCTCTTGTTCTTTCCCCAAAAGTGGGGTTTGTCATTTGATGGTGCATTGTTGTTTGTGTTGTTGTTGTTGACCTTGCTATTGTTGTTGTTGTTGTTGGTTTTGTTATTGTTATTGTAAAGTTTTATGGAGCCCTTAGCAATGAGGGCTCTTTCAATGGTGATTCCTTTATCAATAACCTCCTCAAAGGTTGATGTGCATTGTATTTGTAAATGGAATCCCATCTCTTGATTAAGGTTGGCCACAAACATAGTGACAAGTTGTTTCTCAGGAATAGGCCACGGGAGTTTACTTGCTAAGCCACTCCATCTTGAAAAAAGGAGGCGAAGGACTCTCCACTCTTTTGTTTTGTGTTGCATAGGTCGGTCATTGATATTCCATGATCAAAGTTGTAGGAGAAATGGTTCACAAACTTCTCAGCAAGCTCATGGAATGTCTTGATGCCATGAGGAAGTTGAGAAAACCATTTGGTGGCTTGACCACCGAGGCTTCTAGGAAATAGTCTCATCAAATAGGTATCGTCATATGAGACCTCTAAGCAAGCTATGTAGAACTCCCTATGATGTTCCCTAGGGTCTCCCTTTCCCTTGTATTTATCAAATTTAGGTGTTTCAAAATTCTTGGGAAAGGGAAGCATGTGTAATGTCTTATCAAATGGATATGGACAAATATCCTCGAAAGAATATTGCTTTCTTTTGTTTCCATGTTGCATGTCATCAACCTTTTGGATTAATGTTTGGACAATGCTAGATAAATCTTGTGGAGGTGGTTGGGGAACATAGGTTTGTTGATTTTGGATTAATTGTTGGAGGAAAGGTGGAATTTGGTTTTGGGGTGGATTTTTGTATTGTAAGGTTTAGTTTTGGGTGATTTGGTTTTGGAGAGTGAGGTCTTGTTGGTATGAGAGGAGTTGTTGTAGGATGTGTGGTGGGAGTTGTTGATTTTGGTTGGGATTTTGTTGTGTGTTTTGGGCGGAGGATTTGATAGTTGCTTGGGAGATTGGATTTTGTATGTATGTGAAATTGGATGAAGGGTTGTTACATGGGTTAGTGTTGGATGTGTTATGGGGTGGTTGTGAGAATAAGCGGGTTATGAAAGCTATGGTGTTAGCATCAAGGTGGGGGGCAATTGTGGAAATGCTTGGGTGTGTGGTGTTGTTGGGAATGTTTAGAGTGATTCGTGGTGTAGATGTGGTGACGGTGGATGTTGATAGGGCCAAGAAATTTTGTGTGGTCGATATATTTGTGGGGATTGTAGATGTGGTAATATTTGAGTTTGTGGGAATTGTAGATGTAGTGATGTTTGAAGCTTAGTATGTGTTAGGGATGGAATGGGATGTAGATGGTTGGGATGACGTGGTGAAATTAGGTATGGTAGCACTATTTTGAAGGAGGAACTCAAGATATCTATTGGGATCCAATTTTAGGACTCTATCAAGTATATCCATGGAATTAGTATCTTGTATGAAATCGAAGACATCTTGATCTACATTATTGGTGTTAGATGGGGGTGCTTGTGGTTGGGTGGGAAATGGATTTAGCATAGCATTGGCATCAAATGATGGTACTTGTTGGACTACATGGACATTGTTTTGGTTAGTTGGTGGCATCCCTAAGCCAAAGTTGATTCTAAAAGGTTCCATTTCCTTGTTCTTCTTAGCTTGGGATCTTGTCATGGGCATGCAATGGTTTTGGGATGTGGATTTGTTTGGATGGATGAATATTGAGATCTTAGAGAATAGATTTAAATTTATTGGACCAAAAGATAGGTGGTGATGAAGATGTGATGAGAGGCGAATAAAGGTCTAGCCTTAAGAGAATGAATTCCCAAAATTCTAAACCTAAGGGTGAATAATGATGTGGTAAGATATGGTAAGATATAGGTGCTTAGCTTGAGAGAATAAAATCTCAAAATTTTTAAACCTAAGGATGGTATGTAGGGATGATAAATCTTGGAGATTAGACCTCAAAGATAAATGGGTGATTTGGTTTTCAAAAGTTTTAGACCAAAGAAGATGGTGGGAGTAGATGAATGAAAAGGGGGGGTGATGATGTGATTAAGATTGTTCTAAGATGGTTTGGATAATAATCAACCAAGGGAAACCTTAGATGATGTGGATAAATGGATTTTGGATAAAAATCAACTAAAGAGAACCTTTAGATGATTTGGATGTTTTGGATGATTTGATGATATTAAGGAGGATGTTCAAATCAATGGTGAACTTAAATAAATCTAGATCTTTGGGTTACAAAATGGATGCTTCTTTTACTAAGGTAGACTTATGACCTTAGGCAAAAGGAGGATGATTATTTTACTTGTAGGTAGACTAATGACCAACAAGAAAAATGGGATGTTAAAAGGATAATAAGATCTAGATTTAATTCTTTACTCAAAGGTTGATTTGGATATGATTGATATTTTGGATGTTGGGTGATTTTGATTTTGGATTTGATGGATAGGATTTGGATAGAATTAGAAAAAGTTGGATTTGAAATGAATTGTAGAATGGATGAGGTGAAGGTCCAAAAAGTGAAAAACAAAATGCAAGGTTAGGTCAAATTATATGGAGATGGAAAAAAGGGATTGTGGTTAAGCCTAGTGATTAATGAGATGAAGGGTCTAATAGCCAAAATGATTTTTCTCTAAGGTCACAATGGAGGTGTATGAATGAATTTTTGGGCAAAATGGTTGTGGGCTATGGTCAAAGGTGAATTAGGGTTTTGATGGATTTTGACAAGATGACCACAGATTCTGTTTAAGCAAGACCAAAGGATTATGAAACAATTTTTTAGACACATGTGCAGTTTGATCTCTAGATGGCTCCAAATTCTAGGGAGAAGGTGCCAAAATAGAGGGTAATGGTGCCATGGATTTGACAAATGGTGCCAAAACAATGAATTAAGGCATCAGGGAAAATGGCAACACAGATGAATTTTTAGGTGCTAAAGTGTGACAGTGTTTTGGATTTTGCTTTAGTATTTGGCAAATTTTGGATGTTTTGGCTTAACATTTGGATGTTGGTCTCAAATTTTTGGATTTTGGAGGTCAAATGATTGATTTAATAATGTCAAATGTTTCAATGGTTCAATGATCAAGGAGGCTTTGGATAAGGTTAATGATAGTTCCTTGGCAAGCAATACAAACACTCCAAACAAGAAAATACAATGGCCAAAGGTTGGACAGGAAGTTCAAGCGTGATGTGTATGTGCAAGAAGCCCCTCAAGGCCCAAATTTGCATGGGTATAAGCACAATTGCAAAACACTTGAAGATAATGCTTATTCTACCTAAGGTCAAGGTGAAAGGTGATTTGTCAAGCCCACAACTTGGAATTTCTAATGCAAATGTCAACACACCTAGGATGGGTGTGCACACTATAATGTCTTTCGAGAGAAGATAAATAGGGACCTCCTGCACTGGAAGGATGACACAATCACCCTTTCCCCGAAAAGATATGTATAGCTTATGCTAAGCCGATAATTCCCATCTCATCTCAAGGGATCCATACGATGAGAATCTTGAGAGGATTATGTGTCATCTTTCCTTGAACAAACTGCCACAAAGTCAAAAAGGGGGTGGGGCTTCTAACCAAAGGTGTTTAATGGGGGATGTTCGGGGGATCGATACATTACGAGTGTCCAACAAGCCACTTAAGGCTATAACTAATCTTACTAGGAGTCTAATATACACAAGGTATGCCTCTGTTCAAACTAGCACTTTATAGTAAGCACTAATACCAGTTAGACTTGGCTTTCACCTTATTCTTTTTTATATAGCAGACTGAATGAAAGTACCGCTTGTGGTCATTCCCTTGGGGTGAGTACCTCTTTTCCTACCAAGGTAGGCCTCTCTAAGAAAATGAAAAGGAGAATAGAACCATTTCTCTTCAGCCAAGATCCTTTTGAAGGCAAGGGGAGAGGATACTTTGATTCTATCCCTTGGGATCTACTAACACAACATGCAAACACACCAAACACTTCAAACAAATCTAAGTTATTTTTAAGTACCCAAATCAGAGTGTTCCTTTGTTTGTGCAAACAAGGTTTATTTTAAATGCACCAAATCAAAATGAATCCCAAAATTCATTTTAGTGCACCAAAGTAAATGTTTCTAAGTTAACAAAAACTCTGCAAGGAATTGTTAGTAGTTGGATGTTTAGTCTTGGACAAACGTTCTTTTTCCCTGCAAAACCCTGTCAAACACTTGCACGGACCCCAAAGTTAACCCATAAAATAGCACCAAAATATATAGTAATGGCACTAAAAATCAAACAGATAGCACTAAATTTGAGAGAAATGGCATCAAAGTATTAACAGCCAAATATTTTGATTGAGTAGAGAATAAGATCAAGATGGCGCCACAGGTAGACCGAATGGCGCCAAACCTAAAGATAGTGCTAAAATCTACAGAAATCACGTCAAAATGTCAAGAAATGGTGCTAAAGCATGTTTTTACCTAAATTTATCATTTTCTCTAAGCCCGATAGTGCCAAACTATGTGCGAAAGGTGCCAAAACGATGCAGTGTCCCTAAAAAGATTTTAAAAAGACATTTAGTCTCAAAAATCTTAACTTAAACAAGGTTAGTACTCCCCCCCTTGCCAAGCAATATTCCAAAGACCAGAAGAGAGGTGATAGATAGGGTCAAAATAAACAAAATGAGCTAGGGTTAGATAGAAAGTCATTGTATATATCCCTAGCCAAATTTCAACATTATAACCTCTATTTCTTTGTGTTTACTATCAGAATAGAAAGAAAAGAAACCTAAAAGCTTGTTAAAACCTCAATAAAAGCATTAAAATCTAAACATAATTTTTAAGGTTAATATTAATGTCATCCCAAAATAGCACCAGAACAGAGAAGAATAGCACTAGAAATCTTGGAAATGTCACCAAACCACGGACCGATGGCACCAAACTAAGAGGTTTTAGCGCTAGAACCTTGCAAACACACTTTTCTTGCAAAACACAAGAAACAAAAAGTTAGATAAAGACCTAGGGGTCCCATCGGGCATGCCAAATGAAGCCAAGGAAAACAAATGAAGTTAAAAACATAAACAAGATGCACTAAAACACAAGTTTATGCCTTCAAATATGATCCTCCTCCTTGATAAGGTTGAGAGAGTGCACCCTAACTCTCTATCTTTACCCATGGCTTGCTAAATGTGAAATGCTCTCAAACTATACTACAAATCACTACTAACCTAGCTCTATGAAGAAGATGAGAGAAAGATTTTGGCATAATAACACTACTAAAAGATTGCATATAAAATGGCTTGGGAGAGGTTGTATTTATAGGCAATTTGGAGGGAGATTTGATCCAAAGGTTGAAATTGAAAATAGAGATCAATGGATGAGAATGAATGTGAGATGGAGGGCTTAGATTTGATCAACAACAATGGAGGGATGAGAATAAAAGTGACTTTTTTAATTCACCTTGGGAAGGGATGTGCATTAATGGAGTTAGATGAGATGGATTATAAAGGAATTTTTAATTCTTTTGGGGAAGAAGAAGTTTTTAATTATTTTGGGGAAGAGGTGAGGATTTAAAATAATTTTTTAATTCTTTTGAGGAAGAGTTATATTAAATGTGAAGAATAACAAGTTAGGTGTGTAAGAACTCATTAATGGGTTTGTAGGACAAATTAGAATAAAAAATTACCTTATGTGGAATAAGGCTAATTTTTTATTTGGGAGATGTGGGGATGAGTGTTAAGTGGGGTTTGACCAAACTAACCAAGGATATTAGTTTAATTAATATGACTGTAGTAAATTAGGGAATGGCTTAATTAGGAGTTAAAATTAATTAAACAAGGGTTCATTTAATTAATTTTAGGTCTAGGGGTCACACAAGCTAGGGTAGCTAATTAAATAATAGCTATTTAATCAACTAGGATAGGGGTAGGCTAATTAGTAACCTGAATTAACTATATAAACATAATTTATCTAATTTAATTAGGTTTAGGAAAATGGTGAAAATAACTGGTGCAGGAGCACCCCTACAAGACAGGATATAGGTTCATTGTCCGCATGACAGGACATTAGTCTATTTTTAGCATGTTTGATTTCATAATGTAATAAGGTCCATTGGACCAATGCATATGTATTAGATCAGCCTAGGAGAGTGTGCAGGCAGTTAGAGTTCGTGATCAGGTAGTATGAGCTATCCTCTCCCAGCCGCTTGGAAGCTCCCAGCCGCTGGGAATCGAGTTGGTAGTACTCATAGGATATTGCTATAAATAACTCAGATCAGTTAGGGTTTGATATCAGAGAATAGATAGAGAAGAGAGTAGTAGTTATGTTATGTTGTACTGGTGATCATATCATATCAGAGAGAGAGTAGTAGTTGTGTTATGTTGTACTGGTGATTGAGTGAGATCCAGAGATCAGTCCAGACATTGTGAAACATTGTTGTAGAAACAGGACATTTTTGTTTCATCTAAATAAGATCTCATCAATTGCATTATCTGGTTTATCAATTGTTTATGTTTTGATTTCCGTTCTGATTACAAGTTGATGGATTCTTTCAACCTTTGCACCGGTTGATTCTATGAATTGGTGGAATGGTCATGTATGATAGTTTAGTTTGCATTTTAGTTTTCTGTTTATGCATTTCATTGTTTGAGAGATCAGTTGGTAGCATGCTGTGAATCAACCTAGCATCCTCATGTGCTAGGATTTAGGAAGATAAACTGTTAAGTTTTGATCTGAAGGTGATCCGGCCCGACCATCATGTTTTCTTTGTGAAATTGTGCGGTTCTGTGAGTTTACATGCAGCTGACGAATATACAGGGATCTGCATGTGCTTTTCCAGACGGAGTGAATTGTATCGTCATCTACGAGTATATCGCTATCCGGATCGGGTTATGAAGCTGACGAAGACTGTATGTTTCAAGTGCATCAGGATGATATAGGTTGGATATATACTCAGTGTATATATCATTGTCAGGATCATCTTTCATGTGTATCCATCATCCGCATATCGCTATCGTATGCAGAAGTGAAAGTTCATTTTTTGGCTAAGGACCGGAAAGATCATCATCAGGATATTAAGAGATCACCCAGATATTCATTATCATGTTGCGGAGGATATAAGTGTCTTATATCCTGTTGACATCATCATCAGGTGCATTGACATCATCATCAGGTGCATGTGACGTCATCGTCATCAGGATATTGCGAATATCACCCGATGCAGATTTATCCTGCTGACGTTAAGTGTTTCGGCATCGGTAGGAGTAATAGCATCAGGGAGACCCTTTTTCGGCCTGGCCGATAGAAGAAGTGTTGCCGATAGGCAACCTGACCGATGAAAAGAGATATCGGGGTAATATCGGACATCAGGACAGAGTGTTGGAGTCCGGCCGATAAGCCAAGTCTGGCCGATCGGTATACGACCAATATATTCATCGGGGTGACATTAGTCATCGAGGGTAAGATATTTCCCCTTGGCCGATGAACCATCTCTCGCCGATAGGCGATAAGGAAGTGAACAGTGGTCAGCAGGAGGATATTTCATGCCTCTTTGAAATATGATGATGTTGTCTGTGTTAGCAAGAAATATGATGATGATGATAAGCCGATAGGATTTTAACATGCTGGTTGTATTAATGACTCCTCCTTCCCAATTGTAAGCTCCCGTTGCGTTTACCTCTGCATCAATAACCAAGTAAATATTTGCATATTTATTTAATTAATTGAGCTAATGTTAGTAAGTGCAACCATTGAATTAATTAAATTAATTCACTTTAAAAATGAAATGATGAAGAGAAGGTGAATAATCAGATGTTGGAAGGTGTAATTAATTAATTGGATGATGTCAGAATATGGTTAGTCAGTGAAGACATTTTTAGATGTCTACATTAAGATCTAGTTGCGGGTGTAATTCCCTAATGGATTATTAATTAATAACCTAAGAGCAACTTGATCCTTTCCTTGCCATCTTGTTTCATTGGATTTTTGCTTACCTTTATGTTTTGATAGGGTGACGAATCACCCTTGGGAGCAACATGTGTCCTTGTGCATAGAATTCTATAATGAACCCTTGTGATGGGTTGTAGTAAATAAAGTTAAGGTCTAGTTATGCGTGTCCTTTTGGGTTATTGTGAAAATCCTCTAGTAGTACCTTCTTGTCTTTTAGTATGGTAGAATGCATGAGATGCTTAAGGTGTTTGAGTAATTGATACGATGAGATAGTTGGAGTGTCAACCCTTCTATCTTGAAACACTAAGCGGTTGGCTTTTGGTAAGTCATGAATAAGTCCCTTTGTGTACTCAGTTGCATGATCCCACGATGCCGTTCATGATTAAATTGAAGGATATTATGTTATGGAATCCGATAATCCTAGGCGTTGAATTGAATAGGGATTCACACACCTTGCTTTAGGTTAATGAATGTGAATAGTCTCTTGTTTTGTTATCTTGGAAGTGGTTAGGAGTTGAATTCATTTTGTGAGTTATAGTAAGTTGGTCGCTATACCTTTTGGTATTTAGTGGATTAGTGTTGTGGATGACACATGTGATCAACATAGATGTTTCTGTTGGGATGTTTAGTTGGGTGTGATTGTTGAGGATAACATATTGAGATCCCCACATGCCTTTAAACTCTTTTCATGTACCCAAGTCTCCATGGGTACTAGGCTTGTTTTTCTATTTATAATTGATCCTTAGCAATGCATGAGGTTATGGGCATTACTAAGTTAATGGTTTTGAACTTTGAGATTAAATTGACACTTTGGTTGGGCTGTTCCAACTTTGTCACATGGAATTTGTGCTAGGATAGTTGACATGATGTTAGTCATGACTGAGGTTGGTTTGGAATGGGTTCCACTCTAGTATCTTGGCATCTTAAGTGAGATTAGTTGTGTTTATGAACCTCTTTGTGTGTTCCCAAGTTAGGGAAGCGAGTTAGAGAATTCATGATGCATTGGGAAGTATCCATGAAAATGATGGTTTGTGTTCCTATTTAGAAAGAACTAATGGCACTACTTCAAAGGTGACTATTAGGATACATGACTTTCGGCAATCTTTTCCAAGCATGTCCTAGGTTGCCTAGAATATGTGGGTATTCATTTAGATGATATGTTGCCACATCTTAGTTTGGAGTGTGACCACTATTCCTCTTCTCCCTCTATGTGACTATGTTATATACGTATGGTGTTGTAATGTACAATTTTGGTAAAATTGTTGAAGATAATTATCCACTTGTTGATGAAATTTTATTGATTTCAAACTAGAGGTATTGGGTTTCTTTTCATGGGCTACTTAGCCGATTTACTTTCTTATAATTCTCTTACCTCAAGGACTTGTTTAATCATATTTTGATTCAATTTTTTAATATTGGATTTTGGCGCCACTTTTGAATTTGATTTATCTTTTGAAATTTATCTTCTAAATTAAAATTCTTTTGAATTCTATTCATTAAATTTGAATTCAAAGATTGTCTTTTGCAAGCTTGTTATTTTAAGGATTTCCTTATTGTTGCTACTATTGGTACATGTGTAGTGATGTAATTTAAATGTAATCTACTCTACCCATAAGGGATGTTTTATGAGAGGAAAAAGGGGAATAGTTGGTCCTGGTTATGTTGTCATAAGGTTGAGGATTGTAGATCAAGTCGGTAAAGGTTGAGCGGATTTTCTTGTTGACCTTGAGCCTTGACAGGTATTACTCTAGTACTTTCCCTTTTGGAAGACTAACTATTTAAGCTAACAAGAGAAGAATGCTAGAAAGAGAAAACCTTGAGATCCTCCTATTGTTGTGTAGACCCATTACCCTCATGATAATGGCTCCCTTGTGGTTAAGGCTTTTGAATGCTTCAGCCATTTAGAGGTTGACTCTTGAGTTTTGTAGTGACGTGGGTGTCTAGTTTCCATTCCTTGATGTTGGGAACACATGGATGCATTTTGGTTTGTATCTATTCTGCAAGTTTGACCTTGGTAGTCTAGTGAAAGCTTGTTGATAATAGAGGCAGTCCAGACTTATGAGTCTCGTGCTTTGTGTGTGGAACCTTAAGGGTTATAACTTAGTATCAGTGGTATGGCAAGTTAGATGTGTGTTTGGGGCTATGATCGGTATGATAACTATAGCTAGTTGTGTTTCTCAAACTTCCTTTTGGTGGTTTGTATGTTAGTTTAAGTTAATTCGTATGGCTTAGTGAGAACAAGAATCTGGTAAAGTTAGTTAGTGATGTTGAAAAGGCCTTTAGTGGTGCTAACCTTCTTGATGTGACTTCATCTTTTATGACCTTGATGATCATGGTGATTTATCTTAGGGCGTCTAATACCCTTGTATTTTGTAATGCTAGTAAAGATTTTGGTGAATGTGTGGGTTTTAGATCTTTGACTTCTCCTAGTTGGAGGAGGTTATCCTTTAGATTAATTGTTAAGTAATTACCTTATTGGGTTCTTTTTTTTGTATTTCTTAACGCTAATTTGGAAATCATTTTGAGTTCACCACCTTGTTTGCATGATTGAAGGTGGGTTGTTTTACCCTACCTCCATGTTAACTTCTAGCAAAAAGTTTATCTCTAAGGGAGGAGGATGTGAGGGCCACCCTTGTGTGATCATTTTAGTGGCACTTTTAGACCATATGGTATTTCCTTAGCCAAGCTTAGGTTTTTGTATATGGTTTGGTGACCTTGCCCATTAGTCAATATGGAATTGTTTTGGTTCTATTTATAAGGTAGTTGTGTTGATTGTGTATGCAAGATACATGTCTTGACTTGATAAATCATACATTGTTTGACTATGATGAATTAGTTACAAGTGCTTATATTAATTCTCTATTTTTAGATGAAAGATGATTTTCTTTGCCCTTGATTGATTCAATTTTGAATGTAAATGGATTTCAATGATATAGGAAAGTTGGAAAGGATTGTATCTTTGAACATAGGGATAAGTTTGTAATGGTTGATTATGTTACTTCTTGATTTTATGAAATGAT
Organism: Cunninghamia lanceolata; assembly: GCA_027924645.1. Lineage (NCBI taxonomy): Eukaryota > Viridiplantae > Streptophyta > Pinopsida > Cupressales > Cupressaceae > Cunninghamia > Cunninghamia lanceolata. Next base: position 4,512,472 of record BSBN01000523.1, on the reverse strand, counting down.
TTGTAATTAACCTATAATGGTGCAGTCACATTAGGAGGGTTCACAAAATGAACTGTCCAAACCATGCAGCAAGAGTAAACACAATGGAAACAACTTGAGGAAATAAAACAAAAGTAGTTGTAGTCATTCAGTGTATCATAGAATTGAAATACAATCTAGCCAGCATCATGTGGGCTTACAATTGGGGCTCAAAGGCCTAATTATAGAATATCAGACTATGTGCAAGATATATCTTTGAAGCTCCTTCGTACTAAATCTAAACTAAGGATTATGAATCAATTGTTAACTTCTTTCCTAGGGATCTATTACATCCTTATATATCATCTCTGGTACAAAAGATTCCTCCATGTCATCCAAGGAAGATCACAAACTTCTATGAAGAGCTGTAACATGTGTACACAGATAGGTCAGACTTAACCATGTAGAACACCTCCGCAAATGTATGGAATGATGTGAAGATCTCAGGGAAGGTTGGCCATGAACCAAATATCATTGAATGATTTGTCATTAGACTCCACAAGTCAAGTAATGTTTTGCAAGTCTTCTCCTTTAGCTAATTGTCTAAAACTGTCAGGATGCTCTGTTCTAAGAAAACAATCAATCTTTTGATAGCGATAACTTTCTGGTAACTGATCCAAGTACTCTGAGAATTGGATATGATGTAGATGAACATGTATAGATGCTAAGTCTAGCTTTGCAAGATCTAAAATGCAACTATGGTAGAATGCAGACCAAAATACATAAACTTCTACTAATTGAATTAATTAGGAAAATGAAAGAAAACAAACTAAATTGTAAATGTTTTTGGTTGATGCAAGATTACTCTTGAACCAGGGATGCTCCTGCATCAGACATCTAGGTTTATTGAAAAAGTGAGCCCCTCACTTTGCTGGGGCTAGGGGAGAACCAAGACGGTCCACCTCAGCCTGAGAAATCTATGATGAATCTTCTTCCAGTCTGCCTTTCCACTTCACAAGGTATTCTTTGTATTTTTGTCCTCTGGTGTTATGTCCAACTCTGCTATCCGAAATGTCTTCAATCTACTCTGGTGCTTATTGTGGTAACTGTTTCTTCAAGTCTTCTTCCATGTTGTCACTAAATTCTACTTCACGATACTGATATAGGTCTACAATGTTGAAAATAGGTGATATGCCAAATGTCTCTAGTAACTCCACTTCATATGCATGTCCTGAATCAAATTTTTTGAGTATCCTACAAGGTCCAAACTTCTTCATCTTCAACTTATTATATGTCCCAACTAGAAATCTTTATTTTCTCAAGCATACCATCACTGCATCTCCCACTACAAATTCTTTATGTCTTCTCTTGTCATCTACTTTCTCCTTATATTTGTTGTTCATATTCTCCAAATGCTTCTTCACCTGATTATGTGATGTCTTCATGTGATCTACAAATTCCTCTGCTTCTACACTTTTGTTTTTTGTCATACCCATATCTCTCAATTCTACAACTCCTCTAGGATTTACTCTAGTAACAATCTCAAAAGGTGTTTTTTCAGTACTCTTATTTACTGAACTATTGTATGCAAACTCTGCTTGTGAAAGAATCAAATCCCAACTTCCTGCCTTCTCTCCAACCAAACATCTCAATAAGTTTCCCAAACTCCTATTCACTACCTCTATCTGTCCATCAGTCTGTGGATGAAATGCTGAACTGAACTTCAAATCTATATTCATCTTTTTCCAAAGTGTCTTCCAAAAGTATCCAAGAAATCTGGTGTCTCTGTCTGAAATTATACTCTTAGGTAATCCATGCAATCTCACAATCTCCTTAAAAAATAGTTTAGCTACATGCACTGCATCAGTTATCTTCTTACAAGGTACGAAATGAGCCATCTTTAAAAATCTGTCTACCACTACAAATATAGAATCATGTCCTCTCTATGTCTTAGGCAATCCCATTACAAAATCCATGCTTATGTCTTCCCAAGGACTCTCCGATACTGTCAAAGGTTTATATAATCCAGTATTCTGACTACTCCCTTTTACAACTTGACAAACTCTATAACTTTGCACAAACTTCCTAACATCCTTATGTATCTGAGGCCAAAAGTAGTTTTCACTCACCAAAGCCACTATCTTGTCAATTCCAAAATGTCTAGCCAATCCACCAATATGTTTCTCCTTGATCAAATTATCTCTCATTGAACTTCTAGGTATGCATAACTGATTTCCTCTGAACAACATATCCTCCTAAATGAAGTAATCCAACCACTTACTCCTATCTCTCACAATAGGTTCCTTACATGCTTTATAAGTTTCTATAAAATTAGTGTCTTCCTCATACATGTTCTTCAATTCATCAAAACCTATCGCTTCAATTCTCATCTCTATCAACAAGTTTCTTCTCCTACTCAATGCATCAGCAACTTTGTTTGATTTACCAGTCCTATGCTTCAATACAAATGTGTAACACTACATGCACTCAACCCATCTCATATGTCTCTGATTCAACTTTCCTTGACTATTCAAATACTGCAAAGCTTGATGATCTGTATACAACACAAACTCCTTAGGCAACAAGTAATGTCTCCGCTTCTTCAAGGCTTTAATTATGGCATAGAACTCTTGATCATAAACTAAATATCTTCTCCTTGTATCATTCAACTTCTCACTGAAATATGCTACAGGCCTACCTTCTTGACTTAACACTGCTCCAATTGCACTCCCACTTGCATCACAATCTACTTGAAATACCTTATTGAAATTCGGTAATGCTAAAATAGGTTGTTCTGTCACCTCTGCTTCAATAGTTCAAAACTTTTATATGCTCTTGATGTCCACTTAAAATCTTTTATGTCACCTCTAATTGTCTTTGTCATAGTGTTACAAACTAAACTGAAATTTATGATGAACTTTTGGTAGAAACTAGCCAATCCATGAAATGATCTAACTTCTCCAATTCTCTCCGGTGTAGGCCATTCAACAATTTCTCTTAATTTCTCAGGGTCCATCTTCAATCCTTCTGCAAAAATTACAAATCCCAAATACACTAGTTCTTCCTTCATGAAACTACACTTCTTGATGTTTATCAGCAATTGCTCTTCTCTCATTCTCTACAAAACTTGTCTAATGTGCCACAAATGTTCCTCTTTTGTCTTACGAAAAATTACAATGTCATCCAAATATACAATAACAAACTTACCCAAGAATTTCGTTAAGACTTCATTCATCAACCTCATGAAAGTACTTAGCGCATTTGTCAATCCAAAAGGCATCACTAACCACTCATACAATCCTTCATTCATCTTAAAAGAAGTCTTCCATTCATCTCCTTCTCTAAGTCTATTCTGATGGTACCACTCTTCAAATCTATCTTTGTGAAATATTTTTCTCCACTCAAACAATCCATGATATCATCCATCCTAGGTGAAGGAAATCTATACTTAATTGTGATCTTGTTTATTGCTCTAGAGTCTATACACATTATCCATTCTCCATCCTTCTTACGTGCTAACACTGTAGGTACTACACAAGGACTCAAGCTTTCTCTAATCAAACCTTTCCTCAATAACTCTTGTATTAGTCTATTCAATTCTTCATTCTTTATCGATGTCATTCTGTGTACTGCTTTGTTAGGCAAACTTGCTCCCGGTATAAGATCCATGTGATGACTGATACTTTTGATTGGTGGCAATCCTTCTAGTACATTGTCTGATATGATGTCTTCATACTCTGTCAAAAGCTCTACTATCTCCTCCAATTGTGGTTCTTTAGTCTCCTTCATCAATGTTTTAGGCTTCTTAGGAATCAAATCATAACACATTCTCATGTCTCAAACCATCCAGAAATTTTCTTTCATCTACCAAACAGATTCTAGCATTTCCACATACTTCACTCTTAGGATCATCTTCCAAAGGAATCAAAGTAATTCTCTTTCCATTTGATGTTATAGTGTATGTATTCTTTCTCCCATCATGTATATCTTTTCTATCATACTTCCAAGGTCTACCCAACAAGATATGACATACATCCATAGGCATAATATCACACAAGACTTCATCATGATAAGATCCAATATGAAATTTCACCAAACATTGTTCACTCACCAGTACCTTATGATCATCCTGAATCCATGCTATATGGTAGGGCTTAGGGTGTTTCAATCTTTCCAACTTCAGCTTAGTCACCATCTCCTCTAAAACTAGGTTATCAGAACTACCACTATCCATTACAACTTTGCAACACTTACCTCCTGATTTCATCTGGTCGTGAACAAACTCTTCCTCTGCAGTGGTTCATCATTTGTTTCTTCTTGAAATAGTGCTCTCCTCATCACAAGTGATTCTCCTTTCTCAAGTTTACCAACAGAACTAGGTGATCCAACAGGTTCTTCTTCCACATAGGCTGCTCTTCCACTGTTCTATGTTCTCTTGCTTGTACTCCCTTGATTAAACTCAAATGCTCTATGTCCTTCACCTCCACACTTGAAATAAGTGCCTCTGAATGTTCTCTTATCAAATCATCTTCCTTCTCTTTTGTATCCTTCATTCTGGTATGCACTAGGGTTTCCTCTTCGTAAATTTTTTTGTCATATCTCTGGTAAGCATTATTATCTCTATCATCCTTCTTGAATGTGCTCTCCTGTCTATTCTACTTTACAAATGATCTCTCACCTCCAAAAAATGTTCTACCTCTTAAATTTACCTCCTCTACCTATCTGTCTCTGATCATGTCTCTTATTCATCTTCTCTTCAACTTTCAGGGAAAACTAATATGCTTCTTCTAGTGTTGTCATCCTCACCAAACTCATTTCCTCTTGAATGTTCAATCTCTGTCCATTGATGTATCTAGCCACTTTCTCCTTTCTTGCTTCACTATGCCATGTTCTTATGACCATCTTATGAAATTCTTCAGTATACTCCTTCACAGATTTCTCTTTTTGTCTCAGGTTTTGCAATCTCTTCAGCAACTCCAACTCATAGTCAACAGGTATAAACTAATTCTTTAATTTTTTCACCATCCTCTCCCACTTTGTAATCTTTTCTTTACCTCTTCTATTTCTATCCAACTAAACTTCTTTCCACTATATAGTAGCATGTCCTTTCAACTTTGTCTTTGCAAATTTTACCTTCTCTAGATCTTCAACTTCTTCATATTCAAAGTATTCTTCCATGTCATTTATCTAGTCAATCAATTCTTTAGCATTCAAATTACCAGTGTAATTTAGCACATCAACTCTAGGTCTCTTTCCAATCTTTGAAATAGCTCGCAACATCTTTACTTGAGTAGATTCTTCTTCTTCATCACCTACTAGTGTTTTGCCAATTTGTTTAAAAGATTGAAATTTTTCTTGATCGTCACTTTCAACATTAGGTCTTAGTGTCAATCCTCTTCGCCTATCTTCCTCAATAGTATCCAAACAAATTCACATTGTTTTCATCATTTCCATCATCTCATCCAATCTACTAGCCATTGTTCCAACAACAACAACTCTCCTCGGTGGCATTCTTCCTAGGATCAAGTGCAAACTGCATCAAGTTCAGTGATCGAGCTACAAGGTGACAACTACCTCACAATCGGTGATCAGTGTGACACAAGTAACCTACCTCAATTCAGCAATCTATCCACAACAAGATCTTATAGAATTCCTTTGCCAACTTCGATCAATTCACTCCCAAAGATTCAAACTTTCGCTATGATACCACTTGGTGCAATCATGGTAGGAGGGTTCATAGAATGAACTGTCTAGACCGTGCATCAAGAGTAAACACAATGGAAACAACTCAAGGAAATGAAACAAATGCAAATTTAGTCATTCAGTATATCATAGAATTTAAATACAATCTGGTCGACATCATGTGGGCTTATAATTAGGGCTCAAAGGCTTGATTACAGAATATTAGAATATGTGCAAGATATGGCTTTGAAGCTCCTTTGCACTAAATCTAAACTAAGGATTATGAATCAATCATTAACTGCTTTCCTAGGGATCTATTACATCCTTATATATCATCTCTGGTACAAAAGATTCTTCTGCATCAGCTAAGGAAGATCACAAACTCCTATGAAGAGTTGTAAAGTGTGTACACAAATAGGTCAGACCTAATCATGTAGAACACCACAACAAATGTATGGAATGGTGTGCAGATCTTAGGAAAGGTTGGCCATGAACCAAAGATCATTGAATGATGTGTCATTAGACTCCACAAGTCAAGGAATGCTCCACAAGTCTTCTCCTTTAGCTGATTGTCTGAGACTGTTAGGATGCTCTGTTATGAGAAAACAGTCAATCTTCTGATAGTGATAACCTTTCAGTAACTAATCCAAATGCTCTAAGAATTGGATATGATGTAGATGAACATGTATAGATGCTAAGCCCAACTCTACAAGATCTGAAATGCAATTGCGGTAGAATGCGGACCAAAATATAGAAATTGCTACTGACTAAACTAATCAGGGAAATGAAAGAAAACAAACTGAACTGCAAACAAACTGAAATGCAAATATTTTTGGTTGATGCAAGATTTCTCTTGAACCAGGGATGCTCCTGCATTATATAATATTCTAAGTGGGATTGAATTGTTGCAATGGTTATTAGAACACTTGCTTTGATGATTAGAAAAGGAATTGTGAAAAGGTTGAGATAAGGCTATGCATGGATATTTGAAAGTGACTATATTGTGTTTGAAACACTTGGTTGTGAGTGAATCTATGTGTGTTTAATTCTTGTTGCTTCAGCTATTTATATTTTGGACATATTAATTTGTGTGTTGAAGTGTGCAGGCATTTCCATAGCAAATGGAATTTTAGAGGTCTATTAAGTAACTCATGTATTTAACCAATAATGCCAACCTAATCCCTAAGGTGGATTAAGGTTATTGTTGAAATTGGAATGATTGTAATGTGTTTTATTTGTACACTTTGATTTTTGAGTCTTCTAAGGATGTCAAGTAGTGAGGTGGATGATGAGTTGTCATCCACATGCCTATTTTCGTTCATAAAGTTTATGGGAATTTTAATTGGTGATTTTTGAGTCTTTTAAGGTTAATTTCATGTGTTTTAGGGGCCTAGGTCAAGTACCTATGGGTTAGGTACCTTTTAGGCCTTAAATCATGAGTTCTAACTCACTTTTGACCCCTCTTTTTAACCCTAGGAGTTAGGTGGCGAAATTTGAATATTGGGTTAAGGGTTGGATGACAAGTCTCATTCCATCCCACAACCCAAGGCTCTTGAGTGGGCTTGGGGGAATCCCAAGGCTCTCACATGTGTGAGCACACCATGTAAGAGCCCTTGTGAAGTGAACCTGAACCACTTCCATCTTGCGCATGCCTCACACATGTGTGAGGACAAATATTGGGAGAAGTGCCTTGGAGAAAGAATGGGAGGTTGACAAGTGTCACCTCTCTACTCCTCCATATCTCACACATGTGTGAGAGAACTTGTGGTACTTTGTGCATTTGAGAATGAGTGGGAAGGTGAAAAGTGTCACCTCCTCATTCATTGGGAAGGTGACATGTGTCACCTCCTCATCCATTAGGAAGGGTTTTGAAACCCTATTTATATCCCTCTTGTTTAGAGGAGAGGGGTTCTTTCTTTTTGGATTTTTATCTTTGATTTGGGGAGGAGATTGGGTCTTGAAGAGGAACTTGAAGTGTTGGAGAACTCTTGTGTAGATCTTATTCAAATCCTTCATACTTGGAGAGCTTGAGAGGTAAGCTCTCAAGAGTCTTCAAGATTTTAGTAGTTGTTTATTTGCTTGTGTAATGCATGTATTGTATGCTCTTATTTGGTTGTGTTGTTGTTTTTGTGTTAATGTTTTGGGATGGGTTGTTTATGGAAAATACTCACCACTTATGTGGAGGAAGCTTGCCTTGTATTTGGGGTTTAGATAGAGGTGAGGACCTTCTTGGGGGAATCTTACTCCTTGAGAGGAGTTGTTTTGGCTTGAGGCCTTATTTTGAGGTTGTGGTTATATGTGAAAGGCAAGAGTGCCTTGTTGTGAATGTTGAAATATTAAGATGGTTAAGTTGTAACATGAGAGGACATTGAGGAGAAAATGGTTAAGTTGAAAGATGAGAAAGAAGTGTTGGAGAAAAGAGTAAGTTGGTATTGATGTCTTTCCCCTTGAGGAGAGTAGTCCACTCTCTCCCCCTTGTTTCAAATCCATGGTTATGGATTTTGTGTTGTGAGTATCCATGTTTGGAATGTACTTCTTTGTTTGTATGTGTGGTTGCTTTCCTTGTGATTGTGTGTTGTTTTGGGGTTACTTGTAGGCCTCCTAGCTCAAGGGAGGCTTGTAAGCAAGCCTATGGTTGGGTGGTGAGCACCTCCATTGGCTTTGTTGTGTTAGTATGATTTTTGCAGGATTTGGGCTAGTTGAAGAGGAAGGAGGAAAGTCTCCTTGGCTTATTTGGGTGTTGTCTTAGAGAGAAATATTCTCTCTCTTGTAGGCTATGTGTAAAGCCTTGTGCAATTTTGGCTCTTGTAAAAAGGGATTAATTCATTGTATCTGTCATCTTGTAATTCTTGCTTTGAAAGAAAGGAATAAAGAGCCATATTTTTATCAAATGATTATTTGTAAAATATTTCTATGAAGAATTTGAAAACCTCTCTCTCCCTCCCTCATGAAGGTTAATAGATGTAAAATAAATTATTAGTGTAATGGAATTATTTTGTTTAAAAAATATATGCATATCTTGCTCCCTTTAGCATTATGGAAAGAAATAGATAAATATTTATGTTTGGGATAGTTAGCTAAACACATTTATAAATATGCATACCAATTAGTTAAACTTTTCATTACTTCTCTATTTCTATTTTAAAAAAAGAAGAAAAAGAAAAGCAAAGCAAAACCAAGCAACCGTAAATACATAATTTTTTTTATTAATGATTTTAAGTTTGTTTTAGTTTCTATGTTATAAATAAAGTAAAAAAATAAAATAAAATAAAAATATAAAAATAAATAAATAAATAGATTCTAAATGTTATGATAAATAGTTTTAGGTTTTGAAATTTGAAAACAAACAAAAAAAAATTGTTTGTCATCATTCTTAAGGCCAAGGGGACAGAACCCCATGGTCAGGGCACAACCTGTGCAGGCCGTGACCCCTCCTAAAAGGGGTCCTGACCTGCCAGATCGTTGGCCCCCCCTCCTTTTATTTAAAAATAAAACCCTGAGATTTATATGATCCACGACATGCAATTTTATCTATGTACACTCTTATTATATACTCATTGTTATATACTTAGTTATATATACTATATATATAATCTCTATGCACTCTTGCTATATACTCACTTTTATATATACTTTGTATATATATATACCCATGTATATATATATACATACACTGTTGTGTGTATACACAGTTTGGTGTATACATATAGTAGAGTGTTTATTTAAGTTTTTTATATATAAATATATATTATTGTTAATGATTTCTATATATACACAAGACTGTGTATATACGAGGTATGTGTCTTGTGTATATATACAGAGGTCTATGTATATGCATAGTATTCTTTGTTTTAATATATATATATATATATATCACTCATTCATTGTATATATAAATCACTCCCTTCTTTTATTAAAAATATATATATTTCTCCTACATATATTCTTATAAACAAACATTTTTATAAAAGTTAATGGTATTTTTCTGCTATTTCTATTTTAAGCATTTATTTTAAATAGCATTGGAGGGAAACTAGATAAACTAATTTTAAACTAAATGGAGATTGTAGATAAGAGAACTTTGGAAAAATCAAGATTCCTAACTTTTAGGCATATAGTAAATTAAAAACTTTTGGAAAACAATAAGGGAGAATTGTAGAAAAACTTGGAAATAAAAAACCAAACATGTTAGAAAACAAAATATAAATTCTAATCTTAGAAAACTAAAGTTGGGAAATAATTCTTCCCATAAGGAAGAGATTTCCCCTAAAGCCTCCAACTCCAACCTAGGAAACAAAACCAATCAAGTGTGAGGTTATTGAGTTTAGGAGTTCTTTTATAAACTATTTTAGGGTTATGAGGGTTGCCCTAATTATTAGGGCCCCTTAAGACACTTTTTAAACCCCTGACCTTTTTAAAACCCACTTAAGTGAAATTGTTTCTTTTTGTATGGTTATATAGTGATGTGGTTACTTTATTGCACTTCAAATCAATTAAACCTTGTGAATGTATTTGTAATATTATGTTGCCGAGTTTTCAGGAAACCAGTCATTGGCTTAAAGTTTTAGTTGGGCAAAGTAACAGATGTTCTAATGGAAACAAAAAAAACTATTTATTTCTTTATTTAATTTTAATAATGTGTAGGTTTAATTTAAAGGTCTTTCTTAGACCTATTATGTGAGATTTTGAAAAGAAGTATACATTCTGATTTTATTTCCTGGTATTATTTCAAACCCTAGTTGTTGATGCATTTAATTAAATTATAGCTTTTATTTTAGCCTTCATTTGTAGTTTGAGATTTAACTGTAGATTATTTCTTAGGTTAGGGTTTCGACTTAGGTTGAAAACATTTTCCACCTTCATCTAATAAAACCCTAGGGATGGTTCCTTGATGGAGACCACCCCTCTTAGCGATGCTTGTTGCGACATGAACCCCCTTAGATTCTATCGTAATCATAGGGATTGATAAAGAAGTTTTGCATCATCTCGTGCCTTGTTAGACTTCCCCATCTTTGTGACACGTGGCTAACGTGTGTTGCGATTACAACCACGTTATGTGTGTGTGTCACCAAACGCACATGATGCATGCGAGGGGGTTTTAGAGTTGGGTGGGAAAATAATTTTGGTTTTTCCTGTCATCACCACATGGTGAATGTGGGCATCACATCGGGTTTTCACATCATGAACACATGGCAAATGTGGGTATGACACCTCCATCATTTAAACAAATATATTGGTTTGGATATAAACTTATACATAAGCTTGATATAAAAGTAGAATATTGGGGAAACATGAATAAGGTCTATATATATTAATAGAACCACAAGAAAACAAATGGCATTATGGGATTGATTATTGATCTAAGAATATGACATGTTTTCTAGAAGAAAGAAAAAAGAAAGGAATTTTAATGAAAGCCCTAATGAACCATTGTGTTTATTAATTACATGTGATTTTTGTTGATGAATTAACTACATTTTATAACTCAATTCCATAAAAAAATAGTGTTCATTGATTAACAAAAAGATAAAAAGTGTGTATGGATTATACATGATACATTATTCACACACACACATGTAAAATAAAAACACACACACATATATATATATACAACCATATAAAAAACATAAAAATAAAAACTAAAACTAACTAGGGGCCATCACATTGAGCCCCATACCATCATCAAACATAAACATATATGTCATTACTTGAGAATTAAAATGTTCAGCATCATAAACAAGATCTCAAATAAACGAAGTGTTTGCAACATAATATAATAAGCATACATCACTTGGGGAAGGCTATCTCAAGGACCTCTCCTCCATCTCACTCTTATTGCCACTTCTATAAATCTCATGGGTTCTAGTTCATGTTCTCAATCACAACTTAGATCTCTTCTATAACATTATGATCATCCCTTTGAGCTATCTATTTTCCTCTCAAAGATTTATGACCTCTACTTGACTAAATCATGTGGCTACCTGTGAATTTGGTCATTGTTGCAAAAGGATCATCATCACAAAGTTGCCTCATGGTACAAGCATAGATCTAGCATCCCACCAAGCCAACTCTACCTCTAGCTAGCCCTTGTTATTTGAATGACATCTCTATCCACACATAGCCTTCTCTTCTCCCTAATGAGATCCTTTGATTTGTCTAGAGTGCGGTACATTCTATTAAGCAACCTCTATACACCTGCTAAGCCCCACTAACAAGATCAACTATAGGAGCAAAGTGTCCATCATGCCCATGATCTTGTACTATCCTCTCTCTTGGAATCACTAGAGTACCACAAGTGAGATGCTATATGGTTGACAAGATATGAGTGACCCATTCCCGACACTAATTGCATGACACATATCATATGTGTAGACACCTGAAATTGACTTGCTCCGCAAACCAATTTCCCATATCTCTACTCCACCAATTATCCCTCCTATTAATTAAATAAATTCATTTTATTTAATTAATTTATCCCTAATCATCTACCCTTAACCATTTATCCATCCTTTGTGATCAATTAATTCATTTAATGTATCACTATACCTTACAACACTATCCCTCATTGATTAAATAAATATTCTCAATATTTATTTAGTTAATTTGTCCATCTCCCTAATCCTTATTAATTAAATAAACCATACTTATTTAATTAATCTACTCTACTAATCAACCTAAACCTAGCCTAGTTGATTAAATAGCAATTATTTAATTACCTACCCTAGCCTATCTATCCCCTAGACCTAAATTAATTAAGCTAAACACTTAATTAAACCTTTCTTAACCCCTTCTCCCACACACTTTGAATAAATATTTCATCATCCTGTGGTGCTATTTGTCTCTGTTTTGGTGCCATCTCTCTGCGACATCATACTAAATCTTTGTGCTTGAAAGTTGTTCTTAATAGCTTTTTAAAGATTTTTGGTGGATTTTTAGCTTTTCTCCTCTCTATTTTTATCAAACTAACACAGAAACAAGGGGTTATAATGTCAAAATTTATCTAGGGATGCATGTTTTTGAAGCACTATGACATTTTAGCACCATATTTACATAGTTTAGCGCCATTCTCCATTTTGGCGCCATCTTTTGTTTTGGCGCCATTCTTTGTTTTGGCACTATTTGCCAAACCTTTGGTGCCATCTTCCAAGTCTTTGGTGCCATCTTCTATTTTGGTACCATTTATCTCTATTTTGGCACCATTTTCTGATAGTATTTATTGTGATCTCTGCAGGAATCTAACTCATCTTTGCATGTATCAAAAATGCATGTCAAAGCATCATTTATCAAACTACTAACAATTTTTGAAGGGTTTTTGATAACTTAGACACATTTTCTTTGGTGCACTAAAATGAACATTATGTACTTAACTTAGAGAACATTTGCTTTTGGGGCACTTAAAATGAACCTTATTTGCAAACAATCATAGGCACATTTCATTTTGGGCTTTAAAAGGAACACTAGCAATTGTTTGATGTGTCTTGTGCACTTGTACACTTGTGTTACCCAAGGGATAGAATCAAAGTATCCTCTCCCCTGGCCTTCAAAAGAATCTTGGGTGAAGAGAATGGTTCTACTCTCTTTTTCTTTTTAGGAGGGGCCTGCCCTTGAGACACATCCACAAGGAGAACTCATTGGCAACCTCAAGCAGTGCTTTCCATTCAGTCCACTATATAAAAGGCCTAGGAGAAAGCTAAAGCTTCTTGGCGACGTATTCTCATTCCGACAGTTCTCCAGTATCCACACACTTATGTGTGTGATAGGTCAACCCCATTCTCTCCTTGCAAAAGGATTGATGTAAGTGGATGGGATAGGCTCTTAAGTGGGTCACTACTGCATGAATGAGTGTCAAGTCCCCAAATGTTCCCCTAGTTTTAGTAACCAAAAATCCATCTACTTGTTGGTGCAGGAGGTCAGATCTTTGAAGTCGTCCCACATTCTCGTAATTCAAAGTAGAGATAGGAAAATCCTTTAAGATCTGCGTATCTTTTGGGATTTGAAGCTTGGTGTACCTAAGAAGTGAAAACTGTGTAAGGGGGAGCCAGTGTCACCAAGCTTCTAAGTTATCTGGTTTGACTAAGTGCAGCTGGAGAAATCCAAGTGGGAATCCAACAAGTATTGTCCTTGCTTCACCATAGGTTGTGCATGCTTGATAAATCTTTCACATTTTCACAAACAAAACCTTTAGCTATTGTTCTTTCTTGTTTGATTTATCTCTTGCCAAGAGCTCAAACCATTACAAAAATCCAAATTCCCAATTTGATCCAGCAACATTCAACATTAGACCACCCATTTAGTGCCTTCTTTCCTCTGTTTAGCACTATCTATTAATCTTGTAGTGCCATATATCTATTTTGTAGCACCATTTCCCTCTATTTTAGTGTCATTTCCATCTATTTTAGTGCCTTCTTCATCCATGTCCAAAATCAGATTTTCCCATCAAAAACATCAATTTTATAAGCCCATTTTTAAAAAAAATTCCAGTCACAGGCTACGCCCCTAAACCCTGATCAGCAAGGGGTCACATCTAGCCCCCCGCACCCCCCCTCATGTTGGGCCAGGTTTTCCTCCCAACATCACAATCATCCATTATCCTCCATCATCTCATATCCTTTCAACATGGATCCTTATATGGCAATGCAACATTTACAAAGAACTAAATATGCCTATGAGGATTTTGATCCTATCACTAAGGAGAAATACAAAAACATCATTAAAGATATCCCCTTAGAACACCTTGTCATTGGAGAATCCTAAAACGCTACCCCATATTCATCATATCAACCTTCATCATACCTACCTTCATCCTACATATCCAGCCCATCAACCTCATATCAACCTTCATCCTATATATCCACCCCATCAACCTCATATCAACCTTCATCCTATATATCAACCCCATCAACCCCATATCAACCTTCATCATACCTACCTTCATCCTATATATCCACCCCATCAACCTCAAATCAACCTTTACCCTCATATCAATCTTCATCCCCTTATACATCCATGCCATCATACTTATCTAACCAATCAATACCTCCAACTTATCCATCCCCCAACCTTTGTCATGCTAAATTTGATCAAGGGAACACCAATCTAGCACACCTCATCATTGAAATTCAAAGCTTCTATCAACAACCATTATCCTATGTGAATCCCTCATCCTCTAATCCCCATCATCCAATCCCTCCATCACAACATCCCCCCAACCCTATCAATCTTAATCCATCATCCTATGTATCTCCCAATCCATCAATCCCTATCACCCATCCACCATCTAATCCACCATCACACCTCCCAAATTTTAAGCCAAGAGCACCCAATGAATCCTTGAGGGATTTTCTCCAAAGAAAAAGAGAAGCTATAGAGTCCTCCAAACCCACCACCCCTCCAACACCACCATCTAATCCAATACCTATCCTTGAACCCATCCAAGAACCATCACTACCCAATCCCATCACCCAACTATCCAATACCAATCCTAATCCTACACCATCCACCCTTACTATCCATCCATTATATTTCTCTTCAACCCATACACTCATGAAGGATGTCATCCATTAGATATTAGCAAGGAATCAAACACCCTCATGCAATCCAATACCCACCAAACCTCTTGAATAATCTCCTATCATAATTCAAGAACCATCATGTAGCCATGTTCAAGAACCCATAAGTCAAGCACCTAACACATCCATCCAAGTACCCACCACATCTATCCAAATCACTTCCACTTCCATGCAAACACGTGAGCTATGTCAAGAATCAAATCCAAAGCATGTTGAAACATCAACCCTGTTGGGAATTAAGGTGTCTCAACCTTGGTAATTCCTTACATTATTTATATTTGTATTTATTAATTCATTGCCTATGTTATAAATAATTGTAAATTCCATATTGTCATGTTATGGGATGTGGCACGGTGATGTGTCATCCTACATGGAAGATGACAACTTGTAATTTTGTCCTCACATGAGGAGATAGGCGTCCCACTTTGTGGTAGGAGCATTTTACCATGTGTCAGCATCTTTCATGTTAAGGGAATATTGACCGAAATGGTTATGACGAATTCCTATGACAAAATCTATGACATGTAAGAGTCAGAAATAGAAGCTTGTAAGAGAGGTGAAGACATGTGTCATGAAGCATCTTTGAAAAAGGCATATTTGGGTGCCCCAAGGTGGACTATGACATGTTGTAAGAGAATATGCTATTTATAGCCTGTGTATGACAGATTCTCTTATAGTTGTAAGTTGTAACCGCTATGACAGATTCTATGAGAGTCGTAAGTGTCGTAAGAGCATCTGTCATTGCCTAATTTGGAAATAGGCAACCTCTTTGGTATGGGAGCTATGGACAAGTGTCATGCACATTCTACAATGTTGACCAAGTGTCCTTAGGCATGGGTTTTGGTCCATGAGGCCAAGTTGGATGCCCATCCCAAGATAGGTCCAATATTGCCTTGTATATTCTATATAAACAGGTGCTTGGAGAGGGAGTTGTAACACAGGTTTATAGGTACTGTTATGCTACCAGATTGACTCTAGACATGAGTGTTGAATACCATGGAAGCTTACATTGCAAGTGTATTTTAAACAACTTTCAGATTTGTTAATACATTGTGCAGGTTTCTAAGTGGGGTTTTTCTCTCGATAAGGGTTTTCCCCACTGTAAATCTTTGTCTCTCTTCTTCTATCTTCTTTTTGGTTCATGTGTATTGTTGTAATATTGCTATTAGATGTTCTATGTTTCTATAGTTGTAAGGATTAATTTGAATTTGCATAGCCCTCTCCTCATTAGATTAGTGTAGGAAGCATTTTCTACACACCTAGCTTCCTTTTAGTTGGTATCAGAGCCTGGCCAATTTTGGTCTTAGCTATTGGGTAAGGGTTTTTGAGCTGATCTTAAGTTGAGTGGGAGTCTGTACAGAGTATTCTGAATTCTATTGCAGCAAGGAGATGGCAAGCACATCCAGAAGATTTGAAGTGGAGAAATTCAATGGCACTAATTTCGAGTTGTGGAAGCTCAAGATGGAAGATATGCTTGTTGACCGAAACCTTTGGCAAAGTGTTAATGGAACTAAACAAGCTATAATGTCACAAGATGATTGGGATCTCAAGGATCAGAAGGATAAGGGTCTCATAAGAATTAGTCTTGCTGATTATGTCTTGTTAAATGTCCATGAGGAGAAGACTGTAACCTTGCTTTGGAAGAAGTTGGGAGATGTGTATCAAGCCAAATCCCTGGCTAATAAACTTTTTCTGAAAAAGAAGTTGTATTCTCTTTGAATGGAGGACGGAGGATCCATTGATGAACATATGAATGCTTTTAACATGTTGGTTGCATAGTTGACATCTATTGGTGTAAAGAAGGAGGAGGAGGATCGGTGTATGACCTTGCTTTGTTCTTTGCCAAAATCGTGGGATCACCTTGTCATGGCTATTGGAAGAACCACATCCACATTCAAAATGGATGAAGTGGTTTCTTCACTATTATCTGAAGAGATGTGGAGAAAGTCTTCTAATGCAGCCAAAGAGGCTCTTGCAGTTCGTGGAAGACCCAAGGAGAAAGGGAAAAAGAAGGACAAGAAAGCTAAGAAGGGTAGATCCAAATCCCGTGGGAGATCCAAATCTCCTAGAAAGTCCAAGGCTATCTATTGGAACTGTGGTAAATCTGGGCATTTCTGAAAAGAATGCAAAGAAGAAAAGAAAAGGAAGAAGAAGACCCCAAATTCAGATTCTGACAAATTACAAGATGATGGTGATGCTTTCATCGCAGCCCTGGCAACCCATGCATCTGATGATGTGTGGCTGATTGACTCTGGTGCATCATTCCACATGACCTCCCATTGAGACTAGTTTACTAAGTATGAGGAGTTTGATGGTAGAAAGGTGTACTTGGGTGATGACTCTCATCTAAAGATTGTTGGTGACGGAAGAGTCTCTATCTGATTCCCTAATGGTTGAGTGAAGGGGATCTCAGGGATTATGCATATCCTAGTCTTAGCACAGAACCTGCTTTCTGTAAGTAGTTTGAATGATGCAAGTGTGCAAGTTATCTTTCCGAAAGAAGGATGCAAGATGACTAGAGGAGCTATGGTTCTTGCTAAGGGTACTAGGAGAGGTACTCTGTTTCAGCTGGAGGCATGCATTTCACAATGCAATAGTTCTTCTGATTCAAGGAAGAGGGCAGCAGTCACTTCATCACCACCATCTAAATGAGCAATTAAAAGATCTATTATTTCTAAGTTTGATGTTTTTAATCATGCCTTGGAAGTTAAACTTCTTGCTCAAAAGACAATGTTATGGCATAAGAGATTTGGCCACATTGGTGAGAAGGGTCTACATACCCTGAAAAATAAAAACCTCATTGAGGGGTTAGATGATTGTAATCTTGAGTTCAACTTTTGTGAACATTGCATATATGGGAAACAAAACCATGTTTAGTTTTATTTGAGTTCTCCCAAGTTTTCTGGTGTGTTGGACCTATTAATGATTGTTTTTACACATTCATAACAAAAGTTAAAATTCACAAACTGAACCTAACTGTCTTGAAAGATATGAAGAAATCAATTAAGATTACTTAATCCCAAGTTTTCGTATGGTTAGGTCTTGACCTCGTGGACAATTCAGTAGGTTAATATGAAGCTATAATATGCAAGGGGCTTTACTTCATTTAAGGTGATTGATGACTTACTGGACTCGAATTATGCAAAATATCACAAATATCAACATTTGATTCATTTCTTTGCATAAATTTTTACTATATCACAAAGCTTTATATGATTTATATTAACACAAACTTTTCTTTTCAAATATTATGAAAATTGTCAAATATCAACTCAATTGTTCATGTTTCTTTCAAATATCAGACAATCTCCTTTAATTTTTTGCGTTTAGGCTAAATATTTCAAATGTTTGGGAAAAGTTAGAGAAAATCGAATTCAACATTATTTCTCTATAGGATCTAAATGTTCTATTATGCATGTTATAAGAAGTACAATAAATTTGATCAAATCAATAGACTAAATCATTAAATGCGAATGTCATGAGTATTTTCACGAACATGCATTCAAGATTGCAAGCTTTAAGAGATATTATTTCAAATACAAAGAAGAGCCAGAAGACACTCTGAATATAGACGTAGAATTTTAGATTCATTTATATTCAAAACACACAGTCATATATGATTTAAAATTTATGAATGACTCTTAGTTTCATTAATCAACTTCACAGAAAACTTACAATGCTTTACAGATACAATAAAAAAGTTGGACATTCCACGCGTTCCTTAGTGCAGACACAGGTAACCTCCTCTAAACTAAAATACTCCTTCTACTCAAAGTCTTAGAACCAATTATAATTGCTAGCGATCTTCTAAAAATCCCTGTGTAAGTAATGTACATGTAGCAAAGTTCCTTATATAGATTTTGAACTTCTCATTGCTACGGCTACAAACTTCATCTACGGCTGAGACTCCTCCATTATTGATCAAGGGTGTACCTTCATCTCTAACCGTCTACCAAAATATCTAAATGGCATCTTTTCCCTCTCAAAGGATGCTGTTGGAATCTTTCAAAAATAAGATTCCCCTTTTCTTTGACTTCCTCTCGTTGACACTCTTTATTTGACTTTTCTCAAAACCATTGCTCGCCTTTATCTTCTCATTCTTTCAAATATGTTTTCAAATTACCAATTACACCTTCTATAAAGGTGTGGTCCCCTCCTAGACTCTTTGCCCATATATATTCTTGCATCACAACTCCTTCTCTCAATTTCTTTTCTCTATTTTCTAAGCCTTCCCTTCTTTTCTTATACTTCTTCATTTTAGCACTTTCTTCCACAAATGAATCCATAATATGTTTTCTCATATTTGCCTCAGGATTTTCTCTACATGGTGTGCAAATGGCATTAAACTCTGTTAATGCCCTTTCTAATTCATATACTGGTATATCCATGCATTCATGCTTTAGGATTCTTTCTATTATCTTCTTGTGCAGTTTAATCATTTCATCTACTTTTCCTTCTAACCCTTGGGTAGCTGTTATACACCTTCTAGGACTATCCTCCTCAAATTTAAGTTCTAACCTTTCTTGTGGCACTTGACCTTCCAGTGAAGGGGTAACAACTCCTTCATTTATTAACTCCTCTGTTCTTTCTTCTATTTTTGTCAACTGTGCCATTTCAGACTTACATTCTTCTTTTCTGAATTGGCAGTTATGTATGAGTATACTACATTTATTCCTTTCTCTTGCAACTCTATCCCAACTTTTCATAGCCTGTTTTATTATTTGCTTACCTTCTTGTATAAAATCTCTGAACCATTCATCAAGAATATTTGCCTTGAGCCTTTTATTTTCCATGTCCCTTATTTCTTCTTTTGATACAACTGCTATGTCACTGGGAAGTTCTGGGACTGTTGTACTGGGATCAAATATCCCTTTAATGAATTGTTGTAGTTAGACAATGTGTCCTTTTAAGTATTCCTATTTATCTTTGTCCTTTCTCAGCATCTCTGTTGTCACTTGGTGCATATCCTCCCATTCATTAATGTGGTGTTCCCTGGTAGTATGCCCAAGGTCAAAATTTAGTATCTTATACTCTTCCAAGGCTATTTCACCTTTTGCCTTTTCTTTCTGTGGTATGGCTAGGTTCAACATTCTTGACCCATCTGGCCCTCTTTGTATAGCTGACATTGTCCTAGCCTTTCTTTTTTCTTTCTTTCGAGTCTTCTCACCTAACAAACTCTTAATCTCAATTGGTACTAACTGTACCTCTTTTTTCTCCTTTCTTATCTCTACTCCTAACCATGCAAGAATTTCTTTTGTGCCTTCTGTAGCCTTAACTTCATCAATTACCTCTTCATGAGGTCTCTTTGTTTCCACTTCTTCCATGTTGTTGTTCCTGCTGTTGTTCTTGTTTTTCTTCTTGTTGTTGTTGTTCTTGTTGGGGTGGAGGCTCTTGTTCCATGGGATCATTTGTTGTTCTTTTGATTCACCTCCATTTTCTTCTTCCTCAATTTCTGTATCTCCTCCATCCTTAGCCTCTTCTTCAGGACCTTCCTCTCCGATGGTTCTTTTTCCTGATCTTCTTCTATATGTACTTTCTCTACATCTAGCATGTTAATATTCTCTGTTTGTTCTTCAACTTTATTCTCATCAACCTTTTATTTTCCTCTGTACCCTCAGGCCTCTTAGTTTCATCTTCTATAATCTTATCTTTTGTATCTTCACTTTCTTTCTCATCAACCTTTTCTTGTTCTTGTATATTTTCTATATTACTTTCTTCTTCACTTTGCTCATCATACATATTAAGCATATTCAAGACATCTACTCCTAATGTATCAGCCTTTGTTTCATCTTTTGTTTGAGCTTGTTTTTCTATAATTATCTCTTCAGGTGCTCTTTCTTTCTCAGCTTCTTCAATCTTATGGGCCTCCTCTTGCACATCCTTGATAATTTCAGGAGGAACTAAGGTACCAAATGGGTCCTGGTGGTGTTCACCTAGGGTTAGGGTTTTGACTTCCAATTTGCGGGTTCCTATGTGTTTTCCATCTGACCCTTAGTGCCTTGGTTTAAATTGTTCCCCGTCCCGCATGCACTGTGTAATTGTTTTTCCTGTCGCATTTGAGAAAATTGTTAAATTATGTGTATGCAAAGGTGAAATGTATGTTGGCAAACTTGTGAAATCTCCCCTCGATCCCTTGAAATTGATAAAAAATGGGTCAGATGCATTTCCAAATGCATATCGGGTCACTGTTTCCAGTTTCTCAATGTTTCTATCAGTAGCCGAGAGGGTCTCATATTGCCAATGCCGCGGGTCTGCCAAGTGTCGAGCCCCAGTTTATTGCTGCACTTTTATTTTTGAATGTAGCTTCAACGTGGATGGTGCCATGTTGCAGAGGCTATTTCTCTTTTGTTTCTAAGTTACTTGATGCGGATGGTGCCACGTGTCACCTTCTGACAAAGTTTCGCCAAAGTTTCAATGAAGTTTCTTTTAAGTTTCTATGTGCACGCGGGAGGCACCACGTGGAGGCACCTGAGTGACCCTAAAGGTTTCACAGTTTCTGCAAAGTTTCAAAGACTCTTAATGTTTCTAAAGGCCCGTGGAGCATGCCACATGTCACTCTCTACCGAGGTTTCCAAAAGGTTTCTGAGTAGGGGCAGAAAATGCCGTGTGTCCCTTGTTGTGACTGCGGAGGCCAACAAGTGTCGGCATCCGCGTTATATTTCATTTGTTTCGGGGCTAAGTGAAGATCATGGTGGGTCCCAGTAAAAATAGTTGCTACTGTAGATGTTGCCAAGTGGCAGCCTCTGCTTGAAGTTTCTAAGGCCCCTTTATGAAGTTTCAAATGTGTCAGAAAGTGCCACATGTCACTTGCAGAAGCATAGTTTCTAAAAGTTTCTAGGCAGGGGCAGAGCGTGCCACGTGTCTTTTGTAGCTGCTATGAAAGCTGACAAGTGTCGGCCTCCGCATTGTTTCTATTTGTTTCTTGGTTTGGTGAGGCTGGAGGTGGGACCCAGTTTGAGTATCAAGTGGAGCGCAGAAAGCGCCAAGTGTTTGCTTCCATATTAGTTTCTGAATTGCATCCTAATGTTTCTTCAGTATTGCGAAATCTACCAAGTGTCAGCATCTATGTGAGTCCCAATTGTATCTCCATTGTTTCTCGAGAGGGGCGCGGAAAGCACCAAGTGTTAATTCCCGTAGAAGCTTCAACAAGTCTCTTTTATGTTCCTAAGGAGTGTCTCAAGTGTCGTGGGTGATGACAAATGTCATCATCTGCATAAGTTTCAGGGCGACCCCTTAAAGTTTCTAAGTGTTTCAAGTGCAGCACGGGGGGTGCCATGTGTCTGTCTCCACCAAGTTTCAAAAGAGAGTCTCTAATGTTTCAGGGGTGCCACGGAGCTTGGCTTCCGTGTAAGGTTCCGGTGATAGACTCTCAGTGGGAATAGATAAAGGAAACAGGAAGGAAAAGGACCCAACGATAGAAACTTAAGGTGCCTACGTGGCACGATCTGGTTGGTGGTGACTTTTTGACACTTTTGGGGCCATTGATAACGGCGATGAGTTTTGGATCGACAGCCATGTTTAAAGCTTACAGCGACAGGTTTTTTTTCTTTGTATCTGCGACTATTTTTGGTGGGAAAACTTTGTGGCTTGCTGCGGCTGCATTTCTGAAGGACTGTGGGTAGCTGAAACTTTAATGGCACATTATGCAGGAAGGCATGGGTCGAGTTGACAGGCTCAACCACCTGAATTGATGATGCATGTCCCTGCACAGTGGCCCAGATCCTGATCTCACCTGCTCTGTCCTTTGTTTCTGGCTGTTGCATTTATTTTGAGTGCCATTTTTCTGATATTGTGTATCTGGCAGGATTTTTGGGTCTCCCTTGTAATTAATTCTTTTAGTGCATAGTTTTTCTATAAAGAGTAGATGATGCTACTCAATTAGAGGTTGTTAAAAACTGGACATTTTGGCTCTGTAATGAAATACATCTAGTTTTGGTTGCCCTGTGTAGAGGATCTTGTGAGTTTATGAGTCTCATGTTTTATGTATTGTGCATAGACTTACTGGTTTCATTGTTGTTTTAGATGAATAATGCTATACTACATGTGTTTTGTTATCTGTCTCCTGTATTGAATATACTCTTCTTTTGAATCTGGATATCTAAGGGGTGTCTCAGATTCTAGGATATAGGTTTACTATATTGAATGCTTGATCTCTTAACTTCTGTTCAAGGGATAGATTAAACTATTTTTAGGTTAAGTATTGAGGAAAGTATATTGCAGTAAGGATATCATAAGTAGAGATAACTTGATACTCTGTTCTGGGATGTATCTGTAAGGCAAATATCACACAAATCCCCTTGAAATCTAGTTTTAATATGTTTATG
This sequence comes from Cunninghamia lanceolata, assembly GCA_027924645.1. Taxonomy (NCBI): domain Eukaryota; kingdom Viridiplantae; phylum Streptophyta; class Pinopsida; order Cupressales; family Cupressaceae; genus Cunninghamia; species Cunninghamia lanceolata. The sequence goes on along the minus strand of BSBN01000523.1, from coordinate 4,488,939 downwards.
CTAAACATTTACATGTGTATGTCTATGACTCCAAGCCCTAGATAGGCACCAATCTAGCTCTGTGTTGAGGTTATACACCTAGTCTAGCTTTGCATCCAAACACATAAAATCAAAATCAAACTCCAAAACAACCATTAGGACAATAGAAGTAGTCTAGGACTAAAATCCTCTGTCTACAACTAAATATAGGCCCAAAGCTAGCCCCTTTGCACTTATCTCACAGTTTTGGTCTACATAAGAAAGGATTTATCTGCTTTATGTCAACATCCCAGCTAATACAAAGATGCACTTCATAGATGTTGAGTAGGGAATACCCCCCTTGGTTCTGCAGAGCCTAAAGAAGAAGAGGAGATAAAAATAGAGTCTATCTCCTATACTGTTGGCCCCTGGCCCAAAGATCCTGTTGATCATTGATGGCTACCTTGTAGGGAAATCTGGGAATAAGCATCTAGTCTGGGAAAAAACCAACAGAAATTGGTGACTCCGCTGGGGATTGTGCAGTGAAAGAACCCTGATTTTTAAAAGAAAATAGTTCCTAGTAATAGGTGGCGACTCTGAACCAATCTCCCAACCGGTAAAGTAAAAATTTGTATGCAAGGGAGAAGATCCCAGCGTAATACTCTATTTGAAGAGTTACCCATAAAAATGATGTATAGAAAAAAGGGGACTATTCGAGCCAGTCAAGATGGTTCTCCTAGCCCCAGGAAAAATGATTTTATTCAAGATAATCCAGGATCCTCAGAGAAAACAGTACCTTATTTTTCAAACACTGAGGCTGAAATCTAGAATGTGTATGAAAGACAGCAAGGTAATGGTTTGAGAATAAGGTCAGAGGTGTTTCAAGAACATCCTTTTCATGATTCTCCTAACAGATTTGAAGAGGCTGAATCCCTAAGGGATGATGATAATGATGATCAAAATATGATAAAACCATCTTCTTCTATGCCTAGAGAGGAAGAACTAGCTGATGAAATTAAGAGCTTAAGGGATGAGTTAGAATATCTGCAAGCAGTAAAAATCAGAGATGATATGAGACAGAAAGTACAGGCTTTGAGAGTTGCTCAAAATGATTCAATTCCTACCCTCCAAAATGCAAATATGCAGAGAAATCAACAAAGAAATGAGGTACAGTATCATCATAATAATGATCAAAGACAAAATGTAGACAATAACACTAGAGCTCAATTAAATAATGTGAGAAATCAAAATGCAAATAGAAATGCAAATGCTAATTAGTTTGAGAGGCACCCAATGCAGTTGGATAGATTCAAACAACTTATTTTTGATGGCATTCCTGGTTATCCAAACCCTGTTGACAAACATGTGAGGCTGCAAGTGCCTAAATTTTCAGGAAACAATATTGTCTCAGGAGAGGATCATTTAAAAGCTTTCCAAAATGTCATGGATAACTTTGAGGTTGAGTATGAGGATGTTTTCATGAAATCATTTATGCAATCCTTAGTTGATGAAGCCAAGGAATGGTATAAAAGTCTACCTGACAGAAGCATTTCATCATGGGATGATTTCAAAAGGATGTTTAAGGAGCAATATTGTGACAAAACTGACCCTAGCTTTTTTGTAAATGAGTTCACTAGTATCACCAAAGGATCGAATGAACAGGTTGCTGATTTCAATGCTAGATTCATGAAGGTGTTGAACAAATTACCACATCACCTGAGGCCAAATGAACCTATGTGCATAGTGTTGTACATAAATGCTTTTGATGCCAAGACAGCTTATGGATTAAGAGACAAGGGTCCTCATAGCCTCAGAGATGCCTTCAAAGTTGCAACAAATATTGAAAATAACAGAAAGGCATCTGGTAAAACAAACAGAAGGGATGATGTGAAAATTCTGCAGAATCCAAACAAACCTCAAAACACTCAAGGTAGTACATCTACCCCTAAAGATAAAATAGATAAATTGGCAAATGTTGTTAAGGACCTAAGCTATAGACTGGCTAAAAGTGAAAAAGGGATAGGTCCTGATAGGCAAGCTTATCAAAGACAGGAAAAGAGACCATCATTGCATGATATGCCATATTATACCAATTGGCATAATGGTAGGCCTGTATTGCCACATAACAACACAAATCAAAGAGCTCAACATACCAAGGAAACTCCTGATCCTTTGAAGAAGGCTGTTAATATTGTTAATGATACTCCATGGTGTATAATATGCCAGATGCCTCATTTACAATCACAATGCATGATTGCTCAGTCTCTATATAACAATGCCATGGCCTGTGGTGAGTGCAATGAGCCTCATTGCATGGAAGATGATAATGTCAACATGTTGTCTACAAATAGAGAATACCCTTTTCATGATGCTGATGCAAATGCAAATGATGAAACTCAGGGCTGCCAGCAGTTCCCATATGATGAAGATGATGAAGACAACTATGCCTATGCTCAGGATTCACATAGTTTTCTGAATAACTTGAGGAGGCCTTCTGATGAACAAATTAAGGCCTTCACAACTGTAGCAGTTGCTCAAATCAAAAGCAACTACAACCTAAGAGGTAAAGCTCAAGTAAGCAGCCCACATCAGCCAGAAGGCATTTCTGCAAATCAGTCTGTACACAGTCATAAAGGAACTGAGACACAAAAGAAGCAATGGAACAATAATAGGCAAAATTTTAAGCAAAAAACAAGTTATGATCCCCATGGACTAGAAAATAGAGTTCCCCAGGTTGAAGATCAAAATAAGAATTTTCAGAACAAGGATGACAGTCAGAGAGCCATAAAAACTAAAGTTGGATCATCTCAGGATAGAGGTAAGACTGTGGATCAGGCTACAACTGTTATTCAAAATTATGCTCCATTTGACATCACTCAGGTCTTGTCTCAAATAAAAGTCTCTGTTCCACTAATGGAGCTGATGAAAGTTGAAGAATTTAGAAATAAGACTGTATCCTTGATTTCAGGAGTACCATGTCAAGCCAAGCAGAATATTGAGACTCAGGATAAGAAGCAAGCTATGTGTATTGAAGAGGATGAGATTCCTGAGGTATATCTAGGGATGACCATGATAAAATGCCCTTCACAAGTGGAGCCATTTTATGTATCCTTGATTATAAATGGAAAAGTAATTAGAAATTGTATGCTTAACTCAGGAGCATCAACGAATATCATGCCTTTGGCCATTATGCAACAAGCAGGATTAAAAATAGATAAAGCATGTGGGAAATGCTATGCAATGAATGATAGGGAGGTACCTGTCATTGGAATCATAAAGGATGTTGATTTTAGATTGGTAGCATATCCAGAAAAGATCTATAAAATGAACATAACAGTGGTTGATATCAAGCCATAGTATGGCATGTTGCTGTCAAGAAGATGGGCAGCTCTGATTGGTGGAAGTATGCAATTGGACCTGTCATATGCCATGATCCCAATGAATGGTAGGGATGTCAAGCTGATCAGAGAAGAAAGATCATCAAAGACAGTGGAGGATCAAGAATTGGAGGAGCATATATGTTTTGTGGACACTGATTGTGAAAATTTTAGAGTTGTCTCAGATGATAAGGAAGATAAAAGAGAAAAAAATTGCATTCAAGAGTTGGACCAACAAGGTCTTTGGACCATGTATTTTGATGGAGCTTGTTCGAAAAAAGGCTCTGGTGCTGGAATTGTTTTTCTGTCCCCAACTGGTAAGCTCCTCCAATTCTCTTTCTTGTTGAAGTTTGCTTGTACAAATAATATTGTAGAGTATGAGGCTCTATTATTAGGGTTAAATGTTGCTTTGAAGCATGGAATTAAGATGCTCAAAGTGTTTGGTGATTCAGAGCTTATTGTATCCCAAAATAGAGACAAGTATGCATCAAAAAAATAAAAGGTTAAAACAATACAAGCATGTTGTTTGGGATACAATTGAATTGTTCGATGCTTTTTCAATAAATTGGATAGAAAGATCAAAAAATGTCAGAGCAGATTTTCTAGCCAATGTAGACATAAGGCCAGATGATATAACTTTGTCAGATGTTACAAATGTTGAAGTCAAGCTTAGGCTTGTAGTGCTAGATAATGTATGCAGCTGGCAAGTGTTTGATGATGATAAGGATTTACTGAGATTTCTGCATTGTATTGATGAATATGAGAACCAAGAAATGGATTTTCAAAACTTTGTGGAAGTTGTAGATGGAAAAGAAACCCTTTTAGGGAAAGAAGTAATTCAGCTGAAGACTAACAAAATCCCTAGAGGGCTGGTAGCCTTAGAGAGAACTTTTGACAATAGGGACCAATTTGTTACAAAAGCATCTCCAACAAACAAGAATGATCTAGAGGAGATAAATTTGGGAACATCTCATGCTCCCAAAAGGGTATACATTGGCAAATAGCTCAAACCACACATTAGGAGCATGCTGATTGCATTACTGAAGAGGTATAAGCATGTGTTTGCTTGGTCATATGAGGACTTGAAAGCCTATAGAGAGGATTTATTTTAGCATGAAATCCCTTTGAATCCTGGAACTAAACCATTTAGACAAAAACGGAGGCCTATTAACCCAACTTTAGCTCCAAAAATGCAAGAAGAACTTATAAAACTTAGGGAGGCTGGAATAATCATGCCTATCAGACATTCAACTTGGGTGTCTAACCTTGTCCCAGTCAGAAAAAATAATGGTGATATAAGGTTGTGTGTGGACTTTAGAAACCTAAATGTATCTTCTTTGAAGGATAACTATCCATTGCCAAATACGGAGGCCATGTTGCAAAGAGTTACTGGTTGTGAACTTTTATCTATGATGGATGGTTTTTCAGGGTACAATCAATTGAAAGTAAAAGAATCAGAACAATTTAAGACTGCTTTCACTACTCCATGGGGAACCTATGTATATATAAGGATGCCATTTGGACTAACAAATGCAGGTGCTACATTCAAAGAGCAATGGATGTTGCTTTTGCAGGGCTAATTGACTCAATCTTGGTTGTTTATCAAGATGACTTGACTGCCTTTTCAAAGAAAGAACAACACTGTATGCATTTGGAACAGATTTTTATTAGAGCATTAGAATATGGTATCTCACTCAACCCAAAGAAATGTGCTTTTGGGGTTGTGGAAGGAAAATTGCTTGGACACATTGTTTCCAAGGATGGAGTTAGGATTGATCCTGAAAGGGTGGCTGCAATTGACAAAATTCAGACCCCTAAAACAATAAAAGGTGTGCAGTCCTTCTTTGGACAAATAAACTTTGTTAGGAGATTTGTTCCTAACTTTGTAGAGACCATAAAAGAAATTTCTAAGATGTTGAAGAAAGGTGCAACTGTTAATTGGGAGAATGAAGCAATTGAATCATTTTAGAACATCTAGGAAGCAATCAAGATGGCTCCTGTGCTAAAATCTCCTAATTTTTCTAAGCCATTTCAATTGTTTTCATTTGCTTCTTTCCATACTATTGCTACATGTTTACTTCAGAAAAATGAGGATGGTTTTGAGCAGCCCATTGCTTTCTTCAGTAGGTCATTGCAGGCTGCTAAATTAAAGTATGACATTATGGAGAAACAGGCATATGCACTAGTTAGAGCAATCAAGAGCTTTAGGCCTTATTTGGTAAGCTCACAAGTAATTGCATATGTACCTCATGCAGCGATAAAAGATATCTTCACTCAGCAAGAGGTAACTGGAAGGAGATGCAGATGGATAAATAAGTTGCAGGAGTTCAACATAGAGATACAGATCAAAAAATTGGTAAGAGGACAAGGGTTAGCAAAGCTAATGACACAGTCAAATCTAGAGGCATGTCAAGTCAATGTAGTCCAGAATAAGAATGTCAATGTATCAAAATCTGAATGGTATAAGGACATCATATATTACTTGCAAAATCTGAATTGTCCTTCCCATTTCAGTGACAGGCAAAAGAGGACCTTAAAACTACATGCAATCAGGTATGCTATTGTTCAAGGTGAGATGTACTGGAAAAGCCCTGATGGTGTGTTGCTGAGATGTGTAGATGAAGTTGAAGCTAACAATGTTTTGAATGACATGCATAAAGGATTATGTGGTGGACATTATACTGCCCAAACAACAGCTCATAAGATCCTTAGGGCAGGATATTGGTGGCCCACTGTCTTTTCAGATGCACAAAGGCTAGTAAGGAAATGTGACCCTTGCCAAAGATTCTTAGGAAAGTTAAGATATGAAGGAGCATTGCCCCTTAGAATTGTAACTGTGGATGCTCCATTTCAGCAATGGGGAATTGATTTTATAGGGGAAATTTCAGAGAAATCTAGTGGAGGACATAGTTGGATTCTGGTTGCCACTGATTACTTCACTAAATGGATTGAGGCTATCCCTACTAAAAAGGCTACAAGTAAGGTGGTGATGGATTTTATCTTGGAGAATATTATTATCAGGTTTGGGGTACTAGTCAAGTTAATCACAAATAATGCAATGTGCTTTAGATCAAGTGAATTTGTTGATTTTTGCAATAAATATGGAATTGACTTGTCTCACACATCACCATACCACCCACAAGGAAATGGTCAAGCAGAGTCAAGCAACAAAAGCCTAATGAAAATCATCAAGAGGATAATGGATAAAAATAAGAAATCTTGGGATTTAAAACTGAAGTTGGCATTATGGGCTGATAGGGTGACAGTGAAAAAAGCCACTGGAAGGTCACCTTTTGAACTAGTGTATGGTGCAGTAGCTAAGTTGCCTGTGAACAATTTCCTACCAATTTATAAGTTCATACAAGAGAATGATGGGGAGGTTAATGATTCAATGACTGAAAGGATCAATCAGTTAGTTGCACTAGATGAGATGAGAAGGGAAGCACAGAAGACAAACATCAAGAGATAGCAAAAGGTGAAATATCTATTTGATAAGAGAGCTACAGAAAGAAAGTTTTAGAAAGATGATTTGGTCCTTGTATGGAATACAAGAAACCAGGATAAGGGCAAGCACGGTAAATTTGAGCCCTTATGGATGGGCCCATACCAGGTTTGCAATACTCATGGGGAGGATTCTTATATCCTCCAAGCCCTAGATGGTGAGATGCTAGAATTGCCTGTGCATGGTCAATTCCTCAAATTTTATTTTGCATAAGTGGTTTTCCTCTGTGCACATTTGTAAAAATATGTATATATTGTAAATATCTTGTATAGTTGGTGCTTTTTTATGTTTTGTCTGGTCTGCCCAGAGGTCTGGTTCTCGCTGCAATCTTGCGTCTACACGTCCCCAATCAGAGCCACTGGTGGTGTTCACCTAGGGTTAGGGTTTTGACTTCCAACTTGCGGGTTCCTGTGTGTTTTCCTTCTAACCTTAGTGCCTTGGTTTAAATTGTTCCCTGGCCCGCATGCACTGTTTAATTGTTTTTCCTGTCACATTTGAGAAAATTGTTAAATTCTGTGTATGCAAAGGTTAAATGTATGTTGGCAAACTTGTGAAATCTCCCCTCGGTCCCTCGAAATTGATAAAAAATGGGTTAGATGCATTTCTGAATGCATATCGGGTCATTGTTTCCAGTTTCTAAATGTTTCTATCAGTAGCCGAGAGGGTCTCATATTGCCAATGCTACGGGTCTGCCAAGTGTCGAGCCCTAGTTTATTGCCGCACTTTTATTTTTGAATGTAGCTTCAACACAGATGGTGCCACATTGCAGAGGCTATTTCTCTTTTGTTTCTAAGTTACTTGTTGTGGATGGCGCCACGTGTCAGCTTCCAACAGAGTTTCGCCAATGTTTCAATGAAGTTTCTATGTGTGCGGGGAGGCACCCGAGTGACCCTAAAGGTTTCACAGTTTCTGTGAAGTTTCAAAGACTCTTAATGTTTCTAAAGGCCTGCGGAGCGTGCCACATGTCACTCTCCACCGAGTTTTCAAAAAGGTTTCTGAGCAGGGGTGAAAAATGTCGTGTGTCCCTTGTTGTGACTGCAGAGGCTGACAAGTGTCGACGTCTACGTTATATTTCATTTGTTTCCTGGCTAAGTGAAGATCGTGGTGGGTCCTAGTAAAAATAGTTGCTACTACAGATGTTGCCAAGTGACAGCCTCCACTTAAAGTTTCTAAGGCCCCTTTATGAAGTTTCAAATGTGTCAGAAAGTGCCACGTGTCACTTGCAGAAGCATAGTTTCTAAAAGTTTCTAGGCAGGGGCAGAGCGTGCCATGTGTCTTTTGTAGTTGCTACGGAAGACAACAAGTGTTGGCCTCCATGTTGTTTCTATTTGTTTCTTGGTTTGGTGAGGCTGGAGGTGGGACCCGGTTTGAGTATCAAGTGGAGTGCGGAAAGCGCCAAGTGTTTGCTTCCGCATTAGTTTCTGAATTACTTCCTAATGTTTTGTCAGTGTTGCAGAATCTGCCAAGTGTTGGCATCCGTGTGAGTCCCAATTATATCTCCATTATTTCTCAAGAGGGGCGCAGAAAGCACCAAGTGTCGATTCCCACGAAAGCTTCAACAAGTCTCTTCTATGTTCCTAAGGAGTGTCTCAAGTGTCGCAGGTGATGACAAATGTCATCATCTGCATAAGTTTCAGGGCGACCCCTTAAATTTTCTAAGTGTTTCAAGTGCAGCATGGGGGGTGCCATGTGTCTGTCTCCACCAAGTTTCAAAAGAGAGTCTCTAATGTCTCAGGGGTGTCGCGGATCTTGCCACATGGTGGCTTCCACGTAAGGTTCCAGCGATAGACTCTCAGTGGGAATAGATAAAGGAAACAGGAAGGAAAAGGACCCAACGATAGAAACTTAAGGTGCCTACATGGCACGATCTGGTTGGTGGTGACTTTTTGACACTTTTGGGGCCGTTGATAATGGCGATGAGTTTTGGATCGATGGCCATGTTCAAAGCTTGCAGTGACAGGTTTTTTTCTTTGTATCTACGACCGTTTTTGGCGAGAAAACTCTGTGGCTTGCTGCGGCTGCGTTTCTGAAGGACTATGGGTAGCTGAAACTTTAATGGCAGATTATGCAGGAAGGCATGGGTCGAGTTGACAGGCTCAACCACCTGAATTGATGATGCATGTCCCTGCGCAGCGGCCCAAATCCTGATCTCACCTACTCTATCCTTTGTTTCTGGCTGTTGCATTTATTTTGAGTGCCATTTTTCTGATACTGTGTATCTGGTGGGATTTTTGGGCCTCCCTTGTAATTAATTCTTTCAGTGCATAGTTTTGCTATAAAGAGTAGATGATGCTACTCAATTAGAGGTTGTTGAAAACTGGACATTTTGGCTCTGTAATGAAATACATCTGGTTTTGGTTGCCCTGTGTAGAGGATCTTGTGAGTTTATGAGTCTCATGTTTTATGTATTGTGCATAGACTTACTGGTTTCATTGTTGTTTTAGATGAATAATGCTATATTGCATGTGTTTTGTTATCTGTCTCCTATATTGAATATACTCTTCTTTTGAATCTGGATACCTAAGGGGTGTCTTGGATTCTAGGATATAGGTTTACTATATTGAATGCTTGATCTCTTAACTTCTGTTCAAGGGATAGATTAAACTATTTTCAGGTTAAGTATTGAGGAAAGTATATTGCAGTAAGGATATCATAAGTAGAGATAACTTGATACTCTATTCTGGGATGTATCTGTAAGGCAGATATCACACAAATCCCCTTGAAATCCAGTTTTAATATGTTTATGCTAAACATTTACATGTGTATGTCTATGACTCCAAGCCCTAGATAGGCACCAATCTAGCTCTCTGTTGAGGTTATACACCTAGTCCAGCTTTGCATCCAAACACATAAAATCAAATCAAACTCCAAAACAACCATTAGGACAGTAGAAGTAGTCTAGGACTAAAATCCTCTGTCTACAACTGAATATAGGCCCAAAGCTCACCCCTTTGCACTTATCTCACAGTTATGGTCTGCATAAGAGAGGATTTATCTACTTTATGTCAACATCCCGGCTAATACAAAGATGCATTTCATAGATGTTGAGTAGAGAATACCCCCCTTAGTTTTGCAGAGCCTAAAGAAGAAGAGGAGATAAAAATAGAGTCTATCTCCTATACTGTTGGCCCCTAGCCCAGAGATCCTGTTGATCATTGATGGCTACCTTGTAGGGAAATCTGGGAATAAGCATCCAATCTAGGAAAAAACCAATAGGTCCACTGATCCTATTTCTTCATGTACCTTTTCTTCTTCATGCTCTGAGCTTTGCTCAATCTCCATTTCAACTTGAGTACTTTGCTCTTCCTCTTCGCTTAGGAAATCACTTGAATCCTCTTCTATTTCAATTTCTTTTCCCTTATACATTCCTCTTTCTTCACTATCACTACTGTCAATGTGCACAGTCTCGATAGTTTGTTTGGATTTGTGAGTTTCTGACTCTTGCTGCATTTATCCAGCCAACTCTGCTTTTACTTGAACATATGTTTGTCCTTGTTTTGATGATGTGGAGGCACTAGGTATAGTGCTGATTTTTGTACCTACTTCATGTGCTCCAATTATACCACCTGGTTTAGAAGTCTCACCTTTTGACAAACTTATTGGTATTGCCTTTCTAATTTGTTGTCCCACCACTTCCTTGGCAGTCTGTACCTCTTCTACATTAATTTCATGACTTATTGGCTTTGTATCTACAAAAGTATCTAATGCTACTGCTACTATTATTCCTAATGCATATGGATCCATTAAAGTAGCATTTTTATCTTTTTCAACAATCTTGGCCTCTACAATCTTCCTTTTCTTCTCATAGAAGCACTGCAGATCCTCAATAGGCTCTCCCTTTCTTTTTCTCCCTTTCTTTGGATAGGTGATATCTTTTCCTTCAGCCTTGAGCTCTTCAATTCTGTCTTTTAACCATGTTTTTGAAAATAATATCACTGGCTTGGACAATATGTCTAGAGATGTGTTCCAAGGCTTTGACCAATCAGGCTCTGTAATAGGAGCCAGCCTTGCTTCTGCATAACTATGATGTAATAGTTTATCATCTTCTTGAACTTCTGGGGGGACATATATGTCACCTATAAACTTCATTTACTCAATGGTTAATCTTTTATGAGCTCTTTTCCTCACTTCCCTGTCATTTTTGCAATCAGCCCAAAAATCCTCAATATGTATCTGATGTTTATACTTTTTATCAACAAAGTTCTCGATCCTATGGAAAGGATCAAATATCCTAACTAAATCAAACTCCTAAAAGACATAATATCTCAATTCTTGCTCTTAATATCCTGCAACTCTTCACTATAATACGAGTATCTGCCAATTTCCCAAAGCAACTTCAAATTTCCACTATTGAACTTCCTTTTATACATTTTAAATACATTCAAGTTCTGCCTTGAAAATTCCAAAACAATCTGTATACGCCTAAAAATGACACAAATCATCCTAAATAAATATTCTAAATATTTATTCCCTTCTTCTATTAATTAAATAAATGTTCTAAATTTATTTAATCAATTCACTATCCCATAATTAAATAAATTCTATTTATTTAATTAAAATTCTTCTATTTGTCCTTCACAATTAAATAATCATAAATTATTTAATTAATCCAAATTCCTCTATCCTAAAGTTCTAAATTCAAAATTCCACGTCACCTTTACACCTCACCTTTTCCACCTCACCCTGTCCACCTCATCAAGTTGCACATGTAATTAAATATATTTAATATTTAATTGCCTTATTTTCCCTCACCCACATGGCCTATTTCTTCTCCAATCAGAGGTCAGTTAACCAACCAATCAAACCTATTAACTAACCTATCAGTTGAGTCAAACCCTCAATCAATCCAGTCAGTTCCACAATCCACTCTTCTAACTGATCAGTCAATTCTGTTAACAGACCAGTCAATGGAGTTAACTCTCCAATCAATTTTGTCACATCCCACCTTTCATGATGGAGCTGGGACACTTGTCACTTTTCCACTAGTTGCACATTCCTCAACCATCCTCAGCTGTTGATCTTCATATCTTCTCTCAACCGTTGATTCCCATTCTTCCAAGTCTATAAATGAAGCTTCATTCTTCCATTTTTATCATCCAGGCTTTTGACATCGTTACTCTGTAGAAATACCACCAGCGCGCCTTTGGCACCCACTTGTCATCTACAAGCTTGAGATCACCATTGTTGCATTGGAGCTCACCTTCATTGCATATCACACCATAGTCGTTCACCATTGACTTCCTCAAACAGCTTTAAAAGATTGCACTCTCTGAGGGCTCATCTCATCTGCGAAAGGATGATTCGTGATAGGCGAACAACAGAAGTTTCGAAACGGAAGAGGTTTGCTGTGTTTATTCATTGCTTTGTTTACTTGAATCTTCTTTGTTTCTCTATTCTATTGATGTTTGGGTCCTCTATTATTCATTTGATTGATCACTATTTTACCCTCACATTTTTGGCACCCACCATGGGGCCGTTGCCCCTTTATTTCACCATTTTTGAGCTTTTTTAAAGGCAGGTTCTGTACAGGTCCCGCAGAGTCACGCACAGATTAGTTCGATGCATCTGTTCATTTTTACGGCACTTTTGAAGACTGTTACGGCGCTTCTAAAAATCCTGCGCATCTGTGTATTCTTACTGCGCTTTTATAGACTGTTACGGCGCTTCCGTTATAACTGCGCATCTGTTGACTATTACGGCGCATCTGAAGATTGTTACTGTGCATACATTAAAACTGCGCATTTATTCATTTTAACGGCGCATACGTTCAAAACTACGGCGCATTCGTTAATGCTGTGCTTTTGTTGATCACTTCTGCGCATCTGATCACTGAAGCTGCGCATTTGTAACTGGCTCAGGTTTTAGTACTTTCTAGAGGATTTTGCTAACGCTAACCCTTTTGCAGGTGTTTGCTGGAGCAGTTTTGCAGGATAGGCTCAGGTTTAGTTACATGTAGTTGCATCTAACTAGCTCACATTTCATTTTCTGGGAAAGAGTAAAATGGTTGTTCATTACAAATCTTCATCTAGTCCTAATTAGGGAGGAAGTAACTGGTTTATTTCATGCTTGCATTGCAAACAACTTCCAAGTTATTGCTATCTAAGATTTAAAATTGAACTCATCACTGATCTTGCAGTTAAAATGAACCATTGCTATATCGTGAGACCTGAATTTCAAAGTTAACAATCTCGTGCAACGTGGACTTAAAATTGAACTCACAACTGCTTTCTGAAGTTAAAATGAACCATTGCTATATCGTGAGACCTGAATTTCAAAGTTAACAATCTCGTGCAACGTGGATTTAAAATTGAACTCACATCTGCTTTCTGGGATTTAAAACTGAACCACTGCAATATTGCTGAAATCACTTCAAAGTTCTGTTTGAGTAGATTAACCCATTTAGTTTTTATCTTTTAACTAGGGTGGATTAATCAGTATATCTTGTGCTTGCGAATGACAATAGGCTTATGCTGTCCCCTCTTCTGGGTGATCAGAGTGCCAGACTTGTCATTCTATTTGTTTAACCTTTAGGAGGGGCCTGCCCTTGGATGCACGCTTGTCCAAGCGGGAACGACCCTGAGTGGTAACAGGCTAACGCCAAGCCCTACCGAGCCACTTAAAATAAATTGTGCTTGAGGTGAAAACCTCCTGCAACGAGTGCTGTTATGTTACACCGATGGCCAACCTCCCCAAAACCTTCTCAGGCGTAACCCTTTGAGGCTGGGAGACTCCATAACGGAGAGTAGCGCCACCGCACGTGTAACCACTTGAACGGTTGCGAGAGTAGTCTTGTTGAACGACTAAGCCCTACACAGTAAGACTGGTATCGACTACCCTTGCTAGTGGCTAGAGTCTTGTGTCAACTGTCTTACCTGAAGTCATTGAGCGAGAGAACCCTTTGTCCAAATCTTGTCCTAGATACCCCATTCATTGCAGTCTTAGTCGGCACCTTGCCAAAATCTCTAATCCTAGTCCACTTCATGCCACCCCACCTTGCATGGTTCTTACTCGATCCCAGTACAACAAGCTAATTGAAATAGCCGACTCATCCAATCACATCGCCCCACCACGCGATGATGATGAAGAAATTTCTCGTGAAGAATTAGTGGCACACATGCAAGATAGCAAATTCCAACGCTTAGTGGAGAAAGTGCTCCTTGAGGACCCCACCAAATATTTCCATCATCTTGCTAGTCTCGGAATCAAACTCCCCGCAGACTTTGACATTAACTCCATCATGGAAAATGCAGACAATGAACATGAGAGGGACACAAATGACACAGTCCCACATGCACATGAGAGAGGCACAAATGACACGGTCCCCCATGCCAATGAGAGAGGAAAGCAACCCATAGATCAAAATGCTCCTATGACAGATGTGAGACAACAAATCGAGAGTCTAAAGCTAGAAATCTCCAACCTTAAGATCGGCACAAGTTCCAAGAACTACTCCTTGGAAGATATAGCACCATACCCCTTTGACAGAAGTTTGGTCATGAAACCTTTCCCCTATCAATTCGGAATTCTGAAATTTGACAAATACAAAGGGAAGGGGGACCCTAGAGATCATATCAGGGAATTCACTGCAGCATGTCTAGAAGTAGCTCACAACGAGACCTACTTAATGATACTGTTCCCAAGATCTTTAGGAGGTCAAGCTATGGAGTGGTTCTCGCGCCTGCCACCAGGAATCAAAACTTTTGATGAACTTGTCAATAAATTCATAACGCACTTCTCTTACAACATAGAACACGAAGTATCTATCCTAGACCTATGCAACACCAAACAAAAGGGTGGTGAGTCTTTCGCCACCTTCTTACAATGATGGAGATAGCTAGCTAGTAAGTGTTCTTACGACATGCCTGAGAAACAACTATTGGAAATGTTTGTCCACAATTTAAATCCCGATCTTAGCTATCAGATTCAGATACAATGCCCTACCTCATTCACCAAAGTCATTGAAATGGGGCTATTCATTGAGAAAGCTATGATCGCTAAAGGAACTCTCAAGCTCTACAAGGACACACCTCCTTCCAATTACACAACTGACAAGTCAAAGTTTTGGACCAAGAACAAGAATGTGGTCAACGATGGAGTAGTGGATGCCAAGGCGGCAGCCCCTAAACAACAACCCATATTCACTCTTAAGGAAGAAGCAAATAACGGTGTGCTCAACAAGCCACCCCCTCGGGAACCTAGACCTTGGTTCAATTCGAATCCAAGGAGGAAATTCACACCGTTAGGAGAATCTCAAGAATCGGCCCTCAGAAAGTTGTTGGCTAACAATGAAATTTCTCTACCGCCAACAAGTGACTATGAGCCTATAGTCAAACCTCCCTATTGGAAGGACACAGATTATTGTGAGTATCATCGAGGACGGGGGCACATGACTAACAATTGCATCCGCCTCAAGAATGTCATACAGGATATACTGGATCAAAATCAGGGAGGGACACAACAGCATACCTCCAATGAATCTCACGTGGCCTACCGGGATCCTCTTCTAAACCACAACCGGCCGTATAACAATAATCGCAACAATGGCCACAACAGCAACGATGGTCACAACGGCAACAACTCCAATGGCCATAACAATAATGACATCAATTGCAACAGTCCAAACCAGAACAGTGGGTCGAGTAATGCTAACTATGCAAGCGTTCCCTTTGAGTACACCATTAACTGCATTTCTGAGCATGTTCCGCAAGTCAACGTCATATCCCCCAACCAACAACCAGGACCTAACAGAACTGGTTGTAGTATAATTACCCGCAGTGGTAGAGTCACGATCAACACCACTCCTCCAAGGTCGTCACCATCTCCGTCCAACTCCCGCCTATATAATGTCATCGACCAATTGCAAAAAACACCGGCTCACATTTCTATATTGGAGCTCTTGCGTCTATCTCCTTCTCATAAGGAGATTCTTGAGAAAGCCTTAGTGGAAACTACTGTCCCCACTAACCTAGCCCAAGAAAAGTTTCAAACCATGGTGGGTAATTTGACATCCTCCACTTCCATCTCATTTACAGAGCAAGATGACCTTTCCATATCTCAACCCCACAACACTCCTCTACACATTGTCGCATTCGTGCACAAGCACCGCATCAAGAGGGTTCTCATTGATGGGGGCGCCGGTCTAAATATTTGCACGTTGAAGCTAGTCCTTGCACTGGGGTTCTCCGAACAGGCAGTAGATCCAAGACGGAAAATTACTATCAAAGCCTATGACGAGGAGGAACGAACCACAAAGGGCATGGTTGTCCTACCCATTCAAGTGGGACCGGTAATTAAAGATGTGGTGTGCCAAGTCCTTGATCGGGAGCTTGCTTACAATATTCTACTAGGAAGACCATGGATCCACGCCATGAAGGCTATCCCCTCCACCTACCATCAATGCATAAAGTTCCCACACGATGGCAAGCAGGTCACCATACAAGGCAACCCCGACCCCTACCAGCATTGCAATTCATTCCAAGCAAAATCTGAATGTGTCATTCCCAATAACCGAGCCTACATTTCCCCTACTCCGCCGCAAGACCATACTGCCGAAGCTTCCTCCTCGAGGCCCAAACCGTTGAAACTTACCATAAAAGAAAATGGCGTGGGGGAGTACTCCATTGAGCACAGCCTCAACCTTGCCACCATGCCTTTGTCTCCTCGCTCCTTTGGCAAGCCCAAGCATCAACCTAGGCATTTTCCAAAGCCATCTGCTCCTCCTACAACTCCCGCAAATCCCTTTGTAAAATGGGGGACCTTATCTGATGAGACAGAGGAGCGAGATCTCCTGCAGTGGCTTTACGCTGAAGAGGAAAACACATCCCAAGAGCTGCCTAGACTCCCTACAGAACTCTATGGATGGGGTGAAACTATCTTGCACAGGATGGGATATGAAGGACAAGGCCCCATAGGCCTCAGAAAAGAAGGAATCATTGAACCTATCCAACCTTCTTCATCCTCTTCAGCTAGAAACACAACTGGCCTAGGGTACAAAGGTAAAGGTAAAGCCAAGGAAAATGCCTGCCTTGTGGAGACAATTCAAACATCCCAAGTGGATAGGGACACGGATTCAGATAATTCAAATGAGTATGAGTGGGACGAGCTAACAGAGCACTCCTATGATGACAAGGAGATTGACACCATCCAAACTCTCAGCCCCTACCATGAGGAACAGATGCAACGGGACAGACCACTGGAGTCTGATTTGCCCCTCCCTGAGGTTATGGCTTTCAGGGAAAGTTTTGATTCCATTGCGATAAACAACCTGGAGGAGAGTACCACCCAGAACACTATCCCCGCCAGTGCCCATAATATTTCCATTCACAACATTAACGAATCAGATCTCTTATCTAACTCCCCTCCCCTCTTACACCCTGAGCTTATCGACTGGGATCTGCAAGGAACCCCTCAATTAGATATGTTCCAGAATGATGATGCTTACATTGACTATATGGAACTTAGGGATCACTTACCAAAAGGAGATCATAAAGCTAGTTTTGCTATCGAACTCAACACTGTGGCTTACTTCGAGGAGGGTGCCAAGCCTTCTAGTCGCAAGAATATCAAAATCAAAAATGGATCTGACGGTGAAAACCGCCATGCGGTAGTGTCAGATCATAAAAAAGTAAAAAGAAAGGACGTATCTGAAGTTGAAAACCCAACTGTGGCACCTGACGATGGAATGCTTGACACCCTCCCAAGTGATATGTATCAAGAAAGGTCACAGATTGTGGTGGAGCCAATAGAGCCAGTGAACATTGGAACCGAAGAGCAGCCTAAGATTATCCAATTTGCAAAATCTCTCACACCGCCTGAGAAAATCAGGTTTGTACCATTCTTTAAAAAGAAGAGAGGTAGCTTTGCTTGGTCATATGCCGACATGCCAAGTTTGGACCCAAACCTGATTCTACATCACTTGCCATTGGATCCAGGGGTGAAGCCCGTAAAGCAGAAACTGAGGAAGATGCATCCCCATATAGCCCTTCTGGTCAAGGAAGAACTCAAGAAATTGCTAGACGTGGGGTTCATCAGGGCCATAGATTACCCTGAATGGATATCAAACATCGTGCCAGTGTCTAAACCAGATGGCAGGGTTCGACTATGCAACGATTTTAGAGACTTAAACAAAGCATGCCGCAAGGATGACTTTCCCTTGCCTAACATCGATATCATAGTCGACCTCACAGCAGGACATACAATGCTGTCACTCATGGATGGATTCTCAAGGTACAACCAGATCAAAATAGCACCAGAGGATCAGCACAAAACCGCTTTCACTTGTCCATGGGGTACCTTTTGCTGGAATGTCATGCCATTTGGGCTGAAAAACACAGGTGCTACATATCATCAGGCCATGACAACCATATTCCACGACATGATGCATGTGACCATGGAAGATTATGTTGACGACATCTTGGCAAAATCTCTCACGAGGGACTCACACCTGGATATTCTAGAGTAAGTCTTCCAACGGCTGGACCAATTCCAAGTAAAACTGAACCCGAAGAAGTGTGTGTTTGGGGTCACATCAGGCAAGCTGCTAGGCTTCACTGTGTCAGCAAACGGCATAGAGGTAGACCCGGCCAAGGTCAAAGCAATCATGGACATGCCCCTGCCCAAAACTCTAACACAGTTGAGATCCTTACAGGGCAAGCTCCAGGCCATCCGCAGGTTCATCTCACAGCTGGCAGACAAATGCCATCCTTTCAGCCATCTCCTACATAAGAACGTTCCATTTAAATGGGATGAGCAGTGCGAAGAGGCATTCAACAAGATCAAGGAGTACCTCATGAACCCTCCTATACTCATGCCTCCGATCCAAGGAAAACCTTTGATTCTCTACATATCTGCTGCACCTACTGCTCTTGGGGCTCTCCTAGCGCAGCAAGACTATGAGAACAAGGAAAGAGCTGTGTACTACATCAGTCAAACCTTAGTAGGCTACGAGTTGCAGTACTCACAGGTGGAACGTTCATGCCTTGCAGTGGTTTTTGCCTCACAAAAACTCTGACACTACATGTTGGCACATCCTGTCAAACTCATTGCCAAGATCGACCCACTAAAATATCTTCTCAGCAAAGCAGCTCTCACAGGTCGACTAGCAAAATGGGTTATGCTTCTTAGCGAATATGATATAGAGTATGTGGATAGAAAAGCCATCAAGGGGCAAATCATCGCTGACCAACTAGCTGAGGCACCGTTACAGGACACTTCACCAATGCAGTTTGAGTTCCCCGATGAGTCTTTATTCACTCTGTCAACATCTCCTTGGAAACTCTACTTCGACGGGTCTTACACCAACCATGGATCAGGGGCAGGTATCTTGTTTATCACTGCCCAAGGCGACACTATTCCAAAGTCCTACAGGATGTTATTCCCATGCACTAACAATATAGCGAAATATGAAGCCTTGGTAATTGGTCTCAAGATGGCCACTGAGTGGAAAATCCAAGCACTATGTGTCTACGGTGATTCGCAGCTTATCATAAACCAGGTCAACGACGAGTATCAGACCAAAGATGAGAAGCTCATCCCATACAAACGGATGGTCGACGACCTCAAAGCACATTTTGGGACCATCTCGTTTGAGCAAATACCCAGGATAGAGAACAAAGCAGCTGATGCAATGGCGACCATAGCCTCTCTTCTTGAGATACCTGAACATGAGTCGCGGTATGAGTTCTTGGTAGAAACCATTCGACAACCGGCTTATGATCTCCTCGAAACCCATTCCATTTGCCTCCTAGTAGGATCTGATTCACCTTGGTATGGTAAGACCTACACTTACCTCAAGGACAATATCCTTCCTTTGGACCTCTCTTCCAACCAAAAATGAACTTTCATCTGACAAACCTCCCGTTACACCATTATCGCCAATACCCTTTACTGACGTGGTCTGGATGGTACTTTACTCCGTTGTCTAGAACAAGAAGAATCTGTAACTGCCTTGTGAGATGTGCATGAAGGGATCTGCGGAACAAACTCCAGCGGTCCTTCCTTAGCTAAGAAACTCATGCGTTTGGGTTATTACTGGCCCAATATGGAAATGGATTCATATCAGTTAGTCAAAAAGTGCAAACAGTGCCAGATACACGGGAACCTGATTCATGCACCTGCTCAGGAGTTGAGACCTCTAATGACACCCTGGCCCTTTTGCCAGTGGGGACTTGACCTTGTGGGAAAGATTCATCTACCTTCTTCCAACGGCCATAAATTCATCATAACCGCCACTGAGTACTTTACAAAGTGGATTGAAGCCGTTCCCCTATCAACCGTCACAGGAAAGCAAATTTCCTCTTTCATTCTGAATTACATTATCTACCGATATGGCATCCCTTCATCCATCATAACGGATAACGAGAGACCCTTCAAAAATCAGGATGTCCAGGAACTTTGTGAGCGTTTTAAAATCCAACATCGTTTCTCCACTCCATACTATCCCCAAGGTAACGGCCAAGCTGAGGCCTCGAACAAAACCATTCTGAAAATCCTAAAGAAGACTGTCAATGAAGCTGGTCGCGATTGGCATGTCCAACTCAATCCCGCTCTATGGGCCTATAGAACCAACATACGCACTCCCACAGGTGCTACACCCTACGCCCTCGTCTATGGTTCTGAAGCCATCCTTCCCATTGAGGTCGAACTCCCATCCCTTCAGGTGTAGTTGAAAGGTCTCATATCAGATGAAGAGTACAGAGTATACAGACTACAGGAGCTAGAACTGCTAGAGGAAAGGCGCCAGAAAGCTTTTGACCATCTCAAAGCCTATCAACAGATGATGTCAAGAAGCTACAACCACAAGGTTAGACCAAGATGCTTCAAGGTTGGGGATCTCGTCCTAAGAGAGAACCCTTGCAATCAGCAGGACAGAGAAAAGAAAGGTAAGTTCGAGCCTAACTGGCTTGGACCCTATGTAATTGTAGCGGATTACGGATCGGGGGCATATCAGTTGGCCACATCAGAGGGTGAGTTGTTTGATGATCCAATCAACAGCATGCACCTTCACCAGTTCTATATTTAAGAGAATCCCAATGCAAGGGGGTACAATAAAATCATAAAATCAAAAAATCAAAAAATCAAAAAATCAAAAAAATCAAAAAAAATAGAAAACATACAAAAAAAATCATCCTTTGGTGAAAACCTGGCAAACAGGCGCCTTGGATAGGTATCATGATAAAAACCTGGCAATCAGGCGTCATGTTACTTTCTAGCTTCTCGTGCAAATAAAAGCAAGTGATGAAAACCTGGTAAACAGGCATTACTTGTGACGAACCGCATTCTCCATCTTTGGGACACCAATCACCTTGAGTCCATTCTTTCTCTATTTTTCCTCATTCGACCCATATCCATCCCACAAACAAACGCTTGAAAGTTACCTATCATGGCTTGATACTCACCTTGTGGCCTTGTCGACCAAGGTTTTGTCCCATATCGTCTCCTCAATGTAAGCCTAGTGTAGTGTCTCTCGTCAGTGTCTCTGGTCCGAATCTATGAACTACGTTGCCTCTGCGCCGTCATGTAGGCAAGGCCATTATTCTAATGCGCCCCCGAGGCTTCCATCTCTCCCAAGGTCCCATTCGTCTCCTTTCTTGTCTTCATTCTTGTCGTCTTTCTTCTAGTCCATCCATGGTCCATTAGGGTTTACCCCGAACTACGTTGCCTCTGCGTCGTCATGTAGGCAAGGCCATTTAGCAATGAGCCCCCGAGGCACTAGGTCAGTCCCTTAGGGTCCGTCTTCTCAATAAGGATTATGCAACCTTCTCATCAAGCAAGCAAATGCAAGCAAAACCCGCGCTTCAAGAAGAAACCTTGACTATGAGCATCTTAACCTATGCAATGCAAAGCAACTACCCAAGGTCTTCTAAATGATTTTCTGGAAATTAAGGCAAGAAATAAACGCATATCAACGCAAATATGCTTTGTAGATTTGAACCTAGGGTTAAGTTACAGAGTCTTGATTTTTGCTATCCTACCTTCCTATGCTACTCAAGGATGCCAAAAGCTAGAGATGCTATGATGGGGGCATGATTATTTTCTTTGTTTGTTGTTTGTGGATTAAACTTTAATAATGTGAAGCCTTGTCTAAGGACATGATCGGCGAAAGATCATCAAAGACATCAAAGGTCTTACAGGAACGGGGGCAATCCTTGCTTGTTGAAAACGCAAGAAGTACTCAGGTCATCTAGATTCAATTTTGACTAGATGCTTGTATTAACTTGCTACATCACACTCCATGTAAGCGATACTCAGGTCATCTCGGTTCAATTATACCTAGATGCTTGTATTCACTTACAACATTTCCGAAAAGTACCAAAAACAAAATGCCCAATGATGAAATAAAGCAATCTAAAAGCAAAGCATCCATCCTATATCCATATACACATCCATGCATCCGTATCCCATACAATCCTCATTATCCCAACTATGTAGAATAACGATATCAAGTAAAGTTTCTAGGTCATTCTATCACAACCATTCTTCTATCCATCATGTCATTCTTATGTCGATAGAGTACATTTGGACTTCACAAAAGCAAAACATATAGGAGCATATCATATCATCCGTAGGAACTAGTCACGCACATGATTAGGTTAGTAGAATGCACCATCCAATGCATTAGCTCACCAATACATCTGCATCACATCGCATCTCAAAGGCACAGAAAATCACAAAACATATCCACGTGCATCATATCACTATACTGCATCACCACATAGTACTCATGTTACAACTGCATACATTCAAAGCATTACATCATATAAACAACCAGTAGTGTCCCATATATCTGTACAGCATCATCACATAGAAACCATATCACATATGTATACATTTGCATTAGATCATATAGACATCACATATATAGTTACATCACAACATAGAAATCATGATTCATATACATACATTTGCATCATCACATAGACATCATATCAGAATTGGCATTCATTTGTCACATTAGAAACATATAGAAATCATATAGTAGCATATCAAAATGTATCTCATATAACATTAGATAGACCATCTAACTATGCAATGAATCACATCATACAATAGAAGTAAAATCATCATCTCATAACACATGCAATAGATACACAGAGTGCATCATCATATATACTATCATATAAAAGAGGTCCAAATGTACAATATCACCATCTCTCTCAAAAATCAAAGTGTCATATACAATATGCGTCTAAATAGACGGTGATACATGTCTCAAAAATGCCCAAAATCTGGTCTGTGTCTACCCCTACTGCTGTGGGCCACCACTGCCAGCTCCTGACTACTAAGCTCCCATCACGAATGCCCCTGACTGGGATGGACCCGCTCTGTGAGCCACCCCGGACTGACTCCGGAAGCTCCCTGCCCTCTGGCTCGATGCCACGGCACCATGATACAAGCCTCGGTAGTACTGTGCCTGTGACTGCGCTCTGGCTAGGTCTGTCTGCGCCTGTGCCAACTGCGTCTGCAACTGGCCTACCTGTGCCTGTGCCTGCTGCACCTACCCAACCAGAAAAGAACTAGCTGCATCTGTCCCCATGGCGGCCACTGCAGTATCCCACTCTACACGGATAAGGCGTACCCGTGCGTCTGCCATGTCTCTCTCACGAGTCAAACCAGCAATCACCGCTGCGTCTGTGTCTCGCCTCCTCTCCACTCTCCTCAGCTGTGCCTGCAGCTCTCGCACCTGTCCCCTCAGGCTGGCTATGGTCCTCTCATGAGCCTCACCCTGCACTGGCCCCTGTGCTGCCTCTGCCTGTCCTGGCACCTGCTGCTGTGGCACCTGCTACTGCGGCACCTGCTGCTGTGGTACCTGCTGGGGTGGTGGCATCTGTGCCTGCTGCGGCACCTGCTACTGTACCTCTCCCTGTCCTAGCACTGCCTGCCCAGCCTGATCTATCCTCCTCCGCTGCCTCGGCCTCTCTGCAGCTCGGCCACCCCATCGTCCTCGTCCTCCTCTAGCACCCCTCCACCCTGGGCTAGCCTCTCCCTCCTCCTCTGAGTCCGCCTCATCAATACGAGGCACCAGCATACCGGGTCCTGAATATCTCGGGAAAGGATGTGTAGTGATCCAGTCCTCGTACTCTTGTGTAACCCCCGCGTCTGCTATCTCTCTCCGCATGTCCCATGCCACGTAAGGCAACTGCTGGAACTCTGCCAGAGCGTCCTCGTAAGAAGCCATCGGCCCCCATCTGACCCTCTCTGCATGTGTCCGGGCAAACATGGCCTGTCCCTGTGGCATGCCCTGTCTCCGCCGAAACTATCTCAGCACTCGGCCCACCATCTGCCTCTCCAGTATGTGCCGTGTCCGGCCTATCAACCACCTGGTCTGGAAGCAGTAGGGTAGCTCATCTCCCTCATCATCCCAGGGCTCGCAATCCAGATATGGCCGCCAGACGACCACATCTACCCCATCCAAAGTGTGCCTCCAATACTCTAGCTTCCCCAGCCTGTGCTAGGAAATCACTCCTGCATAGCCATAGCTGTATGGCTCTCCTCGCTGCCTAGCAAAGACGCATATCAGCCTGGTCACCGCTATGTGCTCCCACAGCCAGAACTGTAACAGCAACACCCCAGCCGATGGACTCGTGCTGCGGTGGTACACCACCTGATGCATGTCATGGTAAAGGTGGGCTAGCACGCAGGGTCCCCACGCATATCAGGTGCCCTCAGTCAGCATCCGCTCCATGATCCTGCCCCATCCAATGGGGAACCCGTGCAATCTCCTGTCCGGGCATACAACGCCCCCAATCAGTCCAGCCACAATCCCAGGGAAGTAGTCATAACAGTCATATATATCCTGCCAAGGGATGACCTGTCCCACCAGCTTGGGATCATCAAATACTCGCTGACACTCGGTGAGTCCCGCGTCCCGCTGTGCATCGTACTCCACTAACTCGCCTACCACGGGCAAGTGCAATATCCTGTAGACATCCTCCAGGGTCACCGTCATCTCTCCAGTAGGGAAGTGGAAGGTCCCGTCCTCACTGTGGAATCTCTCCACGGCAGCTGTCAATAGTCCTCAGTTCGCCCGCACCTCGGGCATAAAGCAAACGTAATCTAAACCCATGGCACCAAGCGCCACTCTGTCAGCCTCCGTCAGCATGTATCTCTGCAATAAAGGCATAGGGAACGTCTCCCTCGACTGCAGAGTCTCTCGTATCTCCTCCTACAAGCACGCAAAGCAAGGCGTTAGTCTCAAGCTGCATATACCATACTCAACATATCTACTGAACTATATCAACTAAACTTAGCATTTCAAATTGATCAAAACAGCACACTACATCTCTTGACTAGATTCCTGCAATCTCGGAGATAGCTCATTGATTCCTGCATCAAACAGGACGCTAATCGAATCAATTTGGCTAAGTAATTGGCCATCCCAAGCAAATGCGCCACTACAGGTGGTAAAAGCACCGTTTCTGGTATATGCGCCGCATGAATCAACATATGCGCCGCAAAATGCATATGCGCTACTACAGTGCACACATGCGCCGGCAGAACTCCACGCATGCGCCACGAAATTACGCATGCGCCGCAAGAATCCACATATGTGCAACTTTCTCAAATGCGCTGCTATATTTCACATATGCGCGGCAAAAATACAAAAGCGCCGCCAAATTACGCATGCGCAGCTAAAATGCACAAAAGCGCAGCTTTCACGCATGCACCGCCGAAACTGACATATGCGCCGCGAAAATGCAAAAGCGCAACTTCGCGAGGCATATGCGCCGTTCTATGTTTCGGCGCATTCGTTTCACCTTTTTTCTATGTGCATTTATGACGCCTAAACTCGACCCTAGGGGAAATTTTTCGAAGCACATACCGGGGGTCCTACCTCTACTGGCCGCCCGAATCGTCGGACTTGCTCGAATCGGTGCTCCTCGCGTGGTATATCTGCTGCTCTAGCCGCCATGCTGCTCTAAGTTTGCTCTGAGCTCTCTTCCTCCAATCTAGATCAACCAAGTGTGCAAATGACTATTCTTGTGGACCCAGCTCCTATTTATAGCCTCCAAACCCTAATTCTGGCTAGGTGATGACTGTGACTACTTCCCGTGTCCATTTTTCCTCCCGTTTTCTTCCCGCATCCCTGACCGCGTCCCTTTTCCTCCAACCTATCCTCACCCCTTCTTCGTCGTGAGATCATCTGTCTCCAAAACTTTCACCGTTTTTCCCGTCCAATCTCCCAAGGGGGCATCCTATCGTCATTTAACCTGTACCAGGGGCAAACTGGGGCATGTATCATCATTCAGACTATCAAATTCTTTGAAGCAACACTGTAAACTGCATTGCATCAAAGAGGGGCAAAATGTATACGCCTAAAAATGACACAAATCATCCTAAATAAATATTCTAAATATTTATTCCCTTCTTCTATTAATTAAATAAATGTTCTAAATTTATTTAATCAATTCACTATCCCATAATTAAATAAATTCTATTTATTTAATTAAAATTCTTCTATTTGTCCTTCACAATTAAATAATCATAAATTATTTAATTAATCCAAATTCCTCTATCCTAAAGTTCTAAATTCAAAATTCCACGTCACCTTTACACCTCACCTTTTCCACCTCACCCTGTCCACCTCATCAAGTTGCACATGTAATTAAATATATTTAATATTTAATTGCCTTATTTTCCCTCACCCACATGGCCTATTTCTTCTCCAATCAGAGGTCAGTTAACCAACCAATCAAACCTGTTAACTAACCTGTCAGTTGAGTCAAACCCTCAATCAATCCAGTCAGTTCCACAATCCACTCTTCTAACTGATCAGTCAATTCTGTTAACAGACCAGTCAATGGAGTTAACTCTCCAATTAGTTTTGTCACATCCCACCTTTCATGATGGAGCTGGGACACTTGTCACGTTTCCACTGGTTGCACATTCCTCAACCATCCTCAGCCGTTGATCTTCATATCTTCTCTCAACCGTTGATTCCCATTCTTCCAAGTCTGTAAATGAAGCTTCATTCTTCCATTTTTATCATCCAGGCTTTTGACATCGTTACTTTGCAGAAATACCACCAGCGCGCCTTTGGCACCCACTTGTCATCTACAAGCTTGAGATCACCATTGTTGCATTGGAGCTCACCTTCATTGCATATCACACCATAGCCATTCACCATCGACTTCCTCAAACAGCTTTAAAAGATTGCACTCTCTGAGGGCTCATCTCATCTGCGAAAGGACGATTCGTGATAGGCAAACAACAGAAGTTTTGAAACGGAAGAGGTTTGCTGTGTTTGTTCATTGCTTTGTTTACTTGAATCTTCTTTGTTTCTCTATTCTGTTGATGTTTGGGTCCTCTATTATTCATTTGATTGATCACTATTTTACCCTCACACAATCAATTTATCAGGAGGATACCAAGGCAACATATCCTTCGAATCCTTTAGTCCTAATATAAGTAAACTGTTCAAATTGAATGAACTAGTAACTATGCAATCCAATTGCATCTTCTGCACTTTTAGACAATCTTTTGTCAGGTTCCTCTCTAAAAAATGCTTACCATGTAAGTATAAAAGACATCATTGACCAAATCAAAGTTCTTCAATGCATTTTCCTCTTGTAGGTCAGGATAGTGTTTAACACTAATTTCTGATCAGGAACATTCCCTAGGGCACCAACCCTTTCTATTCCATGTATATATGGTCTAATCTTAGCTGCATATGAATATAACACATAGGAAGACAAATAAAAGGGCATCATCTTTTGTTTTCTTAGCATGGATTGCTTCCAAATAGCTGTGCTTATTGCTTTGGCCCAGTGGATTCGCGCTTTCTCTTTTTCTCCTGCTCTTTTGAACTCAATAATAGTGAACATCCATGGTTCACATTTGGTGCATTCTCTCAATCCAACCAACCTACTCAGTGTTGTGATAATCAAATAAATTTCTTCCTTGAAGTATATTCTCATCAAGTTCTTGGGTACCCTGGCTACAACCTTGGGTTTATTTTTTGGGCTATACCAGCTGTGCAATATTTTACCTTTACAGTCCTTTTCATTTGTATGAAAGTCTTCATTATATTGATCAATATCAATATCTCTCATTTTCTCATTAATTTCCAATCCAAATGTCCTGGCAATCCCCTCTGTAGTTAAGTCAGCAATAATTTTGTCATATAGCATGATCTTCCTAGTAGCTAGATCATATAAAGTCATACAATCTAAACACAAATCTCTAGTCTTCATAGCTAGTGGGAAAACTACAGCCCTGTATAGTCCACTCTCCCAAATACATTTCATATCCTGTGAAGCATCCGCAGCAGTGATTTTCTTTAACACATCTTCTGCATCATAATTTCTTATATTTGTATCCGTGCCAACTCCACTCATACTGATTAGAGATGGATAACCTCTGTGCAAGGGCAATTCTTCTTTCTCTATCTCCTTTCATGGTTTCCTTTCTTTTTTCACCCTGCCCCCTGTATCTTTCTTCTGTTTCGGGGCCATCCTGTGGAAACATGCATCTTTTAACTTTCATTTTACTTTCTTGTCTAGGGATTTTACTATGAATTTCTACTTTTACCATTTTACCCTAACTCATTTGTCCTTTCTATTTTGAAGTTTAAATTTGTTAAGCTCTACTCAGCTAATTAACAATTAAAATAGTAATTTGACAAATACCTACGTTTTAAACTGAAATTACTGAAATTAACATCTACATTTTACCATTTGAAATGTAAAGGCATTTTAGGATAAATTCCTGTATTTCCTGACCATTTAACCTTTGTTGTTGACTTACTTTTACCTTTTTTGCTTTCGTCCAGCTACTATAACTCTATCACCTCAATGAGTTCCACTCAATTCACTATAACAATTCTCTTTTCTATACAATTTTAACTCTCAACAATGTATATCTGAAAGTGAAATAACATTAATTTTACCCTAACTCTCATTAAATTTTACCTTTTTTGTGTGTTAGACTTGCATTAATTACAGCAATTAATGCACCAAAACTTCGGTCTTCTATTGTAGTGTTTGCATTTTTAAACTTTCTTACCATTAGTTTAATTCTGCATGCATCTCGTTTCTTTATATTTTCCCTTGTATGTTTTCTTTGTATATCCTCATTGTATCTTTAAACATACAAGCACTTTATGCAAAGAATCGAACTACAGTTCTTTTCCTTTTTTTCTTTTTCCGTACATCTTTGTATATCACCATTTGTATGTTACTCTTGTATAAGCGAATATACAACAACCTATGCAAACCCTCTATTTACCTTTTCTCTCGCAATGCTTTTACTTTCTTTGTATATCAGGTATGTATATCACAAACATACAAGCATTTAGAACATACAAAAAAATTTATGTATTTAATTTCTCTTTCGCATCCGGTTTGTATCTTTGACTTGTATCTTTTGTTTTGCATATCAGCTTGTATCTTGAAGACATACATTGTAATTATACCAACCCGACATGCAAACGATGGGACCCACTTCACTTTCTAATTGTATCTCCGTGATACAACAATGCTTGTATCTATCTCTTAGATACAAGACCTTATACCTACAAACTCACTTGTATCTTCCTTTCGGACTTCTTATTTTATAAACCCCAGTTTACTTACCTTTCGTCTCCGATTTATATATACCATGAAATGCATCCTCCGATATACCTTAAGTCCTAATGCATCCTTTTAACTAGATTTAAATCTCTCCTGAGTTCCGCATTGTATGCATACCGACATGTATGTATCCAAAGCATACACATACAAAGCGTGAAACATACAACAATTACATCTCATTTCATA
Organism: Cunninghamia lanceolata; assembly: GCA_027924645.1. NCBI lineage: Eukaryota > Viridiplantae > Streptophyta > Pinopsida > Cupressales > Cupressaceae > Cunninghamia > Cunninghamia lanceolata. The sequence continues at coordinate 4,459,348 of BSBN01000523.1, read as the reverse complement.
ACCTTTTCGGTTCGGCGACTTGCATATCTCATTGTATATCTTCTTGTATGTTTTCGTTACCAAACATACAAGCCTAAAATGCATTCAATGGACTTGACCGATTATTCGTTTCAACCTTAAACTCTGTCAGGCCTGACTTGTATGTGAAGATAAAGTATTAGCGAAATGCATACAAGTATAACAACATATATGAACCCGATGACTTCCTTTTGCGACTAACACAAAATCACAACATACAAATGACTTTGTATATGTATCATACAAACCCTCCTATAGGGCATTTACCAAAAACACTTATAACTTGCAAAATACTGGGAATTTTAAAATGGTTCAAAAAGCAACCCTCACTCATTTTTGACAAGGAATTCACCCATACTCTGCCCTGGTACTTACTGCTATTTTTTCTTTATTTTCAACAAGGTTTGTAACTTTCACTTCTTTTTCCCTTTTACCACCAAGAAGACCCACACACACAACCAAAAAGACATAGCCACAGCAGGGGTCCTCATTTTGCTAAGAAGTAAAATGGGGTGTGTTGTGAATATCAGAACAACTAGCAACCAAATAAAACAATTAAATTAAAACAATTAAAGAAAATTAAATGAAATAAATTCATAACTTCCAACTATCTTTTCTGCAAATCATCATTTAACTTGAGACCTAGTATATTCAATAAGGTGCATGAATTTTCCCTTTTCAGTTTAAGTGGGTACACGTGATTAATAATCCTCATCTTGAAAATCAGTTAAACAAACCAATGACTGATATTAGACTACCTAGTTGATGTCATTCCCTCATAGCCAACCAGATAGAGCCTTGCTTCTAGCAGGTGTCCATAGCCCCGACAAGGTTATCGTTACAATTCTCCTAAGTAGAGCCCCACTGCCAGCAAGCGTATATAGCCCTAGTAGAGTTACTTAGATGACTTAACCTGGATTTTAGTAAAATCCATTTTATTTATTTATTTATTTTATATTTTGTATTTTATAGAGATTTCATAAGATATTACAATTGTAACCTCATGATGCAAGGAATGATCACTTGCTAAAATTAAGCTGAGAATTGTAATGGTAGCAAGGGTGACCTCTGATTTTTCACCTAATATCTACACTGGTAGGTTCAAAAAACCCAAGGATTTTAGGTGTGTCATTGTGAGAAACTTCCCTTATATACTCAACCCACAATTATTGAATACAAAATTTCACAAGTCAAACAATTTTCTACATTCATGATAGTCACAACAAGTTATGCATAAATTTCAAATAATTAACCTAAATGTTCTAAATTTTCTATTGTTTTCAATGGTTATTAGTTTGCTCCTGCATACTTTAAAACAAAACAAACATCCCTGCTAAAGCAACACAACACACAAAACAACACAAAAAAACAAAAAAACAACAAAACAAAACTGTACAATATCTACATTATGATCCAAAACATCCCAATAAACCTCACCTCAAGCCTAAAAATAGTGTTTCAAATGTTGGCTATTAACTGGTAATGGAACATCTTCCCCAGTCAAGGTCTTGAGTCTGAATGTGTTGTCTCCTATTATTTCTGAGACCTATAATGGACCTAACCATAACTTGTCAAATTTTCCATGATTTCCTTTCTTTTCATGTGCTTTATCCCAGCACAACACTAAGTCTGATATTCTAAACGTTTTGACTCTTGCTCTTTTGTCAAACCATCTTTTAACCACTGCTTGATGTTTAGCAAATTTCCCAATGGCTTGATCTCTTTTCTCATCTAATTGTAGCATCTGTATTATTCTGGCTTCTCTGTGATCATCAAAGCCTAAATATTCATTAGCAAACTTCCAAACTGGTATTCTTAGATTCATTGGAAGTATGGGATCAGTCCCATAAACTAAGTGATAAGGTGCATTGCCTAAGGCTGACTTAACCTTAGTCCTATCTACCCACAGTGCATACTTCAGCAATGTGTTCCATTCTCTTGGATTCTTTTCAATTAGCTTCTTAATTATATCTAATAAAATCTTATTTGTAGATTCAGCTAACCCATTCCTGTGAGGATAATAGTTTGAAGAAAACTTTAAAACTATTCCATATTTAAAAGCCCATTTAGAAAATTTCAAAGAAGAAAAAGCGGGGCCATTATCACATACTAGTGCATATGGAGCTCCAAACATTGTTATGATGTTTTCTTCAAGGAACTTGATAACTACCTTAGTAGTAGAGAACTTGCAACATGTGGCTTCAGTCTACCTTGTACAGTAGTTAGTTACTGTCAGTATAAACTTATGTCCTACAGATCATGGAGGATTTATGACTCTAATGAAATTTAAGCCCCACTGTGCAAATGGCCTAGACTTAATGACTGGTTGTAATGGATTAGCCTGATTCCTTCCTTTGTCTGCTGTAGTTTGACAAATGTGACAACTTCTAATGTGACTCTTTGTATCTTTAAACATTGTAGGCCAATAGTATCCTGATCTCAATATCTTATGCATTGTGGCTAAATGGGAACCATGAGCAGTTCCATACTTACCATGCAGCTCTAACAATACCTTATCTACTTCATCTCTGTTTAAACATCTTAAATATATTCCTTCATGGTTCTTCTTGAATAGAAGATCTCCTTGTACCATGTACCTTTGTGCTTTGATCTTTAAAGCTCTCCTCTGAGAGGATTTCATCTTACTTGGGTATTTTCTTGATATCAGGAAAGTATTCAAATCATCATACCACCCTATTGCATCACTAGTATTCAACACATATTACTGTTTCACCAAGTTTGGATCTGTATTGGCTATGGTTTGCACTAAAGCTTGTCCTTTGACCAACTTCATTGGAATAATTTCCATATCAAACTCTTGCAAAGTTGTGATCCATTTAGCTCTTTTCTCTCCAAGTTCATTCTGCATCAGCAACATCTTCACGATTGCATCTGGTACTATGGCTTTAACCTGACTACATAAGATATAATGTCTAAACTTTTTCACTGCTCTTACCAATGCAAATGCATGTCTTTCTATATCAAGATATTTCAGCTATACATCCTTCAGAGGTACACTCATAAAAGCTATAGGTTTCTCTTCATTATCTTCTCCCTTCTGTGTCAAAGCAACTGCAACTGATTGTGAGGATGCAAAAGAATAAATGTAAAATGGCTTTGTATAATTTAGACTGGCCAATACAGGAGTATCAGAAATAGCTTCCTTGATATCCTCAAATGTAGCTTGGGCTGTTGGTGTCCATTCTATCACTGCATCCTTCTTAAGCATAGCGTTCAATGGTTGTACAATCTCTGCAAACCCTGTAATAAACTTCCTGACAAATTTAATCTTACCAAAAAATAATTTTAGTTCTTTCTTATTGTTTGGTAATTGTAACTTTTTTATTCCTTCTATTCTATCCGGATCAATGGATATCCCATTTTCAGAAATAACATGCCCCAACAACTTTCCTTCAGTTACCCCAAATGAACATTTCTTAGGGTTAAGAGAAATCTTATACCTTTCACATCTTTTGAGTACTCTTCTCATATCTTCAGCAAGAGTGGATGCATCTTTGGAATAAATGGTTAAATCATACATATAAATTACAATGCATTTACCTGACAGTCCACAGAATGCAATGTCCATGGCTCTCTAAAAAGTGGCACCTGCATTGATTAGACCAAAAGGCATTCTTTTGTATGCATAATTACCCCATTTACAAGTAAAATTAGTTTTCAACCTATCTTCTTTATCAACTAAGACTTGGTTATATCCCAAAAATCCATCTAGAAAAGACATCATCTTAACTCCATTCACTACTTTCAGTACTTCATCTATTGGAGGCAGAGGATAATTATCTTTTTTCAGATGCCTTGTTCAAATTTCTAAAATCTAGACATAACCTGATGTCTCCACTTTTCTTTCTAATAGGTACTAAATTAGCTACCCAGGTTGAGTGTCTGACTAGGAAAATTATTCTGGCAGATAGTAATTTCTTCACTTCTTCAAATATCAAAGGCTTTAGAATGGCATTCACAGGCCTTTGTTTCTTCCTAAATGGTTTGATATATGGTTTTAAAGGTATCACATGAGTTATGATGGACATATCATATGTCTTTAAATCCTCATATGTCTATGCTATGACATGTTTATAATCTTTCAGAACATCTATAATTTCTTTTCTTAACTCTTCAGAACAAGCCTCTCCAATCAGCACATTTTGTGGACTTTGCTCTGTTCCTAAGTTATATGGATCACATTTACCTGCTTCTATTTTGGGTAAATCTTTTTGTTTTACTACCCCATCAAAGTCGAAGATCTATGGGTAAAAACACAAAGCTATGTCACACTTTCAGCCGACTTATCACCACAAGCGAATTTAAGTATTTCTAACTAAAAATCAATTTCGGTCAAACATATGATCTTGTAAGATTCATTCTAGCTAAGTTAGATATGTGCATAATTTTTACAACTAAAATTGTTGGCTAAATGCATATGTAGCACCATGATGAGGCCAATTTACCAAAAAAATAAAATTATTTGAAAAACTTGATATTTCAATAACTTCTACTCGTGTAAATAAAATTTAAAAAAAATATAAAAATACTCTTTTGTAGATCTATAAGTTTAGTTTTCAAAAAAGTAAATATTTTAATAGTTTAATTATTATTTATATTTTAATTTTTATTTTTACTAAAAGTAGGTTATCAGCACAAACATTAAGTCAATTACCATGTCAAGGAAAAATAGTAAAACTTATTTTAAAAAATTGAAAAAAATATGATGCCCTAGATAAAAGAATCTATATCAAGATGGTATATTTTTTTTCTATTTTAGATAAATAGTTAATATGAAAGTTGACGTCGACTAGAAACAATTATGTTTTAATACACGCACATTTTAATATTTGTTTAAAAATATATGTTTATCAAAATTGAAAAAAAAAATCCATGCCCTAAAGTTTCAAGTTATAAATACAGACAAAAAAATTGAAGAAAAACAAATAAAATTTACTGTATAAAGATTGACGTCTCATGTAAATTCATTTTTCAGCATTTTATCAGCAACTAAATTATAGTGTCAATTTAATAAAAACTATATTCAAATAATTTTTTAATTTTTTCAAAAAAATAGAAACATAAAATATACTAACAAATAAATATTTTATTAATTTACATCATTTCAAAATTTAAAACATATATGTCACTTTTTAGTGATTCAAATTTAAAAGTTAGATTAACATTGGCCGTTTCCTTTATAAAAGTGTGACACAACATTGTACTTTTACCCCTGTTCTAACTCAATCACTCCCTTAGGTAAGAAATTGCTTTTAAAATTGATTATGTCTTCTTCATCCCAAGACACATCAGGCCTTTCTTGTTCATCAATAATTTGACCTTCAAATACCTCATTACAAGTTAGAAAATCTACAATTTGTTGATCCCCTTCAAATACCTAAAAATGAGTAACATTATCTAGTATGCTAGGAACGTTTACTAATTCTACAACAAATATTTTTAATCCTGACAGTGTTAAGGGTTCTAAAGTGCTAGCAGCAACTGCTAATGCATCTGGTCTATGGTTCAATTCTCTAGGGATATGCTCTATGTTGAAAGCATCAAATGAATCTATCAAATCCCACACCCTATGCCTATAGCAAACCATCTTTTTATAGTTGCATGCATACAATTTCCTTACTTGCCTGACTACTAACTCAAAATCTGAAAACACTCTGATCATTTTTATCTTTTTCTTGATAGCCATGACCAATCCATAGATTAAAGCTTCATATTCTGCCACATTATTAGTACAAGTGAATTGTAGCCTATATGCTGCTAAATATGACTTACCATGAGGATCTATAAGTTCTACACTGGCACCTGCACCTTGTTTAGATTTGGATCCATCACATTTTAGTGTCCACATGCCATCCTTATTCTTTTGACGCTTTACTTTGGCATGTTTTACTTTTTCTATCACATGTGAGGTGCTATCTTATTTATTCATAGGAAATTCATTTTGACCTACTTGTATATTTATCCTTTTAGTTTGTAGATGAGAATGACAGACACCTTTGTCTTTTGTCTCTTTTTCTAAATCTAGAATTTATCCATTTATGTTGTTCTGAAAGTATCTCTCTGGTTGATTAGGATTAACCTTTCCTTCTTGCAGTTTCATCCCCTTTGTGCATTTTATGTACTGATACTCAATAATATCTCTGCACATTCCACAATTCTCTTCAGAATGTGGCTTATCATGGACTCTACACATGTTTTTGTACAATTTGCATTAAACTGGAATATTTTGTTCCATGCACTTTTCCATTTCCTATCTAATGACCTGACCAAAATTATTCATTGCATTGTTTTCTTCATCCGAAGAATTTCCATCAGACTCAATGAATAATACTGTTTCCTTACTAACAGGTTTTTCTCTAAAATTTAGCATTAAGATTTCTTCAATTTGTACCCTTTTGTTAGTGACCCTATAAACACCAAGTTCAACAGAAGCATACAATATTTGATTAGTCCTATTGTATTCTATGATCATGTGTTTTGGTTGATAACTGAGAGGGGAGGGTGAATCAGTTATCTTAATTATTTCAACTTTCTAAAATTCCTTATCAATTAGTATAGCATCAAATCAAATAAGCAAACATAACCTTGAAAAGGAAATAACATCAATACACATGACACAATGATTTTGACGTGGAAAACCCTGTTAGGGGAAAAACCATGGGGTGATTAACCCAAGAATGTATTCTCTGTTAAAAGAATAAGATAGTACAAAATGGCACTTGCCAATTAGGGTTCACTGCCTGAGCATACTGCTCACAAGAGGCTCACTGCCTACAATAGTTTATACAAGACAACTAGTTACTTGAACTGATGAGAAGCATCCACATATACTAAGGTTTAGTTCTGGTTAAGCTTAATAGACTGATCTGCTGCACTTCATTCTTACTCTCTTCGGTGCTGTTGTCCTGTTACATTTCGGACCTGTCTTACTATCTTCACACTGCTCTTCTACTTTTCTTCACACAACACAATACACACACACACACTTCACATCCAAATCTATCTGGTATATTTATATCTGCTCAAAGGATTTCATCCTCTTTCTAGTCGGCATCCGGAATAGTCAGTATTTTCCCAAACTCTAGTCTGTCGACTGAATCCTTGCTTACCAAGTGATGTGAATCAAGGAGATACTTATATAATTCATCTAACATGTTGGCCAATCATGGATGATACCTTAATAACCTTGATCACCATCAATATCTCATCCAGAATAATTTTGATGCTTTGTCGGTCAGTTCTTCCTCTGTCTATTCTGTCAAACCAGACCTCAAAACTTAGATGCTCATATCTCTTCACTCTTTCATCACCAAAGGCTCAATCCTTGGAATCTATTAGTCACGGTATTTCTCTTGACTTCCCCAAGTTCACATTTTACAAAGATACTTCCTATAGGAGATCCGAACCTGACTGTTAGACCTTGTTGCATGCTCTGTTCTTGCTTACCGGACCAAAGTATTCTTTAATCTGACTTCTGGTATAGGCACACCATGTTCTACGGATGGGTGGGATGAACTTTGTTGTCATCAATGACAACACTCATGAAGCCATATAGTGTTTCTTGCCAACAATCTCCCCCTTTGGTATTGATGGCAACACTTAGTAAAAAATGACTAAGTGTCACACTATACTCCCCCTTGGTTGATGCTCTATTCTTATGTACATTTTCTGAAGCTCCCCCTTAGCTGGATTCCTCCTTTTTCACTGCTTCTCACTCCCCCTTTGATATCAATGGCAAAGGGTGGGGTTCGCACACCAAAATTTCCAAAAATAATCTATACTTAGCTGTATAAAACATATATATATGTTTTACCTACATATACTGAAATATATCTAAAAAGGTGGTCTTTAGCTATACTACTTATGTTTCCTAACTCTTCTTTATTCTATCCAAAATTGAGATGTGACCACTCAACAAGAATGCAAAAGCTTCTGCCCTTTTTAGATCTGTCTGATCACTGGTCTGGGCTGTAGTCTGAGCATCACTTAGGGCCCCATGCATGGCCTCTAACTTAGGGATAATGATCCCTCTAAGTTCACTCAACCTACTTATTCTATTTTTCTTCTCCTTCTCAAGTTTCTTAATTTCATTCAAGACTGTAATAGTTTGACATTCTTGATTGATTACGGGAGATGAGAGAGGATCAAAACTTTGAGACAAACTTAGTAGTTTATCTTCTTGCTCTTTTACTTTCTTATCAACATCTTTGGTCACTTTGGGCCAGGATAAACAAAATTTATAAATATTTCTGCCATCTTTGAGAGCATTTTCTACACTTTTTATCCCAATATCCATAACTCTCCTGTCATTTGAGAATAGACCCTGTACTTCAGAGAATCTCTTATCCAAAAATTCTTTCCTGACTTTCTCTTCTGTTGCTTTCTCTAAAGAATCAAAATGTGTATTGAAACAAATTACAAGAGACTTTAGATTGCCAGATGTGGATGCTGTAGGATCCTTTTGGAAGGATGGCATGATCTTTTCCAATACACCGAATGCAGTTTCTAAGAGCTCACAGTCTTCCATGTGAGACTTCAGCATTTTTTCTTTTGCCTTTGCTTGAGTGAAGGAAGCTAGTTTCATGGTTTGGACTGGAGAGAGGGAATCAAAATTGAATAGACCTTGAAGCAATTCTGGTTCATCAAATTCCATCATTTCTTTGGTCAAGAACTCTTTGACTGCTTCTGCTGTGTCTCTTGCCAGAGACAGAATTTTCTCCCCTCCTGTAGCCTTACCACTATCATTTGTGGCCTTCTCTATTGGAGTTTTCTCTCCTACTACAACCTTACTACTGTCATCTTCTTTCTCTTTTTCTTCTTGACTGATCTTCTCTTGTACTCTTTCTTTTTCTTTGAATCTAGAGTCTGTAGGGGAAACCGGAGGAGAGATGTTTGCTTGATCATGGACCTCTTCTTCTGGAGTAGAGGAATCTGAGTCCTTACTTTTCTGTTCACCTGTCTCCTTTACCTCTTCTACCATTGTCTCAATAGATTCTTCTTTGTTATCTATTCCCGAGAGATCATCACTTAAATCCTCTACAACAAGAATATTGAATCTTTTATAGGCTTTTCAGAGGATTTCTTCTGTTTCTTTTGCCACTTTATCAGTTTCTCCAAGCATGAGCTAATTCATTCTAGCCTTACTCTAGAACTCATCCTTACAATCTTTGAAGATCATATTCATTTGCTTTTGAGTGATTGAAGGAAAGAGATGAATGGCTATCTGTTCTTGGATCTCAAGATCCTTTTCCCTAGCATTATTCTTTCTTATCTCTAATTCCTTCTCTAGGCTTTTGGGAATGAGAGATATGATTTCAATAAAATCCTTATTGTATATGTTCAAGTACTTAACTATGGCTTGCTCCAAGATCTTTCTATCTGCATCATTGTATGCATCATAGAATTCTATTATTGGTTGCAGGTTCCCATCCATAGTAACTGTTTTAACTACATCATCTAAGGACAGAGTGGGCCTTTCAACAAATTCTTCTGTTACTTCTTTAGTAGAGGGTTCACCAGATGTTTTCCTTTTCTTCTTCAGTTTCTTTACTTCCTCATCCGATTCTATCTCTTCTTCATCCTTTTGCTTGTGTAAGACCTTGTTGCCTTTTTCTTGGTTCTCTTCTCTCCTTTTCTAGATGATTTTGCTTCTGGTTTTGATGCCTTTGAGCTCTTTGTAGTGGTAGGTTCCAAGGTCTTAGAGGATCTAGTCTGGGAGGGGACTTCCACCAGAGTACCTTCTTTCTCTACTTTTTCTTTTCTTTCTCTACCCTTTCTGTCTTCTCTCTATTTGCATCAAGTGCCTCTTTTGAGATTCCATGCCTCTTGGAAAACTCTTCTACTTCCCTCCTCACTTTTCTTTTTATTTATGGTTGTCTTAGTTCCACATGGATCTTCACACTTAATTCTTCAAAGGTTCCAAAACTTTCTACTTTAGGATCCTTGGATTGACTGAGCATGTGTTGAACATGTAGTTCAACAATTTTCTTATCTACTTCATACCCCATTGGCATGATCTAGACTATTCTTGGCTCTACTACCTCCATTAGACATTGATCAGTTTCTACCATAAAGCATACTGTATCTTTATACTTTTCAACTAAAGATTGGGGGATTCTCTCTCTTGCTTGCATCATGCTCTAAAAATTCTTGAAATAGCCCTAGAGTGTTGTATTCTGTGCCTTGGCATCACCAAGCCCATGTATATAATCTCTGATTTGGATGGCTATTGGTCTATCATTCTGCCATACCCAACCACTGGATCTAGGAAGCTCATTCATGAAGTAGAAGAACAAGCATAGTATTAGCCCACCATACTTGAAGGAGTTCTTCTTGTCCTTCTTGATCTTTTGTAGGTTTTCCATTAGTTGGCTCAGAAGGAGTTCACAAAGATCATAATCTACATTTTTCCTCAACATTTCATAAGCAGTGTAAATTGTAGTTCTGGGTATTGAATTTTCCCTGCTAGAGTGATATATCTTATAACCGATGATCATGGAGGCAATATTGACATCCGGATTAGTGATGTCTTCTATTGTCATTGCTCTTTTGTCAAATTTTGATCCGGTAGCCTCACTCACAGTTTGATTCTTGATGGATTTGAGAACAAGAATCCCACCAGATGAGTGTAATTTAGTTACTGCCCTAATGGCATCCTTGGTTATCTTAAATGGTCCATTCAACCACATGAAATTATCATGCACTCTACTCAAAATATATCGGACCCATTCTTCTTCTACAAAACAGGGGAAATGAATGCATTGTGCAAAATTCTTGTCCCAGATGGCTTTATACTAAGTTTTGAGTTCAAATGAGTCATCTATCAAATGCTTGTAATAGATATCAACCAGTTTAGATTCCCCAAAAACTTCAATATTCACATGAATATATGCCCTAACATCTTCTACATGCAGAACCCCATGCGGAATGCTTGAAAAGGCACCTAGGGGATCAACTTCTAGGGATTTATATGGATGTTTCTTGAATTTAGGACACGGCCTATCAGTGATCTTTACAACATTTGGTGTAGTCATCTTTAAAAGATTTTATAGAGAAATATTCAATAACGAAAAATACCTTTTGCACTTCTAGGGTTCGTGGAGTAAGTTGGATTGATTTGTTGGATGAATCGACTTCAACGGTTGGTCTTTGAGAAATTTGCAACAATTTTGTTGCAGAGCTCCTTTTCTTTTCTTCTCGAATGCAAATGTGTGAATGATGAGCGAATGAACCCTTTTATTTCTGGGAAAACCCTAATTTCATATTGTAATAAATGCACAAATCAAGTCATTCCGGTTGCCTGGTTCTTATTTTGAGAAAGATCTTTTTTCGGATCACTAAGATATACTTAGAGTTTATCCTTGGTGATTAATAACAAATTATCTTACTTTCCCCAAACACTTGATCTATCCACAGAACAAAATGCCTCAAATTTGAATCATACCAGATTTAATTGTGATAATCCTCTTTTACTAGATGACTGTTAAACTAGATCAATCTTGGAAGATTAGACTCTTCAAATCTTCCTACAGATCTTCCATATCCTTACCAAGCTTTCATTAGATGTTTCTCTGAGAAACCTTTTATTCTATGACTTCCCATGTGCCAATTTCAGGCACCAATTAACTGGCTGGGGGGAAAAAGTTTTTCTTTGTGTCTCCCCCTGAGCCAGAGCTCACTTTTTAATTTTTGGAAGGAATATCAGCACCAGATTCTGGTGTGGATCCATCCCCTACATTATCTGTACTTCTCTTCACCCAAATCTTGTTCATCTCACTTTTAACTTCATCCACATTCACTTTTCCTTTTCCTTTTTCTTGATTCTGATTATGATGCACCAGACCTCTTTTGTCCTAATTCTTGCTTCTACAGAATTTGGCAATCTGACCGGATCTATTACAATTGTGGAAAACAACATTTCTTTGCATATTTGAATGATATCCTCTTGATCTACATTGATTAGCCATATGTCCCATTCTATTGCATGCAAAGCATCTACCATTGAATGAATTGTTCATTTGCATATTTCTACATTCATGAGATTTGTGACCATACCTTTTGCAGTTGAAACATTGTCCAGAGAAGGATGTATTAGACTGATTTATTTTCTTTCTGCACTGATTAGCTTTATGACCAAAGTTATTGCATTTGTGGTAGTATCCATTGAAGGATGGATATCTTTGAGCATTAGGTTGCCTTACCGGAGGTCTTCTAGGCCTATTCCTTAGATTTCCTAATTCAAAATTTTCCTGACCGGATCTGGAGCTTTCACCTTTCTCATATCCCAAGCCACACTTGTCATCTACCCTCTTTTGGCTTTCAAGAAGAACTTCAAGTTGAGCAAAACTTATCTTGAATTTCCCTTTGTATTCATTTGTTGTTTGAAGATCCCTATTAAGAGTGTCAATTTGATCCTCAAGTTTTTCTTCATTATCTCTAGCATCTTCAAGATCAGATTCTAGATGCCTGATTATTCTATCCATTTTGTGGTAGTCTTCTGACTTCTCCTTAAGAGATTGTCTTAGATCATCTTCAGTTTTTCTTTTCTCTTCAATTTCTTGGGTGAATTTCATAACTCCTGATTCCATTTCATGTCTTACCATAATGACCTCTTTTCATAACTTTTCACATAACTTGGTTTTCTCCTTCAGATCTTCATTTGTACCATTGTCTTCACTTTGACTTGACAATTGCTGAAGTAGATCTTTTCTCTTTTTCATAGAGATACTCAGTTTCCCTTTTAGTTCATTTATGAAATTATCAACCTGTTTGAGTCTTTCCTTCAATTCATTGACTTCAGAGTTTGATTGCTCAAGATCATCTAGGGCAGACTGAAGTTGTTGCTTCATACCATACACATCCATTTGAGTTCCTAGATCTTCCTCAAGTTGTTAGGCTCTATTTGGAGGAACTTGGCTTTGATACCAATTGTTGATAACTGAGAGGGGGGGTGAATCAGTTATCTTAATTATTTCAGCTTTCTAAAATTCCTTATCAATTAGTGCAGCATCAAATCAAATAAGCAAACATAACCTTGAAAAGGAAATAACATCAATACACATGACACAATGATTTTGACTTGGAAAACCCTATTAGGGGAAAAACCACAGGGTGACTAACCCAAGAATGTATTCTCTATTAGAAGAATAAGATAATACAAAATGGCACTTGCCAATTAGGGCTCACTGCTCGAGCACACTGCTCACAAGAGGCTCACTGACTACAATAGTTTATACAAGACAACTAGTTACTTGAACTGATGAGAAGCATCCACATATGCTAAGGTTCAGTTCTGGTTAAGCTCAATAGACTGATCTACTGCACGTCATTCTTACTGTCTTAGGTGTTGATGTCCTGTTACATTCCGGACCTGTCTTACTATCTTCACACTACTCTTCTGCTTTTCTTCACACAACACAATACACACACACACACTTCACATCCAAATCTATCTGGTATATTTATATCCGCTCAAAGGATTTCATCCTCTTTCCAGTTGACATCCAGAATAGTCAACATTCTCCCAAACTCTAGTCTGTCAGCTAAATCCTTGCTTACCAAGTGATGCAAATCAAGGAGATACTTATAGAAGTCATCTAACATGTTGGCCAATCATGGATGATACCTTAAGAACCTTAATCACCATCAATATCTCATCCAGAATAATTCTGATGCTCTGTCGGTCAGTTCTTCCTCTATCTATTCTGCCAAACCAGACCTCAATACTTAGATGCTCATATCTCTTCATTCTTTCATCACCGGAGGCTCAATCCCTAGAATCTATTAGTCATGGTATTTCTCTTGACTTCTCCAAGTCCGCATTTTACAAAGATACTTCCTATAGGAGATCTGGACCTGACTGTCAGACCTTGATGCATGCTCTATTCTTAATTATTGGACCAAAGTATTCTTTAATCTGACTTCCGGTATAGGCACACCATGTTCAACGGATGGGTGGGATGAACTTTGTTGCCATCAATGACAACACTCATGAAGCCATATAGTGTCTCTTGCCAACAGTTTCATCTTGGGTTCAGCTTCTATTGTGATCTGATTTTGAACACCCCTCCAAGGTAACCACATATGTGAAAAATCAGTGGCCATATATCCATTCAATGTTTTAGACCAGTCTCTACTCAAAAACATCCCATAATTCATAGGTATATCTACTACCTGAATGTCAATAAACTGACTCACCCTGGGATCTGAGGCTAACTGGATTTGAATATGCATTAGTTCTCCTATCACATTAACCTCGGTTTTATCCAACTATGTAACAACTTTGGCAGATTTGGTAGGGGTCAGCCCTAAAGTTTTGCATATCCCTAAAGGCATTACATTAGTTGATGCACCAAAATCTACCATACAATTGTGTATGTTCTTTCCAAACATTCTAATGGTTAACAAGAAAGGAGGAGCTTCTTTCTTATCTGTATACATTACCACATTAGTGTTGGAAGGTTGTTTAGTTTTCTTACTTTTTTCTTTTGGCTGTGAATCCCTACTAGGAACATTTACCTCAGTAGAAACCTCACCTATCACAGATGCATCCGAGGATTTTATGAAAGCATTTCTAACCCCTGGACTTTTCAACAATTCACACAAAGGTATACTAACCTTAATTTTCTTTATCTTCTCTGACAAGTAACTCATCAACCTCATTGTTTCTACTATCTCTATTTTACCTGTTTAGACCTTCTGTGCTACTGTTCCATTATTTGCATGATGATTGGCCTTTAGTATAGCAGGATTATTACTAGCGTTCTAGTATGGGGGAGTATTGAAATTGTTAGGAGGAGTGGAAGTGGTGAAAGGACCTCCTAGCCTAGTGTTATTTCTTAGATTATAGGTATGATTTTTATTTGACTATTGAAAAGCTTGTACCTCCTCTGTCTCATACAACACTTCATTGTCAGCTTCAAAAGGAAACTGAAATGCATTTAGTACTAATGTTGATTCGGGATATAGGTTTTCACAAAAATAAGGCTCATCTTCTAACAATTGGTCCTCCTCTTCTCTGGTTGCAAAGGTAAAAGTCTCTAAGACTAAAGCAGTGTCATATCCTGAGGGTACTATTTCATTACCTTTGGGAATGAGAAACTCAAAGGTAGGGGCCTGTACATCTACATTAAAAATACTTGCTGCTAGATGAAATTGAGGGCAATCTAATTCAGCATGGGCACTGGTATTATGAATTCTACACCAATTCTTTAACGCTATATTGGTCATTTGAATTCTAGCTATTTGTTTTGTATCCTGATTATCTAAATTCTCAAATGGAGAAGCTAGAGTGCCATTATTTGGCCCTATGTTCCACGTTTTAGGTGGCCTTGGCTGATTCTAATTTCTATTGTTATTATCCCAGGCTCTGTAATCTATAGCAGGTCCCTTATTTTGCATCGGTTGTCCTAGGTTATGATTCTGATTTTGACTATGATTTTGACCCTGATTAGAACCTTGACCTTGGTTATAATTCTGATTATGATTCTGGTTATGGTTGGGGTTGTAGTTCTGGTTTTGACTCTGGTTATTGTTCTGATTATATCCCTGGTTGTTTCTACCGTAGAAATTTTCATTTCTCAATTGTGTCATTTCAGTAGTCAATCTTCTCAAATGTGTAGTAATTTCTTTGATTTCTTCCCTTTCCTCTTGTGATTTTGCCACAAATGTATCCTGAGGAGGTTGAAAGAAAGACTGACCATTACTTTGATTATTATTGGTAGTATTACCAGTATAAGGGACTATAGCTTGGATTGGGGCAGGATTATACACCGGTGTGTATGTAGGAACTGGATTTAGCAATGGAGTGTTATGTGTAGGAACTTCATTCCAAGGTTGTGCTTGATTTTGTATCCCAGGATTTCGTCCATTGAGAAATGGATTATAAGTTGTCTGCCTCATCTCCTAGTTTACAGAGGCTGCCTATTTATAAGCTTTGGATATTGTATCTATGTCATCCTTTCTTTTGACAAACATAGCAGTTAATGGATCTAAGGCAACATAATACATGGCTAACAATGTATCTGCATTTACTATGTAAGGAGCTACCAACCTAGAATAGGACTTTTGAAACCTGTCATTAAAATTGTCAATCAGTTCCCCTTCACCCCTTTTAATTGCAGCCAATTTATGATATAAGGTAGAGGGATCTATTGGTCCCCTAAATCTAGACAAAAATGCTTCCTCCATAAGTGTCCAAGAGGAAATATAACCATTAGGTAAATTCACATACCAGTTAGAAGCCTATTCATTGAAGGTGTAAGGGAATAACCTACACACAACATCTTTGTACTCTAACCTAGCCCTAAAGCATGCCTCCTTAAATATCCTAATATAATCTTCTAGATCTTGATGTAACTGGTATTTAGGACATATCTTTTCAGGATTCTTTGGCATCTCATGATAATCAGTGAACTGTATGGGAGAGTTCACATTAAATAAGCCATTGCAGGTACTTGTGCTTGACCTGGACCTGTAGGAATACTTGGATTTCTAGGTGGACTAGGATTTCTGGGAGGACTAGGACCTCTAGGAGGACCCAAACCAAGGTTTAAAGATCTAAATGAAGAACTGTCAAGACTCACAATGTTATGGATATTAAAAGGTGATCCAGGAGGCGTTCTAGATGAACCTCCTACACGTGATATTCTAGGATTCCAAATCAAAGGACCTTTACATTTCCTTTTATCAGGTAATTGCACAAATATATCTTCTGAACTGGATCTAGACCTAGTCACTCTACTGCTGTTATGAGCCATCTTTACTCAAATTCAACCTTAACTCCAATCAGGCCCTCCTTCCAGTGCTAAAAACTGTCGATGATTGTTTTTACACATTCATAACAAAAGTTAAAATTCACAAAATGAACCTAACTGTCTTGAAAGATATGAAGAAATCAATTAAGATTACTTAATCCCAAGTTCCCGTATGGTCAGGTCTTGACCTCATGGACAGCTTAGTAGGTTAATATGAAGCTATGATATGTAAGGGGCCTTACTTCATTTAAGGTGATTAACGACTTACTGGACTCGAATTATGCAAAATATCACAAATATCAACATTTCATTCATTTCTTTGCATAAATTTGTTACTATATCACAAAGCTTTATATGATTTATATTAACACAAGCTTTTCTTTTCAAATATTATAAAAATTGTCAAATATCAACTCAATTGTTCATGTTTCTTTCAAATATCAAACAATCTCCTTTAAATTTCTGCGTTTAGGTTAAATATTTCAAATGTTTGGGAAAACTTAGAGAAAATTGAATTCAACATTATTTTTCTACAGGATCTAAATGTTCTGTTATGCACATTATAAGAAGTATAGAAAATTTGATCAAATCAACAGACTAAATCATTAAATGTGAATGTCTTGAGTATTTTCACGAACATGCATTCAAAATTGCAAGCCTTAAGAGATATTATTTCAAATACAAAGAAGAGCTAGAAGACACTCTGAATATAGACGTAGAATTCCATATTCATTTATATTCAAAACACACAGTCATATATGATTTACAATGTATGAATGATTCTTAGTTTCATTAATTAACTTCACAGATACAATAAGAAAGATAGACATTCCACGCGTTCCTTAGTGCAAACAGAGGAGACCTCCACTAAACTAAAATACTTCTTCTACTCAAAGTCTTAGAACCAATTACAATTGCTAGCTATCTTCTAAAAATCCCTATGTAAGTAATGTACAGCTAGCAAAGTTCCTTATATAGATTTTGAACTTCTCATTGCTATGGCTACAAACCTCATCTACTACTGAGACTCCTCCATTATTGATCAAGGGTGTACCTTCATCTCTAACTATCTGCCAAAATATCTAAATGGTATCTTTTCCCTCTCAAAGGATGCTATTGGAATCTTTGAAAAATAAGATTCCCCTTTTCTTTGACTTCCTCTCGTTGACACTCTTTATTTGACTTTTCTCAAAACCATTGCTCGCCTTTGTCTTCTCATTCTTTCAAATATGTTTTCAAATTACCAATTACACCTTCTATAAAGGTACAGTCCCCTCCTAGACTCTTTGCCCATATATATTCTTGCATCACAACTCCTTCTCTCAATTTCTTTTCTCTATTTTCTAAGCCTTCCCTTCTTTTCTTATACTTCTTCATTTTAGCGTTTTCTTCCACCAATGAATCCATAATCTGTTTGCTCATATTTGTCTCAAGATTTTCTCTGCATGGTGTGTAAATGGCATTAAACTCTGTTAATGCCCTTTCTAATTCGTATACTGGTATATCCATCCAATCCTGCTTTAGGAGACTTTCTATTATCTTCTTGTGCATTTTAATCATTTCATCTGCTTTTCCTTCTAACCCTTGGGCAGCTGTTATACACCTTCTAAGATTATCCTCCTCAAATTTAAGTTCTAACATTTCTTGTGGCACTTGACTTGCCAGTGAAGGGGTAATAACTCCTTTATTGATTAACTCCTCTTTTCATTCTTCTCTTTCTATCAACTGTGCCATTTCATACTTACATTATTCTTTTCTAAATTGGCAGTTATGTATGAGTATACTACATTTATTCCTTTCTCTTGCAACTATATCCCAACTTTTCATAGCCTGTTTTATTATTTGCTTACCTTCTTGTATAAAATCTCTGAACCATTCATCAATAATATTGGCCTTGAGCCTTTTATTTTCCATGTCCCTTATTTCTTCTTTGGATACAACTGCTATGTTACTAGGTATTTCTGGGACTGTTGTACTAGGATCAAATATCCATTTAATGAATTGTTGTAGTTGGACAATGTGTCCTTTTAAGTATTCATGTTTATCTTTGTCCTTTCTCAGCATCTCTATTGTCACTTGGTGCATATCCTCCCATTCATTAATGTGATGTTCCCTGGTAGTATGCCCAAGGTCAAATTTTAATATCTTATACTCTTCCAAGGCTATTTCACCTTTTGCCTTTTCTTTCTGTGGTATGGCTAGGTTCAACATTCTAAACCCATCTGGCCCTCTCTATATAGTTGACATTGTCCTAGCCTTTCTTTTTTATTTCTTTGGTGTCTTCTCACCTAACAAACTCTTAATGTCAATTGGTACTAACTGTACCTCCTTTTTCTCCTTTCTTATCTCTCCTCCTAACCATGCAGGAATTTCTTTTGTGCCTTCTATAGCCTTAACTTCATCAATTACCTCTTCATGAGGTCTCTCTGTTTCACCTCTTCCATGTTGCTGTTGTTCCTACTATTGTTCTTGTTGTTCTTGTTGTTGTTCCTATTGGGGTGGAGGCTCTTGTTCCATGGGATCATTTTGTTGTTCTTTTGATTCACCTTCATTTTCTTCTTCCTTGATTTATGTATCTCCTCCATCCTCAGCCTCTTCTTCAGGACCTTCCTCTTTTGATGGTTCTTTTTCCTAATCTTCTTCTATATGTACTTGCTCTACATCTGGCATGTTAATATTCTCTATTTGTTCTTCAACTTTATTCTCATCAACCTTTTCTGTTTCCTCTGTACCATCAGGCCTCTTGGTTTCATCTTCTATAATCTTAACTTTTGTATGTTCACTTTCTTTCTTATCAACCTTTTCTTGTTCTTGTATATTTTTTGTATTTCTTTCTTCTTCACTTTGCTCATCATACATATTAAGCATATTCAAGACATTTTCTCCTGATGTGTCAGCCTTTGTTTCATCTTTTGTTTAAGCTTGTTTTTTTCTGTAATTATCTCTTCAGGTGCTCTTTCTTTCTTAGCTTCTTCAATCTTATGGGCCTCCTCTTGCACATCCTTGATAATTTTAGGAGGAACTAAGGTACCAAATGGGTCCACTGATCCTATTTCTTCTTGTACCTTTTCTTCTTCATGATCTAAGCCTTGCTCAATCTCCATTTCAACTTGACTACTTTGCTCTTCCTCTTCACTTAGGAAATCACTTGAATCCTCTTCTATTTCAATCTCTTTTCCCTTATGCATTCCTCTTTCTTCACTATCACTACTGTCAATGTGCACAGTCTTGATAGTTTGTTTGGCTTTGTGAGTTTCTGACTCTTGCTAGATTTATCCAGCCAACTCTGCTTTTACTTAAACATATGTTTGTCCTTGTTTTGATGATGTGGAGGCACTAGGTATATTGCTCAATTTTGCACCTACTTCCTGTGCTCCAATTGTACCACCTGGTTTAGAAGTCTCACCTTTTGACAAACTTATTGGTATTACCTTTCTAATTTGTTGTCCTGCCACTTCCTTGGTAGTTTGTGCCTCTTCTGCACTAATTTCATGACTTATTGACTTTGCATCTACAAAAGTATCTGATGCTACTACTACTATTATTCCTATTGCATATGGATCTATTAAAGTAGCATTTTTATCTTTTTCAACAATCTTGGCCTCTACAATCTTCCCTTTCTTCTCATAGAAGCACTACAGGTCCTCACTAGGCTCTCCCTTTCTTTTTCTCCCTTTCTTTGGATAGGTGATATCTTTTCCTTCCGCCTTGAGCTCTTCAATTCTATCTTTCAACCATGTTTTTGAAAATAATATCACTGGCTTGGATAATATGTCCAGAGATGTGTTCCAAGGCTTTGACCAATCAGGCTTTGTAATAGGAGCCAGCCTTGCTTCTGCATAACTATGATGTAATAGTTTATCATCTTCTTGAACTTCTAGAGGAACATATATGTCACCTATAGACTTCATTTGCTCAATGGTTAATCTTTTATGAGCTCTTTTCCTCACTTCCCTGTCATTTTTGCAATCAGCCCAAAAATTCTCAATATGTATCTGATGTTTATACTTTTTATCAACAAAGTTCTCGATCCTATGGAAAGGATCAAATCTTCTGACTAAATCAAACTACTGAAAGCCATAATATCTCAGTTCTTGCTCTGGATATCCTATAACCTCTTCACTGTAACAAGAGAATTTGCCAATAGCCCAAGGCAACTTTAGATTTCCACTATTGAACTTCCTTTTATACATTTTAAATACATTCAAGTTTTTCCTTGAAAATTCCAAAACAATCAATTTATCAGAAGGATACCGAGGCAACATAAAAGGTTTTCCTTCGAATCCTTCAGTCCTGATATAAGTAAACTATTCAAATTGAATGAACCAGGAACTATGCAATCCAATTGCATCTTCTGCACTTTTAGATAATCTTTTGTCAGGTTCCTCTCTCAAAACTCTTACCATGTAAGTATAAAAGACATCATTGACGAAAGCAAAGTTCTTCAATGCATTTTCCTCTTGTAGGTAAGGATAGTGTTCATACACTAATTTCTAATCAAGACCATTCCCTAGGGCACCAACCCTTTATATTCCATGTATATATGGTCTAATCTCAGCTACACATGAATATAACACATAGGAAGACAAATAAAAGGGCATCATCTTTTGTTTTCTCAGCATGGCCTGCTTCCAAATAGTTGTGCTTATTGCTTTGGCCCAGTGGATTTGCCCTTGCTCTTTTTCTCCTGCTCTTTTGAACTCAATAACAGTGAACATCCATGGTTCACATTTGGTACCCTCTCTCAGTCCAACCAACCTACTCAGAATTGTGATCATCAAATAAATTTCTTCCTTGAAGTATATTCTCATCAAGTTCTTGTGTACCCTGGCTACAGCCTTGGGTTTATTTTCTGGGCTATACCAGTTGTGGAATATTTTACCTTTACAGTCCCTTTCATTTGTATGAAAGTCTTCATTATATTGATCAATGTCAATATCTCTCATTTTCTCATTAATTTCCAATCCAAATGTCCTGGCAATCCCCTCTATAGTTAAATAAGCAATAAGTTTGTCATACAGCATGATCTTTCTGGTAGCTGGATCATATAAAGTCACACAGTCTAAACACAAATCTCTGGCCTCCATAGCCAGTGGGAACCCTACAGCCCTATATAGTCCACTCTCCCAGATACATTTCATATCCTGTGAAGCATCCGTAGCAGTGATTTTCTTTAACACATCCTCTGCATCATAATTTCCTATATTCGAATCCATGCCAACTCCACTCATACTGATTAGAGATGGATAACCTCTGTGTAAGGGCAATTCTTCTTTCTCTATCTTCTTTCATAGTTTCCTTTCTTTTTTCACCTCACCCCTTGTATCTTTCTTCTGTTTCAAGGCCATCATGTGGAAACATGCATCTTTTAACTTTCATTTTCCTTTCCTGTCAAGGGTTTTTACTATAAATTTCTGCTTTTACCATTTTACCCTAACTTGTTTTTCCTTTCAATTTTGACCTATAAATTTGTTAAGCTCTACTCAGCTAATTAACAATTAAAATAGTAATTTGACAAATGCCTATGTTTTAAACTGAAATTACTGAAATTAACATATGCATTTTACCATTTGAAATGTAAAGGCATTTTAGGATAAATACCTATATTTCCTAACCATTTAATTGTTATTGTTGACTTACTTTTACCTTTTTTGCTTTTTATCCAGCTACTGTAACTCTGTCGCCTCAATGAGTTCTGCTCAATTCACTGTAACAATTCTCTTTTCTCTGCAATTTTAACTCTCAACAATGTATATCTGAGAGTGAAATAACATCAATTTTACCCTAACTCTCATTAAATTTTACGTTTTTTGAGCATTAGACTTGCATTAATTACAGCAATTAATGTGCCAAAACTTTGGCCTTCTATTGCAGTGTTTGCATTTTAAAACTTTCTTACCGTTAGTTTAATTCTGCATACATCGCGTTTCTTTGTATTTTCCCTTGTATGTTTTCTTTGTATATCCTCATTGTATCTTTAAACATACAAGCACTTTATGCAAAGAATCAAACCATAGTTCCTTTCCTTTTTTGTTTTTTCTATACATCTTTGTATATCACCATTTGTATGTTACTCTTGTATAAGCAAATATACAACAACCTATGCAAACCCTCTCTTTACCTTTTCTCTCGCGATGCTTTTACTTTCTTTGTATATTGGGTATGTATATCGTAAACATACAAGTGTTTAAAACAAACAAATACTTTTATGTATTTAATTTCTCTTTCGCATCTGGTTTGTATCTTTGACTTGTATCTTTTGTTTTGCATATCAGCTTGTATCTTGAACACATACATTGTAATTATACCAACCCGACATGCAAACGATAGGACCCACTTCACTTTCTAATTGTATCTCCACGATACAACAATGCTTGTATCTATCTCTTAGATACAAGACCTTATACCTACAAACTCACTTTTATCTTCCTTTCAGACTTCTTATTTTATAAACCCCAATTTACTTACCTTTCGGCTTCGACTTATATATACCGTGAAATGCATCCTTCGATATACCTTAAGTCACGATGCATCCTTTTAGCTAGATTTAAATCTCTCCTGAGTTTTGCATTGTATGCATACTGACATGTACGTATCCAAAGCATACATATACAAAGCGCGAAACATACAACAATTACATCTCATTTCATAACCTTTTCAGTTCCGCGACTTGCATATCTCATTGTATATCTTCTTGTATGTTTCCATTTACCAAACATACAAGCTTAAAATACATTCAACGGACTTGACCAATTATTTGTTTCAACCTTAAACTCTGTTGGGTCTGACTTGTATGTGAAGATAAAGTATTAACGAAATGCATACAAGTATAACAACATATATAAACCCGATGACTTCCTTTTGTGACTAACACAAAAACACAACATACAAATGACTTTGTATATGTATTATACAAACCCTCCTATAGGGAATTTACCAAAAGACACTTATAACTTGCAAAATACTGGGAATTTTAAAATGGTTCAAAAAGCAACCCTCACTCATTTTTGAAAAGGAATTCACCCATACTCTGCCCTGGTACTTAATGCTATTTTTCTATATTTTTAACAAGGTTTGTAACTTTCACTTCCTTTTCCCTATTACCACCAAGAAGACCCACACACACAAGTAAAAAGATAGCCACAACAGGGATCCTCATTTTGCTAAGAAGTAAAATGGGGCGTGTTGTGAACATCACAACAGGACCTTGTTCATTCTGATGTATTTGGTCTTGTTAATGTTCCTTTGTTATCAAAATCTATATATTTTGTATCTTTCATAGATGACTACAGTAGAAGGACATGGATTTATTTTCTCAAAAGCAAATATGAAGTCTATAGTAAGTTAAAGTAGTTTAAGGCCTTTGATGAAAATCAGACTGGTAAAAAGATTAAGTGTTTGAGAACTGACAACAGTGGTGAGTTCTATTCTACAAAATTTGATAAATATTGTAGAGAACTTGGGATTGAAAGACATAAGACAACTCCATACACCCCACAGCAAAATGGAGTTGCAAAAATGATGAACAGGACACTGATGGAGAAGGCTAGGAGTATGCTTAGTGGAGCTGGCCTAGAATAAAAAATTTGGGCTAAAACTATTACCACTACTTGCTATCTTATAAATAGATCTCGTACATCAACTCTTGTTGGAAAGACACCCATGGAGGTGTGGTCTAGTAGAAAGCCTTCAATAAGGCATCTTCATTTTTTTGGTTGTGAGGTATATGCAAATGTGCCTAGGGAGAAGCGGTCAAAATTAGAGAACAAGGTTGTTAAGTGTATCTTCATTGGCTAGGGTGTTAGTGTGAAAGGATACAAGCTTTGGGACCCTATGGCTGAAAAAGTATTGTACAGCAGAAGTGTCATCTTCAGAGAGCTTACACCTTCTTCCACTATTTTACAGCCACAAGAAAAAGAAAAGAAAGAGGATGTTGTTCAGTTTCCTGCTACCCCTAAGAAGATTAAACAGAAAGACAATGTTGGACCTGATGATGAGGAGAGCTCTAGTAGCTCTAAAAGCTCAGATGAAGAACCTCAACCTCAACCTCAACTCTTGAGGAGGTCTACATGGATAAGAAAGCAACCTGAAAGGTTTGGTTTTACATTGCTTGATTCTAGTTGTTCTTTTGCTTTACTTACTAACCGTGATGAACCTAGAACTATATCAGAGGCTATGGACATGAAAGATGTAGGTTCATGGAAGGAGGCCATGGAGGATGAAATGGCTTCTTTGGAAAAGAATCAAACTTTGGACTTGGTGCCTTTGTCTCCTAGATGGAAACCCATTGGATGCAAATGGGTGTTCAAAAAGAAATTTGGTGCAGATGGCAGTATTGAGAAGTATAAGGCTAAATTGGTTGCGAAGGGGTATTCCCAAGTCGAGGGTATAGATTATGGTGAGATCTTCTCTCCCATTGTAAAGCTAGCATCCATTCGATTCTTGTTGTCTCTTGCAGCAGCTTATGACTTAGAGGTAGAATAGATGGATGTGAAGATAGCTTTCCTTCATGGTGATTTGGAGGAAGAACTATACATGTCACAGCTAGAGCATTACATGGTGAAAGCTAAAGAAAATTTGGTTTACAAACTTAAGAAGTCTTTGTATGGTTTGAAGCAATCTCCTAAGAGATGGTACTTGAAATTTGATGCCTTTGTGTTGTCAATTAGATTTGTGAGATCAAAATTGGATCACTGTGTGTATTATAAGTTTGATGGTGATCATATTCTCATTGTTGCACTATATGTTGATGATATGTTGCTCATTGGGAAGGGTAAGAATATGATCTCTGATTTTAAATCTCAATTGTCAGCATAGTTTGAAATGAATGATTTAGGGTTTGCCAGGTACATTCTAGGAATGGAAATTAGAAGAGACAAAACCAACAGAAAACTTTGGTTAAGCCAGAGTAAGTATGTGAAGACCGTGTTGGACAGGTTTAGCATGGCAGATTATAGACCATTGTGTGTTCCTGTGCATTTGGGAATAAAGTTGTCTATTGAGGATTGTCTAAAATCTCCTAGTGAGGTGGAGGACATGAGCAGAGTACCTTATGCTAGTGTTGTTGGCAGTTTGATGTATGCTATGGTCTACACAAGACTAGACATTGCCCAAGTAGTGGGAGTCCTTAGTCGATTTATGGTTAATCTTGGACGGATTCATTGGGATGCAGTTAAGAGAGTGTTCAGATATTTGAGGGGTACTTCTAAGTATTCCATATGCTATCGTGGTAATGCTACAGGACCTCCGCATTCCTTTGACATTCATGGATTTGTGGATTCAGATTGGGCAGGTGACATTGACAGCAGGAGATCCACCAGTGCTTAAGTGTTTACACTATTTGGTGGTGCTATTGGTTGGATGAGTAAGCAACAACTTGTGGTTGCTTTGTCCATGCCAGAAGCAGGGTATAAGGCAGCAACTCATACTTGTAAGGAAGCCATTTGGCTTAAGAGATTGTGTTCTGATATTGATGTTGATGGAGGTTAAATTACGATCAGTTGTGACAGTCAGTGTGTAATTTGCCTTCCAAAGAATCTAAATTTCCATGCCAGAACAAAGCATATTGATGTTTAGTTTCACTTCATGCGAGACATGGTTGAGGATGGAAAGGTAAATTTGGAGAAGGTAGATACTTTGAAGAATGTTGCAGATGCATTGATGAAAATGGTGGGCACAAAAAAGTTCAGATGGTGTTCGGAGTCTATCGGCCTCTCGGCCTATAGCAGTTAAATCATGTTATTCTATTGGCTCTTACAAGGTGTTAGACAAGTGGGAGAATGTTAGGAATTAAGGTGTCTCAACCTTGGTAATTCCTTGCATTATTTGTGTTTGTATTTATTAATTCATTGCCTATGTTGTAAATAATTGTAAATTCCATATTGTCATGTTGTGGGATGTGGCACGGTGATGTGTCATCCTACATGGAAGATGACAACTTGTAATTTTATCCTCACATGAGGAGATAGGCATCCCACTTTGTGGTAGGAGCATTTTTCCATGTGTCGGCATCTTTCATGTTGTGTAAGGGAATATTGACTGAAACGGTTATGACGGATTCCTATGACATAATCTATAACATGTAAGAGTCAAAAATAGAAGCTTGTAAGACAGGTGAAGACATGTGTCATGAAGCATCTTTGAAAAAGGGTGCCCCAAGGTGGACTATGACATGTTGTAAGAGAATATGTTATTTATAGCCTGTGTATGATAGATTCTCTTACAGCTGTAAGTTGTAACCGCTATGACAGATTCTATGATGGTTGTGTCGTAAGAACATTTGTCATAGTCCATTTTGGAAATAGGTGACCTCTTTGGGATGGGAGCTATGGACAAGTGTCAGGCACATTCTACAATGTTGACCAAGTGTCTTTAGGAATGGGTTTTGGGCCATGAGGCCAAGTTGGACGCCCATCCCAAGATAGGTCCAATATTGCCTTGTATATTCTATATAAACAGGTGCTTGGAGAGGGAGTTGTAACATAGGTTTATATGTACTATTATGCTTCCGGATTGACTCCAAACACGAGTGTCAAATACCATTGAAGCTTGCATTGCAAGTGTATTGTAAACAACTTTCAGATTTGTTAATACATTGTGCAGGTTCCTGAGTGTGGGGTTTTTCACCCAATAAGGGTTTTCCCCACCATAAATCTTTGTCTCTCTTCTTCTGTCTTCTTTTTAGTTCATGTGTATTGCTGCAATAACTCTGTTAGATGTTATATGTTGTTGTAGTTGTAAGGATTAATTTGAATTTGCATAGCCCTCTCCTCATTAGATTAGTGTAGGAAGAATTTTCTGTACACCTAGCTTCCTTTCAAACCCCCTATCCTAATCAAGATCTAAGCATTCCATCTAATCACATCCCTGATCCCCTCCCATCTAATGATCAACCCATTTATCCCACACCATCTTCTACCACCCCTTTATTATCCCACATTAATCCTTTACAACCATCTACCAATCTCACCCCAAATCCATCCCCTTATCCACTTGAAAAAATCACCTTCATCCATGGTGGCTCCCTCGTAGGAGGTGAACAACTTCCATCCACCACTTCTCCCTCTCCAACAAATAATGGACTTACATCTTGTTTCCAAAGAACCAAACATCCCATTGCATGTTGCATGCTCCAACATATGAAATATCAAGGCAAAGGCTTAGGCCTTCATGAACAAGGCATTTTGTAGCCCATCCACACCACATTCCATCCACCTTCACATGGCCTTGGCTATACATCCCAAGGAAAACAATCTAAACATGTTGGTAACATCCACCCATCTTCCAAAATCCATTCATCCAATTCCAAATCTAGTGCACCTCATTGTACCTCCAAATCATATGTCACCATCCCTCCTCCATCATCATATCATTTGCAAAATCATGTGACAATCCATCTTCCCCCATCAAATTTACCTCCACTACTTTCAACTCCAAATATCCCTATTAAATCCACTTTACCTCCTATCCTACCAGTGCCAAACATCCCTATTCACAAATCATCTTATCCTCCCATCCTCCCAACTCCTAGTCTCCCTATCCTCAAATCCCCTCATCCATTTATCCATAATTCCACTTTTAACCCCTCCACCCATAAATCTCCTAAAATCCCCAATCAAGACCAAGAAAAGCACACATCATCCAAACATGAAGCTTCCACCAAATACATGGGATTCAAAAGTAATAATTTGAATACCTCAACTTATAAAGCACAAAAGCCTAAAGTTGTTATCCATTCCAAGCAAAAGAAAAAATCCAAAAGGCTATCAAAAGAAAAATAAAAAAAATGGTGTGGGTCCCTAAGCACAAAGAAAACAAAGCAAATGAGGCATCCACCTCCCAATCTACCCTAAAATCCCAAACATCCCACACCCCATATAAAAATCACATAAGCCCTAAGTCCATTTGGGTACCTAAAACCCCAAATCGGCCATCCAAAGATCCCGTATCCCAATCCCCATTACTACCCACCCCCCATCCAAAATATAATCTTCAAAATACATCACGTTATGTGCAACCATTGGTCTTGGTTCCCCTCCACCACATGACATCCCCACATACCTTCATCTCTCCATATTTCATCCACTATCCTACATATCTCCCCCATCACATCCATATGGTCCATGCTTTTGCATAAACCTTACATAATCCACATAACCCACATAATCCATCATAATCCACTATCCACCATCATCTTCTCCTATCTACCAACATCCATCCATCATCCTCCAACTATCCATCATGGGACCATCTTCCACTTTCTATGGAAATAGACACTAGAGTCCCCATCCAAAAAAAATCAAAAAATCAAGAAAAGAGTAAAGAAAAAAAAATATGTCCAATGGTGAAAACCACTCCTTGTGGTGCCTTTGGAAAGTACCATGATGAAAACCCATTGTGGGTGTCATACGTAATTCCTTCTCCATCCATTTTGTATCCCTACACTTGGGGTAAAAATCATACCTTTCATCCACATCCATAATATCCTTTGCATATCCTATCCATCATTTATCCTTATCCTATCATATTCCTATCCACTATCCCCCTATTTATCCTATCATTTCCCATCCATTCTATCTACTATATCTTCCTCCTTAGATCTTGATAAAGATAAGGGGCAAAATATCAAAAACATGCTTTGGACACCTCTCGGCACACTCCCTTTCCAAGCATATCCTTTGTCCATCTACTACAAAGTCCATCCATTCAAATGTGAAACCATCATGTAAAATTCTAAGCATTGGGGCATATGATTCATTGCAAAATCTTAAAACCCCCCATCCATCTATCATGCATCCTTATCATATCCCTCATCCCTATATTCCATCTATCTAACATGCATCCCTATCACTTGTCCATTCATCTATCATGAATCACCTATCCATCATCTTTCATTGCCAATCCCCCTATACAACGCCATCATCTTCACCTCTAGACTTGGTGTTCTCTTGTCATTGGTATCTAGCACTTAGGCCATCCAAACACAATCCAATGCAACCATACCACAATAAAACCATACCTCATCCAACACCTCCAAAATCAAAATATCCCCAAAATCCCAAAAACATTAGAAAATCCAAAATCACAAAAATCCAAAAAAATCATAAAATCTAGAAAATCCAAAAAAAAAAATCCACAAAATAAAAAAAATATCCATCTCAAAATCAACATCATTCCATCAACATTGCATCACCAACCTAAACATCTTATCACCAATCAATCATCCCACATCATTATCACAAACTAGAAATACATATCATCACCACTCACATCTTAATGTGCCTTGATCCCGTGGATACATGGTATGTAGGTAGTCTGGAATATGAAGAAAGTTTCCAGTACTTAGGTACATAAGATGCACCCATCCAACCCGCTTGGATGGTCTCTATCCCTAGAGCTTACACTAGATCCAAACAACATATCCCAAGCATCGCATTACGTATCAAAGTATCATCCCTTAACAAAAATCATCAACTATCAAATCAGCATCAACCACAACTTTAACCATCATATCTTCTACCAATCTTACAACATCATCCAATGGTTCTTGCCTTACCGTATATATCATTCCTACAATAGGTAGAATCCATCATCAAATCGTCATCCATCTTGGCAGGAGTTACAATGGCTATTTGTTTGGTTTGTTGGTCTTTTGGTTTTTGACTTTTATCTTTTGTCATATTCGAAGATCGCATCAAAACTACCTTGATATCACTATATCATGGTATGTGACGAAATCATCTATAATGGGGCATAGCCTTGCTTTCGTATGTTGTGCTTGTGTGTTGGTCTCATTACTCCAAGATAGTATTCATATCTTGTGGATCGTAGGGTCAGTTCTAGCATATTGATCTCCTTGTGCATCTAAGGTTCATCATACCTTTTTTGTATTAAGGGCTTATGTTATGAGTCCCCTTCCCTTATCTAGATAGAATTGTATTATCTTAGGCATGCATGGGATCACCCTCTTGTTTGTGTGTCTAGTCCATGCAAATGTTGGATAAACATCATCACCCTGTTCTTCTATACCTTGGTGAAAATATCCACTTTGCTTTAACAAACCTAGGATCGCTCTAAATCATTTTCAGCACAATAATCATCCATTTCCAACATCCATCCGTCATCTAATCATCTACCCAACATCATGAATCTTTCATCTCACCCCTTATCCTCCAACCACCTTCAACCAATCCATTCCATCCATTTCGAGAGCACACCCATGTTCTTGCAACACATATGTCCTCTCGAGGGGGTATCACCCTTACCAATCATTTCAAAAACCTTACCCTATTCTTCTAAGCCAAAACCTTTTTTCTATCCAATCCAACTCTATATTTTAACTTCTTTGAAATAATGTTACTTAGCCGCAACACCATTTCAAAGAGGGGCAAATGTTGACACCTGAAATTGACTTGCTCCACAAACTAATTTTCCATATCTCTACTCCACCAATTATCGCTTTTATTAAAATTAAATAAATTCATTTTATTTAATTAATTTATCCCTAATCATCTACCCTTAACTATTTATCCACCCTTTGTGATCAATTAATTCATTTAATATATCACTATACCATACAACACTATCCCTCATTGATTAAATAAATATTCTCAATCTTTATTTAGTTAATTTGTCCATCTCCCTAATCCTTATTAATTAAATAAACCATACTTATTTAATTAATCTACCCTACTAATGGACCTAAACCTAGCCTATTTGATTAAATAGAGATTACTTAATTAGCTACCCTAGCCTACCTATCCCCAAGACCTAAATTAATTAAGCTAAACACTTAATTAAACCTTGCTTAACCCCTTCTCCCACACACTTTGAACAAAAAGTCAAATTTTTTATTCAAAGGGTCACATCTTTTTCTTACACATGTAAGTGTACATGTGTCCTTGACCTTCCCACTTGTCTTAGTCTGCATTAATGGAAACTCTTCCCCATGAAGGGAACTCTTCCCCATGTGTGAATTAAAAATTCACATCTAACTTGTCATATCCAACTCTTCCCCCAAAATGAATTTTTAATTCATTTTAATTCTCATCACACTTCCCCATGTGAATTTAAAATTCACAAATAATGAGAACCATCCAGTCTCATTAACCTAATCTTAACCCTTGATCTCTTTTACCCAACCCTCTTGTGACACTTGTCACAAGACTACAACTCCAATCCAAACCATAATCCTCAAGCACTCCTAGCCATTGATCTAAACTTTCAATCCTCACCCTCCATCCTTTTATCAAAAATCTATAAATAGAACCCTGACCCAAGCCATTTTCATAACTTCTTCATCTTATCATCACTATGCCAAAATTTCTATCTTCTCTTCTCATCTTAACCTCATAATTCCAAAATCCTTCCTCATCTACATAGCCAAACCATCTCTCATCCTTATCTCCATCTCAATCTCTATCTAAATCCATTACCCTCATCATATTGTGTTGAGTAAGCAAGGAGAAATGCACATTCTCTATCTCAACATTGCATAAAGCTAGGAGAGCTCTTGGGTCCACTCTCCTCCACCTTATCAAGGAGTAAGAAGATCTTGAGGTATATTTTTTGTGTTTTCATGCATTTTATTTATGTTTCTAAACTCTAATATTTCTCTTGTCTTCAATATGATTGAGGTTACTTACATGATTAAAAAATTAAATAAAAATATAAATACACACGAAACATTGTCACAATTTGTTACATCCCCAATGCATGATTTAGCCTAATCTCACTTTTATGTGGTAAATAGGAAATTAATCTTATATTAATGATTTGATGTTTGTGGAAAATATCAAGTGAAATCATTGATTACATGGATATTGATTTATGTTTATATTAAGCACGAGATTACTTATTGGTAAGATTATTTTATCATAATGGTTTATGAATTAAGTGATTATACACTGATCATGATTATATGGTTGTGAGTGTAACCAGGAAAATAATCTACATTCAAGAATGGAAAGAGAGTATCACCGGGGAAGTAAGAACTAGATGTTCAGAATAGATCAGAATGTCATTTGAGTATCAAATTGATTATTCGTGAACTGAGTAAGTTAGGTTGAGTATAAGTCTTTTATTCTTGCAAGTCAATTTTGATTTGACTATAGTCAGTAAAGCTAAAGTAAGGGTTCTCGACATTATTACGTCAAATCGAATAAATGATGTTCTTACAACACTATCATAGTCGATAGTAAGCTTGTGAGATGCTGAGTTTTCCTTTGTTTACGTAACTTTTTTTTTAGACCTAGTGTTTATTATTTAAATATCTTATCTAAAGTCTAATATAGCGAATCAAGGGAGTAATACTCGACCCCATAATCACATGATTATGTTACCACCTTTATGATGATAACATAGCTAGGCAATACCCTAGTTTATTTTATATTCCTTTAGTATCATTTCATTATGAATGATAGTATGTGAGACATGTCTATGTCTCTAAGTGGTCAAGCACTTAGTGACGTAAGATTTCATATTATATCACCAATTGTACCACTATCCACGATGAGTGGAGGGAGTGGTAATGGTGGTAGAGCTTCCATAAGCTCAAACAATTGTCTTGGCTTCAAAGTGGGAAGTAGTTTTTGGTTATTTTTATATTCTTTGGCCATGAGTGGCAAGATTCCCACCAAATTAGAACCCACAACCCACATTGAAGGTGGTAGGTATCATGGAAGGTGGTGGGTCGGGATGTAGGGAAGAGCCTTTTCGAACAAGAAGGGTTTTGTTTTTTGTTATTGTTATGTGATGTTTTTGTTGAGTATTAGTTATCTTAGCTAAGGAGAGCTTGGAAGGAAAGCTATAGAGAGAGTAGCACTTCATTCTTGGGAGCCCACGAGGAGAAGTGAGCAGTGGATCCTATAGCTTCTCTCGAATAGACATAACGTAAACACTATACACTTTTTGAGGTAAGACTGTTATCAAAGTCATATTCTTTTGTGGAATGCAGTAGCATTCAAGTGTTATCATAAGACATGGTCATAGGATGACCATGTTATCCTTTTCAAGGATTTTAATATGTGGATAAAGTTTTTAAGGCCTTTGTGGCCGAAGAGTTATAAAGGAATGTGTTTTAGTTTAACCAAAGAACTATTTTTGTTTGAGGCCAAAAGGCTGATTGGTTTTAAACACTATTGTAGTAGTCTATAACTCTTGAAGCCGATATGACTAAGAGTGAATGATAATTTGTTTTCAAGCACTGTAAAATTATTGTCTTCTAGGTAGGCCGAGATCCATAACCTCAAATAATTACTTTCAACCATGTCACGAGCCTTGTAACACAACATCATGAGCCTTTTATGATGGCCTACAGTTAGTTGTAACACAATCTAAAAGAAGGTCGATGCCCATTCATATGAATAACAAGATATTCTTAGTAACTTTATGTGATGTACCAAACTAAAATTCTATTAATAAAATCAGATCTGAAAATAAATTTGAACAACTCCACCAAATTGCATTAAATTTGACAAGACTAGCTAGCCAATCTTACACAGAAATAACACCCAAAAGCATGAAACTTCTCCAAAATATGTTTGCATTGAATTTCTGATGTGATAACATGTAATTAGGTCTCATACATTGATTTACAACAGAAACAAGAAATATGAGTTCATACAACAATTTTTATACAAAACCCACAAAATTAAGAACACTGAATAACACCCAAAATCACTGCAAACTCCATAAACTAAATTTATTTGAAATTTATATTGTAAACACATGATAATAGGCCTGATGCATCTGATAAAAATAACATCAAAATTCTACAACAATTAAAATAAAACTCACAACAAACTACTCAAACTATGCTGAAATATACACTGGGAAAATCACTGAACACTGCCAAAAATAATGCCAAATCAAATCCCAACTGAAAAGAATAGCTCTTGGATGCTTGGAATGGATTCCAAATGACCATGGAATAGAAACACACTCCACAACACTACAACAACTCTGCACAACACATTGAAAATCACCATAACTGCAACAGAACAACCTGCAAATACAATACTGCAAAACTGTCGAAACTGCACAATCCTTTGAAGCCCAATGTAATCCCTGTATGGAATTACTCTCTGTAACCAAAGGGTTTTTGTCCTCTGATCACTTGATACTTATGGTTTTTCATCCACAAGCCTCCAACTCCAATGGGTTTTCGTCCACTGAAGAAAATCCAAGCACAAGTGCTCAAACAAGAAAATTACGTTGTAAAAATGATCAAGAAGTCCCCGTGAAAGAAGATACTTACATATTTATAATGGATCCAAATCCAAACGTCCCTCTCTTGTAAATTAAATTAAAATAATTTAATTTCCAACAAATTCCCTCCAAATATGCTCACCAAAATAGCCCATGCAAGATTCTTCTCTAAAAATAGAAAATAACTCCCACTATGACAACCTGCCATAGATGATGTCATAGAATCTTGTCATAACTAACATAAAATCTTCTAAATTCTATCTTGGGAGTTATAATTACACCTCATTAAACCCCATCCCCCACTTGTGTAATTAAATATATTTAATAATTAATTGCTCCCGAAAATAATAAATCCTTAATTTGCGGGATTACAATTAAAATATTAAATAAAATATTTTCCCTTCTGATTTACATTAGCCCATGGGAAAATAGAAATGGACTAATAATTTCACCAATTTATTTTTACTATAAATGGGATATGACAAATCTCCCCTCCTCAAAATTGCTTGTCCTCAAGCAATTAAAACGATGATGCTTCCAAATTATGTTATACTACATAGAAAGCCTTGATCATGTACCTGTGAGATGTTGCAATTCTTGCCATAGAACACTGTGAAAACCTGAAAACTCAGATTCATTTCTACCAATTCCATGAATCAAACAATAATATCTATGCAATCTAAGCTCTTGGATATGTAAGTATTTGATGCATTCTTTCTCATTCTCCAACTGATCCACATATTCCCACAAAGATTTAGTAAACTTGTCATATGCACTAGCATGAGATAAGACAAAATTAAATCTCCTACAACTTCTCCCAATGATATAAATATGTTTTTTGCTGCTTGTAGGACTGATATACCTGACAATGCACTCTCCATTACAGAAAATATGAAACTGAGAAATAGTTACTTCTCTTACCTCCAAAGTACTGAAATATACATTGCAGGAATGCACAACAATTGGCCCATACTTTACCTCAACCTGAGAGGTGTTGCTTTCAAATTCATGGACTGATTTATAACAATAAGTGTTCAGTAGAGGAGCAACAAGTAGCATCATATAACAGCAACATATACACCACAATTCATCAAAAAATGAATCTCCAAACAACAACTCATCAAAATAGAAGATGATGTCCATGTAAACACTTTTCCAATCTTGATAAGAGGTAAGCAATGGCTACAACAAACTTACTAGAACAACATGATTTACCATATTGTTATGGAAGATGTTGTACTCCTTGGAATTTTTGTGAACTCCCTCCTCAAGATTCCTCCACAAAATATTCTACTTCATTTTAGTGTAAAAAATTAGAAAGATTATAGCCTTGTGCCAAATGAGACCATCTACAAGCACCAACTTGTCAGCCCATTTTTGTGACTCATCACTCTTATTCTAAGGATTACCATAAATTTTCATATACACCAATGCAATAATCATGTTATAATTTCCATAACATAAAAATCCCATGACTGTCAAATAAAAACTCTAAATCACACAATATTGCCAACATTGTTTTGCTCCAAACTAAAAGATGAAAACCACAACTTCTGAAGATGATATGAGTGGGGATAATAACAATATAAAATGATCTACAGTAGCATGAAATTGATCTACAATAGCAACACATTCCCCAATACACAAAACCCACAAATCTTCACACAACTTCATTGGAAACCTGCAAGCAACACTCACATACTACACTACTAGAACAACTTCCCTGAATCTTCTCCAAATTAGTGTTATGATGGATTGATTGGTGTTCACTAATATTGTAGACCTTATTTTTACATCATTATGCAAGGATACTTTCTCCAAAAACATCAATCTACAATTGCTCATAATTGAATTTATCAAAATCAACAACATGCAAATGATGTAACAACTACAAAAATGGCAAACTTGTGTAATAATCATCAATGTGACTAATGTAGGATTGGTGGACAAACATGAAAGGACTAAAAATCTCTCCACAAATATTTGTATACTTCTAAAATTCTATTTTTGTTTTTGATCATACAAGACAAGTGGATTTGAGAAGAACTTGAGACTATCTCCTGAATCTTTGTGCTTCATGCTTTCAAATTTTATGGAGTTTCTCCTTTGCATTATAACCAAAACAACTCCTTTTCCTAAATCATCACATCCTATAAACAATTCTTGTAAGAAATCTGAAATTATAAGTACATAACATGAGTTGTTTGCCTTTTCAATCCCTTTCAATGCTTCTTGTCTTGCATCCTCATGTATGCCCTGAGCACTAGTGACATGGGCCAAGTATGTGACATCATTCTTCCTCAAATTTTTCTGATAAAAATTAATTTCCAACTCTACGACATGTTGGAATCTTCTATCTAATGGTAATCCTGGGAACATATTACTAAACACCATTCTTTGTGGATTTGGAAGCAATCGAATAACATAAAGTAGATTGTATTTCTTACCAGAACTCAAGATTGCTCCATTACCATAGTCATATCAGAAGTGACATCCTATGGCTCCTTGCATTTGACTCTTAGGCTGCAACCATAGAACCATGTGATCCTTCACATTATTTTTCTCATGCTCATGTATGATCAAATTGATATTTCCTACATAGGTTGCTGATTTGAAAATTTTGGCAAGCTGAAATTTGACATCTATATCTAGAAAGATGTCCATTTCATGTTCATATTCTTCAATAGGATCATCTTGGAACTCCTCATCATAAACACATAGTGCAGCAAGTGTTAAGCACAAATACTCAATGAAACCCATAGAAAACTCTAAAACATACTAGAATCTTCTACCATAAATAGAAAACCCATTTTCTACAACTGGCAACTTCATGTTCTTGATTTGAATGAAGCCACACCTTTGCATTAATGAAGCCCAATTAACTCCCCTTGAAACACCATATCCTTCCACAAAAGGATGTGAGAAATCTGAAATGAAAAAAATAAGATAAGAGTTGGTTACCTTCATTGGCTCATCAAATACTTCTTGCATTCCATTCTCCTTCATGTTTAAAGTTCCATTGATATGATCCAAGCATGATAACTTTGCAACCTTCTAGATGCTAGTAACAATGAGGCCATCTTTTTGAATCTTATTCTTCTTGTAAACTCCTCCATACATCTAATGGTAGAAAACCTGTATGAAGCTTGGTCTTGAAAGTACCATGCCATGCTTAGTAATAAAATTGTCAACATCAAATTGACACCTTCTTTCCTTACCACATTGCCATGATAAGCCTCTCAATTTGCCTATCTCCATTTGACCATTTCCAAAAATATTTTCTTCAAGTGTGGTACTTGGATTGCACAAGTGATCCATAAAATGTGAACATTGATCCTTCATAATGTGATTAGGAAGCACAACAAACCCTATATGGATCCTCATAAATTTCCTTTCATTTCAAATAGAAGAGATGGAGAACTCAATAGTGCCTCTAACTACTTTAATCCTTAAGAGATTACCTGGATCCCATATGAAAACACAATTTTGGACTTGATTGAAAGAGTCCTCATGCCCTATACTGCAAGTTGTATCCTTCCTCCTTATGCCATTCCTTTGTTGCTTTTCATGATGACAAAAATTTTGTAGTGACATAGAAGGAAATAAATCTGAAATATTTTCATACCTTGGGCTACAAATAAAATTCTTATCCTCATTTGCTGAAAGAGAGTTCATTGAGATATCCTCAACAACTCCATTTTTGTGACTCAAAACCCTTGAATTAGGGATGACTAAAATATTTTTCTGAAATGCATACCCATCCACAATGCTACTTTGCAAATCAAACCATGTCTCACCATTTGGAAGCTCAAAAGATAGTGCATGAATTGGTGCATGACCCTCCATGTTGGGATCTTCGTCAATATTTTCCTGACATGTACAATCATTAGAAGTCAAATAAACATCTTCTTTTTTTGAACAATTTTTACCTTCAAAATCTATGGTGGATTTCTCCAAGTTTTGCTTCATTTCAATTTCTTGCAAATCAATTTTTTCTTTATGCTCCACCTTCACCATTTCTTCCTGGACCTTTTGTGGTTCTGATGTATTGATCACCTCTTCTGGTTCTATGGACTTCTTCTCTGGCTCTTCTAGTTTTTCTTCAACATTCGCTGGTTTTTTCTTCAAAAATATTTTCTTTATATCTGGATCCTTCATCAATGCTAATAGATTCTTCTAAGATTTATGAAATTCTTGCATCATTTCCATCATGGATTCCTGAAATGTCTTCATCTTTATGTATAAAAATTAGCTTTATACCCTACAGGTTGGAAAGATCATGCTTTGATACCACTGTGATGTGCCAAACTAAAATTATATTAATAAAATCAGATCTAAAAATAAATTTGAAAAACTCCACCAAAATTGCATTAAATTTGAGAAGACTAGCTAGCCAGTCTTACACAGAAATAACACCCAAAAGCATGAAACTTCTCCAAAATATTTTTGCATTGAATTTCTGATGTGATAACATGTAATCAAGTCTAAGACACTGATTTACAACAGCAACAAGCAATATGAGTTCATATAACAATTTTTATGCAAAACCCACAAAACTAAGAACACCGAATAACACCCAAAATCACTGCAAACTCCATAAACTGAATTTATTTAAAATTTCTGTTGTAAACACCTGATAATAGGCCTGATACATCTAATAAACATAAAAGAAAACTTCTGCAACAACTGAAATAAAACCCACAAAAAACTACTCAAACTATGTTGAAATATACACTGGGAAAATCACTGAACACTGCCAAAAACATTGCCAAATCAAACCCCAACTGAAAAGAATAGCTCTTGGATGCTTGGAATGGATTTCAAATGACCATGGAATAGAAACACACTCCACAACACTACAGCAACTCTGCACAACACACTAAAAATCACCAAAACTGCAACAGAACAACCTGCAAATATAATACTGCAAAACTGTTCAAACTACACAATCCTTTGAAGCCCAATGCAATCCTTGTATGGAATTACTCTCTATAACCAAAGGGTTTTCATCCTCCAATCACTTGAGACTGATGGGTTTTTGTCCACAAGCCTCCAACTCCAATGGGTTTTCGTCCACTGAAGAAAATCTAAGCACAAGTGCTCAAACAAGAAAATTATGTTGTAAAAATGATCAAGAAGTCCCTGTGAAAGAAGATACTTGCATATTTATAATGGATCCATATCCAAATGTCCCTCTCTTGTAAATTAAATTAAAATAATTTAATTTCCAACAAATTCCCTCCAAAGATGCTCACCAAAATAGCCCATGCAAGATTCTTCACTAAAAATAGAAAATAACTCCCACTATGACAACCTGCCATAGATGTTGTCATAGAATCTTGTCATAACTATCATAAAATATTTTAAATTCTATCTTGGGAGTTATAATTACACCTCATTAAACCCCATTCCCCCACTTGTGTAATTAAATAAAATTATTTAATATTTAATTGCTCCTGAAAATAATAAATCCTTAATTTGGGGGATTACAATTAAAATATTAAATAAAATATTTTCCCTTCTGATTTACATTAGCCTATGGGAAAATAGAAATGGACTAATAATTTCACCAATTTATTTTTACTATAAAAAGGACATGACACCTTGCCTTTGACAGTTTTTTTAAACTAATAAGATGGTCGAGACATTTATAGGGAAAAAGGCACACATAGTGTTTATGAAAGTTAACCCTATTCTTTTGGGTGTAAGATTTTTGTGTTTTAAGAGAGTAACAAGACTTCTCATGCCATGGTTTAAAACTAGTTTATTATTGTTAAGCCTTGCTTAAGGCTGCAATGAGTGCATGTCGGCATCTACATGTTAATGAGTAAACCCTGATTCATTATTACTATTATTTCCATGAAGGAAAGAATTGAGAACGAGTGTGATAACTTTGTAGTAGAAGTACGTATAATGTATATGTCTCTTTTTATATGGCAAAGCTTCATAGATAAAGCTAAGCATTTCAAGAACCCATTTAAAATGTTTGACAATGGTGTCCTAATATTGACAACTTATTAGCCTATATCGGTAAGTCGTATGATCAATATGAATTTGATGAAAACCTTGAACACAAGTAACCATAGAAAAAATTAAACCAAGGATGGTCTTTCGAGTTTGGAAACTATGAACATGGAATTAAAAGTAAGGAAAAATGAGGATAGAGTGACATGGAGTCACAGATTCCCTATTTCATAGACAAAAAAAATCACTAGATGTACTCCTGGGAACCAGAGTCAAAAGTCCAAGAATGATGGACTGAGGGTGAAGATAAACCCTACTTTTCTACTATGACCTAGGAGGGTCAAAATTGAACACTGTAGGATGAGACAGCTTTTAAGTCGAGTCGAGGTGTGTAAACATTCGACTACGTTCATTGCAAAATGTCATGTAAATAAATCTTTGGCCAAAGTAATGCATTCATCTCTACATGCATTAGTCGGTTCACTGTCCAGATGGCACAATGCTTCCATTAGTTTCATACATAGTTAGAGTGGATCTATAATTGTATGACCATGAAGTATTGTGAAGGACACAACACCAGATACTCAGATGGCAAACCAATCGATTCCTTATATCTATTCCCTTCGTGAAGGGTAGGGCCACTTCTAGGTAGGAAATTGTGCGGGGGACCGCCGGTCTATGGTTGGAGGAAAATATCTCAAGTGATGCACTCCTTTCCAAGCAGAAGACTAGCCAAGGCTTAAGAAGACAGATGTCAAAGTTCCAAATACAATACATTATCTTATATGACTTTATAGTCATCATTATGTTTAATTTATCATTAATGTTATGAATAGAACATTGTAAATGGATAGTGAAATTAAATCTCTAATATGATATCTTTGGCATGATTGTAAATTTTAGTTTTGATGTGCCTAGAAAAGATATGTGTACGATTGAGATTATCAAATTGAATAATATTTGTTTTACTTTGATTATGCTAATCATGTTTATAGACTTTTTTTATGATTAAGTTGGTTAATTTTGAATTAACAAGAGTTAGCTTGTTACATATGGTATCAGAGCTACCGGGTTCAATACATGGACCTATGAGCTCACTACATGACATTTTTTTTTCTATCTCTCCAACATTAACAGTTGCTAATGTTTGGATGTTCTTATGCGAGAATGGTAAGAATAAGAACGACACCCAAAAAGAAGGTGGTGTAGGGGCACATGCTACATGTGAAATTTTGAATTTTTGTATTGAAAATTTTTGGCTTTATTTAGAATAGGTGGTAATTAATTTCATATCTTATGTAATAAATACATT
This sequence comes from Cunninghamia lanceolata, assembly GCA_027924645.1. Classification (NCBI taxonomy): domain Eukaryota; kingdom Viridiplantae; phylum Streptophyta; class Pinopsida; order Cupressales; family Cupressaceae; genus Cunninghamia; species Cunninghamia lanceolata. The sequence goes on along the minus strand of BSBN01000523.1, from coordinate 4,417,072 downwards.
TATGACATGTTATGTAAGTGGTGAGTAGTGGTGAGAGTGAAATCCAAGATTAGTATGTTCTTTTTTATGACTGTTTTAGTGGGACAGTAGTTTAGACTGTTCATGCCTACTTTTTAGGCCCTTCCCACAATGGGATTGAGAGGGAGGATGGAGTTTAAATTGTAGACACTTCTTTTTATGCCTCATTCATGTGAGGAGATGAAAAAAATGTAATTTGATGAAGTTTGAAATTGAAAAAATGAGAAAACACTATTGACTGTCCTATTTTTCTGAGTTTTCTATCTTTTCACTATTTTTTCTGCTTTTCCACGTTGTGTTCTTGACTGTACTGTACTGTCATGGTGGAAAACTACTAAAATCATGTGATGCATGGAGTTAACTATCATTTGAGCTAAGATAGAAGGATTTTCATTAGTCTTGAAGGATCTTATAATCAGATTTCTGAGAACTACTCTTAAACCCTTGTTTTGAGGGTTTTGGGGAGGTTTTTGCTTTCCTAATCCATCCTACTATTTTAGAACCCAAAAATGGATGGGATGAGTTTAGGATGGTGTTATTTCTAATGGGTTTTGTGTGTAGAAGTAGGGAATAAGAACAAGTTGAAGTTTGGAACCTTTGAGGGCTTATTGCACCTTGTATTAGATAACTAGCTTTGGTGGAGTAAAGATTTGACCATGAAATGTCTTGAAATGATCTTGGATCCCAAAAATTTGTGAAATCTACCTATTTAAAACCTATTGGGCACTTTGAACAAGAAGTTGGAAGTTTGGAGTGAAGTTTGTGAGCATTTTGTTTGTAAAACTAACCTAATTAGGCCTAGTAGGAAACTGGTACAGTCAAGATTAGAGGTTTGTGCTCCAAAAGACCTCATAGTACATGTTTGATATGTTGAATAACAAGATAATGGGTACTCCAAAATCCCATAACAATCCTTTTTGGAGGTTTGCATCAAAAGTTATTGCATGACAGTCCCTTTAGGAGGGCTACAAGGAAGTGGGTCAGTGTGTGAAGGAAGTGGTACAAGGAGGTACCTCCTAAACATTTTGATAGTTTTGTGAGCTTGGGACAGACAATCAAAGAAGGTCTAGGGTCCCAAGAAAGTTTGTCAAAAATCCTAGGTATATGAACCCATAGATGGTGTTATTGTGTAGTCTTGGAACCATGGAGAATGAGTGGACAGTCAAGTCTAGTAAGAAGACCATTGGAGTAGTCAGGCCCATAAAAGCCTAATGTCCTTTTTGCCCTACCATCCCCTACATCCTCTTCCTATTGAATAATTTGATTTGACCTTTAGTGGTGTTTGTGTGGTAAGCTTTGTATCAAATTGGTATCTGAGCATAGTTAGTAGGTATGTTGTGATTGTTAGGTGTTAAGTTGAAGGGGCAGTTTGTCAAGATGCCTCCAAGAGGAAGAAACCTGGCTCAAGAGATGAATGAGATGAAGGAGAAGCATGCTAGAGAGATGAGGGAGCTAAAGGAAAGAATGGCTACCCTAGAACAAAATCAAAGAAGAGGACTGGCTCTAGGTGATGATAATGAGTCTGAGGAAGAAGAGGAAGCTGAGTATGAAGATGTGGAAGAAGAGTTAGACCCTAAGGATTAGAGGATGGTAAAGTTATTGAAAGCAGTAAAAGAAGACAAGCACAAGATGAAGATAGATGTGCCAAAGTATGGAGGAAGTCTTAGTGATGAAGAGTTACTTGACTGGATTGTAGCATTGGACAATCATTTTGAGTGTGAAGAAGTTCCTGAGGATCAGAAAGTGAAGATTGCAAAGACCAAGCTGATAGGTCATGCTTTGTTATGGTGGGATTATCAGAAAATAGAGAGGAGAAAGCAAGGAAAGACAAAGATTGTTTCATGGGACAAGATGGTAGCTAAGATCAAAGGTAAGTTCTTACCTAAAGATTATGAAGTTTAAATGTTTAAAAAGATTCAAAGTTTAAGAAAAAAGGAAATGGATGTTAAGACATACACTGAAGAATTTTATAAGATGAGTATAAGGTTTGGTCAAAATGAAAGTGAAGTGCAAAAATTTGCTAGGTATATTGGTGGTTTGAGGTTTAACATGCAGGATGAACTAGTGTTGGCAAATCCAAGGAATGTTGAAGAATGTTATTAGATGTCAGTAAGAGTGGAAGAGAAGCTAAAGAGAAGATAAGAGAAGACAACCAGAGGCAGAGGCAACACCTCTAGAGGTAGAGGATCCTTTCAAAACACAAAACAAGTCAATAAGATTCAAGAGGAGATGAACAAGGCACAGGGACAAAGTGCTGATTTTAGAGGCAGAGGTTCTAGAGGCAGATTTGGTGGTGGAAGGAATGCAAACACCTTTATGGGTAAGTGTTACAGTTGTCAAGAGTTTGGGCACCCAGCATATAAGTGTCCTGAGAAGAAAAAAATTTCAAGTGATGGTGAAAGGAAGAATGAGAGGACTCAGTTTGTCCAAGAAGAAGAATGTGGTGGTTCTACTCCCACTAGTTGTGTTGGTGAGGTAGGAGAAACATTGATGCTAAGAGAAAGAGCACTATTGAAGACCTCTGAGGAGAAGGAGCTGATTCAGAGGAAAGCATTGTTTAGGACAACTTGCAAGTGCAAAGACAAGCTATGTAAAGTGATAGTGGATTCAAGGTGTACTGACAATATGGTGTCTAGTGAAATGGTAGACAAACTGAAATTACAGAGTACCTAGGGACACACCTTACAAAGTCTCTTGGGTGAATGATAATCAGTCTATTTTAGTAAGTGAACAAGCATTTGTGGAGTTCAAGATTGGAGCCTGTGAGCATAAAGTACTTTGTGATGTTCTACCAATGCAATGTTGCCATTTGTTTCTTGGAAGGCCATGGCAGTTTGACAAACATATTGTGTATAATGGAAGGGCCAATACATATCAAATTGAACATGAAGGGAGTTCATTTACATTGCTTCCATTGCAAGAGGATATAGCAAGTGAGTTCAAAGAATCAAAGATCATAGTATTGGGTAAGAAAGAGTTTGTGAGCACCAATATCAAGGATGTTGTAGTAATAGAAGACAGAGATAAGGATAAGAAATATAAAGTGATGATGTGTGAGAAGAAGAGACTTACACAAGTTGAGAAAAAAGATAGAGAGGTCATAACAATAGATATGAAGGTTGATAACAAATTAGGGAATGAATGGATAGGTGGAGTGCAAGGTTGGCATACTAATGTCATGGTAGGGACCATAATATGTCCATTAGTTGTAAGAAAAGGCAATGAGCCATCAAATACTGCAGTGACAGAGGTCTTTAATGTTGCTCAAATAGTGAATTTGATGACAGTCCTACAAGGACAAAGTGAACAAAAGGTTGAAGATCCATGTAAGCATACAGATGAGGTGACAATGAAGTCATTCCAAAGGACCCTTAATAAGTGTTTGGTTGTAGGTAGGAAGGAAGGTCTACAATTAGCAGGTCTGAATATAAAGATGAAGCCTCATCCAAGAACATACAAAGTTGCAGATGTAGAAAATGTGATCAAATCTCAGTGGCTACCCCAAGGAAAAAGTTTTATAGGTGAACATGCATGTGAAAGGCAAGTTAGATCTAGAGCAATCATCCCTTATGGGACATGAGTCATTTTTTTGGAGGGTTGTATGGTGCAGGGGCACATGCCACATGTGAAATTTTGAATTTTTGTATTGAAACTTTTTGGCTTTGTTTAGAATAGGTGGTAATTAATTTCATATATTATGTAATAAATCCATTTATGGCATGATATGTAAGTGGTGAGTAGTGGTGAGAGTGAAATCCAAGATTAGTAGGTTCTTTTTTATGACTGTTTTAGTGGGACAGTAGTTTAGACTATTCATGCCTACGTTTTAGGCCTTTCCCACGATGGGAGTGAGAGGGAGGATGGAGTTTAAATTGTAAACACTTATTTTTATGCCTCATTCATGTGAGGAGATGAAAAAAATGTAATTTGATGAAGTTTGAAATGGAAAAAATGAGAAAACACTATTGACTGTCCTATTTTTCTGAGTTTTCTATCTTTTCACTATTTTTTCTTCTTTTCCACGTTTTGTTCTTGAGGGTACTGTACTGTCATGGTGGAAAACTACTAAAATCATGTGATTCATGGATTTAACTATCATTTTAGCTAGGATAGAAGGATTTTAATTGGTTTTGAAGGATCTTATAATCAGATTTATGAGAACTACTCTTAAACCCTTATTTTGAGGGTTTTGGGGAGGTTTTTCTTTCCTAATCCATCCTACTATGTTAGAACCCCAAAATGGGTGGGATGAGTATAGGATGGTGTTCTTTCTATTGGGTTTTGTGTGCACGAGTAGGGGATAAGCACAAGTTGAAGTTTGGAACCTTTGAGGGCTTATTACACCTTGTATTGGCTAACTAGCTTTGGTGGAGTGAAGATTTGACCATGAAATGTCTTGAAATGATCTTGGATCCCAAAAATTTGTGAAATCTACCTATTTGAAACCTATTGGGCACTTTGAACCATAATTTGGAAGTTTGGAGTGAAGTTTGTGAGCATTTTGTTTGTAAAACTAACCTAATTAGGCCTAGTAGGAAACCGGTACAGTCAAGATTAGAGTTTTGTGCTCCAAAAGACCTCATAGTACATGTTTGATATGTTGAATATTAAGATAATGGGTACTCAAAAAGCCCATAATAGTCCTAGTTGGAGGCTTGCATCAAAATTTATTGCATGAAAATCCCTTTAGGAGGGCTACAAGGAAGTGGGTCAGTGTGCGAAGGAAGTGGTACAAGGAGGTACCTCCTAAATATTTTGATGTTTTTGTGAGCTTGGGACAGTCAATCAAAGAATTTCTAGGGTCCCTAGAAAGTTTGGCAAAGAGCCTAGGTATATGAACCCATAGATGGTGTTATTGTGTAGTCTTGGAACCATGGAGAATGAGTGGACAATCAAGTCTAGTAAGAAGACCAATGGAGTAGTCAGGCCCATAGAGGCCTAATGTCTTGTTTGCCTTGCCATCCCCTACATCCTCTTCCTATTGAATAGTTTGATTTGACCCTTAGTGGTGTTTGTGTGGTAAGCTCTGCATCAGAAGGTAATGGGAAATAGACGTTATCTTAAGGCTTTGAGGGAGTGATCCTCAAGAATGAAATGCCTTGAAAGAACTAGTTGCTTGGTAGGCACATGGTTGGTTGATGATGAAATCTTCATTGATGTTGTTAAACATATCAAGCAGGAGATGAGGAAAGTGGTTAGGATTATTGCTCCTATCTCTAAAAATGAATCAATGAAACCCTCTTCACCTAAAGAACCAATCTTGGAAAGTGATCTTAAGAATCCTAATGTTACTTGGGAGGTTATGGATGAGTACCTCCAAGTATGTCCACCTCCTAAAACTGATTTTATAAATCCCAAGAATGAGAAATGAACTTGGGTAGATATCCTAATCAAATAATGACTTGCAGTAGCAAGATGTGAACAAAAATTTTGTAACTATGGATGCATTATATGTAATCCATGGAAACTATAATGCATTTTGAAATTTTGGCAAATCTTTCCTTTCTTGTTAAAGATTACTTGAATGAGAATGAATTTACATTTATGAATGGATTCAATGGTGTGAAAAACTAGTTGAATGATCAATCTACAAACTTTGGGAGAAGTAGATTGCAACATGGTTTAGACAAGAACCAATATGGGAGATAGACAGGAAGAAGGGAAACCTTTAGGCCACCCCAAATCTAAACTCGGCTAGATCCTTGCTATGCTCCAAGAGATGAGAGTGAGAATTGGAACTCTCAAGTAGGAGGTCAGGGGTTAGCATGGACCCAAGCAAGAAGCCTATTATGGGGATGTTGACGAGGCACGTCATGAGGACACCACCCAAAGTGAACGAGGAGAGAATAACTCCAAGGCCAGGCATGAAGAGGATAGAAGAAGCCACTTGGCTTTGGAATTATCCTGAGATATGAAGAAATTTACGCCTCCCAAGTTTGATGGGTCTGTAAGTGGAGATGTTGTGAGGGCATGGCTTGCGGAGATGGAAAAATATTTTGAAATAAGAAATTATATTGAAATAACCAAAGTGGTATGGGGAGCATACCAGTTGGCAGGTGAAGCATCCACATGGTGGATGAATAAGAAAATGGAGTTAGGCTTGAGGTCTATGAGTTTAACCTGGGATAGGTTTGTGGAACTCTTTAGGCAAAGATGGTTGCCTCAGCTGTATTATGACCAAAAGTTTATATATTTTTAGAATCTGAAACAGGGTGAATTAACTGTGAATGAATACTAGGAAAAGTTCACTCGCCTACTCAAGTATGTTCTACAATATCAACAGGATGAAAAGTTTCACATTCAAAAGTTTATTATGGGATTGAACACCTAGATTGGGGGAGAAGTTGATGTGCATGGTCCCACCTCAATGGACTAGGTTTATGAAAAAGCTATTAAACAGGAAGAAAAATTGAAAGTTATGTCTACTTACAGGGAAAGGAACTAGAAAAGGTATAACTAGTCTCAAACCTCCCAAGCCTCTAAGAAAAAGGGTAAAAACTAGGACTTTTTGGAGAAAATGATAAAGGATCCAATAATAAGACAAATGAATCTAGGGGCGAAAAGAAGGACAATAATAACTCCAAGAAAAATGGAGATAATTCTTGGAAGCCTCATGAGAGGCAAGGACCCGTGGAAGGGTGTTATACATGTGGTAGAGATCATTATGCCAACCAGTGTTCTAACAAGATGTAAATAATGTAGCCATGAGGAAATCATTTACCCTCTCAATAGGCAGCAATCCAACAACACATACATGCAGCCCTAGATAATAGGCAAGTTGAATATCAAATCATTCCCATTGAAACTACATGTATTTTATCTAGTTTCCCAATTTTAGTTTTGATAGATATTGGTGCTATAGAATGTTTTGTTTCCCCAAAAGTTTTAAATAAAATTTCTAGAAAAGCTGGATACATGGCAAACACTTGGTCAGTTGAATATGCAAATTAGACCAAAGCTCAGATAGAGCAATGCTTGTTTGAGGCTAATGTTGAACTTCCAAGTTTCTCCACTGAGGTGAACCTTTACGTAGCCCCATTAGGCTCATATGATGTTATCCTTAGATTAAACTGGTTATGGAGACACTAGGCTAAGGTGGATTATTATGCCAAAACAATAGAATGTCTAGATGACCTAGGGAACAAAGTTTTTCTGAAAGGAAACCCTAGTGAGGTCAAACTAAGATAAATTTTTTCCTTACAAATGAAAAGAGTTCAAAGAAAATGATGCCATATTTTTGCTGTCAAAATGGAGAAACTAAATAGTTTTGGGGAAACTAATTTTCAAGATGACTTAATTTGTTTTATGAATCTTAGAAACTCAATGGAGTTGAGAAGAGGGAGTCCATAGATCAGGAGAGATCTAATATGGACAGGTACCCTTTTCTTAGAGATTTTGAGGATGTGTTTTTGGATGAACTACCGTGATTACCTCCTAAAAGATATTTTAACTTCTCTATAGATATGATTCCAAGATCAAAACCTATATCTAAATCTCCATATAGAATGACTACAACTGAGTTAATGGAGCGAAATGCTCAATTGTAGGAATTGTTGGATCTAGGACTAATAAGGCCCAACATGGCATCCTGGGGAGCACCAGTAATATTTGTGAAAAAGAAAGATGGTATATTGTAGCTATTCATAGATTACCATATGTTAACTAAAGCAACAATAAAGAACAAATACCCATTGCCCCACATTGATGATCTTTTCGATCAAATGAGAGGAGCAACTGTGTTTTGTAAGATTGATCTTCGATCTACGTACCATCAATTGTGATTAAAGGGGGATGATATCCACAAAACAACCTTCAGAACAAGGTATGGGATTTACAAGTTCATTGTCCTGCCCTTTGGATTAACAAACACACCTACAACGTTCATGAACTTAATGAACAGTGTGTTTAGAGACTGTTTGGACAAGTTTGTCCTAGTTTTTCTTGATGACATCCTATCTACTCTAAGAGTGAGGAAGAACACCTTCAACATCTAAGGATTATTCTTCAGAGGTTGAGAGAGCATAAACTATATGGAAAGCTCTATAAGTGTACTTTCTTTCAAAAGGAAGTGCAGTATTTGGGCCATATAATTTTGACTAAGGGAATAGTTGTGGACCTAGCCAAGATTAAAGCCATATTGGATGGCCAGCACCAAGGAATGTACATGAGGTCTGAAGTTTCATGGGCCTAGTAGGGTACTACAGGAAATTTGTGAAAAACTTTTCAATAATTGCTTATCCTATTACTTCTTTGCAGAGAAAAGAAAAGAGGTTTTAGTGGTTAGACAAGTGGTAGGAGACATTTGAACAACTAAAGGAAATGTTGACTACAACACCTATCTTAAAAGTACCTGACCCGGAAAGTCATTTTGTAGTCATTACGAATGCCTCAGGGGAAGGCTTAGGTGGTGTACTAGTCCAGGATGGACAAGTTATTGGATATGAATCTAGCAAACTAAAAACTTATGAACAAAACTATGCCCCACATAGTCTAGAATTGGTAACAGTAATTCATGCACTACAAATGTGGAGACATTACTTGATTGGAAAACCTTTTGAAGTAAATGTTGAAAAGTGCAAGACAACTAAGAGGGGGGGTGAATCAGTTGTAACCAAAACTTCAAAGCCATTAACACATCAACCACTTAATCATTGTTATTGTATTTTAACCATGAAAGCATGAAATTAGAAACTTAAACATATTAACACATAAGACACCATATTTTTACGTGGAAAACCCAATAAGGGAAAAACCACAGTGAGAGTTAGCTCACAATATATTATGTTATAAAAATATCAAAAATTAGAGGTTCACTGCCTTAGGGCTCACTGCCCAGAATGCTCACTACCAATGGGTGGCTCACTATCAGTGGATGGCTCACTACCAGAATTGGTGAACTGAGATGGTAGAATTTATTCCATGCCAGGGTTTAGTTCCATTGAAGCACATTGATTCTTCTTTTTTTCTGCCTTCTTCACTTACACATAGTTATATTCACATTTTCACACACATATATCTAATTCACAACTTCATTACATGTTTTTATACAATTCATCAACCTTGGAATTAACATCAAGGTCGGCATTACAATCATCAACCATTGGAACAATCTCCAAGGTCGGCAAACATACATACATTAAGATAAGTCTGGACCTAAATAGATTTGAGAGAGAAAAGAGTGAATGTGGACCATGCCACACCTTAGCTGGGACTTAATTGTAATCTTCCATGTAACAACATGCTTCCACAATCTTCAAAGCATAACCACAAGTAGTGAGAACAACTAGGTCGGCCAAGACTGGAGTTAACACTAAGACCTTTAGGAACATGCTTCATCCACGATCCAAATTACACTTTGTGGACCAATCAAAAGGTAGGAACGTGATCTAGAGACATCCACAATCACATTACAATCACCAAGAACATTCGCACAACCTCTAAACACTTTATCCATGAGATACTTCAAATCGAAGCATTTGAACATTATTGTCGGCTACTGTCATAAAGGAAAGATTGCTTGCGAAGCACCAAATCACAAACCATTTTAACCAAAGGCTCATAACATCATTCCAAGACTAATTCTAGAACCACAGACTATAAAACTTGAATGCAAAGAAATGTAGAGCAGAATACATTCTCCCTGTCACCATTAAATACTCAAAAAAATAGTTTTTACTCTAATGAATAGAACTTGCTCAAATCTTCACACTGGAGGCTCAAACTTGAAACATAGTAGCTAAAGACATCCCTTAACATAACTTCCAAACCATAGACAAAGATATTCAATATGAAAGATATGTGGAGCAAAACACTTCACTGTTCTTCTCAGATACTTGCTCAAACTCATTCAAATAATTTCTTTAGATGCTGACCTTAGGTGTTGACATCAATGACAACACTTACTACTCATATTTGCAACAATATCCTCCTTTGTCATTGATGGCAACACATGATGTGAAAAACATCAAAACAAATAGACTTGCTTTGCTTCTTTTCTCCCCCTTACTTGATGCTTTCTCTAAATGCAACTTTATCCTTAGGTTTTTCACATGAACTTCTCTCTCCCTTTGACATCAATCGCAAAGGGTGTCACTTCTCTTCCTCTACACATACTTGCATAATACTACTTTGATCAAACTAGAATTATTCTTCCACTCCCCCTATTAGTAACACTGCAACACTTACTGCTCTTTATGAGGAACTCATATCAACAACATCTACGTACTCCCCCTGAGAGGTAGCCTTCTAAACATCAATCCAGATCAAAAGATGAAACTGTTATCTTAGATTTGCACCCTTGCTAAGTTGTAAAACTTGGCAATCTGGAGAAACATGGGATCTTTCTAGGTCTGTGGGTCACCTGAGTTGGAAAGAACCTCCGGAGAAGGCTGGCTTCCTCATTCTAAGCCTAATGCTTAGAGGAATATATCTAAACCTAGTGGTAATGCTTGCAGGGGAAAAGGGGAAGAAGGAAACTAAAATGAAAGGGGTGATACACCAGATTTAGTGAGCAATAGTGATTCTGGAAGAGAGACACAACAATGATCTCAATCATGAAGGGAGTTCACACAGACTTATAGGGTTGATTGAGGCTTCGATATGAAGATGTAACCTATATAGGAGCCATTTTACTCACAGAATAGATTATAACTTCAAGTAAAACATAGAAATCGGGACATAAGAGAGGCAAGAAATCATGCATATATTGATCATGAAGGTCAAAAACCATTACATTACAGAATATTCAGTAGTAGAAGTAGACATAGTATAGCTAATCACATTCATTTGGTGGATAAAAGGAAGACAGTAGAAGCTAGATTTAGGCACAGTGAGTCACATTCCCATACCTTGCAATTACACTAAGAGGTCTGACTATAGAAAAATTGGTAGCATAACAACCCAAAATAAAACCATCCGCCTTTTTTTAATGAGGCTACATTGCATTTTATAGGTCAAGCTCTTGCGCAGAAGGCATTGAAGTCGTTCCACAGGATCTGAGGTCATCAATGTAGGAACAAGGGCACAGAGTCAGGGGCATGGTGAAAGGACAGGAACCATGTTGTTGGTAGGTCTGCAACCTGAGAAATGGTAGCCCACACGCAAAAGAGGGCAAAACATGAAGTGAGGAGCACAAAAGTCATTGCAGGCCATGAGGATATCTACCAGCAAGCCAGAGGAACCCATGTGCATTGAAGAATTTGAAGCCATCTGCCATGAATGCACCCACAAAGCTCACTAACTGGAGTTACTGTGCAAATATTAGCCTCTACACATGCCAAATTGGTCGTTGAGACGTCCTATTAGCTAAGCATGTAAATCCAAATCATATTTTGAAAGTGAGAAAATTCCCCTCAAAAGCCCGCCAGATGAAAGAGGAGGCAAAAATAAGCACTTTTGCCTTTTAAAGCATGTTGAAATTCGCCAGAATGAGGGAGATATCCACGGTCAAAGTTGCGGTCAACTGCACCATGCACTTGTATATCGCTTTGCATATGCAATTGTATATGCACTTTACACTACAAGGTTCACTTTATGCATTTATGCAATTTCTTTCCTTTCACCTTTTGTATATTCAACGTTTGCATATATCAGGCTATCGGGGAGACCTCGGAAAGCACCTCACCGATGTGTATTTCATCTTGTATCGGCCATTGTATATGTGACTTGAATCACCATCTGAATCAGCCTCTGAATTTGCCTTTGAAACTGCCTAACATGTGGCACTATCTAATTGGCCGCTGAGCTGAACCTGGGACCCATCGTTGAACACTTGCATCTTTATCGACCATCAAAGAGATCTCAAACTGAGCCACCAATAAGGCCTATCTAGCCGAAAATCCTTTGTATGTGCTTTTTGTATATCTTCCCTCACCACGTGTCATCACTCCATTTGTCGCTGAGCTAAACCTGGGACCCACCGCTGCATCCTTTGCATCTTTATCGGCCATCGGAAAGACCTCAAACTGAGCCGCCGATAAGGCCAATCTCACTGAAAATCTCTTTGTATGTGACTTTGTATATGCAATTGTATATGAGATACAATCACATGTACATACAATAGGCAGACCTCAATGGATTATCAACCAGAATGGAACTTTAGAACATGTCCAGCCTTGTATCTTGCTTTTACATATTGGCATATACATGCACTTCAACATACAACTGCGGACCCCACTGCTGAGTTTGCCAAATTTAATTTCCCAGTCGGGTCCATATTGTATATCCCTGTTGTATCTAACCTTTGTATATGCTTTTGTATGTGCAATTGTATATGGGATGATACAATCACATATACATACAATAGGCAGACCCCAACTTGAAATCCGCCACATTTGATTCTTCATTCGCATCCATATTTTATGTATTCCCTTCTGCATCACCTTTTGTATATCGCATATACAATGCAAATATACAAACAAAACTGCATACAACCGCATAACATTTGCATCTTTATTGGCCATCAGAGAGACCTCAAACTGAGCCGCCGATAAGCCCTGTCTCGTCGAAAATCCTTTGTATATTCTTTTGTATATTGCCTTGCATCTGAATTTGCATCTTCCTTTGCATATACAATTGTATGTGCGATTGTATATGTGATACAACAGATATACATACAACAATACATACAAAGATGCATACCAAAATGACTAAGTATAAAACTAAGAATTATCTTCAATGGAAGGCACTTGAAGACAACGGGTTTCTGGGTTTTTCTGGGTTTTCTACAAGGATTCTCAAAGTGAAATTTTGGGAAATTTTTGCAAGGCACAACATGGGGAAATGTAGGATTTAAGACTTTCCTCTTTCTATTTAGGCTTTCTCTGATTGGATTTCTTTGATAGAAAGAGGGGGACAGGAATATTTTGGGGCTAGGCAAAATATGACAACAGAAACTTTAGACACCACTAGACTGATGCATTTCCTATGCATCTTAGTTTAGAGCAAGAGGGGTAATAACCCCTAACTTCTCCCTAAGATACTCAAAAGTATCCTTAGGAAGAGGCTTAGTGAAAATATCTACAATCTGATCCTTTGAAGACATATTCCATCTTAACTTCATTCTCTATTACCTTTTCTCTCAGAAAGTGATACCTTATTGATATATGTTTTGTCCTTGAGTGCATCACTGGATTATTTGAAATGTTTATAGCACTTGTATTGTCACAAAAGATTGAAATTGGTTCTTCATACACAACTCTTATGTCCTCCAATGTTTGCTTCATCCAAAGCACTTGAGTGCAACAACATGTTGTAGCAATATATTTTGCTTCTACTGTAGACAAAGAAACTCATTTTTTCTTTGCTCAGCCATGAAACCAATCTGTTACCCAAGAGAAAAGCCCCTCCACTTGTACTTTTTCTATCATCAGCATCTTCAACCCAGTCTGCATCTATATAGACACTAAGAGTGAAATCAGTATCTTTGGGATACCACAATCCATGGTCTAAAGTGCCTTTTAAATACATCATGATCCTCTTGACTGCCATCACATGTGACATTTTGGGACCTTATTGAAAGCTTACCACAAGATAGACTACATGCATTATGTCTGGTCTTGTATGGGTTAGATAAAGTAGTCCTCCAATCATAGACCTATACTTTTTTTGATCAGTCTTAGGTGATTCATCATTCTTGTTTAGCTTGCAACTAGTTACCATAGGAGTACATACTGGCTTAGAATCCTCCATTCCAAACTTCTTCAACAACTCTTTCACATGGACTAAGAAATGAAAATTCCTTTTTTCTGATTGAGTAATTTGCAGTCCTAGAAAGAAATTCATTTCACCAAACATAGAGATCTCAAACTCCTTTTGCATTTCCTCTACAAATTTCTTACACATACCTTCATTGCTTTCAAATATAATATCATCAACAAAGACCACAATAATCAAAATTTAATCATCATTAATTTTGAAGTAGAGATTATTGTCTGTAGTACCTTTACTGAACCCTAATTTCAGCAAATACTTGTCCAGCCTTGCATACCATGCTCTAGGAGCTTGCTTGAGTCCATACAGGGCCGTCTTCAATCTACATACCATGTCACCTTGGTCTAATGACTGAAATCCTTTTGGTTGTTCAATGTAAACCTCTTCTTCTAGCTCTCCATTCAAGAATACAGACTTCAAATCCATCTGATACACCTTAAAATCTTTGTGAGCTACAAATGCCAAAAACATTCTTATTGCTTCAATTCTTACCATAGGAGCATAAGTCTCCTCAAAGTCTATTCCTTCAACCTGAGTATATCCTTTGCATACCAGTCTTGCTTTGTTTCTTACTACTTCTCCATTTTCATTCATCTTATTTCTAAAAACCAATTTAGTCCCAATCACATTCTTATTAGTAGGTCTAGGAACCAATTCCCAAGTTTGATTCTTCTCTATTTGCATCAGTTCTTCTTTCATGGCTTTTACCCAACTTTCATCTTGGCAAGCTTTATTTATAGTTTTAGGTTCAATCTGTGAAAGCAAATAGTAGTTCACCTATTCCTCTACAGCTCTTTTCCTTGTCAATAACCCTTTGCTTTTGTAACCAATTATCTGATCTTCAGAATGATGAATCCTTACATACATGGGAGTCTTAATAGTACTTTCTGGAGCCTTTTCTTCTTCAACTTGACAGTCCTTTTGTTCCACCTTTTCTTCATTGACTGTAACAGCAGGTTCATCTGATTCATAGCCACTCAGATCTAATGTTATTTCCCTGTCTTCATCAACCTTTACATTAGCACTCTCAATGACCTTTCTCAATCTCTTATTGTAGCCCCGGTAAGCCTTACTCGTAGTAGAGTATCCAAGAAAAATTCCTTCATCACACCTAGCATCAAACTTGCCTAACTCTTCATCTTTTCTGATATAACATTTGCTTCCAAAAACTTTTAAATATTTCACTGTAGGAATTCTTCCATACCACAATTCATAAGGAGTTTTAGTACCATTACCTTTGAATTGGACTCTATTTTGAATGTAGACAGAAGTATGTATAGCTTCTCTCCAATACACTTCTAGTAGGTTAGCCTCCATCATCATTGACCTAGCAACCTCTTGAACTGTCCTGTTCTTTTTTTCAACAACTCCATTCTGCTCAAGAGTCCTAGGAGCGGACAAGTGTCTCTTTATCCCATGCTCTTCATAGAAAATTTTGAATTCATTTTATGTAAACTCACCTCCTCTATAAGACCTTAAGCATTTGATCTTCAATTCTAATTCATTCTCAACCATTGCCTTGAAAGCTTTGAACTTGTCTAGGGCTTCTGATTTCTCTTTTAGAAAAGTGACCCATGTCATTCTAGAATAATCATCAATAAGAAACATAAAGTACATGTCTCCTTGCAGACTTTTGTCCTTGTAGGACCACACAAATTTGTATGCAGTAGCTCTAGCAATCTAGCAAAAAATTATTCTTTAGTCTTGAAACTTTTCCTTGTCTATTTCCCCAATTGACATTCCTTGCAAATAGTATTAGCAGGCTTCACAAGCATAGGCAGATCTCTCACATCTTGTACTGAGCTTATCTTCACCAAGTTGTCAAAATTGATATGACACATCCTTCTATGCCACAGCCAACTCTCATCTATCTGAGCCAACAAACTACAATCATCAGTTCCCCTCAGGTGATAAACATTACCTTTAGTCTTCTTACCAACTGCAATCACTGTTCCAGAGCTTTCCATGATCTTGCATCCATTATCCTTGAATCTTAGATCATATCCTTTGTCTCACATCTGACCCACACTTAAAATATTATGCTTTAAACCCTTCACATATAGAACGTCATCTGTGTTATGTTTACCATCAAAAGAAATAGATCCTCTTCCACAAATCTTACCAGCTACATTATCACCAAACCTAACTAGTCCCCCATCATACTTTTCCAAACTTACAAACTTACTTTTATCACCAGTCATGTGATGTGAACATCCACTATCAATAATCCATTCATCCTTATCTTTATCAACCTAACAAATAGACAAAGCACTCTGTTCCTCTGGTTTTTCTTCCTTCACACAGCTAGCAGGATTAGTAGACATAGGTTCTTCTTTAATATCAACAAACAAGAATTCATTTGCACTAGCATCATCAGACTCATCATCTATCACACTGTCATCATCAAGATCTCTAACATAATAGCATTTATTTATAATTCTAGGTCTAATTTCAAATTTCTTCTTACCTGTTTCAATTCTCTCCAGACACCTAGAGGTAGTGACCAATATTACCAAATGAAAAGCATTTGAATGGTAATTTGCCTTTGAACTTACCGGTACCTCGTTGCATTATGTCCACAAAGTTGGCTTCAATATCATCAAGGTCATCATCAGATTCCATGGCATACTTTTGGGCTCTTGAAATCTTTTCTGGAGTGATGGCTTTGAAAGTAGTATTAGTCTTTGGCAGAGCATCACCAAACTCTCTCATCTCAAAAGTTGTAAGCTTCCTGAGTAGCAGATCTTTTGTAATCTTGTTCACAGTCATAACTTCTTCAATTGCTGACACCTTGTGACTATGATTTAGGCAAAGACCTAAGAATATTCAGCACAACCTCATCTTCATCAATAGTTCCTCCAAGACCTTTGATTCCATTAACAATTTCATCAACCTTTTGCATGTAGATTGTTATGTTATCATCATCACTCATCTTCAGGGATTCATACTTCACCTTTAGATTTTGTAATTTTGCACTTTTCACAGAATCATCTCCTTCATACAAATTTTTTAACTTTTCCCAGATCTCATGAGTAGTTTCCAGATCCATTACTTTCACTAACTTAGTGTTGGATAAAGCATTTAACAGAGCATCTCTAGCCTTTCCATTAAACTCATATTGTTTGACTTCATTTTCATCTGATGGTCCATTTTGAGGAATAGTATACTTTTTCTATGCCATCTTCCAAACATTATAACCAAGAGAAATGAGATGACTTTTCATTCATACCTTCCAAACAACTTAATCCATTCCATCAAACTTTGGTGACTCCTTCCTATGTGCCATCCAGGATCTACCTCGAGCTATTAGGATCTTTACCGAAAAACCCTCACTCTGATACCAATTGTTGTAAAGTGCAAGACAACTAAGAGGGGGGTGAATCAATTGTAACCAAAACTTCAAAACCATTAACACATCAACCACTTAATCACTGTTATTGTATTTTAAGAATGAAAGTATGAAATCAAAAACTTAAACACATTCACACATTTAACACATAAGTCACCAGATTTTTATGTGGAAAACCTAATAAGGGAAAAACCACGGTGAGTGTTAGATCACAATATAATATGTACTAAAAATACCAAAAATTAGAGGCTCACTGCAAAAGAAGAGGCTCACTGCCAATGGGGTGGCTCACTGTTGGTGGATGGCTCACTACCAGAATTGGTGAATTGAGATAGTAGCATCTATTCCATGCCAAGGTTCAGTTCCATTGAAGTGCACTGATTCTTCTTTTCTACCTTCTTCACTTACACATAGTTATACTCACATTTTCATACACATATATCTAATTCACGACTTCATTACATGTGTTTATACAATTCATCAACCTTGGAATTAACATCAAGGTCGACATTACAATCATCAACCATTGGAGCAATCTCTGAAGTAAGAAAACATACATACATTAAGATAGGTCTGGACCTAAACAGATTTGAGAGAGAAAAGAGTGAATGTGGACCATGCCACACCTTAGCTGGGACTTAATTGCAATCTTCCACACAACAACACGCTTCCACAATCTTCAAAGCATAACTGCAAGTAGTGAGAACAACTAGGTCGGCCAAGACAGGAGTTAACACTAAGACCTTTAGGAACATGCTTCATCCATGATCCAAAT
Source organism: Cunninghamia lanceolata (assembly GCA_027924645.1). Lineage (NCBI taxonomy): Eukaryota > Viridiplantae > Streptophyta > Pinopsida > Cupressales > Cupressaceae > Cunninghamia > Cunninghamia lanceolata. The sequence goes on along the minus strand of BSBN01000523.1, from coordinate 4,399,220 downwards.
TACACTTTGCAAACCAATCAAAAGGCAAGAACATGATCTTGAGACATCCACAAGCATGTTACAATCACCAAGAACATCCGCACAACCTATAAACACTTTATCCATGAGATACTTCAAACTGGAGCACTTAAACATTACTGTCGGCTACTGTCATGAAGGAAAGATCGCTTGCAGATCACCAAATCATGAACCATTTTAACTAAAGGCTCATAACATCATTACAAGCTTAATTCTAGAACTGCGGACTGTAAAACTTGAATGTGGAGAAATGTAGAGTAAAATACATTCTCCTTGTCACCATTAAGTACTAAGGAAAATAGTTTTTACTCTGGTGAACATAACTTTCTCAAATCTTCACACCTGAAGCTCAAAATTGAAACATAGCAGCTAAAGACATCCCTTAACATAACTTCCAAACTGTAGACAAAGATATTCAATATGAAGGATATGTAGAGAAAAACACTTCACTGTTCTTCTTAGATACTTGCTCAAACTCATTCAAATAATTTCCTTAGATGCTAACCTTAGGTGTTGACATCAATGACAACACTTACTACTCATATTTGCAATAATAAAAAAAGACCACCAAGGGCTTAAATATTTTTTCACTCAACCACATTTAAATGCTTGCCAAAGAAGGTGGTTAGAGCTAATCTCAGATTATGATTTTGAGATTAAATATATTCAAGGCAAGGAAAACTGAGCGGTAGATGCCCTAAGTAGGAGAAGACATATCTCCTCAATGATCTCCATATATTCTGATTTCAAGAATTAGGTATTGTAAAAGTCTAAAGGAGATGAGTTTTACAAGAAGGTAAAATAGGCTCTTTTGGAGAATCCCCACAATTTGAAATATGATGGATTTTACCTTGAACCAGCTGGGTTATTGAGGTATAAAGGAAGGATGTATGTTCCAAACTTAGAGGAGTTAAGAAATATGGTGTGGAAAGAGGTTCATTTTGCACCCTATTCTAGACATCCTGGAGTAACAAAGTTACTAGCTAATGTGAAATCCTTATACTTCTAGAAGGGAATGAAGAGGGATGCTACAAAATTTGTAGCTGCATGTCTAGAGTGCCAATGGGTGAAGGCATAACACCATCACTTGGTAGGACTATTATACGCTCACAAAATTCTAGAATGGAAGTGGTAAATCATTAGCATGGATTTTGTGCAAGGACTCCCTATGTCAAGGAACAAGCACAATGCTATTCTGGTTGTGGCGGATAGACTCACCAAAGTGGCACATTTTATTCCTAGGAATTTAACAGATGGGGCACCCATCATAGCCCATAAATTTGTGCAAGAAATTTTTAGATTGCACGGTATCCCTAAGAAGATTATCTCAAATAGGGATGCTCATATGACATCAAGATTTTGGCAAACCTTGTTTTCCTCACTTGGAACTTAATTAAATATAAGCTCTACTTATCATCTCGAGATGGATGACCAAACTAAAAGGGTAAACCAAGTGCTGGAAGATTTATTGAGAGTGTATTGCATGGATCAACAATACAAATGGGAAGATTATCTTCCTCTGGTGGAATTTGCCTATAATAATTACTATCATTCTATGATCAAGATGGCTCTATTTGAAGCATTATAAGGGAGAAAGTGCCAAACCCCTATAAGCTGGGATAAGATAGAAGATAGGGTTAGCCTTGGTCCATAAATGTTGTCAGAAATGGAAGAGCAAGTCCATCTAATTAAGAAAAGGCTAGCGGAAGCTAATGATAGGTAGAAAAGTTATGTAGATGCTAAATGAATCACAAGGCATTTCTCAGTGGGAGAAAAAGTCCTTCTAAGGGTCAAACCCCAAAAGAGTTCCATTAAGTTTGGAAAGACATCCAAATTGGCTCCTAAATATGTGGGTCCTTTCAAAGTTCTCAAAGAGATCAACCCAGTTGCATACAGGATTGCTCTATCACTAGATCTTGCCATGATGCATAATGTTTTCCATGTTTCCTATTTGAAAAAGTTTATTTCTGGAGATAATTATATTCCTATTCTTGATTGGAATGCTATATAGGTGAAGGATCTAGGGGTGGTAGTGATCGATCCCATCAAGGTGCTTGAAATATGTAAGCTACGCTTATGTAACAAAGAGGTAACTCAATGCAAGGTCTAGTGAGACCAATATGCAGAAGAAAATGCCACTTGGGAGAACTATGAGGATATTTACGCAAGATTTCTCCATCTCTTTTAAAACTCTTTACTATGTTGAGTAAACACTTTTTCATTATGTTGGTTTAACTTTTGAAGACATTAAATCATCGGGGATGATGACTCTTATGGGGGGAGATATGTTACATCCCCAACGCATGATTTAGCCTAATCTCACTTTTATGTGGTAAACAGGACAATTAATCTTAGATTAATGATTTGATGTTTGTGGAAAATATCAAGTGAAATCATTGATTACATAGATATTAATTTATGTTTATATTAAGCATGAGATTACTTATTGCTAAGATTATTTTATCATAATGTTTTATGAATTAAATGATGATACACTGAGCACAATTATATGGTTGTGAGTGTAACCAGGAAAATAATCTACCTTCAAGAATGGACGAAGAGTATCACCGCGGAAAAAGGAACTAGATGTTCAGAATAGATTAGAATGCCATCTGAGTATCGAATTGATTATTTGTGAACCGAGTAAGTTGAGGTGAGTATAAGTCTTTTATTCTTGCAAGTCAATTTTGATTCAACTATAGTTGGTAAAGTCAAAGTAAGGGTTCTCTACTAACGATGTTCTTAGAACATTATCATAGTCGATAGTAAGCTTGTGAGATGCAGAGTTTTCCTTTGTTACGTAACTTTTCTTTTTTAGACCTAGTGTTTATTATTTAAATATCTTATCTAAAGTCTAATATAGCAAATTGAGGGATTAATACTCGATCCCATAATCGTATGATTATTTTACCACCTTTACGATGATAACATAGCTAGGCAATACCCTAGATTATTTGATATTCCTTTAGTATCATTTCATTATGAATGATAGTATGTGAGACATTTTTGTCTCTAAGTGGTCGAGCACTTGGTGATGTAAGCTTTCATATTATGTCACCAACCATACCACTACGATGAGTGGTGGGAGTGGTAACGGTGGTAGAGCTGCCATAAGCTCAAACAATTGTCTTGGCTTCCAAGTGGGAAGCAGTTTTTGGTTATTTTTAGAGTCTTTGGCCACAAGTGGCAAGATACCCACTAGATTAGAACCCACACCCCACATTGAAGGTGGTGGGTATCATAGAAGGTGGTGGGTCGACATGCAAGGAAGAGCCTTTTTTAACAAGAAGGGTTTTGTTTTTTTGTTATTGTTATGTGATGTTTTTGTTGAGTATCAATTATCTTGTCTGAGGAGAGCTCAGAAGGAAAGCTTCAGAGAGAGTAGCACTTCATTGTTGGGAGCCCGCGAGGTGAAGTGAGTAGTGGATCCTACAGCGGCTCTCGGTTGGATATAACATAAACACTATACACTTTTTGAGGTAAGATTGTTATCACAGTCATATTCTTTTGTGGAATGCAATAGCATTCAAGTGTTATCATAAGATATGGTTGTAGGCCGACCATGTTATCCTTTTCAAATATTTTAATATGTGGATAACTTTGTTAAGGCCTTCATGGCAAAAGAGTTATAAAGGAATGTGTTTTAGTTTAACCAAAGAACAGTTTTCATTTGAGGCCAAAAGGTTGATTAGTTTTAAATACTGCTATAGCAGTCTATAACTCTCAAATCTGATATGACTGAGAGTGAATGATAATTTGTTTTCAAACACTATAAAATGATTGTCTTCTAGGTAGGCTAAGAGCCATAACCTCAAATAATTACCCTCGACCAGGCCATGAGGCTTATAACACAACATCATGAGCCTTTTATGATGGCCGATAGTTAGTGCCTCATGGAGAGGTAATACAACCTAAAAGAAGGCTGACGGCCATTCATATAAATAATGAGATATTCTCGATAACCTTGCCTTTGACATTTTTTTAAACTAATAAGATGGTCGAGACATTTATAGGGAAAAAGGCACACATAGTGTTTACGAAAGTTAACCCTATTCTTTTGGGTGTAAGCTTTTTGTGTTTTAAGAGAGTAACAAGACTTCTGATTCTGTGGTTTAAAACTAGTTTATTATTGGTAAACCTTGCTTAAGGATGCATTGAGTGCATGTCGGCATTTGCATGTTAACGAGTAAACCCCGATTCAATATTATTATTATTTCCATGAAGGAAAGAATTGAGAATGAGTGTGATAACTTTGTAGTAGAAGTATGTATAATGTATATGTCTCTTTTGATATGGCAAATCTTCATGGATGAAGCTAAGGGTTTCAAGAACCAATTTAAACTATTTGACAATAGTGTCCTAATATTGATGACTTATTAGCCTATATCGGCAAGTCGTATGATCGGTATGAATTCACTGAAAACCTTGAACACAACCATAGAGAAACTTAAACCAAGGATGGTCTTTCGAGTTTAGAAACTATGAACATGGAATTGAAAGTAAGGAAAAATAGGGATGGAGTGACTTGGAGTCACAGATTCCCTATTTCATAGACAATAAATAATCACTAGATGTACTCCTGGGAATTGGAGTCAAAAGTCCAAGAATAATGGACTCAGGGCGAAGATAAACCCAACTTTTCTACTATGGCCTAGGAGAATCAAAATTGAACACTGTAGGATGAGATAGCTTCTAAGTTGAGTCAAGGTGTGTGAACATTTGTCTACGTTCATTGTGAAATGTCATGTATATAAATCTTTGGCCAAAGTAATGCATCTGTCTCTGCATGCATTAGTCAGTTCACTGTGTTTCAGATGGTACAATACTTCCAGTAGTGTCATACATAGTTAGAGTGGATCTATAGTTGTATGACCATGAAGTATTGTGAAGGACACAACACCAGATACTCAGATGGAAAACCAATCAGTTCCTTATAGCTATTCCCTTCGTGAAGGGTAGGGCTGCTTCTAGGTAGGAGGTTATGCAGGGGACCTCCGATTTGTGGTTGGAGGAAAATCTCTCGGGTGGTGCTCTCTTTCCAAGTAGAAGACTAGCCAAGGCTTAAGAAGATAGATGTCAAAGTTCTAGATACAATACATTATCTTATATGACTTGATAGTCACCATTATGTATAATTTATCATTGATGCTATGAGCAGAACATTGTAAATGGATAGTGAAAGTAAATCACTAATATGATGTCTTTGGCATGATTGTAAATTTTAGTTTTGATGTGTCCAGAAAAAATATGCATACGATTGAGATTACCAAATTGAATAATATTTGTTTTACTTCGATTATGCTAATACTGTTTATAGACTTGTTTATGATTAAGTTGGTTAATTTTGAATTAACAAGAGTTGGCTTGTTACACAATTACAATTGGGTGTGCCCTCCTACCACTCCTCATTGACAAGAATTTGATGGAGTGGGGCTATGTCTAGTGATTCCTACCCATGTCTACCTTATGGATCTCCTCCCTTAGTTGTTGACTAGTCAACTATTGTTATTAGCACATTATTGAGGGTCTCTAATGCATAAAATGATAGTGGTCTCTCTCCATCCCACCACTCTTGAGAGTCATAAGATACATTTGCATCATTTCTGTTCATGATGCCTTGTCTTGTTCATCATCATCATCTATTAGATCATAATCATTGATGGAGGGTCATCTCTCTCCCCTTGTCTAAATGATGATTATTGATGTTACATACCTAATTTTGGTTTTGTTTTTACTATTTACTTTTACGTGAATAGAACTGAATCTATGGATAAATATTTTGACATTCTGATATAATGTCATTTGGAAAACATTGATTTTATTGAATATCAGTTTCTGCAATAAAGTATAATGCATATGATGGAATGATTTAGCAATTTATGCTATGAGAATTTGATTTGTTAATCATAAGGTTTATGAATGGACTAACGATGCACTGATCATGATTTGTTGATTGTAAGTTATATGTAGGAAAACATGTTTTTGATGACTCTCTGAGAAAGAGAGAGAGAGTATCTTTTGAGGAGAGGAGAAGAGACCTTGGGCTACAAATAGTCATTTGCCAACTGAGTATAGTGTACCATAGCTAGTTAACTCTTGTCGATTGAGGTAAGTCATGTTATAGAGGTTATTTTGTCGATCGACTCGACAGATTGTCAATGTCTTTCAGAACCCTTTTGTGTTAATGATGCGTCGATCTTGTCATTTTGAGAAAATGATGTTGTCGAGGAAGAACATAAGTCATTTGTGACTAATGCGACCTTCTATTGATCATGTCGTAAGTGGTTTTTGTTTGTGTCTTTATGGCGTAGTTGGTTAAATAGTTAGCATGTTTCATGTTTATAATTTTAACGTCGCATGTTTCATTCATGGCAAAATGAAATCGACGAGAATTAGCGTGTGTTCATGAAGGGGAGATGAAATTGACCCTATCACGCTTTACGTAAGTCATTCATCACATTATTATATTACTCTCTATTGAAGTTATATATATAGTCTAAGACTATTATTCTTTTGGTTATTATTTTGGAAACATTTGTTATTCGGAATTGCTTATGGTCATGACCTTTTCTTTTAGAGAAGCTTGCACCTCTTAACCAATTTTGTTATGTAATATTTACCCTTTTGATAGTTGGTGGTGTGTTGAGTGGTAATTAATATACCATGATACCTTTTAATTCACATGCTCAAATGAAGGGAGACTCGTAGGCATGTTTAGTGGAGCTCTCATGACACTTGTGTAGTAGTTTTATTAACTAATGAGGTAACTTAATGGTCAGGAGTCATGATTATTAGGGTGTTGGCCTCTATGAGAGAGAGAGTAGTTTTTTATACCACGTAACCCCACTTGTTTGTTGGCTCGAGCTTCATAGGTTTAACAAGTGTAGATGTCTCCAGTTTAAAGGAGATTTTGTTTGCAACTATATGATAGTGGAAAGGAGCCTTTATGACGATTAATCACACAACTCATAATGGAGTCATGTGGATTTCTTTAAAGGGGACAACTCTCATAAGAGTCAGGGACAAGAGGAGAACGTAGAAAATAGTAAGGAAAAAGCTTGAATCTATGAGCTATTGGGCAGAGTGAAGGACGAATAGGAGAGCATTGTAACTAGAAAGGAAGGCAAAGTTAGTTGTTAGTGACGAATAGAGCTCTCAGTAATGAGTTGAAGCTGTCGTTGGATCTTTTGAAGTGGTCTAGAAACTAGGTTTTTATCCTTGTTTGAAATGTTTACATAGTTTTGATATTTTGGCCGATAGGCCATTCTATATGTGCACACATCTTGTAACTACCACAAATTTGGTAGTCCTATTTTTTGGTCGTCCAAAAAAAAAAATTGGTCGTCCATATAAAAAATTGTTTAAAACAACCAAAAAATAGCAAATATATATGTAAAAGGAGAAGACTCAAAAATAGATGATGGAAGAGACATCGTGCAAGAAACGTTGGTTGCAAGGAAATAAATGGGAGAATGAAACGTCACAAGGAAGATGTAAGAGATAAAAATAAAATAAAACACCATCCATTGAATTTCCCAACTCTAATAAAAAGAATAGAATTGGGGAATCAGAACTCAATTTTGAAACTCCAGAATCAGAAGTGGCTGGGGCCATGGATTCTATGGTTGGGTCTATCTTTTCTAGGGCCATAAAAAGGTTGGAGCAGATGATACCATAAACCTAGGGTTGGGTCTTACCAGAAACCAAACAATTGTTTCCTAAAATGAGTAATTTGAGCTTGGATTCTCCAGTCCTAGTGGCAATAGCAAATGGTATATTGGCAACTGGTATGCCCAAATAACACCTAGAATCTACATCTAGGTTGCCAATAGGAAAAACCCTGTCAGCGGTTTTTCGGCCCTAAAATTTATAGATAATGGCAATTTGGTCATTGTGAAGGCCAATAATACCTCCGTATGGGAGACCGAAAACATCCTGAGGGCTTCCCGTGTCGTAATTATGGATTCTGGCAACCTGGTTTTAAAGGCAGACGATAATAGTAATAGAAATAATACTAAGAAGAGGAAGAAAAATACAAGTGGTATTGTGGTTTGGGAAAGCTTCGACAATCTAGTAGACACATGGCTACCAAGAATGAAGATTGGTAATGGAAAGCTTCTCACTTCATGGAAAACCCTAACAGACCTAGCGCTTGGAGATTTTAGCCTGCAGTTAAATTTGGTAGAAAGTGGCAGCAATTCTAGGGAATTTAGCGAATTCCAACTAGTTTGGCGGAAGTCCATTCCTTACTGGAGTAGTGGCAAATGGACTGGCGACAGCTTCATGTTTGTACCAGAAATGACTGTCAAATATATCTAAAATTTCAGCTTTGTGAACCCCAACTCATCTGATGGGTATTTTACTTACACAGTTTTGCCCCAATCTAATAATGTAATATCTAGGTTTGTAGTAAATATGTTTGGTGAAATTAAACAGTATACTTGGACTAATCAGGCAAATACTTGGAACATGTTTTAGCAAGAGCCCAAAGGGAATTGTAAGGTTTATGGGCTTTGTGGTCCTAATGGGGTTTGTGATGACAGTGAAAATGTCAATAATTTTGACTTTTGTAAGTGTCTTGGGGGTTTTGAACCTAGGTTTCCATAGGCTTGGGATTCTCAGGATTGGTCTGGGGGTTGTGTTAGGAGTAGCTCCTTTCAATGTAAAATTGATATGTTTTATGAGTTTGGTAATGCCGATCTTGTTAGGGATAATATTAGTAGCATTTTGATTAGTGGCATTGTTTCTGTGGATTCTTGTAGGGGGTTATGTTTGGATAATTGTTCTTGTATTGGGTATGCATATAGAGTGGGTTTCAATGAATGTAGTGTTGATTGTTAGGAACACTGATAGGGGGGGTGAATCAGTGTTCTATAAATCTTTTCTTGTACTTTTACTTTTAACCATTTCAAAAGAATAATCCAATAGAAGAAAAATATACAACTGAACAGCATCCACAAAAGCATGACACATAACACCAAGATTTTACATGGAAAACCCAAAGAGGGAAAACCACATAGAGGATTAGATCTCAAATATATATTACAATCTTTACAAAAATGATGTTCAGGCTTGGTCACTCCATGAGCCTATAACATGCTGGCTTACTACCATGAAGTAAAACTAGATTTAGTAGGCTCACTACCTCAACCCTAAACCTAGTAAGATTACAATGAGGGTTGTTAAACCCTGAGGGATTTTAACCCTATTGAAGGCTCACTGCTAGCTCACTGCCTTAATGACAAAAGATTGCTTCCAATCAAATCACACATGATAACTGAATACTGCTTAAGCATCTGCCACTATGCCAAGGTGCAGTCATTTAGCACCTAAATTCTGAATCCCAAGTCTTCATCGCTGCTTCTCTTCTAACTCTGCTCTTCTATTCACATGCTCGCACCACACACACACCTCTACCTCCACACCTAACACAACCAAAGATCATCACTCTTATATATATCCGCATCATGATTTAATCCATAATCAAGTCGGCATCCAAGAAGTGATATGTGTATATAGAAAGATGTACCTTGTTGCTCAATCCAATGCACTATGTGTCACGTGGACCCAAATCTTCTCCCAAAAATTTTCAGATAGGTCATCTCTAATCATTCAAATACTTGAATAGATCTTTCACACACTATCCTTTCTCCACATCGTGATTTATCTCACCAGTCGGCATGTTCCTCAAGAGCATGCTTAAGAACTTCATCTGCTAACTTACAACTTTTACTGAGGATCTCAAAACACCTTCCAAATCATATCAAGGACTCTTTACACATTCCCAATCTTACCCTTAGAACCACAAGGCATTATATTATCTTGCAGAGAAATGCGGACCATCAGAACTCAGACTCTGTCTCTATCAAACTCTGTCAAACACTATGCTGATACTCAACAGCTTGTATCTAACCTTCCAGTGAACTTCAGATCTCCTAACTCTAGAATAAGACACTTCATACAAGTGTTTACAACACCTTACAACCACATAACAAAATACTTATCTGTGGAGGAATGTGAACCTCTGCACTAGACCCTGTTCACTGTTCTTGCTATACCTTTGCTTACCCGGACTTAGATATTTCTTCAAGGTGACTTCCGGAGGAAGTCAAGACTTAATCTCTGGAGAATGATACCACCAAAAAAATTACTAACATCATATCTAAACCACGTTACATAATCATCATCTATGGAGACATACTATCCGACTTACTGTCCTCTACTCAGAATACTTTCCATACTTAGCCATTTTCTGTCAACCGAGCTTGAAATTCAATATGCTCTTCCAAAGTTATCTCTTCTAGCCATGGTAATAAGATCTCTGAGTCTTGTTTCCATTAATGAGAACATACACGTCCATACCAGAGCAGTGTCTCTTGCCAACAATATCCCCCTTTGGCATTGATGGCAACACTTAGTGAAAAATGCTTGACTGCTCCCCCTTACTATATACACTTTATTTTCCTACTCCCCTGAGATGGTTATCCATTTTTCACTGATCTTCTTCTCCCCCTTTGACATCAATGGCAAAGGGTGTGATCCAGAACCAAAAATTTGTCAAAATTTCAAAATTTTATGTACTCTACCGCATATTTACAAGTACAATCTTCATCTTAATTTGTGATTGAAGGCAAAATGTCACTATAGATAGTCTTTATTAGAGCTATCTCTCCATTTCATCTATTTCTTGCACTTTCTAGAATGTGGATGTGGCCATTCATCAAAAAAACTAGCTTCTCTGCCTTCTAGACTTCTAATGGTGTATCAATTAGTGCTTGAGATTTCAAGGCCTCATCTACCAAATTGGTCATGGAATCAATTTTCGGACTTATCAGTCCTTTTAGCTGACACAACATGTCTTTGATTTCTCCCCTTTTCTTCATCAAAGTGTTCAAATCATTATGGATATTTGCAACTTGTGTTTCTTTGGCATTTATTAACTTGGCTGCTAGATTATATGTCTCAGAGATATATAGAAGTTTGAGTTCCAAGTCTTTGATTTTATCTTCTAGCTCCTTTGTGATCTTTGGCCAAGATAAACAAAAATTGTATATTTTTCCAGCTTCTTCAATGACACTTTGTATGTTCTTAATCCCATACAAAGTTTTGTCTTTGGCTATCACAGTCTTCAACTCAGTCAATCTATTTTCATTAAACTCTTTTCTAACCTTTGCTTTTGTAGATTTTTCAAAAGATTCAAAATGTACACTTACAGAGTTTAATAGATTTTTGAGATGGTCAATAGGCTCTAATGAGGTATCCCTTTGAAATGATGGCATCAACTTTTCCAACATAGTAGATGCTTCATTGATTAGTTTTTTATCTTGACCATGTGATTGTAATAACTCTTCCTATGCCTTGTCCTGAACCATAGATACGAGCTTGAACTTTTGAAAAGGTGACAATGAGGCCAAGTTGATTGGTCCTTGAAGGAGTTCAAACTCATCTACAACTTGTTGACTCTCAGAACCAACTGAGACATCTGCAATGTCTCTTGCTCTCTCAGACACTTCCTCTTGATTTCTTTCTGAAGGATCCATGTCCATATTCTCTAGTTGATCTGTGTTTTGTTCTGGTGTAGGGCTCCTTATTTGTTCCCTACTGTCTTCATCCTCAGCCTATTGCTTAGGAGGCAAATTAGTTTCAGTTTCACCTTGATCTATCATATCCACTGTATCAGTGTTGGGAACTTGATTACTTTGTTCTAGTCCTTGATTTTGGCTTATCTCCGGTGGAGATATGTCTTCATCATTTGCTTCTTTATTGTCATAGATAGTGGGAATATTGTTTTTCTTTAATGTTTCTAGGGTGATTTCCTCTATTTCCTTAACCACTTTGTCAATTTATCCCAACATCAATGAGTTCATTCTTTTCTTGGTCCTGAAGGCATCTTTGATTTCTTTTGAGATTTTGATCTTCTCCTCAGGAGTGATTTCTGGACATAATCATATCAATGAGTGCTCTCTCAGCTCAACATCTTTTGCCATAGATGCTTCTTTTCTTGTACTCATTATGTTACCTAGGCTATGTGGTAGATCAGCAATAATTTCAATTAGGGCCTTATTGTAGATGTTTAGATATTCTACAACAGTGCAATCTCAATGATCCTCTTGTCTGGATCATTGTATTCATCATACAACTGAGCTATGGGTTTCATATTTCCATCAACTGTTATGGATTTGAGAACATCTTCAAGGCTTATAGTAGCTTCCTCTGTCTAAGGCTCATCTTGCTTTAACCCTTTCCCAAATATACTCTTACCGGAGGGCCCCTTTTTACTAGCTCTTGAGGCTTTTGAGGCCTCAGTCTTCATCTTCTTTACTTCCTCATTTGATTCTATTTCTTCTTCATCAACAGTTATACTTGCATGCATTCTCTTGGCCTTAGACTTCTTTCTTTTAGAGCTGGTGTTAGGAATTTCCACATTTGCAGATGGTGTGGAACCAGAGGGAGTGGATGAGGCTTCAGTAGAAGTGGTGGCTCTGGTTTTTTTTGTTGCCTTCTCTAGCTTTTCTAGCTCACCTTTGGGTTCTTTTAGAGCCCCAAACAATTCACCTTTTCTCTTTTCTTCTTCTTCCCTAACAACATGTGCCTTTTCCCTTGCCTTTGCCACTTCTTTTGTGAATCCATGCTTTATGGCAATTTCTTATGCCGCTTTCCTCATTTTCCTAGAGATTTCAGGTTTTCTTGCCTCAACATGAATTTTGGTATGCAATTCATCATAAGTCCCAAATCTTTCTTCCTTGGGATCTCTAGGTTTGCTCAACATATATTCAACATAGTTTTCCAGTACAGCTCCATCTACCTCATATCCCATAGGCATAACCTAGACCGTTTTGGGCTCAATGACCTCCATCAAACATTGATCTTTTGTCACAATGAAGCAAATTGTATCCTTGTATTTTTCAACCACTATTTTGGGAATCCTTTCTCTGGCTTACATTGATCTTTGGAAGCTCTTGAAATAGCCCAATAGGGCTGCATTTTGTGCATCAATGGTGCCTATGCTACTCAATAGATTTCTAATTTGAACTGTGACAGGTTTATTATTGGTCCAAAATAGGTTCTTCATACCAGGCAACTCTTGCATAAAATAGAAAAATAAATACATGATCAGTGTGCCAAATTTAAAGGGGTATTTACCTTCTTTTGTCTTCTTCAGGTTATCCATTACTTGTTGTCGGAGCAATTCACAAATGTCATAATCAATATTTTCCTTAATCATTTGATAAGCTGTGTAAATGGTCATGCCTGAAATAGAGTTCTCCTAGTTGGTGAAATAAACTTTGTATCCCAATACCATTGAGGCAAATATTACAGCATGATTCTCAATATCATTTATTGTCAATGTTCTCTTATCAAATTTCACTCTGGTAGCTGTAATTACTATATCATTCTTCACGGATTTCAATAGAGGTACTGATCTAGTAGAGCATAATCCAATGACTACCCTAATAGCATCTTTTGTAATCTTGAAAGGTCTTTCAAGCCATATGAATTCATCATGAATCCTACTTAACACATACCGGACCCATTCATCTTCCATAAATGTTGGGAAATTCAAGTACTGAATAAATTTCTTTTCTTTCAATGCCAGATATTCATTCTTCAATTTGAGATTCTCATTGCTCAAGTGTTTTGTGTAGAGATCAGCAAACCTGCTATGACCAAATTCTTCTAGGGTAACATGAATATATGCCCTAACATCTTCTGCATGCATGACTCCATGAGGAACACTTGAGAATGCACCCAACTGATCAACTTCAGTTGATTTGAATGGGTGTTTTTTGAATTTTGGTCACACTCGCTCAGTAATATCAATAACTTGCAGTGACACCATTTTAGAATTTTAATAGATTCACAAGAAATTTTTTAATGAGATTACCTTGTACCACCGAATTAGGGTTTCCTTTTTCTAAAATTCTCCAGGCCCTTCAATTCTTGGTTGTTGTTTCTCAAAGTCTGTTTCGATCTCTCTGAATACTTGATAGCTTCAAGTGTAATGTGAAAACAAGTTCCTTTTTATCCTCTGCACGACTTGACCTAGTCATCATTAAATGGTCATTTCCAAAAAGCTGTCAAAACTCTTCACTATACACCATAGTTGATTAGAATTGCTCTGCAATATGCCGCATTGACCCTTTTTCTTCCAGTTTTTCTTTCAACAAACTTTACTTGTTAGATTTCACCACATGACTCATTGCTAGATTCCAGCTCCAATTATCTGGATGGGGAGGTTGGATTTTCAATACTACTCCCCCTGAGCCAAAGCTCTCTATTTACTCTTCAAAGAAGGTATCTGCATTAGATGTTGGTGCGGATCTATCCTTAATTAAAATTACTTCCTTATCAATCTAGATCTTGTCCATTTCTTCCTTAGTTCAATTGGATCAACCTTTTCTTTTCCTTTCTCATTTTTCTGCTCTATTTTCCTTTCTTCAGAATAGCGATCTCTCTTCACATTCCTGCTTCTGCCAAACCTTGCAATATGTCCAAATTTGTTGCAATTGAAACATACCACATTCTTTTGACCTTGATTCCTTCCATTGATTGAATTTGATCTACATTGATTAGCCATGTGACAAAATCTATTGCATGCAAAACACTTTCCATTGATTAATTGATTGTTCCTAAAATTTTAAAAATTAGTTCTTACCGAACTTCTGCATTCATTTGATCTGTGTCCCATTTTACAGCATGCATTACACCTAATAGAATTTTGACTCACTTTACTTCTGTATACAACAACTCTATGACTAACACTATTGCAAGTGAAGCATTTACCTTTGAATTATTGTTCATTCCTTCCATTATTGAAATTTTCCTAATCTGATTTCTACATTCATTTTCTCTATGACCAATTTTCTTGCAATTGAAACATTGACCAGAAAATGATGGAATCTTTTGATTGATTTTGTTCCTACACTAAGTAGCCTTATGACCATACTTGTTGCATGAATTACAATAACCATTAAAACATGGGTACCTTTGAGCACTTGGTTTTCTGATCAGAGGTCTTCTAGGTCTTCTTCTATGATTTTTGAACTGGTATCCTTTGTTTTCCCTTGACTCGGTGCTTATTTGACCAAAGTTTAAACTTTCTCCTTTCTCAAATCCTAAACCATGTTTGTCATCAGCATTCTTCTGGCTAGCAATCATTTCATCAAGCTTTGCAGTACTTATCTTGAATTTTTCTTCAAAACTTCTAGCCTTTTCTAGGTCTATTTTTAAACTTATAATTTCTTTTTCAAGTTTTGCACAATCTTCTGATCTATTCTTCACAATCCAATTTAGATCATCTTCTGCTCTTGTTCTTTCTGTAACTTTTTCTTTCAAATGATTTAGGGCTTCATTTGCTAATAACAATTGGTCACTGACTTCTTTGTATTTGTCTTTGAATTTCTTGACTTGCTCTTTCAGCTTTAAGATGCATTCATTGGCTTGTTGCAAGTTTTCTTTCAGATCCCTGACCTCTGCTTCAAAATTTTCAAGATCCATAAGAGCTGCTTCTAGTTGGTTGTATCTCTCATAATTTCTATACCTTCTTGTTGCCATGATCATACTATCCCAGATCTTCCTTAAGTTGTTAAACTTTTTCAAAGGAACCTTGCTTTGATATCAATTGTTGATTGTTAGGAACACTGAGAGGGGGGAGGTGAATCAGTGTTCTATAAATCTTTTCTTGTACTTTTACTTTTAACCATTTCAAAAAAATAATCCAATAGAAGCAAAATATACAACTAAACAGCATCCACAAAAGCATGACACATAACACCAAGATTTTACATGGAAAACCCAAAGAGGGAAAAACCATGGAGAGGATTATCTCTCAAATATATATTGCAATCTTTACAAAAATGATGTTTAGGCTTGGTCACTCCATGGGCCTAGAACATGTTAGCTTACTACCATGAAGTACAACTAGATTTAGCAAGCTCACTTCCTCAACCCTAAACCTAGTAAGATTACAATGAGGGTTATTAAACCCTATTGAAGGCTCACTGTTGGCTCACTGCCTTGATGACAAAAGCTTGCTTCCAATCAAATCACACATGATAACTGAATACTGCTTAAACATTTGCCACTATGCCAGGGTGCAGTCATTTAGCAACTGAATTTTGAATCCCAAGTCTTCACCACTACTTCTCTTCTAACTCTACTCTTCTATTCGCATGCTCACACCACACACACACCTCTACCTCTGCACCCAACACAACTGAAGATCATCGCTCTTATATATATCCGCATCATGATTTACTCCATAATCAAGTCGGCATCCAAGAAGTGATACGTGTATATAGAAATATGTACCTTGTCGCTAAATCCAATGAACTATGTGTCGCATGGACCCAAATCTTCTCCCAAATGTGTTCATATAGGTTAGCTCTAATCATTCAAATACTTGAATAGATCTTTCACACACTATCCTTTCTCCACATCGTGATTTATCTCACTAGTCACCCTGTTCCTCAAGAGCATGCTTAAGAACTTCATCTGCTGACTTACAACTTTTACTAAGGATCTCAAAACACCTTCCAAATCATATCAAGGACTCTTTACACATTCCCAATCTTATTCTTAGAATTGCAAGGCATTATATCATCTTGCAGAGAAATGCGGACCATCAAAACTTAGACTCTGTCTCTATCAAACTCTGTCAAACACTATGTCGATACTTAGTAGCTTATAACTAACCTTCCGGTGGACTTCAAATCTCCTAACTCTAGAATAAGACACTTCATACAAGTGTTTACAACACCTTACAACTACATAAAAAAATACTTATATGCGGAGGAATGTGAACCTCTGCACTAGACCCTGTTAATTGTTCTTGCTATACCTTTGCTTACCTGGACTTAGATATTTCTTCAAGGTGACTTCTGGAGAAAGTCAAGACTTAATCTCTGGAGCATGATACCACCAAAACAATTACTAACATCATTTCTAAACCATGTTACACAATCATCATCTGCGAAGACATACTATCCGACTTACTGTCCTCTACTTAGAATACTTTCCATACTTAGCCATTTTCTATCAACCGGACCTAAAATCCAATATGCTCTTCCAGAGTTATCTCTTCTAGCCATGATAATAAGATCTCTGAGCCTTGTTGCCATCAATGACAACATACAGGTCCATACTAGAGCAGTGTCTCTTGCCAACATGTAGGATGTTGTGGGGTGATCTGTGGAATCTAAGAAATTGTTTGGTTGATGATGATGATGATGATGACAGTGGGATTACCAATGATAGTACTTATACTAGGAATAATGCTCTAGTGTATGTTCCTATTTCTGCCTTTGATTTTCCAAAGAAGGATTTTCCCAAGAGGAAAGTGAGTCCTAGTGTGTTAATTGGTGCACTGTCTGGTTTTGTTGCATTCTCTATAATTGTGGTTATGAATTTTCTGTGTTGGAAACGATAGAAAAAGGCGAAGGATACTATGGAGAGTTTCCATGGAACTACTCAAACCATGTTTACCTACAAGGATCTCCAGATTGCCACGAGAAATTTTTCTGAGAAGTTGGGATCTGGAGGGTTTGGGTCTGTTTACAAAGGTGTCCTTTCTAGTTCAATCCCTATTGCAGTCAAGAAATTGGAGAGGCCAGAACAACATGTGAATCTTGTTCGGCTTAGAGGCTTTTTCTCTGAGGGTGACAGGAGATTGTTGGTCTATGATTATATTCCCAATGGGTCTTTAAATACATTCTTGTTTAAAGAGTAGCAGAATATTTTGGGCTAGGATACACGCTATCATATTGCGCTATGGATAGCACAGGCATTAGTATATTTGCATGAAGAATGCAGGGATTGTATCATCCATTGTGATATCAAGCTAGAGAATATTCTCCTTAATGCAGATTTTAATGCCAAAGTTTCAGATTTTGGGCAAGCAAAACTTGTTGGTAGGGATTTCAGCTGGGTTCTGACAACAATGCGTGGTACCAGAGGCTATCTTGCTCTAGAATGGATATCTGGAATTCTAATTATAGCCAAGGTTGATGTCTATAGCTTTGGAATGACATTGTTGGAGATTATAGGTGGTCACAGAAATATTGAAACAAGTAATGTGGAATCAAAAAAATGGTTTTTTCTGCCCTGGGCAGCCAAGCACGCCAGTCTGGGAAACATTCTAGAGATTATAGATAATCACTTAGCTATGGGCATTGATGAAGAAGAGTTTAGATGAGAAGCAATGGTGGCTATCTAGTGCATTCAGGAAGATGAGGACTCAAGACCCACGATGGGCACTATTGTGAAGATGTTAGGAGGAATTGTTGATGTTTTGACTCCTCCAATTCCCAAAACTCTACAAGCTCTCATGGATGAAAATTGTGTGTCTCAAACAATGACCATGCATTCTAAAATGGATTCAATGATTTCTTTGCCTTCTTCAGTTGTTGCTGTCAATGCTTCCAAAGATTTGGAAAATAGTTCAATTGCTTCGAAGGATTAAAATGTTTGTAGAGGAGTTTGATGTTTTGTTCAAGGAGAACTCCATGGAGAAAACCTCATACTCCTATTGCATACCCCTGCAATGTAATTTTCTACCTGTTGTAATATAATGTATTTCAAAATTTGAACTGTTAAGAATAAATGAATGACAACTATTTCATTGCAGGAACAAATTGCAGTAAATTCAGATGAGAAAATGGTATGAGGTTTGATATCTTCATGTAGGAAATGTTTTACTCACATTTGGTCAAAAACATGATCATTTACTGTTTTGTTGGCAAATCTATTCACAAAGTTTTAGTGCACATAAAAAAGGTATGGATAACCCTACTAATCTTTGAAAGGTAGCTCAAATTAGCACTCATTAGCTGTGTAAAATTGTTTTTAGACAATCACTACAATATACATTGTTAATAGTAAATCTTTAGGTCAATCTGCAAGCATATTGCTGATGGTGGTTGATTTTTTTGGAATCGTAACACTGAATAAGCTCTTTTGGGAAGAAAACCCCCATTTAATAGATGACATGTTCTCTAGAATTGTGGAAGCATTGGGATCTCTATGACATCTTCTTCACCCAATTCTTAGCTCTGGATTGTATTGCCTACAAATTTTACATGGTAGTGTAGCTAATAAAAAATCATTTTTTTGGTAGTCCTTCCTTTTTTCGTCGTCCATATAAAATAAGTTAAAAAAATTGGTTAAAAAAATTGTCCATGCATATAAGTGTTACCAAATAACATTTGTAACAAACAAAAAATGAAATGCCATCCGTTGAATTTCCTGACTCCAATAAAAAGAATAGAATTAGGGAATCAGAACTTGATTTTGAAACTCTAGAATCAAAAGTGGCTAGGGCCATGGATTCTATGCTTGGGTTTGTCTTTTCTAGGGCCATAAAAAGGCATGTATTGCTGCAATAGCAGACACCCAGGGTTTATTCATGACATTTAATATTTCAAGCCACCGGTGTTGATAATATGCAACTAATTAGACTTTTCTTGAGGCATCATAATTGTGTAATATTAGTTTGTTAATGTTGTTTCTTTTGCAACTGGTTGCATTATGAGAAGGACTGATATATAGTGCTCTCAACAATGGTAAAAGGTTTCGAACCCTAATCTTGTAAAGGGCTACTAGACTAAAGAGGTTTGATCATTATAACTCATAAAAAATAAACAGGTCTATAAATGAATGTCAAAATTTAAGCACACACACAAATTAAATGCCAGAGCACAAACACACACTTCATACAAACAATAAATGCAAAAAAAGTGAAGTCAATTTTAAACATACAAAGTGAAACAAATATAAGTCAATGCCAAAGTTCAAACCCATACTTCACATAAATAATAAGAATATCAAATTAAAGTGAATACCAAAGTTGCACTCCACACAAACAATAAATAGATTCCAAAGTGAAACACACTAAATAAACATGTACAAAATACAACTTACAAATAGTATAACACTAATTATGACAATGTTAATAGATTGCATCGTGGTTGAATGGGAGGCCATAGTTCTTAGGGTTTCTTTATGAATTAGTTCTCTAATGGCTCATTCACAATTTAGTTCATATGGTTATTCATTTAATACCATTCCATTATTTTTATTTTAAAAAAAAATATTAATTTCTTATAGTATAAATAGCCTTGTCCACCAACTATTACATGTAATGAATTTCAAGTAAAAATATAAATATAAACTATCTAGCAATAGGCCTATAAATATTGGTGCCTATCAGCCATTTGACAGCACCTTTGGTGCTTTCACTAGTTTCATATTAGTTTCATTCAATCTATGAATCGTTGTTAAGGTCAACGACCCTAGAGGTTATAATGACCAAAGTTTAAACATTTTGTAGGATCCGTTAGCTATGAATAATGGTTTTCATTATGATATGAATTGCAATTTGACCAATAGGAAATCATTATTGCTGTTTATTTTGAGGGATGGTATAATGGTAGAAATGTAAACAATGATTTATGTCAAGAATACCTTTGTTGGAACCATAGTCATATATATTTGTTAGATTGATGAAATCAAGAGTATCTCTGTTAATCATTATACACATATTTTTATATCAATTTGGTTTTAATTCAAAGCCTCTAGTCTTGTGTTTGTGTGTGTGTGTGTGTGTGTGTGTGTGTGTTTCCATTCCTATTACTATATCGATTACCTCCTTTGAAGCAGTGAAATCTTAACAGATTTATGCATGCATAGGATTCATTGTTTAAAGGAATTCATAAGATCTTGTACTGTGAGACTAATGTACTTATTTTAAGACTGAGTCACCTCAGGTGTTAAGCAAAATCATACTTTGAGAATTGAAGAAGAGCTAGTAAAACTGTAGGTTTGGATGGTGTAAAAAGGCATTCGACTTTAATATTATGTTTATGACTACCTAGTATATATATTCCTATAAATAATGCAGGCTATAAACTTGGGAAGATAGTATCCTAACTTAGTCTTAATTCTTTATTTGATGACAAATCAATCATAGCTGATATCTTAGACTTACAGAGAACCACAAGGTTAGATGTAATAAGTTTTCATTGTAAGGGAAGATAACCTTGTTGAAAAAGATTAAATAATCTCTTAGTAGTAATAACAATGGAAAACAATCTTCTATCTAGTCAAGGGTTGAGAAACTAAGAATGACCTTGAAGTCAGAATAAGACCAACAAGTTAATCCTTTTTCTTATTAAATTATTACTATATGTATATATATATATGTTTGTTATTCCATTACGATGGAATAAGAAGGTCAAAACCTTACTTGAACCAATTAGGGTAATTGTAATATAATAAACCTTTTGATCACTATATAAATCCTCAATGAAGGGGTAAGTACCCTAACTATGTTTATCTATTCTTGTAAGAAAAGAAATATTTTCCTAGTCTATAATGCTTAACCTGGGTAAGGTAACCATCTTAGTCTATAATTCGACTTAAAGTTCTTTAAGTGTCGATAAGTTTTGGATCTTGAGTTTTGCAAAGATGCAATGAGTATCCTTATATAGAAAATTAATCCATAAGGTATATGGAACAATGATAGTGTTTTTGAAAACCTATCTAAGTCGAGAAGACTAAATTAAAGTTGTTAAGACTATATAGTAAAACATAGTTGACCAAGTCAAACTATAGGATTATTATAGTATCCAAGTCAAGTTGGTGGGTAGGTGGACATTACGACTATGTTCATTGCGAACGTCTATTCATATTGAATCTTTGGCCAAAGAAATGCATACATCTCTGTGTGCATTGTCACTTCACTGTATCTGGATTGCATAATCTATCAGAATGATCATACTTAGCTAGAGGTTATCTAGGGTTGTATGATTGATAGTGTTATGTGGGATACAATACCAGTACTTAGATGGAAAATTACCATTGGTCACCTTAGGTCTATACTCTTTATGAAGGGTAGGGCCACTTCCAATTGGAAGACGTGTGGGAGACCGCCGGTCTGGGGTTGGAGGAAAAGCATTGGGAAGATGCTCTCTCTCTCTCTCTCTCCAACAAAAGACATGTCGAGGCTTGCAATAAGGATGTCAGAATTCCAAATGTAGCATATCCATTGGATATGTGACTTGTGTTTCTTAAACTATGTAAAACTTTATCTATTTCAGTTAATTGTAATTGAAAAGATAGAATGTCAATATTGTAATTTATCACATGATGTATATTTCAGAAAAGAAATTATGATTGTTCAATGTATCTTGATTCCTTGATATTATTTCAAAAAAAAAGAAGTTCAATCTTTTCACCTTATGTGTTTTTATCTCTTGGTAAATATTTTATTTTAGTCTTGTTGGAGATTTTGGTTGTTACATATGGTTCTGCAACGGTTGAGGGAACATAAGTTATATGGAAAACTTTCTAAGTGTTCTTTCTTCTAGAAGGAAATTCATTGTCTAGGTCATATAATTTCTACTGAAGGAATATATGTTGATCCAGCAAAGAGCAAAGCTATTCTGGATTGGCCTATACCATGAATGTGCATGAAGTACATAGCTTAATGGGTTTGGCTGGTTATTATAGAAAGTTTGTTTTAAATTTCTCTAGTATCGCAAGACCAATCACTTCTTTGCAAAGAAAAGTGAAATGTTTTGAATGGACAAATAAATGTCAGGAGGCATTTGATCTATTAAAAGAAAAGTTAACAACACCAATTCTAAAAGTTTTTGACCCCGAAGGGCAGTTTGAGGTAATTAATGATGCCTCAGGAGAATTATTAGGGGGTGTGCTTATGCAAGATGGGTGAGTGATAGCCTATGAGTCAAGGAAGCTAAAAGCTTATGAGAAAAATTATGCACCACATGATTTGGAATTAGCAACGGTTATGCATGCTTTACAAATGTGGTGTCACTACTTGTTAGGGAAAACCTTTGTACTTAAGTCAGATCATCAAAGTCTTAAGTATATATTTTCTAAACCTCATCTAAATGCTTGACAAAGGAGATGGTTAGAATTCATATCTGACTATGAATTTGAGATAAACTATTGTTAAGGGGAAAATTGGATAATATTAAAATGAATATAAAAACCCAATAACACAATGGCAATTACAAATAACAAAGATTTAAACAAATAAACCAACTTACCGAGCTTTGTTACCTCACGGCTTCAATTGTTTGCCTAATCTTGATCGATCTTTATATGATGAATGAGCCCTCAGGAACGTACTTCCTTGCTTTGTTCTTCAAGATGACAATAGAGAGATGGCTGTGATACTTCTTGCAATGAAGATGAACTTCAAATACAAAGGAGGATGATCACAAGCTATAAATTGATATGGAATGATATGGTGCACTAATAATTCTTCAGAGTAACGATATGGAAAGCTTGGATCTTTGAAATGGAAGAAGAGGGTTGTATTTATAGAGTTGTGAAAGAGAAGATCAACGGTGTAGAAGAAATAAGAAGATCAATGGTTGAGAAACCTTGAGAGGATGTGCATGAATAGAGAGAAGACAAGTATCACAAAGAAAGCTATTTTATTTGAGTTAATTGCTTTCATGACAAAGATAAGATTTGCTTTCACAAAATTAGAATGTTTTATTCTAATTTAAGAGTTTGTTGATAAAAACAAGGCTATTTTAAATCAATAACTCAATTTTTGCTTTTGCATGACAAGAAAGACTTATTTTTAGAAGATTTGGAAAATAAGAAAGAAAATTAAATAAATAAATTTATTTAATTGAGGAATTTAGAAGATTAGAAAGCAAATTAAATAAATAAATTTATTTAATTGAGGAATTAGAAGATAAGAAAGCAAATTAAATAAATAAATTTATTTAATTGTGGAATTAGAAGATAAGAAAGCAAATTAAATAAATAAATTTATTTAATTGTCGAATTAGAAGATAAGAAAGCAAATTGAATAAATAAATTTATTTAATTGTTTTGTGCAAGATAGAAGAATAAATAAAATATTTGATTTATATTTTATTTTTAGAGATCAAGAGGATTTAAATAAATTTAAATGATTTATTTAAATTTGGAGGAATGAACAACTTAATTAAATAATTAGAAATTATTTAATTGTTTGGAAGGAATAAATTAAATAAAAGATTTTATTTAATTTTGACTTTAGAAGAGGTAATTAAATATTTTGATATTTAATTAACTTAGAGGAGTATGAATTGAATAAATAAACTTGTTTGTTTGTTTATTGATAGAGGAATGTAAACTTAAATAAATTTATTTAGACAGAGTCGTATCATTTTTAGGTATATACATTTTGCCCATCTTTGATTCAATGTGTTTTATCACGTTGTTTCAAAGAATAAGTTTGTCTGAAAATGATACATGCCCCAGTTTGCCCCTAGTACAAGTTTAATGATAGGATGGATGCCCCCTCGGGAGATTGGACGGGGAGAAGGCAAAAGGCATGAGATGGACAATCTCATGATGAAGAAGGTGAAAAAAATAGGTTAGGATGAAGAAAGAGCTTAAAGGATACGTGATGCAAGATAAAATGATAACACACACAAGCAAGTAAGCAAGTATGCACAAATGATACAAGAACAAACAAGGTATTGCCCTTGTCAAGTGGTAAACCAATGATATACTGATAACGATATATGACAGTGTTGTCATGGCGGGGAATGATTGGTCCCTAGACCAACATGGCAGGGGTGTTGTCATGGCGGGGAACGATATATCCCTAGAGCAACACAAAGGATAGTGTCTGGTTTCAGGAAAGGAAACATGTCGTGTAAGATGCATGTATTGGTCTGATTTTGATAATATTACATCATGTATAAGACAAATGTTTGATTATAATTGATCGAGTTGGTTTACGACCAGACAAGGATCAAGACCACTGATTGTGAATGGATCATTTGAAAAGATTGACTTGGCTTGATTGGTATGGATTAAGGATGGACTTGCATGTGGATCATTGCTTAGACTGACTGGATTGGGAAGAATGGACCACAATGATAGATAGAAAGTTGATTGATAGAAGAATGACTTGACAAAAGAAATCACAAGCTTTTATTTGTAAACATTGATACTCTGCATAGAATTTTTATTGCATGGGATATGGATATGGATAGGAGATGTAATTGGATACGTTATGGATATGGATAAGGAATGCTTTCTAGATATGTTATGGATATGGATCTTTGCCATCTTGATATTGCAAGTATTTTGAAGTGCTTATTTCATCATCGGGCATTTATTATGTTGTAAGAAAATACAAGCATCTAGGTATAATTAAACCGAGATGACCTGAGTATTACTTACATGGATTTTGATATAGCAAGTTAATATAAGTATCTAGTCAAAATTGAATCTAGATGACCTAAGTATTTCTTGTGTTTCAATAGACAAGGATTGTCCCTTTTCATGTTTAGACCTCTAAAGTCCTCGATGATCTTTTGTTGATCATGTCAGACAAAAATCATCACATTACTAAAGTTTAACCCACAAACAGTAAATAAAGAAAATGATTATGCCCCCATCATAACATCTCTAGCTTTTGGCATCCTCGAGTAGCATAGAAAGACATAATAATGAAAAATTAAGACTCTCTAACTTAACCATTCCACAAAACATTATTGCATTAGCTGTGCTTTCTTGCCATAGTATTGATAAAGTCATTTTGATGTGTTTTAGTCCTTGTTTGTTTTGCCTTGGATAGGTTGATGTTTTTGTGCCAAGATTTTTGTTTGAAAAGCAGGATTTGTTGCGTGTGCTTATCTAGTGAAAGGTATCACAATCCTTATTGGGGAAACGGACCCTAAGGGACTAACCTAGTGCCTCGGGGGCTCATTGCTAAATGGCCTTGCCTACATGATGACGCAAAGGCAACGTAGTTTGGGGCTTGGACCATGGACCTAAGATATGGATCGGATGAGACACGATACAAAACAAATATGGGTCAGATATGGATCAGATGATACTGATGACAAGGAAACACCACAGATAGGTAGATGAATGGGTGATAAGGAATGAAATGCACATGGAAGAGGGCAAGGATGTGATCGCCAAGGACTAAGTCGCATAGGAATAACATGCCCCATTGTAGGTAGAGTACTTAGGATTTTTCATAACAATGCTTAAGACGAAGGAGGAGGATGAGAGGATAATGAAGGATTTGTGTGGTTTGGAGGGATAAGGTATGTCAAGAGACATCTAAAAAATTTGTCAACATTGTGCCCCCAATCTTTATCAAGATCAAGGAAATAGAGGAATGGAAGATTAAGATGGATAGACTCAACAGTATAGGTATGTAATGGATAGAGGAATAGGATAGGAAGTAGTGAGGAAAGGAATGATAGTAGAAGGTGATATGCCGATGAGACAAGGTGCCCCCAAGTGTAGGTGACATAGGAGATAAACTTACACATGACACCTGTTTGCCAGGTTTTCATCATAGTACTTATCCAAGGTGCTTGTTTGCCAAGTTTTCACCATTGGACGAAGGGATTTTTCTCTTTTATTTATTTTTTTTGAATATTTGGATGGAAGAAGGTGGATACGGAAGGACTCAAGCATCTTGTTCCTTAAAAGGTGATAGTCTCAATGAATGTCATCGCATGGACCAAGTCAAGTGTTCTCATAGATGTTGGTAGGGGATTGCATGAAAGTGAGATATGGAGAAGGTAGATATTGGATAATGGAAGGTACGATAGTGGATGATGATGCAAAATACAGAAGGACTTATCTGAGGATGGAAGGAAGGTTTATGTAAAAGCATGGACCATAAGATGAGGAAGATATGTAGGATAGTAGTGGAAGGGAGGGGAGATGGATTTATACGGAAGTGTTGTGAAATGGAAGGGAACCATGACCAACAGTTGCACATATCATGATAAA
This sequence comes from Cunninghamia lanceolata, assembly GCA_027924645.1. NCBI lineage: Eukaryota > Viridiplantae > Streptophyta > Pinopsida > Cupressales > Cupressaceae > Cunninghamia > Cunninghamia lanceolata. The sequence continues at coordinate 4,372,409 of BSBN01000523.1, read as the reverse complement.
CATTGAAGCTGATGATAGGAGTGTGGTGTAGGAAGCAATGGAGATTTTTGTCTGGTGGATGAGTGATGTAGGCCTTTAGGGACCCACATAGACTTAGTATACTTCTAATTTTTGTTTTTCATGTGGGATGGAAGGATTTGATACTTGTGGATGGCATGGGAGAAAGTGGATGGTTGGGATGCTTTAGAGGTGGATGCCTCATTTGACTTGATGGCTTTTTTCTTGGGTACCCAAACTATTTTTCTTGTAGATTGTACCTATGAAGGTATGGACTTGGGTATATGCAGATTTTGTGCAGCTTCTGAGATAATTATTTGTTGCTTGGGGACCCACACCTTTTTTAGTATGAGGTGTGTGGGTGTATGCAGCTTTTGAGATGGATGTTTCTTTGATTCTTAGCTTTTGTATCCTAGGTCATGAGGACTCTTAGGATTTTTGAATTTATATGTAGAGGCATCTATATTTGTGCTTTTGAATCCCTTGGGGATGGTGGAAGTGAGGTTGGTGGAAGCTTGTTGTTTAGACAACATGTGCATCTGTTGGCCATGATTGGGATATTTAGAGGATTTATAGATGGATGGATAAGGTGTTGGAAGAAGTGGTGGTAAAATGCATGGAGGGATATTAGGAGTTGGAAGTAGCGGAGGTAGATTGGATGGTGGAAGGTGTATGGTCACATACTTGATAATTGTAGGATGATGGAGGTGGAATGGCCACATATGTTTTAGGGATATGATAGAGTTTGTGATGGAAAGTGGTGGACATAGGAGTGGAGGAAGTACCAACATCTTGAGATTGTTCATCTTGGGGTATGTATCCAAGGCCATATGAGGGTGGAGGAACTTTGACATGGATAGGTTCCAAAATACCTTGTTCATGAAGGCCTAAGCCTTTACCTTGATAGTTCATATTCTAGAGTATGTGATGGGTAGTGGGATTATGTATAGGTGGAAAACTAGACACGAGTTCCTTATTGGATGGAGATGGTGAAGAGGTAGATAACAGTTGATGTTCTCCTAAGAAAGAACATTCATGCATGAAGGTAGTGAGACCAAGGATATACAGTGGGGGATTTGTAGCTTGGTCAATAATAGATGGTGAAGGATCACTAGAATCTTGATCATCATTATGCTCTTTAGGATCTAAGTTATTGGGTTGATCATTCATGTGCACTTGGGAGGCAAGTATCTCATCAGAGGAAGCAGAAGTTGTTGGATCATGGATAGGATTAGATGGAAGATGGATAGAAGTAACGGAGGTTTTTTTCTCATGTATAGGTATGGGATCAAGTTGTTCATGAACATCTTCTTCATAAAAAGTAGTATCTTGATCATAGAGAAGGTATAGATTATGGATGGGTTGGAATTGGATCTCTTTCCCATGTATAGGATCATGTTGCTCCTGGATAGCTTCTTCATAGGTATTCTCTTGATCATGGAAGAGATAAAGGTTATGAACAGTTTGAAATTGCATAGGGGTGTTTTGATCTTGATTTAGACAAAGGGTGGATGTTTCCACATGCTCTAAGGTGTGCTCTTGACATAGCTCTTGGTCTTCTTGAATGGAAGCGGATAGCTCTTGGATAGCTTCTTGGTTGACAACATGGATGTTTGATGGACCTTGACTTTGGTTCATGGTAGGAGGTTCTTCGATAAGCTCAAGGGGTTGCAGATGACATGAAGGGGTTGTAGGATTTGACATGGCATTGGAAGAATCTTTGGTAAGGTCAAGGACCAGAATTTGAGGACATGTTTGGCTCTCTGCTGGTATTCCTTGGATCACATCCTTTGTAGGTATATGGGGTAATGGATGAGTGGATTTGGCTTTCTCCATAGCTTTTCTTTTGCTGTATAAATTTGGAAAACATTTTCCCCAAAACTCATCCAAGGTTTTTTTGGTTGTCCATGTAGAGCTTGAGGAACTAGATGGTGGTGTTGGTGTAGAACCGGCATGCTTTGGGATATGTGTCTTAGAAGATAGCAAAGGAGGGCTAGTAGACTGGGTGGTATATGATTTCTAACTTGAGGTGGTGCTTGCCTTGTCAATAGTATCATTAAGATGGGAAAAGAAGGTATGATTTTGGTGCAAGGTGTAGCTTGTACTGGTACGTTCAGCTTGCAAGATTGCCATTTCTTATTGTAAGACTTGGATTTGTTGAGCAATTGCTATACAATCTTGGGGTGAGGGTCCTAAGTTTATTTGGAATTGTAGATATTGTGGTGCAGGAGCACCCCACGAAGACTAGGGTCTTATGTAACTTATGCATTTTATATATTTAATGCAATAAGGTCTGTTTGACTAGACTTGTCATTGGTGTTTGTAATTCGGTTTCTGTTTGTAAGTCCCTAGGACACTTATCAATCTGTCATGATAAGGTTGTTAGTTTGTTAGAAGTTTGTTAGTGGGTTATCTCTCCCAGCCGCTTGGAATTGTCTCCTAACCACTGGGAATCAAGTCTGTACTACTGTTGGTAAGTAGTTAAATAGCTCAACCAGATCAATTAGGCATACAGATAGATTGATATAGATAGATTAAGATAGAGTGAGATTTCTGCAAGAGACTGAGAAGTTTTAAAATTGTGAAATCAAGTATCTGTATCAATTTTTGGAAGCAATAAAAAGATCATGTTTTGTGTTTGATTTCCTTGTGTAGCCAATTTTCTGGTTTGCAACCGAGATGGGTTCTCTAATCCATTCCACTGGTTGATTACTTTGTAATCAGTGGAATGGCTATACATATTAGATTAGATTTTATTTTTTACATTTTCTGTTTGTGCCAGTTTTGCAGTTACAGGATCGATCGACAACATGCTGGAATGAACCCTAGCATCCTCATGTGCTAGGTTGTGAAAGTTAGAAAATCCGTATATTTGTGGAGAATAGGTTTGGTGGAGTCGCGCGGGTTTTAGTTGTGCGTAGCGGCATTGTAGACAATTAAAATTTCTATGTTTGAACCGTTTTCAAAGACTCAATGGATTTTCGGTTCAATGGAGTTAGTAGGTAATCCATCAGGTTCAACAATTGGTTGAAATTAGATGAAAAGTCTTTGTTTGAACCTTTAAAGAAAGGTTCAATGGTTTGTCTGCACATCGGGTTCATTTTGCTCGATGAATACTGGTGAGAAGGTAAGTAAAGCTTCGAAGGAATTTTTGAATTGGCTAAGTGTTGGTCTGAACCTTTGAACCGGTTCAACTGTTCAAAGGGTTCAATGGTTCAACCGACCATTTCGTTCAACCATTCAGCGACGGAGACAGTGCTAAAGAGCTAACGATAGTTGAACCACTTGTTGAACTAGTTCAATAGTTCAATGGTTCAACGGGTCGGTGGTTCAACGGTTCAGTAAAGCCGATGGGTTCTTGCAGTTCAACAGAGCAACTGTGAGTTGCCGATAATATTTTAAACTAAGCGATTAAACCGATGGCATTGGTTTAATGGTAAGTGAGGTTCAGTTGGCGTGATAGGGTTCAAGCTCGCCGATGAAGTGTATCTCGCTGATGAATAACATACACAGGAAATGTATGTTAGCGACTGACCAATAGTCATTTTTCACAATTCCGCTACCCGCTCTGCATCATATTGGAGTGTTTGAGCAATATATTCTAATTGGTTTGCTATCTCTACATAAATTGACACAAGATTGGAAAAGCTTACTGTGATAGATGCGCAACTACAAATGCACAGAAATAGAGGATAAAAGTGCAGCAAGTCGAAGCATATGCGTAGATCTGGAAAAGTTTGTATGCGCAACAATAGTAGGTAAATGCACAGTAAGTCACAATGAATGTGCAGCAAGTCGTGATGTATGCGCAGTTCTAGTTTTCTGTTTGTTTTTGCAGTTGTTTCCCTTTGGCACATTTTTTTAAAAAAATTGGTTGAAAACTTGGTCTTTTTTTCTTTTGATTTTCAATTATGGCAGATAAAGACACAGCAAACGCAAAGAAGTTTTCATGATTTTTGTCTTTTATTACTTTTTTTTTGTATGGACTCTTTTTGACACAAGAACAATTACAATCCTAGGCCAGAAAAGGTAGTATTTGTTGAGTCCCCTAGCTGTGCATATTCAAAGCGTATAGCTTTAGGATCTTGGTAGCATCGGCTCCCCTTCACGACACTCACTTCTCATGCATACCAAGATCCAAGTTTCCTTAGGCTCGTCCCCCCACCGAACCTTAGGATTGTCCTTGCTACCTCTACTAAGAACCACATGAATTGGGGCCGCTTCAAAGGTCCCACCTTTTGTGCCAACAAATAGAAGGATTTTAGTATACTAGACAATGGTTAAGTAGTCAAGGCAACCGTTTGAGTGGTTATACATGTGGTAGCACTACTCTCCATTATGGAGTCTTCCAGCCTTCAAGGGTTAGGCCTTGAAGGGTTTTGGGGGAGGTTGGCTGTTGGTATAACACAACAACACTCGTTGCAGGAAGCTTTCGCCTCAAGCACAATTTATTTATAGTGGATCAGTAGGGCTTGGCTTTAGCCTGTTACCACTTAGGGTCATTCCCACTTGGACAGGGGGCATCTAAGGGCAAGCCCCTCTAAAGGTTGTACATGAAAAATGACAAATCTGGTGTTTTAGTCACCAAGTAAAGGGGAGAGCATAAGCCTATTGTCATTTTGAAGACACGGTAAATAGTGGTTTATCCAATCCTATTTAAAATGAGAAAAACTATATGCGTTACTCTACTTGGGCACTCACACAGTTGTTAACTTTGAAGTGATTAAAAGATAGCAATGGTTCTTTCCTTTTGCAAGATAGCAATGTTCTAAACTAAAAGAGATAGCAATATGGAAAAGATAACAATGATTTTTGTTACTACCCTCCTAGTTAAGAACTATGTGAGATTTGCATGCACATTTTTTTTACTTTTCCTCCTAGTTAACCTATGATGTGTGTTTTTAGAAAAATGAAACTATCCATCTCTTAACCCTACATAGAAATTAGGAATCAATCTTGCAAGACAAGTGTTAGTGTTGGAAAGCCAGCAAGAAAACCCCTAAACTACTCCTCAAATCATATGTGTAGCTTAAGAGACTGAGTGCACAGAAATAGTACTCAAAAGCGCAGCATTTACAAATGCGCAAGAGAATGGGTCATAAGCGCAGAGAGAAAGAATGTATGCACAGAACAGTCAGAAGCGTCAGATCAGAGGTCAGATGCATAGGATCAGAGGATAGATGCGCAAAAGAATTGCATGCGCTAGAATAGGTGGTATATGCGCTACCTTGGAGGATGTATGTGTCAGAATATTGTATGTGCTAGAACAGGGATTAGATGTGTCGCGAGATTGCTCGTATGCGCCGAATGAACCTATGCAGAGACTGTACAGAGTCTGTACAGAACTTGTCACTCAAGGACTCAGCGTTTTGATTAGATTTGGGGCAAAGGCCCCATGGTGGGAGCCATAAATGTTAAGGGGAAAATTGGATAATATTAAAATGAATATAAAAACCCAATAACACAATGGAAATTGCAAATAATAAAGATTTAAACAAATAAACCAACTTACCGAGCTTTGTTACCTCATGACTTCCATTGTTCACCTAATCTCGATTGATCTTTGTATGATGAATGAGCCCTTAGGAAGCACACTTCCTTGCTTTGTTCTTCAAGATGACGATAGAGAGATGGTTGTGATACTTCTTGTAGTGAAGATGAACTTCAAATACAAAGGAGAATGATCACAAGATATAGATTGATATGGAATGATATGGTGCACTGATAATTCTACAGAGTAACAATATGGAAATCTTGGATCTTTGAAATGGAAGAAGAGGGTTGTATTTATAGAGTTGTGAGAGAGAAGATAAACGGTGTAGAAGAAATAAGAAGATCAATGGTTGAGAAACCTTGAGAGGATGTGCGCGAATAGAGAGAAGACAAGTGTCACAAAGAAAGCTGTTTTATTTGAGTTAATTTCTTTCATGACAAAGATAAGATTTGCTTTCACAAAATTAGAATGTTTTATTCTAATTTAAGAGTTTGTTGATAAAAACAAGGTTGTTTTAAATCAATAACTCAATTTTTGCTTTTGCATGACAAGGAAGATTTATTTTAGAAGATTTGGAAGATAAGAAAGAAAATTAAATAAATAAATTTATTTAATTGAGGAATTTAGAAGATAAGAAAGCAAATTAAATAAATAAATTTATTTAATTGTGGAATTAGAAGATAAGAAAGCAAATTAAATAAATAAATTTATTTAATTGTAGAATTAGAAGATAAGAAAGCAAATTAAATAAATAAATTTATTTAATTGTGGAATTAGAAGATAAGAAAGCAATTTAAATAAATAAATTTATTTAATTGTTTTGTGCAAGATAGAAGAATAAATAAAATATTTTATTTATATTTTATTTTCAAGACGATTTAAATAAATTTAAATGATTTATTTAAATTTGGAGGAATGAACAACTTAATTAAATAATTAGAAATTATTTAATTGTTTGGAAGGAATAAATTAAATAAAAGATTTTATTTAATTTTGACTTTAGAAGAGGTAATTAAATATTTTCATATTTAATTAACTTAGAGGAATATGAATCGAATAAATAAATTTGTTTGTTTATTTATTGATAGAGGAATGTAGACTTAAATAACTATTAAAAATATTTATTTGGACAGAGTCATGTCATTTTTAGGTGTATACAATTATATCAAAGAAAAAGAAAATAGGGTAGTAAATGCTTTGAGTTGGAGGAGACATATTTCTTCAATTGTCTCTATACATGCAAACTTTAAAGATTTAGTGTTGTGAAATTTATCATGTGATGAATATTATGAGCAAGTCAAGCAAGCTCTTATGGTAAATCTTAAAGATTCAAAGTATGATGGGTTTCATTTTGAATCTAATGGACTGTTGAGATACAGAGGAAGAATGTATGTTCCTAATTTAGTTGAATTAAGAAATCTTGTGTGGAAAGAAGTTCATTCTGCACCATACTCAGGACATCTAGGAGTAACCAAACTTCTAGCAAATGTAAAACCTCTTTATTTCTAGAAAGGAATGAAGAATGATGCTGCAAGATTTGTAGCAAGTTGTTTGGAGTGCCAGAGGGTAAAAGAAGAACATCAACATCCCACAGGACTATTGTATCTGCATGATATACTAGAATGGAAGTGGCAAGTCATAAGTATGGACTTTGTTCAAGGTCTTCCAATGTATAGGAACAGGCATGATGCCATTTTAGTTGTGGTTGATAAACTCACAAAGGTAGCACATTTCATACCGGGGAATTTAACTGATGGAACACTAGTGTTAGCTCACAAATTTGTTCAGGAAGTGTTTAGATTACATGGAGTTCCTGAAAAGACTATCTCGGATAGAGATGCGCACGTAACGTCAAGGTTTTGGCAAACCTTATTTTTAGCACTAGGGACTAAACTTAATGTGAGTATAATTTATCATCCTGAAAATGGTCAAACTGAGAGAGTTAACTAGGTTTTGGAGGATTTCTTACGAATGTATTGCATAGATCAACAATATAAGTGGGAAGAGTACTTACCACTCGTGGAATTTGCTTATAACAATTCATATCATTCTGCTATTAAGATGGCACCATTTGAAGCATTGTATGGAAGATGATGTTGAACTCCTATAAGCTGAGATAAGCTAGATGATAGGATTAGCATTGGTCTAGAAATGCTGGCTTAAATGGAAGAAAAAGTTAAGTTGATCAAGAAAAGATTGGCATAAGCCAATGATAAACAGAAAAGTTATGTTGATACTAAGACAATTCTCTGTTGGAGAGAAAGTTCTTTTGAGGGTCAAACCTCAAAAAAGTTCTATAAAATTTGGGAAGTCTTCCAAATTAGCTCCTCGCTATGTGGGACCCTTTGAAGTTATCAAAGTGATCAATCCGGTTGTCTACAAGATTGCTCTACCACCAACTTTTTCTAGAATGCATAATGTTTTTCATGTTTCTTATTTAAAGAAGTATATTGCAGGAGATAACCATATTCTGAATTGGAATGCATTACAGATGTAGGACCCAAGGGTGGTCACGATCGAGCCTCTCAAGGTGCTCAAAACACACAAGCTCCACTTGCATAATAGAGAGGTTATGCAGTGCAAGGTCCAGTGGGACCAGTATGCAGAGGATAGTGCTACATGGGAGGATTGCCATGAATTTTACCAAAAATTTCCTCATTTATTTCATGCTTTTAGTAGTTAAACAAAAACTTGTTTTAAATTATATTTTGGTACATCGAATCATCAAGGATGATGAATCATTAGGGGAGAGATATGTTACATCCCTAATTTTGGCTTTGTTTTTACTATTTACTTTTACGTGAATAGAAGTGAATCTATGGATAAATATTTTAAAGTTGTGATATAATGTCATTGGAAAACATTGATTTTATTAAATATCAGTTTATGTGATTAAGTATAATGCATATGATAGAATGACTTAGCAATTTATGTTATGAGAATTTGATTTGTTACTCATAAGGTTTATGAATGACTAACGATGCACTGATCATGATCTAGTGATTGCAAGTTATATGTAGGAAAACAGGTTTTTGATGACTCTCTAAGAAAGAGAGTATCTTCTGAGGAGAGGAGAATAGACCTTGGGTTATAAACGATCATTTTCTAACTGAGTATAGTGTACCATAGTTAGTTAACTCTTGTCAATTGAGGTAAGTCATGTTATTGAGGTTATTTTGTCGATCGACTCGACAGGTTGTCGATGTCTTTCAGAACCCTTTTGTGTTACGTCGATCTTGTCATTTTGAAAAAATGATGTTGTCGAGGAAGAACATTAGTCATCTGTGACTAATGTGACTTTCCATCAATCACGTCATAAGTGGTTTTCATTTGTGTCTTTATGGCATAGTTGGTTAAATAGTTAGCATGTTTCATGTTTATAATTTTAACGTTGCATGTTTCGTTCATGGCAAAATGAAATCGATGGGAATTAGCATGTGTTCGTGAAGGGGAGATGAACTCAACCCTATCACGCTTTACGTAAGTCATTTGTCACATTATTATATTACTCTCTATTGAAGTTATATATATATGGTCTAAGATGATTATTCTTTTGGTTATTATTTTGGAAAAATATGTTAGTTAGAATTGCTTATGGTCCTTAATGATAATCACCTTTTCTTTTAGAGAAGCTTGCACCTCTTAACTAATTTCGTTATGTAATATTCATCCTTTTGAGAGCCATTGGTGGTGTGTTGAGTGGTAATTAATATACCAAGATACATTTTAATCCACATGCTCAAATGAAGGGAGGCCTGTAGGCATGTTTAGTGGAGCTCTCGCGACACTTGTGTAGTGGTTTTATTGACTCATGATATAACTTAAAGGTCAGGAGTCATGAAAATTAGGGTGTCAGCCTCTATGATAGAGAGAGTAGTGTTTTATACCACATAACCCCACTTGTTTGTTGGCTCAAGCTTCGTAGGTTTAACAAGTGTAGATGTCTCTGGTTTAAAGGAGATTCTGTTTGCAACGATATGATAGTGGAAAGGATCCTTTATGACGGATAATCACAAGACTCATAATGGAGTCGTGTGGATTGCTTTAAAGGGGATAACTCTCATAAGAGTCAGGGACAAGAGGAGAACACATAAAACAATAAGGAAAAAGATTGAATCTATGAGCTATTAGGTAGAGTGAAGGATGAATAGGAGAGCATTGTAAATGCAAGGAAGGCAGAGTTAGTTGTTGGCAACAAATAGAGCTCTCAGTAATGAGCTAAAGTTGTCGTTGGATCTTTTGAAGTGGTCTAGAAACCAGGTTTCTATCCTTGTTTGAAATGTTTGCATAGTTTTGATATTTTGATATTAGTTTCATTCAATCTGTGAATCGTTATTAAGGCTGACAACCCTAGATGTTATAATGACCGAAATTTAAACATTTTGCAAGATCCGTTACCTATGAATAATGGTTTTCATTGTGATATGAATCGTGATTTGATTGGTAGGAAATTATTATTGCTGTTTATTTCGAGGGATGATATAATGGTAGAAACATAAATAATGATTTATGTCAAGAATACCTTTGTTGGAACCGTAGTCATATATATTTGTTAGATTGATGAAATCAAGAGTATCTTTGTTAATCATTATACACATATTTTTATATCAGTTTGTGTTTTAATTCAAAGACTCTGGTCTTATAAATATGCATGTGAAATCTTAACAAATTTATGCATGTATAGGATTCATTGTTTAAAGGAATTCATAAGATCTTGACCATGAGACTAATGTACTTATTTTATGATTGAGTCACCTTGGGTGTTAAGCGAAATCATACTTTGAGAATTGAAGAATAGCTAGTAAAACTATAGGTTTGGATGGCGCAAAAGGCATTTGACTTTAATATTATGTTTATGACTACCTAGTATATATATTCCTATAAACAATAGATGCCATAAACTGGGGAGGATAGTATCCTAACTTAGTCTTAATCCTCTATTTGATGACAAATCAATCATAGTCGATATCTTAGACTTATAGAGAACCACAAGGTTAGATGTAATAAGTTTTCATTGTAAGGGAAGACAACCTTGTTGAAAAAGATTGAATAAACTCTTAGTAGTAATAACAATGGAAAACAATCTTCTATCTAGTCAAGGGTTCAGAAACTAAGAATGACCTTGAAGTTAGAATAAGACCAAGAGGTTAATCCTTTTTCTTATTAAATTATTACTATATGTATATGTATGTTTATTATTCCATTATGATGGAATAAGAAGGTCAAAACCTTACTTGAACCAATTAGGGTAATTGTTATATAATAAACCTTTTGATCACTATATAAATCCTCAATGAAGGAGTAAGTACCCTAACTATGTTTATTTATTCTTACTTGTAAGAATCAAAATATTTTCCTAGTCTATAATGCTTAACCTGGGTAAGGAAACCATCTTAGTCTATAATTTGACTTAAAGTTTTTTAAGTGTCGATAAGTTTTGGATCTCGGGTTTTGCAAAGATGCAATGAGTATCCTTATATAGAAAATTAATCCATAAGGTATATGGAACAATGACAGTGTTTTTGAAAACTTGTCTAAGTCAGGAAGACTAAATTGAAGTTGTTAAGACTATATAGTAAAACATAGTTGACCAAGTCAAGCTATAGAATTATGATAGTATCCAAGTCAAGTTGGTGGGTGGGTGGACATTACGACTACGTTCATTGCGAATGTGTATTCATATTGAATCTTTGGACAAAGTAATACATACATCTTTGTGTGCATTGTCGGTTCACCATATCTAGATTGCATAATCTATCAGAATGATCATGCTTACTTAGAGGCTATCTAGGGTTGTATGATCGATAGTGTTATGTGGGATACAACACCAGTACTCGAATGATAAATTATTGTTGGTCATCTTAGGTCTATACTCTTCGTGAAGGGTAGGGCCACTTCCAATTGGAAGATGCGTGGGAGACCATCGGTCTATGGTTGGAGGAAAAGTACTGGGAAGATGTGCTCTCTCTCTCTCTGATGCAGAGCCACAGCTGGAAACATTTAGTGGAATGGTGGAATTTGATATTTCTTATTTCATCAGCAAGAGCGGTCTAATTGTCTTACCGATATACCCTATCGGCCTAACAATAACTATCGGCACCTCCTATACATCTCACCCTGATACCCATCTCACCCTGATGAGTATTTCGTTTATGTGCCTATCGGCAAGACTTCATCTGTCGGCTTCTCCAAATCGAGCTATCTCGATGACTGTTGTCACAACGATACATACAAACATTTACCTGCCGAACCCGCGGTCCCTTTGTATCTGTCGCTTCCTTTACATAGAACATGCAAACTCTGACCTGTCGGCACCAGTCACCTCCACTCTTACTGTCAGTTGACTTTTGTATCTAGGACTTGTATCTCCGCTAATGTACATTCAAAATGTACATTCCTCAACATACAAACTTTAACCTCTTATCGTCGGTTCCTATTACCTCCACTACCGGTCGCCCAATGTATCTTTCAACAATGTATAAGCGTGATGTATATTTCCAATATACAAGCGCTAGATACAAACAAAACATACATTCACCGAATATTCCTCCGGATATGCCCTCAATGTATGTTTGACCCACTGACTACCTTTGTATAAAATCCTTTGTATCAGCGGAATGTATATTTGGACATACAATCAAATATACAACCACAAAATATACATCTGCGGAATATAGCTAGGAATATTCCCTCTGACAGCGGTTGACCATTGACTTCGCTTGTATCACCTCAATGTACATTTGAAATGTACATTCGGTATATGCAAACTATAAGGTGCATTTGATGGATACGCAGGATCTGTATCAAACATGCAAATGCAGTATACATACAAAATGTATATAAAGGGTGTATACATAGAACTTGTATGACCCGATGTATAATAGCGATACACACAGAGATTGTATATCGACCCTTTACCAAATCCACAACATACAAACCCAATATGCGAATGACGGATACACACAAAATGACTCTCGGATGCAAAAGCAATATACACACCAATTGTCCCCAACAAACAAAAGTGATATACATAGGAATTGTATATCCGGGCTGCTTCACCTCTGTACCTTCGAAACATGCATTTTTAACATGTTTTAACACCTGATCTATTTAGTGATATACGCATAGATACAAATGTGATATACACATAGATTATATGTCGCATACAAACAATGTATATACGTCAAATGTACATTTCAACCAAAACCTGTGAAACTTCACAAATTTCGCATAGAAAGAGCCGATCTGTTTCCTGGGCAATCTTAACTTAGATTTTATCCTTCAAACCCTAGCACATGAGGATGCTAGGATAGATCATAGCATGCTACAAATCGATCCCAAAAACATGAAATGCACGAACATAAAAATAGAAAAGAAAACTAAACTATTGTACATGCCCATTCCACTGATTCAGAGAATCAACCGGTGGAATGGATGAATAAATCCATTTCGCCTGCAAAATCAAAATTGACTACACAGATAGATCGAAGATTAGACAAATGAAACAATGGGATCTTCTTTATTCAATAATAGAAATGCATACAAATATCACAGCCCCACTGTATCACACTGCTCAATCTGATCTCCAAAAAACAATGTCTGTTTCTCATATGCAACTCTCTCTAAAACAAACTGAGCTGGGTCATATATATCTACTCCTCACGAGTAGTACAGAGTTGATTCCTAGTGGCTGGGAGACTTCCAGGCAGCTGGGAGAGGACAGCTAGCATAACAAACTTCTAACTGACTTGCACATAAACCTAGATTGACCTAAAACATAAGAATCGGTAACATGGACCTTATTACATCATAATGTAAAACATACTATATTTAGACTTATTCTTTATTTCGAAGGGGTGCTCCTGCACCATACTCCCCAGAAGAAGAAATCTCAAGTCCAATTGAGATGATAGTATGTAGGTCAGAAACATGTTGGTTGATCTGTTCTGCAGTCATCCACACGGCTTCTGAATCAGGTTTTCCCTACCAAGCCACCAAATATTCCAGATATTATTTGTTCTGGGTCTTCTTGATCACTCTTGTGTCTAAAATCTTCTACATTTGTGGTGGATCATGTTTTGGAATGTCATTAGCTACTGTATCCTATAGTAGTTCCTATTCTTCATCTGGATTATGCTTGTATGGAGTTAAATCACATACATTGAATATAGGTGATAAACCAAGATCAGAAGGAAGTTGTATCTCATAAGCATTTTGTCCATGCTTTCTCAAAATCTGACATGGTCCAATCTTCCTCTACATGAGTTTGGTATATTTACCTTTAGGAAGTTGTTCCTTTTTCAAATGAACCCATACCAAATCTCCAACATCAAACTATACATCTTTCTTCTTTCGATCAGCATATTCTTTATACTTCAAGGTAGTTTGCTGTAGCTGGGTCTTTACTTGATCATGAACCTCTTTTATGGCTTCTGCAAAAGCTTCTTCATTTGCACTAACAAAATCTCCTGTAGGTAGATCTCTCAGCTCCAAAATACCTCGTGGATGTATACCATAGACTATCTGAAAAGGTGATTTCCCTGTGCTTCTATTGACAATATCATTATAGGAAAATTCTACCTGCGGTAGGATATTATCCCACTTGTCTCCATGTTGTCTTGTCAAACATCTAAGCAAATTCCCTAAGGAACGATTTACCACTTCAGTCTGTCCATCTATTTGAGGATGATAGGCGGATGAGAAAGACAAATTTGTTCCAAGCTTCTTCCAAAGAGTTCTCCAGAAATGACCAATAAACTTCACATCTCTATCTAACACTATGCTCAATGGCAATCCATGTATTCTTACTATTTCCTTAAAAAATAAATCTGCAATATACGAAGCATCAGCAGTGGTTTTGCATGGCAAGAAATGTGCCATTTTGCTGAATCTGTCCACTACAACAAAAACACTATCATATCCTTTTCTGGTTCTGGGTAAACCCAACACAAAATCCATACTTATACTTTCCCATGGTCTGGAAGGAATGGGTAATGGCTGATATAGACCTGCATTAGTGGATCTTCCTTTTGCTTTCTGACATATCACACATGTCTCTACAAATTTTCTGACATCTGATTGTAACTTAGGCCAATAATAATGTCTTCTGACAAGATCAAGAGTCTTATCCAAACCAAAATGTCCTGCCATAGCTCCACAATGTTTCTCTTTTATGATGTTCAACCTCATAGAACACCTTGGAATACACAACTGTCCACCTTTGAACAGCAATCCATCTTGGATCAGAAATTCAAAGAACTCAGCATGATATTTATCTCCAAAAGAAGTACATACCTGATATATCTCTCCAAAATCTTCATCATCATCATACATGGTCTTCAATGAATCAATGCCAACACTTTCCAACTAGATCTAGTTGACTGTTAGAGCTCTCTTTCTCAAGGCATTAGCTACCTTATTTTTTTACTCCTTTCTTATGCTTCAATGTGAAAGTAAAAGCTTGCAAAGTTTCTACCCATTTCATATGCCTATGATTTAGTTTTTCTTGGCTGTTTATGAAACTTAGAGCCTGATTATCTGTGAATACTATGAATTCTTTCGGCATCAAGTAATGCCTCCATTTCTTGAGTGACTGGACTAGAGCATACATTTCCAAATCATATGATGAATACCTCTTTTTAGCATCATTGAGCTTCTCACTGAAAAATGCAATTGGTCTACCTTCCTGGCTGAGTACTACTCCAATTTGACTTGCATCACATTCGACCTAAAAAATTTTAGTAAAATCTAGAAGTGCAAGGACTGGCTGCTGTGCCACCTTCTTCTTCAATGTTTCAAAGGAATCATCTACTTCCTTAGTCCAAGCAAATCTACACTTCTGTCCTCCTTTTATAGTATCAAGCATGGGTGCACAAATATGACTAAACCCCCTTATAAACTTTCTGTAGAAGGTTGCTAACCCATGGAAACTTCTGAGATCATTCATAGTCCTTGGAGTTGGCCAAGACAATATGGCACTTACCTTCTCCTTATCCGTTTGCAGCTTTCTTTGTGAAATGACAAAACCCAAATATGTGATCTCCTCCTGCATGAACAAACACTTGTCCAAATTTATCATCAGCTGCTCTTCATGTAACCTCTTGAGAACCAAATCTATATGTCTGAGATGTTCTTCCTTTGTGTTGCTGAAAATTAGAATGTCATCTAGATATACTATGACAAACTTTCCCATGAATTCTCTCAAAACCTCATTCATCAATCTCATAAAAGTACTAGGTGCATTAGACAAACCAAAAGGCATAACTTTCCACTCATACAACCCTTCATTGGTTTTGAATGTTGTTTTCCATTCATCTCCTGGCCTAATTCTGATCTGATGATTGTAAAATACTTAGCACCTCCCAAACAGTCAAGTAAATCCTCTATCCTAGGTATTGGAAACCTATACTTGATTGTGATCTTATTAATAGCCCTAGAATCTGTGCAAAGCCTCCAAGTGCCTTCTTTCTTTAGTGCTAGTATAGCTAGTACTGCACATGGGCTTAAACTTTTGCCAATCAGACCTGTGTCTAGCAATTCCTCAATTTGTCTTGCTACTTCTGCATTATGTTCTAAAGTTAGCTTGTATGCTACTTTGTTTGGAAGTGTAGATCCTGGGATTAGATCTATGCAATGGCTGATATCCCTTATAGGTGGTAGGGATCTTGGCATTCCATCAGAGATGATGCCTTTATACTTATCCAATAACTCTTGGATAGTTGGGTCTATGAACCTCTGCTTCTTCTCTTTCTTGACTTCTTGCTGCTATTCTTAATTCACTATTAGACATGGAATTAGGGCATATGCAACTGCACCTTCTGTTGCTACTTCTTTCATGAATTGTTTTCCTTCCATCAGCATTACCTTCACCTCCTTTCCTTTTGATTTTTCCTCCTTCTCTGTCCGTGGGGTCAACTCTATCACCATACCATCTTTGGTGATTGTATAGGTGTTCCTAACACCATCATGGCATGCCTTCAAGTCATACTGCCATGATCTTCCAAATAAAAGATGGCAAGCATCCGTCTTGGTGATATCAAACAACAACTTGTCCTTATATGCTCCAATCTGAAATTCTACCCAAGCCTGCTCTTCTACAACTATTTGCTGACCTTAGGTAAGCCATGAGACCTTATATGGGGATGGGTGAGTCAATCTTCTAAGCTTAAGCTTTGTTACCATTTCATCAGATACAAAATTTTTAGTAGAACCAAAATCAATTAAAACTTTACATGCCTTACCTCCTGCCTTGCATGTAGTTCTGAAAAGAGACTTCCTTTGTGGGGGTTCTTTGTCAGGTACCTTCATGGTAGTCATTGTTCTCCTCATCATCAGAGATTCTCCACTCTCTGGATATCCATAATTGTTAGGAGCATTCACACTTTGAAAAGCGTTTGAGCTTGTTGCACTTTGGCTATCAGGTTCTAGATCAAATTCATTCGCCTTTCTCCTATTAAACTTGTTGCCTTTTCTGGACATCTGCTGGCTATATGGCCTTCTTTATTACAGTTATAACATCTGATAGATCCTTTGCCCTGAGATCTTCCTCTGAAAGGTCTTCTGCCTCTGAAGTTTCCTTTCTGATTGTAACTTCCTCTCTGGTTTTGACTGTTATCTCCCTTGCTATTGTCATGACTGGATTCTCCCTGATATCCAAATCCGTGTCCCCTACCTCTGAAAGGACCTCTTCCACCTCTTTGCTATTTTCCTCTTCCTCTATTGTTCTATTCTTGTCTTCTCTTTAACTTCTCTTCTACTTTCAATGCCAACTGAAAACATTTCTGAACTGTATCTGGGTTATGCAGATTCAAATCTTCCTGAATGTTGAACCTCAATCCATTAAGGTATCTAGCTACCTTCTCTTCCTCACTCTCTTTTACTTTTGTCTTGACACAAAGCTTCATGAACTCTTCTATATATGAGCTGACATCTAGCTCCTTCTGCTTCAAATTTTGTTTCCTCTTATGCAATTGGATGCTGTAATCCAATGGAACATAGGATTCTTTCACTAAAGCCATCATCTTCTTCCATGTAGCAACTCTGCGCTTTCCTTCTTGTACTCTATCATCTTGGATGAAATTCCACCAAGTTAATGCAGCCTCTTTCATTTTTGATTGGGCTATTTTTACCCTCTGGTGTTCTGGTATCTCCTCTGTCTCAAAGAAGTTGTTTAAGGAGTTTATCCACTCCATCACCGAATCAGGATCCATCTTTCCTGTAAATACTGGAAAATCCAGTTTCACATCCATGGTTCTCCTCTCCATGGATTTGAGGGCATTAATCAAGGGTCTCTGGTCTGCAGGAACGTCTTCCTCATTCCACCTAGGGATCTCTTCTTATTCCCTATCTTCTTCTTTACCAGAACCTACTCTGTCCCTCAACTTCTCCAACTCATTTTTCAATGCCTGATTCTGAGCCTTTACAGCAATGCTCTTTGCAATCTGCTTCTTTACCAGAACTGCCAACTCAGCGTTGGTCATCCTTGTCAGAATCTCTAATGTTCCTTCTTAATCTGACATCTTGCTATCTTCCTATTTTTTCCAAAAGATCCAACCTTTGCTCTGATACCACTATGATGCAGAGCCACAGCCGGAAACGTTTAGTGGAATGGTGGAATTTGATACTTCTTATTTCATCGGCAAGAGTGGTCTAATTGTCTTACCGATATACCCTATCGGCCTGACAATAACTATCGGCAACTCCTATACATCTCACCCTGATACCCATCTCACCCTGATGAGTATTTCGTTTATGTGCCTATCAGCAAGACTTCATATGTCGGCTTCTCCAAATCAAGCTATCCCGATGACTATTGTCATGATGATACATACAAACATTTACCTGTCGAACCCACGGTCCCTTTGTATCTGTCACTTCCTTTACATAGAACATGCAAACTCTGACCTATCGGTGCCGGTCACCTCCACTCTCACTGTTGGTTGACTTTTGTATTTAGGACTTGTATCTCTGCCAATGTACATTCAAAATGTACATTCCTCAACATACAAACTTTAACCTCTTATCATCGGTTCCTGTTACCTCCGCTACCGGTCGCCTGATGTATCTTTCGACAATGTATAAGCGCGATGTATATTTCCAATATACAAGCGCTAGATACAAACAAAACATACATTCACTGAATATTCCTTCAGATATGCCCTCAATGTATGTTTGACCTGCTGACTACCTTTGTATAAAATCCTTTGTATCGGCGGAATGTATATTTGGACATACAATCAAATATACAACAAAATATACATCTACAGAATATAGCTAGGAATATTCCCTCCGACGGCGGTTGACCATTGACTTCGCTTGTATCGCCTCAATGTACATTTGAAATGTACATTCGGTATATGTAAACTACAAATCGATCCCAAAAACATGAAATGCACGAACATAAAAACAAAAAAGAAAACTAAACTATTGTACATGCCCATTCCACCGATTGATGAATGGATGAATGAATCCATTTCACCTGCAAAATCAAAATTGACTACACAGATAGATCAAAGATCAGACAAATGAAACAATGGGATCTTCTTTATTTCAATAACAGAAATGTAGACAAATATCACAGCCCCACTGTATCACACTGCTCAGTCTGATCTCTAAAAAACAATGTCTTTGTTTCTCATATGCAACTCTCTCTAAAACAAACTGAGCTAGGTCATATATATCTACTCCTCACGAGTAGTACAGAGTCGATTCCCAGTGGCTGGGAGACTTCTAGGCGGCTGGGAGAGGACAGCTATCATAACAAACTTCTAACTGACTTGCACATAAACCTAGATTGACCTAAAACATAAGAATTGGTCACATGGACCTTATTACATCATAATGTAAAACATACTATAATTAGACTTATTCTTTATTTCAGAGGGGTGCCCCTGCACCACTCTCTCTCTCTCCAGCAAAAGACACATTGAGGCTTGCAATAAGGATGTCATAATTCCAAATGTAGCATATCCATTGGATATGTGACTTGTGTTTCTTAAACTATGTAAAACTTTATCTATTTTAGTTAATTGTAATTGAAAAGATAGAATGTCAATATTGTAATTTATCACATGATGTATATTTCATAAAAGAAATTACGATTGTTCAATGTATCTTGATTCCTTGATATTATTTCAAATAAATAAAAAAAAGTTCAATCTTTTCACCTTATGTGTTTTTATCTCTTGGTAAATATTTGATTTTAGTCTTGTTGGAGATTCTGGTTGTTACAATTGATGATGTTTGAGTAAAATGGGTGTTGGAAGCACCATCTACTATAGTCCAAACTCTATTAGTACACACTCACATTGGAATCTCTCCATCATTGTGGCTTATCTATCAACAAATAAGACCTCTTATTGCAGCCTAGCTGAAACCTATCATCCACATTTATTGCCAACTCCTTGCATGGCTTCCATGTAATATCGACAAGGGTAAGATGATAAAATATTTGACACCATGCTAATAGGGTCCTTCCTTCCCTTGATCTGCTAATGTGGTTGGGGTCCCATCTAAGCATCAACACTCTTCCTACCTCTACTGTTATGGGTAAACTATGATGGATAATGTGGGATTAGAATGTGATCGTACACCCACATTTGTGGCCTAATGCTTGTGCCTCCACCATCCACAAATCAATACAAGTCATCATACAAATGTGCCAACATACATCTGCCCCATGTGAATAAACTTTGGTGCTTCTCAATCTTCTAGAAGATCTATAGAAGACCATAGGATATCATGATAAAATAATTGACACCATGCTAATAGGGTCCTTCCTTCCCTTAATCTGCTAATGTGGTTGGGGTCCCATCTAAGCATCAACACTCTTCCTACCTCTATTGTTATGGGTAAACTATGATGGATAATGTGGGATTAGAATGTGATCATACACCCACATTTGTGGCCTAATGCTTGTGCCTCCACCATCCACAAATCTATGCAAGTCATCATACAAATGTGCCGACATACATCTGCCCCATGTGAATAAACTTTGGTGCTTCTCAATCTTCTAGAAGATCTATAGAAGACCATAGGATATCATCAATCCCTTGCCATCTAGCACGATAAAAATACTAATGATCAATAATAACCATTTGAATCCATGGGACACCCCACCAAGAACAATGTTACCATAGGGGACTCTATTCATCCCATATCTGGCTCAGCTAGTACCCCACTGATATAAATCTTGATGCTACTATAAGTTGGTGTGTTGAGTTTGTACATACACCTACACCTGACTAGGAGGTGCATAATCCTCCATACATTCTCTAGTGTCACTATAATCTTACTTGTGGGAAGGTGAAAGGTGTTTGTGTCCAAGTCCCATCTCTCAACGAATGCCATGAGCATACAGTGGTCATAATGCAATGATGGAATGTGTATAAGGTGCCTAACACCAATGCTCTCTAGAAGTACCCAATCTACATTAGTCAATGGAAATGATCTCATGCTATACCCAAGTGATGATTTTACAACCTCTCACGAATCTTCGGCTCTTTTTAGGATCACAAACAAGGAAAAGTTGATATTTTTTTGCTTCATAATAGTTTGGATTATATTGATATGGAAATAAGAAGTTTACATATCAACCTGCATTGCTTGTAGTTTAAACCAGGATCTTCCTACCTTATCACTACTAGACCACACAGGGTCACCAGAGAAAGAAAAAAGACCATGCAAGGCCTGCCACTGATATCTACTTGATCAAGCAAGGTCACCAAAGAGAGAGAGATGGCCATACAAGGCCTGTAAACTAACTAAAAAGACATCCAAAATTGGCCTAACAGCCAACAGACAGCTTCATATATGCCTTCAGGGGAGGTGCAAAAACCCTGCAAGGCTGCTAACCCAAAACACCCACTAAACAAAAAACATATAGAAACTATTATATCCAACAGAGCCACTATACTAAAAGGTTATATCATTCAAAACCAAGATTGGCTGCCCTTACCCTGAATTCTTCAATCCATTCAAAGGAGCCGCCATCCGGATCAATCTGCAGCAGCTTCAACAGAAATTCTACCCCCGCCACCACATGCTCTCTGTGCAGAATGAGCGGCCACCCTTTAGGTTCAAGTAGGAAGGGGAAATATCGCACCACTGCCTTATCATCTTCAAGCAGATGAAAATTTGCAGGCCTAGGAATCCCCACCCCTGGCTCAGCTGCCTTGACAATGTCCTCCACACCCATGAGCAGGTTACTGATAAAGAGTCGCCGCACCAAGAGGATAGATTTCTCCTTTACAATGCATGCATCCAAAAGAGAAGCTAAGAACTAGGACACAATGGAGGTGTCAACTCTATAGAATTCACCCTCCTCCAGAAATTTCTTGCCCAAGATGACCTTCTGGTGCAGAGGCACCTACCTAACAGCTGGCCTCCATGAGGCAGTTAGTTTGTTATAGGTCTTGTTAATGTTTTCAAGAAGGTCTGTTAAGATCATGCTGATCATGCATGTAATAAGGTCACGCTGATCATGATAAGATCATGCTGACCAGGCTTTTACTATTTTTAGTATGATTGACTTATCATGTAATAAGGTCCATTGGACCGATGCTATGTATTAGTTTAGCCTAGGAGTATGTGTAGGCAGTTAGAGATCGGGATAAGGTTATCTGAGCTGTCCTCTCTCCCAGCCGCTTGGAAGCTCCCAGCCGCTGGGAAGTGAGTTGGTAGTACTCGAAGGATTTGTTATATATACCTTCAATCTGTTAGGGTTTAGACAGAATTCACATTGATTTTGATAGATGTTATGTTCAGGAGAGTAGTATTGGTGGTATGTTGTACTGGTGATCAGTCCAGATATTGTGAAGCAGAATTGTAAAAGCAGGACATTTGGATTTCAATTGAATAAGATCTCATCTTTTGCATTATCTGATTGTATCAGTTGTATCTGTGTTGATTTCCTTTCCGTTTTGCAAGTTGATGGGTACTTTCAACCCTTCCACCGGTTGAATCTGCAAATCGGTGGAATTGTCCTGTATTATAGCTTAGTTTGCATTTGTGTTTTCTGTTTATGCATTGCATTGTTCAAGAGATCAGTTAGGAGCATGCTGTAAATCAGCCTAGCATCCTCATGTGCTAGGTATAGAAAGATAAACTGTTAGATTTTGGTTTGAAGGTGATCCGGCCCGGTCGTCACATTATCTTTGGGCAATAGAGCGGTTCTGAGTGTTTACATGCAGCGGACGGATACACAGGAGTCTGCATGTGCGTTTCCAGCCGGAGCAAGCCGCATCGTCATCTGCGAATGCATCGCCATCAGGATCGGGTCGTGAAACTGTTGAAGTTTGCAAGTTGCAAGTGCATCAGGATGTTGTAAGTCAGATATATACTCAGTGTATATATCGCAGTCAGGATCATCTTCTGTGAGTGCCCATCATCCGCATATCGCTAACAGATGCGGGAGTGAAAGTTCGGTTTTTTTGGCTAAGTGTTGAAGAGGTCATCAGGATATTGTGTGACGTCATCGTCATCCGCATATGACGTCATCGTCATCAGGATATTGAGATATCCCCCTATGCATGTGGATCCTGTCGTCGCTAAGGGTTTAGGTATCAGCGAAGGCTCTCGGCAGAAAGTTGTGAAACATCATCAGGAGGTTTCGAGGGAACCGGATAAATTATATCATGATGCTGTTGCTTGTGTCGTCGGCTAGCGGAGCATCGAAGGGAAGCTGCTGAAGGAGATCGTCATCAGGATATTTGGAGCAACCGGATATTTGGATATCCTGCTGACGAAGGTGGTGTCGCATATGATGATGATGATGCCGTTAGTGTTTGGCGCCCGATGAACAGTGCAACAGGAGGATGTTTGCGCCCGTTGAACATCATGATGATGATGATAGGTGACAGGCGGAGGAGGTGAACAGTAGTCAGCAGGAGGATAAGTGTGATCATCCGAAATATGATGATGCTGTTGGTGTGTACAGGAAATATGATGATGATGTTGAGCCGATAGGGATTTTATCAGGCTGTTTGTATATTTGGCTTCTCCTTCTTGTTAGGTAGCCTCCGTTGCGTTTCACTCTGCATCATAGTGGTATCAGAACAAAGGTTAGGATCTTCTGGAAAAGATAAGCAGGATGTCAGACGAAGAAGGAACATCTGAGGTTCCAGCAAGGATGACCAACGCTGAGTTGGCAGTTCTGGTGAAGAAACAGATTGCAGAAAGCAAGGCCGTGAAGGCTCAGAATCAGGAGTTGAAAGATGAGTTAGCAAAGTTGAGGAACAGAGTAGGTTCTGGTAGAGAAGATGATAGGGAAGAAGAAGAGATCCCTAATTGGAGCGAGGAGGTCGTTCCTGCAGACCAGAGACCACTGTTGAACGCCCTCAAGGCCATGGAGAGGAGAACCATGGATGTGAAGCTGGATTTGCCAGTGTTTACAGGTAAGATGGACCCTGATTCAGTAATGGAGTGGATAGACTGTTTGAACAATTTCTTTGTGACAGAGGAGATACCAGAACAACAGAGAGTGAAGATAGCACAGTCAAAGATGAAAGAAGCTGCCTTGACATGGTGGAATTTTGTTCAGGATGATAGAGTACAGGAAGGAAAACGTAGAGTTGCCACATGGAAGAAGATGATGGAATTGGTAAAGGAAGCTTATATTCCATTGGATTACAGTATCCAGTTACATAAGAGGAAGCAAAACCTGAAGCAGAAGGAGCTAGATGTCAGCTCATATACAGAAGAGTTCATGAAACTCTGTATGAAGACAAAGGTGAAAGAAAGTGAGGAAGAGAAGGTAGCCAGATACCTTAATGGATTGAGGTTTAATATTTAGGATGATTTAAGTCTGCATAACCCAGATACAGTGCAGAAATGTTTCCAGTTGGCATTGAAAGTGGAAGAGAAGTTGAAGAGAAAACAAGAACAAAACAATAGAGGAAGAGGATCAGTCCATAGAACAAGGCAAACCAATGAGAGTCAAGAAGACACTGGTAAAGGACAGGGACAGTCTGATTTCAGAGGTGGATGGAAAGGTAATAAAGGCAGATTTGGAAGTGGTAGAGGTTCTACTACATTTTCAGGAAAATGTTACACCTATGGTGAGTTTGGTCATCCATCCTTCAAATGTCCAGAAAACAAAGGTTCATCATCCAGAAATGATAGAACTAATGACAAGAGAGTACAACTTGTGCAAGAAGAGAAAGAAGAGAAAAGTGTGCAGAGTCCAAATATTTATCAAAAGGATCAGGAGGCTGATAATGTTGGATATCCAGAGAGTGGAGAATCATTGATGTTAAGGAGAATTAGTTTGCAGGCATCAAAGGACATGATGCAAAGAAGAGCTCTTTTCAAGACCACATGCAAGAGTAAAGGTAAAGTATGTAAGGTTGTCATTGACACTGGTTCAACAAACAACATGGTATCTCAGGAGATGGTGGATAAACTGAAGTTGGAAAGGATTCCACATCCACACCCTTACAAGGCATCTTGGGTGAGTGATAGTCAATCACTTTTTGTCTCTGAACAGGCATATGTGGATTTCCAGATTGGAGCATATCATGATAGAATTTTGTGTGACATATTGCCTATGGATTGTTGTCACCTACTGTTGGGTAGACCATGGCAATTTGACAGAAGAGTACTGTATGATGGGTATGCTAATACCTACACCATCAAGAAGGATGGGAAGATTATTAAGTTGATGCCATTACAGGAAGCAGCTGCAACACAGAAGGCAGCCAAAGTCATTTTAATAGGAAAGAAGGAATTTGTGCAGATGCCTAGAGGAGCAGGCATAAAGGCAGTTCAGGACACTGCAGGGAAAGGAGTTGTTAAAGACAACAAACTGGAGAAAGTTTCAGTTGTGACTGACAGGGGTCAGCAGGAGGTTCAGAAACAGGATGGTAAACAGCAACCAGTTCAGAAGAATGACAGGGATGTTGTCATAGTTGGGACTATTGCTTGTCCTATAAAGATTGACAGGAAGATAGAGTTGAACATGTCAGAAGTTCAAGAGGCAGTTCAGAGAGAGGTTCTGGTCAGGCAACCTGACAAACACAAGGTATGTGAGAGAAAAGCCTACATTGACAGGCATGAGGGTTCACTTGCAAGAAAGCAAGTTACAGTTCAGAAGTCTTGGAGCAGCCAAGAGCCAGCAGTAGACAAAGCTGGAACAGGGTAGAACATTGCACAGGCAAAGTGTAGAGGTGGAGGACTTCCATATCCTAACTCATGGGACATGAGTTATTTTCTTTTGGGGAGTATGGTGCAGAGGCACCTACCTAACAGCTGGCCTCCATGAGGCAGTTAGTTTGTTATAGGTCTTGTTAATGTTTTCAAGAAGGTCTGTTAAGATCATGCTGATCATGCATGTAATAAGGTCACGCTGATCATGATAAGATCATGCTAACCAGGCTTTTACTATTTTTAGTATGATTGACTTATCATGTAATAAGGTCCATTGGACCAATGCTATGTATTAGTTCAGCCTAGGAGTATGTGTAGGCAGTTAGAGATCGGGATAAGGTTATCTGAGCTGTCCTCTCTCCCAGCCGCTTGGAAGCTCCCAGCCGCTGGGAAGTGAGTTGGTAGTACTCGAAGGATTTGTTATATATACCTTCGATCTGTTAGGGTTTAGACAGAATTCACATTGATTTTGATAGATGTTATGTTCAGGAGAGTAGTATTGGTGGTATGCTGTACTGGTGATCAGTCCAGATATTGTGAAGCAGAATTGTAAAAGCAGGACATTTGGATTTCAATTGAATAAGATCTCATCTTTTGCATTATCTGATTGTATCAGTTGTATCTGTGTTGATTTCCTTTCCGTTTTGCAAGTTGATGGGTACTTTCAACCCTTCCACCGGTTGAATCTGCAAATCGGTGGAATGGTCCTGTATTATAGCTTAGTTTGCATTTGTGTTTTCTGTTTATGCATTGCATTGTTCAAGAGATCAGTTAGGAGCATGCTGTAAATCAGCCTAGCATCCTCATGTGCTAGGTATAGAAAGATAAACTGTTAGATTTTGGTTTGAAGGTGATCCGGCCCGGTCGTCACATTATCTTTGGGCAATAGAGCGGTTCTGAGTGTTTACATGCAGCGGACGGATACACAGGAGTCTGCATGTGCATTTCCAGCCGGAGCAAGCCGCATCGTCATCTGCGAATGCATCACCATCAGGATCGGGTCGTGAAACTGTTGAAGTTTGCAAGTTGCAAGTGCATCAGGATGTTGTAAGTCAGATATATACTCAGTGTATATATCGCAGTCAGGATCATCTTCTGTGAGTGCCCATCATCCGCATATCGCTAACAGATGCGGGAGTGAAAGTTCGTTTTTTTGGCTAAGTGTTGAAGAGGTCATCAGGATATTGTGTGACGTCATCGTCATCCGCATATGACGTCATCGTCATCAGGATATTGAGATATCCCCCTATGCATGTGGATCCTGTCGTCGCTAAGGGTTTAGGTATCGGCGAAGGCTCTCGGCAGAAAGTTGTGAAACATCATCAGGAGGTTTCGAGGGAACCGGATAAATTATATCATGATGTTGTTGCTTGTGTCGTCGGCTAGCGGAGCATCGAAGGGAAGCTGCTGAAGGAGATCGTCATCAGGATATTTGGAGCAACCGGATATTTGGATATCCTGCTGACGAAGGTGGTGTCGCATATGATGATGATGATGCCGTTAGTGTTTGGCGCCCGATGAACAGTGCAACAGGAGGATGTTTGCGCCCGTTGAACATCATGATGATGATGATAGGTGACAGGCGGAGGAGGTGAACAGTAGTCGGCAGGAGGATAAGTGTGATCATCCGAAATATGATGCTGTTGGTGTGTACAGGAAATATGATGATGATGTTGAGCCGATAGGGATTTTATCAGGCTGTTTGTATATTTGGCTTCTCCTTCTTGTTAGGTAGCCTCCGTTGCGTTTCACTCTGCATCACCTTCATAGCCAAAAGGATGAATTCATCACTAGAACGCAGAATCCTTTTCAATCTATGATCTGAAACCGGACTCTTGAGGGCCAACTGTCTCACCGCACTCTCCACCTGTATAGGAGTATTTGAACCTAGGCAAACCAATCCTTCCGTTGATATCTTCATAATAAAGCCAGACCCACCCGCCATTGGAAACAAGAGACATAGAACAAGGAAAACAATGTGAAATCCCCTGCGTTCGGCTTCACTATAAGACTAAAAGGCCTCTCAAAACTTCCAAGCAACAATTGGGAGCAAATGAAGAGTTAAAGAGAGCGCTCTCCATAATGATGACTCGCTAATATTTATGAGTACGCCAAAGCCAAACTTCAGTTGGCATCCTTCAAATGACATACTCCTTAATGAACATCTGACACCTCGGTCACATCAAGACCTTACCTGCCAAGTCACTTGCCACCTAAGCTGCTCCAAAGACCTCTGATATTGCCACCAAGCTAGCCTAGCTGGCAACACATAACCCCGATCCTTCCATACCTAATGTATGGAAGGACTCCCTCCCATCCACCCACAAGGAAAAGTTGATATTAGTCCTTGATTAGTCATAGAAATGATCCAGAACAAGCAAATACAATGCAAAAAAAATTAAAATACATTGTCAAGTCAAACTTATGGGTCAGACCTGCATGACAAATTCAACCCCGTAAATGAATCCCATGAATACAAAATCGAACCTATATAAAACAAGTCAATCTCAAGCATACAATCGCTTTGAAATCTCCCTTTCATGTGATACAAACTTCTAATAACTTTATTTATACCTTAGGACAAAAATACCTAAATATAGCCACAAGTCCATCAAATTTTAGGCCGGGAGCACTATAATCTTTACTTGTACTACCTATAGTACGTAGTCTAGTTGTCCTAAATATTCGCTTAAACGTACCTGTTTGTTTAGGTGAAAGGTTGGTGAGGGCATGGAATTTATCCGCCACCGACATCAAAGGAGCCTTTCAACTTTCCATCATTTCAAAATATACGACGAGTACACAAATTCAGGTGTGGTCTCCACATTGGAATTTGTACATTTTGGGAAAGAACAAATTCATTCATTGTTACCTATTTCAAATAAACCGCCCTCGGGAGACGCGTGGTTATCCAGCATTTGATGCATTTTTAACCCAAATAATCATTAATAAAAAATATAATTGCGTGTTTTGGATTTTTATATGAACTATTAAATGTTTTCG
This sequence comes from Cunninghamia lanceolata, assembly GCA_027924645.1. Taxonomy (NCBI): domain Eukaryota; kingdom Viridiplantae; phylum Streptophyta; class Pinopsida; order Cupressales; family Cupressaceae; genus Cunninghamia; species Cunninghamia lanceolata. The sequence continues at coordinate 4,343,773 of BSBN01000523.1, read as the reverse complement.
TAAAATGTGCAGCAATCAATCGGGAGTCGGCCTGCCTAATTTTTAACACAAGAGACAAAATGCTCATGGCAATCATATTATTTTTTATTATTATTATTATTTAATTATAGAATTTATCCGAGCATTCAAAGAAATTTTACGAATTGCGTGCCATTTCGTGCAATTAAGAAAAAAAAATCAATGTAGAATAGAACGTGTCTAGGCTTGGACTTGGACATTAAATATATGCGACTACCTTGGTAGAACCATTCAAAGTTTTTAAAATTAATATATATAGATTTTTTTGGTAACAAGTCTTGCTAGCTCAAATTTAGTGCTAGTGACATGATAATGGGGAGGTATTTTATCTATAATTTTACATTATTTTGAGTATATGTTGCAAATATATTGTTATGGCGTTGAATTTGACTTTTTAGCATAATAAATAATTTTTGTTTTAAAATTTACTAGTCAAATCTTTTTATACATTGTTTTAGTTAAAACTAGTTTATTTTTTTACATCTGAGTTAGTCTAATGGCGAACTTTTAAAAGAGAGGTCACAAGCTCAAATCTTATAGGGTGTAGGGTATGTATGCCTTATATTTGAAGCATGGTTAGGTGCCTCCTACATATTGAGAGTACAAGGTAGTCCCATATGTTGTAAGCCACATGTGAACACAAAAACTAGGCCACCCAACATCATGGAGTATAGAAGAAGCTCGCCTTACCTTACATTTAAGTCCACAACAAGCCTAGGATATGGCACATGGTGCAACCTAGTCCACCTTAATCAAATTCCAATCTCCCAATCTCAAGCTCACCCTTTTAGAATATAATCATTATATTGTTAACCCATGTGTCAAAAATCTAGAATTGAGCAAGTAAGGGCATGCATATTTATACAATTCTATGTCATTAGTAACCAACTCGTATTCATGGGATCATACAATAGAACAATCACATTCACTAGCACATCGAAGAAAATTCTCTGCATTATCTCAAGTTCAATCAAGACATTTATGTCTACATTATTTGTGTGACATGTCTAATAAATTGGACATTAACCTTGTAGGGGCTTCACTTGCAACTAAGATAAGTCTAGGTCTCCACCTCTCACCTTAAAACAAGTTTGTTGTGCTTTTAGCACAACACCTTTCAACAATAAGTCAAGGTGCATAGATCTTTGAAAGCCACATCAATGTTAGACCAAGTCCCAATGGAGAGAGAGAGAATGTTGTTGCTCAATCTTTTTAGCTTCACCTAGCAACCCTAATAATGAAGCAAGTCTCAAATTGATTGCTTCCCTCAACTGACCAAAATGTTTCTCCATCCTTGTCTTTTGACAAGTCATACTTTGGCCAATTTAGACATTCGTGACTCAATGGAGTCAATCTGAGCTTTGATGTTCTTGGTGCAATTAGGCCATTTCAAGCAGAAAAGGTATAAAGCAGTGACTTCATCAATGCATCCCTTAAACATGATGCAAGAGCATCCAAGGTGTATGGGCAACCCTATGTCAACCAAAAAAATATTGTTATTTTAATTTGGTTTATTTTCAATAAGGGCTTAGGGGATAGGAGAATAAATATTTTGATTTGCAACTTTGTAATATTCCTTGTGGCAAGAAAATTGTAAATGTAATTTTTGAGGAATTATGCTCTCGTAAATGTTTCAAAGGCATAAATGGTGGAATATTACATTTGGGCATCCCATTTCTAGGTCGGACCACTTGGTATGCATGCTATTGCATGTTCAATTGCATTCTTTGCATGCATTTGCATGTTGGCCACAAGCTTTGCATGTTGTTGCCTGTATGGGTCGTAATTATAAGACCCAGTCTCAATAAGGTGGGCATAACTTTCTCATTTCTTATCAAAATATAAAAAAATCAAAATGTTATGAAAAGCTAGGAAGGAGATGCACAAAACATAGAAATGGTTTTAGAAAAGTCAAAAAAATGAGGGAGCAGTGATAGGAAGAAAGTGACGGGTTTTTTGGTGGTTTAGAGGAGGTTGTTTGGAGAAACCAATAGTTGATTCTTCTCACACAATTTCTATATTCTGATGCTTGCCCATTTGGTAGAAGGGAGCTTTTGGAGAAGTTGTGCTTGCATATCTAGATTTTTGTATGTTTGAAGCCCATGTTGTATGAGAGCATATGAGCTCCATGTTTATGTATCTCATTTTCAGATTTTCAACATAATACATATTGCAGATTTATTTTCCATTTTATGTGTTTCAAATTAATTTGATGCCTGCTTACATAGTGTTGTATGTGTGTTTGTGATCAGATTTGAATGGGAGAGTCTCCCACTCTCACCAGTGGTATCAGAGCCACAAGATCTTGAGAGTGCAGAGTATGTACCAGGACTTGGGGGTGAAGAGGAGTGAAGAGTGATGAAGAGCAAAGTGGTGAAGCGACACAAGAGAGTTGATTATATGAGAATCATGTTGGTTGTCCTCCAATAGAGATGAAGCTAGGTAGAAGGTGTGCAAACTTCTTCCACTAAAAGGAAGTGGGTAGAAGAGGTCTTAGAGAGGCGCATCTTCCAGAATCTCATTGGGTAAAGGATAGTTGTGAGATTTTTGTTGCAGGGAGAATCTATGATTGCCAAGAGTGTTGTCTCTAAATGTTTGTGTCTAGATTGAGAGTATGATGTGTGATAGATTGCAGCCGATAGGATGAGGATATTGTTGAGGAAGAAGCCTGTGGTATGGGATGGATGGATATAGTATGAAAAGAGGAAGATCCTTGAGATGATGGTGGACATTAAAGCAAGAGTGGATAGATGGGAAGTAAGGCAGTGAAAGGAATTGGTCAAACAAGATGAAGAATCGTGTGCAGCTATGATTGAGGAAAGTGAGAGTTATGTTGAAGATGAAGATATTAAGGATGAAGATGTGATTGAAGACATGCCCGAAGAAGGTAAAGGTATAGAAGACATGGAAGTTTCTGTGACAAATCAAGAAGCTACTCAAGATGTGAAAGATGAGATGATGGACTTTGAGGGTCCTATATTTGATGAAGAATTTGGGAAAGATGAAGAAGATCTCCTACTCAAAGAGGAGATGAGAAAGATATCTTATTTGAAGGGCAAATGTCAGATGAATGTGATAAGGAAATGGAGAAGATGCAGATGGGAGAAGATAAGTCCCATGATTATGCTAACATTGTTTTGTTTGCAGATGATTCTTTGTATGCAAGTAAGGAAGATAAAGATGAAGAAGTTATTCATGAGGAAGTTGAAGAAGTTGCAGTAGTATGTTTGGATGAAAGCATGGAAAAAGAGGAGAAAAGTGAAGAAATGAAATTTATTGCAACATTGGCTAAAGATGGAGGAGTTCCATAAATGAGCATTGAGGAGATTGTGACTAAAGTTATAGCAGTTGAGGATGTTGCAGTTGAAACAAAGTATGCAGTGATGTATAAGGATCAAGTGTTCGATGAGGAACCTGATGAAGACCAAGAGTTTCTTGAGGAAGAGGATGTTGTGACAAAATTCATTGAGGTAAAATCTAATTTTTATGACTTCTGTAATGTTGAATTTGAAAATGATTTGCATCTTGAGATGAGCAAAGAGTTAGAGAAGAAAGAGGATTGTGTAGATGCAGAGTGGTATACATATGTATACTTGCAGGTAGAGGTTGTAGAGGAAGCTACAGGAGAGATCTGGTGGAGTTGGTCGGTTTGTGGTGGGTTGAATCCCATGAAGAAGGAGAAGAGAGGAGAAATAATTTGGTAGAGGAAGATAGTTCATGGTGGATGCAAGTCCACAAGAGGAGAGAAGAATGGAGTGTAGATTTGTTGGGAAAGTGAGAGTTATGTTGAAGAGGAAAATATTGAGGATGAAGATGTGATTGAAGACATGCCTGAAGAAGGTGAAGGTATAGAAGACATGGAAGTTTCTATGACAAATCAAGAAGATATTCAAGATGTGAAAGATAAGATGATGGACTTTGAGGATCCTATATTTGATGAAGAATTTGGGAAAGATGAAGAAGCTCTCCTACTCAAAGAGGAGATGAGAAAGATATCTTATTTGAAGGGAAAGTGTCAGATGAATGTGATAAGGAAATGAAGAAGATGTAGATGGGAGAAGATAAGTCCCATGATTATGCTAACATTGTTTTGTTTGCAGATGATTCCTTGTGTGCAGGTAAGGAAAATAAAGATGAAGAAGTTATTCATGAGGAAGCTGAAGAAGTTACAGTAGTATGCTTGGATCAAAGCATGGAAAAAGAGGAGAAAAGTGAAGAAATGAAATTTATTGCAGCACTGGCTAAAGATGGAGGAGTTCCATAAATGAGCATTGAGGAGATTGTGACTAAAGTTACAGTAGTTGAGGATGTTGCAATTAAAACAAAGTATGCAGTGATGTATGAGGATCAAGTGTTCGATGGGGAACCTGATGAAGACCAAGAGTTTCTTGAGGAAGAGGATGTTGTGACAAAACTCATTGAGGTAAAATCTAATTTTTATGAGTTTTGTAATGTTGAATGTGAAAATGATTTACATTTTGAGATGAGAAAAGAATTAGAGAAGAAAGAGGATTGTATAGATGCAGAGTGGTATATAGATGTATACTTGTAGGTAGAGGCTGTAGAGGAAGCTACAGGAGAGATCTGGTGGATGTGGTCAGTTTGTGGTGGGTTGAATCCCACAAAGAAGGAGAAGAGAGGAGAAATAATTTAGTAGAGGAAGATAGTGCATGGTGGTGTTGACATAAGGGTAGACAACAGAGAGGGGGGGTGAATCAGTTGTCACAAAACTTTTCATCCTTTACTGCAATTAAACTTCTTTACCACTTATTAATAGATGAATGATATAACCATGAAAGCATGAATCAACAACACATGAGCAGAAACAAAATCAACACACATAACACTAGGATTTTTATGTGGAAACCTGGTTAAGGGAAAAACCATGGTGGGGGTTAACCCACAAGATTTACTCTCTATTAAAAGAATAGAAAAAATGGGAAGGGACTTGCCTTCAGGTGCACTGCCTAGAGTTCACTGCTCAAGAGGCTCACTTCCTACAAAAATATTTATAAGTTTATCATAGAAAGATTGAACTGGAAAACATCATCTTCTTCATGCCCAGGTCAGTTCCATTAAAGTGCACAACACTTCTACTCTGTCCCCCAAACACTTCTTCACTATCTCCTCATCCTTTACTGCTCTTCCTCTTCTCTGTTCTACCTTTCTTCCTTTCTTATGATCTTATCATTTTCGCACAAGGATGCCTTTCCACAACTCAACCACACATATTTATATGCTTCATAAACCTTGGAATAAACATCAAGATCGGCACTACAAACATCTAACTTAATGCGAATCACTATACTATCGGCCAAACATGTCTGGGACCCAAATCTTTCTTGAACAACATGCCACACTTCATAGACCTCTCTTAGATCATCCGCAACATGCACAAAGCATCTAGTTGGCCAAGACTAGAAACAACAACAACATCTAAAGAGAAATCTTCAATCACGAGCTCAAACCTCAATGCGGATCACCAACACAACAGGGACATGATCCAGAGATCTCTACAAGCATAATGAAATCAACAAGAACAACCGCACCACCTCAAGTCACTAGAATCACTTGCATCTTCATACTGGAACATAAGAACACCAACTGCCATGACTGTCACACTAGAAAGATTGCTTGCAGACCTCCAAACCATGAACCACTTGAGTTGAGGATACACACCGAAATCCCAAACACACCTCTAGATCCACAGATCATAATATTCTAATGCGGATCAATCTAGACCAATTTTTTGTCACTCTGTCACCTCTGAACAACTGTAAAACTTGGTTCTACTCAGATGGCCATAACTTCACACATTCTTTATGTGGATCCCTCAAATCTTAGATTGAGCAACTTAAGATAATCCTTTACAACACCCTTTGGTCTAGAGACTCTGATCTTCATCTCACTGGGAATGCAGAGCAATCTACTTCATTAAACTGCATTGTCTTCACTATTTCTTACAGAGAGATATGTAACTCACTTGTTTCTTCCAAAGAGGCTAATTTTCTCAATATCCTCAACATACAAGTCTTCTAGAATGGGATACAGTTGACACCAATGACAACAAGGATATGTTGACATCAATGACAACATCGATTAGGCACATATTTGAAATAATCTCCCCCTTTGTCATTGATGGAAACATATGATGTGAAAAATAGTTTCAACCATCAAGACAAGAACTTCTCCTCCTTTCTCTTATCACATCTGTAACCACTTTCTTCACTGCTCCCTCTTTCACTAGCAACTGCTTGCTTCCAAGTTTTTCACATGACTTCTCTCCCCCTTTGACATCAATGGCAAAGGGCACATATTTGCAATTATCTCTTTTTGTTTCTTACCCCAGAATCATACTGACTACTCCCCCTGAGTACCATCCCCTAAACACCAATCTAGATCACAAGATATGACTGTGAATTCCACCAGATTGATGTACATTAGTGCACCTTAGTTCTGAACAGGAGGGGTAATAACCCCTAGCATCACTCTGAGATACTCAAAAGTATCCTTAAGTAGATGCTTAGTGAAGATATCAGCAATCTAATCTTTTCATGAAACAAACTCCAATCTGACTTCATTCTCATTTACCTTCTCTCTCAAAAAGTGAAACTTAATGGATATGTGCTTTGTCTTTGAATGCAACACCAGATTCTTTGAAATGTTTATTGTACTTGAATTATCACAGAAGATTGTAACAGGTTCTTCAAACACAACTTTGATATCCTTCAACATTTGCTTCATCCACAAAACTTGAGTACAATTACTTGTTGCTGCTATGTACTCTGCCTCTATAGTAGACAGAGATATTGCCTCCTACTTTTTGCTCAACCAAGAAACCAATCTCTTTCCCAAGAAAAATGCACCTCCACTAGTACTCTTCATGTCGTCCACATCTCCTACCCAATCAGCATCTGTATATGCATGAAGAGTGAAATCATCACCCTTAGGATACCACAATCCATAATTAGATGTTCCCTTCAGATATCTAAAAATTCTTTGGACTGCTACAACATGAGATTCTCTAGGATCAGCTTGAAATCTAGCAACAAGGCCAACTGCATTCATAATATCAGGTCTGGTATGAGTCAGATAAATCATTCCTCCAATCATTGATCTATACCTTTTCTGACTTGCCTTAGGGGAATCATCATCTTTGCTCAACTTGCATCCAGTTACCATAGGAATACTCACTGGTTTTGAATCCTCCATTCCAAACTTTTTCAACAACTCTTTCACATACTTAGACTGAGATATGAAGATGCCTTTTTCTGACTGAATGATTTGCAGACCTAAGAAGAAATTTATTTCACCAAGCATGGACATCTCAAATTCACTTTGCATCTGATTAGCAAATTTTTTACACATGCTTTCATTTCCACCAAAAATCATATCATCAACAAATACCTCAACAATCAAGATGTATTCATGATCAATTTTGAAATAAAGATTACTGTCAGTAGTGCCTTTGCTAAAGCCTAACTTTAGCAGATACTTATCTAATCTTGCATACCATGCTCTTGGGGCTTGTTTAAGTCCATACAATTCTTTCTTCAATCTACAGACCTTATCTCCTTGATCAGACAACTGGAATCCTTCTGGTTACTCAATGTAGACCTCTTCTTCCAACTCTCCATTCAGGAATGCTGACTTGACATTCATCTGGTAGACTTTGAAATCTTTGTAAGCAGCAAAGGCAAGAAATAATCTGTCTGCTTCAATTCTTGCCACCGGAGCAAAGGTTTCTTCAAAATCAATTCCCTCTACCTGAGAATATCCTTTGCACACCAATCTTGCTTTATTTCTCACAACTTCACCATCTTCATTCAATTTATTCTGGAAGACCCATTTAGTTCCAATTACATTTTTGTCTTCAGGTCTAGGAACAAGATCCCAAGTATGATTCTTTTCAATTTGCATTAATTCTTCTTCCATTGCTTTTACCCAACTTTCATCATTACAAGCTTCATTCACTGATTTTGGTTCAATCTTTGAAATCAGACAATACTCCTCTTGTTCTTCAGCAATTCTTCTTCTAGTTTGAACACCTTTATTTTTATCTCCTATGATCTGATTTTTAGAATGATTCAATCTTACATACTTGGGAGTTTTGGGATTTTCCTCACCTTCTGATTCTTGAACTTGTTCCTCAACATTTACATTAACTTCTTGAGTCACTAGATTCTCTAGAGTAAACTGAACTTGCTTTCCTTCATTTGGACTTTCATTTTGATCATCTGATTCATATCCACAAAACCTTGAAGGCCTCTCCTTTCTTTCATCAACCTTGACATTAGCACTTTCAACAATCTTTTTCAATCTCTTGTTAAAGCACTGGTATGCCTTGCTTTGATTAGAATAACCTAGAAATATTCCTTCATCACATCTTGCATCAAACTTGCCTAGATCTTCATCTCTTTTGTTATAGCATTTACTACCAAAAACTCTAAAACATTTTAGAGAAGGAGCATTACCAAACCACAGTTCATAAGGCGTTTTACCAGAATTACCTTTGATCTGCACCCGGTTAAGAGTGTAGACAGAAGTACTCATAGCCTCTCTCCAATAGACATGTGGAACATTTCCCTCCATCATCATGGTTCAAGAAGCCTCTTGAATAGTTCGGTTCTTCCTTTCCACAACTCCATTCTGCTGAGGAGTCCTAGGAGCAGACAACTGTCTTCTTATTCCATGCTTTTCACAAAATGCATTAAACTCACCGGAGGTAAATTCTCCACCTCTGTCAGATCTCAGACATTTTATCTTCATGCCAATCTCATTCTCCACCCTAGCCTTAAACACTTTGAATTGGTCAAGAGCCTCTAATTTCTCTCTCAAGAAAGTGACCCACATCATCCAAGAGTGATCATCAATCAACAACATAAAGTATCTGTCTCCTTGCAAACTCCTAACCCTGGCAGGACCACACAAATCAGTGTGCACAAGTTCCAACAATTCGCTTGAAGATTGTTCTTTACTCTCGAATGTAGTTCTTCTCTGTTTTCCCAACTGACATTCCTTACACATGCTATCAACAGGTTTTACAAGCTTTGGAAGATCTCTCACAGCCTGAGTAGTACTTATCTTGACAATGTTGTCAAAGTTTACATGACACATTCTCCTATGCCATAGCCAACTTTGATCAATCTGAGCAATCAAACAACTTTTACCAGTACCACTTAAATGAAAGATGTTACCTCTAGTCTGTGTACCAGATGCAATCTTAGTTCCGGAGCTTTCCAAGATTCTACATTTTCCATCCTTGAATCAGAGATCATATCCCTTGTCAACCAATTGTCCAACATTGAGAAGATTGTGCTTCAACCCTTCTACATACAAAACATCATTAGTGCTATGCTTACCATCAAAAGAGATGGATCCTTTGCCACGAATTCAGCCAGTTGAATTATCTCCAAACTTCACAATTCCACCTTCATACCTTTCTATATTTACAAACTTATTCTTATCTCCTATTATATGATGAGAGCATCCATTGTCAATCACCGATTCATCATTTTCTTCAACCTGAGCAACCAAGGCTTTTTCCACATTCACACAGCTAGAAGATTCAGTAGGTAACAAATCTTCTTCTTTGATACCAATGAACACCCATTCATTTCTTGAGGTACTTACCTTATCAGATTCATCATCAGTGGCTCCTTCTTCAGTAGCTTCTTGGACATAGTAGCATTTCTTCTGACTCCTAGGTCTGTTAGGGTTTGGCTTTGAAACCCTCTCCAGACATCTTGAGGCAAAATGACCAATCTTATTGCAAGTAAAACATTTGAAAGGCAACTTTCCTTCATACTTACCGGATCCTCTTATTAGTCTTTTGGAAAAAAGGGCTTCAAGTTCTTCAAGCTCCAATTCATCTTCTTCAAGATCCTTCCTTGCCTTCTCAAATCTGGTTAGTCTTCTTGAAGAGATTTCACCTGGATCAAATCTTTGTTTTCCAAAAACACTGGCCTTAAATGCAGATTCAGATTTAGGAAGAGAATCACCAAACTCACTCATTTCAAATGCTGAGAGCTTGCCAACCAACTGATCCCTTGTAACAATTGTCACAGTCCTGATTTCCTCAATAGCAACAACTCTATGCTTGTATGAAGCAGGTAAGGATCTGAGCACTTTGCCAACAATCTTTGATTCTTCTAGTGTTCCACCAACACACCTGATACTGCACACAAGTTCATTTACCTTCTGCATGTAGGAAGTGACGTTTTCATCTTTACTCATCCTCAAATTTTCATACCTACCCTTCAGGCTCTATATCTTAGCACATTTGACATATTCATCACCTTCATATAGAGTTTCCAGCTTCTTCTAGATTTCATGAGCAGTTTTTAACTCTAGGACATTTGTTATTTTTGTATCAGTCAGAGCACTCAACAATGCTTCTTTAGCCTGAATGTTGTTTTCAAAATCTCTCAGTTCATCTACAGTTGAAGGACCTTTCTTCGGAGGCTTATACTCATCCTTAGTTATCAACCAATAAGCATCACCCATGCATTGCAAATGGCACTCCATGTGACTCTTCCAAAGAGAGTAATTTGTTCCATCAAGTCTTAGATTGTCCTTCTTGTAAGTCGACATCCTAGATCTCCTCAAGCGGTCAAGCTTCTTTTAGAGGAACCAACTCTGATACCAATTGTTGAAATAAGGGCAGACAACTGAGAGGGGGGTGAATCAGTTGTCACAAAACTTTTTATCCTTTGATGCAATTAAACTTCTCTACCACTTATTAATAGATGAATGATATAACCATGAAAGCATGAATCAACAACACATGAGTAGAAACAAAATCAACACACATAACACCAAGATTTTTATGTGGAAACCTGGTTAAGGGAAAAACCATGGTGGCGGTTAACCAACAAGATTTATTCTCTATTAAAAGAATAGAAAAAATGGGAAGGCACTTGCCTTCGGGCACACTGCCCAGAGCTCACTACCTACAAAAATATTTATAAGTTTATCAGAGAAAGATTGAACTGGAAAACATCTTCTTCATGCCAAGGTCACTTCCATTAAAGCGCACAACACTTCTGCTTTGTCCCCCAAACACTTCTTCGCTATCTCCTCATCCTTTACTGCTCTTCCTCTTCTTTGTTCTGCATTTCTTCCTTTCTTATGATCTTATCATTTTTGCACAAGGATGCCTTTCTACAACTCAACCACACATATTTATATGCTTCATCAACCTTGGAATAAACATCAAGGTCGGCACTACAAACATCTAACTTAATGCGAATCACTATACTATCAGCCAAACATGTCTAGGACCCAAATCTTGCTCAAACAACATGCCACACTTCATAGAACCTCTCTTAGATCATCTGCAATATGCACAAAGCATTCAATCGGCCAAGACTGGAAAGAACAATAACATCCAAAGAGAAATCTTCAATCATGAGCTCAAACCTCAATGAGGATCACCAACACAATAGGCACACAATCCAGAGATCTCCACAAGCACAATGAAATCAACAAGAACAACTGCACCACCTCAAATCACCAGAATCACTTGCATCTTCATATCGAAACATAAGAACACCAACTGCTATGACTGTCACACTAGAAAGATTACCTTTGGACCTCTAAACCACGAACCACTTGAGTTGAGGATACACACTGACATCCCAAACACATCTCTAGATTCGCAGATCATAATATCCTAATACAGATCAATCTAGACCAATTTTCTGTCACTGTCACCTCTAAAGAACTCCAAAACCTAAATCTACTCAGATGGCCATAACTTCACACATTCTTTATGCGTATCCCTCAAATCTTAGCTAGAGAAACTTTAGATAATCCTTTACAACACCCTTTGGTTCGCAGACTCTAATCTTCATCTCACTGGGAATTCAGAGCAATCTACTTCATTGAACTGCACTGTCTTCACTGTTTCTTATAGAGAGATATGTAACTCACTTGTTTCTTCTAGAGAGGCTAATTTTCTCAATATCCTCAACATACAAGTCTTCTAGAATGGGATACAGTTGACACCAATGACAACAAGGATATGTGGACATCAATGACAACACCGATTAGGCACATATTTGCAACAGGTGGATGCAATTCCATGAGAGGAGAGAAGAATGGAGTGCAGGGCAATCCTGTGTCAACCAAAAAAATATTTTAATTTTAATTTGGTTTATTTTCAATAAGGACTTAGCGGATAGGAGATTAAATATTTTGATTTGCAACTTTGTAATATTCCTTGTGGCAAAAAAATTGTAAATGTAATTTTTGAGGAATTATGCACTTGTAAATGTTTTAAAGTCATAAATGGTGGAATATTCCATTTACGCATCCCATTTCTAGGTGGGAGCACTTGGTATGCATGCTATTGCATGTTCAATTGCATTCTTTGCATGCATTTGCATGTTGGCCACAAGCTTTGTATGTTGTTGCATGTCTGGGTCACAAATATAAGACCTAGTCTTAGTGAGGCAGGCATAACTTTCTCATTTCAGATCAAAATAGAAAAATTTAAAATGTTTTGAAAAGTTGGGTAGATGATACAAAAAACCTAGAAACGTTTTTAGAAACATAAAAAAATGAGGGAGTAGTGAAAGGAAGAAAGTGACAGGTTTTTTTGGTGGTTTAGCGGAGGTTGTTTGGAGAAACCAATAGTGGATTCTTCTCACGCAATTTCTATATACTGACGCTTGCTCATTTGGTGGAAGGGGGATTTTGAAGAAGTTGTGGTTGCATATCCAAATGTTGCCGAAATGAAGCTAGAATGCTGAGTTGCAGATTTTTGTATGTTTGAAGCCCATGTTGTAAGCCCATGTTGTATGAAAGCATATGAGCTCCATGTTTATGTATCTCATTTTCAGATTTTTAATATAATACATATTGCAGATTTATTTTCCATTTTATGTGTTTCAAATTAATTTGCTGCCTTCTTGCATAGTGTTGTATTTGTGTTTGTGATCATATTTGAAAGGGAGAGTCTCCCACTTTCATCAGTGGTATCAGAGCCACAAGATCTTGAGAGTGCAGACTATGCACCAGGATCTATAGGTGAAGAGGAGTGAAGAGTGGTGAAGAGAGAAGTGGTGAAGCCACATGAGAGAGTTGATTATGTGAGAATCATGTTGGTTGTACTCCAATAGAGATGAAGCTGGGTAGAAAGTGTGCAGACTTCTTCCACTGAAAGGAAGTGGGTATAAGAGGTCTTAGAGAGGTGCATCTTCTAGAATCTCGTTGGGTAGAGGATAGTTGTGAGATTTTTGTTACAAGGAAAACCTGTGATTGCCAAGAGTGTTGGCTCTAAATATTTGTGTGTAGATTGAGAGTGTGATGTGTGACAGATTGCAACTGATAGGATGAGGATATTGTTGAGGAAGAAGCCTCTGGTATGGGATTGATGGATACAGTATGAAAAGAGGAAGATCCTTGAGATGATAGTGGAAATTAAAGTGAGAGTGGATAGATGGGAAGAAAGGTAGCGAAAGGAATTGGTCAAACAAGATGAAGAATCATGTGCAACTGTGATTGAGGAAAGTGAGAGTTATGTTGAAGAGGAAGATATTGAGAATGAAGATGTGATTGAAGACATGTCTAAAGAAGGTGAAGGTATAGAAGACATGGAAGTTTCTGTGACAAATCAAGAAGATACTCAAGATGTGAAAGATGAGATGATGGACTTTGAGGGTCCTATATTTGATGAAGAATTTGGGAAAGATGAAGATCTTCTACTCAAAGAGGAGATGAGAAAGATATCTTATTTGAAAGGCAAATGTCAGATAAATGTGATAAGAAAATGGAGAAGATGCAGATGGGAGAAGATAAGTCCCATGATTATGCTAACATTGTTTTGTTTGTAGATGATTCTTTGTGTGCAGGTAAGGAAGATAAAGATGAAGTAGTTATTCATGAGGAAGCTGAAGAAGTTGTAGTAGTATGCTTGGATCAAAGCATGGAAAAAGAGGAGAAAAGTAAGGAAATAAAATTTATTGCAGCATTGGCTAAAGATGGAGGAGTTCCATAAATAAGCATTAAGGAGATTGTGACTAAATTTGCAGTAGTTGAGGATGTTGCAGTTGAAACAAAGTATGCAGTGATGTATGAGGCTCAAGTGCTCAAAGAGAAACCTGATGAAGACCAAGAGTTTCTTGAGGAAGAGGATGTAGTGACAAAAGTCATTGAGGTAAAATCTGATTTTTATGAGTTTTATAATGTTGAATTTGAAAATGATTTACATTTTGAGATGAGCAAAGAGTTAGAGAATAAAGATGATTGTGCAGATGTAGAGTGGTATAAAGATGTATACTTGTAGGTAGAGGCTGTAGAGGAAGCTATAGGAGAGATCTGGCGGAGGTGGTCAGTTTGTGGTGGGTTGAATCCCATGAAGAAGGAGAAGAGAGGAGAAATAATTTGGCATAGGAAGATAGTGTATGGTGGATGCAAGTCCACGAGAGGAGAGAAGAATGAAGTGCAGATTTGTCAGGAAAGTGAGAGTTATGTTGAAGAGGAAGATATTGAGGTTGACAATGTGATTGAAGACATGCCTGAAGAAGGTGAAGGTATAGAAGACATGGAAGTTTATGTGACAAATCAAGAAGATACTCAAGATGTGAAAGGTGAGATGATGGACTTTGAGGGTCCTATATTTGATGAAAATTTTGGGAAAGATGAAGAAGATCTCCTACTCAAAGAGGAGATGAGAAATATATCTTATTTGAAGGGAAAATTTCAGATGAATGTGATAAGGAAATGGAGAAGATGCAGATGGGAGAAGATAAGTCCCATGATTATGCTAACATTGTTTTGTTTATAGATGATTCTTTGTGTGCAGGTAATGAAGATAAAGATGAAGAAGTTATTCATGAGGAAGTTGAAGAAGTTGCAGTAGTATGCTTGGATCAAAGCATGGAAAAAGAGGAGAAAAGTGAAGAAATGCAATTTATTGCAGCATTGGCTAAAGATGGAGGAGTTCCATAAATGAGCATTAAGGAGATTGTGACTAAAGTTGCACCAGTTGAGGATGTTGCAGTTGAAACAAAGTATGCAATGATGTATGAGGATCAAGTGTTAGATGAGGAACCTGATGAAGACCAAGAGTTTCTTGAGGAAGAGGATGTTGTGACAAAAGTTATTGAGGTAAAATCTGATTTTTACGAGTTTTGTAATGTTGAATTTGAAAATGATTTGCATTTTGAGATGAGCAAACAGTTAGATAAGAAAGAGGATTGTGTAGATGTAGAGTGGTATACAAATATATACTTGTAGGTATACATTGTAGAGGAAGCTACAGGAGAGATCTGGTGGAGGTGGTCAGTTTGTGGCGGGTTGAATCCCACGAAGAAGGAGAAGAGAGGAGAAATAATTTGGCAGAGGAAGATGTGCATAGTGGATGCAAGTCCACGAGAGGAGAGAAGAGTGGAGTGCATGTCAATCCTTTGTCAACCAGAAAATATTGTTATTTTGATTTGGTTTATTTTCAATAAGGGCTTAGGGGATTGGAGAATAAATATTTTTAATTGCAACTTTGTAATATTCCTTGTGGCAAAAAAATTGTAAATGTAATTTTTGAGGAATTATGCTCTCGTAAATGTTTCAAAGGAATAAATGGTGGAATATTCCATTTGGGCATCCCATTTCTAGGTGGGACCACTTGGTATGCATGATATTACATGTTCAATTGCATTCTTTGCATGTTGGCCACAAGCTTTGCATGTTGTTGCATGTCTGGGTCATAATTATAAGACCTAGTCTTAGTAAGGTGGGCATAACTTTCTTATTTTTGACTGAAATAGAAAAATTCTAAATGTTCTGGAAGGCTAGGAAGGAGGTGCACAAAACCCAGAAGGGTTTTAGAAATGTCAAAAAAATGAGGGAGCAGTGATAGGACGAAAGTGACGGTTTTTTTTGGTGGTTTAGTGGAGGTTGTTTGGAGAAACCAATAGTGGATTCTTCTCATGTAATTTCTATATACTGATGCTTGCTCATTTGGTGGAGGGGGGCTTTTGGAGAAGTTGTAGTTACATATCTAGATGCTACCGGAATGAATCTAGAATCTTGAGTTGCATATTTTTGTATGTTTGAAGCCCATGTTGTATGAGAGCATATGAGCTCCATGTTTATGTATCTCATTTTTAGATTTTCAATATAATACATATTCCAAATTTATTTTTCATTTTATGTGTTTCAAATTAATTTGCTGCCTTCTTGCATAGTGTTGTATGTGTGTTTGTGATCAGATGTGAATGGGAGAGTCTCCCACTTTCATCAATGGTATCGGAGCCACAAGATCTTGAGAGTGCAGAGTATGCACCAGGACCTGCAGGTGAAGAGGAGTGAAGAGTGTTGATGAGTGAAGTGGCGAAGCCACACGAGAGAGTTGATTATGTGAGAATCATAGTGGTTGTCCTCTAATAGAGATGAAGCTGGGTAGAACGTGTGCATACTTCTTCCACTGGAAGGAAGTGGGTAGAAGAGGTCTTAGAGAGGTGCATCTTCCAGAATCTTGTTGGGTAGAGGATAGTTGTGAGATTTTTGTTGTAGGGAGAACCTATGATTGCTAAGAGTGTTGGCTCTAAATGTTTGTGTGTAGATTGAGAGTGTGATGTGTGATAGATTGTCGCTGATAGGATAAGGATATTGTTGAGGAAGAAGCTCGTGGTATGGGATGGATGGATATAGTATGAAAAGAGGAAGATCCTTGAGATGATGGTGGACATTAAAGTGAGATTGGATAGATGGGAAGCAAGGCAGCGAAAGGAGTTGGTCAAACAAGATGAAGAATTGTGTACAATTGTGATTGAGGAAAGTGAGAGTTATGTTGAAAAGGAAGATATTGAGGATGAAGATGTGATTGAAGACATGCCCGAAGAAGGTGAAGGTATAGAAGACATGGAAGTTTCTGTGACAAATCAAGAAGATACTCAAGATGTGAAAGATGAGATGATGGACTTTGAGGGTCCTATATTTGATGAAGAATTTGGGAAAGATGAAGAAGATCTCCTACTCAAAGACGAGATGAGAAAGATATCTTATTTGAAGGGAAAGTGTTAGATGAATGTGATAACGAAATGGAGAAGATGCAGATGGGAGAAGATAAGTCCCATGATTATGCTAACATTGTTTTGTTTGCAGATGATTCTTTGTGTACAGGTAAGGAAGATAAAGATGAAGAAGTTATTCATGAGGAAGCTAAAGAAGTTGAAGTAGTATGCTTGGATCAAAACATGGAAAAAGAGGAAAAAAGTGAAGAAATAAAATTTATTGCAGCATTGGCTAAAGATGGAGGAGTTCCATAAATGAGCATTGAGGAGATTGTGACTAAAGTTGCAGCAATTGAGGATGTTACAGTTAAAACAAAGTATGCAGTGATTTATGAGGATCAAGTGTTTGATGAGGAACCTAATGAAGACCAAGAGTTTCTTGAGGAAGAGGATGTTGTGACAAAAGTCATTGAGGTAAAATCTAATTTTTTTGAGTTTTGTAATGTTGAATTTGAAAATGATTTGCATTTTGAGATGAGCAAAGAGTTAGAGAAGAAAGAGGATTGTGTAGATGCAGAGTGGTATACAGATATATACTTGCAGGTAGACGCTGTAGATGAAGTTACATGAGAAATTTGGTGGAGGTGGTCAGTTTGTGGGGGGTTGAATCCCATGAAGAAGGAGAAGAGAGGAGAAATAATTTGGCAAAGGAAGATAGTGCATAGTGGATGCAAGTCCACGAGAGGAGAGAAGGATGGAGTGCAAGGCAATCCTTTGTCAAACAAAAAATATTGTTATTTTAATTTGGTTTATTTTCAATAATGGCTTAGGGGATAGGAGAATAAATATTTTGATTTGTAACTTTGTAATATTCCTTGTGGCAAAAAAATTGTAAATGTAGTTTTTGAGGAATTATGCTCTCATAAATGTTTCAAGGGCATAAATGGTGGAATATTCCATTTGGGCATCCCATTTCTAGGTGGGACCACCTGGTATGTATGCTATTGCATGTTTAATTGCATTATTTGTATGCATTTGCATGTTGGCCACAAGCTTTGCATGTTGTTGAATGTCTGGGTTGTAATTATAAGACCCAATCTAAATAAGGGCACAACTTTCTCATTTCTAATCTAAATAGAAAAATTCAAAATGTTTTGGAAGGCTGGGAAGGAGGTACACAAAACCTAGAAACGGTTTTAGAAACGTTAGAAAAATGAGGTAGCAGTGATAGGAAGAAAGTGACGGGTTTTTTTTTGGTGGTTTAGCGGAGGTTGTTTGGAGAAACCAATAGTGGATTCTTCTCACGCAATTTCTATATACTGATGTTTGTTCATTTGGTGGAGGGGGGATTTTCAAGAAGTTGTAGTTGCATATCTAGATGCTCCCAAAATGAATCTAGAATATTGAGTTGCAAATTTTTGTATGATTGAAGCCCATGTTGTATGAGAGCATATGAGCTCCATGTTTATGTATCTCATTTTCAGATTTTCAATATAATACATATTGCAGATTTATTTTCCATTTTATGTATTTCAAATTAATTTGCTGCCTTCTTGCATAGTGTTGTATGTGTGTTTGTGATAAGATTTGAATGGGAGAGTCTCCCACTTTCATCAGTGGTATCAAAGCCACAAGATCTTGAGAGTGCAGAGTATGCACCAGGACCTGCTGGTGAAGAGGAGTGAAGAGTGGTGAAGATCAAAGTGGTGAAGCCACACGAGAGAGTTGATAATGTGAGAATCATGTTGGCTATCCTCCAATAGAGATGAAGCTGGGTAGAAGATGTGCAGACTTCTTCCACTAAAAGGAAGTGGGTAGAAGAGGTCTTAGAGAGGTGCATCTTCCATAATCTCATTGGGTAGAGGATAGTTGTGAGATTTTTGTTGCAGGGGGAACCTGTGATTGTCAAGAGAATTGGCTCTAAATGTTTGTGTGTAGATTGAGAGTGTGATGTGTGACAGATTGATGTCGATAGGATTAGGATGGGATGGATGGATACAGTATGAAAAGAGGAAGATCCTTGAGATGATGGTGGACATTAAAATGAGAGTGGATAGATGGGAACAACAAAAGGAATTGGTGAAACAAGATGAAGAATCGTGTGCAGCTGTGATTGAGGAAAGTGAGAGTTATGTTGAAGAGGAAGGTATTGAGGATGAAGATGTGATTGAAGACATGCCTGAAGAAGGTGAAGGTATAGAAGACATGGAAGTTTTTTTGACAAATCAAGAAGATAATCAAGATGTGAAAGATGAGATGATAGACTTTGAGGGTCTTATATTTGATGAAGAATTTGGGAAAGATGAAGAAGATCTCCTACTCAAAGAGGAGATGAGAAAGATATCTTATTTGAAGGGCAAATGTTAGATGAATGTGATAAGGAAATGGAGAAGATGTAGATGGGAGAAGATAAGTCCCATGATTATGCTAACATTGTTTTGTTTACAGATGACTCTTTCTGTGCAGGTAAGGAAGATAAAGATGAAGAAGTTATTCATGAGAAAGCTAAAGAAGTTTTAGTAGTATGCTTGGATGAAAGCATTGAAAAAGAGGAGAAAAGTGAAGAAATGAAATTTATTGCAGCATTGGCTAAAGATGGAGGAGTTCCATAAATAAGCATTGAGGATATTGTGACTAAAGTTGCAGTAGTTGAGGATGTTGCAATTAAAACAAAGTATGCAGTGATATATGAGGATCAAGTGTTTGATGAGGAACCTGATGAATACCAAGAAGGTTTGTGGTGGGTTGAATCCGATGAAGAAGGAGAAGAGAGGAGAAATAATTTGGCAGAGGAAGATAATGCATGGTGGATGCAAGTCCATAAGAGGAGAGAAGAATGGAGTGTAGATTTGTTGGAGGAATGTGAAGCTTGTTCCAGTAAGATGCTAAAAAAGAGGAAAAAGAGAGTATTTTTGTGCATATATTTGTGAGTATATGCTTACAAACTTCTTTCCATGGGTGTCTAATGCAGGAGCATCCAAGGTGTATAGACAATCCTGTGTCAACCAAAAAAATATTGTTATTTTAA
Source organism: Cunninghamia lanceolata (assembly GCA_027924645.1). Classification (NCBI taxonomy): domain Eukaryota; kingdom Viridiplantae; phylum Streptophyta; class Pinopsida; order Cupressales; family Cupressaceae; genus Cunninghamia; species Cunninghamia lanceolata. Next base: position 4,323,769 of record BSBN01000523.1, on the reverse strand, counting down.
TTTGGTTTATTTAAAATAAGGGCTTAGGGGATATGAAAATAAATATTTTGATTTACAGGTTTGTATATTCCTTATGGCAAAAAAATTGTAAATGTAATTTTTGAGGAATTATGCTCTCGTAAATGTTTCAAAGGTATAATAGTGGAATATTCTATTTGGGCATCCCATTTATAGTTGGAACCACTCAGTATGCATGTTGTTGCATGTTCAATTGCATTCTTTGCATGTTGGCCACAAGCTTTGCATGTTGTTGCATGTCTCGGTCGTAATTATGCGACCCAATCTCAGTAAGGTGGGAATAACTTTCTCATTTCTAATCAAAATAGAAAATGTGAATTTTTTTTGGAAAGATGGGAAGGAGATGCACAAAACCCAGAAACAGTTTTGGAAAATTCAAACAAATGAGGGAGCAATGATAGGAAGAAAGTGATGGGTTTTCTTGGTGGTTTAGCGGAGGTTGTTTGGAGAAACCAATAGTGGATTCTTCTCATGCAATTTCTATATACTAATGCTTGCTCATTTGGTGGAGGAGGGCTTTTGGATAAGTTGTGGTGCATATCCAGATGCTACTAGAATGAAGCTAGAATGTTGAGTTGCAAATTTTTATATGTTTGAAGCCCACTTTGTATGAGAGCATATGAGCTCCATGTTTATGTATCTCATCTTCAGATTTTTAATATAATACATATTGCAGATTTCTTTTCCATTTTATGTGTTTCAAATTAATTTGCTGCCTTCTTGTATAGTGTTGTATGTGTGTTTGTGATCATATTTGAAAGGGAGCGTATGCCACTTTCATCAAAACATCTTCAAATTTTCTTGTAATTTATTTTGTGCATTGGCACACTTATTAGATATCTCAGCTAACCTTTTTGTTCAAAATGAGAAGAATGATCCTTAAAAGAATCCATCAATAGTTTTAACTTTTGTTTTAGAGGTAGGGAGGAGTCAATGATTACCTTTGGTAATCCTTCCTGAATCAACTTCACTGCATCTTTAACTAAACTGGTCTTCTTCAAGTTTTCTTCTAAGAACTCCTTTCTTGCAGAAGCATGTAGGATGTCACCAAGTTGTAGCTTATGAAGGGTGGAAATATTTGACAAATCTACTTGCCCCTCATGAATGGGAATCTACAGAAGCTAAGGTGTGATCATAGGTTGAAACTGCATTTGCATATCTAATAGGTCCTTGAATGAGTCTGATCTTGAAGAACTCTGACCTATATCAATAGAAGTATCCTCAACATTCTCATCTTGCTTCTCTATTTCATCTTGAATCTTCTCATCTTGTTTCTCCTCAGGGTTATCCTCTTTCTTTTGTTCATCTTTCCTTGTATTCTCCAGAGGAGGATTGTCATATTCTACACCAGAATCAATATTCTCTTCAACTTGATCTCTTGAACTCTTTGCTTTTGTGTTTTTCGGAGGAGGTGTACCCACATTACCTTGATCCTCAGCATTTTGTGTTTGAATGCTTTCTGGAGGAGCAGTCTCCTTATTTTGCTTATCATCCTTCCAAGCCATATCACCACTTTCCACATTATCTTCAAAGACTGACAGATCTATATCATCATATATATCCTCAATAGTTACCTTAGCATTTTTCATCTCTTCAAGAATTTTGGCAGTTCTCCCTAATGTTTTTGTATACACCTAAAAATGACATGACTCAGTCTAAATAAATATTCTTAATATTTATTTCATTCTAATTCTTCTATCAATAAATAAATAAACAAATTTATTTATTTGATTCATATTCCTCTAAGTTAATTAAATATCAAAATATTTAATTACCTCTTCTAAAGTTAAAATTAAATAAAATCTTTTATTTAATTTAATTCTTCCAAACAATTAAATAATTCTTCATTATTTAATTAAGTCAATTCTTCTTCCAAATTTAAATAAATCAATCAATTTATTTAAATTCTCTCAATCTCTAAAAATAAAATACAATCAAATATCTTATTTATTCTTCTAAATCATGCACAAACAATTAAATAAATTTATTTATTTAATTTGCTTTCTTATCTTCAAATTCCTCAAAAATCTTCTAAAAATAAGTCTTCTTCTTCATGCACACAAAATTAAAAAATTTATTATTTAATTTATCTCAAATAATGCAAAAACAAATCACAAGTTGAGTTAACTGACTCAATCAACCTTGTTTTTATCAATATCTCTTAAATTAGAAAAACGCATTCTAATTTATGAAAGCAAATCTTATCTTTATAAAAGAAAGCAGTTAACTCAAACAAAACAACTTTTTGTGTGACACTTGTCTTCTTTCTATTCATGCACATTCTCTCAAGTTTTCTATACTATTGATCTTCTCATTCTTTCTATACCGTTGATCTTCTCTCTCTCAAGTCTATAAATTGAACCCTATTCCTCCATTTCATTCATTCAAGCTTTTAGTACCCTTACTTTGTAGGAATTACAGTGCACCTTTGGCACCCAAGTCATTCCATTTGCTTGTGATCAACTTGTTACCATACCATTAACATTGTTGTGAAGCTCATCTTCATAGCAATAAACTATCATAGCCATTCCCACTTGACATCTTGGAATAGAAAGGAAATGCACCCTCTAAGGGCATATTCATACATAAGATCATTTGAGATAGGCAATCAATGGAAGCCATGAAGTGAAGAGGTTTGCAAGGTTTGAAGTTCTTTGTTTGTTTAATCTTCTTTGTTTCTTATTTCATTGAGTTATTGGGTTTATTTGATATAATTGATAATCATTCCAATTTTCTGATAACATTTTTTGCGCCCACCATGGGGCCTTGCCCTGATTTAACCCAAAAATTGAGTTTTTTGTGCTAAGGTTCCATACATGGGAGGATTCTGCATCTGATCAATTCTAACATGCATCTGCTATCTGTTTCGGTGCATCTATTCTTTCATCACATTTACCTCTTGAAGTTACGCATCTATGTTATGATACAATGCATTTACTGAAACTACGCATATACTCTCTATTTCTGCGCTTTTGACCTCTATCTCAGTGCTTTTGTAATTCTGTATATCTGACATCTATCTTTGCGCATCTAATCTCTATACCTACACATCTGATTCTGACAATGACTTTTTGAGTTTTTCCTTGTGATTTTACTAACGTTGACACTTTTCATAGGAATATTCTCTAATCTACTTGTAGGTTAGGGGCTAGTTTAGTCATATAACTTCATTTGTTAACTCAACTCTTGATCTAAATGAAAGTAAATGGATGTTCATTCTAACTAGGAGGATTGTAATTTAATCTTGTTGCATCAACAACTTGAATTTAGTCCCAATGCTAGGAGGATAAAATTGAACCATTGCTATCTTACTTTCAAAGTTAACAAATCACGTGTGTGCCCAAGTAGCTAACTCATTTAGTCTTTTTCATTTTAATTAGGGGAAAATAACTACTATCTTTCATGTTTTTGGAATGATACTAGGCCTATGCTCTCCCCTATGTTGGGTGACCAAAATCCCAGACATATCATTTTGCATGTGTTAAACATTTAGAGAGGCTTGCCCTTAGATATCCTTCCGTCCAAGTGGGAATGAGCTTAAGTGGTAACAAACTAAAGCCAAGCTTTGCCTAGCCACTATAAATAAATTGTGCTTGGAGTGAAAGCTTCATGCAATGAGTATTGTTTTGTTATACCGATAGCTAACCTCCCCCAAAACCCTCCAAGGCGCAACCCTTGAAGGCTGGGAGACTCCATAACAGAGAGTAGTGCTGCCACATGTATAACCACTTGAACGGTTGCACTTGCTAATCATCCTTTGTTTTTAGTAGCTAAAAACCCCTATATGCTAGTGCAGGGAAGGGCAATTATCACCTCCCGAAGATGCCTCATCTAGAAATAGTGAGAATTTAGTTTATATTGTCCCAGCCAACCTAGGATTTGTACTTGTTTTTGAGTCAAAAAGAGTCCAAAAATTACAAAAAAATTAAAAACCATGAAAATATTCTTTGTGTTTGCTGTGTTTTACTTGCCATAATTGAGAAATCAAAACAAAAAGACCAACTTGCTGCCAAGAAACCAAAAACACCGAAAAACATGTCAAGAAAATTATAAAAATAGTCAAGAAAAACTAGAGCTGCACATTTGTCCTGCAAAGCTGCGCATCTGTATCAACTTGCTGTGCATGTACATCGACTTTCTACACATTTGCTACTTGTTATTGCATTTTTATCCTTCACTAGAGTTGTGCATTTATCTCAACTCGTTGCGCATATACCTTTTGTTTCAGCACTTCTGTAGCTACGCATCCATAACAGTGAGCTTTTCCATGTCTTTTGAGAGAAAATTTTCAACCTTTCTAGGTACCCATTTTAGCCTTGTTCTAGTTTTTGAGATTAGATTTACCATGCAGTCACCTCTTCCATCCGTTTCCATAGCGTACCCTCTCTTTCGTTGGTCGTCTCGTCCACCTTCTACCAGGTCTTCTAGCAAACAAGTCAAGATACCTATATCAGATTAGTACAAGACCTTTTTTAGATCATTTCAGATTCAAGTAACCCTAGTAAGTATCCACTATCAAGGATCATACATCCTTTTGTCTCAGAACTTCACTAGTGGTCTTGGTGCAAGACTAGTCTCTACATAGTAAACGGGTACCGGCTATCCTTACTTGTGGCTATCGTCTTGTGTCAACGAACTTACTTGGAATCATTGATCAAAAGAGTCCCTTATTTGAATCTCATCACCACAAGTATCCCCTTCTCACCAACCTACACCAACACCTTACCAGAGTCTCTAGTTTCACCCCACACCTTTCCACGTGGCCTTGCATGGTCTTAACTAGGTCTCAAACACAAAAACAACTTGAAATGGCTGGAACATCTAAGTGCATTGTCTCCCCTCATGACATTGATGAGGAAATCTCCCATGAGGACTTCCAAGGAGCCCTCCAAGATTAGAAATTCCAATGCATGATGGACAAAATGCTCAACGAAGACCCTCAAAAGTACTTTCTTCATCTTCCAAACCAAGGATTGAAACTCCCCCCGGACTTCAATCTCAACAAATTATGAGAAACCGTAGTGGAAGAAACTCATGAGGACTGCGCAAGTGAAGATAAAACCATTGGCCAAGATAAAGGTAAAAAAGCCACAGACTCAAATGCACCCATGGACATATTAATAAAACAAATCAAGAGCCTAACACGGAAAGTGACGGATCTCCAAATGGGGCCACCCACTAAAACTTATTCATTGGAGGATATCTTGCCATATCCCTTTGACAAAAGATTGAACATGGTACCCTTCCCCTTTCGGTTCGAAGTTCCTAAGTTTGACAAATACAAAGGAAAAGGAGACCCAAGAGATCACATTAGGGAATTTAGTACCGCGTGTCTAGAAGCGGCTCACAATGAAACTTTCCTAATGAGACTATTCCCTAGATCTCTAGGTGGACAAGCCATGGAATGGTTCTCATGACTTCCCCTGGGTATCAAAACTTTTGATGAGTTAGTAAACAAGTTTGTCACACTTCTCATATAACATTAAACACGAAGTTTCCATGCTTGACCTATGCAATATAAAGCAAAAGAGTGGCGAATCCTTTGCCGCCTTCTTATAAAGGTGTAGACAACTTGCGAGCAAATTCTCATATCACATGCTTGAGAAGCAAATGACAGAGATGTTTGCCCATAACCTTAACCCCGATCTAAGTTACCAAATCCAAATTCAATGCCCTACCTCATTCACAAACGTCATTAAGATGGGATTATTTATTGGGGAAGCTATGATCACCAAGGGGCAAATAAAGTTGTACAAGGACACTCCTAACTCTAACTACACCACAGACAAGTCAAAGTTTTGGACAAAGAACAAAAATATCATCAATGATGGAGTAGTTGATGCCAAAGTAGCGGCTCCCAAACAACAACCAATCTTCACTCTCATCAAAGGAGAGGCAAGCAATGATACACCAAACAAAACCTTCTCTCGCAAGCTAAAACAATGGTTCACCTCCACTCCTAGATGAAAATTCACACCACTAGGGGAGTCCCAGGAGTTCGCGTTAAGAAATCTATTAGCCAACAATGAGATCACTCTTCTTCCCACTAGTGACTATGAACCTCAAGTAAAACCTCATTATTGGAAAGATACTAATTTCTGTTAATACCATAGAGGAAGAGGCCATAAGACCAGTGACTGTATCCATCTAAAGCACTTCATTCAAGACATATTTGACCAAAATCAGGTAGGCACTAAAGAACATACCTCTAATGAGACGCATGTGGTATACAAGGATCCAATCCTCAACCATGACAGGCCATACAACAACAACAACAATAACAACTGCAACAGGTAGAATCAAAGTAATAGACACAACAATGCTAACTATGCGAGCATACCATTTGATTATACCATCAATTTCATATCGGAGCACATCCCACAAGTCAATGTGGTCATATTCAACCAATAGTCAGGACCAAACAAAATTGATTGTAGCATCATCACATGTAGTGGTAAGGTAACTTTAAACACGCTTCCTCCAAGGTCGTCACCTTCTCCATCTAACTCCCATTAGTACAGTGTCATAGACCAACTTTAGAAAACTCCTGCCCACATATCTATCTTAATCACCCTCCCACAAGGAAATTCTTGATAAAGCCCTAGTGGAAACAACTGTGCCCACGAACCTGGCCCAAGAGAAGTTTCAAGCCATGGTAGGAAATCTAACCTCCTCTAACACCATCTCATTTACCGAACAAGATGACCTTTCAGTGTCTCAGCCTCATAACACACCCTTGCATATCGTCGCCTTCATTCATAAACACTGTATCAAAAGAGTTCTCATTGATGGAGGCGCTGGTTTAAATATTTGCACAATCAAGCTAGTCCTTACATTGAGGTTCTTAGAAACTGCAATGGATCCTAGGAAAAAGATCACTATCAAGGCCTATGATGAAGAAGAAAGAACTACTAAAGGAACAGTGGCGTTATCAATACAAGTTGGACCAGTAATAAAGGACATTGTTTGCCAAGTCCTCGATAGGGAGCTAGCCTATAACATCCTCTTAGGTAGACCTTGGATTCATGCCATGAAAGCTATGCCTTCTACCTACCACCAATGCATCAAATTTCCTCATAATGGCAAACAGATCACCATCCAAGGTGATCTGGATCCTTTTCAGCATTGCAACTCTGTCCACTCAAACCCTGATTGCATCATTCCCAACAATAGAGATTCACATCCCCCATCTCACAGCATGATTCTACCTCCGAAGCTTCCTCATCCAAGCCCAAAGAGTAGAAAATCACAATCAAAGAAATAGGGGTAGGGGAATACTCCGTCGAGCATAGCCTCAACTTAGCCAAAATGTCTCTATCTCCAATATCCTTTGGGAGACCTACACCTAAGTACATTCCAAAACCATCTGCTCCTCCCAAACCTCCCACTGCTCCCTTTGTAAAATGGAGGACCCTATTAGACGAGAGTGAAGAAAGAGACATCTTGCAATGGCTCTACACAGAGGAAGATAACACACAACAAGAACCACCTAAGCTCTCAATAGAAATCTATGGGCATGGTGAGTCTATCCTACATAGAATGGGTTATGAAGGATAAGGTCCCATTGGCTTAAGAAAAGAAGGAATACTAGAACCCATTCAACCCTCCTCATCCTCCTTGGCAAGAAGTACAAAAGGGTTAGGATACAAGGACAAAGGCAAAGCTAGGGCCAATGCTTTTTTTGTGGAGCAGATCCATAACCTACAAGAAGATAGTGACACAGACTCTAATGAATATGAGTGGGAGGAACTCATAGAGCACTCCTATGAGGACAAAGGAGTTGACACCATTCAAACCTATAGCCCCTACCGTGAGCGACAAATGCTAACGCTTAGACCATTAGAGTGTGATTTGCCAACTCTTGAAAGTATGACTTACGAGGAAGGTCAGAGTTCCATCACGATAAACAATCTGGAGGAAAGTACCATCTTAGATCCTATCCCTATCAATCCAAATCCTACCCATGTATCCATCCAAACTATCACACCCAACAAATCAGATCTACCCTCTGATCTCCTCCCCCTTGTGCATCCTAAACTTATCGACTGAGATTTACAAGGAACCCCACAACTAGACATGTTCCAAAATGATGATGCCTATATTGACTACATGGAACTTAGGGACCACCTACCTACAGGAGATCATAAAGCTGGCTTCACCATTGAACTCAACACCGTGGCTTATTTTGGAGAGGGTGCCAAGCCTTCCAGTCACAAAAACATAAAAAAAAAAAACTAGATCTGATGGTGAAAACCACTCTGCGGCAGTATCAGATCCCAAAATAGTAAAAAGAAAGGATGCATCAGATGGTGAAAACCTCTCTGAGGTACCAGACGATGGAAGGCTTGACACTCTCCCCAATGACATGTACCAGGAGAAGTCTCAGATTGTTGTAGAACCTACAGAACCTATCAACATTGGAACAGAGGATAAACCTAAGATCATTCACTTTGCAAAGTCTCTATCTCCACCAGAAAAGACCAAATTTGTACCATTCTTCAAGAAAAAGCAAGTCAATTTTGCTTGGTCATACGCAGATATGCCTGGTTTAGATCCAGATTTGATTCTACATCATCTTCCACTAGATCCAGGAGTCAAACCAGTCAAGTAGAAGCTCTAGAAGATGCATCCACACATTGCATTACTAGTAAAGAAGGAACTCAAGAAACTGCTGGATGTAGGGTTCATTAGGGCAATCGACTATCCAAAGTGGGTATCCAACATAGTGTTAGTTTCAAAACCTGATGGTAGAGTCATATTGTGCAATGATTTCTGAGATCTAAACAAGGCTTGCCATAAGTATGACTTTTCATTACCTAATATTGATATCATAGTTAAATTGACAGCAGGGCATACCATGTTATCTCTTATGGATGGCTTCTCCAGATATAATCAAATCAAGATAGCACTAGAAGACTAGCATAAAACAACTTTCACTTGTCCATGGGGTACCTTCTACTGGAACGTCATGCCATTTGGGTTAAAGAACGTAGGGGTAACATATCAACATGCTATGACCACTATCTTCCATGATATGATGCATGTCACAATGGAGGACTATGTAGATGACATCCTTGCAAAATCACTAATAAGAGAATCCCACCTAGATGAGCTAGAGAAGGTCTTTCAAAGACTAGAACACTTCAAAGTCAGGTTGAATCCAAAGAAATGTGTGTTTGGAGTCACCTCCGGAAAGCTCTTGGGATTCATTGTATCAACAAATGGGATTGAAGTGGATCCTGCCAAAGTCAAAGCTATCATGGAAATGCCACTGCCAAAGAACATCACCCAACTGCGGTCTCTACAAGGCAAGTTACAAGCAATTCATCAGTTCATTTCACAACTGGTAGACAAGTGCCAACCTTTCAGTCATCTCTTACATAAAAATATTCCATTTAGATGGGATGAGAAGTGTGAAGAAGCATTTGGCAAGCTGAAGGAGTATCTTATGAATCTTCCTATCTTGATGCCTCCTATACAAGGCAAGCTGCTATTACTGTACATATCTGCTATGCCAACAGTTCTGGGCGCCCTTCTAGTACAACAAGATTATGAAGGCAAAGAAAGGGCTATCTACTACATCAGTCGCACATTAGTGGGCTATGAACTGAAATACTCTCAAATAGAAAGATCATGTCTTTCTATGGTTTTTGCTTCCCAAAAACTATGACATTACTGTTAGATCTAGGGCACACAACTGAGAGGGGGGGTGAATCAGTTGTATAAAAACTTGCTTCTACTTCAAACACTTCATTCTTCTTTGTTAGTTAATAGCATATCAATTAACCATCCATGAAAGCATAATGCATAAACACAAGAGAAGATAAACATCAACACATTAGACACCAAGATTTTGACGTGGAAAACCTGATTAAGGGAAAAACCATGGGGTGATTAACCCAAGGATTATTCTCTGTTAGAAGAATAAGAAAAATGAATGGCACATGCCAATTAGGGCTCACTGCCCGAGCACACTGCTCACAAAGAGGCACACTGCCTACAAGAGACACACTATATACAAAGTGATAAGAATCACAAACTTGAATTGGAGATTGACATCTTTACCATGTCTGGATCAGTTCCATTTAAGCCCAAGATACTTCTGCTCTGCCCTTCGCTCTTTCACTATACCACTCTCATCCGCTCCACACCACACTTTGAAATGAACTCACAAACCTTCATTATACAAGACATCAACTTAGGAACAATCATATAAGTTGGCAATCAACCATAAGGACATCCGCAAGATGATTATTACATCCGGTCGGCCACCACAAGAACATTCGCAAGATGAACAACTCATTCGGTCGACTAGTCTAAGCAAGAACTTCATCTGGAAGAATATCTTCAATTCTGGGCTCTACCACCAATGCAGATTGAAAACATAACCTCAACATGATCCAAGAACCTTCACAAGCTTGCCTGATCAACCAGGTACATCCGCACTTCCTCTACTCACTAGAATCTCTTCTCCTCTTCATCCAGAACTTCAAGAGCACAGTCTGTCGCCATTGTCATACTAAAGAAGGTGCTTTCGGACCTCCAAACTTTGTACAAACCAAGATGACACATCACAAGGACATCCCAAACACTCCTTCCAATCCGCAGAGTCTGACAATGCTCCTCCAGATCTCACCGGACCTTTTTGTAACACTCTGTCACTCCGGAATAGCTCCCAGAACCAGTTCTACTTGACCGATCACAACTTTCACATATGTTCATGCGGACCTCTGAAATCTTAACTGGATCATCTCAAGACTCATATCTACAAACCCTTTAATCTGCATCCTCTGATTCTCAACCTATTGAGTACATTTGCCTTCTTCTTATCACTGTTCTTCACTGTTCCTAATTGAGACTACTTTTCTTAATATCCTCAACACATAGCTCATCCAAACCTTCTTACCAATGCAATATGAGTATGTTGACATCAATGACAACACTGGTTAACCTCATACTTGCAACAATCTTCCCCTTTGTCATTGATGGCAACATATGATGTGAAAAACCATCAAGACAAGAACTTCTCTTTTCTGTCACAGCTCCCCCTATCAGCAACAACTCTTCACATATCTTCTCTTCCTTTACTGCTCCCCCTTTGATCATCAACCACTTGTTTTTCACATGTCTTCTCTCCCCCTTTGACATAAATGGCAAAGGGCTCATACTTGCACTTGTAACATATCAGAATCATACCAGCTACTCCCCCTTAGTAGCAGCTCCCCATCATCAATCCGGATCACAAGATATGACTGTGATATCCACCGGACTGATGCACATCAGTGCATCCTAGTTCATCACCGAAGGGGCCATGACCCCTAACTTCTCCCGGAGATACTCAAAAGAGTCCTTGGGGAGAGGTTTAGTAAAAATATCTGCAATCTAATCCTTGGAGGGTACATACTCCAATCTGACTTCATCCTTGTTCACTTGTTCTCTCAGAAAGTGAAACTTGATAGATATGTGCTTGGTCTTAGAATGCAACACTAGATTCTGAGAAATGTTTATTGCACTTGAATTATCACAGAAAATTGTGATAGGCTCCTCATATTGTACTTTCATGTCTCTTAACATCTGCTTCATCCATAAAATTTAAGTGCAACTACTTGCTGTTGCAATATATTTTGCTTCAGTTGTAGACAGAGATATTGCCTCTTATTTCTTGCCTAGCCAAGAAACCAATATCTTTCCCAAAAAGAATGCTCCACCACTGGTGCTCTTCCGGTCATCCACATCTCGTGCCCAATCTGCATCTGTATATGCATGAAGAGAGAAATCCGGATCTCTAGGGTACCATAGACCATACTCAACTGTTCCTTTCAAGTACCTAAAAATTCTTTTGATTGCCATAACATGAGATTCTCTAGGATTAGCCTGGAATCTTGCCACAAGACCAACAGCTTGCATTATATCTGGTCTAGTCTGAGTGAGATACAACAATCCACCAATCATTGATCTATACTTTGTTTGATCTGCCTTTGGAGAGTCATCATCTTTGCTCAACTTACATCCGGTTGCCATAGGAGTGTTCCTTGGCTTTGAATCTTCCATACCAAATTTCCTCAACAATTCTTTCACATATTTGGTCTGAGAAATGAAGATCCCTTTCTTTGTTTGAGTAATTTGCAGACCCAAGAAGAAATTCATTTCACCAAGCATAGACATTTCAAACTCACTTTTCATCTGATTTGCAAAAGTTTTGCACATACTATCTCTTCCTCCAAAAATGATATCATCCACAAACACTTAAACAATCAAAATGTTTTCATGATCAATTTTGAAATATAAGTTACTGTTAGCAGTACCTTTGTTGAATCCAATCTGCACAAGATGCTTATCCAACCTTTCATACCATGCTCTTGGGGCTTGCTTCAATCCATACAATGCTTTCTTCAACTTGCAAACCATATCATCATTATCAGACAATTGAAATCCATCCGGTTGTTCAATGTATACTTCTTCTTCCAAATCACCATTTAGGAAGGCAAACTTGACATCCATCTGATATACCTTGAAGTCTTTGAAGGCACCATATGCAAGAAATAATCTGATTGCTTCAATTCTTGCTACCGGAGCAAAGGTTTCTTCAAAATCAATTCCTTCTATTTGAGAGTAGCCTTTGCAGACCAATCTGGCTTTGTTTCTGATAACTTCACCAACCTCATTTAGTTTGTTCCGAAAGACCCATTTAGTTCCAATCACATTCTTGTTTCTAGGTTTGGGAACAAGATCCCAAGTGTGATTTTTCTCAATTTGCATCAACTCTTCTTCCATTGCTTTTGTCCAATTTTCATCATTGCATGCTTCATTTATTGTCTTAGGTTCAATCTTTGAAATCAAACAACATTCATCTAAATTTTGAGCAATTTTCCTTCTTGTTTGTACCCCTTTGCTTTTGTCACCAATGATCTGATCTTTAGAGTGATTTAAAGTTACATACCTTGGAACTTTGGGAGTCTCTTCCACTGCTGTTTCTTGATCAGGTTTATTCAACAAACCTCTTCTTCCTGATTTACCAAATCAGTCTGAATCTGACTTTTAGGAAGGGATTGAGTTCCTTGAATCAGAGCACCATCCTGATCATCTTCATCATATTCATAAAACCTTGAGGGTTTCTCAATTCCTTCATCAACCTTCACATTTGTACTTTCTATGATCTTTTTCAGTCTGTTATTATAACACCGGTATGCTTTGCTTTGAGTGGAGTAACCCAAGAAAATTCCTTCATCACTTCTAGCATCAAACTTTCCTAGATCTTCATCTCTTTTGATGTAACACTTGCTACCAAATACTCTGAAATATCTCACAGTAGGAGTTATACCAAACCAAAGTTCATAAGCAGTCTTACCGGTATTGTTTCTGATTTGAACTCGGTTAAGAGTGTAGACTGCAGTGCTGACAACTTCTCTCCAAAACATCTAAGGAACATTTGCTTCCATCATTATTGTCCTGGAAGCTTCCTGGATGGTCCGGTTCTTTCTCTCAACTACTTCATTCTACTGTGGAGTCCCAGGAGCATATAACTGTCTCTTTATGCCATGCTTCTCACAAAAGTCTATGAATTCACCGGATGTGAATTCACCACCTCTATCAGACCTTAGACACTTTAGTTTCAATCCAGTTTGATTCTCTACCATAGCTTTGAAGATTTTGAACTTCTCAAGGGCTTCTGATTTCTCTTTTAGGAAGGTAACCCACATCATCCAGGAATGGTCATCAATTAGCAACATGAAATATCTATCACCTTGCATACTCTTGATTCTTGTCGGACCACAGAGATCAGTATATACTAATTCCAACAATCCGGTAGTGGACTGATCCTTGCTTTTGAAAGAGACTCTGCTCTGTTTACCTAGTTGACATTCTTTGCATAAACTATTTGTAGGTTTCACCAATTTAGAAAGATCTCTTATAGCCTGAGTATTGCTTATCTTGATGATGTTATCAAAATTCACATGGCACATCCTTCTATGCCATAACCAACTTTGATCAACTTGAACAAACAGAAAACTTTTATTAGAAGCAACTAGATGGAAGATATAACCTTTTGTTTAAGTACCGGATGCAATTTCAGTTCTGGAGCTTGTAAAGATTCTGCATTTTCCATTCTTGAACCAGAGATCGTAGCCTTTGTCCACTAACTGACCAACACTGAGAAGATTGTGCTTCAATCATTCAACATATAGTACATTACCTGTTTTGCTCTTTCCATCAAAAGAAATAGTTCCCCTACCTCTGATTCTGCAAGCAGAATTGTCACCAAACTTTACCATTCCTCCTTCATACCCTTCCAAATCTAAGAACTTGTTCTTGTTACCAGTCATATGGTGAGAGCATCCACTGTCAATAACCTGATCATCCTTTTCTTCAACTTAGGTAGCCAAAGCTCTTTCTACAACCTTATGATTGATAGATTCAGAGGGTATTGACTCTTCTTCCTTGATGGCAATAAACACCCATTCATTTCTGGATTTGCTTCCTATTTCTGATTCATCATCTGTTACTCCTTCATTGTCATCTTCTTCATGAACATAATAGAAGTTCTTTTGAAACCTTTGTCTGTTAGTATTAGACCTTGCAGATCTTTCCAGACATCTTGAAGCAAAATGACCAATCTTATTGCAGTTGAAGTACTTAAAAGGTAGTTTTCCTTCATACTTACCGGATCCTCTTGGCAGTCTTTTTGCAATGAGGGCTTCAAGTTGAGCTGTTTCTGCTTCTTCCTCTTCCATATCTTTCCTTGCTTGTGTTGACTTTTTCCCAGACTGGATGCTTATTCCCAGATTTCCCTACAAGGTAGCCATCAGTGATCAACAGGATCTCTGGGCCAGGGGGTCAACAGTATAGGAGATAGACTCTATATTTTATCTCCTCTTCTTCTTCAGGCTCTGCAAGACCTAGGGGGGTATTCCCTACTCAACATCCATGAGGATATGCATACAAGGCTGGGATGCTGACAGAAAGCAGATAGTCCTCTTGTAAGTAGACCAAAACTGAAAGATAAGGGCAAAGGGGCTAGCCTTGGGCCTATTTGCAGTTGTAGACAGAGGACTGAGGTTCCTAAAACTAACTCTAATGTCCTAATGTTGGTTTTAGATTTTGCTTTGGAGTTTAAGTGTGGATGCAAAGCTGGATATGGTTATAACACAAAACAAAGCATGATTGGTGCCTATCCAGGGCCTGGAGTCAGTAGACATACACCTGTGAATGATCAGCATGAACAACTAAAACTGGATTTCAAGGGGATATGTGTGATACCTGCCTTACAGGCATCTCCCAATACAAAGTGTTAGGTTATCTCTACTTATGGTATCCCTACTGCAGTATACCCTTCCCAATGTTCAACCTGAAAACAGTTTAATCTACCCCTTGAGTAGAAGTTAGAAGATCAGACAGTCAACATAGGAATTCTATGTTCTAGAATCTAAACATTACCAAACATCCAGATTCAGAAGAAGAGTACATGCAATACTGGAGACAGAATTAACACAACACATGCTAAACAGCATTTCTCATATAAGTTTAATCATGAAATCAGTGGGTTCATGCCAAAAACAAACAACAAGAGATACATAAACTCATAGGTAAGCTGTACAGAGCAACCAGATCAGCTTGTTATGCATTACAGAGCCAAAATCATCAACTTTCAACAACATCTCAAATGAGAAAGGCCACCTGCTTATAACAGCCAGGTAGGTGCTCAGCAATTAATTACAATGTTGACCAAAAATCCCGCCAGATACACAGTATCATGGAAATGGCACTCAAACACAACCAGATTGGTGCCCAAACTTGAATGCAGCAGGTAGGGGAGGAGACAGGAAGATTTCTCGAGCCCTGCGCCACCATCCGCTGATGTACATCCTCAGTCGGGTACAGGATCCATCCACGCCATCGCCCATACCTCTGCAACAATCGCCATTAATGGCGCACCAACCCGCGGCCTTGGGAAAATCATCAAACAGACTATCGCAAGCATTTCCCGCCGAAATTCATCATCATGATGTTTCGAATATGCAGGATAACAATATCCCACATGCACCCCGCGATGACCTCAATAACACTTTATATACTAGGTCATGAGCATATATCATGTCGGTGCTTTTGCTCCTGACGACACTAGTATAGACCTCATCATCATCATCCTCCAGCAGCATGATATCCTGTTGTTCGAAAAATCACCCTGACGTCATCATGATATTTGAAATATACCCTTCATGATAATCGGCACAACCTGATCCTTCGGAGGAACATCCTCCTGCTGAGCTTATAACAAAAGTCTGGCCGATGAACATCCTGATGACGTCATCATCATATCCTGCTGACGTCATCATCATATCTGCCTACTGCGCACCTCCTCATATCCGGATGACGTCATCATCATGTTTGCAAATATCAGGAGGTCTCTTCAAGGTGATCAGTTGTTAGAAATATGACCCCCGCGGACCTTGATGACGTCATCATCATATTAACATCATCATGATATTCGGAAGAGAACCGGATATTTGGAAATATCCTCCTGACGTTCAAACATCAGGTTGCACTGTAGCTCCTCTATAGGATCGGGGCGATAACTGAATGTGATGATGATGCTTGAAAAGATCACTCCCCGGAGATAATGCGCGAAGCCAGCAGGCGGATATCTCCTTGATATCAGCATCATCATGATGCTCGAGCAAACATATATCCGGGTGATATGAAAATATCACCCCCTCCTTCGGAAATATCATGATGCAGATAGGCAGAGAAACAAATATCACCCTGATATACGGATGACGTCAGCATCATCAGGATGAGAAACAAAGAACAAGAAGTGATACAACATCATCAGGATGATATTGACTAAGATCATCCTGACGTTCAAAATATGATGACCCTAGTGAATATCGGGTCGAACTTAGAACTCTTCAACAACATCATCAGGATGATCATAACCAAGATCACCCGATGATAAAAATATCACCCCGGCGAAATATCATGAAGGCAGAAAATATGATGACCTCCGCAAGCAGTAGGATGATAACTGGAAATATCATGATGATGACGACCCTTAGGAAGAAAACAAGTCAGGTCGACAACTTAGAGAATAACCCCTTCAAGATATCAGGGCAACATCGTCATCATGTTTGAGCAAGGTGATATTCAAAAAATACCGGATACTTGAAAAATCACCCCCGCAAGCAACTGAGGGCGCACTGTAGCTCACCGGTATCATCAGGATAATAAGCAAACATCACCCGACAGTTGAAATATGATGATGACGATGAGAAAAACAAGTCGACGAAGAACATGCTGATGAAGATCATCATCGAAGACAAGATGATGATGACGACCTCCTCCTCAGGAAAATATGATGCTGCAGTTGAAAAATGCTGAGGAGGTCCAACACTTAGAAAAATTGGGCAAGAGGATGAAGGCTTCAGATGAAGAAACCTCCTGATCATGACAAATCGACCCCAGGTCAAAATAAGTGCTAACAGTGGCTCCGAATGGGGACGTGCAGGTGAAAACCTGCAGCGAGAACCAGATCTCCGGGCAGACCTGACAAAAAGCCAAAAAATGCGAGCTGTACAAGGCATTTACACTACATACATATTTTACAAATGTGCACAGCAACCAGATATTCATGCAAAATAGAATTTAAGGAATTGGCCATGCACAGGCAATTCCAGAATTTCACCATCTAGGGCCTGGAGGAAATAAGAATCCTCCCCATGAGTATTGCAAACCTGATATGGGCCCATCCATAAGGGCTGAAATTTACCATGTTTACCCTTTTCCTGATCTTTAGCATTCCAAATAAGCACCAGATCATTGACCTCAAACTTCCTTTTTGTAGCTCTCCTGTCAAACTGATATTTCATATCCTGTTGTCTTTTGAGATTGATCTGGTGGGCTTTCCTTCTGTCTTCATCCAATGCAACCAGCTGATTCACTCTTTCTGTCATGGGATCTTCAATGTCCTCATCATTTTCCTGAATGAACCTGTAAACTGGTAGGAAGTTGTTTATGGGCAGTCTAGCTGATGCACCATACACTAGCTCAAAAGGTGACTTCCCAATAGCCCTTTTCACTGTCACTCTGTCAGCCCATACTGCTAAATTCAACTTTGAGTCCCAAGCTCTCTTGTTCTTGTCCAGTATCCTCTTGACAATTTTCATGATGCTCTTATTGCTTGATTCTGCTTGACCATTTCCTTGTGGGTGATATGGTGATGTATATGACAGGTTTATCCCATACCTGTTGCAAAAATCAACAAACTCACCTGATCTGAAGCACATAGCATTATCCGTGATAATCTTAAATGGTACTCCAAACCTGATGATGATGTTCTCTAGTATGAAGTCTGTCACCACCTTACTTGTAGCTCTTTTAGTTGGAATGGCCTCAATCCATTTGGTAAAGTAGTCAGTTGCCACCAAAATCCAACTGTGTCCCCCACTTGATTTGTCTGCAATTTCCCCTATAAAGTCAATTCCCCACTGCTGGAATGGAGCATCCACATGTACAGTTCTGAGGGGCAAAGCACCATTATATTTCAGCTTTCCTGAGAATCTCTGGCAAGGGTCACACTTCCTTACTAACTTTTGTGCATCTGAAAAGAGAGTGGGCCACCAATATCCTGCCCTGAGAATTTTATGAGCTGTTGTTTGGGCAGTATAATGGCCACCACACAATCCTTTATGCATGTCAATCAAAATATTGTTAGCCATGTTCTTATCCACACATCTCAGCAGTATACCATCAGGATTTTTCCAGTACAGCTCACCTTTAACAATGACATACCTGATTGCATGTAGCTTTAGAGTCCTCTTTTGATTGTCACTGAAATGGGAAGGACAATTCAGATTTTGCAAATAATAGACAATATCCTTGTACCATTCAGATCCTGATACACTTACATTCTCATCTTGGACTGCATTAACTTAGCATGCTTCCAAGTTTGACTGTGCCATCATCTTGGCTAATCCTTGTCCTTTTATCAACTTAGTAACTTGTATGTCTATGTTGAATTCCTGCAGTTTGTTTATCCATCTGCACCTTCTTCCAGTCACCTCCTGCTGAGTGAATATGTCTTTGACTGCAGCATGAGGTACATATGCAACTATACATGACCCTACCAGGTATGGTCTGAAACTTTTGATGGCTCTGACTAGTGCATATGCCTGCTTTTCCATAATGTCATATTTCAACTCAGAAGCCTGCAGGGACATACTGAAGAAAGCGATGGGCTGTTCAAAACCATCTTCATTTTTCTGTAACAAACATGCAGCAACAGTATGAAAGGAAGCAAATGAGAACACTTGGAATGGCCTAGAAAAATCAGGAGATTTAAGAACAGGGGCCATCTTAATTGCCTCTTTGATATTCTGAAACGATTTTGTTGCTTCCCTTTCCCAGTTGACAATTGCATCCTTCTTCATCATCTTGGAGATGTTCCTTGTAGTTTCTGCAAAGTTGGGAACAAATCTTCTAACAAAGTTTATCTGTCCAAAGAAGGACTGAACTCCTTTCACAGTTTTTGGCATTTGAATCCTGTCAATAGCTGCCACTCTCTCTGGATCTATCCTGACTCCATCCTTGGAAACAATATGTCCCAGAAGTTTTCCTTCAACTACTCCAAAGGCACACTTCTTTGGGTTTAAAGAAATACCATATTCTAGTGCTCTTATGAAGATCTGCTCCAGATGCATACAATGCTGCTCCTCTTTCTTTGAGTAGGCAGTCAGGTCATCCTGATATACTGCCAGGATTGAATCAATCAGCCCTGCAAAAGCAACATCCATTGCTCTTTGAAATGTAGCACCTGCGTTTGTTAGTCCAAATGGCATTCTAACATACACATATGTTCCCCATGGAGTGGTAAAGGCAGTCTTATACTGTTCTGATTCTTTCACCTTTACTTGATTATATCCTGAAAATCCATCCATCATGGATAGGAGTTCACAACCAGTCACTTTCTGCAACATAGCCTCCATATTAGGCAGTGGATAGTTATCCTTCAAAGAGGATACATTCAAGTTCCTGAAATCAACACACAGCCTAATATCACCATTCTTTTTCCTGACTGGGACAAGGTTAGACACCCAAGTTGAATGTCTGATGGGCACAATTATTCCAGCTTCCCTGAGCCTTTTGAGTTCTTCTTGCATCTTAGGAGCTAAGGTAGGATTTATAGGCCTTTGCCTCTGTCTAAATGGCTTAGCTTCAGGCTTCAGTGGGATCTCATGCTGGAATAAGTCTTCTCTATAAGCTTTTAGGTCCTCATATGACCAAGCAAAAACATGTTTATACTTTTTTAGCAATGCAATCAGCATACTTCTTATGTGTGGTTTGAGCTGTTTACCAATATATACTTTCTGAGGGGCCTGAGATGTCCCCAAATTTATTTCTTCTAAATCCTCCTTGTTTGTGGGGGATGTCTTTGTGACCATTTTGTCTCTACTGTCAAAGGCTCTTTCCAAAGCCACTAACCCTCTAGGGATCTTGTTAGTCCTCAACTGAATGATCTCTTTCCCTACAAGAGTCTCTTTTCCATCTACAGTTTCTACAAAAGCTTGGAAATCAATCTGTTGATTCTCATACTCATCTATGCAGTGCAAAAATTTCAGCAAGTCCCTATCATCATTAAAAACTTGCCAACTGCATATATTCTCTGGTATGGCAGGCCTAGTTTTAACCTCTACATCTGTGACACCTGACAAAGTGATGTCATCTGGCCTTATTGCCACATTGGCTAAGAAATCAGCCATAACATTTTTTGACCTTTCTACCCAGCCAATTGAAAATGCATCAAAAAGTTCAATAGTATCCCAAACAGGATGCTTGTATTGCTTCAGTCTTTTATTCTTTGCAGCATACTTATTTCTGATTTGGGATACAATCAGCTCAGAGTCTCCAAATACTCTTAACATCTTAATCCCATGTTTGAGAGCAATATTCAGGCCTAAGAGTAAAGCCTCATATTCTGCAATATTGTTTGTGCAATCAAACCTCAGCAAGAAAGAGAACTTGAGGAGCTTACCAGTTGGAGACAGGAAAACAACTCCAGCTCCAGAGCCTTCTTTTGCACAAGCTCCATCAAAAAACATGGTCCATAAGCCTTGCTGATCCAGCTCTTCAATACAGGCATTTTTCTTTTTATCTTCTGCATCATCTGAGACAACCTTGAAGTTATCACAGTCAGTGTCTACAAAGCATATCTGTTCATTTGCTTCTTGGTCTTCCACTGTCTTTGATGATCTTTGCTCTCTAATTAGCTTGACATCCCTGCCATTCATTGGAATCATGGCATATGACAGGTCCAGCTGCATACTTCCACCAATTAGTGCTGCCCATCTTCTTGACAGCAGCATACCATACTGTGGCTTGATGTCAACCACTGTTATATTCATCTTATATTTCTTTTCAGGAAATGCTGCCAGTTTGAAATCTACATCCTTCATGATTCCAATGACTGGTACCTCTCTGGCATCCATAGCATAACACTTTCCACATGCCTTGTCAATTTTTAATCCAGTTTGCTGCATGATAGCCAAAGGCATGACATTTGTGGATGCTCCAGAGTCAAGCATACAATTTCTAATTATTTTACCATTTATAACCAGGGAAACATAAAATGGTTCCACCTGTGAAGGACACTTTGACATGGTCATTCCTAAATAGACTTCAGGAGTCTCATCTTCTTCATTGCACATGACCTGTTTCTCACCCTGGGTCTGATCATTTTGCTTAGCTTGAAAAGGTACCCCTGAGATTAGGGATATTGTCCTATTCTTGATCTCTTCCACTTTCATGAGTTCCATAAGTGGAGCAGAGACCTTTACCTGAGAGAGGATCTGGGTTATATCAAATGGAGCACAGTTTTGTACAACAGTTGTAGCTTGCTCCACAATCTTGCTTTTATCCTGAGCTGACTTAGTTTTCATTTTCATAGTTCCCTGATCATCATTCTTGTCTTGGGAACCTCTACTTTGATCTTCAGCCTGAGGGGTTTTGTGTTCAGGTCCTTGAGGATCAGGACCTGCTCTGTATCTAAAGTTCTGTTTATTGTTTACCCACTGCCTCTTTTGTGGTTCAGTTCCTTTATGACCATGCATCAGCTGACCTGCAGAAATATCCTCTAGCTGATGTGGGCTGCCAACCTGATTTTTACCTCTGAGATTGTAGTTGCTCTTGACCTGAGCAACTGCTGCAGCTGTGAAGGCTCTGATTTCCTCATCAGAAGGTCGTTGTAGGTTACTCAGAAAATTGTGTGAGTTCTGAGCATACACATAGTTATCTTCATTATCTTCATCATATGGGGACTGTTGGCAGGCCTGAACCTGATGATCTGTCTTCTCATCAGCATCATACAGAGTATATCCATTACCTATGGACATCATGTTAACATCATCATCCTGCACATGATGTGGCTCATTGCATTCATTACAGGATGTAGCATTATCATACAAGGATTGAGCAATCATGCACTGTGACTGTGAATGTGGCATCTGACAGATTATACACCACGGAGCATCATCAGCAATATTTATAGTTTTCTTCAGGGGATCAGGAGTTTCCTTGGCATGTTGAGCCCTCTGATTTGTGTTGTTACGTGGATATACAGGCTTACCATCATGCCAATTGGTGTTATAAGGCATATCATGTAGTGATGGCCTCTTTTCCTGCCTTTGATAGACTTGCCTATCAGGACCCATCCCTTTTTCACTTCTAGCTAATCTATAGCTCAGGTCCTTAACAACATTTGCCAGTTTGTCTATCTTATCTTCAGGAGCAGATGTACTACCTTGAGTGTTCTGAGGCTTATTTGGATTCTGCAGAATTTTTACATCATCCCTTCTATTTGTCTTGCCTGATGCTTTCCTATTATTTTCAATATTTACTGCAATTCTGAAAGCATCCCTGAGAGTGGCAGGACCTTTATCTCTTAGTCCATATGCAGTCTTTGCATCAAAGGCATTGATGTACAAAATTATGCACATTGGTTCATTTGGCCTCATATGATGTGGCAATTTGTTCAACACTTTAGTAAATCTTGCATTAAAGTCTGCAACCTGTTCATTTGACCCTTTTGTGATACTGGTGAACTCATTTACAAAGAAGCTAGGGTCAGTTTTATCACCATATTGCTCCTTGAATATCCTTTTAAAATCATCCCATGATGATATGCTCCGGTCAGGCAGATTCCTATACCATTCTCTTGCCTCATCTATTAAGGATTGCATGAATGACTTCATGAAAACATCCTCATGCTCAACCTCAAAATTATCCATGACATTTTGGAAGGCCTTTAGATGATCTTCTCCTGACACTGTATTGTTTCCTGAAAACTTAGGCACTTGCAGCCTCAGATGCTTGTCAATGGGGTTAGGATACCCAGGAATACCATCAAACACCAGCTGCCTGAATCTATCTAACTGCATGGGCTGTCTGTTTGGCTGATTAACATTAACATTTCTGTTTGCATTCTGGTTTCCTGCATGGTTTAGTGGTATCCTAGCATCATTCACATTTTGTCTGTCATCATGATGCTGATGTTGCATTTCATATCTTTGCTGATGTCTTTGCATATTTGCATTTTCTAAGGTAGGAACTGAATTATTTTGGGCAGTTCTCAAGGCTTGCACTTTCTGCTGTATATCATCTCTGATTTTCATGGCTTGTAGGTATTCTAGTTCTGCTCTTAGGCTTTTGATTTCTTCAGCCAATTGTTCATCCTTAGGTCTGGAGGTAGATGGTCTCATGCCATTTTGGTCATCATCTTCATCATCCCTTGGAGACTCTGCCTCTTCAAACCTTTCACTTGGGTCTAGAAAAGGGCGTTCTTGGAACACCTCTGACCTCATTCTCATACTACCACCCTGTTGCCTCTCATATGCACCTTGGATATTAGCTTCTGCACTTGAAAAATAAGGAGCATGCTGTCCTGATGGCCTAGGGTTATCTTGTACCTCATCACTTTTTCTGGGGGAGCTCTCATGACTAGCTGAGACAGTTCCCTTTCTTCTATACATCATTCTTTTTGTTAATGGTAACTCTTCAAATAGAGGATTTTGTTGGGATCTTCTCCCTTGCATATAAATTTTACTTTGACCGGTTGGGAGATTACTTCGGAGTCGCCACCTATTACTAGGAACTGTTTTCTTCTGAAAACCAGGGTTCTTTCACAAGGTTCCCCAGCGGAGTAGATTACTGTTGCTGACTCAGATGGGTCACATATATATCACTGGAGATGATTAGATAGCACTTTTACTTCTCAGTCCCCAGCGGAGTCGCCAATTTCTGTTGACTTTTTCCCAGACTGGATGCTTATTCCCAGATTTCCCTACAAGGTAGCCATCAGTGATCAACAGGATCTCTGGGCCAGGGGGTCAACAGTATAGGAGATAGACTCTATATTTTATCTCCTCTTCTTCTTCAGGCTCTGCAAGACCTAGGGGGGTATTCCCTACTCAACATCCATGAGGATATGCATACAAGGCTGGGATGCTGACAGAAAGCAGATAGTCCTCTTGTAAGTAGACCAAAACTGAAAGATAAGGGCAAAGGGGCTAGCCTTGGGCCTATTTGCAGTTGTAGACAGAGGACTGAGGTTCCTAAAACTAACTCTAATGTCCTAATGTTGGTTTTAGATTTTGCTTTGGAGTTTAAGTGTGGATGCAAAGCTGGATATGGTTATAACACAAAACAAAGCATGATTGGTGCCTATCCAGGGCCTGGAGTCAGTAGACATACACCTGTGAATGATCAGCATGAACAACTAAAACTAGATTTCAAGGGGATATGTGTGATACTTGCCTTACAGGCATCTCCCAATACAAAGTGTTAGGTTATCTCTACTTATGGTATCCCTACTGCAGTATACCCTTCCCAATGTTCAACCTGAAAACAGTTTAATCTACCCCTTGAGTAGAAGTTAGAAGATCAGACAGTCAACATAGGAATTCTATGTTCTAGAATCTAAACATTACCAAACATCCAGATTCAGAAGAAGAGTACATGCAATACTGGAGACAGAATTAACACAACACATGCTAAACAGCATTTCTCATATAAGTTTAATCATGAAATCAGTGGGTTCATGCCAAAAACAAACAACAAGAGATACATAAACTCACAGGTAAGCTGTACAGAGCAACCAGATCAGCTTGTTATGCATTACAGAGCCAAAATCATCAACTTTCAACAACATCTCAAATGAGCAAGGCCACCTGCTTATAACAGCCAGGTAGGTGCTCAGCAATTAATTACAATGTTGACCAAAAATCCCGCCAGATACACAGTATCATGGAAATGGCACTCAAACACAACCGGATTGGCGCCCAAACTTGAATGCAGCAGGTAGGGGAGGAGACAGGAAGATTTCTCGAGCCCTGCGCCACCATCCGCTGATGTACATCCTCAGTCGGGTACAGGATCCATCCACGCCATCGCCCATACCTCTGCAACAATCGCCATTAATGGCGCACCAACCCGCGGCCTTGGGAAAATCATCAAACAGACTATCGCAAGCATTTCCCGCCAAAATTCATCATCATGATGTTTCGAATATGCAGGATAACAATATCCCACATGCACCCCGCGATGACCTCAATAACACTTTATATACTAGGTCATGAGCATATATCATGTCGGTGCTTTTGCTCCTGACGACACTAGTATAGACCTCATCATCATCATCCTCCAGCAGCATGATATCCTGTTGTTCGAAAAATCACCCTGACGTCATCATGATATTTGAAATATACCCTTCATGATAATCGGCACAACCTGATCCTTCGGAGGAACATCCTCCTGCTGAGCTTATAACAAAAGTCTGGCCGATGAACATCCTGATGACGTCATCATCATATCCTGCTGATGTCATCATCATATCTGCCTACTGCGCACCTCCTCATATCCGGATGACGTCATCATCATGTTTGCAAATATCAGGAGGTCTCTTCAAGGTGATCAGTTGTTAGAAATATGACCCCCGCGGACCTTGATGACGTCATCATCATATTAACATCATCATGATATTCGGAAGAGAACCGGATATTTGGAAATATCCTCCTGACGTTCAAACATCAGGTTGCACTGTAGCTCCTCTATAGGATCGGGGCGATAACTGAATGTGATGATGATGCTTGAAAAGATCACCCCCCGGAGATAATGTGCGAAGCCAGCAGGCGGATATCTCCTTGATATCAGCATCATCATGATGCTCGAGCAAACATATATCCGGGTGATATGAAAATATCACCCCCTCCTTCAGAAATATCATGATGCAGATAGGCAGAGAAACAAATATCACCCTGATATACGGATGACGTCAGCATCATCAGGATGAGAAACAAAGAACAAGAAGTGATACAACATCATCAGGATGATATTGACTAAGATCATCCTGACGTTCAAAATATGATGACCCTAGTGAATATCGGGTCGAACTTAGAACTCTTCAACAACATCATCAGGATGATCATAACCAAGATCACCCGATGATAAGAATATCACCCCGGCGAAATATCATGAAGGCAGAAAATATGATGACCTCCGCAAGCAGCAGGATGATAACTGGAAATATCATGATGATGACGACCCTTAGGAAGAAAACAAGTCAGGTCGACAACTTAGAGAATAACCCCTTCAAGATATCAGGGCAACATCGTCATCATGTTTGAGCAAGGTGATATTCGAAAAATCACCGGATACTTGAAAAATCACCCCTGCAAGCAACTGAGGGCGCACTGTAGCTCACCGGTATCATCAGGATAATAAGCAAACATCACCCGACAGTTGAAATATGATGATGACGATGAGAAAAACAAGTCGACGAAGAACATGCTGATGAAGATCATCATCGAAGACAAGATGATGATGACGACCTCCTCCTCAGGAAAATATGATGCTGCAGTTGAAAAATGCTGAGGAGGTCCAACACTTAGAAAAATTGGGCAAGAGGATGAAGGCTTCAGATGAAGAAACCTCCTGATCATGACAAATCGACCCCAGGTCAAAATAAGTGCTAACAGCTTGTTCATACCATGATAGCTTCCTTAAAGAGTTCTCTCCCAGATCAAATCTTTGTTTGCCTTTTAGATAGGCACTAGCTTTGAATGCAGATTCAGTCTTGGGGGGATCATCTCCAAACTTAGTCATTTCAAATGCAGCCAGTTTGCTAGCCAGTTGCTCTCTTATGATAGTTGTATGGGCTCTGAATTCATCAATGGCAGCAACCTTGATTTTGTAGGTAGCAGGAAGGGATCTGAGAATTTTGCAAACAATTTCATTTTCATCCAGAACTCCACCAACATTCCTGATTCCACACACCAGCTCATTCACTCTTGGCATAAAGGTAGTGATATTTTCATCATCTCTCATCTTCAATCTTTCAAATTTCCCTTTCAGACTTTGCAACCTTGCACTCATGAAAAACTCATCTCCTTCATACAAAAGTTCCAGTTTAGTCCAAATCTCATATGCAGTTGGTAGGTCAATAACATTTGAGAGATCTGAGTCATTCAATGTGCTTAGAAGAGCTTCCTTGGTCTGCAAATTGTTTTTAGCATCTGTGATTTCATTCAGAGTTGTCGGACCACCCTGTGGAGGTACATATGGTTTTGAGACCATGGCCAAGTATGCTTTTCCCATACACTCCAAGTGACATTTCATGTGACCTTTCCAGAGAGTGAAGTTGGTTCTATCGAACTTCGGACTATCCTTGTATGATGACATCCTGGATCTCCTCAAGCGGTTAAGCTCCTTTCAGAGGAACTTGGCTCTGATACCAATTGTTAGATCTAGGGCACACAACTAAGAGGGGGGGTGAATCAGTTGTATAAAAACTTGCTTCTACTTCAAACACTTCATTCTTCTTTGTTAGTTAATAGCATATCAATTAACCATCCATGAAAGCATAATGCATAAACACAAGAACAGATAAACATCAACACATTGGACACCAAGATTTTGATGTGGAAAACCTGGTTAAGGGAAAAACCATGGGGTGATTAACCCAAGGATTATTCTCTATTAGAAGAATAAGAAAAATGAATGGCACATGCCAATTAGGGCTCACTACCTGAGCACACTGCTCACAAAGAGGCACACTGCCTACAAGAGACACACTGTCTACAAAGTGATAAGAATCACAAACTTGAACTGGAGATTGACATCTTTACCATGTCTGGATCAGTTCCATTTAAGCCCGAGATACTTCTGCTCTACCCTTCGTTCTTTCGCTATACCACTCTCATCTGCTCCACACCACACTTTGAAATGAACTCACAAACCTTCATTTATACAAGACATCAACTTAGGAACAATCATCTAAGTTGGCAATCAACCATAAGGACATCCGCAAGATGATTAATACATCCGGTCGGCCACCACAAGAACATTCGCAAGATGAACAACTCATCCGGTCGGCTAGTCTGAGCAAGAACTTCATCTGGAAGAATATCTTCAATTCTGGGCTCTACCACCAATGCGGACCGACAACATAACCTCAACATGATCCAAGAACCTTCACAAGCTTGCCTGATTAACCAAGTACATCCGCACTTCCTCTACTCACTGGAATCTCTTCTCCTCTTCATCTGGAACTTCAAGAACACAATCTGTCACCACTGTCATACTGAAGAAGGTGCTTCCAGACCTCCAAACTTTGTACAAACCAAGATGACACATCACAAGGACATCCCAAACACTCCTTCCAATCCGCAGAGTCTGACAATGCTCCTCCGGATCTCACCGGACCTTTTTGTAACACTTTGTCACTCCGAAATAGCTCCTGGAACCGGTTCTACTTGACCGATCACAACTTTTTCATATCTTCATGCGGACCTCTAAAATCTTAACTATATCATCTCAAGACTCATATCTACAAACCCTTTAATCCGCATCCTCTGATTCTCAACCTATTGAGTACATTTGCCTTCTTCTTATCACTGTTCTTCATTGTTCCTGACTGAGACTACTTTCCTTAATATCCTCAACACACAGCTCATCCAAACCTTCTTACCAATGCAATACGAGTATGTTGACATCAATGACAACACTGGATAACCTCATACTTGTAACAATTACATGCTAGCACATTCAATCAAGCATATTGTAAAGATAGATCCACTGAAATACCTATTAAGAAAAGCAGTTCTGACAGGCTGTCTAGCCAAGTGGGTAATGCTGCTAAGTGAATATGACATCGAGTATGTAGAAAGGAAGGCTATCAAAGGTCAAATCATTGCCGATTAATTAGCAGAAGCACCATTGCAAGATACCACACCAATGACATTCAAGTTTCCAGATGAATCCATATTCAGTATCACAACACACTCATGGAAACTCTACTTTGATGGATCCTATACAAACCATGGATCGGGGGTAGGCATCTTGTTGGTCACTCCTCATGGCGACACCATACCTAAGTCTTACCATCTGCTATTCCCATGTACAAACAATATAATAGAGTATGAGGCCTTGGTCATTGGTCTCAAAATGGCAGAAAAATGGAAAATAAAGGAGCTACATGTCTATGACAACTCCCAACTGGTAATCAATCAAGTCAATAATGACTATCAGACCGAAGATGACAAGTTGATACCATACAAGTGTATGGTAGATGACTTTAAAGAATACTTTGTGATCATCTCCTTTGAGTAGATACCTCGCATCGAAAACAAAGCAACAGATGCCATGGCAACCATTGCTCGCTCCTCAAGATCCTAGAGAATGAGTCATGGTATGAGTTCTTGGTGGAGTCAGTTATGCAACTAGCATATGATATCCCTAAAACACACTCCATTTGCCTCTTAGTCAGATCTAATTCATCATTGTATGGTAAGATTTACAGTTACCTCAAGGATAACACCCTACCACCTGACTTGTCTACCAACCAACGTAGAACCTTCATTCACCAAACCTCCCGTTACACCATTATCACTGACACCCTATACCATCGAGGTCTGGATGGTACTTTACTTTGATGTTTAGAACGTGAATAATCTCAAACCGCCTTATGAGACATACACGAAGGAATTTGCGGAACACACTCTAGCGGTCCTTCTTTAGCTAAGAAACTCATGCATTTGGGATACTATTGGCCAAACATGGAAAGTGATTCATATCAGTTTGTGAAGAAATGCAAGTAGTGCTAGATACATGGTAACCTTATCCATGCGCCAACTCAAGAGCTACAACCTTTAACAACACCTTGGCCCTTTTTTCAATGGGGACTCGACCTTGTGGGCAAAATTCACCCTCCATCATCCAACGGCCACAAGTTCATAATAACTGCCACTAAATATTTTACCAAGTGGATTGAAGCCGTTCCACTCACAAATGTCACAGGCAAAAAGATTGCCTCCTTCATCCTAAATTACCTCATTTGCAGATATGGAATTCCCTCATCCATAGTCTCGAATAATAGAAGACCTTTCAAGAACTAGGATGTCCAAGAGCTTTGTGACAAATTCAAAATCCAACACCGTTTCTCCACCCCCTACTATCCACAAGGCAACAACCAAGCAGAGGCATCCAATAAAACAATCTTGAAAATCCTCAAGAAGACAGTCAATGATGCTGGCTGTGATTGGCACATACAACTAAATCCTACTTTGTGGGCCTATCAAACCAGTATACACACTCCCACAGGTGCTACCCATTATGCCCTTGTCTATGGATCATAAGCCATTTTTCCCATTGAGGTCGAGTTACCATCTCTAAGGGTGTCGTTAAAAGGTCTTATCACTGATGAAGACTACAGAGTTTCTAGACTGCAAGAGTTAGAGCTATTAGAGGAGAAGAGACATAACATTTTCAATAATCTCAAAGCCTATCAATAGAGAATGTCATGAAGCTACAATCACAGGGTCTGTCCAAGGGTCTTCAATGTTGGTGATCTAGTACTCAAGGAAAATCCCCGCAATCTGCAGGATCAGGAAAAGAATAGTAAGTTTGAACACAACTGGCTGGGTCCTTATGTAATCATTGTTGCCTATGAATCAAGAGCATATCAGTTAGCAACATCAGAAGGTGAGCTGTTTGATGACCCAATCAACAGTATGCATCTTCACCAGTTCTATACCTAAGAGAACCCTAATGTAAGGGGGGCAAAAATTCAAAAAAAAAAATCAAAAAAATAAAAAAAAATGGAAAAATAACAAAAAAAATCATCCTTTAGTGAAAACCTAGCAAACAAGTGCCTTGGATAGGTACCATGATGAAAACCTGGCAAACAGGCATCACGTGTACTTTTAGCTTTCGTGTAAATAAAAACAAGTAGTGAAAACCTGGTAAATAGGCGTTACTTGTGATAAACCGCTTCCTCCATCTTTGGGAAACCAATCACCTTGTGTCCATTCCTCCTTCCATCATCCCTCATCCAATCCATATCTAGCTCATAATAAAAACCTAGCGATAACCTATCGTGGCTTGATACTCTATCTCTTTTTGTCGCCTTATCAACTAAGGTCTTATCCAGTATCCTATCCACAGTGTCAGCCTAGCATAGCATCTGTCATTAGTATCATAGGGTCAACCCTGAACTACGTTGCCTCTACGTCATCACGTAGGCAAGGCCATTATCAATGCATCCCCAAGGCTCCACTTCCCGTCCATCCCATACCTTGTCATCTATCCTCTAGTCCATCCACATGGTGCAAGTCCCAAACTACGTTGCCTCTGCATTGTCACGTAGGCAAGGCCATTTAGCAATGCGCTCCTAAGGCACTAGGTCAGTCCCTTAGGGTCCATTTCACCAGGAATACATTCAAGCACAAGAAAAATCCACTTTCAAGCAAAAATCTTGGTGCAAATCATCAACCTATCCAAGGCAAGTTAAACAAGTACCTAAACACTCAAACTGATTTTATCTAAATTATGGTAAGAAAACACATCTAATACAAGAATGTTTTGTGTTTTTGATTAGGTTAGGTTACAACGTCTTGATTTTTGTTATCATGTCTCCTATGCTACTCAAGGATGCCAAAAGTTAGAGATGCTATGATGGGGGCATGATTATTTTCTTTGTCTGTTGTTTGTGGATTAATCTTTAGTAATGTGATGACTTTTGTCTAACGACATGATTGGTAAAAGATCATCAAGGACTTTAGAGGTCTAACATGAAAGGGGGCAATCCTTGTCTGTTGATATGCAAGAAATACTTAGGTCATCTCGGTTCAATTATACCTAGATGCTTGTATTAACTTTCTAAATCAAAATCCATGTAAGCGATACTTAGGTCATCTCGGTTCAATTATACCTAGATGCTTGTATTTTCTTACAACATTTGGAAAAGGTACCAAAAAAAATCACCCAATGATGAAACAAGCACTTCAAATTACTTGCACCATCAAGACGAAAAGTATCCACATCCATATCATATCCATTTGTATTCCATATTACCTTCCATGCAATAAAAATTCTATGCAAAGTATTAATGTTTACAAATAAACGCTTGTGAGTCCTTCTGTCGAGTCTTTCTTCTATCAGTCAGTCTTCTATCTATCATTGTGTCATTTCTATGTCGATTGTGTCACTTGGACATAACAAAAACATAGAAAAATTTGCATATCATATCACATGAGATAGTAATTAACATGATTAAATCATTTGCATACATAATAGTGCATTAGATCATCCATATACATTTGTAGTAGCATAACATAGTGTCAACAGGAAAAAAACCAAAAACATAGACAAATACATGTAGATCATCTCATAACACTGCATAATCATATAGATAATATTCACATTTGCATATTAGATCATCACAAATCATCTAAGTCTACATTAGATCATCATCATACCAGAGTCATAGAATCATAAGTAAGCATCATAGTGTCAAAAACATAAACTGCACTATCATAAAGGCATCGCATAGCATCATATAGACAAAATAAACGTGTGCATCACATATGAAACATCATAAGATAGAATGCATCCATGACATATAGCATAAACAACTACATATAGAGATCATAATAGCTGCATCATCATATAAATAAACATAAAACATGTCCAAGTGTACAATATATCAAGTGTCCGTCATCTCTGAGTCATAATCTTATAAAGTGTATACATCACAAAAATAATGATACATGTCTCGGTGCAAAATACAAGTCATAAATATACATATCAAGCTATCCATGAGCCATCAAAAATGTGTATACATAAAGTCAAAAATTGGTACAAGTGTAAATGCTAGCCCTGTTGCTGTGAGACACTACTCCCAGAACTGCCCTCTCCACCTCTATTAGCCCCAGACTGCTATGGACCCATGGCAGATGCTGCAGACCATGAACCCCCTGCCCTATGGGATGTGCCTGCCACTGACTGGCTCTTGTAGCTGGGTGTCCTCTGATCCGCTGGCACAACCACATGATATAATCCCCTATAGTACTGAGTATGAGCCTATGATTTAGCAAGCTCACCTTGAGCCAGGGTCTGTGCTCTAGCAAGCTCACCCTGAACCTGCGCAAGCTGCGCCTGAGCCTGCTACACCTATGTAACCAAAAAGCTAGTGGCCCCATCAGTACCCAAGGTAGCTAAAGTTGAGTCTCTCTCTAGTCTAAATGCCCACACCCTCGCTAGTGCTATATCTCGCTCTGCAGTGAGCCCAGATATAATCCTTGCATCTGCCTCTCTCTGGGACTCTGCCATCTTGAGCTGTGCGCTAA
This sequence comes from Cunninghamia lanceolata, assembly GCA_027924645.1. Taxonomy (NCBI): domain Eukaryota; kingdom Viridiplantae; phylum Streptophyta; class Pinopsida; order Cupressales; family Cupressaceae; genus Cunninghamia; species Cunninghamia lanceolata. The sequence continues at coordinate 4,290,083 of BSBN01000523.1, read as the reverse complement.
GCTGTCTGACCTAGCCCTACAACATGGTAATGGCCCATTGCTGTAGGTCAAGCTAGGTGGGAACCTGTGGAACCTATTGTGCCTATACCTATGCCTGCACCTACTGCTTGGGCACTTGCTATTGAACTACCTGCTGGGGCACCTGCTATGGTGCCGGCACCTGTATCTGCTATGCATCCTACTGTTGTGCCACCTACTACTAGGAGGATCCCTCCCCAACTCTCCTCCTTTGTCTCTGTCTCTGTCTCCCTCCATCTCCACCATCTCCTCCTCTGCCTCCCTCACCTCCCTCACCTCCCTCACCTCCATCTCCCCATCCTCCTCTCCCCCTCCTCCATCTCCTCCTCCTTTTGCTTGTACCATCCTCGTTGTCTGAATCCACCTCCTCTAGGAAAGGAGCTAACTCTTCAGTCCTCAGTACCTCAGGAATGGGTTAGCCGTGAACCACTCCTCATAGTCGGGGGTCATCCCCGCATCTACCACCTCCCTCCTCATTGGCCAGACCATGTAGGGAATCTGCTGGAAGTCTGCCAGAGCCTTCTTGTAAGATGCAATTGAACCCCATCTCAATCGCTCTGCGTGTGTCTGAGCAACTAGTACCTGCCCCTATGGTCAACCCTGTATCCTCCTAAACTTCCTCTGTACTCGGCTAATAATCTACCTCTCTAATATGAACTGTGTCCTCCCAATGAGCCACCGAGTCTGAAAGTAGTAGGGGAGCTCATCGTCCTCATCATCCCATGGCTCACAATCTAGATACGGGCACTAGATAACTCTATCCATATTATCTAGCGCATGTCTCCAATACTCAAGCTTTCCCAGCTTATGCTGGGAAATAAAACCTATGTATCCATAACTGTAGGGCTCACCTCTCTGCTTGGAAAAGATGCATATTGGCCGAGTAATAGCAATATGCTCCCATAACCAAAACTGTAGTAATGAAATGCCTGCCAACAAACTGGCACCCCTGTGGCATACCACCTGATGCATATCATGGTACAAGTGAGCCAAAATGCAGACACCCCAGGCAAAGCAGATGCCATTTGTGATCATCCTCTCCATAGTCCTACCCCAACCAATGGGGAACCCATGTGACCTCCTATTGAGGCAGACAACACCCCTGATCAACCCTGCCACTATCCATGGGAAGTAGTCATAATAGTCATGTATATCCTGCCAAGAGATCACCTAACCCTCAATCTCCATGTCATCGAACACATGCCTGCACTCTGCTAGTTTGGCATCATGCTAGGCCTCATACTCTACAAGCTCACCCTATATTGGCAAGTGTAGAATCCTGTAAACATCCTCTAGAGTATCACCATCTCACCAGTAGGCAAGTGAAAGGTACCATCCTTGCTATGGAAATGCTCCACCACTGTAGTCAACAAACCAAGGTTTGCACGAACCTCAGTCATGAAGCACACATAGTCAAGTCCCATAGCACCAAGAGCCTCTCGATCTATTTTTGTAAGCATGTACCACTGCAACAACGGCAAGGGAAACTGCTCCCGCGACATAAGTACATCACGAATATCCTCCTGCAACCAAGCAAGTAAATGCATAAACCAAAACTACATAACTGCTCAAAACTATCTAAAACATCATATCACTTACTTAACATATCAAATTGATCAAAACAGCATACAACATCTCTTGACTAGATTCCTGTAATCTCAAAGATAGCTTATCGATTGACACATTGAGCAAGATGCCAATCGAGTCAATTTTGTTAAGTCAAATGACCATCTAAAACACATGTACCAAACTAGAAGGTACATGCACCATTTCATAGTAAATGTGCTACTTCTGGCAGATGCGCCATGACATTTCGTAAATGTGTAGATTCATATCAAAAGCACAGCTTCACACAGCACATGCACAACAAGACATCACAGAAGTACAACCTCATAACATATGCACCATTTCTTAATGAGTGCATAGTTTCTTATATCAAATGCGCAGAAAACATGCATGCGCTGATTTACATCATAAATGTGCCACATCAGAACAGAAGCACAGTTTCGCATGGCATGTGTGCCGAATCACGAAACGATGCATTCATTTCCCTAATTTTTCCCTAGCATTTACTGCACTAATAAATGGTGCAGGAGCACCCCTACAAGACAGGATATAGGTTCATTGTCCGCATGACAGGACATTAGTCTAGTTTTAGCATGTTTGACTTCATAATGTAATAAGGTCCATTGGACCAATGCATATGTATTAGATCAGCCTAGGAGAGTGTGCAGGTAGTTAGAGTTCGTTATCAGGTTGTCTGAGCTGTCTTCTCCCAGCCGCTTGGAAGCTCCCAGCCACTGGGAATCGAGTTGGTAGTACTCGTAGGATATTGCTATAAATAATTCAGATCAGTTAGGGTTTGAGATCAGAGAGAGAGTAGTTATGTTATGTTGTACTGGTGATTGAGTGAGATCCAGAGATCAGTCCAGACATTGTGAAACATTGTTATTCGATAGTATTGTAGAAACAGGACATTTGTGTTTCATCTAAATAAGATCTCATCAATTGCATTATCTAGTTTATCAGCTGTTTATGTTTTGATTTCTGTTCTGATTACAGGTTAATGGATTCTTTCAACCCTTCCACCGATTGATTCTGTGAATCGGTGGAATGGTCATGCATGTTAGTTTAGGTTGTATTTTAGTTTTCTATTTATGCATTTCATTGTGTGGGAGATCGATTGGTAGCATGCTATGAATCAACCTAGCATCCTCATGTGCTAGGGTTTAGGAAGATAAACTATTAAGTTTTGATCTGAAGGTGATCCGGCTCGACCATCATGTTTTCTTTGTAAAATTGTGCGGTTCTATGAGTTTGCATGCAGCTGACGGATATACAGGGATCTGCATGTGCTTTTCCAGACGGAGTGAATTGTATCGTCATCTACGAGTATATCGCTATCAGGATCAGGTTCTGAAGTTGGCAAAAATTGCATGTTTCAAGTGCATCAGGATGATAGAGGTTGGATATATACTCAGTGTATATATCATCGTCAAGATCACCTTTCGTGTGTATCCATCGTCCGCATATCGCTATCGCATGCAGAAGTGAAAGTTCACTTTTAGGCTAAGGACCGGAAAGGTCATCATCAGGATATTGAAAAGATCACCGGATATTCATTATCATGTTGCGGAGGATATAAGTGTCTTATATCCTATTGACATCATCATCAGGTGCATTGACATCATCATCGGGTGCAAGTGACATCATCGTCATCAGGATATTGTGAATATCACCCTATGCAAGTTTATCCTGCTGTCGCTAAGTGTTTTGGCATCGGCGTAAGTCATCGGCATAAAGTTTGGTTAACATCATCAGGATGTTTCAATATGACCTGATAAGTCATATCCTGATGCTGTTTGTTTAAAGAAGGTCGATATCAGGGTGACGTAAGTATCGAAGAAAAGGTGCATAAGGAATATCGTCATCAAGATATATGAGAGGAACCGGATATTTCATATCCTACTGACGAAGGGTGATGATGATGCTAAACATCATGATGCTGCCGATAGAGTTTGGCGCTAAGTGAATAGTGATCATCAGGAGGATAATTGTGTTCGTCGAGTATCATGATGCTGCTGACAGGCGAAAGGCGAAAGGCGATAAGGAAGTGAACAGTAGTTAGCAGGAGGATATTTCATGCCTCTTCAAAATATGATGATGCTGTCTGTGTTAGCAAGAAATATGATGATGATGATGATAAGCCGATAGGTATTACATACTGCATGTCCAGGATTTTAACATGCTAGTGGATTAATGGCTTTTCCATCCTATTTGTAAGCTTCTGTTGCGTTTCCTCTGCATCATAGTGGTATCAGAGCAAAGGAAGGATCTTCTGGAAAAGATTAGGATATAGCAGGATGTCAGATGAAGAAGGAACATCTGAGATTCCAGCAAGGATGACCAACGTTGAGTTGGCAGTTCTAATAAAGAAACAGATTGCAGAGAGCAAGGCCGTGAAGGCTCAGAATCAGGAATTGAAGGATGAGTTAGAGAAGTTGAGGAACAGAGTAGGTTCTGGTAGAGAAGAAGATAGGGAAGAAGAAGAGATCCCTAGTTGGAACGAGGAGGTCGTTCCTGCAGACCAGAGACCACTGTTGAACGCCCTCAAGGCTATGGAGAGGAGAACCATGGATGTGAAATTGGATTTGCCAGTGTTTACAGGAAAGATGGAACCTGATTCAGTAATGGAGTGGATAGACTCCTTGAACAATTTCTTTGAAACAGAGGAGATACCAGAACAACAGAGGGTGAAAATAGCCCAGTCAAAAATGAAAGAAGCTGCCTTGACATGGTGGAATTTCGTCCAAGATGATAGAGTACAGGAAGGAAAGCGTAGAGTCACTACATGGAAGAAAATGATGGCATTAGTAAAGGAAGCTTATGTCCCATTGGATTACAGTATCCAATTACACAAGAGGAAGCAAAACCTGAAGCAGAAGGAGCTAGATGTCAGCTCATATACAGAAGAATTCATGAAACTTTGTATGAAAACAAAGGTAAAGGAAAGTGAAGAAGAGAAGGTAGCCAGATACCTTAATGGATTGAGGTTCAACATTCAGGAAGATTTAAGTCTGCATAATCCAGATACAGTTCAGAAATGCTTTTAGTTGGCATTGAAAGTGGAAGAGAAGTTAAAGAGAAAACAAGAACAACACAGTAGAGGAAGAGGAAGACAACAAAGGGGTGGAAGAGGTCCTTTTAGAGGTAGAGGACATGGACATGGATATCAAGGAGAATCCAGTCATGACAATAGTAAGGGAAACAATAGTCAGAACCAGAGGGAAAATTATAGTCAGCAAGGAAACTTCAGAGGTAGAAGACCTTTCAGAGGAAGATCCCAGGGTAGAGGATCCATCAGATGTTATAACTATAACAAAGAAGGCCATATAGCCAGCAGATGTCCAGAAAAGGCCACAAGCTCAACAGGAGAAAGGAGAACAAATCTGATCCAAGAACCTGATAATCAAAGTATGACAGGCTCTAATTCTTTTCAGAGTGTGAATGCTCCTGATAATTATGGATACCCAGAAAGTGGAGAGTCTCTAATGATGAGAAGAACAGTGACTACCATGAAGGTACCTGACAAAGAATCCCCTCAAAGAAAGTCTCTTTTCAGGACTATTTGCAAAGCAGGAGGTAAGGCATGTAAAGTTTTGATTGATTCTGGTTCTACTGAAAATTTTGTGTCTGAAGAAATGGTGACAAAGCTTAAGCTTAGGAGATTGCCTCACCCATCCCCATATAAAGTCTCATGGCTTACCCAAGGTCAGCAGACAATTGTAGAAGAGCAGGCTTGGGTAGAATTTCAGGTTGGAGCATATAATGATAAGTTGTTGTTTGACATTACCACGATGGATGCTTGCAATCTTTTATTTGGTAGACCATGGCAGTATGATTTGAAGGCACAACATGATGGTGTTAGAAACACCTATACAATCACTAAAGATGGTAAGGTTATAAAGTTACTACCATTGACAGAGAAGGAGGAGAAATCTAAAGGAAAAGAGGTGAAGGTAATGCTGATGGAAGGTAAACAGTTCATGAAAGAAGTAGCAGTAGAAGGTGCAGTTGCATATGCCCTAATCCCATGTATGAGGGTGAATAAAGAACAACAGCAAGAAGTCAAGGAAGAGAAAAAGCAAAGGTTCATAGACCCAGCTATCCAAGAGCTATTGGATAAGTACAAAGGTATCATCTTAGAGGGAATGCCAAGATCCCTACCACCTGTCAGGGATATTAGTCACTGCATAGACTTAATTCCAGGGTCAACACTTCCAAACAAAGCAGCCTATAAACTAACTCCAGAACAGAATGCAGAAGTAGCCAGACAAATTGAAGAATTATTGGATTCAGGTCTGATTGGGAAAAGTTTAAGTCCATGTGCAGTACCAGCTGTACTAGCACCAAAGAAGGAAGGTACTTGGAGGCTTTGCACAGATTCCAGAGCTATTAACAAGATCACAATCAGGTATAGGTTTCCAATCCCTAGGATAGAGGATTTACTTGACTGTTTGGGAGGTGCTAAGTATTTTACAAAAATAGATCTAAAGAGTGGATATCATCAGATCAAGATTAGGCCAGGAGATGAATGGAAAACAGCATTCAAAACTAATGAAGGGTAATATGAGTGGAAGGTTATGCCTTTTGGTTTATCTAATGCACCTAGTACTTTTATGAGGTTGATGAATGAGGTTTTGAAAGAGTTCATTGGTAAGTTTGTCATAGTATATCTAGATGACATTCTGATTTTCAGCAACACAAAAGAAGAACATCTCAGACACATAGATTTGGTTCTTAAGAGGTTACATGAAGAGCAGCTGATGATAAATTTAGACAAGTGTTTGTTCATGCAAGAGGAGATCACATATTTGGGTTTTGTCATTTCACAAGGAAAGTTACAAATGGATAAGGAGAAGGTAAGTGTCATATTGTCTTGGCCAATCCCAAAGACTATGAATGATGTTAGAAGTTTCCATGGGTTAGAAACCTTCTATAGGAAGTTTATAAGAGGGTTTAGTCATATTTGTGCACCCATGCTTGATACCATCAAAGGAGGACAGAAGTGCAGATTTGTTTGGACTCAAAGAGCAGGTGATTCTTTTGAAACATTGAAGAAGAAGGTGGCACAGCAGCCAGTCCTTGCACTTCCAGACTTTAACAAAATCTTTCAGGTGGAATGTGATGCCAGTCACATGGCCATTGGAGCAGTACTCAGCCAAGAAGGTAGACCTATTGCATTTTTCAGTGAGAAGCTCAATGATGCTAAAAAGAGGTATTCCTCATATGATTTGGAAATGTATACTTTAGTCCAGTCACTCAAGAAATGGAGGCATTACTTGATGCCAAAGGAATTCATAGTATTCACAGATAACCAGGCTCTCAGTTTCATAAACAACCAGGAAAAGCTGAACCACAGACACATGAAATGGGTAGAAACCTTACAAGCGTTTACTTTTACATTGAAGCATAAGAAAGGAGTCAAGAATAAAGTTGCAGATGCTTTGAGCAGGAGAGTTCTAACAGTCAACCAGATTCAGTTAGAAAGTGTTGGCATTGATTCACTAAGGACCATGTATGAGACTGATGAAGATTTTGGGGAGATGTATCATGTATGTACTTCTTTTGGAGAGAAATATCATGCTGAATTCTCTGAATTTTGATTCAGGATGGATTGTTGTTCAAAGGTGGACAGTTATGTATTCCAAGGTGTTCTATGAGGTTAAACATCATTAAGGAGAAACATTGTGGAGCTATGGTAGGTCATTTTGGTCTAGATAAGACTCTTGATCTTGTCCGAAGACATTACTTTTGGCCTAAGTTACAATCAGATGTCAGAAAGTTTGTAGAGACATGTGTGATATGTCAGAAAGCTAAAGGCAGGTCGACTAATGCAGGTTTATATCAGCCCTTACCCATTCCTTCCAGACCATGGGAAAGCATAAGTATGGATTTTGTCTTGGGTTTACCAAGGACAAGGAAAGGGTTTGACAGTGTTTTTGTTGTAGTGGATAGATTCAGCAAAATGGCACATTTCTTGCCATGCAAAACCACTGTTGATGCTTCATACATTGCAGATTTGTTTTTCAGGGAGATTGTCAGGATCCATGGATTGCCATTGAGCATAGTGTCAGATAGGGATGTGAAGTTTATTGGTCACTTCTGGAGAACTCTTTGGAAGAAACTTGGAACAAATTTGTCTTTTTCCTCTGCATATCATCCTCAAACGGATGGACAGACTGAAGTAGTGAACCGTTCCTTAGGAAATTTGCTTAGATGTTTGACAAAACAACATGGAGAAAAGTGGGATAATATTCTATCTCAAGCTAAATTTTCCTATAATGATACTGTCAATAGAAGCACAGGGAAATCACCTTTCCAGATAGTTTATGGTGTGCATCCAAGAGGAATTTTGGAATTGAGAGATCTACCTACAGTAGACCCTATTAGTACAGAAGGAGAAGCTTTTGCAGAAGCCATAAAAGAGGTTCATGATCAAGTCAAGACCCAACTACAACAAACCACCTTGAAGTATAAGGAATATGCTGATAAAAAGAAGAAGGATGTACAGTTTGATGTTGGAGATTTGGTATGGGTTCATTTGAAGAAGGACAGACTTCCTAAGGGAAAATATACTAAACTTATGCAGAGAAAAGTTGGACCATGTCAGATCTTGCACAAGCATGGACAGAATGCTTATGAGATACAACTCCCCCCTGATCTTGGTTTGTCCCCTATATTCAATGTATGTGATTTAACTCCCTACAAGTCTAATCCAGATGCAGATCAGGATCTCCTACAGGATACAGTCCATGATAACATTCCCAAGCATGATCCTCCACAGTTGCAGAAGGTTTTGGACACCAGAGTGGTCAAACAGACCCGGAACAAATAGTACTTGGAGTATCTAGTCTCTTGGAAGGGAAAACCTAATTCTGAAGCAGTCTGGATGACTGAAGAGCAGATCCAGAAACATGGTGCAGATCTTCATACTCTCATCTCAAGTGGACTTGAGATTTCTTCTTCTGGGGAGTATGGTGCAGGAGCACCCCTACAAGACAGGATATAGGTTCATTGTCCGCATGACAGGACATTAGTCTAGTTTTAGCATGTTTGACTTCATAATGTAATAAGGTCCATTGGACCAATGCATATGTATTAGATCAGCCTAGGAGAGTGAGCACCCCTACAAGACAGGATATAGGTTCATTGTCCGCATGACAGGACATTAGTCTAGTTTTAGCATGTTTGACTTCATAATGTAATAAGGTCCATTGGACCAATGCATATGTATTAGATCAGCCTAGGAGAGTGTGCAGGTAGTTAGAGTTCGTTATCAGGTTGTCTGAGCTGTCTTCTCCCAGCCGCTTGGAAGCTCCCAGCCGCTGGGAATCGAGTTGGTAGTACTCGTAGGATATTGCTATAAATAACTCAGATCAGTTAGGGTTTGAGATCAGAGAGAGAGTAGTTATGTTATGTTGTACTGGTGATTGAGTGAGATCCAGAGATCAGTCCAGACATTGTGAAACATTGTTATTCGATAGTATTGTAGAAACAGGACATTTGTGTTTCATCTAAATAAGATCTCATCAATTGCATTATCTGGTTTATCAGCTGTTTATGTTTTGATTTCTGTTCTGATTATAGGTTAATGGTTCTTTCAACCCTTCCACCGGTTGATTCTGTGAATCGGTGGAATGGTCATGCATGTTAGTTTAGGTTGTATTTTAGTTTTCTGTTTATGCATTTCATTGTGTGGGAGATCGATTCGTAGCATTCTATGAATCAACCTAGCATCCTCATGTGCTAGGGTTTAGGAAGATAAACTGTTAAGTTTTGATCTGAAGGTGATCCGGCCCGACCATCATGTTTTCTTTGTAAAATTGTGCGGTTCTGTGAGTTTGCATGCAGCTGACGGATATATAGGGATCTGCATGTGCTTTTCTAGACGGAGTGAATCGTATCATCATCTACGAGTATATCGCTATCAGGATCAGGTTCTGAAGTTGGCAAAAATTGCATGTTTCAAGTGCATCAGGATGATATAGGTTGGATATATACTCAGTGTATATATCATCGTCAAGATCACCTTTCGTGTGTATTCATCGTCCGCATATCGCTATCGCATGCAGAAGTGAAAGTTCACTTTTTGGCTAAGGACCAGAAAGGTCATCATCAGGATATTGAAAAGATCACCGGATATTCATTATCATGTTGCGGAGGATATAAGTGTCTTATATCCTGTTGACATCATCATCAGGTGCATTGACATCATCATCGGGTGCAAGTGACGTCATCGTCATCAGGATATTGCAAATATCACCCTATGCAAGTTTATCCTGCTGTCGCTAAGTGTTTTGGCATCGGCGTAAGTCATCGGCATAAAGTTTGGTTAACATCATCAGGATGTTTCAATATGACCTGATAAGTCATATCCTGATGCTGTTTGTTTAAAGAAGCTCGATATTAGGGTGACATAAGTATTGAAGAAAAGGTGCATAAGGAATATCGTCATCAAGATATATGAGAGGAACCAGATATTTCATATCCTACTGACGAAGGGTGATGATGATGCTAAACATCATGATGCTGCCGATAGAGTTTGGCGCTAAGTGAATAGTGATCATCAGGAGGATAATTGTGTTCGTCGAGTATCATGATGCTGCTGACAGGCGAAAGGCGAAAGGCGATAAGGAAGTGAACAGTAGTTAGCAGGAGGATATTTCATGCCTCTTCGAAATATGATGATGCTATCTGTGTTAGCAAGAAATATGATGATGATGATAAGCCGATAGGTATTACATACTGCATGTCCAGGATTTTAACATGCTAGTGGATTAATGGCTTTTCCATCCTATTTGTAAGCTTCTGTTGCGTTTCCTCTGCATCAATAAATGACCCTAGGCAAGTTTTGTCGAACTACATACTGGTGGTCCTGCCTCAGCTGGCCGATCGAACCGTCAGACGCACTCAAAGCGGTGCTCCTCGCGTGGAATATCCATCTCTATACTGACTGCTCTAGCTCCTGTGCTCTCCTAAGCTCTGAGGGACCTATCAACAAAAGCCAAGTGTGTAAATGACTAAAGATTGTGGACCCGGCTCCTATATATAGCAAGTGTACCCTAACTAGCTGTGTGGCAACCGTGACTACTTCCCAAGCCCGTTTCTTCCCGTTTCTCCAAACCGTGAACCGTTTTCTTCATCCTAACCTATTTTTCTCTTTCTTCATTGTGAGATTGTTCATCTCACATCTCTCAAACCTTCTTATCGTCCAATCTCCTGAGGGGGCATCCTATCGTTGTTAAACTTGTACTAGGGGCAAACTGGGGCATGTATCATTATCAAAAAATCTATTCTTTGAAGCAACGTGATAAAACACATTCCATCAAAGAGGGGCAAAATGTAGACACCTAAAAATGACATGACTCAGTCTAAAGAAATATTCTTAATATTTATTTCATTCTAATTCTTCTATCAATAAATAAATAAACAAATTTATTTATTCAATTCATATTCCTCTAAGTTAATTAAATATCAAAACATTTAATTACCTATTCTAAAGTCAAAATTAAATAAAATCCTTTATTTAATTTAATTCTTCCAAACAATTAAATGATTCTTCATTATTTAATTAAGTCAATTCTTCTTCCAAATTTAAATAAATTAATCAAATTTATTTAAATTCTCTCAATCTCTAAAAATGAAATACAATCAAATATCTTATTTATTCTTCTAAATCATGCACAAACAATTAAATAGATTTATTTATTTAATTTTCTTTCTTATCTTCAAATTCCTCAAAAATCTTCTAAAAATAAGTCTTCTTCTTCATGCACACAAAATTAAATAATTTAATAGTTAATTTCTCTCAAATCATGCAAAAGCAAATCACAAGTTGAGTTAACTGACTCAATCAACTTGTTTTTATCAATATCTCTTAAATTAGAAAAAAATATTCTAATTTATGAAAGCAAATCTTATCTTTATAAAAGAAAGCAGTTAACTCAAGCAAAACAACTTTTTGTGTGACACTTGTCTTCTTTCTATTCGCGCACATTCTCTCAAGTCTTCTATACCATTGATCTTCTCATTCTTTCTATATTGTTGATCTTCTCTCTCTCAAGTCTATAAATTGAACCCTATTCCTCCATTTCATTCATCCAAGCTTTTAGTACCCTTACTTTGCAAGAATTACAGCACGCCTTTGGCATCCAAGTCATTCCATTTGCTTGCGATCAACTTGTTACCATACCATTACCATTGTTGTGAAGCTCATCTTCATTGCAATAAACTATCATAGCCATTCCCACTTGACATCTTGGAATAGCAAGGAAGTGCACCCTCTGAGGGCCATATTCGTACATAAGATCATTTAAGATAGGCAATCAATGGAAGCCACAAAGTGAAGAGGTTTGCAAGGTTTGAAGTTCTTTGTTTGTTTAATCTTCTTTGTTTCTTATTTCATTGTGTTATTGGGTTTATTTGATATAATTGATAATCATTCCAATTTTTTGATAACATTTTCCTTTTCCTTGATAATCTTTCTATTTCTTCCTTGTCCTTTCCCATTAGAATATTTATTCTTCTTTTTGTTCTAAATTCTATTGATTGTTTTCGAGATACTTTAATCTTTTCTTCATCAAAGATAGATGGACCTGTTGGTTCCCAAATCAACAAACATCAAACTCTAAAGATTTGCCACTTCATATGCTCAAGTTTAATGGAAGATTTGGCCAAGAAAGATAGGAGATTGTTTGCACCTATCTCCCCTACACTTTAGGTTCTGCAACACCTAGGAGGGTATTCCCTTATTCACAACAAAAGATTCATCCTTGACTAACTCAGGGAGAATGCTTTCACATATGGACCAAGATTTGTAAGATGAACCAAGATTGGCAAGGTTCTTGGACTATCTAACTGGCTGAAAATGAGAACATGCAACTAAAACCCTACTCCTAAAATTCTAAAGTTTTCAAATGGTGTTATGATTTATTTTATATATGGATGCAAGATTAGGGCTTTAGATCATAACCTCAACACAAAAATAGGCCCGTGCTTATCTCAGGGCATGGAGTCAAGTAGACATATATATGTGAATGTTTACCATAAACTTAAAACAATAACTGGGTTTCAAGGGGTTTTGCTAGTATCTTCCTTACAAATACTACCCAAGACTAAATATTCAGCTATCTTTACTTACAAACATCCTTATTGCAATATATTCCTCCCAATACTTAACCCAAAACATTTATTTGTTTCCTTGAATAAAAGTAGAAGAATAAGCATTCAACACAACAAACCCATGTTCCAGAATCTTAAACAACCCTTAGCTATTTAGATTCAGAAGAACACACACAACTTGGAGACAGATAACAGAATACATGCAATGAAGCATTACTCATTTAAATCAACATGAAACTGGTAAGATTTATGCATAAAACATTCAACATACAATTCATAAACTTACAAGACAAGAGATGAAACAACCCAGCAGACTTGTATTTTATTTATTCTCCAAAATTTTTCAAATCTTCAACAACCAAAAATGAGAGCCCAATAGCTCACTTATAGGTTCCAACATGTTGCCCTAAAATTAACTTATTCTGGAGGTAGGTGAGAGTTTTTCCATTTCATTTTCCCTCCAGAATACAATGGGAATAAAATATTAATATATTAAAAGAGGAGAGGAAAAATGAATAAAATATACATTAATATCCCTCTTTTAATTTTTATATTTTTCAGTTTTTCCCAATTTGAACTACAATAGCTGAAGACTTCATTCCTCTGCAATAAGTGACCACTAAGACTCCTATCCAACTCCTTCACAACAATCTGCCTTAGAAACATCATCATAGCAGCATCCAAATTTGATTTCCAGCCAACCAAACTTTCTAGGTCATTTTTGGTGAAACAAAGGCATTTTCCACTCCGATAATCAAAAATCTATGTAAATGTGCTAAAAATCCCTACCAATTGATTAGGAATGGTCTAAGGAAGAATTCTGAGCACAAAACTACATATTTGAGCCAAAAATACCTCCAAAAAACATGATTACCAGCACCTAATCCTACCTGGAGCAGCAGAAAACTTGTTGAAATTGCCATAAAAATGAAGGAAAAGCATTGTTTTAACTTGCAGAAGGGAAGGAATGACAGAGAAGGCTGTGCGATGGGCATATCGCACCATTGCACGTGCCTAAGTATGAGCAACAATGAGGGCTGCGATGGTGTGATACGCACCATTGCACCCTCCTTCTTCCTTCATAAACTTTAGCATAAAGTTTAATAAACTTTATTAAACCTTCTTTTATGAATTTTGACTTTTCTATGCACGTTCAAAACCATTTCAAAATGCCCCCCTTTTAATATTTAATTTTTTATATATTTGCATTTTTAACACTTTGAAACTCTAGGCAATTTTAATTTCCTTCGACGGGTGATTGGAGCCTTTTCATCGCGGGCCAACCGAGCATCCGATGACTGTGAAAATTTGCACAAGAGCATAATCAATTATTTCAAGAAAACCCATTTGCTCAAAATCCACTTCGCTGACCAAATTCTGGCACCTGCTTTGTAAACTGGCCTGTCGGGGAGTTTGCCGCAACTGAGATGCATTAAAATAATGCATCATATCATCTCTAATTTTGACAAAATTGGAATTGGAGACATTTGAGACCAAATTGACAACTGGGTCACCCTCAAAATTGCAAGATTTGAAACTTTTCAGAATGCCAAAATTAGCTCAGTCGCAGTTAGAAAATAATTAAATACCCTGCCAAAACTCATCCTGGAGGCATGAAACTAAATAGGCATGTTACCATATGCACCAAGAAACTTTCCACCAACTGGATTTGTAAGATGATGCTTGATTCACAAAATTTTAATCGCTGAATGTGGCCTCCAGGGTAGATTGAGCAGCCTGTCGATCTAGCCTTTGTCGACACCTCAAAAGAATATTGGCACATCAAATTTGCAAAATTTGAGGGTGCCACCAAGAACAACCTTTTCAACTACTTGTTTCCTCATCTCAGCCTCTTTTTCCATGGCTTCATTCCTCTTATTGGTGAGTATGTCTGCAAGACTTGCAAAAAGCCGATCAATGAACTCAATTAGGGCCACATTAAAGGCCATCATATATCTGATTATGGATTTCTCAATTGTAGCTTTATCATTGTCAGGAATTTCATCAAAAATTTCACAACTTCCTTTAGGGTAACATGCTATGTAATAGCATTGACAGTGGCCTCAAGCTGCAGAGGCTTATATTTAGATTTTTCTTGGGGAGCTCTTTTTGTTTTCTTTGCTTTTCCTTTTTCCTTTCCTTTAGAAATTTCTTCTTCGTCTTCTCTTGTTCTTTTATTTCTTCTCTCAAGCATACAAATTCTTCTTCTTCTTGTTCGTCCTCTTCATCATCTTCTACATTTATCAGATTAATCTTTCCTATTGTTCCTAAACCTTAGGCCTTGGTTTCTTCTTCTCTACAACTTTGGTTTGTACTAGAATATCAATTCTCCTCCTACTAGGGGGTGTAGGATAGGTCCATGGGATTTGGAAGAAGTAGTAGTAGTAGGGGTAGACCTACTTTCCATTTTAGGAGTTTATGTAGTAGAGGTGGTCTAGGCTTATTTTGCAGGATCCTCAGGAGTATCAAGCATCTCTTCTAATTTTGACTTGATCTTTTCTACCTTTTCTACCTTTTCTCCTATATCCTTATTGATTATTTTGTTGGTTATTTCATCATATGTCCCAAATCTTTCTACAGTAGGATATTTAGGCTTGCTAAGCAACATATCACCATATCCAATCAAATTATGTTTAGACACCTCATAAGGCAAGATGGTTATCCAAAATTTCCTTGGTTCTACTGCCTCCATATAGCAATTGTCCTTGTACACCATGAAGGTTATATCATTCTTGTATTTTTCTATAACTTTTGATGGTATCCTTTCCCTCAATTGCATTTCATCTTGGAAATTCTTAGAGAATCTATAGTACATAGTGTTGCATTGTTTAGAATCTGCAAAGCTCCACATATGATCCCTTATCTACTGTACAATAGTGATGTCTCTTCTCCATACCACATTCTTCATGCCAAGAAATTCTCTCAAGAAATAAACTATGAGACAAATGATCAGAGAGCCATATTGGAAGTTATATCTTGTCTCCTTTATTCTCTTTAGATTATCCAACAGTTGCTATCATAGCAACTCACACAAATCATAGTCTTTTCCTTCCTTAACCATCTGATGTGTAGTGTGGATGGCAACTGCAGTAGTATAACCTTCTTTGTTTGTGTAATACACTTTGTAAGAAATGCCTATTGTGGCATACCGGACCCCTAGGTCAATGATATCATCCACTGTTAGGGTTGTCTTGTCAAACTTTTCTCTAGTAAGCTTCACTGCCACCTCATTCTTCACGGCCTTTAGAACTAGCACAGGACTGGAGGAGCATCATCCAGTCATAGATTTAATGGCTTCTTTTGTGATCATATATGGTTGATCAAGACAGAGGAATTCTTCATGAATTTGACTTAAAATTCTAACCCAATCATCCTCAGCAAAAATTAGGGAAATTCTTCCATACATCTAGACATTTTGCCTCTACACTTGCATATTTCAAATTGACCTGAAAGTCATCACCCAAAAGATGGTCGTTACTAAATTGTTCCAGCTTCAGATGGTTATATTAACTTAGTTTTGAATGGATGTAAATTCAGGCATCTTCTGTATGTAATACATTAATGGGAACATGAGAAAATGTTCCATCCTCATTGGTTTTAGTGGATCTAAAGGAGTGTTTCTTGAATTTGGGTCTTAGAATTTCCACAACCTCAATAACTATTGGTGTTGCCATGATAACTCTTCCAAAAGATTAGGGTTTTACAAGCATATTTGAGAAATACCTAAGAATGTTGCTGTTAGGGTTTGCACACAAGCTCTGCTAAAGATCTTCTTCTCTTCTTTACTCTTTCACACACTTGCTCTCATTCAAATGAGATCAATTTTGATCAAAAATCAAATAAATATGCTTCATATCTACCCTTGCTTCTCTGCATTAAATGCATCTTTTTTGTTCTTGTCCTAATTCACTCTTTACTAAACAAGTGTCCATGATCACTCAACAATCCTCCACAAAGAGTCCATTTGCTCTGAAAATTTGATCAAACATCATCATATCATCAACCAAACATATCCATATCACTTCTAGCCATTATGCTGAAGATTTCAACATCTTATGCATTCAGGGGTTTGAAAATGATTTGCACTTGCAGCTCCCCCTGAACCAATACTTTTCTTTTAGTTGTTGGAGGATCCATCTACACTAGGCAAAGGTACAAATCCTTCCTTTACTTCACCATCTTCCTTTTTCCTCCATATCTTCTTCATTTCCTTCTTTTGTTGACCAATGTCAATCTTCTTTTGAGGAGAAGGTCTTGTAGTCTTTCCCTTGCAGAACCTTGCAATGTGTCTTGATTTACTACAATTGTTGTAGGTGATAATGTATTGTAGAGTATAACTACCTCTTCTCACATTAGATCTACAATTAGTAGCCTTATGACCAAACTTGTTGCATGTGTAGCAGTAACCATAGAAGAACTGAGGAGTCCTATTATTCTTGTTCATGAAACCATTCCTCATCACTTTGCTTATGTATTCATTAGTCTTATGACCAACTTTATTGCAAACATAACACTGTCCATGAAATGAAAGAGAGTTCATACCATTGTACCTTGGAGGCCTAAAGGAATTCTGATTCATCTTACTTCTACATTCAACAGCCTTGTGACCAAACTTATTACAAGCATAGCAATTACCATTGAAAGCTTGAGGGTACCTGGTAGGAGCAGTTTGTTTAGGAGCAGGCTTTCTAAAGTTCTTGTTATTCTTTTTTTGTCTCTGGATAGTAGTGAAACCCTCTTCTTTTACATCTCCATAGGCATTCTTCTTAGGATCTTTAGTGCAGGCTTTTTCCTCCTTTGTTTCAGACTTTCCTTCTGCTTTGAACTTATCATATAAGTTTGCAGATGCATTGATTATAGGACTTTTCCCTTTTTCAAAACTAAGACTAGATTTTTCTTTTGATGAATTTTGAGAGTTGATCAATTCATCAAGAATTTCTATACCTCCTTGTAGTTTTAACCCCTTGTCAATTTGTTCTTTTGCCTTTTCTAGGTCTTTTCTTAGAGTGATAACTTCTTCCTCAAATTTTGAGCATTCAACAACTTTCTCATTAAGCTTGATATTTAAGCAATCTTCAATCTTCATGCCTTCTTCAACCATGATCTTCAAACTAGAGATCATATCTTTTGCCTCCTTGAGTTTAATGTCACATCCTTTACTCCTATTTGAGCTTTCAGTTTGCCAACTTCTTCTTTTGATTCTTTAGCTCGTTTCTTCAATTTCACAATTATCTCCTTTGATTTTTCAAGCATGGCCTCATATTCATGGTCTGGTTCTCTTGCTTCATTTATATCATCAAGGGCTGACCAGAGTTCTCCTTCAAGGTCTACTTCACCTAGGTTGAGGTCCCAACCTTCAGGTTCCATTGCTTCTAGATCTAGTTCTAGAGTAAACACATCATTAGACATAGCTTTAGATTCCATTTATTCAAATGCAGGATCTACCTCAACTGTTAAGCTTCTCAAAGGTACTTGGCTCTGATAGCAATTGTTGAACACAACCAGAGACTGGGGGGTGAAATAATCTATCTTTAAATTTTAAATCAATTCCATTTACAGCATAACCATTAAATCATTTCAACCAAAAGATGAAGAAATGGAAGCAAAACATGCACTGCACAAGGACACCGAGATTTTTACGTGGAAAACCTATTGAGGGAAAAACCACGGTGAGGATTAACTCACAATATAATAAGCTCACTGGTATAAAAGATTAAAACTTTGTTTTAGGGCTACAACCCAAGGAAGCTACTACTCCCTATTAGACTTGCAGACTAAGGCTACAACCTTAGGCAAGATACTATTGGATTAGGTCTGGACAACTAAGAGGGGTGGGTGAATTAGTTGTCCCACAATTTAAAATTTTCTATCTTTAATCTTCCTTTACAACTTATAATCAAATTAGTGATGTAAACATTTTAGCATCAATCAATAACACATGAGTAGAAACATAAATAACACACTTGACACCAAGATTTTTGACGTGGAAACCCGGTTAAGGGAAAAACTATGGTGGGGGTTAACCCACAAAGATTATACTCTATTAAAAGTATTACAATGGGGAATGCACATGCATTCGAGCTCACTTCCTAGAGCTCACTGCTCAAAAGGAGGCTCACTGCCTATAGAAAGAGAATTACAATAAGTTTGAACTGATATTTAGCATCTATCAATGCTGGAGTTCAGTTCTAGTTAAGCATATAAAACTAACTTGATACACTTCATTCTTTCTCTACTCCTCTTACTGCTCTATTAACATCTAAACTTTTTGATCTCTTCTCCTTTCACAATTACACCATAGTCGCAACACACACACTAAAATCATCCATATCCGTCGGCTATATATATCCACATCTTGATCTTTGATCACTTGCCAGTCGGCTTCAAGAATACTTGGAGCTTTATTGAATACTCTGCTTTGTCGGCTAGATCCATGCATAACTTGAGACTAAAACTTGCACTCACAAATCATCAAACAAGTTGGTCACTATCATTGGTCATCACTACTTGCCCAATCAACAACTTCCATACATCTAGAACCAAGATCATTTACAAGATCACTTGTTCTTCTTCTGTCTGCTCTGTCAAACTGAAACCCGATACTCAGAAGCTAATATCTTTTGAGTCCTTCATCTCTAAAGGACAAAACTCTGGATTTAGAGTATCTTGACAATGCTTACAACTACCTCAGATCCACAACAAACCATGCCTTTCCATCGGAGAGAACTGGACCAAGATACTGGACCCTGTCACCTACTCTGTTCTTGACTGCCCGGACTTAGACAAATTATGATTCTGACTTCCGGTGTGAACAAATTGTGTTATGTGGATGATTGGGATGATCTTAGTTGCCATTAATGACAACACCTATCAATGTGAAGCAGTGTCTCTTGCCAACAATCTCCCCCTTTGGCATTGATGGCAACACTTAGTGAAAAATGACTAAGTGTCAAAATAACTCTCCCTTTGCTTTTGCTCCATACTGTTGTTCACACTGCTTTCTAGTGCTCTGCCTTTGCTGGATTCCTCATTTTTCACTGCTCTTCACTCCCCCTTTGACATCAATGGCAAAGGGTGGGGTCTCAAGCCAAAATTCTCTAAAAATTCTGTATATACTGCTGCATATGTACAACTAATCATTATTTACATAAACTTGAGATTGTTTGCAAAGCTGGTTTTTATTTGCACAAGTTTAGAGGCCCAAGTACTCTTTATTCCATCCAAAATTGGGATGTGCCCACTCAAAAAAAATGAATATGCTTCTACCTTTGATAGATTTGATGGATCACTATGTTGAACTGCAGTCTGAGCTTCAGATAGGGCATTATACATTGTCTCTAACTTAGGGGCAATCAATCCCTGAAGCTCACACATTCTCTTCATAATGTTGCCTTTCTCTTTAACAAGTCTTTTTTATCTCATTAGTGAAGCTAATTACTTGAGATTCCTGACTTATGGGTGAAATAGTTAGAGGATCAAAATTATTTGATGGATTTGGTAATTTTAGTTCTCATTCCTTTATCTTCTTTTCAATATCCTCACTTATTTTGGGCCAGGATAGACAAAATTTATATATGTTGCTTCCATCACTTAGAGAATTTTGAACACTCTTTATACTGATAGCAAGTATAGTCCTATCATACCCTATTAGACTCTTAATTTCACTAAGTCTCTTATTCAAAAACCCATTTCTGACTCTTGTCTCTGCAGACTTCTCAAAGGACTCAAAATGAGTATTTATAGAACTTACAAGATTTTTCAGATGTCTAGAGGGGGAATCAGATGGACTCTTCTGGTAGGAAGGCATTAACTTTTTGAAAATCCCAGTTGCAAGCCCCAGTAGCTCATTGTCCTCCATGTGGAACTTTAACATCTTTTCTCTAGCCTTTACTTGGGTGAATGATGCTATTTTCATCAATTGAATTGGAGAGAGAGCATTTGGATTGGCTAGAGCCTCAATCATCTCTTTTTCAAGAAGACTTTTCACAGCATCTGCAGTGTCTCTTGCAATGTTTTCTAAACCATCCTTTTGTTCATTACATTTCTCAGCATCTGCTTTAGGAGCTTCAACATTTGCACCATCTTCTTCTTCTTTATCTGTCTTTCCTTTTTCTTCCTCTTTTTTTGCTTTACTTTTCTCTGTGTTCTCTGTAGAGGGACTCTTTCTTGTTTGTTCATCACTTGCTACTTGATCTAGAGGGCTATGTGTAGTAGCAATATCCTCTTCTATTCCAGAATGATCAGGTGGAGGAGTTACTCCTGCATCAACTATTTTGTCTATCATTTCTATATCCTCCTAATTTACTTGTTCCACTTCTGGAATAGAGGCTTCACCCAACTCAAATTGCTACTCAATGATGTTCTCTTCTTCAACATCCAAAACTTCTTCTATGATTATGGGAAAATTATGCTTTTTCAATGCTTTCAAAAGAATTTCTTGAGTTTCCTTAATGATTTCACTTGTTTCTCCAAGCATGAGTTTGTTCATTCTCTTTTTACTTTTAAAGTCATCTTTGACTTCCTTGAATATCATATCTATTTGATCAGGTGAAATCTAAGGACACAAACTTATTAGTTCATGTTCCCTGATCTCCATGTCCTTGCTCTTGGCATTTTCTTTTCTCAACTCCAAAATATCTGCCAGACTTTGTGGCAATTCAGAAGTTATCTCAATCAGTACCTTGTTTTAGATGTTGAGATATCTCACAGTTGCTTCCTCCAACACTCTTTTATCCACATCATTGTATTCATCATAGAATTCAATCATGGGCTTTAGATTACCATCTATAGTGATTGACTTTATCACATCTTTGACTTCCTTGAATATCATATCTATTTGATCAGGTGAAATCTAAGGACACAAACTTATTAGTTCATGTTCCCTGATCTCCATGTCCTTGCTCTTGGCATTTTCTTTTCTCAACTCCAAAATATTTGCCAGACTTTGTGGCAATTTAGAAGTTATCTCAATCAGTACCTTGTTTTAGATGTTGAGATATCTGACAGTTGCTTCCTCCAACACTCTTTTATCCACATCATTGTATTCATCATAGATTTCAATCATGGGTTTTAGATTACCATCTAGGGAAAGTGTGGGCTTCTCAACATATTCCTCATATGCTTCTGTCTTTTGCTTTTTACTAGCCCTTTTTCTTTTGGAGGACATCTCCTTGGATAACTTGGCCACTTTTGTGCCTATGGCTTTTAGTTCTTTGGTCTCAATGTCAGAATCTATATCTTCTTCCTCTTCTTTTGTGCTTTCATAGGTCCAGGATGCTTTTGTTTTCTTCCTTTTCTCCCTTTTTTTGAATGATTTTGCTTCTGGTTCTGTAGTCTTAGGAGGAATAGGGGCAACAATAGAACTCCTGGTAGTTCTTGAAGTGGAGGAGGGTTCCACTAGAGCACTTGTTTGTTTCTTATCTTGTTTCTCTTTCTCAACCTTTTTAGTTCTTTCCCTAAATTTCCTCACAACCTCCTTAGTTAGGCCCAGATTTTCAGCCAATTGCTCAACTTCTTTTCTTACTTTCCTATTGGTTTCAGGTTCTCTAAGCTTAGTATGCAGTTTTAAACTTAGTTCCTATATGTTCCAAATCTTTCAACTGTTGTGTCTTTAGGCTTGCTCAATAGGTGTTGAGCATATATATTGAGGATTTTCTCATCCACCTCATAGCCCATAGGCATAATCCATATAGTTCTAGGTTCCACAACTTCCATTAGACACTGATTAGTGTCAACCATGAAGCATATTTCATTTTTATACTTCTCAACAATTGATTTAGGGATTCTTTCCCTTAAGTGCATCATACTCTAAAAATTGTTGAAGTAACCCCATATTGCAGTTTTTTGAGCTTTGTAATCACCACTGCTGTGAAGATGATCTCTGATTTGAATGGCAACTGGCTCATCCTTAGTCTAGTGCACACTTTTTACCCCAGGTACCTCATTCATAAAGTAAAAGAATAGACATAGAACCAATGTACCATACTTGAAAGTGTTTTTCTTATCTTTCTTGATTTTGTTTAAGTTTTTAATCAGTTGATTCTGCAGTAATTTACACAAGTCATAATCAGTATTTTCCTTTAGCATCTTGTATGCAGCATATATAGCTATTCTAGAAATAGAATTTTCTCTGCTCGAATGGTAAATCTTGTACCCAATCACCATGGAGGTGAATTTGACATCTAGTTTAATAATATCATTGATGGTCATTGCCCTTCTGTCAAACTTGGTACTGGTAGCATCAGTCACCGTCTGGTTTTTCACAGCTTTCAGCATGGGTAATCCACCGGTTGAGTTTAACCTGGTTATAATTTTGATAACATCCTTGGTAATCTTGATGGTTTTAACAGCCAAATGAATTCATCATGCATCTGACTCAAAACATATCGGACCCATTCATCTTCATCAAATGTTGGAAACCCCATAATCTAAATAAAATGTTTATCCTATAGTGCCTTATACTTAGGTTTAAGTTCATGATTTTCATCCCTGAGTTGTTTCTCAAACAAATCTACATACCTTGAATCTCCAAATTCATCTATGTTTTCATGAATATAAACCCTAATATCTTCAACATGCAGCACACCATACAAAACACTTGAAAAAGCACCTAACGAGTCGACTTCTATGGATTTGTGAGGATGCTTCTTGAATTTAGGTCAAAGCATTTTAGTAATGTCAACAACATGAGGAGTAGCCATCTCAACAGATTTTAGATTCAAGGCTTTACAGAGAAGTACCTTTTTCTTCCGTGGGGTTAGGGTTGATCAATTTGTTGGTTGAATTTGCTTTTGTGCTTCAATCTCTGGTTTTGTAGCTCAAATGCTCTTCTTCTTGTTTCTTCAAAATGCAAAGTGATTCAAGTGCATGACCAAGTGACCTTTTATCCTTTATAAAACCTAATTTGGTATTGTAATAAATGCGTTTCCCTAGCTTTATCTGGTTACTTTGTTTTTGACAGTTCTTCATGAATCACTCCGCACGTTCTCATATCAACATCTTTTCTTCTAGAAATCCTTCCAAAGATTCTAAACCAAATCAAAATATCCTCTTTTATTGTGCCAAATTCAGACACCCACTTACTGACTGGGGGAATTTGATGTTCAATGCAGTTCCCCCTAAGCCAGAGCTCCTGACTTAATTCCTAGAGGAATTGTTAGCACCAAATTCTGGTGTAGATCCATCACCATTGTTTATTGTATCTTTCTTTACCCAAGTCTTGTTCATTTCACTCCGTATCTCATTCACATCAATTTTCCTTTTGCCTTTGTCTTGTCTCTGCTCATCCAGTTTTCTGTTTACCGGACCTCTTCTTCCATTATTTCTACTCTTGCAAAATCTTGTAATATGACCAGATGTATTGCAATTAAAGCACACAACATTTCCTTGCTTATGAACTTGATTTCTTCTTGATCTGGACTAATTGGCCATGCATCCAAACCCATTGCAAGAAAAATAATAACCATTGAAAGAATTGCCAATTCCTCTAATGTTAGCATTATTCATTATCATACTTCTGCATTGATTAGATTTATGACCATACCTCTTACACTTGAAGCATTGACCAGAGAAGGATGGACCATTTTGATTTACTCTACTTCTACACTAAGTATCTTTATGACCAAATTTATTGCAATTGAAACAATTTCCATTGAATGATGGATATCTTTGAGCATTAGGTTGTCTTACTGGAGGTTTTCTAGTTCTGTTTCTCCCATTCCTTGGTTGAAGATTTCTTTGTCTGGATCCAAAGCTTTCACCTTTCTCATATCCAAGATCATGCTTGTCATCATCCTTTTTCTATCCTTCAATTAGTGCTTCAAGTTTAGCTAAGCTTATCTTGAACTTCTCCTTATACTCATTTGCAATTTCTAGGTCATGTCTGAGAGTGATAATTTGTCTCTCAAGTTCTCTTTCATTGTTTCCGCTTTCTTGTAGATTAGATTCTAGGAGACCAGCTATTCCATCCAATCTATAGCATTCTTCAGTTCTCTCTTTCAGATTTTGATTCATCTCTTCTTCAGTTTTCTTCCTATCTTCAATTTCCTTGGTTAGTCTCATCACCCCAGATTCCATTTCATGTTTTAGGACAACCACTTCTTTAGCTAACTTTTCACATTCCTTTGTCTTCTCTTTCAAGGCCTTGTCTTCATAATGATTTCCCAGTTGAAGAGGTTGCTCCTCTCCTTTTGCATTAGATTTGCTCAATTTTCCTTTTAAAATTTCAATGAAATCTTCAACCTTTTTGAGGTTATCTTGCATCTCTTGGACTTCTGCCTTAGACTACTCAAGATCGTCTAGAGCGAGATTAAGTTGCTCTTGAAGGTTATATTCATCCATTTTACTATCTTCCCAGATCTTCCTTAAGCTGTTAAACTTTTTCAAAGGAACCGAGCTCTAATACCAATTGTTGGATTAGGTTCAGACAACTGAGAGGGTGGGGGGGTGAATTAGTTGTCCCACAATTTAAACTTTTCTATATTTAATCTTCCTTTACAACTTACAATCAAATTAGTGATGTAAACATTTTAGCATCAATCAATAACACATGAGTAGAAACATAAATAACACACTTGACACCAAGATTTTTGACGTGGAAACCTGGTTAAGGGAAAAACCACGGTGGGAGTTAACCCACAAAGATTATACTCTGTTAAATGTATTACAATGGGGAATGCACATGCATTTGGGCTCACTGCCCAGAGCTCATTGCTCAAAAGGAGGCTCACTGCCTACAAAAAGAGAATTACAATAAGTTTGAATTGATATTTAGCATCTATCAATGCTGGAGTTCAGTTCTGGTTAAGCATAGAAAACTGACTTGATACACATCATCCTTGCTCTGCTCCTCTTACTGCTCTACTAACATTTGAACTTTTTGATCTCTACTCCTTTCGCAATTACACCATAGTCGCAACACACACACACCAAAATCATCCATATCCATCGGCTATATATATCCGCATCCTGATCTTTGATCACTTTCGAGTCAGCTTCAAGAATATTTGGAGCTTTATTGAATAC
Organism: Cunninghamia lanceolata; assembly: GCA_027924645.1. Taxonomy (NCBI): domain Eukaryota; kingdom Viridiplantae; phylum Streptophyta; class Pinopsida; order Cupressales; family Cupressaceae; genus Cunninghamia; species Cunninghamia lanceolata. Next base: position 4,264,358 of record BSBN01000523.1, on the reverse strand, counting down.
TCTGCTTTGTTGGCTAGATCCATGCATAACTTGAGACGTGGACCAAAAATTACACTTGTAAATCATCAAACAGGTCAGCCACTATCACTGGTCATCACTACTTGCCCAATCAACAACTTCTATACATCCGAAACCAAGATCATTTACAAGATTGCCTATTCTTCTATCTACTCTATCAAACTGAAACCTGATCCTCAGAATCTAATATCTTTTGAGTCCATCTCCGGAGGACAAATCTCTAGATTTAGAGTATCTTGACAATGCTTACAACTACCTCAGATCCGTAACAAACCATGCCTTTCCACCAGAGAGATCTGGACCAAGATACCAGACCCTGTCACCTGCTCTATTCTTGACTGCCCAGACTTAGACAAATTCTGATTCTGACTTTTGGTGTGAACAAATTGTGTTATGCGAATGATTGGGATGATCTTAGTTGCCATCAATGACAACACCTGTCAATGCGAAATAGTGTTTGTTGCCAATAGATACAATAGTCTACTAAGGAGACTCACTGTCTAATAGTAGGATACATGAAAGTTACAATGAAAACAAGAACCTAAACTGTTGGGTGTGTGCAAGAAGTTGAGTCCACTTTTTGGCCAAAAAGTGGAATTGTTTTCCCTGATTTTTAGAATTTATCACATTTGACCTAAAAATTTGAAGCACTTAAAGGTGGAATCTTGAAAAAAGTCAGTAAATATGAAATGTAGTACTCAGAGTCTAGTTTCCAGATATGTAATTTTTTTAATACCCAGATGATACAAATTAATTTTTAATAGGCGTTTCTAAAAACCACTATTTAAAAGTCACTTTTTTTTACTATACCACACACGTGTACGTCATACATATTTTGACCTAAATAATCATATTTTTCTAAATCCTTTTGGGAAAAGATTCGTAACTCAATGAAGCACGTTTTCTATATTTTTTTGTAATTTTTTATTGAATATTTTTTTTTGTTAATTTTTTATTGGCCATTTTTGGTGTTTTAAAAAATCGTCATGTACGTCATGCATAAGATGACTTAAACTTATCATTTTTTGAATTTTTTTTTCAAATTGAAAAGAATTGTCTGATGTACATTTTTCGTAAAAAAATTTTTACAATTTTTTTATAAAAAGTTATTAAAATATTAAAAAACCCTGATAATTCAAGTTTATGGATTTGTTTCATTAGAAATTAATTGAAAAATAGAAAAATAATCCAATTGTAAAAAAAATTAGATATTTGGAATCAACACTGTCTCATCTATAATGGGTTTTAATTTCATCAAAAAATTCTACAAAAAAGGCCTTCAGACATATGCTCAAAGTCACTATTTTGTTGTGATATTGACAGGACCTTCAACTTGTAGGTCAAACCAAGTCCAAAGCCAAGGGTTGGGTACCCAATCCTTTTTTCTGACCCAAAACCCATAGCAAAAATTGAGTTAGAAATTCACATTTTATGAAATGGGATCCTGTTTCTGAAAAATGGGATCCCGTTTCATAAAAGATTAATATTTTAACCTTTTATGAAACAGGATCCCATTCTAGAAACAGGATCCTATTCTAGAAACGGGATCCTATTTCTAAAAAATGGGATCCTGTTTCAAAATGGGATCCCATTTCTTGAAAATGAGATCTCGCTTTTGGCTCGGGATCCCGTTTTGGTTTACCCGATTTCAGGTTTTTTTCTAAGTCCAAAACTTCCACCTTAAGTGGACTCATCTTTGTGCATTTACCTTGTTGTAAAAGAAGCATTTGAGTTATGTTGATGTTGCAATCCCCTTTTTCTGCACAATTACTTCATCATACTGATTTCACACACTTCATCATTCCACATACTATTCTATCATTCCACACTCTTCACAAATGACTTTGTTCTTCGATATATAACCTCTGCAACATCTCAAAAATTTGATTAGGTTGACACCAACATGACTTTTAAATGAAACATGTAATTATTCAAGGGTTGGCTTCAACATATACATTGTAATGAAAAAATGAGTTGTAGATTACAATACTTCATATAAGGATCCAAGATGCATCACTACTCATCTTTCAATGCTAGGACAACCAATCAAGATCCACTGCACATGAAGAAAACCAGACTGTCGGCCCAAACAACACTATCATTGCTAATTGTTGATTAGTGAAGAGTAATAGAAATTGATGCCAATAGAGGAGATTGAAGCAGCAGAGAGGGACATCTCTGGTAGAAATGGAAGAGTTGGACAACTGAAAAATAGAGGAAGGCAGGGTGTGTACCCTATGAACTATTGATACTGAGATATAGTTCAAATTCAATGGACTCTTGAAGACTATATGTTGAAATAGAAATTTGTGCAAGCTGAATTTCCAAACCATGGTGTAAGATACACTAGATTGAATATAAGCTAAAATGTCTTCTTTCATTTCTTATGATTGTGTTAATAGAATAATTAATTCCTTTTCTATAGCTACATATGATTAATTGAGTAATAGATCAATTGAATGGAGGTTTGTGGATTTTTTTTATGTTGCTAGAAGTGGTTGTCTGGTAAGACTCCCTAGCTAGACTGCACAGGTCATAGGAAGGATGTCCCACTTCCATTCTGAAATAACATGAGGATACAACAATCCAACTAGGTGCTGATGTTCAACTTTCACCCTCTGACACTTGAGGCAATGAGCAACAAACTCTGCTATATCTTTCCACATACAAACACAAAAACTAGAGTTTCCAGAGATATGCATGCATTTTCTTGACTCCCAGATGTGCTATGTATGGTGCTCTATGAGCTTATACAAGAACAAACTGTTTGAGATTCCCCAAGAAAGGAACATAGATACAACCATATGCTTGAGCAAGCCATCATCGTCAAATGAATAACCCTCGAACTTGTCCCTCATAAGACCTTGAAGTTGAACTATCTCACTACACAAAGCATCTTGTGGCAAAAGCTCCAAGATACACCCCCTCAAATCTATCTTCACTATCAACAAGAGAAAATCATGTCTCCATCTATTAAGAGCATATGTCACAAAATTCTCTTTCCCTTTTATGTATTGAATCTCAAAATCATACTCGCACAAAAATTCCATCCATCAACACTATCGAGCATTCAAGTTTGGCTGGGAAAAGATGTACTGTAGACTCCGATGATCAGAATGAAGCTCAAATTGATGCCCAAGAAGAAAATTTTGCCACTTAGTCAAAGCATGTATAGCAACTATAAGCTCAAAATCATGATTCAGATAGTTGAGTTCATGCACCTTCAACATGCAAGACTCGAAAGCAATCATATGTCCTTCCTGCATGAGAACCACCAAGACCCTCAATCGAAGTATCTGTGCATACAACAAAGTCACCTAAATGATCCAAAATCACCAAGATAGGAGAACTAGTAAGTTTCTCCTTTAAAATCTAGAATGCTCTTTCGCACTGTTCAGTCCACACAAATTTCTTGCTCTACTTCTGAAGAGAAGTGATCAGATGTCTCATCCTGGAAAACCCTTCCACAAATCTTGAGTAGTAACTAGCTAGGCCCATAAAACTTCTAACTTCAGCAACATTAGTTGGAGTGGGGCATTCCAAGATAGCTTGAATTTTTGAATGATCCATTGCAATTCTATCTCCTAAAATAATATGTCCCAAATACTGGATCTTTGACTGGAAAAAGTCGCATTTGGAAAGATTAGCATACAACTGGTTCTTTCTCAAGCACTGCAATACCAATCACAAATGCTCCTTATGCTCTTCTTTTGTACGGGAGTAGATCAAAATGTCATCCAGGAAGATGACCACAAGCCATTCTAGAAAGGTGAAGAAAACTCCATTCATTAGGCTCGTGAATATTGTTGGGGCATTGGTCAATCCAAAAGGAACTATAGTGAATTCGTAGTGACTAGAGTGAGTGCAAAATATAGTCTTGTGAACATCGGCTTCTACTATCCTCAACTAATGGTATCCTAATTTCAAATCAATCTTTAAGAAAACTTTCACACCCTAAATTTGATCAAACAAATCATCAATTCTTAGTAATGGGCAGCAATTCTTCACTGTGAGCTTGTTCAACTTCCTATAGTCAATGCAAATATGAAGGCACCCATCCTTCTTCTTCATGAAGATAATAGGTGCACTCCAAGAAGAAACACTAGGGCAAATATGAACCTTCTCCAAAAGTTCCTCCAGCTATAACTTAAGCTCATGAAGCTCTTGAGTTGTCATTTTGTAGGGAGCTTCAGAAATAGGTTGTGCTCTAGGCACCAAGTCAATGTAAAAATCAATCTCTCATCGTGGTGGCATCCTGGAAAGCTATGAAAGAAAAACATCAGCAAAACCCTAAAGAATATGATGGTCATCCAATGAAGTCTCTGGCTTATCCTTAGATCTTTCATTGATAGAAATAGAAAAAAGTTGGCATCCCTTCCACATTTGTGCTTAAGCTATTGAATTCACAAGACAAATTAGAGGGGGGGTGAATCAGTTGTAGCTTAAAATTTCAAAACCCGCACACACATTTTGATCCACATAGATTCAATTAACCCTTAGATTGTTATGATGAATAAGCATGAAAGAAAATAATAGAAACTGAATCAAACCAATATCAAACACAAGAGAACACCAGATTTACATGGAAAACCCAAGAAAGAAAAAACCATGATGAGGATTAGCTCACAATATAAAGTAGTATCAACACTGAATTACAAAAGGCTCACTGCCAAAGGGCTCACTACCCAAAAGAAAGGCTCACTGCTAGAATAGTGATGAAGATAGAGAAGTTTGTTACAAGGAGAAAACCACCTCAATGCAACAGAGAATTCCATCCCAACACCATCAACACCTCCACAGTCATACTAAAGAATTATAGACACCTTTTTCTCACTACATTCAATAATCTAATGCATGAAATCTTGTACTGCACCACACATTCAACTATTACTCACATCATATCCATTATGCACACACACAATCACGATCCCTTGACACTCATTTATACTGTCTTCAACCTTGAGAACATTCTCCAAGGTTGGCAAATCACCTTAGAAAATTCAAATTAGGTCTGGACCTAAACATTCCCATGATGGAAATGAATGAAGGTAGACCACAACACATCATAGCTTGGACCTAAATTCATCCAAGCATGCTACTTCACACTTTCACAATCACCAAAGCAACTCCACAATTAGTGTAAACACCTAAGGTCAACCAATCCTATGTTAACACAATGAACTTTTAAGTGCATGCTTCCTCAAACCCAATGACATATTGCGGACCATATGTAAGGCTTCAACACAACCTAGAGTATTCCACGAACATCTTGAAACATCCTTAAAACCAACAAATTCCTCTGCAACAACTTTCACCTACCGCACAATCTTATCCTGTTTATCTAACATGCTTAACTATCTCTGTCATACACTGTATCTCTAAAAATTGACTTCTAGAGTACCAAACCATGAACAACTTCAATAGAAGAAAGATATAAACCTTATAAGCACAAATCTAAAACCTCAAGACCTAAAACAACTTTGCGGAGAAATGCGGAGCAAAGACATTTCTCCTAGATACCTCTGAAACACTTAGAAACACAATCTTCATACTAGTGAACACAACTTCTTTTGCACAACGAGCTAGAGCCCAAAATTTGGAATATAACATCTCTTAACATCTCTAAACAACATATCCAAACCACAAAGACATATCTTAACACAGAGGAAATGTGGAGCAAAACTAGAGCGCTACTCTATAAACCAAAATGCCACTTCAACACACTATTTCCTTTATTAATCAAATTTTCTCAAAAGCACTAGGAAACTAATCAATAGAAACATAATCTCAACATCTTTAGCACCTCTACAAAGTAACCAAATCATCTTCAACAAAACAACTTAACTAAACAAATCATACTATTGCAACAACCTTATCTTTGTTCAACCAACCTTATCATCAGAGACAATATCCACTCAACACTAACTACTCATACTCTTGCACCATTTCTTACTCACATAGTTGACACAATTGACACCAATGACAACACTGCTTACACATACTTGCAACAATCTCCCCCTTTGTCATTGATGGCAACACATAATGTGAAAAGCCATCAAGACACATCTCTGCACCAAACTTCTTTTCTTTCTTACTCTCCCCCTTTCTTTCTTTATTTTACAACTATTACTCTTTCTCCCTGACCACTGACTCTTTTATTTTTCACATCGCTCTCTCTCCCCCTTTGACATCAATGGCAAAGGGCTACACCTCTCTCTTTCATTACAACTACCAAACTTGTACCTACTCACTACTGCTCTACAAAATCATTTCTTTTTCTATTCTACACACTCCCCCTTAGAAAGAACCAATATTAGAACTTACTCTACTTGACTGCAACAACCATCATGACCACTACCTACTCCCCCTAAGAGGTAGTCTCCAACATCAGCCCAGAATAAGGAATGAATCTTGATATCCACTGGACTGATGCATTTCCTCATGCATCTAGTTCGAAGAACAAGGGGTAATAAGCCCTAACTTCTCTCAAATATACTGAAATGTATCCTTAGGAAGAGCCTTGGTGAATATATTAGCAACCTGATCCTTTGTAGGAACATACTAAAGCTTCACTTCATTCTCTGCAACCTTCTCTCTCAGAAAGTGATACCAGATTGATATATGATTTGTCCTTGAATGCATCACTGGATTCTTTGAAATGTTAATAGCACTTGTATTAACATAGAAGATAGGAATATGTTCATCATATACAACTCTGATATCCTTCAAGGTTTGTCTCATCCACAACACTCGTGTGCAACAAGATACTTCTATAATGTATTCTGCCTCTATAGTAGACAAAGATACTAAATCTTGCTTCTTAATTAACCATGACACCACTCTGTTTCCAAGAAAGAATGCACCACCACTAGTACATTTCCTGTCATCTACACAACCAGCCCAATCTACATCTGTGTAAGCACTTAGAACAAAGTAATTATCCTTTAGATACCATGAGCCATGATCTAGAGTGCCCTTTAAATATTTGAATATCCTCTTCATTGCTGCAACATGTGACTCTCTAGGATCTTCTTGAAATCTAGCCACAAGACAAACTACATGCATAATATCTGGTCTAGTAGTAGTCAAGTATAAAAGTCCTCCAATCATTGACCTATACATGCTCTGATCAAACTTAGGAGATTCATCATTCTTGCTCAGCTTGCAACTAGTTGTCATAGGGGTACATACTGGTTTAGAGTCTTCCATTCCAAACTTCTTTAACAACTCCTTGACATACTTTGATTGTGAAATGAAAATACCTTTATCTATCTAATTGATTTGTAGCCCAAGAAAGAAGTTCATTTCTCCACACATTGACATCTCAAATTCTTTCTGTATCTTATTTGCAAAACTCTTACACATACCTTCATTTCCTCCAAAGATCATATCATATACATACACTTCCATAATCAAAATTTGATCTTCTCCTACTTTGATGTACAAATTGCTATCTGTAGAACCTTTATGGAATCCTTAATGTATTAAATACCTATCTAACCTTGCATACCAAGCTCTCGAGGCTTGCTTCAATCCATATAGTGCATTCTTCAACCTACAAACCATGTCAGGTTTATCTAAAAACTGAAATCCATCTGAATGTTCTATGTATACATCTTCTTCCAACTCACCATTCTAGAAGGTAGACTTCACATTCATTTGATATACTTTGATATTTTTATGTGCTGTAAAATCCAAAAACATCATGATGGCCACCATTTTTTCCACCATAGCATAAGTTTCCTCATAGTCTATTCCTTCTACTTGTGAGTAACCTTTACACACAAGCCTAGCCTTGTTTCTTACCACTTCTCCATTCTCATTCAGTTTGTTTTGGAATACCCACTTAGTTCCAATCACATTCTTATTTGCTAGTCTTGGGACAAGTTCCCAAGTCTGATTCTTTTCAATTTGCATTAGTTCTTCTTCCATAGCCTTGATCCAATCCTCATCCTTTCATGCTTCAATCATTGTTTTAGGTTCAACTGTAGAGAGAAAACATAGATTTTCCTGTTCTTCAATAGCTTTCCTTCTTGTTAGCACACCTTTGTTCTTGTTACCAATGATTTGATCTTTAGAATGATGCTTTTGCACATACTTGGGAGTTTTAGGAGTCTTTTCTAGAGTTTCTTCTTCTTCTTCAATCTGTACTTCCTTTTCATCAACATTTTCTTCTTCTCCGCAAGAAGATTCATTTGATTCATATCCATTCACTTCTAAATTCTTCTATAGATTTTCATCAACTTTAACATTTGGACTCTCAACAATCCTTTTCAACCTCTTGTTGTAGCACTGGTAAGCTTTGCTTTTAGTAGAATACCCAAGGAAAATACCTTCATCAGACCTTGCATTAAACTTTCCTAGATTTTCTTCATCCCTTATGATATAATTGTTACAAGTATGAGTAATAAGTGTTGTCATTGATGTCAACACCTAAGGTCAGCATCTAAGGAAATTATTTAGATGAGTTTGAGCAAGTGTTTGAGAAGCTAGTGCAATTGTAGAAATGTTCTATCTCCTAGAACAATGCAGTGTTTTGCTCCGCATATCCTATAGATTGAATATCTTTGTCCATAGTTTGAAAGTTATGTTAAGGGATGTCTGTAGTTTCTATGTCTCAAGTTTGAGCCTCTGGTATGAAGATTTGAGTGAGTTCTATTCACCAAAGTAAAAACTATTTCTCTAAGTATTCATTGGTGACAAAGAGAATGTATTTTTCCCTGCATCTCTCTGCATTTAAGTTTCATAGTTTGTGGTTCTAGAACTAAGCTTGGGATGAGGTTATGTGTCTTCAGTCAAAGTGGTTCATGATTTGGCACTCCGCAAGTAATATTTTCTTTGTGACAGTAGTTGAAATCAATGTTTAAGTGGTTCCAATTGAAGAATCTTTTGGATAGAGCGTTTGGAGGTTGTGCGGAAGTTCTTGATGATTATAATGTGCTTGTGAATGTTTCTAGATCATATTCCTACTTTTTGATTGGTCCGCAAAGTGTAATTTGGATCATGGTTGAAGCGTGTTCCTAAAGGTCTTAGTGTTAACACTAGTTTTGGCTAACCTAGTTGTTTTCACTACTTGCGGTTATGCTTTGGAATTTGTGAAAGTGTGTTGTTACATGGAAGATTGCATTTGAGTCCTTGCTAAGGTGTGGTGTGGTTTGCATTCATTCCTTTCCACCATGGGAATGTTTAAGAACAAACCTAATTTGAATATTGGTTAAGTTTGTTGTTTGTGATGGCCTTGAAGATTGTTTCCAAGGTTGCGGATGTATAAATATGAGTTAGATGATTGGGAAATTTAGTGAAGTTATTAAGATAGATGAAATGGCTACATGAGAAGCATCATTTGTTGCAGGGGTGATCCTAATGATAGTGAGCAGTAAAGAATATATTTTTGATACAAAGAGGGTGTGAAAGATTCAGTTAAGTTTGTGGTGGATCCCTGGTTACTGTGAGATCCATTCTCATTGTAACTATCTTCTTCTACTTTAGGCAGTGAGCCCCTTTGGTATTGAGCCTCTTCCTTTTGTAGTGAGCATTTTGGGTAGTGAGCCTCCGATAGTGAGCCTTTTTGTAGTTTTGATATCTCATTTATATTGTGAGTTAATCCTCATTGTGGTTTTTCCCTCATTGGGTTTTCCATGTAAAAATTCTGGTGTCTCATGTGTTGAATGTGTGGATGTGTTTAAGTTTTTGATTTCATGCTTTCATGGTTAAATCATAATAACAGTGATTAAGTGATTAATGTGTTGATGCTTAGAAAGAAGTTAAGTTTTGGTTACAACTAATTCACCCCCTCCTCTTGGTTGTCTTGTGCATTTCAACAATTGGCATCAGAGTGAGGGTTCCTTGGAAGAAATCCTAACAGCTTGAGGTAGATCCGGTATGGCACACAAGAAGGATACTCCACAGTTTGATGGAACAGACTATGCTCTCTGGAAGGTATGAATGAAAAGCCATCTCATTTCTCTTGGTTATAGTGTTTGAAAGATGGTAGAAACAAAGTATACTATTCCTCCAAATGGTCCATCATCTGAAGATGAAGTCAAACAGAATGAGTTAAATGGAAAAGCTAGAGATGCTCTATTAAATACTTTATCTAATACTAAGTTAGTGAAAGTTCTTGATCTGGAAACTGCTCATGAGATCTAGGACAAGTTGAAAAGTTTATATGAAGGAGATGAATCTGTAAAGAATGCCAAATTACATAACCTAAAGGCAAGGTATGGAAATTTGAAGATGAGTGATGATGAGAACATAGCAATCTACATGCAAAAAGTTGATGAAATTGTCAATGGAATCAAAGGTCTTCAAGGAACTATTGATGAGAATGAGGTCATGCTGAAGATTCTTAAGTCATTGCCTAAATCTTATAGTCACAAGGTGTCTGCAATTAAAGAACTTATGAGTGTGAAGAAGATTACAAAGGATCAGTTGCTTGGAAAGTTTGCTGCTTTTGAGATGAGAGAGTTCGGTGATGCTTTGCCAAATACTGAGACTGTGTTCAAAGATAGCACTTTAGAGAAGACTCCAATATCTGAGAAGTATGCTATGGAACCAGATGATGACCTTGATGAGATTAAAGCCAACTTTGTGGATAGAATGCCAAGAGGTACCGGTAAGTTCAAAGGTAAATTACCATTCAAATGCTTTACTTGTGGTAAGATTAGTCACTATGCCTCTAGGTGTCCGAAGAGAATTGAGAAAGTCAAGAAGAAATTTGAACGTAGACCTAGTATCATAAAGAAATGCTATTATGTTAGAGAGGATGATGATGATGGTGTAATGGATGATGAGTCTGATGATACTAGTGCAAATGAATGCTTGTTTATTGCTATCAAGGAAGAACCTATGTCTACTAATCCTGCTAGCTATGTGAAGGAAGAAAAAACTGTGGAAGAAAGTGCTTTGTCTATCTGCCAGGTTAAGAAAGATAAGGATGAATGGATTATTGACAGTGGATATTCACATCACATGACCAATGATAAAAGTAAGTTTGTAAGTTTGGAAAAGTATGATGGAGGACTAGTTAGGTTTGGAGATGATGCAGCTGGTAAGATTTGTGGAAGAGGATCTATTTCTTTTAATGGAAAGCACAATACAAATGATGTTATATATGTGAAGGGTTTGAAGCATGATTTGCTAAGTGTTGGTCAGATGTGTTACAAAGGATATAATCTAATATTCAAGGATACTGGATGCAAGATCATTGAAAGCTCCAGAACAGTGATTGCAACTGGTAAGAAGGAAAAAGGTAATGTTTATCACTTGAGAGGAACTAATGATTGTTGTTTGTTGGCTTAGATAGATGAGAGTTGGTTGTGGCATAGAAGGATGTGCCATATCAATTTTGACAACTTGGTGAAGATAAGTTTAGTACAAGCTGTGAGAGATTTTCCTAAGCTTGTGAAGCCCGCTAATACTATTTGCAAGGAATGTCAATTGGGGAAACAAACAACGATAAGTTTCAAAAGTAAAGAACAATTTTCTACTAGATTGCTTGAGCTGGTGCATACAGATTTGTGTGGTCCTACAAGAACAAGAAGTTTGCAAGGAGACAGGTACTTTATGTTACTTATTGATGATTATTCTAGAATGACTTGGGTCACTTTTTCAAAAGATAAATCAGAAGCCCTAGACAATTTCAAATCTTTCAAGGAGATGGTTGAGAATGAGTTATAATTAAGGATCAAATGCTTAAGGTATGATAGAGGAGGTGAGTTTACATCAAATGAATTCAATATTTTCTATGAAGAACATGCGATAAAGAGACAATTGTTTGCTCCTAGGAATCCTCAGGAGAATGGTGTTGTTGAAAGAAAAAACATGTCAGTTCAAGAGGCTGCTAGGTCAATGATGGAGGCAAACCTACCGAAAGTGTATTGTAGTGAAGCTATACATACTGCTATCTACATTCAAAATAGAGTTCAACTCAAAGGTAATGGTACTAAAACTCCTTATGAATTGTGGTATGTAAGAGTTCCTACAATGAAATATTTCAAAGTTTTTGGAAGCAAATGTTATATCAAAAGAGAAGAAGAGTTAGGCAAGTTTGATGCTAGGTGTGATGAAGAAATTTTCCTTGGATACTCTACTAAGAGTAAGGCCTACCAGTGCTACAATAAGAGATTGAGAAAGATCATTGAGAGTGCTAATGTGAAGGTTGATGAAGATAGGGAAAGAATATCAGATCTAACTGGCTATGAATTAGATGAACCTACTATTGCAGTAAATGAAGAGAAAGTTGAACAACATGATGGTCAAGTTGAAGAAGAAAAGGCTTCAAAAAGCGCTATTAAGACTCCCAAGTATGTAAAGATCAATCATTCTAAAGATTAGATTATTGGTGACATAGGAAAAGGGGTATTGACAAGGAAAAGAGCTGCAAAAGAATAGGTGAACTACTATTTAATTTCAAAGATTGAACCTAAAACTATAAGTGAAGCCTACAAAGATGAGAATTGGGTAAAAGCTATGGAAGAAGAGTTGATGCAGATAGAGAAGAATCAAACTTGGGAAATGGTTCCTAGACCTGCTGATAAGAATGTGATTGGAACTAAATGGGTTTTTAGAAAAAAGATGAATGAAAATGGAGTAGTAAGAAACAAAGAAAGACTAGTATGCAAAGGATATTCTCAAGTTGAAGGTATAGATTTTGAGGAGACTTATGCTCCTGTGGCAAGGATTGAAGCAATAAGAATGTTTTTGGTATTTGCAATGCACAAAGATTTCAAGGTGTACCAAATGGATGTGAAGTCTGTATTCTTGAATGGAGAGCTAGAAGAAGAGGTTTACATTGAATAGCTAGAAGGATTTTAGTTTTCAAACCAAGGTGACATGATGTGCAGATTGAAGAAAGCCTTGTTTGGACTAAAGCAAGATCCTAGAGCTTGGTATGCAAGGTTGGATAAGTATTTTTTTGCAATTAGGGTTCAGTAAAGGTACTATAAATAGTAATCTCTATTTAAAAATTAATGATGATAAAATTCTAATTATTGTAGTATTTGTTGATGATATTATATTTGGGGGCAATGAATCTATGTGTAAAAAAATTGTAGAGGAAATGCAAAAGGAGTTTGAGATATCTATGTTTGGTGAAATGAATTTCTTTCTAGGACTATAGATTACTCAATCAGAAAAGGGAATTTTCATTTCTTAGTCCAAGTATGTGAAAGAGTTATTGAAGAAGTTTGGAATAGAGGAGTCTAAGCCATTATGTACCCCTATGGTAACTAGTTGCAAGCTAAGAAAGAATGATGAATCTCCTAAGACTGACCATAAAAAGTATAGGTGATGGCACAAATTTAGGACTCATGCACATGCTCTGCTTCTTTAAATGACTGCCTTATCACTCACAACACAACCTAATTATAGGAAACTCAATCAAAGAGACATTAAAAAACAAAGATAGGAATTCAAAGAATTTCCCTCACAATGTTCAAATACAAAAATGACAGGAGGTATGTAAAATGCAGATTCTACTAATATTGAAATCACAAGATAGAGTAAAACCCAAATCCACAGTATTCATTCAAAGCATTACAAAACATATCTAATGGCCTTGAACAAACGACCTCCTCTATCTATAGAAAACAAAACTTTCTTAACTGCTTTCCACACTCTCCTCCTTCCATCTCCCTTTCTGCACATTCAACCACCTTTTTATGTAACATCGACCTTCTATATTTTCTTGTGTGTGGCCTCCTATAGATTGGCCCTTTTTTTTTCTCCTTTTAACTTCTCCTATCGGCCTTCACTCTCACCTTTCTATCTACCTACCACTTGCCTCAACTTGATTGGCATTTTACAATCAGCCTTCTTCACAGTCAGCCTCTCTATCTCCTCTGATTCACTGCCTCCTCTCTAGCTTAGATCATTCTTCCTTTTATTGCCTTCATTCTACCTTTTTTTTAGGATACCAATTCACCTTACCTAAGATTCTGTTGTAACTATTACATCAATTCCTGGCCTATTCTTATGTAACCGACAACCTCTATCTCTAGCTGTGGTCGATTCATCTTTTCATGCCATGGAATGGCTGTGTCAACTGTTCACCTCTTCAAATTCTTTCCTGCATGTCCTCCAACTATCATCAAATTACCTGACGTAGATTCTACAATTTCCCCTCAAACTGATACACAGACATCTTGTATTCCTTCGATAGTTACTATTTGTTCTGCAATTGATTGATGCCTGCAACCCTTCAAATTCCTTAACTGCCAAGGCATCGATTAGTTAGAAAGAATCAACCATGACAGATTTAAATCCTACATTATTTGGTTCTTGGCGCTTGGGTGACAGGAGACTTCTAATTATAATTTGATTCATTACAAGAACTATATGTGTGACAAGAGCTCCACAATGAATTTAAACTTTACAAAAGATAGGGGTTTACAAGAAAATGACAGAAGACAAAAAGTCATCACCAACAAAAAGATAACAAAAAGAACAAAGCAACAAAAGAAGAAAAACCAAAATTGTAGGGCAAGATGTCCCTGCATTAGACTCCCCCACTGAATAAGATTCATGAGCTCTACAATAGAATGCTCATATCTAGACCTCTTTTTCTACTTCTTCCAATTATTTCGCATCCCTTGTCATGCTTCTTCCAAATTCATCCCATGCTTGCAATTGCTCTTCCTAAGTTTCTCCATATGTAGTTGTTTGCTTTCCACTTTCTTCTTATATATCCGCCTGTTGATTTCTCTATCAACTATAAATATCCATAACTCTATCTCATCTTCATAGTCATCAACCTCAAATGAAAATAAAACTTCATCCTCACAATGTGTAAATAAAGTTACCTCAGAAGTCTTTACTTCCACAATGTTATCTAGTAGGTCTTCCTCTTGAACATACTCCAGTTCTTTTACTGCAATCTCAATTGAAGCTTCAATATTTTTCTTTTCTGCTATAATCTCCTTTACTAGGTTCATACTCTCTATCAGTTTATTCACTTCAGTAAAAACATGCTCAGCCTTCCCCAAATCTGCATTCATCATTCCATATACTCCCTTTTCCATGTCCTAATTAAACAACCACAAATCATTTCTAATATCCTTTCTCTTATCACAAACCACAATATCATGCATCATCTCAGACTTTTTCTCAAACCTCTCATTGATTAAAACCTTCAAGAAATACAAATCCTCCTTCTTATAAAAGACATTTTTGTTTACCTCTGCCTGCATTTCTATACCAAACTCTCCATTACCATCTACTATCTCTTTTTCTTCACCCTTCTTTTCTGTCCTATTTTCACGCATCCACAATTAGTCTTCCCTTGTCTTCTAGATTCAAACTCATAAAATGGAGTCCACAAACCATCTATAACATCCTTGTTTTCTACCCCTTCTTGTAGTTCCATCTCTACCTTGTTTCCATGTATGCATTTATCCTTATCTTCTTTATTCTTAGCTACCTCAACTTCTTCTTTATTCTCTACTGTCCCAATGTCTGTTATACATCCCTCATCTGCATTTCCACTTTATCCTTTTAATTTTCTCTCACTCCAAGCTTCTATAGTCCATTCTTTCTTTTCATTCCTATGGTTCATGTCATATTCATATTTATTCTTTCTAAGCTTTCCAATCTACCTTTGTTTATTATCCTCTCTCTTCTGATATTTACTTCTTCTCCTATCTTCCTCATCTACCAACCTCCACATATTCATCTTATATTCAGAAATTTCACTTAAAGCATCATCATCATCATCATCATCATACAAATGAGTTTGTTTACCTCTTACCTTGCATGTACCATGTTGCTTTTCCACTAACTCTGTTGCATGCTCTGGGGCATTATCCTCCTTTTCATCTTCTAGGGGCTTTATCATGTGCTCTTCTTCATTGGGCTTGTCAATTTCTTCACATCTCTTCTTTTCTTGCTTTGTTTGCTTCTCAATGTCAAATTCTTCTATTTTTGTCCCATGATTCACTACCCACATTGGGTTCTTCCTAAATTGATGTCTTGCTGCCTCTGCACTTGGCCTATCCTCTTGTCTTCTCTGATTCTTTGTCAAGTATTCCAGTCTTGATGCTATTTTGATGTCATAATGGTTAGTACAAACAAATCCTTTACTCACTTCTTTTTTTCATTAATTAACAACTAATTTCCTTTTCCAATATGGTATTATATAGCCATGATCCACTACTTTATTCTTCTGCTTTCTAATTTGTAGGTTTACACTCCTATTTTTATTTGCATTAACAAAATCACCACCAAATCTAACTTTTACCTCTTTGTTGGTCTGTTGTCCCAAATTGCTTACATGCTTGGCTTCATGTCTTGCCACCTCTTCCTCTTCATAGGATTTCTTCTTGTCTTCATTAGCCCTCTTTCCATCTTCAGCTATCTTTTATTACACCACTGCTACAAACTGTCTTGTCTTATCTATTGCTATGACTTGTGTTCTTCCATTCTCATCTTCATCTTTGTTTACAGGCTCTCTTCTTGCCCTTCCTCCTTTTGCCTTCAAAATATTGTTCTGTCTTGCTCATACCTGCATCCACACTTTCAAACAAATCAATAGAAAATAAATCAAGAGACCAAGATGTCTCTTCAGGTGCCTCTTCCACTATCTTCTCTTTTTCTTCATGTGATCCTTGCTGCACTTTCTCTTTTCTCCTTTTATTCAAGTCCTCTACAATGAGAACTTTCCTCTTCTCTCCTTGTCCACTTTCTGCAACCACCACCTTATCAGGGAAATACATCTTTCCAAAATATCCATTCTTCTTGCAATCTCTTTCAATTCCTCTCAGAATTTTTTGCTTTCCACTTCATCCCAATATCTATCCCAAAATGGGATTATGATGGGTCTCCTTACACTAATACCCATCCTCTCACTACTGCAACAAAATCTCTTACCTTCCACAACTACCCTCTACCCAACAATGACCCAGGAAGATGTTATTCTCAAAACCCCCTCTACCACTCTCTCTTCATGGAGGAAGTTATACACCTTCTACCCAGTTTATCTTTGGTAGAGGATAGTAGTTACAAGCCATTTATCATGCTTACAACAACAAATGCTCTCATGTCTATGACTAACACCTCTTTCACAACTCTATCAGCTCTCTCATACCTCATTCTTCAACATACTTTTTTACCATGCCAATGATCTTCTTCCTTTATCAATCAAACTACAACATACATTAGACTGCAACACTCATATAACAACACCCATCAAAATCAAGAACACACTTAGTACTCTCTGCCCAGACCTTTTGTAGCTCTGATACCAATCTAATGGCACAAATTGAGGACTCATGCACATGCTCTACTTCTTTAAATGATTGCCTTATCAGTAACAACACAACCCAATTATAGGAAACTCAATCAAAGAGACATTTAGAAATAAAGACATGAATTCAAATCATTTCCCTCACAATGTTCAAATACAAAAATGACAGGAGGTACATAAAATGTAGATTCTACTAATATTGAAATCACAAGGCAGAGTAAAATCTGAATCCATAGTATTCATTCAAAGCATTACAAAACATATCTAATGGCCTTCAACAAACGACCTCCTCTATCTATAGAAAACAAAACTTTCTTAACTACTTTCTATACCCTCCTCCTTCTATCTCCCTTTTTACACATTCAACCACCTTTTTATGTAACATCAGCCTTCTGTATTTTCTAGTGTGCAGCCTCTTACAAATCAGCCTTTTTTTTCTCCTTTTAACTTCTCCTATCTGCCTTCACTTTCACCTTTCTGTCTACCCTCCATCTGCCTTAGCTTGATTGGCATTTTGCAATCTGCCTTCTTCACAGTCAGCCTCTCTGTCTCCTGTGATTCACTACTTCCTCTCCAGCTCAGATCATTCTTCCTTTTATTGCCTTTGTTCTACCTTTTTTTGCTAGGATATTGATTCACCTTACCTAAGATTTTGCTGTAACTATTGCATTGATTCCTTACTTGTTCTTTATGTAACTAACAGCCTCTATCTCCAACTGTGGTTGATTCATCTTTTCATGCCATGGAATGGTTGTGTCGATTGTTTACCTCTTCAGATTCTTTCTTGCCTATCCTCCAACTGTCATCGAATCACTTGGCAGAGATTCTATAATTTCCCCTCGAACTGATATGTAGAAATCATGTATTCCTTCGATGGTTACTATCTGTTCTACAATTGACTAATGCATGCAACCCTTCGAATTCCTTAATTGCCAAGGCATCCATCAGTTAGAAAGAATCAACCATGACATATTTAAATCCAACATTATTTGGTTCCTGGCATTTGAGTGACAGGAGACTTATAATTATACGTTGATTCATTACAAGAACTATATGTGCGACAGGAGCTCCACAATGAATTTAAACTTTACAAAAGATAGGAGTTTATAAGAAAATGATAGAAGACAAAGAGTCACCACCAACAAAAAGCTAACAAAAAGAACAAAACAACAAAAGAAGAAAAACCAAAATTGTAGGGCAAGATGCCCTTGCATTAATAGGTCTATGATTGGAGGACTACTTTATCTAACCTATACCAGACTAGATATAATGCATGTAGTTTGTCTTGTGACAAGATTTCAAGAAGATCCTAGAGAGTCACATGTGTTAGCAGTTAAGAGGATCATGAGATATTTAAAAGGTACTTTAGATTATGGATTGTGATATCCTAAAGATAATGACTTCACTCTTAGTCCTTATATAGATGCAGATTGGGCTGGAGATGTTGATGACAAAAAAAGTACAAGTGGAGGTGCTTTCTTCTTGGGTAACAGATTGGTTTCATGGTTAAGCAACAAGCAAGATTCAATTTCCTTGTCTACTATAGAAGTAGAATATATTGCTATAGCATGTTGTTGTACTCAAGTGCTATGGATGAAGCAAACATTGAAGGATATAAGAGTTGTGTATGGAGAACCAATTTCAATCTTTTGTGACAATACAAGTGCTATAAGCATTTCAAAGAATCCAGTTATGCACTCAAGAATAAAGCATATATCAATAAGGTATCACTTTCTAAGAGAAAAGGTAACAGAGAATGAAGTAAATATGGAATATGTTTCTACAAAGGATCATATTGTAGATATTTTCACAAAGCCTTTGCTGGATACTTTTGAGTATCTCAGAGAGAAGTTAGGGGTTATTACCCCTCCTGCTCTAAACTAAGATGCATAGGAAGTGCATCAGTCCAGTGGTGTCCAAAGTCTCATTTTTTGATCTGGATTGATGTTTTGAAGGCTACCTCTCAGGGGGAATAGTTAGATGACATTGCTGATATGAGTTCCTGATAAAGAGTAGTAAGTGTTACAGTATTGCTGATAGGAGGAGTAGTGCAATGGTAGTAAGATCTGAGTTGAGATTTGATAACTAAAGAGGGAGAGAAGTTATGGCATCCTTTGCAATTGATGTCAAAGGGGGAGAGAAGTGCATGTGAAAAAATTAAGGAGAGATATTCTAATTGATGTCAAAAGAGGGAGAAAGTTGCAGCCAGAGAAAGCATAAAGGGGGAGCAAAGAAGCAAAACAAGTTTGTTTGTCTTGATGGTTTTTCACATCATGTGTTGCCATCAATGACAAAGGGGGATATTGTTGCAAGTATGAGCAGTAAGTGTTGTCATTGATGTCAACACCTAAGGTCAGCATCTAAGGAAATTATTTGGATGAGTTTGAGCAAGTGTTTGAGAAGTTAGTGCAATTGCAAAACTGTTCTATCTCCTAGAACAATGCAGTGTTTTGCTCCGCATATCCTATAGAATCAATATCTTTGTTTGTAGTTTGAAATTTATGTTAAGGGATGTCTGTAGTTTCTATAGCTCAAGTTTGAGCCTCTGGTGTGAAGATTTGAGTGAGTTCTATTCACCAGAGTAAAAACTGTTTCTCTGAGTATTCAATGGTGACAAGGAGAATGTATTCTGCCCCGCATCTCTCCGCATTTAAGTTTTATAGTTTGTGGCTATAGAATTAAGCTTGGGATGAGGTTATGTGTCTTTAGTCAAAGTGGTTCATGATTTGGTGCTCCGCAAGCAATCTTTTCTTTGTGACAGTGGTTGACAGCAATGTTTAAGTGGTTCAGATTAAAGAATCTTTTGGATAGAGCGTTTGGAGGTTGTTCGGAAGTTCTTGATGATTGTAACATGCTTTTGCATGTTTCTAGATCATGTTCCTAATTTTTGATTGGTCTACAAAGTGTAATTTAGATCATGGTTGAAGCATGTTCCTACAGGTCTTAGTGTTAACACCAGTTTTGGCTAACCTGGTTGTTTTCACTACTTGCAGTTATGCTTTGGAATTTGTGAAAGTGTGTTGTTGCTTGGAAGATTACATTTGATTCCCTACTAAGGTGTGGTGTGGTCCACATTCATTCCTTTCCACCATGGGAATGTGTAGGTCTAGACCTAATTTGAATATTGGTTAAGTTTGTGGTTTGTATTGACCTTGAAGATTATTTCCAAGGTTGCGGATGCATAAATATGAGTTAGATGATTAAGAAATTCAGTGAAGTTATTGAGATAGACTAAATGGTTGCATGATAAACATCATTTGTTGTACATGTGATCCAAATGATAGTGAGAAGTAAAGAATATATTTTTTATATAGAGAGGGTGTGAAATATTTAGTTGAGTTTGTGGTGAATCCCTGGTTGCTGTGAGATCCATTCTCATTGTAACTATGTTCTTTTATCTTCTTCTACTTCAGGCAGTGAGCCCCATTGGTAATGATCCTCTTCCTTTGGCAGTGAGCCCCTTCCTTTTGTAGTGAGCATTTTGGGCAGTGATCCCTAAGGCAGTGAGCCTCTGTCAGTGAGCCTTGTTGTAATTTTGATATATCATTTATATTATGAGTTAATCCTCACCGTGGTTTTTCCCTTATTGGGTTTTCCATGTAAAAAATCTAGTGTCTCATGTGTGGATGTGTTTAAGTTTTTGATTTCATGCTTTCATGGTTAAATCATAATAACAATGATTAAGTGATTAATGTGTTAATGCTTAGAAAGAAGTTAAGTTTTGGTTAGAACTGATTCACCCCCCCTCTTAGTTGTCTTGTGTATTTCAACAATAACATTTTCTTCCAAACACTGTAAAGTACTTGGAAGTCAGAGTCCTTCCATACCACAACTCATAAGGGTCTTTGTACTATTTGCTCTTGCCTACACTCTATTCAATATGTAAATAATAGTATGAATTGCTTCTCTCCTATAGACCTCTAGTAGATTTGCTTCTTTTATCATTGTCATTGCAGCTTCTTGAACAATCCTATTCTTTCTTTCAACCACTCCATTCTGCTGAGGAGTCCTAGGGGTAGATAAGTGCCTATTTATTCCATTATTCTCACAAAACATGTTAAACTAATTGGAGGTGAACTCTCCACCTCTATGTAACCTCAAACATTTAATTGTCATATCCATTTCAGTCTCAACCATGACTTTGAATGATTTGAACTTATCTATGGCTTTAGATCATTCTTTGAGAAAAGTAACCCATGTCATCCTAGAATAATCATTAATCAATAGCATGAAATACCTATCACCTTGAGAATTCCTTACCTTGGTAGGACCACAGAGATCTATATACAGCAATTCCAATAGTCTGGTAGAAGATTGATCCTTGACTTTGAAACTACTTTTTGCTTTCTTTTCGATTTGACATTCCTTACAAATAACATTGATAGGATTTGTAATCTTTAGCAAATCTCTCACAACTTGAGCAGAACTAATTCTTACAAGGCTATCAAAACTAATGTGACACAATCTCTTCTACCAAAGATAACTCTCACTAATCTGAGTCATGAAGCAATAACCATCACCACCTTTGAGATGATATACATTTCCATATGTCCTCTCTCTAGTAGCTATCACAGTTCCAAAATCTTTTATGATCTCACAACCACCATCTTGAAACGCAAGGTTGTATCCTTTTCCACACATTTTTCCAACACTCAAGAGGTTATAATTTAAACCCTTAACATAAAGAACATCATCAGTACTATGCTTCCCATCAAAACTAATTAAGCCTCTTCCACATATCTGAGTAGCTCTATCATCACGAAATCTAACTAGTCCTCCATATTTTTCAAGTTTAACAAACTTAATTTTATCACTGGTCATATGATTTGAGCATCCACTATCAATGACCCAAAGGTGCTTTTCCTACGTAGTATGAAAAGTAGATGTCAAAGTGCTTTCAGCATTAAGACGTACCTCTGGAGCCTTTTCCTTCATACATTTCCCAGAGTTAGTAGAAACAATATCATCTCTTACAGCTATGAACAAACATTCATCATCCTCATTATTCTCATAATCAAATTCATCATTAGATATACTTGCATCTTCTCTAACATAGTATCTTTTCTTAGGCACTCTACTCTTGTTCTCCCTGTTCTTACTTCTCAAAAATCTTTCTGGACATCTTGAAGCATAATGATCAATCTTGCACAATTGAAACACTTGAAAGGAAACTTACCACTATACTTACTAGTACCCAATTTCATTCTTCTTGCAAAATTTGCTTCCAAATCATCTGAATCCTCCTGATTTGATTCCACAATCTTCTCAGATTTGCCAACTTTGAAGGTAGTCTTAGCCTTTGTACTACTTGTACCAAATTCTCTCATTTCAAAAGTAGTTAATGTACCAAGCAACTGATCTTTGGTAAACTGATTCAAATTTTGTAATTCTTCAATAGCAAAAACCTTATGACTATAACCCTTAGGAAGAGTTTTGAGTACCTTCAATACCACTTCTTTCTCATCAATATTTATGCCAAGTCCTTTGATGTTGTTGACAACTTCATCCACCTTCTATAAGTAGTTTGTAATGTTTTCATCTTTAGACATCTACATGGTTTCAAACATGAGCTTCAAGTTCTACATTTTAGCTTGCTTGACTTTATTATCTCCTTCATGAATACTTTGTGACTTTTTTCAGATTTCATTAGTAGTTTTCAAGTTCATAACTCTCACCAACTCAAAATTAGTTAAACCACTTAGAAGAGCATATGTCGGTTTACCATTGGTTTCAAAGGCCTTGATCTCATTTGTAGTACTTGGACCATTTTTTGGTATAGTGTATTCAATTTCAATAGCCTTCAAGATCTCATATTCAAGAGAAATTAGGTAACCTTCCATCCTTATTTTCAAAAATGCATAGCTTGTTCCATCAAATTGGGGAACATCCTTCTTGTGTGCCATCCTAGATCTACCTTAAGCGGTTAAGCTCTTTTCCAAGGAACCTTGCTTTGATTCCAATTGCTGAATACACAAGAAAACTAAGAGGGGGGATGAATCAGTTGTAGCTTAAAATTTCAAAACACTCACACACATTTAGATCCGCATAGATTCAATTAGCCCTTAGACTGTTATGATGATTAAGCATGAAAGTAAATAATAGAAACTGAATCAAACCAATATCAAACACAAGAGAACACTAGATTTACATGGAAAACCTAAGAAGGTAAAAAACACAGTGAGGATTAGCTCACACTATAAAGTAGTATCAACACCAAATTAGAAAAGGCTCACTACTAAAGGGCTCACTACCCAAAAGAAAGGCTCACTACCAAGGTTCACTACTAGAATAAAGAAGATAGAGAAGTTTGTTAGAAGGAGAAAACCATCTCAATGCAACAGATAATTCCACCGCAACACCATCAACATGTCCGCAGTCACACTAAAGAATTGTAGACACCTTTTGCTCACTGCATCCATTAATCTAACACATGAAAGCTTGTACTAAACCATACATTCAATTGTTACTCACATCATATCCATTATGCACACACACAATCATGATCCCTTGACACTCATTTATATTGTCTTCAACCTTGAGAACATTTTCCAAGGTTAGAAAATTACCTTAACTTAAAAAATTTAAATTAGTTCTGGAACTAAACGTTCCCATGGTGGAAAGGAATGAAGGAGCACCACAACACATCTTATCTTGGACCTAAATTCATCCAAGCACACTACTCCACACTTTCACAATCACCAAAGAAAATCTGCAATTAGTGTAAACACCTAAGGTCAGCCAAACCTGTGTTAACACAATGAACTTTAAGGTGCACGTTTCCTCAAACCCAATGACATCTTGCGGACCACATGTAAGGATTCAACACAATCTAGAGTATTCTAGGAACATCCTAAAACATCCTCAAAACTAACAAATTCATCTACAACAACTTTCACCTACTGCATAATCTTATCCTATTTATCCAGCATGCTTAACTATCTCTTTCATACACTATATCTCTAGAAATCGACTTCTAGAGCACCAAACCATGAACAACTTCAATAAAAGAAAGATATAAACCTTATAAGAAAAAATCTTGAACCATAAGACCTAAAACCACTTTGAAGAGAAATGTGGAGCAAAGACATTTCTCCCATACATCTCTGCAACACTCAGAAACACAATCTTCATACTGGTAAACATAACTTCTTCTTCTTCATAATGAATTAGAGCACATAACTTTTTCTTCACAATGAAGCAGAGCACAAATGTTGGAATATAATGTCTCTTAACATATCTAAATAACATATCCAAACCAAAAAGATAGATCTTCAACATAAAGGAAATGTGAAGCAAAACTAGAGTGCTACTCTGTAAACCAAAATGCTACTTCAACACACTATTTCCTTTATTAATCAATTTTTCTCAAAATAACTTGGAAACCAATCAAAAGAAACATATTCTCAACATCTTCATCACCTCTGAAAAGAAACCAAATCATCTTCAGTAAAACAACTTAACCAAATAGCTCATACTATTGCATCAACCTTATCTCTATTCAACCACCCTCATCATTAGAGATAGTATCCACTCAACACTAACTACTCATACCCTTGCACCATTTCTTACTCACATAGTTGACATAGTTGACACCAATGAAAACACAGCTTGTTGACATCAATGACAACACCAATTACACATACTTGCAACATAAGCTACATGGATGAGATTATCCTAAGCAACACTAGCCTCTGGAGCCCTGAAATCTTAAGCTTTTTACCCTCATCATCCAAACACTCAATCAATTTATTGTGGCAATCCAACTTGGCCTCATGAGCATTCAACTAATCCATGCCCAAAATCACATTATAGGACCCTAGAGGAATAACTCAGAGATCTTCCAAGGTAGTAAAATCTCCAAGTCCTAACTGAGAATCATTAACCATAGAATTAACTGTCATCACGGCTCTCGAGGGTAACTCTACATCCCATTTGAAATCCTGCTTAACATCCACTAGCTTGCAATTCTCCATTGTTAACGAGGATATGAACAAATCCGTAGCCCTAGAATCAAAAAGTATGGAAACAACAATACTACTAATCTTACTAGGAGTCTCTATGACTGATGTCTGATGGTCTACCTACTGATTATCTATTACTGGAAAAACCTTGTGGGCTTTCCCCATGTCACCAATTATAGGCTTAGAAGTAGCTACTTGCTAGCCTCCTGTAACTAAACTATTCTATAGGTATTCTCAAGCAATATGTCCCATACCTCTGCATGCATAACAAGGGCTTCTAGGTGGTGCCTATGTCTACTAAATATGGGTCAACTAGAACTAGCTTGGCTGGCTGTAAAACTCTACTGTGAATGAGCTGGCCCAAAATTCTGTCTTTTGTTTCTAATCTCTCCTCTAAGGTGGAGCGTACCAAGACCTAAATGGTCCTCCCTAAAAAGACTTAGCTTTTTGTTCTTGCTGTTGTTGCTGAGGAGCCAATCTAGAAGGAAAGGACTTATCCCTGAATCCACCTGTAGAAGGCAAGGGTGGTCTAGAAAAGTTATGGTTCTACTGAGATGGGTTTAAAAAATTGTCATGATTCTTATGATTCTTGGATTGAATTTCTTCTGCAATTAGAGCCTTCTCCATAGCCTATCGTAAAGTTAAGAGCTCTACTAAACATATAGGACCTGCAATGCCATAATTGAGTCCTCTGATGAAATGATTGACCATCAGCTTCTTATCCAGAATATAATCCATATATTGTAACAATTTCAGGAACTTATTCTCATACCGTGCCACTATGAGACCTCTCTACTGGAGATCATGAAACACATCAATCTTTCATTGCCAAAAATGTTTTGAGATGTATCTTTTCTTAAACAACTCTAAGAAGATCTCCCAAATAAAAATGTCTGTTGACAAATGTCCTTTTCTCTCCTCCTAATTCCACTAAGTAGCAGCATTATCTTTGAGAAAATGAATTGCCAACCTAACCTTGAGATTACTCTTGTAGGATGATGTAGGAGCACCTGAGTGCAAGCGCAATCGACATCACACAAAACAAATTTCAGCTTTATTTGGTTTTCATTGATTCAAGTTTGGTTGATGTTCTTTGTAAGATAGGCAACTATTGATTCAACATTGGAAGTGGCAAAGACATTCAATGAGAAAATATCAAGTCACATTTGAGTCTTGTGTATATGTTGGCACTGACAAGTTTTTAAGAGCTCAAACAATCGTTGAAGAAGGATTTTGTAGAGTTCCATTGTTTTCATCATTTGACAAAATGTCATAAAAGTTTTGTGAATTCATGAGATCCAGACTTATGAAACATATGTGTAGTCTTTGAAGATTCTTGAATAGTAATAGAGGTCGATGGTAGTGAAATATGTTTCTTTTTCTTGCCATTGGATCTAAATCAATTTACATGGAGTCACCGAAGTTAGAGTGAATGGAAACAACATGATAATATATATGAATCAACTTCTATATAGTTGTTGCAGTCCAAAATTTAATTTCAATTTTCCTTAAATTTTGAAGTTAGTAAGATTATCTTTTATTTGTTTGGTCAGCCATAAATAACATCAATTGATTTCATCATTGAAGACAAAGACTCGATGGAAAGTGTGGAGGTTAGAACTTAAAAGAAAAACAAATAATAAAAGATTCATAAGTGTATATACTACTGTTGCACGACGTACACAACCAATATACATTTGTAACTTGGTACTGAATGGTCACAATACCAATTTGAGATCTAATGTGAATGCCAGCTTGACTGACAAGTCATATTCAACAAAGAGAAAGTGAACTATCATGAGTTCTGTTGGTGTTCCCAACTAATTGTATGATTATCCCTATAAGGTAGCTATCCTCAATGTTCATGACTCTCAGGTTAGTGGCCAATGAACAATAGACAATTACTTGTTCTCCTCTGCACTTCAGGTTCTTCTAGACCTAGGGGGTACTCCCTTAAGACAATATCAACAATATTTCTTCTTATCTTAATAGGATATTGGTTAAGCAAATTGTTCTCAATCAATGTACTAAGGTCTGAAAGATGCTATTTCAAAATAGCTAAGTCCTCAATATGTACTTATTTCAAAACTCTGAGAAGATGGAAGAACTTGAACACATTATACAAAATAAAACAAAAAAGTTTTATCTTCTTGAATTTATGGTTTATGTGCTTAGACTTGAAAGATATCCTCAGATTGGTGACTATTCAAAGTAACAGAGTCAAAACCCTATATGCAAGTGTTTCCTTCATAACAACTCAACTTCATATTCAAAGGGTAAACAAAATCACTACTGCCTTATAGCAATGAACTAAAGAAAGAGTATTACTTGTGATTCTACATCATTGATCCCTTGATGCAACACACTTTCCCCTATATCTAATCTAGAGCAATTTAATCTATTCCTTGAACAGATGCAACAAACCAGACATACAATATAGCAAATGTATACTGATGAGTTTGGAAACCCTTAGTAACTTCATTAGAAAGAAAAGCATTTGCACCCAAGGAGAAAATCACAAATAATACACACATACAGTGCTTCTCATATAATTCAATCTAAATAGAAAATTGCTATGTAAGAATAAATGATCTCACACACAAAATATATAACCTGCAACCCAAAATTACTCCTTTCTTATTAGATTCAATCAAAATCACAAGACTTTTACAATTTGATTTAGAGAATTCCAATCTCCTTGATGATACTTTCAACAATCACTACTACTACTTTCATAGTATGAAAATTCTCCCATATATTAGAGAGATACAAAGTATGTCGGCTAAGCTCCTAGAAATAACTATTTTTAGAAAAGTTTGACAATTACTATACAAAATAGTTTTGGAGCTTGTGGTCATTACAATATTTGATATTAAAATTCAACTACAATTACATGTGTGCCAACACAATCCTCCAATATCAATGCTTAATTGATTTGAATTGGCTTGGAGAAGTAGCACCACTGAGAAACTGCCAAAACAAGGTCATCCTTGAAAATTGATGACTAATTGAAAGCTAACTCAAATATCATTTAGCTTCATATCTCTCCTCCCAAGCTCCATATTCCTTATCCTCTAGCCATTGGAATGCTAAAATCTTGACCACCTTGTCATTATGAGCTGCATATTGAGCGTCCAAAATAACAACTCACCATCAACACACACCAGAGTAACAACCTTGGACTACACAATACCAAATTCATCTGTCCATTGGTCTAATGCTTTGGGTTGACCTTGTTCATCTTTGAAGTGGGGCAACACCTTCATTTTCATTTGATCAGTAGATGCCACCTTTCCTTTTAACTGCTTGTCCTACTTTATCATGTAGGAAGCCACATCATGTAGGATTATCTTGATTTCTGACACACTTTGTAGTTCAAGGGGCTTGTTTAGATCAAATCTAGTTGTTTTGACCATCTACTTTATTGTAATATTCCTTTACATCTATTTATTCATGATTTCCTGCAGACTAGATGAATTTACTCATGTTTAACCAATGTTTGATTCAAGTTTGCAATATCTTTGTAGGTATCATCTAATTTCCCATTAGTTTTAGTTATTTGATGGTTAACTACTTCAGAAACAATCTTACTATATGCTTGTAGCCTATCTCCTCTTAATGAATCAATAGTACCTTTTAGTTCTACAACTTATACAAGCAAAGCATCCCTATCTGATGGGAAATCTTGATGGGCTCAAAATAATTGGCACAGGGGTACTGGGAGATGCTAACTCCATTTCTTCTAAATCTCTTAGTCTTACTAGATCATCTTCATATCTTCTCTGAAGTTCATTGTAGTCCTTTTGCAATTTCAAAACCATAGCTTGACCAAACATAGTTGTATCCACTGCTAAGGCTATTGCATCTGGTACTGGGGTATCAGCCACTCTGTTCTAAATACAATTACCTTTCAACTGGTCAATGCTCTGCACCACATCTAGTTTATCTATCCCTGGCATCAAAGTCCATATGGCCAATGTTTCAAAAGATGGACTGAAACCAGAACTAAAAGATTTCTCTTCTTGTTCCTTAGTTGAGAAAAAATTTCATCTTGTCTCCTTATGGTTTTAAATGCCAAGGCATCTTCCATACTCCAATTAGGATATAACAACATACCACTATCCATCACCATTTGTCTTCCTTCTTTAGGGATGATGTTGTCAAGTTTCAAATCTATTTTGTATGAAAAAGGAGGGATGGGGTCGATTGGATGTTTTGGTGTTGATAAGTTTAGATCCTCCTTTCACTCCAAACATTCAAGGACATATCAACCGAGTTGAATATCTACTAAGTGAGAGCATTCACCTAACATGTTGGGATATCACTTGGAATGATGTGGAAACTTAGAAATTGCTAATTAATATCTCACTTTAATCGTTAAATATACAAGAAACCCTAATTATGTGAAACAATTATCAAATTGATAGATTCAAACAAATGCTTACAGACTGAGATAAAAGATAGAGATTAATAATTGACCATTTTTTAAAGTTCAAAATTTGGAATATTCAGGGACAATGCCTTGGGCACCCAAGTCCATGGTATTGTTTTCTTTATAGAATGCATAACTCCTTCCAGCACTGATGATCACTGTTCCATCTATTTTTGTCACTGGAAATGTGGAGGACACTGCCCTAGGCACCCTTGTCTAAGGCAAACTAATTCTTAGGATGTGGAAGCTCCTTTAGATACAAAATATCACTATAACTCTGATTTCCATCTTTGAAATTCCAGAGGACATTGCCCTAGGTACCCATGTCCTGAAATGTTCAATTTTATCCCTTTCTTTTCAGGTCCTGAATCCTTGTTGTCTGCAATCTTCCTCTGCAAATCCACTCCATGAAACTCAGTACCTATAACCTACAATCACAAAGGAGTGCGGTTGGGGGTTGTGGTGTTTAGAGGCTTTCCTTAGTCAAGCCTTCGAGAGACATTCGAGTCTTCTGAACACCATTGTTAGATAAGAGTGCATATCCCTGCGGGATAGAGGCAAAATCCAAAAGATAAATGATTCAAACACAAGTAAATGTCACCTTAGAAGTGTAGACCTCACATAAATGAAGGCTCTTCAATCACATGAGAAAATGAAGCCAAATCTGCAATCACAAACACAATAACAATGGTCTGCTCTGCAACAATGAATATCAAGGATGCTCTAAAATTACAAGTATGCATAAAGTTCACAATCATCTTCTAGTTTACAAATGAAAACCTAAACATTCTTATATATGCAACAACACACATTCCCACGAAGAATTTTGTAATTCAAACTTTTGGTGTTGACATAGGACCTAACAATGGTCATATAACCAACACTTCAAATTAGGGCTCGACCCAAAATAGGGCAGGACTAGGGCACGAGTGCCCAAGTCCTCCCCCCTATTTTAGGCATAAGTCATCTCAATAGCACCCCCTAGGTCCTTTCTACCACAAGACTTTAGGGTTTTATCATCAGGGTTCAACATTAACTTGCAATATGATCTAAATGCATTCTAAGGACCCGAAAGCTAAACCTTAAGAGGGAAATGCCCCCAAGGGGACATTTTCTGACATAGCATTTAGCCCCCACTTTAATGTATGCACAAATGCAAGACCCATACATGCATTAAAATATGGTCAAAAAACACAACAAACACGCCAAGCATGGTGAAGACACACCAAACACATTGAAGATAGTAACATGCATGCAAAACACATAGAAGATAGTTATAGTCATGCAAAACACAGAGAAGACAACATTAAAGACACACAATACACAATGAATACAGTGAATGCAGTGATTATTTATTTTTCATTTTCTCATATAAATGAATGCAAATGCAAGTACATGGAAAGTAAACACATAGCCCAAAATGTAGGAGGAGCTCATCACCACCATTCTTGAAATTGTATAAGGGAAAACAGACATGCAATACAAATCTCAGAGTGTAGGAGGAGCTCATCCTCACTAGTCTTGAAACTACACTTGAGAACAAACATGTCATACAAATCCCAAAGCATAGGAGGAGCTCATCACCACCAGTCTTGAGACTATGCTTGGGAACAAACATGCCATACACACATGGAGACACGAAGAAAACACGAAAAATAGGCAAAGGAAGAAACCTATTGCTAGCTTCACTACCATCTCAGGCACATTAGAGGAACACACCGATGATTGAACTTTACCACAACAATAGATGAAGACATGCCTAAGGGAAGATACACCAACCCTACCTGTTCAGAGGACGTTTAGAAAATGATAGGATATTTTGTATGAAAAAGGAGGGATGGGGTCAATTGGATGTTTTGGTGTTGATAGGTTTAGATCCTCCTTTCACTATGAACATTCAAGGATATATCAACCAAGTTGAATCTCTATTAAGAGAGACCATTCACCTAACAGGTTGGACTGTCACTTGGAATGATGTGGAAACTCAAAAATTGATAATTAATATCTCACTTTAATCCTTAAATATACAAGAAACCTTAATTATGCAAAATAATGATCATAGATTTAGACAAATGCTTACAGACTGAGCTAAAAGATAGAGATTAATAAATGCATTCTAAGGACCTGGGAGCTAAACTTGAAGAAGGAAAAGCCCTCAAGGGGACATTTTCTGACATAACAAAATCAATCTTAGACAAAATCCTTGCGGCCAAAACCTTATCAACTAATGAATCCTTTTTCCTTTTCTTTTCTTCAATCCTACTATGGTATGCAACTTGTTTCCTCCTAAAAGAAAATCCTTAAATTCTTGAGTCTTGATGAATTGATCATCATATAAAAATTGTTGGCAGGCCAATGCCCTCACATCTCTAGTTTCATCATTAGTATTTTTCAAATAATCAATGATTATGTTAAAAGGAATAGGAGGGACAATCATACCTACTAATGTCTTAGCAACTCCCACATCCTCTGAAGTGTCTTCAATATCCATAATCTCCATGGGGGATTTTCCTCCATCCTGAGGAGATATTTTATCCTCTGAAATTTTCTGCCTCTTAGCCTGCTGACTGTCTACCTCCTTAATTTCTTGAGGATCTTCATCCTATGTATCCTAACTCCTTTGCCTAACATAGGGTTTTATCTTCACACTAGGAACTCTTTCAACTTCAAGAGGTCTCTCTTCTTAAAAAATCATGAATTTATCTACATTTTCCAACATTTTCATTATTCTAACAACTATATTCTTTTCCTCAACACAACATCCAGGAGACTTTGGGTTTTTTTCTTTCTTTCATTCTGTTTTTGCACAATTTTTTTGCATTTTTCAGTTCTCTCTTTAGTTTCTACAAATGATAAAGAATTCCTTACAAAATCTTCAGCAAGGTTGATTTGATATAGGAAAGTAGACTTTTTTACACTCAATCTTATTGAATTTACAAATCCCTGTAGATCAAATTATTCTTTGACAATGGCATATTTCAACCTATAACTATTCAATAATGGGTATATTTGATCCAGGCCCTCTTTGTTCATTACCTAAAAATCTAACCACTTCAAGGTAGTAGGGAATAGTGAACCCTTCTTCTAACCTCTGAGATGCATTTTATCCACTTCGTTTAGCTGCCAAACAATCTCCAAATAGGCTAGTCTTTTAGGTACATATACAAGCAAGAAATGTGGCTTCATAGTAAATCCATAAATTCTAATATATGTAGAGTATTAGTTCAAAAACCAATCTCTCCAATTATGCTTTATCCCCAACCCAAGAGTTTCCTCACAAGGTCTAAGGAAGTCCTTTATCTCCAGTGGTATTTTGTCTACATGTTTGCCCATATATTGCATCAATTTCCTCACAAAGAACTCCTCAAAAATAATAAAATCTAAATTTTCACAATCCCTATCCCACATATAGGTCCAACATTGTACTAGCCAGCATTGTTCTTTACCATCAAATTATTGTACCCTTAGAGTCTGATTCCATTGTTTCCTACTAACATATAAAAACATGTGGAACATGTCAGAGTACCATTTGAATTCATGCTTTTGATTGTTCTTTAGAGCTACAATCTATTTATGTATCTCATCTACTAAGGAGGCAAAATCAAACTCCACATTTACAATGTTATCTTGGATATCAATGGCCATAAACATTAGATGCACATGAATCTTTTCTCCTGCATCCTCTCCCAAAATCTGACACCGTGAATAGTAGGTCTTAATGAAATAGTCTTCGAAGGCCCTTATACTAAGGGGTTCCTTCTCAAAGACTTCCAATCCTCTACCACAAGAGTCCCTAAGTCTATGTCTAGGGATTTTGTCAGACCTATACAGGGCCCTATATATCTCATACATTCTTTTAATTACCAAAATCAATGGCCTTGTTTGTAGCCTTGTTGAGATCAAGCACCTCAACAATGTAAGACTTAGTGAAGGAGATAATTGTATTTCTATTGGATGTAAATGCCCTTCTCAAGCTGGCATCATATCTTCTTGCAACAAGTTAGACCAAATCTACATCTACAAATACATTTAGGACCATGACTTTAGACATGTCCAAGTTCCATCCATTATTCAACAGAGACCTAGCACCCCTCTTTCTATACCATTTCTCAAACAAAGACCATCTAGTCATAGGGGTAATTACATCTCTAATTTCCCCAAAGTCATCTATAAACCTTTCATCCTTATTTCTACCAGCAAGGCTTAGAGCTCTCCTTGATGAGCCTAGATACTGAGTGAGCAAATCCTGTTCAAAATTTCTCCTTTTTGATGTGCGATCCATTTCTTGCTTGTGCAAGGTTTAACTATAGGATATAGTTTCTTTGAAATGAAACAAACTCAACAATTCACCCTAGTATACTTATGAATTTATCTTATTTGATCAAATTGAAAGGATATTGATAAGATTTGCAAGGAATTGGATCGAAATACCAATAAATTCACACTTGCTTGTCACAACCAGAAACCCTACTTCTTCAATTGTTGCCATGAGATGCTTGATTCTCACAAGAATTATGATTACCAATAATTGTACTCATTACAAAAATCCATTTTATCTATTTACTTCACCAATCAAGCAAGATTCTAGCTGATTTTCCATCCAATCACCATTACTGTGATTGTGTGCTAGCCTGCAGGCTAAGACTAGTCGTTCTTCATGTCTGAATATCCACTGTTGATCTAATCAATCCATGGAAGAATCTATGACTTTGATTTGAAAATTTCATCACTAAAGGATAGTTTACACACTTCAAATGGTGTGGATCAATCAGGTCTAGCCAACTTAGCAAAGACTTTCCATTTGGAATCCACATGGCAGCTCATGTACCGGTGCAGGCCCAAAAGGGACCCACACCACCACCCTTGTGCTAGTATGCTGAGAACTAGCTTTAGCTTGTTTGGACTAGATGGGACCCACATGACATCTGTCATTCCCTTGTAGCATTTTAAGGTATATTCTCTAGCATCTTTTCTACTATCCGCTCATGCGATGCAATGAGGAGTAAGCACAACTTAGGAAATTGACTGATGAGACTTGAGGCCCACTAGATTAGAGATCTATGGCCAACACATTAGCGTAGATCTGACATATCTGGAGCCTATGATGTGATAATCATCGATTTATCTTTAGGAATTTTTGACCTAGACTTAGGAAATATTTGGGTGCATAGAGCTAGCCAGTAACTAGGCTCAAGGGGCCAGTTTCAGATGGGAAACATGAAACGACATTGTAACTTAAACCTAGATGACCATCTATCAGAAGTCAACTTAAAATTAGACGTAGACTTAAGGGAAAAGGGCTAATGGTTTAGGGTTTAAGCTTTTTAGACTCAGACTTAGCCAATTTCAAAGGTTTAAGATCAGGGAGCAAGAAAATTGTAGGGGGTTCCACTAGTGGCTCTAGTTGGGGATGCATGGCTCTTGCAGGCATGATGAAGACCTTAAAACTCTAGGGTGCAGACCATACAACACACAAAACCATACAACTAAAACAAAAATAGGACAAAAAGTAGGAAAAGGAAATAACCTAACTATGTATAATGTGCATGGAATAAATTCTCCTTCAAGAAAATAAGGGTTTCAAAAATTATCCATGCACTGGAAATTTATGAAATTCACCATCAAGACTTTGAAAAAAGTATAAATCCTCTACATGTGTATTACTAATCAAATATGGACCTATCCAAAGGGGATCAAACTTTCCATGTTTTCCCTTATCTTGATATCTGTCATTCCACCTAAGAACTAGATCATCAATTTGAAACTTCCTTTCTGAAGCCTTGTAATCAAACAAATACTTCACCTTCTATTTCTTCTTCAAATTG
Organism: Cunninghamia lanceolata; assembly: GCA_027924645.1. NCBI lineage: Eukaryota > Viridiplantae > Streptophyta > Pinopsida > Cupressales > Cupressaceae > Cunninghamia > Cunninghamia lanceolata. The sequence continues at coordinate 4,228,883 of BSBN01000523.1, read as the reverse complement.
GTATTTTGTACTTCTCTTCTAGTCTCATCCAATCCAATCAATTGGTTGACCCTCTCTGCCCTAAAATCCTGTATATCATCATTTTCTTGTATGAATTGATACACTGGTAAGAGAGTATTCATAGGCATCCTTGCTTCCAATTAGTACACCAATTTGAAAGGAGATTTTCTTGTCTTCTTCTTAATAGTAACTCTGTCAGCCCACACTGCCAATTTGTGCTTGGAATCCCATGCCTTCTTATTTTTCCAATTATCATTTTGATTATCTTCATCAAGCTCTTATTACTAGACTCAGCCTGACCATTACCTTGTGGGTGATATGGTGATGAGTATGATAGAGTAATGCCATAATTATTGTGTAAATTTACAAATTCATTAGACCTAAAGCACATTGCATTGTCTATAACCAATTTTGCAGGAACTCCAAACTTGATTATTAAATGTTCCAAACCAAAATTTGCAACAAGTTTACTTGTAGCTTTCCTAGTTAGAATCACTTCAATCCACTTAGTAAAATAGTCAGTAGCAACGAATATCCAATTGTGTCCACCAGTTGACTTTTCTGAGATTTCTCCAATGAAGTCAATCCCCCATTATTGGAAAGGAGCTTCAACTATTATAGTCTTGAGTGGAAATGCACTTGCATATTTCATCTTTCCTGAGAATCTTTGGAAAGCTTCACATTTCCTTACCATCTTGTGTACATCAGAAAATAATGTAGCCCACTAATAGCCTGATCTAAAAATCTTATGTACAGTAATTTTTGCCATATAGTGTCCTCCACACACTCCATTGTGCATTTCAGTCAAAATTTTTGTAGCTTGATCTTCATCTATACATTTGACCAAATAGATCTCCCTACAAAATGACATATTTTATTACCTATAGTTTCAGTGTCCTATTTTGATTATCATACAAATAAGTTGGACATGTCATATCCTACAAGTATTGGATGATATCTTTGTACCATTCTAAACTTTGCACATTACACACTTCATCCTCCACATCACTCTCAACTACATTTACTTGACAATCTTCAATTTTTGATTCAGCCATTGACTTTTCTAAGCCTTGTCCCCCTCACCAATTGAGTGATTTGAATATCAATATTGAATTCCTATATTTTGTTTATCCACCTGCAATGTATTCCTATGAGTTCTTGCTATGTGAAAATATCTTTTACTGTAGAGTCAGGGACATAAGTTGTAATCTGTACAACCACCAAATAGGGCCTGAAATTCTTCACCACTCTGACCAAGGCATAGGCCTACTTCTCCATTATGTCATATTTTAATTCTGCATCTTGCAATGACTTGCTAAAAAATGCAATTGGTTGTTCATACCCCTCATCATTCTTTTGTAATAGAATTGTAGCAATTGTATGGAAAGAAGAAAAGGAGAACAATTGGAAAGGTTTGGAAAAGTTAGAAGATTTTAGTATAGGGGTTGTCTTAGTTGCTTCCTTTATGTTTTGGAACACCTGAACTGCCTCATCACCTCATGTTATTGTCACACCTTTCTTCATCATCTTGGATATAGCTTTAGTTGTTTCTACAAAGTTTGTGACAAACCTTCTTACAAAATTGATTTGCCCAAAGAATGACTGAATACCCTTAACTGTCTTGGGCATTGGAATTATATCAATAGTTGCAACTCTATCAAGATCAATTCTCATTCCACCTTTGGATACAATGTGCCCCAACAACTTATCCTCAGTCACTCCAAAAGCACATTTCTTAGGGTTTAGTGATATACCATATTCTAATGTTCTAATGATAATCCTTTCTAGATGCATGCAATGGTCCTCTTCTTTTTTAGAGTGTGTAGTCAAATAATCCTAGTATACTACTAATATAGAATCTACAAGCCTTGCAAATGTAACATCCATTTCTCTTTGAAATGTCACTCCTACATTTGTTAGTTCAAATGGCAACTTCACATATATGTAAGTGTCCCAAGGTGTAGTAAAAGTAGTATTATACTATTTAGACTCCTTCACTTTTACCTAATTGTAACTTGAGAATCCATCATGGATAAGAGCTCACAACCTGTAACCTTTTTCAACATGGCTTTCATATTAGGAAATGGGTAATTGTCTTTCAAAGATGATACATTTAGGTTCCTAAAATCAACACACAATCTAATATCTCCATTCTTCTTTCTAGCTGAAACCAAATTAGAAACCCAAGTAGAATGCCTAATAGGTTTGATGATCTCTCCATCCCATAGCTTAATCAGTTCTTCTTCCATCTTTGGAGCTAAGGTTGGGTTAATAGGTCTTTGCTTCTATTTGAATGTCTTAGCATCTAGTTTAAGTGGAATCTCATACTGAAATATGTCTTCTCTATAAGCCTTCAAATCATCATAGGTTCATGCAAAGACATGCTTATACTTTCTAAGAAAAGCAATCAACATTGTTTTGATGTGTGGTTTGTGTTGCTTACCAATATACACCTTTTTTGGAGCATCATCTGTTCCTAGATTTATCTCTTCTAAATCCTATTTATTGGCTGAAGTAGTCCTAGCAACAAATTGATCATTATTATCAGGGACTGCAAGTCTTACCTTAATTTCCACTGTGCAATGTCAACTAGAGTAATGTCATGTGGTCTAATTGCAATATTTTTCAAAAAGTCTACCATAAAATTCCTTGATCTCTCAACCCAATTAATAGAAAATGCATAAGATAACTCTATAACATCCCACACTGCATGTTTATATTGTTTGAGCCTTTTATTCTTTGATGCATATTTACCTCTAAGCTGTGGAACAATGAGCTCTGAATCACCTAAAACCTTAACTATTTTAATTCCATGTTTCATGGTTATGTTCAATCGAAGAAAGAGTACCTCATATTCTGTAATATTATTGGTGCACTCAAACTTCAAGATGAACAAAAACTTAAAAGTCTTACCACTAGGAGAGACAAAAACTACTCCTATACCTGATCCTTCTTTTGAACAAAAACCAGATCAAAATACATCAACCACGTTTCATTCCCACCTTTTGACTTCTCTATTTCATAGTCAATGGACCTTTGAACATTAATGTCTAGATTAGATGACACTACCTAAAAATTGTCATAGTCAACACCAACAAAGCATACCTAATCAATAGGTTCATCTTCTTCAACTAGGTGGGGTGCCCTTTTTCTCTTTCTAACTTTACCTCCCTACCATTCATGGGGATCATGGCATAAGATAGATCTAACTGTATGCTTCATCCAATTAGTGCTACCCACCTTCTGGACAACAACATCCCATATTGAGGTTCGATGTCAACCACTGTGATATTCATTGTATACTTCTTCTCAGGATAGGCTGCAAGCATAAAGTCAACACTTTCATAATTCCAATAACATGTACTTCTCTACTGTCCATAGAAAAACACTTACTACATGCCTTGACTATTTTCAATCCTATATCTTCCATAATATCTAAAGGCATGATATTAGTAGATGCACCTGAATCAAGCATGCAGTTTTTCAATTTTCTGCCATTTATAATTAAAGAAACATAAAAGGGTTCTATCTAAGAAGGACACTTAGTGAGAGTGGTTCCCAAATATACTTCTAGTATTTCCTCTTCTCCAATATCATTTATATGGTCCCTTTCTTGTTTCTTAACATTCTAATCTATTTGTTTAGTAATATCAGAGATTAAATCCAATGCTTTACTCCTATGTTCTTCAATCTTCATCATTTCAAGCAATGGAACAGACTTTCATTTGGGACAATGCTTGAGTCATATCAAATGGGCTGAAATTTTACATATGAGTTACATTTTGGTTTATACTGTTGGCAAGAGACATTGCTCTGAAGAATGTCAATGTTGTCATTGATGGCAATAAGGTAAAGGGATTCCATCAGCATGGAAAAGAGACTTTACTCCAGAAGAATAAATGACTAAGTATGGGTAGTATACAATATACAAAGGAAGTGATAGTATTTGAGATGGTATGCCTCCACAATTAAAGAAACTTATATGTGGTTCAGGTATGTTTTTTATAGCTATCTAGAGATCACATGTTCCAGTGTTCAAGTTCTAACTTCCTTCAGAAGTCATATGGTGAAGTATCTAAGTCTGGGTGAACAGAGTAAATACATGAACAATACACTATACTAGAGTAAAAGGGTCTGCATTCCTCCACCGTGGAATATTTTGGTTTGTGGTTTTGAAGGTATGCTAAGAGGTCAATGATGAATGTTGGGTATGATTTTTAGAGTCTAATATGGTCTGTAGTAGAAGTTATGATGTGATAGTTGAATTGGTCAAGTGTGTTCTTAAGAGACAAGCTGACAGACATGTTGGATCCATATGTAGAGAAGATATATTGTTTGAATAATTAGTTCAAGTGGTTGAATTATTGGTGCCGACCTATATGAAGATTGTTGTATGTTTGTTTGGGTCCACATTCCTATTTGAGAACAAGATCAAGCCAACAAGATACAACACTTGTGTACATGTTTCATGTCTGAATTGCCGACCTGATTGTGGAATGAATCTTATTGCGGATATATATATATATATATTCGATGGATTTTGGTGGAGGGATGGATATGTGTGGATAATGTGTGAATTCAATATGTGGATAATCCAAGGTAGTTTGTAGAGCAGAAAAGGTTAATAAGGGCATAAAACAGAAGTATATGTAAAGTAGAGCAAAAAAGCAAGGCAGACAGTATGAAGTCTTTTGAATCTATATATTGAGAAAATTGATACTGCACCTCTGCATATTGTAGATGCACCTGTAGCAGTCATCTCTTGGCAGTGAGCCAATCCTTCTTCTATCTTTTCTTCTTTTTTGGCAATGAGCCTTTTTGCAGTGAGCACTTCTTGGATAGTGAGTCCTTGGGAAATGAGCCCTAAGGCAATGAGCCTTCATGTAATTCAGTATTGCTATCATAATATATTGTGAGCTAACACTCAGTGGTTTTCCCTTTTTGGGTTTTCCATGTAAAATCTTGGTGTCTATGTGTTATGAATTTGTGGCTACTCTTTTCATGTTTACTTTGCTTTCATGTTATTAAATTTTGTAAGTGGATTAATGAATGTGTAAATGAAAAGGTTTTAAGAATAATGATTCACCCCCCCTCTCAGTATTCTTTGCATTCAACAATTGGTATCAGAGCGAGGTTCCTTGGAAGAAACTTAACAACTTAAGGAAGATATGGGAAGGTCTACTCATGGCAGCTAGAAGATATTTCACTTCTCCTGAAACCTTATATGAAAGCAATGAAGAATTACAAGCTGCTCTTGAATATCTTGAAAAATTTGAATCTCAAATCAAGGATATGAAGGATAACATACAAGAAGCTGGTGAATGTATTCTAAAGCTAAAAGAACAAGTCAAAAAGTTTAAAGAAAAATACAAGAAGGTTAGTGAACAATTGATATCAACCAATGAAACCTTGAATGATTTGAAAGTGGAAGTCATAGAAAGAGGTAAAATAGAAGAAGATCTAAATCTCTTGGTAAAAAGCAAATTAGAAGAATGTGATAAACTTGAAAAAGAAGTTATAAGCCTAAAATTAGATTTGGAGAAAGCCAAGAGCTATGAAGAAAAGTTCAAGACAAGTTCTACAAAGCTTGATGAGATGATTGCTAGTCAAAAGAGTTCAGATGACAAGAAAGGGTTGGGATTTTAAAAAGGAGAGAGTTCCAAGTCAAGTCAAGAAAACCTTGAGATGAAGAAAAAAAGGCTGCAACCAGTTGCAAAATCAAAGAAGAAGACCTCCAATCAGGCATCCAAATGCTCAAAGGTACCCATCTTTCAATGGCCATTGTTTTAATTGCAATAAGTTTGGTCATAAGGCTACTCAGTGTAAGAGTAGAATGAATCAGAATCTTCCATCATTCTCTAGTCAATGTTTCAATTGCAAGAAAATTTGTTATAGATCAAATGAATGCAGAAGTCTGGTAAGGAATGGTTTTAACAATACAAGGAATACTCTATTCTTCAATGGAAAGTGTTTTGCATGAAATAGATTTGGGCATATGGCTAATCAATGCATAATAAGAATAAATCCAATCAACAAAAGGATTCAAGGATAGAGGAATGTGGTTTTCTACAATTGCAATAAGTTCAGACATGTTGCAAGATTTTGCAGATACAAGAATGAGAAAAGAGACTATTCTGCAAAGAAGAGAAAAATAGAGCATAGAGAAGATAGAGGTAAGAAAAAGATTGATCCAGTGGAAACCAAGAAGGAAATGATAAAGGTCTAGATTAAGAAGGATATAAATGAGGTCAAAGATGGATTTGCACCAATCTCTAGTACAAATACTTCCTCTGGGAAGTAAACTGGGAGCTCTGGCTCAAGGGGAACAATATTGTGAATCCAAATCCCCTAACCAGATAATCAGTGCTAAGATTTAGAATGAAGATATGATGTGAAGATTCATATGATAGATCTTTTGAAAGAAATTCTGGAAGAAAATGATCAAATGCAAAACATTGTGGAGCAATCTAGATTGGTTGAGCTTAACAGAGAAATGTTTGATAGTTTTTTGAAGGACTGCATTTATGATAGCTTAGGTTTTCATATCAACAGATAAAAAGGAAATCATTCAATGTACAATCCACTTTGTATTCAACCTATCAAGTGTCTAAAAGATTTAAAGAAAGATTCCAATTGTCTACAGAGATTTCAAAGCGATTCAAAACAAGTCGATCCAAAGCGAGGAAAACCCTAATTCAGCAAAAAAGGTATTTACAACTTGAAAACCCTACTGTGAAGTTTGAATTATTCTAGTAACATGTTTACTCCTCAAGTAATCAAGATAGAAGAAAAGGCTCACCCCAAGTTTAAGAAACATTTCTTGAAATCACTGGAAAATGATCCTATATAGGCATTCTCAATTACTCCACATGGAGTTATGCATAAGGAAGATGTTAGAGCATACATTCATGTGAATCTAGAAGAATATGATCACATGAATCTAGGAAAACTATACTTGGATGAACTGACTACTGTGGATATTGTGTTAAAAGATGAATATAAAGTTATAGGAGAAAAGAAATTTGACATCTGGTTGGATTTTCCTGCAATCCCAAATGATGCATGGGTTAAGGTTATTCTAAGTAGGATTCATGATGAATTTCTATGGCTCAATGAACCTTATATGATAACTAAAGAAGATATCAAATCTGTAACTAGTATGATCTCCTCCAAAAGGGTTCCAGGTGTAAATAAAATGAAGAACAATGTGGTAATGCTGCTAATAGGAGCCAAACTTGACAAGAATTCCCTTACGGTAAATGATATTAAGGATTTGACTATTATATTTGCATCAATGATTATTGGATACAAAATATACCTTTCCAATAAGGAAAATTCTATGTCTGCATTAGCCATCTACACAACATATGACATGATAAAAAATAATACAAATTATGACCTATGTGAATTGCTCCAGAGTGAACTAATGGAGAACTTGAAAAGAACAAAAGAGACAAGTCATCCTTTTAAATATGGAACCTTGATCACTTGTCTACTCTTCTATTTCCTGAAAGAGCTACCCAGCCTTGGAAATACTATCTGGCTCGATCATACACCAGTAGCCACTCAAATAAGAAATCACCTGCAAAGTTTGGGAATACAGACAAGAAGAATGAAATCTTATGGGGGTACTTCAAGAAATCTCAAAAGAAAATGTCATGTAGAGTCTGGATACCTAAAAATATAGCTATGAAATATGAAAAGGACATTGTATTTGTTGGTGTTTTTCCAACTGATAGTTCATAAGTTTCCCTACAAGGTAGCCATCACTTATCAATGGGATCTTCAGGTCAGAGGCCAACAGTCCATGAGACTGACTCTAAAAGTCTTCTCTCCTTCTTCAAGCTCTATAGAACCCAAGGGCGTATTCCCTACTCAATACCTATTGGATAAATCTTTGACTTTGACTAGGTATTGACACAAACCAGATGAATCCTTTCTTATGCAGGCCAAAACTATAAGATGAATGCAAAGGGGCTAGCTTTGGACCCTACTTCAGCTTGAACCAAAGGATTTTTAAACCCTAAAACTACTCCTAAAATCCTAAAGGTTGGTAGATAATGTTTGGTTTTGTTTTATGCTTGGCTGGAAGATTAGGGTCCTGACTCATAAACTCAACACAAACTTTGATTGGTGCTTATCCAAGGACATGGAGTCAAATAGACGTATATGTGTGAATGATTCTCATAAACTAAACTAACAATCAAGTTTTAAGGGATTTAATCAGCATCTACCTTACAGACACCACCCAAAACAGAGTATTCTGTTAACTCTACTTACAGACATCCCTGTTGCAGTGTGTTTTCCCCCATATTTAACCCTTAACATTTAATCTATTCCTTGAACATAAGTAGAAGATTAAGTATGCAATACAGTAAGCCTACATTCTAGAATCTCAGATAACCCTTAGTTATTAGATTTAGAAGAAAAACACATACAACCATGGAGACAATTAATAGAACACATGCATATAGCATTTTTCATTTATATCAACATAAAACTGAATAAAATTTATGTAGAAATACATTCAACACACAACTCATAGACTTACAGAACAAGAGATGAAGCAACCAAGAGAAACTTGTATTTTATATACTCCTCAAAATTCCAAAATCATTCAACAACCTTAATGTTAGGAAACATGTCTCAACCTTGCAACCTTGAATACTATTCTTCCTAGTTGTGGTCTTTTAAAATACCCTTTATTTTGAAGAATGATCTAGAACTTTCAAAGTTCCAAAAGGGCTAAGAATGGCAAGGCTTGCTATTTTTAATAAGTTTACATTTGACCTTAGATTGACCTAAAATTTTCCTAGAAGGTGTGGAACAACTAACAAAACATCTTGGGTGAGTTTCGACTCAAGATCATACCTGGATTGTGAGATATTAAAGTTTCTATTTTTGAAACTACTAAAAAAGTTTTGAACTCAATTATTGGAATCAAAACTTCTCTAAACATCTTGAAAATTGTCATAACTAGTGTAGCCATTTATATGGTGATAGATCTCTTCACGATCTTTCTGACACATCAAATGGTTAGCCAATTGGACACTCGGATCAAAAGTTATGGCCTTCGGAAGTTGGACCTTCTGTTTTGGGAAATGAAAAAAACATGTTGGACACATAAAAGAGCTGTAAAGGGGAGAGTTACATGTTTTGATGTGTGGTTTGGCACATCACAAGGCATCGTTGATTAGAGATAATTTGGGCACCACTTTTTAGTGGTTTTGGCTCATGGTTTTGTAATTACCATTGGCGGTGTACTATATTGTATCTCCTATATATCAGGAACTTGAGATGGAGGTTTATAGATGTCAAATTATCTCCTAGATCTGTAGTTGGATATACTCTTGTAAAAGCTTGCTCTGCAAGTATATTGTAGTCTTCCTGATTCCTAAATAATATATTGGGTGGATTTAGAGTGTGGGGTTTTTTACCTGAAAGGGTTCTCCCCACGTATATCTTATGTTGTGAGTTTTGTGTTTGCATTTGGAAGTTGTTATTATCTTTCTATCAATGTGCATCTTAATTTGTAACTGTAAAAGGGTTTGAGGACCCTAAAGAATAAAAATCTTGTTGAGGGTATGAATGATTGTAACCTTGAGTTCTCTTTCCGTGAACATAGCATTTATGGAAAACAAAACCATGTTCAGTTTTATTCCAGTTCTCACAAATCTTCTAAGGTGTTGGACTTGATTAATTCTTTGGTCCTATTAATGTTCCTTTGAATTCAAAATCTATTTACTTTGTTTTATTCATTGATGATTATAGTAGAAGGACATGGGTGTATTTCCTTAGAAGTAAATCTAAAGTCTTTAATATATTCAAAGAGTTCAAAGCTCTTGTAGAGAATTAAAAGGATAGAAAGATTAAGTGTTTGAGGACTAACAATGGTGGTGAGTTCTGTTCAGCAGCTTTCGACAAGTTCTATAAAGAATAGGGGATTGAGAGGCACAAGACAACTCTGTATACCCCTCAGTAGAATGGAGTTGTAGAGAGGATGAATAGAACGTTGATGGAGAGGGCAAGGAGTATGCTAAGTGGAGTTGGTCTTGAACAAAAGTTCTAGGTTGAAGCTATTGTTATAGCTTGTTACCTAGTTAACAGGTCTCCTACATCAGTGCCTATTGATAAGACACCTATGGAGGTATGGTCTGGTAAAAAGCCTTCATTAAGACACATTGGAGTATTTGGTTATGAGGCATATGCACATGTGCCTAAGGAGAAGAGGTCTAAGTTGGAGAACAAGGTTGTAAAGTGTTTCTTCATCAGTTATGGTATCGGAGTGAAAGGCTACAAGCTTTAGGATCTAGTAACTAAGAGAGTTCTATGTAACAGAAGTGTGATCTTCAGAGAGCTCAATCCTTCTTCTATTGTCTTGCAACTAGTGAAAGAAGAGAAGAAAGATGATGTGGTTCAGCTTCCTTTCACCCCTGAGGAAGTTGAACCAAAAACATCTATTGGACCTGATAATGAGGAGAGCTCTAGTAGCTCTGAAAGTTTAGAAGAAGATGAAGAACATCAACCTCAACCTTTGAGGAGGTCTAGGCAGATAAGGCAACAACCTGATAGGTTTGGTTATTCATTGCATGATTCCAGTTGTATTTTTTCTTTGATTTCTAACACTGATGAGCCTAGAAATGTGAAAGAGGCTATGGGTATGAAAGATGGAGTTTCTTGGAAGGAGGCCATGGAAGAGATGGCTTTTTTGGAAAAGAATAATACTTGGGACTTGGTGCCTTTGCCTGAAGGATGAAAACCTATTGGATGCAAATGGCTGTTCAAAAAGAAATTTGGTGTAGATGGCAGTGTTCAGAAATATAAGACTAGATTGGTTGCGAAGGGGTATTCTCAGGTGGAGGGAATTGACTATGGTGAGATTTTCACTCCCGTTGCAAAGATGACATCTATTTAGTTCCTATTATCTCTTGCAGTAGTGTATGATCTAGAAGTGGAATAGATGGATGTGAAGACAACATTCCTTCATTGTGACTTGGAGGAGGAAATTTATGTCACAGCCAGAGCACTACATGGTGAAAGGTATAGAAAATTTGGTTTGCAATTTGAAAAAGTCTTTGTATAGTTTGAAATAGTCTCCTAGGATGTGGTACCAGAAGTTTGATGCCTTTGTGTTGAGTAGTGGATTACAGAGATCAAAATTAGATCATTGTGTTTACTACAAGTTTGACATTGATCGCATTATCATTATTGCATTGTATGTCGATGATATGTCACTCATTGGGAATGGTAAAAGTTTGATTTCTGATTTGAAGTCTTCTTGTGTGGTTACACAACATGTCCCATTTTACTTTAGCAAAATAGGGACCCAACTTTTTTCTCCTATTTGTGTTTTCTTTCTTGCTTTGGGCGGTTTGGCAAAAGTCAGTCAAGTGTATCACCTTTGCCTATGCATGTGCATCACAAAGAAGGGTTAGTTGTCAAGGTTAGAATTTGCTATCACAAACCTCATAGTTGGGAAGAGTACAAAATTCTAAGCAAGTTTGCCTTTTGGATCACCTTGATATTGTTTAAGGATAGAAAGTTATGCTAAGTCAAAGTTTGGTCAACCTAGATAATTATCATAGGGTCACATTTCTAAATATCAATCATATTTGCTAAGATGACCCAGACATAAGAAGATCACCCGATGTCTTCATATTCCCTGATATGCAAACATCAAACTTCAGTGAGATACGGCATATGCCCGTCATAACCCTTATGCCTGTTTCAGAAGGTCATATTTTTGAATATCCATCATCTTACAAAATGTCACCTTTTGCTCACATCACCTTTAATGAATATGACCCTAACGTCATCTAATTCCAATAGATAGAAGAGATCACCCAAATGATGATGTCATCAATACAGCCGACCCTCGTAGGGTCATATTTCCAAACATCTGTCATATTTCTTAATATGATGATGATGTCATCGTAACCTGATAACACGAGGACATGATATCCTGATGATGTCATCATGCTCCAACCTGAGAAGGTCACATTTCAAAATATCCCTAACCTTAACAAATATGATGATGATGTCATCTTTCCTGAGTAACCCTAAAAGGTCATAAAGTGATGACATCACCCTTACATTTTTGAACGAGGGTGATATTTCTGAGCATTAAGGATCTGGATATTGTCAAATATCCTTTATATTGGCTTGGATGACCCGAGATACCTAGTCTATTAGTAACCAATCCAATGATGCCACATGGCACCTCCCCAATTTTCTAGTAAATGTATAATGTGACCCGATCTTGCGTGTAGATTAAAAGGTTGACGATATGACCATATCACACTCATCTGTTTGATGGAGGGTCATATTTTCAAATATCCCTAATCTTCTAAGAGATCACCCTCCCGCATTTAATGCAAACCCAATGGTAGGTCATGTCCTCAATTTTCAAATATAAACCTGACACTTGGCAACATCCATGAGCATCATGTAATTGATCGACAAACCTAAGAAAAAGGACTAAACATGCCCTAATTTATCGTATTGATTAATTAAAAGGTGAATTTTGGGGTTTATTTACATTTACTTTACGATTAAGCAGAAATTACAGAGCTCTGAAAGTAAAAACATCGTAGTCACTTGCAAATAGAATGGACTTGCATCTGAATGGAACAGAGGACAGAAAACATGACGCGAGCACCCCCATCCTATCATCACTTATACTGTAAAAGGGGGAAAGAAGTTATCAGGTATGTAATTGAAACCCTCTCTTTTGTCATTTACAATAAATAATGAGGTAAAATGGTTTTTGCCAAGGTAGTAAGCATAATGATGCATGAAATGAATTAGAATAGTAGAATTGCTACCATATATGTATATGATCCCTGAACCCTATTGCGTACAAACACAATTAGGGTAAGGAATGCATGGTTTTATCATAGGATCTAATGGTAGCTAGAAAGAACAAGTCCGAAACAAAGTTTTTGAAACCCATGTTCATATAGCCCGAAGGGGTAGGATTCAGATATGGTATGATAAATGACACACACCAGGGAAGTACAGACCTAGATGCATGGACGAGAAGATTAGACAACAGAAGTGGAAGCCCTATACTTCAAAGAATATACTCCATAGGGATGTGGCACAGTGAAATATTTCCATACGCCATGGAAGCTACTGAGCTAGTAGTTGAATGTGCATGGAATTATAACCCTGAGACAAGAAAAGTTGAGAAGCATGGCAGGGTATATGCAGATTTCTCAACTAAGGGCATCGCCGCTACATTTAATTTGCCTATAGGAACTAATGTGGTCAGATTGAGCCTGAGAAAATTAGAAAAGGAATATCGTGGTAATGAGAAAGAGGCCAAGAGGGTCATGTACTTGTGGAGATCCAAGAGAATCACCTATAAGGCCTCTACTAAACTGCCAGTGTACTTGTTTAAGTTTGATTTTGCTAAAGAGTATCAATACATGATGGTCATGCTTGCTAGAATGATGGGAAGACAACATGCTAGAAACTTTGAAAATTGGATGTATGGAATCATCCAAATGGGGGAATATTCAGATGACAAGCCTCTCTGGGCTAAAATCATAAGTGATAGTCTAGATGCAGGAATGAGAAGGCTAGGAGGCCAGATGTGCATGTTTCATATGACTTCTTATGTTGTATATGCTTGTGCTATTAGAGGAACTTTTAATGGGTTGCAAACAGTAGGCAGGGTTGGAAACAATCCTGGTGATGTAAACATATGGGAACACTACCCACAATTGGGTAGGAGGGAATCTCTCCAACATTATAAATTGGTGAATGATTTATTTTCTATCCATCTTGTTAGGTCTATGGAAGAAGACAAACAGAAAAGATTAAGTATGGAAGCCCAAGTTGTGATATACAAACATGGGGCTTCGTTTATCCAGTTGCCTACATTTTCATACATGAGAATAGAAGGCTTTGAGGGACATCCTCTCATGCTACCCAGATACCCCAACAATAGGGTCATTTTGATGGAGTTTGCTAGATAGGTATTAACCTCAGTTAAGGCTCATAAAGAAAAGGGGAAGATTCCACCTGTGTTGTTTCCAATCTTCATTGGTTGGTATATATGCCCTGACAAACAAAGTATCAATGATGCAATCAGAGGATTGAACCTAATGCACTTACAGCCATTTTCAATAGCTAGATCCTATGACCCATATGACAGGATGCAAAAATTACTAGGAAAGCATGTACATCAAAAGCACCTTGAGGACTATTGGTCTGATTGTGATGATGAAAATAAGGTTAGGAGAAGAACTTACTAGAGGCTCACACTCAATCAAATTTGCACCTTTGATTGCATACCAGTTAATGTTCAATTACATAAAGATGATGGAAAGATTATGTCTAGTGAGTATGAGGACAAGAAAATATACAATGAAACTATCTGAGCTCCTAATTTGACTTAGCCTAAGGTAACTTCATTTGATCAAATAATGTAGAAAGTTATTGAACTAACCCAGAGTTGGGTAAATGATGAAGGCACTAAGTTAAAAAAGAGGGGTGTAGCCCTCACTGTGGATACCAAGAAGAAAAGACAAGAATTATCTAGGAGGAATATGATGACTTCCTCATTGAAAAGAGGAAATCCAACGGAGAAAGGCAACCAGTTGAAGAGCCAAAACAACAAAGTAAGAACAAGAAAGTAGCTCCTATACAATAGGGAGTAATTGTTAGGAGACTTCAGCCAAAAGGGGATGTGGCATCTACATCTACATCTGCAGCTACATCACCTCATACTCCTACCAGACAAAAGAAGAAGGTCACAAAGCCTGCTCCTATGATTATAGAGGAAGAGGAACCATTAGAGGAAGAACCATTGGAAGAGAATCCATTGGATGAGGAGCCTTTAGATGAAGAACATCAAGATGATGGTTTGTTAATAACAAAGAAGAAAAAGAAGAAAGTGCAGTGGACACCACTTGAAAAGAAGCAGAAAACTACAATGAGAGGAAATGTAAACGTTGATCCTTTTATATTGAGGGGTGTAGGTGGTCCATGTTTTATGAAAGACCTACAACATGAGGTCCCAATCCTCGATATTATTCAGTTTAAAACTAAGAAGGCATAAGATCAAAGAGAAGAGAGACATAGGGCAAGGAAAGAGCCACCTCTTCTAGTGGATGATATAGTATACTTGTCAAATGATGAGGTAGTTAGTGATGTTGCTGCTCAGAAGATGGAGACCTTAGCAACTAATACAAAAATGACTCCTCAAGGAACTCATATGGTCCAAAAAGAAACTCATCAGGAGCAAGTCAGGATAGAGGAGGTTGAAGAAGATGACCTTGAGGATGTGGCTCAACAGATAGGATTGACCAATTTGGTTGATTAAGCTACTAGCCCTATGGTAATAGACTTGGCTTACCAAGGTGATGGGGATTAGAAAAGAGATAATGATCCACATATGGAACCTGAGAAAGTAGAAATTAGGGTGCATGAAGAGGTTGATAAGAATGTGCCTGATCAAGATAAAGGACAAAACAATGCACCTTTAGAACAAGAGAAGATAGAAAATAATGTTCAAAGGGAGGGTGATCAGGAGATGCCTAATAAAAGTGATCAACAGAATGAAGAGGTGCTTGACAAAAATATAGATCAGGGTGATAACCTAGCACCAACACCTAAAAGAGAAATAAATTAAAAAGAAAAGGAATTTGAGAAGACTCAAGAACAAAGAGAAATAAACACCTCAAAACATGAGGAACAAAATCTACTCTAAGATGATGCTCAACAAAAAGAAATAAAGAATGTGACCGAGGGTGATCAAGGTGATCCCTAAGGTCAAAATGCACAATCTTCTCATGAAGACCTGGTGCCGCAGAATACACAAGATCAAAATGTTCAAGAGCCACATGAAGTAAACTTATAGGAAACAGGTACAAAATTGAATATACAGACAACAATTCATGTTATTAGACAATGTAAGACCCCTTGAAATGGAAAACAACATGTCACATCAACCTCTAAGTAATGTCAAAAGATCATGATCTGATCAATGGAGACTTGGAGTCATCACTTTGTTCCAAATTGATCGTACTTTTCAAGATAATAAAGGTTTGTTGTGCAAATTTTTATGCATGTTGTTATGACTAACAATCATATCAACATAAATTGGCGCTAGAAGAAGGGCCATCTCTTTTGTCTAGTAGGTGAACTAGTTGCATATATGTATTCCTGTGTCAGTACAAGGTAATCTTCTCAAAGTTCATCATAATTGCTTATGCTTTGAGTGTTTATGCAAAGGTTGCTTGTTTTATGCTATTTCAAGTTTGTTCATCATAAATATTTCAGAATTGAGCATAAATATTCTAATCTTTGCAGTTAGTTCTTGAAATCCTTGAAAGTTGTGTTATCATTTAAGTGTCCTACAAATTTCTTGCAGTAACTTGATGCTATAGTGAGATGTCCTGATATTTGAGTTCAGAAGTTCTGTCTTTGCTCGTATTTGCAAGTTTCATGCAAATATTGCACAAATATATAGTCATTTCAGGGTTTTGGTAGTAAATATCCGTTCTACAAGGTTATTCCTTGTGATCTTTGCAAAGATCTAGTCAAAATTCCATAAGTTTGTCATAAATTGTCAGAACCCTGGCTCACAAGCCTAATACTAGGTCCAAATCTGGTTGATTCTTGGAAGAATTGCCCATCCGTGGACTTAGACCTAGAACTATAGATATTCACCACACTCCTAACTTAGGTGCTTCGGTATCTTCATCAAGACATACTCTTACATCTCCAATATCCTCTGTTGTGCTGTAAACACCTAGAGGATCACCTATTACACCTCTAGTACACCAAGCACTAGTTACAATGTCGTTCTTTACGGTAGAATCACCTTTGACTTTCACTGCTTATCATCCTTTACCTAAGAATCCTGACAAGATTTGTCCTAAATATCATCCATATTAGGATGCAGAAGATCATATTAGGACATTTAAGGAGGCTTGTTGTAGAGCAAGGATTGAGCATCAAGATGTTGTATGTAGATTATTTCCATACTCCTTGGGAGAGTAAGCATACAATTGGTACATAAGTCTTGCTCAAGCCTCAATTGGTTAATGGGCTACCTTGGAAAAAGCCTTCAAGGATAGGTTTAAGATACCTATAGATCCTTCAATGAATTATCATCTTTTTACCACAATCAAAAGATTTGAAGGGGAACCTATCTCAAACTTTAATGCTAGATTCCAGAAAATGTATTCCAAGCTGGTATATCCATATAAGGTAGTAGATGAGGTAGCTAGAAGTATATACTACTCATCTTTAAATCCCTTGCCTTCTATGTTCATAAGAAGCACACATCTTGGTGTCACAACTTTAACAGGAGATTTTGAAGAAGCTATAAAAGTTAATAAAAAATTGATTCTTGCTCCAATGCCAAACACAACATTCCCTTCTTATCCCGCATATCCTGCATATCCTACTTAGCAGCAAACCAATGGCACTGTGATACTTCCTGTTGCAATGCTAGGTCGTTTACAGGTACCTCCACTTAGCATCATGCCCCCTCCAAATGGAAATGGTCAGATAGTATAGTACCCAAGACATGGTCAAACATCCTAGGATATAGGACAGAGTAATAATAATGGTTCTTCTTTCTTTAAACCTCAGTCTGAAAACATAGTAGCCAAAGTTTAGGAAGAGAAAGAAGACATCAAGGAAATGTCTGCACAATTGAGGAAGTTGACAACAAAAATTACACATTTGAGAGGTCAGAACTTCTATTCTCATTCAAATCAAAATAGAGGGTATAACAATGATAAATTAGGATATCCTGAAAGAGGATACAATAATGATAGGAACTATAATAACAACAATGGTAATAACAATAATGCACCTAGATAGCCTAGACTGTGGAATACTAGGCCAAATAATGGTTCTTTGCTATCACCCTTAGACAATCATCCTTCCAGTGAACCAAAATAGACCACTAGAGTGAACTTAGTAGAGGCAGCCCTTACAAATTGGTGCAGGATACATAATAAGCACATGTTGAGCTAGACTATCCTCAGTTCAAAAGAACAACCTCTATTTTTTAGGTTGAAGTGTCCAATACTATAGGCAACCCTCATTTCATTGAGATAAATGAGATCGTCCCTTGTGGACATGATTCTGCCCTTATGTTAGAAAGTTATATAAATCACCCTCATTGCCAAGTAGTATCAGGACATGAGAATTACAAAATAGCATGTGAGGAGTTTGCCATGACACTTGAAACTGACTATGTATTTCCCTTTGAGGATGAGAATGAGCCATTAGTAGAGCATGAAGAACTATATTTATACCAACAACAGTACCAAGGTAGACACAATTATAACCTCAGGAGTAATCCTAACAGACTTTCTGATCCCTTGACCACATCATTACCTCCTAACACCTTCAACACTCCTCCAGATCCAAAAGCTAATAACAATTTGGGTATTCCTAGGGTTAATTCTCAGTATTTTGCACCTCAAAATATAGGGACAAAGATCAATAATCAGTCTCACGAGTCTGACAAATTAGTCACATATTTACCAGAGGAAATGAAAAGAGTTAAGATTAGCCTATCATTGTCTGAATTGCTTAAAACTCCAACCATCAAAAGGGCTTTCATGAGGTCCTTAGATGAGCCCATTCCAAAAGAGGATAGTCATGCTCACAACCCTAGCCATATTACAAATAAAGATCCTATTGGTAAAGAAGATAATGCTAAGCATAAAACCCCAACTACTATCCAGGCTACTGAAACTTCTCATATGACCCTGTATAGAGATAAAGCTGAGTCACTTCCTTTCCTAACATTGAGAATGTTTGGTAAGAACTTACATAATTGCTTGGTAGATTCAGGTGCATCAACTAATGTGATGCCATTGTCAATCTACAATGCCTTAGGTTTACATCTAGCTAAATCACTCAAGAAGGTGACACAGTTAGAAAAGTCTGAAGTAAGTGTAGTAGGAGAGTTAACACATATCCACATGCAGTTAGCATCAGATCCAAGGATTCAATATTACATTGACATCTAGGTGGTAGATATCCCTGACACCTATGGAATATTACTTAGTAGGGATTAGTCAAAGACACTTAATGGTTACATCTCTACAAATTTTAGCCACATGTGGTTGCCTTGGACGAGGTTTCCCAATCAGATTAGGATAGAAGCTGAACCTAGGATGAAACACATGATCACTGAATACAATAAGAATAATGAGATATTGTACATGGATGTCAAGCCAGGAGTTTATTCCATTAGGCCTAGAATTAGGATAGAGGAAATCCTCATGTATGATGTTCTTATCCCTAAACATGTTCATCAGGACAATAGGGTGATCATCGAGTCTGATCATAGTTCAAATGATGGTGATGAAGTTGATCATTTCAAAAACTTTGGATTGTATTTGTGTAGGGAAATGCAACATTGTTGGACATTGAATATATCCAATAAGGACATTTTGATTGAAGGTTGGTGCAGGTTGCATGATGAAGTGCATTCAGAGAAAATTTGTGATGCCTACTTAGATATGATAGAGTTAGAAAGAACATGTTGAGAAAGGATTGTCATCAGTTGAGGTATATAATGCAGATAATTATAGTGATGCTAATTCTCATTCGTCATCTGCAGGTATAGAAGGACATACATATTGGGATGAAAGCTACACTCATAATTCAGAGGAGATCCTGATGTAAAAAAAGAGCATTTCTAGGGATGGAGATAACATCACCCCAAGGACTGATTATTTGATTGAGTCTGATTATGAAGTGTCCGATGAAGATACAGGGAGTAATCTAACCAAGTTTGAGGAATTCTTATCAAAACAGATTCAGAGGATGATGTTGTAGGATAATCCTCTACATAATGTCCTCATTGAAGGTTGGTGTAGGTTACATGAAGCACCACATTCAAAGACTACTTGCTCGTTATGCTTACACATATTGAAGAAATAGGAAATGCTTTATTCAAAGGATCAGTTATCTGATAGAAGGAGCATGCTTAATGATGAAAAGAAAAGCATCAAAGTACAAATAGATGCTGATATTCATGGTATTACAAGTAAAGAAAGTAAGGAAGTATCAGCTTCACATCAGTTAGAGAAAATATAAGTGAAAGAGAATGAATCACAAAAGTTAAAATGGATATCAGGTGGTACAGATGCCAGAGCTAAAAAGAAAAGAGAAGGTCATGACAAGCCCTTGACAGAAGACAAACCATGGATCCTTAGGTTTGATGGATCCAAGTCAAAACAAGGAGCTGCAGTAGGGATAGATCTTATTGACCCAACAAGAAAATCCTATTTAGTAGCATATAGACTACAATTCCCATGCACTAATGATGTGACAGAATATGAAGCTTTAATTCATGGATTATTGTTTGCTCTCAAGAAAAGAGTGAAGATTATGCATGTCTATGGAAAATCAGAGACTCGGAATTGGTGGTAAGACAAGTAAGAGGCATATACTCTTGCAATTATAAGAAGTTGTCTAATTACAGACATAGGGTATGGGACTTAATAGAAGAATTTGACGCATTCAACATCACCCATGTGCCTAGAGAATAGAATCACAGAGCAGATGTCTTGGCTCAGGTTGCAAGTACTCTGGAGCCATTATCCTTTTTTGGTTTGAAGAGATTTTTAGTTGAATTAATATCAGTGCCCTCCATACTAGATAATGTCACCAATCTCTAAGTATTTGATGATGACCAACACATTTTGGACTTCATATCAAATAGAGATGTGTTTGATGCCCAGATCATAGATGAAAGAAATATAGAAGATCATACTTGGGAGGAAGAAGAGATTCTAGAGTTGCCAAGTAATAAAATCCCTAAGGGGATGATAGAGTTAGAAAGAGCATTTGATCTGCATAATATGCTGAAAGATAAAGATCTCCCAAAGACTGAGAGTTAGAAAGAGCATTTGATCTGCATAATATGCTGAAACATAAAGATCTCCCAAAGACTGATGGGGGAGAATATTCACCAATCAATATAGGACAAAATGAAGCAATAAGGAATGTATTGATTGGTAAAGTTTGTACAAAAGAAGAAATGGTAGGGATAACCCAAGAACTTAAGGATTACATCCATGTTATCTCCTGGACCTATGATGAGTTAAAAACTTATGATACCTCAATCATCACCCATACTATACCATTGAAATCAGATGTTAAGACTTTTAGACAAAAGCAAAGGCCTGTTAATGCCTTGTTAGAACCCATCATCTTTGAAGAAGTGAAGAAATTGCTCAATGTCAGAATCATATTTCTTGTGAGACATTCAACATGGGTGGCAAATTTGGTACCTATAAGAAAGAAAAATGGTGATATCCAGCTGTGTAGACTTCAGAAACCTAAACAGAGCCTCTGAAAAGGATAACTATCCTTTACCTTCACTGGATGACGTCTTACAAATAGTAAATGGTGCTTGGATGATGTCATTCTTGGATGGATTCTCAGGGTATAAGAAAGTAATGGTAGATAAAATAGATAGATTTAAAACTGTATTCACCACAAAGTGGGGCATACTCGCTTATAGGCACATGTCTTTTGGATTGATAAATGCTGGCACCACCTTTTAGCGTGCAATGGATATAGCTTTTAGAGGTTTGATTGGCAAATGTATAGTCATTTACATGGAAGACTTAACTATTTTCTCAAAGAAGAGGGGGATCATATAGAAGACCTCAGGAAGGTACTTAAGAAGTGTGAACAATATGACATCTCACTAAATCGAAAGAAGTGCATATTTGGAGTGACCACTGGTAAATTGCTAGGCCATCTGATAACAGAAAATGGAATCATCATTGACCCTGCTAGGGTAGAATCTATCATGAAATTGTAGCTTCTTGGAAGCAAGAAAGAACTCAAATCTTATTTTGGCAAGATAAATTTTGTTAGGAAGTTCATTACTGGGTTTGCAGAGATTGCTAGAGCTTAAGAAAGATGCTAAAATTGAATGGAATCCTGAAGCAAGAACAACATTTGAGGATATCAAAAAAGCCATATCTGATGCTCCTATTCTGATTAGTCCAGTTTACACCAGAGATTTCTACATTTATTCATTCACTTCAGAAGATACATCTACAGCAGTACTGACACAAAGAAACAAAGCTAAAGAAGAAAAGCCTATAGCTTTTATGAGTTGCCCATTCAAGGATGCATAACTTAGATACATGGATGTTGAGAGGCAAGCTCTTGCTTTAGTCTGAGCAGTCAAGAAATTTAGACATTAAGATCTATGTTGTAGTACTAGATGCAGCAGTAAAGATGCTCTTGATGTAGAGCGAGCCTGGTGAGAAAAGAGCTAAGTGGATAACAGTGCTCCAAGAATATGATATGGATATAACACCCATGAAGTTAGTAAGGGGACAAGCTCTGAGCCAGCTAATTTCTGAGACTGACCCTAATATAACAAGTCAACAATATGTAGTTAATTCCAAAGAGGATAAGGAGTGGTATTCAGATATTAGGCATGTCCTGATCATTGGAAGATGCCCATCAAAATTACAGGCCTCACAGAGAAGAGCTCTAAAAGTAAGAACACAAAAGTATATGATCAAAGGAGGAGTCCTTTTCAAAAGGAATTATGAAGGAATATATCTCAGATGCCTATATAAGAAAGAAGCTAATAAAGTTTTAGCAGAATTGCATGACAAGTTTGGGACTGCACATGGGTCACATTTAGCTACCGCTCATGCTATCTTAAGAGCAGGATACTATTGGCCTACTCTCTTTAAGGATACTGCTGAACATATTAAATGCTATCACTGTTAAGGGAAAATTGGATTTAAAAGAATAATCAATAATATCAAATATCAAGATACCCAAAACTCAATGAAATGCTGAACAAAAGAGATTCAAATAAACAATGAACAAACAACAAAGAAAACCTTCTTAGTCTGTATCTTCCATTGATTGCCTATCACAATCGATCTTGCATGTATGAAATAGGGCCCTCAAAGAGTGCACTTCTTTGCTTTCTTTCAAGAATGTCAATTGAAAATGGCTATGATAATATCACCATGAAGGTGAGCTTCACAATGATGGTAGTAGTGCGTAGTAATGAATGTGATCACAAGCAATGAAGGAATTGGTGCCAAAGGCATGCTATAATTCTTGCAGAGTAACAATACTTAAAGCTTGGATGATTGAAATAGAAGAATTGGGTTGAATTTATAGACTTGGGAAAGAGAAGATCAACGGTATAGAAAGAATGAGAAGATCAACGGTTGAGTATAGTTGAGAGAATGTGTGTGAATAAGAAGAAGACAAGTGTCACACAAAAGCTGTTTTGTTTGAGTTAACTACTTTCTTTTCTAAAGATAAGACATGCTTTTCATAAATTAGAAAGCTTTTTTCTAATTTAAGAGATATTGATAAAAACAAGGTTTTATTGAATAGATAACTCAACTTGAGATTTGTTTTTGCATGATTTAAGGGAAATTAAATAATAAATTATTCAATTTTGTGTGCATGGAGAAGAAGACTTATTTTTAGAAGATTTGGAAGATATTTGAAGAATTAGAAGATAAGAAAGCTAATTAAATAAATAAATTTATTTAATTGTTGTGCATGATTTAGAAGAATGAATAAAATATTTGATTGTATGTTATTTTTGGAGATTGAGAGGATTTAAATAAATTTAAATGATTTATTTAAATTTGGAGGAATAGACTTGACTTAATTAAATAATTTAGAATTATTTAATTGCATGGAAGAATTTAATTAAATAAAGGATTTTATTTAATTTTGAATTTAGAAGAGATAATTAAATATTTTGATATTTAATTAACTTAGAGGAATATGAATTGAATAAATAAATTTAATTATTTATTTATTGACGGAGGAAGGTAGACTTAAATAAATATTAAAAATATTTATTTAGACAGAGTTGTGTCATTTTTAGGTGTATACATTTTGCCCCTCTTTGATGCAATGTGTTTTATCATGTTGTTTCAAAGAATAAGATTGTTTGAAAATGATACATGCCCCAGTCTGCCCCTGGTACAAGTTTAATGATGATAGGATGCCCCCTCGGGAGATTGGACGATAAGAAGGCAGAAGGTGTGAGACAGATAATCTCATGAAGAAGAAGGTGGAAGATAGGCTAGGATGAAGAAAAAAAAAGGTTTGAAGAAAGAGTTGAATGATACGCGATGCAAGATAAAATGATAACACACACAAGCAAGTAAGCAAGTATGCACAAATGATACAAGAACAAACAAGGTATTGCCCTTGTCAAGCTGTAAACCAATGATATACTGATAACGATATACAACAGTGTTGTCATGGCAGGGAATGATAGATCCCTAGAGCAACACGAAAGATAGTGTCTGGTTTCAAGAAATGAAGCATGTCATGTAAGACGCATGTATTGGTCTGATTTCGACAATGCTACATCCTGTATAAGACAAATGTTTGATTAACTGATCGAGTTGGTTTATGACCACACAAGGATCAAGACCACTGATTGTGATTGGATCATATGACAACATTGACTTGACTTGATTGGTATGGATTAAGGACGAACTTGTATTTGGATCATTGCTTGGACTGACCAGATTGGGAAGAATGGACCATAATGATAGATAGAAAGTTGATTGATAGAAGAATGACTTGACAGAAGAAATCACAAGCTTTTATTTGTAAACATTGATACTCTGCATATAATTTTTATTGCATGGGATAGTATGCAAAATGTAAATAGATATGGATATGGATATGAGATGCAATTGTATACGTTATGGATATGGATATGGATATGGATATTTGTCATCTTGATGTTGTAAGTATTTTGAAGTGCTTATTTGATCAATGGGTTTTTATTATGTTGTAAGAAAATACAAGCATCGAGGTATAATTAAACTAAGATGACCTGAGTATTACTTACATGGATTTTGATATAGTAAGTTAATACAAGCATCTAGTCAAAATTGAATCTAGATGACCCAAGTATTTCTTGTGTTTCAACAGACAAGGATTGCCCCTTTTCATGTTTAGACATATGAAGTCCTTGACAATCTTTTGCTGATCATGTCATTAGACAAAAGTCATCACATTACTAAAGATTAACCCACAAACAACAGACAAAGAAAAATAATTATGCCCCCATCATAGCATCCCTTGCTTTTGGCATCCTCGACTAACATAGAAAGACATAATAACAAAAATCAAGACCCTTTAACTTAACCCTTTTGCAAAACATTCTTGCATTAGATGTGCTTTCTTGCCATAGTATTGATAAAATCATTTTGATGGTTTTGGTCTTTGTTTGTTTTTATTTGGATAGGTTGATGTTTTTGTGTCAAGATTTTTGTTTGGAAGTGCATTTTGCTGTGCGCGCTTGCGTCTAGTGAGAAGATTCCAAAATCTTTATTGGCAAGATGGACCCTAAGGGACTGATCTAGTGCCTCAAGGGCTCATTGCCAAATGGCCTTGCCTACGTGATGACGCATAGGCAACGTAGTCTGGGGTAAACCCTAGCAGACCTAAGACCTAGGTGATAGAAAGTGGTGTGGACTCAGATAGATAGAAGGACTAGACACATGATGGAAGGGAGAGTGGAGCCTCAGGGACGCATAAAAATATGGCCTTGCCTACGTGATAGCACAGAGGCAATGTAGTTCATGGACTTGGACCATGGACCTAAGATATGGATTGGATGAGACACGATATGAAATAAATATGGATTACATATGGACCAGATATGGATCAAATAAGACATGATATGGAATAGATAAGACATGATATGGAATGGATATGGATCAGATATGGATCAGACAAGACATGATATGGAATAGATAAGACATGATATGGAATGGATATGGATTAGATATGGAACATATATGGATCAGATAAGACACGATATGGAATAGATATGGATCAGACAAGACATGATATGGAATAGATATGGATCAAACAAGAAAAGATATGGAACAGATATGGATCAGATATGGAACATATGATACCGATGACAAAGAAACACCATAGATAGGTAGATGTATGGGTGATAAAGAATGGAACGGGTAGGTATGAGGATGGGCAATAGTGGATAGAAGGAATCAAGGATGTGATCTCCAAGGACTATGTCACATAAGAATAACGTGCCCCATTGTAGGTGGAATACTTAGGATTTTTCATGGCAATGCTTATGACGATAGGAGGATAAGAGGATAATGAAGGATTTGCTTGGTTTGGGGGGGATAAGGTATGTCAAGAGACACCTAAAACATTTGTCAACATTGTACCCCCAATCTTTATCAAGACAAAAGAAAGTAGAGGAAAGGAAGATTTAGGATGGATAGACTGGATCGTATAGGTATGCAAAGGATAGGATAGGAAATGGTACAGAAGGAAACTGATAGGAGAAGAGTGATATGCCAATGAGACAAGGTGGCCCCAAGTGTAGGTGATGTAGAAGATCAACTTACACATGACGCTTGTTTGCCAGGTTTTCATCATGGTACTTATCCAAGGTCCTTGTTTGCCAGATTTTCACCATTGGATGAAGGGATTTTTCTTGATTTTTTTTGATTTTTTTTTTTGGAATAGGAGAAGGCGAATATAGAAGGGAGAGACTCAAGTATCTAGTTCCTTGAAAGGTGATAGTCCCACTAGTAAGGATGTCGTTGCATGGACCATGTCAAGTGTTCTCATAGATGTTGGTAGGAGATTGTATGACAATGAGATGGAGAAGGTAGACAATGGATTATGATGTAGAGTATGGAGGGAAGGCTTATGTAAAAGCATGGACCATGGGAGTAGGATGAGGAAGATATGTAGGATAATAGTGGAAGGAAGGGGAGATGGAGGTATATGAAAATGTTGTGGGATGGAAGGGAATCATGACAAATAGTTGCACATACTATGATAAACATTGAAGCTGGTGATGGGAAAGTAGTGTAGGAAGCAACAAAGACTTTTGCTTGTGGATGAATGACTTAGGCATGTAGGGATCACATAGACTAAGTATTTTGCTCATTTTTTCTTGCCATATGGGATGGAAGAATTTGAGACTTTTGGGTGGAATGATAGAAAGTGGATGGTTGGGATTCTTGAGAGGTAGATGCCCAATGTAACTTGAGGGCTTTTTTCTTAGGTACCCAAGCCGTTTTGCATTTAGATAGTACCTGTGAAGGTATGGGTTTGGGTGTATGTAGCTTTTGGAGTAATCATTTGTTGGATGTGGACCCACACCTTTTTTAGTTTGGCATATAGGTGTGTGGGTGTATACAGCTCTTGAGAAGGATGTTTCTTCAATTCTTGGCTTTTGATGCAGAGGCATCCACACTAAAACCTTGACATACAGCATGTATGTCTACAACCCATCATCATCATCATATTTTCAGTTAACATTGTCAGCATCATCATATTTTCTCTTGCCGACCGATATCCTCCTGCAGACAAACCTTCGACCTTTTGCCTATCAGCAGCATCATCATATCTGGCTATCGGCAGCATCATCACATTCGGCAAGCGCAAACATCCTCCTGATGTTTACTGTTCATCTTACCACCAAACGCTTTCTGCAGCATCATGATGTTCGACATCATCTTCATCAGCAGGATATAAAATATCCGGTTCCTCCCATATATCCTGATGACGACACTTCACGCACCTTTCCTTCGATGCTTACGTCACCCCGATATCCGACTACTTAAACAACAGCATCAGGATATGACTTATCCGGTCAAATGAAACATCCTGATGATGATACTCAACTTTATACTAATGATGAATATTCTGCCGAATATCCTCCTCCTGATCCACTTAACTTCTCAATGCCTTTTGCCGATACCAAAACACTTATGGTCAGCAGGATAAAACTTTATCGGGTGATATTTCGGAATGTCCTGATGATGATTATCCTGATGACGATGACGTCATATGCAGTTCCCTCAATATCCTGCTGTCGGCCAAACTTAACATTATCGGCCCGCGATGATTTTATCAACCCGATCGACTAACTTATGCCAATATACTCTTCCTCGGCAACACCTTGTGATGATCACCCCGAAATGCATTCACCTTATGCAAACAGCTGTATCATGCTCACCTCCATCTACTCAGATGACACCCGAAGTAACTGCAGGATATACATAGAAATATCCTAATGATGCCGTTGTGACGAATTTCTAACCTTAGCGAATTTCGATCCGCCGAACCTCCTGAGGTGACCCGATCTGCTTCCTGGACAACTTTCCAGACTCAAACTACCAGCACGACCTAGCACATACCCATGCTAGAGTTCTCAGCACATCTCAACTGCGATCCTGCAAACATACATGTGAACAAATAGAAAATGCAAACTAAATCCTAAACTATTGTACATAGCCATTCCACCGATTCGACGAATCAACCGGTGGAATGGATCAGCGAATCCATGTAACCACCAGAACAACAACTTGATTACACAATGGAATCCAAATAGAAAATTGACACAAACAGGATCTCTTTATTGATTTCAAAAGATGCAAATATAGTACTCTGTCTCTCTCTCTAAAATCTAACTCCTCAATCTGTATCTATCTATCTATCTCAATCTGTCCTAAGACCAACTGATCCTACTGCATAAATAGGAACTGCTTGCGAGTACTACCACTCGATTCCAAGCAGCTGGGAGCTTCCAAGCGGCTGGGAGGATCCAACTGAACTAACAAACTATACAGCTGTCATCAGCTGTCATAACAAACTACCTAAAAATAGAAAAGCACGGTCAACTTGGACCTTATTACATGCATTGGTCTTATAAGACCTTCTTGGAAACATTAACAAGACCTATAACAAACTAACTGCCTCATGGAGGCCAGCTGTCAGGTAGGTGCTCCTGCACCATACTCCCCAACAGAAAAGAACTCATGTCCCATGAGTTAGGTTGTGGAAGTCCTCCACCTTTACACTTTGCCTTTGCAGTGTCTTGACCTGTTCCAGCTTTGTCCTCTGCTGGCTCTCGACTGCTCCAAGACTTCTGAACTGTAACTTCTTTCTTGCAAGTAAACCCTCAGGCCTGTTAATGTAGGCCCTTCTCACACATACCTTGTGTTTGTTAGGTTGTCTTACCAAAACCTCTGTCTGAATACCTGGTTGAATAACCTTAGGAATTTCCTCTTGAACTTCTGCAATGTTCAATTCTGTCTTCCTTTCAACTTTTATAGGACAAACAATAGTCCCAACTATGACAACATCCTTGTCATCCCTCTCAACTGGTGGTTGTTTGTAAACCTATTTCTGAACCTGCTGCTGACCTCTGTTAGTCACAACTGAAACTGTCTTCAAACTGTTGTCCTTAACAACTTCTTTCCCTGCAATGTCCTCAACTGCCTTTATGCCTGCTGCTATAGGCATATGCACAAACTCCTTCTTTCCCACTAAAATAATTTTGGCTGCCTCCTGTGCTGCAGCATTTGCCTGCAATGGCATCAACATAATAGTCTTCCCATCTTTCTTGATGGTGTAGGTATTAGCATACCCATCATACAGTAACCTTCTATCAAATTGCCATGGTCTACCCAACAGTAGGTGACAACATTCCATGGGCAAAATGTCACACAAAACTCTATCCTGATATGCTCCAATCTGAAAATCCACATATGCCTGTTCATAGACAAAAAGTGATTGACTATCACTCACCCAAGATGCCTTGTAAGGGTGATGGTGTGGAATCCTTTCCAAATTCAGTTTATCCACCATTTCTTTAGAGACCATGTTGTCTGTTGAACTAGTATCAATGACAACCTTACATACTTTACCTTTGCTCTTGCATGTGGTCTTGAAAAGAGCTCTTCTTTGCATCATATCCTTTGATGCCTGCAAACTAGTTCTCCTTAGCATCAATGCTTCTCCCTCCTCAGGATATCCATAATTGTCAGGAACTCTATCTTGATAAGTGTTTAAACTTTGTACACATTCCTCTACTTTCTCTTCTTGCACAAGTTGTACTCTCTTGTCATTCGTTCTATCATCTCTGGATGATGAACCCTTGTTTTCTGGACATTTGAAAAATGGATGACCAAACTCACCACAGGTGTAACACTTTCTTGAAAATGTAGTAGAACCTCTACCACTTCCAAATCTGCCTCTATTACCTTTCCATCCACCTCTGAAATCAGACTGTCCCTGTCCTTTACCAGTGTCTTCTTGACCCTCATTGGTTTGCCTTGTTGTAGGGGCTAATCCTCTTCCCCTCATATTGCTGCCTCTTCCTCTCATGGACTTATCTTGTCTCCTATTCATCTTTTCTTCAATCCTGATTGCCATTTGGTAACAATCCTCCACACTCTTAGGGTTAGCTAAAACTAACTCATCCTGTATGTTCAATCTCAAGCCAGCCAAGTACCTAGCTACCTTTTCTACCTCATTCTCATGATGACCAGATCTCATAGTCAACTTATAAAACTCCTCAGTATATGCCTTCACATCCATTTCCTTCTGCCTTAAAAATTACAGCTTCTTAAACATTTGAATTTCATAATCCTTGGGCAAGAATTTACCTTTGATCCTTGCTACCATTTTATCCCATGAAGTGATCTTTGACTTTCCTTGTTTCCTTCTCTCAGATTGTACATAATCCCACCATACCAAAGCATGGCCTCCTAACTTGGTCTTTGCAATCTTTACCTTCTAATCCTCAGCAACATCTTCACATTCAAAGTGATTATCAAGTGCAGCAATCCAATCCAGTAACTCATCTTCATTCAAACTTCCATTATACTTGGAAACATCAACCTTTACCTTAGGTTTATCACTCTGTACTGCCTTTAACAGTTTTGCAAATCTCTGGTCTTCAGCATCCAGAGCTTCAGCTACCTCTTCATACTCTTCAACAGCATCTTCATCTTCTTCTGATTCACTGTCATCCACTTCCCTCTTTTTGTTCTTCTCCAAGGCTACAAGCCTGGCTTGAAGTGCTTCAGCAAGCTCCTTCATCTTCCTCATCTCTCTGGCATGTTTTTCCTTCATCTCTTGCAATTCCCTTGCAGTACCATTACCTTTCGGAGGCATTTTGTCAACCTCTCACTCCTCTACCTCTGTCTTTTCAGTGACAGAATCAACACACAACAGCCCAGACCTTTTGCTGAGCTCTGATACCACTATGATGCAGAGGCATCCACACTAAAACCTTGACATACAGCATGTATGTCTACAACCCATCATCATCATCATATTTTCTGTTAACATTGTCAGCATCATCATATTTTCTCTTGCCGACCGATATCCTCCTGCAGACAAACCTTCGACCTTTCGCCTGTCAGCAGCATCATCATATCCGGCTATCGACAGCATCATCACATTCGGCAAGCGCAAACATCCTCCTGATGTTCACTGTTCATCTTACCACCAAATGCTTTCTGCAGCATCATGATGTTCGACATCAGCTTCATCAGCAGGATATAAAATATCCGGTTCCTCCCATATATCCTGATGACGACACTTCACGCACCTTTCCTTCGATGCTTATGTCACCCCGATATCCGACTACTTAAACAACAGCATCAGGATATGACTTATCCGGTCAAATGAAACATCCTGATGATGATACTCAACTTTATACTAATGATGAATATTCTACCGAATATCCTCCTCCCGATCCACTTAACTTCTCAATGCCTTTTGCCGATACCAAAACACTTATGGTCAGCAGGATAAACCTTTATCAAGTGATATTTCGGAATGTCCTGATGACGATTATCCTGATGACGATGACGTCATATGCAGTTCCCTCAATATCCTGCTGTCGGCCAAACTTAACATTATCAGCCCGCGATGATTTTATCAACCCGATCAACTAACTTATGCCGATATACTCTTCCTCGGCAACACCTTGTGATGATCACCCCAAAATGCATTCACCTTATGCAAACAACTGTATCATGCTCACCTCCATCTACTCAGATGACACCCGAAGTAACTGCAGGATATACACAGAAATATCCTGATGATGCCGTTGTGACGAATTTCTAACCTTAGCAAATTTCGATCCGCCGAACCTCCTGAGGTGACCCGATCTGCTTCCTGGACAACTTTCCAGACACGAACTACCAGCACGACCTAGCACATGCCCATGCTAGGGTTCTCAGCACATCTCGACTGCGATCCTGCAAACATACATGTGAACAAATAGAAAATGCAAACTAAATCCTAAACTATTGTACATAGCCATTCCACCGATTCGACGAATCAACTGGTGGAATGGATCAGCGAATCCATGTAACCACCAAAACAGAAACTCGATTACATAATGGAATCCAAACAGAAAATTGACACAAACAAGATCTCTTTATTGATTTCAAAAGATGCAAATATAGTACTCTGTCTCTCTCTCTGAAATCTAACTCCTCAATCTGTATCTATCTCTCTATCTCAATCTGTCCTAAGACCAATCGATCCTACTGAATAAATAGGAACTGCTTGCGAGTACTACCACTCGATTCCAAGTGGCTGGGAGCTTCCAAGCGGCTGGGAGGATCCAACTGAACTAACAAACTATACAGCTGTCATCAGCTGTCATAACAAACTACCTAAAAATAGAAAAGCACGGTCAACTTGGACCTTATTACATGCATTGGTCTTATAAGACCTTCTTGGAAACATTAACAAGACCTATAACAAACTAACTGCCTCATGGAGGCCAGCTGTCAGGTAGGTGCTCCTGCACCAGCTTTTGTATCCTAGGTCATGAGGACTCTTAGGATTTTTGATTTGATAGGTAGAGGTATCCAAATGTTTGTTGTTGAAATCTTTTGGGATGGTGGAAACAGAGTTGGTGGAAGCTCTTTGTTTAGACAACATGTGCATTTGTTGGTCATGATTGGGATTGTTAGAAGATTCATAGATGGATGGATAAGGTGTTGGAAGAAGTGGTGGTAAAATGCATGGAGGGGTATTAGGAGTTGGAAGTAGCGGAGGTAGATTGGATGGTAGAAGGTGTATGGTCACATGCTTTTGACGATTATAGGATGATGGAGGTGGAATGGCGACATATGTTTTGGGGATATGATAGGGTTTGCGATGGAAAGTGGTAGACCTAGGAGGAGTGGAGGAAGCACCAACATCTTGAGATTGTTCACCTTGGGGTGTGTATCCAAGGCCATATGAAGGAGGAGGAACATTGACATGGACGGGCTCCAAAATACCTTGTTCGTGAAGGCCTAAGCCTTTACCTTGATAGTTCATATGTTGGAGTATGCAGTGGATAGTGGGATTATGTGTAGATGGAACACTAGACACAAGTTCCTTATTAGATGAAGAAGGTGAGATAGAGGATAATGGTGGCTAGGGTTCTAAGGAAGAACATTCATGAATGAAGGCAGTAAGACCAAGGATATATGGTGGGGGATTTGTAGCATGGTTGATAATGGACGAAGGAGGATTATTACTGGTTTGATCTTCTGTGCTTGCTTGGGAGGAAAGTGTCTCATCAAGGGAAGTAGAAGTTGTTAGATATTGGATAGGACTAGATGGGGTTATAATCTCATGACCATGGAATGCATAAAGTGGGCTAAGAGGATCATCATAGTCTACTTGATCATAGATAGGCTCGTGATCGTAGATGGGATCTTGATCATAGATAGGATTTAGCGTGATGGAATTAAGGTGCTCTTGTATAGGTTCGTCATCAACAATAATATCTTGGTCACCGAAAGGATAGAGGTTATGGAGAGGTTGGAATTGGATCCCTTGCTCATGTATTGGTATAGGATCATTGAAAAGATAAAGGTTATGTAAGGGTTGGATGGGAGTGCTTTGCTCTTGATTTAGACAAGGGGTTGATGTTTCCACATGTTCTAAAGTGTGCTCTTGACACAACTCTTGGTGCTCTTGAATGGAAGTGGAGGTAGAGGTCTCTTGGATTGAATCTTGGTCAACAATATAGCGGTATGACAGACCTTGACTTTGGGTCATGGTAGGAGGTTCTTCAATAAGCTCAAGGGGTTGCCGAAGACATGACGAGGTTAGAGTAATGGACATGCTTGAAGGTTCTTTGATAAGGTCAAGGACCAGAATTTGGGGACATGGTTGACTCTCTGCTAGTAGCCCTTGGATCACATCATTGGTAGGTGTATGAGTATAGGAGTGAGGTAACGGATGAGTGGATTTGGAGTTCCCCATGGTTGGATTAGTATGCTTTGGGCCATGTGCTCTAGGAGATGGTGAAGGAAGACTGGTAGATGGAGTGGTATATGTTTTCTGACTTGAGGTGGTGCTTTCCTTGTCACTAGTATCATGAAGATGAGAAAAGGATGTATACTTTTGGGGCGAGGTGTAGTTAGTACTGGCCTGTTCAACCTGTAAGATTATCATTTCTTGTTGTATCACTTGGAGCTCTTGGGAAATTGCTATACGATCTTGAAGTGAGATATTGAAGTTTAATTATTCTTGTAGGTATTAGATTTCTTGAGAAATTACTTCTAATTGGTACGTCATCTCTACAAAAACTGACACACGATTGAAATGGGTACCTAGAAGACCTAAAATTTTTCTTTGAAAGATTGTGGAAATGCTCACTGTCACGTATGCGCCAGAACATATGCACTGTAGAAACTACTATATGTGCAGGAAGTCAGAATAGAAGTGCCTCACTGGTAAAAATCAAATGCATTGTAACAGGTAGTAAAAGCGCTGGAAGTCAGTGCAGATGCACCGCAGGTCGGCACAAATGTGTAGTAGAAGAGGACGAATGTGCCACTCTGGTTTTCTCAGTATTTTTGTAAATTTTTGGAAATTTTTTGATGTTTTTGGTACTTTGGTTGCAAGAAGGTATTTTTGATCTGATTTTATGAAATTATGGCAAGAAGACACAGCAAACACAAAGAATATTTTTATGGTTTTTTATTTTTTTGTGATTTATTGACTCTTTTTGGACTAAAAAAGAAAAGCAAGTACAACCCTAGGCTTCAAATGGGTTACAGGGGTTTTTGGCCACTAGACATAGGTGAGTAATAAAAGCAACCGTTCGAGTGGTTATACATGCAACAGCACTACTCTCCATTATGGAGTCTCCCAGCCTGCAAGGGTTGCGCCTTGGAGGGTTTTGGGAGAGGTTGGCTGTCGGTATAACACAACTGCACTTGTTGTTTGAAGCTTTCACTCCAAACACAATTTATTTATAGTTGCTTGGAAGGGCTTGGTGTCTAGCCTATTACCACTTAGGATTGTTCCTACTTGGATGAATGGTATCCAAGAGCAGGCCCCTCTAAAGGAAAAACATATGTGAAAATGATATGTCTGGCATTTTAGTCACCCAAGATAGGGGAGAGCATAGGCCTGGTATCATTCCCAAAACATAGAATACAATGGTTCTTTTCCTTCTTTTCTCGTAATTAAAATGAGAAAAACTAGATGAGCTGTCTACTTGGGCAAGCACAAAATTTTGTTAACTTTGAAGTGATAACAAGATAGCAATGGTTTAGTTTTACCAAGATAGCAATAATGTGTTCAATTTTATCCCAAATAGCATGAATTGTTGACTTTGAAGTGATAATCGAGATAGCAATGGTTCAGTTTTACCCAGATAGCAATGATGAGTTCAATTTTATCCAGATATCAATGAGTTGTTAACTTTGAAAAGATAGCAATATAGCAATGATTCAATGATATGCAAGATAGCAATGATTCAATTACCGCCTTTCTAGTTAAGACTATGTGAGATTTGCATGAGCATCCATTTACTTTCCCCTTTAGAAATCGAAGTGTGAGTTAACAAGTGCAACTATATGATTCTAAACTAGTACCTAGCCTGCAAGTGGATCCAAGAATATTCCTGCGAAAAGTGTTAGCATTAGCAAAACCATAAGAAAACTCAAAAAGTCAATATCAGAATCAGATGCGTAGGTACAGAGCTCATATGTGCAGAAACATAGGTCATATGTGTAGTTTTATAGATGTGCAGATTCATAGTACATATGCATAGAAACAAAGGTCATATTCACAGATTTATAGATGCGTTGAATCAGAGGACATATGTGCAGCTTTACAGATGTGTTGAATCAGAGGACATATGCGTAGGAAGAATGATTAGATGCGTTGAAACAATGTTCTAAAAATTCACTGCAAAAATAGATGCGCTGCAGGATGGAATAGATGCGCTATAGGATGGAACAGATGTGCTACAGGATGGAACAAATGCACAAAATTAGTAAATTTGCTGTATCAGAGGTCAAATGTGTTGAAATAAAGACAGTATGCACCAAAATAATAGATGCACTGTAACAGAGTCTGTATGCACCAAAATAGACAATATATGCATCTTAGAATGTGTCAGATGCGCTATTTCCTCCTGTGTATGGCTTTCTAAAACACAAAAACTTAGTTTTTGGGTTAAATTTGGGGTTAGGCCCCACAGTGGGTGCCAAAAATGTTAAGGAAAAATTGGATTTAAAAGAATAATCAATAATATCAAATATCAAGATACCCAAAACTCAATGAAATGCTGAACAAAAGAGATTCAAATAAACAATAAACAAACAACAAAGCAAACCTCCTTAATCTGTAGCTTCCATTGATCACCTATCACAATCGATCTTGCATGTATGAAATAGGGCCCTTAGAGAGTGCACTTCTTTTCTTTCTTTCAAGAATGTCAATTGAGAATGGCTATGATAATATCACCATGAAGGTGAGCTTCACAATGATGGTAGTAGTGCATAGTAACGAATGTGATCACAAGCAATGAAGGAATTGGTGCCAAAGGTGTGCTGTAATTCCTACAGAGTAACAATACTTAAAGCTTGGATGATTGAAATAGAAGAATTGGGTTGAATTTATAGACTTGGGAAAGAGAAGATCAACGGTTGAGAATAGTTGAGAGAATGTGCGCGAATAAGAAGAAGACAAGTGTCACACAAAAGCTATTTTATTTGAGTTAACTACTTTCTTTTCTAAAGATAAGACATGCTTTTCATAAATTAGAAAGCTTTTTTCGAATTTAAGAGATATTGATAAAAACAAGGTTTTATTGAATAGATAACTCAACTTGAGATTTGCTTTTGCATGATTTAAGGGAAATTAAATAATAAATTATTCAATTTTGTGTGCATGGAGAAGAAGACTTATTTTTAGAAGATTTGGAAGATATTTGAAGAATTAGAAGATAAGAAAGCTAATTAAATAAATAAATTTATTTAATTGTTGTGCATGATTGAGAAGAATGAATAAAATATTTGATTGTATTTTATTTTTGGAGATTGAGAGGATTTAAATAAATTTAAATGATTTATTTAAATTTGGAGGAATAGACTTGACTTAATTAAATAATTTAGAATTATTTAATTGTTTGGAAGAATTTAATTAAATAAAGGATTTTATTTAATTTTGACTTAGAGATAATTAAATATTTTGATATTTAATTAACTTAGAGGAATATGAATTGAATAAATAAATTTAATTATTTATTTATCGATGGAGGAAGGTAGACTTAAATAAATATTAAAACTATTTATTTAGATAGAGTGGTGTCATTTTTAGGTGTATACAGTCACACTTGTCAGGTTGCTACTAACAGAGAAAGATATGTTGCTCAACCTTTGCAACCAGTGATGGAGATGCGCCCCCATTTGCTCAATGGGGCATGGATTTCATTGGACCCATCAATCCTCCATCATCTTCAGGCCATAGGTATCTCTTAACACTCACTGATTATTGTACTAGATGGACTGAAGCTATCAACAGTAAGACATGCAATGTAGAGGATGTGGTCAAATTCTTAGAAAGCAACATAGTGACCAGGTATGGAGTACCATATGCCCTAGTGTGTGATAATGGTCCTACCTTTGCATCATTAAAACTATCTAGTTGGGCTTTCGATCATGGAATTATTTTAAAAATTTCTTCAAATTATTATCCCCAAGGGAATGGCCTAGCAGAGTCAACAAATAAGAACTTGCTAAATATCATAAAGAAACTAATCAAGAAAAACCCTAGGGAGTGGAATACCCTGTTGAAGTATGCCTTGTGGGTGGATAGGACTAGGATAAAGGTTGCATTAGGAAATTCTTCTTATCAATTAGTGTATTGGGTCGATCCCATCCTCCCTGTTAACTTGAAGATCCCCACATTACAGTTTGCACAAGAATATCTAGGCATAGATAACAAGCAAGAAGTCAAATTACTTCAACTCATGCATTTAGAAGAGAAAAGAGATAGAGCAATTGATCAGTTTACTAAACATCAAGCTATTGTCAAACACTGCTTTGATAAAAGAGCCACAGTCAAGGCTTTTAGGATTTTAGATTTAGTCCTCATATGGGATAAAGCACATGAAAGGAAAGGTGATCATGGGAAATTTGTCAAACTTTAGATAGGTCCTTTCCAAATTTTGGAGATTCTAGGAGACAATACCTATAGACTTAAGACTCTAATCGGTGAGGATGTCCCATTACCATTCAATGGGTAGTTCCTCAAACACTACTTCCAAGCCTAAAATAGAGTCATGTAAGTCATTTTGTATCATATTGTACATGTTTTATAGTTGTTTGTGTAGTTTTGCTTTGTGTGCTTGCTTGTTTCTTTTTGTTGTTGAGTCTTTGTTTTGGTTAGTCAAGATGATGCATCTTATCACCCTTAGAAACCAATATAATTGTTAGGATTCAAGTGATGAGAACCAATTTCTACATAGGTTGTGACTCATTTTGAGAAGTATCCCTGATCAGGTCTGTGATGTCCTATTCATGAGTGATGCCTTTCTTGACCAAGGAGATTGTCATGATGAATCACCTAACAGCCTTGGGTTTGTTGAATACATCAGTAGAGGTGCTAAGTGAAAAATCTAACGGGTCACCCTTGCTACCGTTACAATCCCCAACCTAAAGCAGCAAGTGATCACACCTTGCATATTGAGCTAACATGATGATATCTTATGAATTTGCATATATAAAAGAAAAGAGATGAATATTGAAAATCTAAGAGGATAAAGAAATTAGGTCACCTAAGTAACTCTATCAGGGCTATAGAAACCTGTTGGCAGTGGGGCTCTACTTAGGGTGATTGTAAAGATAACCTTGTTAGGGCTATGGATGCCTGCTGGAAACAAGGCTATATCCTAGTTGGCTATGAGGGATGAAATCAAAACATGTAGCTTAACACTAGTTACTTTTGTTTTCAATTTACTTCCAAGATGAGGATAAGTAATCATTTGCACACACTTGATCCCTTATTAGCATTGTTGCACTGATGAAACTGATATCATTTAGAAAGGTCATGATACTTATACTTAGAGAGAGTTAGAGTACTATGTTTTAATGTTACCTCATCACTGGAATCATTTGAATTTGGTTGTTTTCTTTGGTGGCAAGTTGTTGTGTGGTTACACAACACACCCCATTTTGCCTTAGCAAAACAGGGACCCAACTTTTTTCTCCTGTTTGTGTTTTCTTTCTTGCTTTGGGTTGTTTGGTAAAAGTCAGTTAAGTGTATCACATTTACCTATGCATGTGCATCACAAAGAGGGGTTAGTTGTCAAAGTAAAAATTTTCTATCACAAACCTCATAGTTGGGAAGAGTACAAAATTCTAAGCAAGTTTGCCTTTTGGATCACCTTGATATTGTTTAAGGATAGAAAGTTATGCTAAGTCAAAGTTTAGTCAACCTAGATATTTCTCATAGGGTCACATTTCTAAATATCAGTCATATTTGCTAAGTTGACCCGGACATAAGAAGATCACCTAATGTCTTCGTATTCCCCGATATGCGAACATCAAACTTAAGTGAGATAGGGCATATGCCCGTCATAACCTTTATGCCTATTTCGGAAGGTCATATTTTTGAATATCTATCATCTTACAAAATGTCACCTTTTGCTCATATCACCTTTAATGAATAAGACCCTGACATCATCCAGTTCCAATAGAGAGAAGAGATCACCCTGATGATGATGTCATCAATACAGCCGACCCTTGTAGGGTCATATTTCCAAACATCTGTCATATTTCTTAATATGACAATGACACCATCGTAACCCGATAACAATGAGGACATGATATCCTGATGATATCATCATGCTCTAACCTAAGAAGGTCACATTTCAAAATATCCCTAACCTTAACAAATATGATGATGACATCATCTTTCTCGAGTAACCCTAAAAGGTCATAAAGCAATGACATCACCCTTACATTCTCGAATGAGGGTGATATTTTTGAGCGTTAAGGATCTAGATATTGTCAAATATCCTTCATATTAGCTTGGATAGCCTGAGATACCTAGTCTATTAGTAACCAATCCAATGATGCCACATGACACCTCTCCATTTTTTTAGTAAATGTATAATGTGACCTGATCTTGCGTGTAGATTAAAAGGTTGACCATATGACCATATCACCCTCATATGTTCGATGGAGGGTCATACTTTCAAATATCCCTGATCTTCTAAGAGATCACCCTCTCACATTTAATGTGAACCCAATGGTAGGTTCCACCCTCCATTTTCAAATATAAACCCGACACTTGGCAACATCCACGAGCATCATGCAATTGATCGATGGACCTAAGAAAAAGGACTAAACGTGCCCCAATTTGTCATATTGATTAGTTAAAAGTTGAATTTTGGGGTTTATTTATATTTACCCTATGATTAAGTGGAAATTACAAAGCTCTGAAAGTCAAAACATCACAGTCACCTGCAAACAGAAAGGACTTGCATCTAAATGGAATGCAGGATAGAAAACATGATGTGATCACACCCATCCTGTCATCACTTATATTGTAAAAGGGGGAAAGCAGTTATCAGGTATGTAATTAAAACCTTCTCTTTTGTCGTTTATTATAAATCATGAGGGAAAATGGTTTTTACCAAGGTAGTAAGCATAATGATTCATGAAATGAGTTAGAATAGTAGAATTGCTACCATATATGTATATGATCCATGATCCCTATTGTGTACAAACACAATTAGGGTAAGGAATAAATGGTTTTATCGCAAGATCTAATGGCAGCTAGAAAGAACAAGTCTGAAATAGAGTTTTTGAAACCCATGTTCATATAGCCCGAAGGGGTAGGATTCAAATATGGTATGATAAATGACACACACCAGGGAAGTATAGACCTGGATGCATGGAAGAGAAAATTAGACAATAGAAGTGGAAGCCCTATACTTCAAAGAATATACTCCACAGGAATGTGGTATGTTGTAGGATTTCCATACGCCATGGAAGCTACTGAGCTAGTAGTTGAATGTGCATGGAATTATAACCTTGAGACAAGAGAAGTGGAGAAGCATGGCAGGGTCTATGCAGATTTCTCAACTAAGGGCATCACCCCTACATTTAATTTGCCTATAGGAACTAATGTGGTTAGATTGAGCCTAAGTAGATTGGAAAAGGAATATCGTGGTAATGAGAAAGAGGCTAGGAAGGTCATGTACCATTGGAGATCCAAGAGAAGTACCTATAAGGCCTCTACTAAACTACTAGTGTACTTGTTTAAGTTTGATTTTGCTGAAGAGTATCAATACATGATGGTCATGCTTGCTAGAATGATGGGAAGATAACATGCTGGAAACTTTGAAAATTAGATGTATGGAATCATCTGGATGGTGGAATACTCAGATGATAATCCTCTCTAGGCTAAAATCATAAGTGATAGTCTAGATGCAGGAATGAGAAGGCTAGGAGGCCAGATGTGCATATTTCATATGACTTCTTATGTTGTATATGCTTGTGCTTTTAGAGGAACTCTCAATGGGTTGCAAATAGTAGGCAGGGTTGGAAACAATCCTGGTGATGTAAACATATGAGAACACTACCCACAATTGGGTAGGAGGGAGTCTCTCTAACACTATAAATTGGTGAATGATTCCTTTTCTATGCATCTTGTTAGGTCTATGGAAGAAGACAAACTAAAAATATTAAGTATGGAAGACCAAGCTAGGATATACAAACATGGGGCTTGGTTTATCCAGTTCCCTACATTTTCATACATGAGAATAGAAGGCTTTGAGGGACATCCTCTCATGTTGCCCAGATACCCCAATGACAGGGTTATTTTGATGGAGTTTGCTAGACAGGTATTAACCTCAGTTGAGGCTCATAAAGAAAAGGGGAATATTCCAC
This sequence comes from Cunninghamia lanceolata, assembly GCA_027924645.1. Classification (NCBI taxonomy): domain Eukaryota; kingdom Viridiplantae; phylum Streptophyta; class Pinopsida; order Cupressales; family Cupressaceae; genus Cunninghamia; species Cunninghamia lanceolata. Next base: position 4,186,863 of record BSBN01000523.1, on the reverse strand, counting down.
CTATGTTTTTTCCAATCTTCATTGGTTGGTATAAATGCCCTAACAAACAAAGTATCAATGATGCAATCAGAGGATTGAAGCTAATGTACTTACAACCATTTTCAATAGCTAGGTCATATGACCCATATGGTAGGATGCATAAATTACTGGGAAAGCATGTACATCAAAAGCACCTTGAGGACTACTGGTCTAATTGTGATGATGAAAATGAGGTTAGGAGAACAAATTACCAGAGGCTCACACTCAATCAAATTTGCACCTTTGATTGCATACCAGTTCCTATTCAATTGCATAAAGATGATGGAAAGATTATGTCCAGTGAGTATGAGGACAAGAAAATATACAATGAAACTATCACAACTCCTGATTTGACTTAGCCTGAGATAACTTTATTTGATCAAATAATGTAGAAAGTTATTGAACTGACCCAGAGTTGGGTAATTGTTGAAGTCACTAAGTTAAAAAAGAGGGGTGTAGTCCTCACTGTGGATACCAAGAAGAAAAGACAAGAATTATCTGAGGAGGAATATGATGACTTCCTCATTGAAAAGAGGAAATCTAATGGAGAAAGGTAACTAGCTAAAGAGACAAAACAACAAAGTAAAAACAAGAAAGAAGCTCCCATACAACAGGGAGTAATTGTTAGGAGACTTCAACAAAAGGGGGATGTGGCATCTACATCTACATCTACAGCTGCATCACCTCATACTTCTACTAGACAAAAGGTCACAAAGCCCACTCGTATGATTATAGAGGAAGAGGAACCATTAGAGGAAGAACCATTGGAAGAGAATCCACTGGATGGGGAGCCTTTAGATGAAGAACCTTGAGATGATGATTTGTTAATAACAAAGAAGAAAAGGAAGAAAGTGCAGCGGACACCACCCCAAAAGAAGAAGAAAACTACAATGAGAGGAAATGTAAACGTTGATCCTATTATATTGAGGGGTGCAGGTGGTCCATGTTTATGAAGGACCTACAGTATGAGGTCCCAATCCCTGATATTATTCAATTTAAAACTATGAAAGCAGAAGATAAAAGAGAAGACAGACATAGGGCAAGGAAAGAGTCACCTCTTCCACTAGATGATATAGTATTCTTGTCAGATGATGAGGTAGTTAGTGATGTTGCTGCTCAGAAGATGGAGACCTTAGTGGATAATATAAAGATGACTCCTTGAGGAACTCTTATGGTCCAAAAAGAAACTCATCACGAGCAAGTCAAGACAGAGGAAGTTGAAGAGGATGACCTTGAGGATGTGTCTCAATAGATAGGATTGACCAATTTGGTTTATCAAGTTACTAGCCTTGCGGTAATAGACTTGGCTTACCAAGGTGATGGGGATCAGAACAGATAATGATCCACCTCTGGAACCTAATAAAGTAGAAATTAGGATGCATGAAGAGGTTGATAAGAATGTGCCTAATCAAGATAAAGGACAAAACAATGCACCTCTAGAACAAGAGAAGATAGAAACTAATGTTCAAAGGGAGGGTGATCAGGAGATGCCTGATAAAAGTTATCAACAGAATAAAGAGGTGCTTGACAAAAATACAGATCAGGGTGGTAACCCAGCACCAGCACCTAAAAGAGAAACAAATGAAAATGAAAAGGAATTTGAGAAGACTCAAGAACAAAGATAAATAAACACCTCAAAAGGTGAGGAAAAAAATCTACTCCAAGATGATGCTCAACAAAAAGAAACAAAGAATGTGATTAAGGGTGATCAAGGTGTTCCCCAAGGTCAAAATGCACAATCTTCTCATGAAGATCAGGTGCCATAGAATACAGAAGATCAAAATGTTCAAGAGCCACATGATGTAAATTTATAGGAAACATGTACAGAATCGAATATACAGACAACAATTCATGTTATTAGACAATGTAAGACCCCTTGAAAGTTAATACTATCCTTGGCATCTTGGCCTTCTTGCTCTTCAGTGGTGAAGCCTAGATCAATATCAGTTATTCAGAAATCATCAATACTTATTTTATCTTTCTTCTTATCTACCATGGATAGTGCCACTTGAGCTATCCTCCTACCAGTGGTAGGATCTCTTCTTATTGTAGAGGTTGGCCTTGCCCTCCTCTTTGGCTTCAGCATGCTTGCAGTAAACAATGTGGATACCATCAAACTCAGGGACCTCATCTATCTACTATAGATTTATCTCTTGTTGCAGCCAGTATGGAACATCACCCCTGGGCCCTTGTTGATCAGTTTTCTCATTTTGAGCATCTTGAGACTGTATTATGCACTACCCTTGGTGGTGAACTCTCCTTCATTGGTTCTTCCTCATGCACATTTTCATGAGGGGGATCTTGTTGAGATATTTCATGTTGGGGAATCTCCTGTTGAGGGGTTTCTTGTTGAGGGGGATGTTCTTGTGATGTGTGTACATTCTATTCATGTACCTCTTCTTGCAACTTATCCTCATGTGGTTCCTACATATTTTGATCTTGTGTATCTTGTGGCACCTGATCTTCATGAGAAGATTGTGCATTTTAACCTTGGGGATCACCTTGATCACCCTTGGTCACATTTTTATTTCCTTTCGCTGAGCACTATCTTGTGACAGGTTATGTTCTTCATCCTTTGATGTATTTATTTCTTCAAGGCCTAGGGCCTTATCCAATTCTTTCTCATCTTCCTTTTCTCCTGATGCTAGGTTACTATCTTGATTATCACCTTCAGCATGTGGTGATGTACTATTTTAGTCTTCAACTCTATCAGGGATCTCCTTGTCAATTTCCTCATTTACATTGACCTTCACTTGATGAGGATGTGATAAATAAGGCCATGGGAATGAAAGTTAAAGTAGAAACATATGATGAGACATTGAATAGTAGGAAGAGTAAGTGGAATGCTCTTCAAGCACAGTTTCGTTCTCACAAACATGTTATAGTAAAGGCCAAAGTCCAAGATGGAGGTGAAGTTGAAAGAATCGTACAACTATATGAATCCATTAGGGCAGTGATTAAGGTACATATAAAGGGTGATCTTCATGAAGATGATAGTGATGATGATGATGATGAGGATGAGGAAGAGGATGTAAATGAAGAAGAAGATGAAAATGAAGAAGAGGTGGAGAATGAAGAATAAGTAAAGATGCATTATGACAGAGTCATATGCATAATCAGATAACAAAATGACCGATTTTTGCCAGATGGTTGCTAGCTAGTAATTTGTACCACATATGCAGGTGTTGACCTAGTCAAAGAAAGAATATTGGTCATTGATCTAGATAGGCAAATCTTGACCGTTGATCACTTGTAACTGCCTGCTCTCCTTATTCTATAAAAGGGGATGGAGGGTACTTTTTAGATAATTAGAAACATAATTGAAGTTAGATTGCTAAAGTTCTCAGGACTAATTTCAAGGCTCATTGTGAATGTACATGTCTTTTGCATACCTAATGAAAGAGAAGATATTTTGATTACAAATAATCGTAAATCTTGAGTAATCAGTGGATGAATTTTGGATATATACATTGATTAGCTACGTCCCTTAGAGTGCTTATCAGTCTGCATGTGTTTTTTTCATTCTTTGTTCCTTTAAAGTTAGCATCAACCATTCCTAGCTGTGGAACATCCTGGTGAAATTATGGTTTGATTCCTCCTCTTCATGAAAGTATCTGGAATGTATGTGAATCAGTAGCTGAAGGTTCATTAAATTTAGAAGTATTCTTTAAATTTTCTTAAATTTCATTACAAATCACCTTCATAATTGCAAATAACAGACAATCTAAAGCAAATAAGCATGAAATATGCCTATACTCCGTAAATAATTGAACATATAGATCATATTTTGAATGAAAACATGTCAGAATGATAAATATCATGCAAATACATATGAATATCAAGGATAAACATGCAAATATCTGCTTATAGGCACATTATTTGGTTAAATACTTAGTGTAAAAGTAAAAATAAGTTCATGACAGTTGATGTTTAGAAGAATTGATCAAATTTATAAATATAATCATTTGGTGAAAATAGTGGAAATAACCTTGTTTGTGAAGTAAATTTATAGGAAACAGGTGTAGAATCGAATATACAGAAAATAATTCATGTTATTAGATAGTGTAAGACCCCTTGAAATGGAAAACAACATGTCACATCAACCTCTGAGTATTGTCAGAAGATCATGATTTGATCAACAGAGACTTGGAGTCATCATTTTGTTCCAAATTGATCATACTTTTCAAGATAATAAAGGTTTGTTGTGCAAATTTTTATGCATGTTGTTATGACTAATAATCATCATCAACAAGTCTCAGTTGAAAGCATAGTTTTGAGATGAAAAATCTAGGGGCAGCTTGGTACATACTGGGAATGGAAATTAGAAGAGATAGAGAAAACAAAAAACTTTGTTTAGGCTAGAGTAAGTATGCTAACACTGTGCTGGATAGATTTAGCATGATGGATTGCAAACCTTTGACTGTTCCTGCTACAATGGGGACAAAGTTATTTATTGAAGATTGTCCAAAGTCTCCTTCTGAGACAGAGGATATGAGTAGAGTTTCTTATGCTAGTGCAGTTGGTAGTTTGATGTATGCGATGGTCTGCACAAGACCAAATATTTCCCAAGCAGTGGGAGTCCTTGGTCAATTTATGGCTAATCCTAGATGGGTACACTGGGATGTAGTGAAGAGAGTGTTTAGATATTTACGGAGTACTTCTGATTATTCCTTATGTTATCATAGTTATCCTACAGGACCTCGACATTCACTTTGTATTCATGGATATGTGGATTCAGATTGGGCAGGTGACATTGATAACAGAAGATCCACCAATGCTTATGTATTCACTATGTTTGGTTGTTCTATTAGTTGGATGAGTAAGTGGCAACCTGTGGTCACTTTGTCCACTACTGAAGCTGAGTACATGGAAGCAACTCACGCTTGTAAAGAAGCCATTTAGCTTAAGAGATTGTGTTCTAATGTTGGGTTTGATGTAAGGAAGATTACTATTTGTTGTGACAGTTAGAGTGCCATATGTTTGGCAAAGAATCTTACTTTCCATGCAAGAACTAAGCATATTGATGTCCAGTACCATTTTGTTTGTGACATGGTAGAGGATGGGAAGGTAAACTTGGAAAAATTTGAAACTTTGATGAATGTTGCAGATTCCTTGACAAAACCTGTGAGCATAGAGAAGTTCAGATGCTATTTAGAGTCTATCGGGCTCATGGCCCCTAGCAATTAAATAATGGTGTTGATACTCCCTTTGCTCTTGCAAGGTGTTTGACAAGTGGGAGAATGTTAGGAAAAGTGTCTCAACCTTGCAACCTCAAAAGGTTACTACTCTTCCTAGTTTTGGTCTTTTGGAATACCCTTTATGTTGAAGAATGATCTAGAACTTTCAAAGTTTCCAAAAGGGCTAAAAATGGTGGGGCTTACTATTTGTTGTTGAAATTAAGGAACACTGAGGGGGGGGTGAATCAGTGTTTTGCAAAACTTATTACTTTATTTCCTTTATTAATTTGCCACATACATCCAAAAGAAAGAACCATGAACACAAGAACAGAAACAACAAGATCACAACACATGAACACCATGATTTTTATGTGGAAACCTGGTTAAGGGAAAAATGACGGTGGGTGTTAACCCACAAGAATTTGTACTCTGTTAAAAGTATTACAAATGGGGAAGGCACATGCCTTTGGGCACACTGCTCAAGGAGGCTCACTGCCTACAAATCAATTATAAAAGTTCACTAGAATGTTTGAACTGAGGAATAGCATCTAACAATGCAAAATTACAGTTTCGGTTGAGCTCAGTACACTGACTTTACACACTTCATCTTTCTCTGCCATGATCTGGAGCTTGGATTTCTTCATTTCACACTTAATTTTTCTATACTTCGAACTTATTCCTTCATATTCACACATCCACACCTCAAAATTCTTGAACTCATCGATTATATATATCCACTACAGGAAATTGCGTCAACTGCAGTTAGCCTTAAGAAAAACTTAGAGACTTTTTTAGAACACTATTCTGTCAGCTGAATCCATACACAAACACCAATGTGAACCAAAAATTATGTATCCAAGTCACCTCACATGTCGGCCAATACCACTGGATCTCATAAATTACTCAACCAACCACTTCTCTTCATCTACACAAGGATCAAACACTAAGTCGGCCTATTCTTCACTAGACTAAACTGTTTAACCAGAACTCAATACTTAGATGCTTGTAACTTTCAATCCCTTCATCACTGGAGGCTAAAATCTTAGATTTAGGTAGCCCTAACATTTCTAAACATTCCCTCAGATCCATATCATAATATGATTACCTGTGGAGAAATGAGGACTAGGATGTTGAACCTTGTCATATGCCCTATTCCTGTCTATCTGGACTTAGATAAATCTACAATCTGACTTCTGGTATGATCCACTGATGAAATGTGGATGTGTAAGATAGATTTAGTTGCCATCAATGACAACACATGACATGCCTAGCAGTGTCTCTTGCCAACAATCTCCCCCTTTGGCATTGATGGCAACACTTAGTGAAAAATGACTAAGTGTTAGAATAGCTCCCCCTTACTATATACACTTGTGATTTCCAATGCTCCCCCTTAGATTAATTCTTCATTTTTCACTACTTTTCCTCTCCCCCTTTGACATCAATGGCAAAGGCTAGAATCCACATATCAAAATTCATTCAAAAATTTTATGTACATGGGTCAAAATTCTAAGTATATACTTCTGCATATGAACATACAATCCTTAAGTCTTGTTCATCAGCAAGAAGATATCACCAAAAGTGTTTTTCAGCTGAGTCAATTCACTATCCTAGTTCTTCTTTATGCTGCCCAAAATTGATATATGTCCATTGAACAAAAATGCCTGTGATTTTTCCTTTTGAAGATCAGAAGGATCACTGGTAGCAGTAGCAATTTGGGATTCTGCTAATAGATCATACATAGTTTCTAATTTGGGGGAAATTAGTCCCTAGAACTCATCCAATCTACCCAAAACTTTAACCTTTTCTTTCTCTAGGTCACTCAATTCATTCTACAAACACACTACTTGGCATTCTTTGGTAGATACAGACTCAGTTAAAGGACTATATGATTGAGAGATGTTAGACAATTTAAGCTCTAAGTCCTTAATCTTCTTCTCAATATCATCAATATCTTTGGACCAATTTAGACAAAACTTGTAAATCTCTGCACCTTCAGAGAGGGCATTTTGGATACTCTTTACACTAGTATCAAGCCCTGATCTATCATAACTATATATCTTCTTTATTTCAGCAAACCTCTTCTCATTAAATTCATTTATGACTTTAACTTCTACTAACTTATCTAAGGTTTCAAAATAAGAAATTACAAACTTTATTAGATTCTTTAACTGGCTGGAGGGAGATGTTGATGAGTCCTTCTGAAATGTGGGCATGATTTTCTCCAAAATTTTAGATGCAAGGCCAAGCAATGCACTATCTTCTATATGGGACTTCAAAATTTCCTCTCTAGCCTTAGCTTGTGCAATAGAGGCCAATTTTATCTTCTGTATCAATGATAATGTATAAAAATTGATCGGTCCTTATATTAAATCCTGTTCTTCTGCAATTTGTTTATCTTTCTCCAAAATTTCTTTCACTACTTCTGCAATGTCTCTTGCCCAAAATGTTGTTTCAGATTTATACTCTTCAGGGCCTCCATCTTCTCCCTTTTTGAAGTCAACCACAATGTTCTGCTCATCACTTTCATTCTTTTTCTTTGCTTCTGCCTTCTCTGCATCATCATTAGAGGTATCCTTGCTTTAATCTATATCAAAAATATCTTTTTCCTTCTCTTCTAGAGGATTTTGTGTATCCTCAGTAGCAGTGTTATCATCAAATTTATAAACTTCCTCAATATCTGGAATTGAGGAATCAACTTCAACATTAGTTTTTTCTTCAATAGTGGGAAGATTATGCTTTTTCAATGCATTGAGAAGAATCTCCCGAGTATCTCCAACTACCTTATCAATATCTCCCAGCATGAGCATATTCATTTTGATCTTACTCTTGAAGTCCTCTTTCACTTCTTTGAATATCAGGTTCTTTTGATCCAGAGTAATTTGAGGACACAATTTTATTAGCACATGCTCCTGGAGATCAAAATCTTTAGCTTTTGCATTCTCTTTTCTTAATTCTAGAATTTTTGTAAGGCTTTCTAGAATTTTAGAAGTTATTTCAAATAGAGTCTTACTATAGATATTCAAATATTTGATTGTTGGTTCCTCCAAAACTCTCTTATCAGTATCACTATAATGATCATAAAATTCAGTCATTGGATTCAAGTTTCCATCTATAGTGACTGACTTAATGATTTCATCCACAGAGAGAGTGGGCTTCTCAACATAAGCTTCTGATTTATGCCTTTTACTTGTCTTTTTGCTTCTGAAGGGCTTCTCCTTAGACACTTTAGCAGCTTTAGTACCTGAGGCATTCAACTCTTTGACCTCATCATTTGAGTCAATTTCTTCTTCATCCACTTTTTCCACACTAACATATGTTCTTTTACTTTTTACCTTTGTCCTTTTTCCTTCCTTACCAGAGGGATTTTCTGCAGTAGGAGAAGGTGATGAACCAAAGGTTATACCTATACTCCTAGTAGTTCTTAGCTTAGAAGAGGATTCCATCAGAACACTCCCCTGTTCTCTTTCCTGCTTCTCCTTCTCAGCTTTCTCTATTCTTTCTCTATTTTGTCTCATAGATTCTCTTGTAATGCCAATGCTTTCTGCATACATTTAAACTTGCCTTTGAATCTTTCTCTTAGATTCAGGCTTCCAAAGCTCAACATGCAGTTTCATACTGAGTTCACCATATGTCCCAAATCTTTCAACTGTGGTGTCCTTTCATTTACTCAGAAGGTGTTGAGCATACATATCCAATACTTTCTCATTAGCTTCATACCCCATGGGCATGATCCACATAGTTCTTGGTTTAACTTTTTCCATTAAACATTGATCTGTATCCACCATAAAACAAACTATATCCTTATATTTTTCAACCAGAGATGTAAGGATTCTTTCCCTTGATTGCATCATGTTCTAAAAATTCTTGAAATATCCCCAAAGAGCAGTCCTTTGGGCATTGGAGTCACCAATCTTGTTCAAGTGCTCTCTTATTTGTATGGTAATAGTCTTATCACTAGTCTTACACATGCTTTTCTTGTCAGGTAACTCATTCATGAAATAGAAGAACAAACATAATACCAATGTACCATACTTGAATGTATTCTTCTTGTCTTTTTTGATCTTGTTCAGGTTTTCCATCAGTTGGTTCTGCAGCAACTCACACAAGTCATAGTCAGCATTCTCTCTCAACATCTGATAAGTTGCATAGTTAACTATACTAGATATAGAACTCTTCCTGCTAGAATGATATATCTTGTATCCCATCACCATTAATGCAAATTTGACATCTAGATCAGTGATGTCATTTATTGTCATTGTCCTTTTGTCAAACCTTGAACTGGTAGCATCGGTTACAGTTTGATTCTTTACTAACTTTAACATTGGCAGTCCACCAGATGAGTTCAACCCTGTCACGGCCTTGATGACATCCTTGGTGATCTTGAAGGGTTTCATTAACCACATAAACTCATCATGCATCCGACTCAGCACATACTGGAGCCACTCATCTTCATCGAAGGATGGAAACCCTATAATCTGAATAAAATGTTTATCTTACAATACCTTATACTTAGGTTTAAGACCATAAATTTAATCCCTCCGATGATTCTTGAACAAATCTACTAGATTGGAATCCCCAAACTCATCTAGGCTAGCATGAAAATAAGCCCTAATATCTTCAACATGCAAGACACCATACGAAACACTTAAAAAGGCACCTAACAGATCGACCTCTACTGATTTGTGTGGATGCTTCTTAAACTTTGGCCTAGGTCACTTAGTGATATTCACAACTAGAGGAATAGCCATTGCAAAAGATTACAAGTTCAAAGCTTCATAGGAAAATACCTTTTTCTTTACAGAGTTAGGGTTAGCTATCGAATTCGGTCTTCGCACTTCAAATCTCTAAAATTTCAGCTCAGGCACTCTTCTCCTTATTCTCTTTGAATGCAAAGTGATTCAAGTGTTTGAATGAATGACCTTTTATCCTCCACAAAACCTAATTTGTAATTGTAATAAATTCTCTACCCTAATACATCCGGTTACACTGTATCTGCATACAGTCGATCTTTAATTGCTCCACAATCAATTGCATTAGCTACTTTTCTTCCAGAATTTGCTTCAATAGATCTACAATAGGCTTATTTATCTTCATTCATCATGCCAGATCCAAGCCCACACTTACTAGTAGGGGGAATTAGATTTTTAATGCAGCTCCCCTTAAGCCAGAGCTCTTGTTTTAATTCCTGGAGGAATTATCAGCACCGGATTCCAGTGCGGACCCATTGCCAACATTCATTTCACCTTTCTTCACCCATGTTTTGTTCATTTCATTCTGGATCTCATTCACGTCAACTTTTCCCTTGCCTTTGTCAAACTTCTTCTCTATTTTTCTTTTACCTACCTATGAGTTCTCCTTTTTGCTTCTACAAAATTTAGCAATGTGTTTGGATTTGTTGCAGTTAAAACACACAATCTTATTTTTCTGACAATTACATGTCGGAGTAGGTTTAGATCTGCATTATATTGCAATATGCCCAAACTTATTGCGAGTAAAACATCTTCCATTGAACATTTGTTTGTTCTTAGGAGAATTCATTGATCCACTTCTGCATTCCTCAGCCTTATGACCTATCCTTTTGCAATTAAAGCATTGACTGGAGAAAGATGATGTATTTTGATTCACATGACTTCTACATTGATTAGTTCTATGACCATACTTATTGCATTTGAAACAATTTCCATTGAAAGATGGATACCTTTGAGCATTAGGTTGTCTTACTGGAGGTCTTCTAGGATTCCTTCTTTGATTTCTTGCTTTAGGATTTCTTTGAACGGATCCAGAGCTTTCACCTTCCTTAAATCCTAGACCATGCTTATCATCTACCTTCTTCTGACTATCAAGCAATTCCCCAAGTTTAGCCCTAGCTTATCTTGAATTTCTCTTTATATTCATTTGCAACTTCTAGGTCATGTTTGAGAATGACAATTTGTCTTTCAAGTTGATCCTCATTAGCCCTAGTTTCTTGTAGATCAGATTCTAAATGACCAATTATTCTATCCAATCTATAGCACTCTTCTGTTCTTTCTTTTAGAGATTGATTCATTTTTTCTTTAGACTTCTTTCTTTCCTCAATTTCCTTGGTTAGCCTCATTACCCCAGATTCAATATCATGTCTTAGGACAAAAACATCTTTTGTTAACTTCTCACATTCCTTTGTCTTCTCCTTTAGGGCCTCATCCATGTCATTGTCTTCATTTTGATTTGCTAGTTGAAGAAGCAACTCCTTCCTTTTTTAATTAGATTTGCTCAATTGTCCTTTTAAGGTCTCAATGCAATCTTTAGCTTCTTTAAGGTTCTCTTGTAGATCTATAATTTCTGCTCTAGACAGGTCAAGATCATCTAAGGCTACTTGAAGTTGTTGATTGATACCATCAGAATGCTTGAATGAACCCATTAAAAACACCTTTCTAGATCTTCGTCAAGCTGTTAAACTTCTTCTAAGAAACCTTGCTCTGATACCAATTGTTGAAATTAAGCAACACTGAGAGGGGGGTGAATCAGTGTTGTGCAAAACTTATTACTTTGTTCCTTTATTAATTTACCACATACATCCAAAAGAAAGAAGCATGAACACAAGAAAAAAAACAACAAGATCACAACACATGAACACCAAGATTTTTACGTGGAAACCTGGTTAAGGGAAAAACTACGGTGGGGGTTAACCCACAATAATTTATACTTTGTTAAAAGTATTACAAATGGGGAAGGCACATGCCTTCAGGCACATTGCCTAGAGCAAACTACTCAAGGAGGGTCACTGCCTACAAATCAATTACAAAAGTTCATTGGAATGTTTGAACTGAGGAATAGCATCTAACAATGCAAGATTACGGTTCTGGTTGAGCTCAGTACACTAACTTTACACACTTCATCTTTCTCTACCCTACTTCACTACTCTGCCATGATCTGGATCTTAGATTTCTTCACTTTACACTTAATTCTACTATACTTTGTACTTATTCCTTCATATTCACACCTCTAGACATTGAAATGCTTGAACTCATCGATTATATATACCCTCTAGATGAAATTGCATCAACTATAGTCAGCCTTAAGAAAAACTTAGAGACTTTTTAAGAACACTACTCTGTCAGCTGAATCCATGCAAAAACACCAATGCGGACCAAAACTTATGTATCCAAGTCACCTCACATATCGGCCAATACCACTGGATCTCATAATTTACTTGACCAACCACTTCTCTTCATCCACACAAGGATCAACCACCAAGTCAGCCTGTTCTTCACTGGACTGAACTATTTAACCATTGATGAAATGCACATGTGTAAGATAGATTTAGTTACCATCAGTGACAACACCTAACATGCCTAGTAGTGTGTCTTGACAACATTTTTAGTAAGTTTACGTTTGACCTCAGATTGACCTAAAATTTTTTCAGAAGGTGTGGAACAACTAAGTAAACATCTTGGGTGAGTTTCAACTCAAGATCATATCTAGATTGTGAAAAATTAAAGTTTCTATTTTTGAAACTACTAAAAAAGTTTTAAACTTAATTATCATAATCAAAATTTCTCTAAATATCTCAAAAATTGTCATAACTAGCATAGGGTGATAGATCTCTTCATGAGCTTTCTAACGCATCAAACGGTTTGTCAATCGAACACTCGGATCAAAAGTTATGGCCTCCGGAAGTTAGACCTTCTATTTTGGGAAATGAAAAAATTGTGTTGAACACATAAAAGAGCTGTAAAGGGGAGAGTTACATGTGTTGGTATGTGGTTTGGCACATCACAAGGAATCTTTGATTGGAGATAATTTGGGTGCCACTTTTTGGTGGTTTTGGCTCATGGTTTTGTAATTACCGTTGGCGGTGTACTGTATTGTATCTCCTATATATCAGGAACTTGAGATGGAGGTTGTATGTAAGAATCTTATATATGTCAAATTACCTCCTAGATCTCTGGTTGGATATACTCTTGTAAAATCTTGCTCTGCAAGTATATTGTAATCTTCATGATTCCTGAATAATATATTGGGCGGCTTTGGAGTGTGGGGTTTTTTACTTGAAAGGGTTTTCCCCATGTATATCTTGTGTTGTGAGTTTTGTGTTTGCATTTGGAAGTTGTTATTATCTTTTTGTTAATGTACATCTTAATCTGTAACTATAAAAGAAAAAAATTGAATAAATCTCTCCTCATTAGATCAGTGTAGGAAGCGTTTTCTACATACCTTGCTTACTTTCACTTACAAAGAAAAGCAACCAGCTCTTTATAGACACAGAGTCTGGTACTTGGCATTGAATACATTGGTTGGTTAGGTGAGAAATTCATTACAGAGCACCACTCAAGGGTGCATAGGAATTTATTACATTGAGCCCAGAAAAAAGAGAAAACAACATATCACATGGGACCCGAATGCCTTGAGGAGTTAGGCCATATAAATGCAGAGGAAGAATAGTTGCTTGTCTGCTTTAGGTACATCTATTTGTATCTCTCCACCCACTATGCATATGACCTTTCTGATGGCCACTAGAATGTCATCAACCTCACAATCTTGTCATTGTATCCTATGTACTGTGCATCCATCAAAACTTTTGCTTCCTTGCATAAAAACCCAAAATTTATTGCCAACACATGCAGTTTGTCCAAAGTTGAGTTCAAAACTACCAACTTGGGATCACCATCAGTGCAACAAGTAGAAATGATTTGGCTAGTATTATTATTGAAATCAGCCTTCCACCTGTCAAGGCTCTTGATTTTCCCATCAACCTCATGTCTATAAGGCATATATTTCTTATCTATCCTTTCCATAAATAATATCTTTTCACCTAGTAGCTTATCCAATTTTAATCAAAAAGCTACAACCCCTTCAAGTATTTCCAACATCTCAAGGGTTAGCTTCATTTTTGGTGGTGCCTGTACATTAAATCTTGCACATCTGATCAAGTACCTCGATTCACCAGTCCTTGGAAACCATGATATCTACATTGTTTTAAGATGCTTTTTGTCCTGCTCATGCCTATCCAATGCAGCCATTAAATCAGAATAAGACCTCCATGTCTCATCCATCCTTGCTACAATTTTTTCACTCTATGGTTTATCAAGTTAGTGACTATCTCTTTGAATGAACTTTTCTTTTCCTCCTTCAATATCTTCACCTCCTCCTTCATCTCCCTAATTTCAGTCAATAAAGGCTCTGTATCAACTAGACATGACTCTGCTGTGGGGATCACAGGTGGGGGAGTGGAATTACAGTCCCCAATGATAGCTGCTCCTTGCATTTATTGAGTTCTACAATTGCCTGAGCATACTGTAGTAGCAACTCATCATGTTCCTTTTGTAGCTTGTTTGTGACTACCTCAGCAAATTGTGTAGTCTGCATTTAAAATTGTAGCTTGGGGGGAAGGGGTGTTAGATACCCTCTTAATTATTACATCCCCTACGAATTCCCCCAATCCAACCCTAGGCTTGTTATTATTTGGGGCTAGAGCCCATATAGCCAATGTTTCAAACCTAGGATTGAAGGATACACTAGAGAGATCCTTCTCTACTTATTCATCTATCATATCAGAGTCTTCCCTAGTTATTGTGTCAAATGTAATAGCATATGACAAAGTCTAGTGGGGAAGGCGAAGGATATTACTTGTAGCAACCAATGCTCTCCCTTCCTCTAGAGTCATTGAACTGATGGCCTGATTAACCTATTTTAACACCCTTTGGGTGATTGCCTCATACTCAGCGGGATTTTCTCCACTCTTAGCATCTTCATTCCTTTTTTGGAACTCCTCACTCCTTACTTTCAGCACATAGCTCCTAAATTCAAGAGTGTTTATGAATTCATTATCCTTTAAAAATTTATTATAAGCCATTATTCTAACATCTTTAATATCTACATTCTGGCTTCTCATTGTCCTCATTGTCCTATTTTCAAGAGATGAATAGGGCCTTACTCTGTCAGGTGAATTTATCTGATGGGCAATTTCCTGCACCTGCTCTTCTGTTTCACCCTCAAGGTCCACCACCTCAACTTCCTCTGGATTCTCTTAATTAATAATCTTTGCTTTCTTGGTAGGGAAGCGGTCAATTGATTCCCTCTTAGTAGTATATCCTCTCCTTGAGGTGCTAGGCTAATATGATGGCCTTTCTTCTCCTACAGGAGCACTAGAAATTAGTTGTTCTGCATTATCTGACATCTTTTGAATCCTTTGAATGGGGTCTTGCACCCTGATATGCAATATTTATATTCTTCCTCATTCTTTCACATGCCATAATTATGTCCCACTTGATCCTCAAGTGGTGGACATCATCCATTGTGAAGCAATTTCTGACAGGATCCTCATTTAGGTCAACCTGGTGAATGTATCTTGGCCTCTATTTGTTGACCCTCACCCTATTAATGAATCCCTCAGGGTCAAAAATCCTTGGATGCTTCAAATACATCCAAAAACACTGCATCACTAAATAAATCTGATCAAGCCCACTCTTATTAGCTATTAGAAAATCACTGAATCTGAAGGAGGTAGGAAAACATGAGCCCTTCTTATGTTTCCATAGATGCTCCTTATTTGATTCATTTAATTGCCTAATGATCTCTAAGAATGTAACTCTCTTAGGTACATACTTGGGCAAAATGTGGGGTGGGACCTCACACTCATAGACCCTGATGTAGGTGGTGTTCTCATGGTAAACCCAATCACCCCTATTGTGATCAATCCCCAAGTGAGGAGTCCTGTCCAAAGGCCTTAAAAAATCCAATACATCTAGATGTATCCTTTCACCTTCTAGCTCCAAAAATCCAAGGATTCTCCTCACAAAATATTCCTTAAAGACTACATAATTAGCACTAGTACAGTGCATATCCATCATGCAAGTCCATACTTGCACTAGAAACATGTTTCCTTGGGCATCTCTCATTATGATATGTAAGTTCTGGTGCCACATTCAAGACAAAGCAAACAAAAGCATATGACACAACATGGAATACCATGTGAATCCAACATGGGCATCCATAGTAAATAGCTTGCTCTTGATTTCTGTCATCTTCTTATGCATTCTATTTGCAATATAGGAGGCATAATCATATGGCTCCTTAGTCTCTTCACTCTAAATATCAATCGCCATCATCATTAGAGATATGGGCATTCTGTATGAGGCATCCCTGCCTAGCACTTCACATAGACTATGATATGTTTCGATAAAATAATTCATGAACAAACTGCACTGAAAGGGTTCCACTTAACTAGCTGAAATATTCACCAGTATGCCATCAATACCTCTTGCCTTGTGCTTGGCTAGGTTGAAGTCCCTATAGGCATGTTTAATAGTTTGATATTTCTTCTTTAATGCACTCAAATCAATTGGCTTAATAGCCGTAGGGTTCAAGTTAAATACAATGGAAATGCACCCTTTGGTGAATTTGATCAATTTTGTGCCATTTCCTGCTATGACTGTTCTTGTGTGAGGATCATATCTCAGTGCTATTGTCCTAACTAAGTTGGTATTAGGGAATACATTTGAGCAAATGAGCTTGGCCAAATCAAATTGCCAAGCATTGCAAATGGGTACCTTATGATCCATTCTTTTGTGCTAGTGTTCAAACAGGACCCAACTAGGAATTGGTAGTCTGGCATCTCTACAATTGTAACAAAAATCAAGGAACTTATCATCTAGTCCACCGAGACCATGCAGATTCAGGGCTTTTTCTAGTAGAACCTGGGAGTTGGACCATAAGGTCCTCATCTAAGCCACACTTAGAGGTAGAGGACTGACTAGCTTGACTCATTTTTTTAGACTGATCGTAACAAGGTAGGGTTTCTTATAGAGGCAATTATCTACCTCCTTAATCAAGAAGTCAACTTAAAATATGTTAGGTACAATTAGATAGGATGAACTTACTAGTTTATGCTTGCAGGAGTTTGGACTTCATTCTTTGGTCACTTGAGAATCCTTTGTGCTTCCAAACTTTGTATGTGCTTGAAGAAATGATCCACAGAGCCCTAACTTTTCTTCCTTTTAAGCTTCTTAGCATAGCCTCTGATGTATTAATGGAGGTAGCCTCAGCTTTAACCTTTCATTCATGTTGCAAGGCACCTTCAATGTTCATCACAAAAGTTTAAACATATGCCATTGATTTGAGTTCATTCCTGCAAGAACCAAGGCCGTCATTTACCTGTGAGATTTGAAAATCTCAATCATCATAGTTGAAAATTCCTCGACCAATCAAGTTGAGCCACATCAGATGTACTTCCTTCGCTAACCACATCACCTTTTGTCTAGTCTAGATAGGTGGCATCACAACCAATAGTGGTCCACCACTTTACCTACCCTGCACGGGTGCAATAAAGTTTCCACATGTCCACCTCTCATTTTTTTTTCTCTTTGATAAGACAAGGCCACGTGTTTCCATATTGTGACCATGCAGTGAAGATTCCTTCTTGGCAAGATACCCTTGCAATGATGTACAACTGTTAGATTAAAAATTTCCCTTGGACCACTTTTATACTGACATTTGGTAGCATATGGTTGGCTAGTGCAAGATTCCTAATGTAATGGGATGTAAGCATAGATCCTTTGATAGGTGTCACCATGTTGCGGGCGTGCAGTGGGGTGGTGACATTATTGATGATGCGTTGTGACGCTGTGACATTCATTTTATTAAGCCTTATAACCTACGGGAAGACTTAGAACATGGGTTTAATTTTTCATGGTCCATAGGAGGTAAGACCTAGGTCATGGGGCTAATCACCTAATGAGTGTAAAGGCTTAAAGTCATAACTTAAGGGACTGGAAACCTACCACAAGTGGTCAACAAGGAAATAGAAATAAAGTGCATGAGCCTAGGGACTTAGATTTAATAGATTTTAAAAGGCAAAGACTTATAACCTTATGAACCTAAAACCCTAAACCCTAGATCTAGCGACTCTACTAGGGATCGAAAAGGAACCTAGAACTTAAGATAAATCCTAGTATTGGGTGGTGACTCCGAGAAAAATCTCCCAGCCGATAAAAACATAAGTTGCATGTAGGGGAGAAGATCCCTACAAAACCCTTTATTCCAAGAATTACCGAGAAAAATGTATAGAAGAAATGGAACTGCTCAACCCATTCATGAAGGATCACCAAGCCCTACAAATAATGATGATCGCCAAGGTAATCCTAGGTCTTCTTGATAGCAACCACAATATTTTTCAAACATAAAAGATGAGATTCAAGAAATGTACGAAAGACAACAAGGTGACGGGTTGAGGTTGAGATCATAAGTGTTTCAAGAACATTCTTTTTAAGATCCCCTTTATAAATTTGAAGACATAGAATCCCCAAAGGATACTGATAATCCCAATGAAAGGGACCATCCTCTTCTTTTCCAAGAGATGATGAGTTGGCAGAAGAAATTAGGAATCTCAAGGCAGAACTTGATTATTTACAGGCCCTAAGAATAAGAGATGATATGAAACAAAAGGTGCAAGCTCTGAAAATATCCCAGCAAGATTTAGTTCCCACCATTAATAATGCAAATGTGTTGAGAAACTAGAAAGCAAATGAGCTTCAGAACCAACAAAATGATCGAAACATCCTTGGAGATAATCAAGGGCTCAACCAGCATGTAAACCAAAATCCACAAAATAATCAGAGACAAAATGCAAATAACAATAGGGTACCATAGAATAATGTGAGAAATTAGAATAATAATCTTAATACCAATAGGAATGCAAATGCCAATCAGTTTGGTAGAAGACCTATGTAGTTAGACAGGTTCAAATAGTTAGGTTTCAATGGTATTCCTGGATACCCTAACCCTATTGACAAACACATAAGAGGTGAATTACCAAAGTTTTCAAGAAACAATGTTGTGTTAGGAGAAGATCACTTGAAGGCTTTCCAAAATGTCATGGATAATTTTGAGGTAGAGCACAAGGATGTTTTCATGAAATTATTTATGCAATCCTTAATTAATGAAGCTAAAGAATTGTATAGAAATCTACCTGATCAAAGTATCACATCATGGGATGATTTTAAGAGAATCTTTAGAGAATGATATGGAGATAAGATTGACCCTAGTTTCATTATCAATGAGTTCACAAGTATTGCTAAAGGGTCAAATGAGCCAGTATCTAATTTTAATGCTAGATTTACCAGAGTGTTGAATAAATTGCCACCTCATATGAGATAGAATGAACCAATGTGTATGGTTTTGTATACAAATGCCCTCGATGCTAAGACAACATATGAGTTGAGGGACAAAGGTCCATCCAGCCTCAGAGATGCTTTCAAAATTGTAACTAACACAGAGAAGAATAGGAAGGCATCAGGCAAAGGAAATAGAATGGATGATGTGAGAATCTTACAAAACCCCAACAATAGAATTTAGAGTGTCCAGAGCACTGCTTCAACTTCTGAAGACAAGTTAGATAAGTTGACATATGTTGTCAAGGACTTAAGTTACAAGCTTGCTAAGAATGAAAAAGGGCTTGGTCCTAAGAAGCAGGTTTATTAGAGGAAAGAAAAGAGACCTCAGTTGCATGATATGCCATACAATACAAATTGATACAATTGTAAACCCATTCCCAACAACAAGTCTGATCAAAGGTCTCAAAATGTTAAAGAAACTCCTGATCCCCTGAAGAAAACTGTCAATGTTGTGGAAGATGCCCCATGGTGTATAATTTGTTAGATGCCTCATTCACAATCACAATGTATGATTGCTCAGTCTTTTTATAATGATGTTGTCACCTATGACGAGTGTAATGAACCTAACTTTGTAGAAAATGACAGTGTTAATATGCTCTCTACAACTGGAGATTACTCCTCCTCTGATGAGGCTAATATGGAAAGAAATGTGAATGGGGGTAAGTGCTATAAAGGTGAAATCTATCAGCAAGATTTTTTTGATGATGAAAATGAGGATCATCAGGTTTGTGCCCAGGATTCACATGCCCCTTTGGTTAATTTGAGGAGGCCTTTTGATGAAGAAATTAGAGCTCTTACAATTCCTACAGTAGCCTAGGTTAAGAGTAATTATAACCTCATGACTAAGGATTAGGCAGGAGATTCAAACCAGCCAGGAAGCATCTTTGCAAAACAACCTCAGTATAAACATGAAGACCTTGAACCACAGAAGAAACAAGGTAATAATAGTAGGAAAGATTTAAGGGATAAGTTGGGTCAAAATACTAAGAGTCCAGAAAATAGGGTTTCTCAGAATATAGAAAGGACTGAAAGTTTACACGCCATAGATGATAGTTAGAAAACCACAAAAGCTAAGGCGGGACAAACTCTTGAGAAGAATAAAAGTCAAATTAAAGCTGCAACTATTATAAAAAATTATTCCTCCTTTGACATAACTCAAGATTTATCTTAGATGAAAGTCTCTGTCCCATTAATGGAAATGATGAAAATTGAAGAATATAGAAATAAGGCATTATCTTTAATTTCAGGGGTAGCTCATTAGGCCAAATAGAGTGTTGAAGATCACAATAAAAACCAAGAGATGTATGCTGATGAGGAAGAAGTTCTAGAGGTTTATTTGGGGATGACATTGACAAAGTGTCCTCAGGTAGAACCATTTTATGTATCCCTTATTGTTCATGGGAAGATAATCAAGAATTGTATGCTTGATTCAGGTGGATCAACAAACATCATGCCTCTAGCTATTATGCAACAAGTTGGATTAAATATAGACAAGGCATGTGGGAAGTGTTATGCAATGGATGCTAGAGAAGTGCCAGTCATTGGAGTCATGAAGGATGTGAACTTCATGCTTGCAGTATATCTAGAGAAAACTTATACAATGAATGTTACAGTAGTTGATATCAAGCCACAATATGGTATGTTATTGTCTAGAAGGTGGGCAACATTGATTGGAGGAAGTATGCAATTGGATCTATCATATGCCATGATTCCCATGAATGGTAAGGATGTCAAGTTTGTTAGAGAAGAATGAACACCAGACATAGTTGAAGATCAAGAACCAGAAGATCAGGTCTACTTTGTGGATACTGACTATGAGAATTTCAAGGTTGTGTCCTGTGATCAAGATGAAAACAAGAAGGAACCTATTGATAAAGAGCTTGAAAACTAGGAATATCAAAACAACTTGTGGACCATGTACTTCGATGGTGCTTTCTCAAAGGAGAGCTCTGGTGCAAGAGTGACACTATTTCTGTCTCCCACTGGTAAGATCCATAAATTCTCTTTGCTACTGGCTTGCACTAATAATATTGCAGAATATGAAGCCCTATTGTTAGGATTAAATGTGTCTCTTAAGCATGGCATTAAGATGTTAAGGGTATTTGGAGATTCAAAATTAATAGTTTCCCAAGTCAGAGATAAATATTCTTCAAAGAATAAGAGGTTAAAACAATATAAACATGTTGTTCATGATACTATTGAATTGTTTGATGCATTTTCAATAAATTAGATAGAAAGATCAAAAAATGTTATGGCAGATTTCCTAGCCAATGTGGCTGTCAGGCCAGATGATATCACTTTGTCTGATATTACAAATGTTGAGATCAAAATCAGACCAGCAGTGCTAGATAACATATGTAATTGGCAAGTCTTTGAGGATGATAAAGATTTGTTAATATTTCTGCATTGTGTTGATGAGTATGAAAATTAGGAAATTGATTTCTAGAACTTTATAGAAGTAGTAGATGGTAAAGAAACCCTTTTTGGGAAAGAAGTAATACAACTTAAAACAAATAAGATTCCAAGAGGGTTAGTAGCCTTAGAAAGAGCATTGATAACAGAGATCAGTTGGCTACCAAGACTTCTTCTCCCCACATGGAAGACTTGGAGGAGATAAACTTAGGTACACAAAATGCTCCAAAGAAAGTCTACATAGGAAAACGTTTGAAACCACATATCAGAGCAATGTTGATAGCCCTATTAAGAAAATACAAACATGTCTTTACCTGGTCATATCAAGACTTGAAAGCATATAGAGAAGACTTATTCCAGCATGAAATTCTCCTTAAACCTAGAGCTAAGCTGTTTAGATAAAGGCAAAGGCCTATTAATCCCACTTTAGCCTCCAAAAATACAAGAACTCATGAAGCTTAGGGATGCTGGAATAATTGATCCCATAAGGCATTCTACTTGGGTGTCAAATCTTATCCTAGTAAGAAAGAAAAATGGGGATATAAGATTGTGTGTGGATTTCAAAAATTTGAATGTGTCTTCTTTGAAGGATAACTATCCATTGCCTAATATGGAAGCCATGTTGCAAAAGAGTGATAGGATGTGAACTCTTGTCCATGATGGATGGGTTTTCAGGATATAATCAGGTGAAGGTGAGAGAATCAAAATAGTATAAGATTGCCTTCACAACTCCATGGGGGACTTATGTGTATGTAAGGATGCCATTTGGATTGACAAATGCAGGTGCTACTTTTTAGAGAGAAATGGATTTCACTTTTGTAGGACTAATTGATTCTATCATGGTTGTATACCAAGATGATTTAACTGCTTATTCAAAAAAGGAAGAGCATCACTGTATGCATCTAGAGTAGATTTTTATTAGGGTAGTGGAATATGGCATTTCAGTTAACCCCAAGAAGTGTACATTTGGTGTGATCGAGGGGAAACTCTTAGGGCACATAGTGTCTAAGGATGGGGTTAGGATTGATCCAGAAAGGGTTGCAACAATTTCTAAAATTTAGGTGCCTAAGACATTTAAAGGCATTCAATTAGTCTTTGGATAGATTAACTTTGTCAGAAGGTTTATTCCTAACTTTGTAGAGATTACTAAGGCTATATCTAAGATGTTGAAGAAGGGCGAGTCTATAACTTGGGGAAGTGAAGCAATCCAATCATTCCAGAATATTAAAGAAGCTATCAAGACTGCCCCTTTTCTAAAGTCTCCTAATTTTTATAAACCCTTCCAATTGTTTTCATTTGCTCCATTCCATACAATTGCTGCATGCTTATTGCAGAAAAATAACAATGGATTTGAACAACCAATCGCCTTCTTTAGCAAATCATTATAGGCAATAGAGTTGAAATATGATACCATGGAGAAACAATCTTATACTTTGGTCAGGGTAGCTAAATTTTTTTAGACCTTATCTAGTTGGAGCTCAGATTGTAGCATATGTCCCACATACAACATTTAAATATATATTCACCCAACAGGAGGTGACTAGAAGGAGATGCAGGTGAATAAATAAACTGCAAGAATTCAATATTGAAATACAAATTACCAAGTTAGTAAGGGGACAAGGTCTGGCTAAGTTAATGGCACAATCAAATCTAGAAGCATGTCAAATCAACATGGCTCAAGATGGGAATGTAAACATGTCAGAGTCAGAATGGTATAGGGATATTGTGCACTATTTGTAAAATTTAAATTGTCCAGCTCATTTGAATGATAGCCAAAAAAGAACTTTGAAGTTGCAGGCTGTCAAATATGTTATTGTCCAAGGAGAGTTGTACTGGAAGAACCCTGATAGTGTGTTGCTTAAATGTGTGGATGAACATCAAGCTGGGAATATTCTAAATGACATGCATAAGGGAGTGTGTGGGGGACATTATATTGCCAAGACAATAGCTCACAAAATCCATAGAGCAGGATATTAGTGGCCAACACTCTTCTTTGATACACATAAGATGGTAAGAAAGTGTGACCCCTATTAGAGATTTTCAAGAAAGCTCAATTATGAAGGTACCTTACCCCTTAAAATTGTAATGGTGGAGGTCCCATTTCAGCAATGGGGAATTGACTTTATAGGAGAAATTATAGAGAAATCAAGTGGAGGACATAGTTGGATCTTAGTTGCTACTGATTATTTTACCAAATGGATTGAACCCATCCCAACTAGGAAGGCTACGAGCAAAGTAGTACTTGATTTCATTTTAGAGCACATTATTATCAGATTTGGAGTGCCATTAAAATTGGTTACAAACAATGTTATGTGCTTTAGGTCTAGTGAATTCATTGACTTCTGCAACAATTATGGAATCAATCTATCTCATGCATCACCATATCATCCACAGGGAAATGGTCAAGCAGAGTCAAGTAACAAAAGTTTCATGAAAATAATCAAAAGGATAATTGACAAGAATAAAAGGGCATAAGATTCAAAGTTAAAATTAGCATTATGGGCTAATAAGGTGATAGTAAAAAAGACAATTAGATGGTCACCTTTTGAACTAGTGTATGGCATAGAGGCCAAGTTACCGGTGAATAATCTCCTACCGGTGAATAATCTCCTACCGGTGTACAAATTTATACATGAAAATAATGAAGAAATAGAAGACTTGATGAGTGAAAGGATAAATCAATTAGTTACACTAGATGAGACTAGGAGAGAAGCACAAAAGACTAATCTTAGGAAACAACAAAAAGTAAAATATTTGTTCGACAAAAGGGCTATAG
Source organism: Cunninghamia lanceolata (assembly GCA_027924645.1). Lineage (NCBI taxonomy): Eukaryota > Viridiplantae > Streptophyta > Pinopsida > Cupressales > Cupressaceae > Cunninghamia > Cunninghamia lanceolata. The sequence goes on along the minus strand of BSBN01000523.1, from coordinate 4,162,330 downwards.
AGAGAAAGTTTCAAGTGAATGACTCAGTTTTTTGTATGGAATGCAAGAGGTCAAGACAAGGGCAAACATGGCAAATTTAAACCCTTATGGGTGGGCCCATATCTGATAAGTAACACTCATGGAGGGGATTCTTATTTTCTCCAGACCCTTGATGGTGAATTGTAGGAGTTACCAGTGCATGGTCAATTCCTTAGGCCTTATTTTTCATGAATTATGTATCTTTGTGCACAATGTAAAGTAGGATGTCTATATTTTTTAAGTACTATATATTCTTGTATAGTCAGTTTTTCTATGTTTTGGTCTAGTCTACTCCTGGAGGTCCAATGGTTCTTGCTGCGACTTGGTAGCTTGCACATCCCCAAACAAAGCTAATGGTGGTACCCATTAGGGTTTAGGGTTTTAGGTTCTTAAGGTTATAAGTCTCTACCTTTTAAAATATATTAAATCTAAGTCCCTAGGCTCATGCACTTTATTTCTAATTCCTTGTTGACCGCTTGTGGTAGGTTTCTGGTCCCTTAAGTTATGACTTTAAGCCTTTATACTCATTAGGTGACTGGCCCCATGACCTAGGTCTTACCTCCTATGGACTATGAAAAATTAAACCCATGTCCTAAGTCTTCTTATAGGTTATAAGGCTTAATAAAATAAATGTCGCAACATCATAGTGCATCATCAAAGACATCACCACCCCACTGCACAGCCATGACATGGTGACACCTATTGAAGGATCTATGCTTACGTCCCATTACATTAGGAATCTTGTACTAGCCAACCATATGTTGCCAAATGTCAGTATAAAAGTGGTCTGAGGGAAAGTTTTAATCTAATAGTTGTGAATCATTGCAAGGGTATCTTTCCAGGAAGGAATCTTCACTACATGGTTGCAATATGGTGACACGTGGCCTTGTCTTATCAAAGAGATAAAAAATGAAAGGTGGATACGTGGAAGCTTTATTGCACCTACATAGGGTAGGTAAAGTGGTGGCCCACTATCGGCCGTGACACCACAAAGTGATGCCATGTGTCTATACCAGACAAAAGGTGTTATGGTCAGTGAAGCAAGTACACCTGATGTGGCTCATCCTGATTGGTCAAGGACTTTTCAACTATGATGATTGAGATTTTTAAATCTCGTGGGTAAATGACAGTCGTGGATCTTGTAGGAATATTTTGTGAGGAGAATCCTTAGATTTTTGGAGCCAGAAGCTGAAATGATACATCTAGATGTATTGGATTTTTTAAGGCCTTTGGACATGACTCACTTGGGGATTGATCACAATTGGGGTGATTGGTTTTACCATGAGCACACCATCTGCATCAGGGTCTATGGGTGTGAGGCCCCACTCCACATTTTACCCAATTCTGTACCTAAGAGAGTTGCATTCTTAGAGATCATTAGGTAATTGAATGAATTAGATAAGGAGCATTTGAGGAGACATAAGAAGGGCTCATTTTTTCCTACCTCCCTTAGATTCAGTAATTTTCTAATGGCTAATAAGAGTGGGCTTGATTAGATTTATTCAGTGATTGAGTGTTTTGGGATGTATTTGGAGCATCCAAGGATTTTTGACCCTAAGGGCTTCATTAATAGGGTGAGGGTCAACAAACAAAGGCCAAGATACATTCACCAGGTTGACCTAAATGAGGATCCTGTCAAAAATTGCTTCACAATGGATGATGTCCACCACTTGAGGATCAAGTGGGACATAATAATGGCAGGTGAAAGAATGAGGAAGAATATTAATAAGTATACATGTCATGGTGCCTTTGTAGAGGTACAGGACCCCATTCAGAGGATTCAAAAGATGTTGGATAATGCAGAACAATTGATTGCTAGTGCTCTTCCAGGAGAAGAAATGCCATCATATTAGCCTAGCAACTCAAGGAGAGGATATGCTGCTAAGAGGGAATCAATTGACCCCTCCCCTGCCAAGAAAACAAAGATTATTGATTTAGAGAATCTAGAGGAAGTTGAGGTGGTGGACCTTGAGGGTGAAATAGAAGAGAAGATGCAAGAAACTACCCCTCAGATAAATTCACTTGACAAAGTAAGGCCGTATTCATCCCCTAAAAATAGGGCAATGAGGACAATGAGAAGCAAAAATGTAGATATTAAAGATGTTAGAATAATGGCTTGTAATAAATTTTTAGAGGATGATGAATTCATAAACACTCCTGAATTCAGGAGTTATATGCTGAAAGTAAGGAGTGAGGAGTTCCAAAGATGGATTAAAGATGCTAAGAATGGAGCAAATCCCTTTGAGTATGAGGCCATTACCCAAAGTGTGTTAAAAGAGGTTAATCAAGCCATCAGTTCAATGACTCTAGAGGAAGGGAGAGCATTGGTTGCTAAGAGTAATATCCTGCTCCTTCCTCACTAGACTTTGTCAAATGTCATTACATTTGACACAATAACCAGGGAAGACTCTGATATGATAGATGAACAAGTAGATAAGGCTCTCTCTAGTGTAACCTTCAATCCTAGGTTTGAAAAATTGGCTATATGGGCTCTAGCCCCAAATAATAACAAGCCTAGGTTTGGATTGGGAGAATTGGTAGGGGATGTAATAATTAAGAGGGTATCTAACACCCCTACCCCCTAGGCTACAAGTTTGAATGTACAGACTATACAATTTGCTGAGGCAGTCACAAACAAGCTACATAAGGAACATGATGAGTTGCTACTACAGTATGCCCAGGCAATTGCAGAAGTCAATAAATGCAAGGAGCAGTTGTCATTGGGGGCTAGTACTTCCACTCCCCCACCTATGATCTTGACAGTCCTTTCTAGTTGATATAGAGCCTTTATTGATTGAAATCAGGGAGCTGAAGGAGGAGGTGAAGAGATTGAAGGAGGAAAAGGAAAGTTCATTCAAAGAGTCACTAACTTGATAAACCACAGAGTGAAAAAAATTGTAGCAAGGATGGATGAGACATGGAGGTCTTATTCTGATTTAATGGCTGCATTAGATAAGCATGAGCAGGACAAAAAACATCTTAAAACAATGCAGATATCATGGTTGGTAAGGACCAGTGAATTGAGGGACTTGATCAGATGTAAAAGATTTGATGCATAGGCACCACTAAAAATAAAGCTAACCCTTGCTATGTTGGAAATACTTGAAGGGGTTGTAGCTTTCCAATTAAAATTGGATAAGGTACTGGGTGAAAAGAAATTATTTATGAAAAGGATAGATAAGAAATATATGCCTAGTATACAAGAGGCTAATGGGAAAATCAAGAGCCTTGACAGGTGGAAGGATGGTTTCAATAACAATGCTAGCCAACTCATTTCTACTTGTTGCACCGATGGTGATCCCAAGTTGGCAGTTTTGAACTCAACTTTGGACAAATTGCATGTGCTGGCAATAAATTTTGAGTTGTTCTGCAACGAAGTGAAAGTTTTGATGGATGCATGGTACATAGGACACAATGACAAGATTGTGAGGCTGATGGCATTCCAGTGGCTATCAGAAAGGTCATATGTAGAGTGGGTGGAGAGATACAAATAGATGTACTTGAACCAGACACGCAACTAGTCTTCCTCTGCATTTATATGGCCAAACTCTTCAAGGCATTCAAGTCCCATGTGATATGTTGTTTTCTATTTTATCTAGGCTCAATGTAATAAATGCCTATGCGCCCTTGAGCGGTGCTCTGTAATGAATTTCTCACCTAACCAACGAATGTATTCAATGCCAAGTGCCAGACTCTGTGTCTATAAAGAGCTGGTTACTTTTCTTTTTAAGGTTGTTGAATGATTTTGGAATTTTGAGGAGTAAATAAAATACAAGTTTCTCTTTGTTGCTTCATCTCTTGTTCTATAAGTCTATGAGTTGTGTGTTGAATGTATTCCTACATAAATTTTATTCAGTTTTATGTTTAATATAAAAAAAATGCTATATGCATGTGTTCTATTAATTGTCTCCATGGTTATATGTGTTTTTCTTCTGAATCTAATAACTAAGGGTTATCTAAGATTTTAGAATGTAGGCTTACTATATTGCATAATTAATCTTCTACTTCTATTCAAGGAATAGATTAAATGTTAAGGGTTAAATATGGGGAAAAACACATTGCAACAGGGATGTCTGTAAGTAGAGTTAATAGAATACTCTATTTTGAGTGGTGTCTGTAAGACATATGCTGATTAAACCCCTTGAAACTTGATTATTAGTTTAGTTTATAATAATCATTCACACATATACATCTATTTGACTCCATGCCCTGGGATAAGCATCGGTCAGAGTTTGTGTCAAGTTTATGAGTTAGGACCCCAATCTTCTAGCCAAGCATAAAACAAAACCAAACATTATCTACAAACCTTTAGGATTTTAGGAGTAGTTTTAGGGTTTGAAAATTCTTTAGTTCACAACTGAAGTAGGGTCCAAAGCTAGCCACTTTGCATTCATCTTACAGTTTTGTGCTACATAAGAAAGGATTCATCTACTTTGTGTCAATATCTGGTCATAGTCAAAGATTTATCCAATAGGTATTAAGTAGGGAACACCCCCTAGGTTTTGTACAGCCTGAAGAAGGAGAGGAAACTTTTAGAGTTAGTCTCCTATACTATTGGCCTCTAACCTAAAGATCACGTTGATAAGTGATGGCTACCTTATAGGGACACTCAGGAACTATCAGTTGGAAAAACACCAATAGTATTCATGGTAGACAAAGACAAATGCTTCATGGAGGCTATGGAACCAAGAACTGTATGGGTTCCCGTACTAGGGTATGAAGTTGTAGAAGATGTTTTGATTGAATTAGCTGATGTACTGCTAAGCAAACCAAAAGATCTCAAAGAAGACAGATTTGGGACATTCACAGAATTATCCTTCAGAATGTCTATGGAACATGAGAAATTAGAGAAAACATTAGATGAACAAGGAAAAAACCAAATCTAGAGGATTAAAGTCCATAAATGCTCTAGTAGAATGGACATCAAACACTCTAGAAAGGAAAGATGAGAGATCTGAAATGGAAAAACCAACATCTAGCCCTAGAAAAAGAATAAGGACCTCATCAATTACAAAAGCCACAACTAAAATAGAGAAAGAGAAGGTAGTAGAAGAGAAGAAAAGAAAGAAAGTTTCACCTGGTGAAGAATAAGTGGCAAGAGACACTGCTACAAAATTTTTGGAATAGAAACAAAGAGCACAAATCCTAGACTTAAGAGCACAAATCCTAGACTTACTTGAGTTTCTACAAGGACCAATAAATTTGAATTCTTTGTCTCCAATACAAAAATTCAAATTGGTATCAACTATGCAAGCTAAGGCATAGGAAGAAATATTGAAGTCACATATAGGGAATAATGAACTCATTTGTGTGACATCCAGCATTTTGGAGAAGTTGATTGATGAGTGCCACATAACACTCATGAAATACATCTCTTTACCTCTTTTTTTCTCCTTTCTGATTCCATCTTCTTGATGACTGCACCTGAATAGGCTAGCAAGATTGTTCTAAATAATGATTAATAAGAGATGAATTACTAAAGATCATGATTTCTGATTAAAGGACTAATGTGCATGGAATTGATGGAAATATGCAGAAAAACTTCTCTTTTTTAATCAATAGGTGTAGATGTTCGGGATGGCAATTTTGTACATCTCCGGAGGTAATCCTAATGATCTCTAGAGACAATACCAAAATACCACGACATTAGAAGTTTTGAAGTAAAAAGGAAAAGCATCTTCAGAGCTGGATTGAAGTCTGGAGCATCTCCAGAGTTGAGCAAGAAGGCCACAATTATATCTCCAGAGCTACAGACAATATATCTACAGAGCTGTAGATAGAGACATACATTTCTGATGCCTCTTTAGAGCAGAACATATTTCCAACATAGTTGTCGGTCAGACACTTTCAGTAGCGATCGTGATACCCCTGATATTACTGAAATCATCACCTGAGTAATTAAGGGCAATCTATAGTTAACTGTTGGGAGTTTTTTTCTTTTTAGTTTTTGCATGAGTTACTGAGGAAACTAATTTAATATCCATATTTTCAGGGCCTCGTCGCCCAAATGTATTAAGACTCAAACTTAGATTTAGAGTGGACTTCTATTCCACTCAATCTATTTTTATTGCATGGTTATTTTCTATAGTTAGATAGCTAGTATAATAAAGAGATGGATGTCATCTCATAGAAGAACTGGTAGATAAGATAAGTGATATGTCATCACTAATTTTATATATACTTACAGAAGCAGCAGAAAACAAGGTAATTATTATTATTCTGATTTCTATAATCTCATTTTTGATATGAATATTTCTCTGAATACAAAGCAAATGGAATTGGACTGAATTAAGTTGTGATCTTATTCTTTTGTGCCGATTCCTTATTGTAGTCTTCAGCCCTAAGGGTGTGGAGCAATGGCCCACTCTCACTACTAATGCATAAGGCTAGTACCAATGTTTTGTCATTTCAGATTTTGCTTTATAGAATACTTACTGATTTTGATAGATAGATGCATGTTGTAGTTTATAGATTTTCTTTAAGTAATTTACTGTTCAATTCTATTTCCAGCATTCCTTGAATTCATTTAGTAAGTAGATAGATCAATCTCTTTAAATTAGTAAAAGTCATTAGAATTAGCTAGAGAAAACTGGTAACTGTAGAATCCCTAATTGTAGATAGCTGAGGACATAGCCCTAGATTTTGACATCTAAAATATGATTAAATGATGAGGTACAATGACCCTTGTCATTTTTGGTGCCGTTGCCAAGGAATATTGTGTTAATTAGGGAAACTTAGCTAAACAATTTTTATGTTAGATCTGTATGGTTAGAGCTAGAGATTCAAAAGGAAGATACATAAAATAGACACCCCATCAACAAACTATAGGAGAAAGCAGTGGGGTGGCACAAGATCTTGTTGAAGAAAGAAACCTAGAACCTACCTTGGAAGCTGCACCTCAAATCAATAATCCCTTAGATCCTCCAAATCTTCCACTCGCTGATTATATCCAAGAATTACAACAAAAGTTCCAGGTAGATCCTTTGATAGAACCTAATTTCCTAGAACCTCAGAGAGAAGAACCAATACTAGACATGGATGATAATCATGATAATAATGAAGAGGAGGAAAATTAGGCTCTAAGAACCTTCTCATAACCCATTGTTCTGCCTACTAGAGACAATGCTCCTATGAAAAATATTTCACCAGCACACTTGCCAAATTTTAGAGGTCTTTCTTCTGAGGTTCCAGATTAGTTTTTGTTTAAATTTAAAGTGGTATGCCAAACTTATGATTATGGATTAGATAACCAAAAACTTAAACTATTCCCTTCAACCCTAAAAGATTCTGCAATGAGATGGTTTATGGGTTTACCCCAGAACTCTATTTATTCTTGGGATCAGATGGAAATAGAGTTTTTAGGAAAGTACCAAGATTAATGCAGAGTCAGTAATAAAAATAAGGAATTGTTTAAAATTAGACAAGGAGAGGAAGAGACCTTAGAGGACTATGTGAACAGGTCTAACTTCACCTTAAGAATGTATAGCAACTCAATAAATCACTCTTTGGCCAAAACCCTATTTGTAAAAGGATTGGATAAAGAATAAAAATAGGCACTGGATCTAATAGGAAAAGGAAATATCAACAAAATGGATATACCTGCTAGAGAAGAACTCTGCAGGAACTATTCTAGAACCCAATATGGAGTGAGATCATCCAAAACCTTCAAAGGGAAGAATGAAATAGGATAGTTAATGGAAGAGATTGCAAATCTAAAAATAGATATTTTGGTCGAAGTAAATACCACATTGGATGGTATTCAAGAAAAAACTAGAATAACTAACCAAATTAGAACAACTAACCAAATTAGAACAACTGAACCACTCTCCATCTATTGTCTTAGGTGTAGAAACAAGCATCTGTTGAGAGAATGCCCTTTAGACAAATCAGAGATTTTTCAGATCTGTGATAGGGAACATCCTACCAGTCAATGTAGTCAGCTTCTAGCCCTAAAAAGGTTGAGTAGGAATAATGCCGTCATAGAAGAAGAATTGAACTACGTGGGAAAAAAATAGACTAAAAATTTCCCTTATAATCAGTATCCAAACAAGCCTTCTTACATGGGTCCTTCTAATTGGGGAAATAATCAATGGAATCCAACTTGGCATGGGCCTCAAAATAATCCTCCTTGGGGACAACAGGATTGGCCAAATCAACAGTGGTAAAACCAAAATTGGCAAAATCAACACTTGGGGAATCAACAGTGGCCACCACAGTTTGGATCACAAAACATGCAACCTCAATGGGGTCCTCAATAGGGATATAATAAACAATACCAAGGACAACCTAGATGTTTCCAACCTCAACAACATGCATTACTAACTGGACCCTCCAACACACAAGGTCAGTCACAAAATGAGCCAGTTAGCCAACCACCCTTACCAGCTCAACCTATACCAAATCCATGAAATAAATAGGGAGCAACTGTTTAGATGACAGAGCAAGAAAACATGGCTGGTATTAACACTATATATCCAAATAATCTCTAGTTGTGTTTTGGGAAAGTATTCCCAAGACCATCTCCTCCTACTATACTTGAAGTAACCAATGATGAGGAACCTAAAAATTCATCCGCTCAACTTCCAAAGGAGATTACTACCAAAAAGATGCTAAAAGAATCATCCTTGGATATCTTTGGAGTTGCTCCTAAAAGACTAACTCCAGAGAACATTCCTAGACATACTTTTGATAAAAGCTCCGGAGATGGAAAAACTAGCACCATACCCAAAATGGCTCAAACAACATGTTCCTAAGAAAAAGATCTTACAAAAACAAGTCTAATCTAACCTAGAATCAGAACTTTTATAAGAAATCAAGCAACTGAACATTGAAATCCCTCTCCTCCAAGCAATCAGAGATGTACCAAAACTGAATCAATTCATTAAATAGCATTGTGTCAAAACACAAGGCATGAAGAAAAACTTTCCTTCTACCATCTAGGTGGAAGGGAAAGTAGTAGATCTATTGATGGAAGAAATGCTCCTCCCAAAATATGGAGACCCTGGAAATCTTGTCATAACTATTTTCATCTCAGGGGTAGAAATTTCAAATGTTTTGGTTGATTTGGGAGCATCAATTAATGTGATGACAGTTCATACAATGGACAAATTAGCCATAACAGGTATCCAATCCACAACTACAATCCTTCAACTTGTTGACCAGTCAGTAGCTATTCTGAAAGGGGTAATTACTAATGTCCCATTTGTGATAGAATCATGGGAATTTCTAGTAGACTTCCTGATATTAGAACTAAGAAACCAGAGAAATGCTTATCCACTAATATTAGGAAGACCATGGCTGGTTATAGCAGTAGCATCTATTGATTGTTGAACTAGGGATATGGACATTTCTAATGGGATAGATTTGAAGAAAATATCTCTATATCCTCCATCTAAACCATCAATACATTATACATGAAGAGTATGCGTGGATGAACCAAATAACATGGACAACAATGCCTCAGTAGCTATTGTAACCATCAAAGAACATTTGGGAGAGTTGGAAGAAGAAATCTACTATGATAGAACATAAGACATTACCCACATCCTAATCAATGAGGATGTGATGAAGATTGCCCAAGATTCTAGGAGAGAACTTCTCACTTCTACTCATTGTACCCTAGAAAATATCGTTCCTTGTGGGAGACCTTTTACAGAGACTTAGCCACATTTGACATGTTGCTTCCACATTCTTGTTCCCTCAATACCATGACTCTAGTGTATAGATTAACTACATCCATGGATCAAATCACAAAATAGGTCATGATTTTACCAGGGAAAACATTTAATATCAATACTCAGTTGACAGTAAATCAGGAAGAAAAACTTATCCAACTTATGATTTCCCATTCAACAGCTTTTGCTTGGGAATACCAACATATGAAGGGCATCCATCCTAAGATCTGTATCCATCATATATACACTGAGGATATCAAACTTGTTAGACAACCCTAGAGGAGATTGAATCCTGCTTTAAAAGACATTGTTAAAACTGAAATAGAAAAATTACTGCAAGTAGGGTTTATATATCCAATCTCAGATAGTCAATGGGTCTCACCCCTAGTCATAGTGTCTAAAAAGAATGGGAGATGGAGGGTGTGTATTGACTATAGAGAGCTAAACAAAGCTACAAGAAGGACTACTTTCCCTTACCATTCATTGACCAAGTGCTGGACAACCTTGCTGGGAGGAAGTATTTTTCTTTCTTAGAAGGGTTCAATGGGAATAACCAAATCCAAGTAGCACTTAAAGACCAGGACAAACCACTTTCACCTACTCTTGGGGAACTTTTGCTTACAAAGTTCTTCCATTTGGACTATGTAATGCCCCAGCTACATTTCAGAGGCTTGTTTTAGCCATTTATGCTGAACTAGCTAATAAATGCATGGAGGTCTATATGGATGACTTTACTGTGTATGGGGATAATTTTAAAGAAGCTCTCACAAACCTTGAGAAAGTACTGAATTGCTGTGAGAAAAATCAATTATCCTTAGCCATGAAAAATACTTCATGATGGTGGAGGAAGGAATTGTATTGGGACACCACATTTCAGCAAATGGGATCAAAGTGAATCAAAACAAGATAGAAGTGATCACATAGTTGCCTTTACCCAAAAATCAAATAGATGTTAGAAGTTTTCTAGGTCATGCAGGCTACTATAGGAGATTCATAGAAAATTTAAGTAGAACAGCTGCCCCCCTATTTACCTTGCTTAACAAAGACACATAATTTCTATGGATAGAAGACTGTCAATCAACATTGAAACCCTAAAAGTGAAGCTTACTGTCACACCTATTTGAGAGGACCTAATTGGACTTTACCATTTCACATACAAATTGATGCTTCAAATGAGTCCATTGGGGCAGTTTTAGGATAGGAGGAAGGAGAGAGTATGCATGCCATTTATTACATCAGCAAAAACCTTACCTCTGCAAAAAGAAATTACACCACAAATGAAAAAGAATTCTTGGCAGCCATCTATGCTATAAACAAATTTAGGCATTATATCACTGGATATAAAATATTTGTACATACTGATCATGCAGCCATCAAGTACCTAATGAATAAGCCAGTAGTGGGTACAAGGATCATCAGGTGTTTATTGTTATTGCATGAATTTGATATTACCATAGTTGATAATCTAGGCAAGTTTAATTTGGTTGCTGATTTTTTGTCAAGATTGCATACAGGAGGAGAAAACCAGCTAGTGGAGGATAGGTTCCCAGATGAACATCTCTTTGCTATCTCCTCTATTGTACCTTGGTTCATTGACATAGCTAATCTTTTAGCTACAGGCTCGTAGCTATCCCATTTTACCTCAAAACAGAAAAAATGCTTAGTTAAGGAAATCTTATCTTACAAATGGTTAAATAGTTTGCTATTTAAATGTGGTCCTGATTTCATTTTACACAGGTGTTTAAAATCTGATGAAATTTTTGATGTGTTGAGAGCATGTCATAATGAACCATGTGGTGGGCATTATTATTCCCACAGAACTATCCACAAGATCCTAGGAGCTGGTTACTACTGACCCTCTCTTCATAAGGATACTAAGAAGTATGTGCAGTAGTGTGACCAGTGCCAAAAGATAGGACAACTAACCTTCACCCAAGAGATGTTATTGCATCCTCAAGTAATGATGGAACCATTTGAATAGTGGGGTGTAGACTTTGTGGGACCAATTTCTCCACCATCATCAGGCAAGGAGTATATTCTAGTATTTATAGACTATGTGACTAAATGGTCTTAGGTAAATGTGAGTATATTCTTAGGTTTGCATAAGAAGAAAATTTTGTTGATTTCCTTTATAATAAGATTTTCTTGAGGTTTGGAGCCCCAAGATCCATAGTTTCAAATAGAGGACCTCAATTTCCTTCACAGGTAATTAGAGCATTCACAGATTTATATCAAGTCAAGCACAAAAAATCTTCACCTTACCATCCTCAAGCCAATGGGCGGGTAGAGGTCACTAATAGGGAACTTGAAAATATTCTGACAAGGACAGTAGTAATGAATAGAAAAGATTGGGCTAACAAATTACCTAGAGTAGTTTGGGCTTACAATACCACTTGGAAGTCCATGACAAAGTTCTCACCATATGAATTAGTTTATGGCAAAAAGCCTATTCTGTCTATAGAATTTGAACTCCAGAGACTTAAAACTTCATTGGATATTGGTCTACCATTGTCCATAGCCCAACAGAACAGGATTCTTCAACTCAATGAGTTGGATGAAATCTAGACAGAGGCCATTCAGCAACTAGAACTGGTTCAATATCAAAGGAAGTAATGGCATGACCAACACATCAAGAGGAGGACATTTCAACAAGGTGATTGGGTTCTTCTTTATGATTCTAAATTCAAGGAGTTCAAAGGGAAATTACAAACTCATTGGATGGGTCCTTATCAGATAGAGGAAGTTTTTAAAAATGGAACAGTACTGTTGGAACCTATTGATGGAAGCACAGACACATTCTTGGTGAATGGCCACTGAATCAGACTCTATAAAAGGCCATCCACTAAAGAAGAGTTCCTCAATGATTTATGTTTTGATATAGGGGACACCTCCTCTATCACAGTTTTGGACTAGTTGAAAAAAAAAAAAGAAGGTTGAAAACCAACAAATGGTGGCCTTCTAAAAAAAAGGAAAAAAAAGAAGAAGGTTGAAAACCAGCAAATGGCGGCCTTCTGAAAAAAAAAGAAAAAAAAAGAAGGTTGAAAACCAACAAATGGCGGCCTTCTGAAAAAGAAAAAAAGAAAAAAAAGAGGAAGATGGAAAACCAGTAAATGGATGTCTTTCTCGACTGAGGGAATTGAAAAATAGTAAATGGCAATTCCCTTCTTCATGTTAGATAATAATAATCAAGCTATGGAGGTGATTCGGTGTCGGGAGTTACTCAAACACACCTCTGGCGCTTGCAAACTAGGAGCGCCTTCAGTGCTCCATCAACTAGGAGCAGCTCCAGTGCTCACAAACTAGGATCACCTCCGGTGCTCCACAAATAAAGAGTTATTGACAACCATAATAAGTGGGAGGGGACCCACCTCTCCAAGCAATAAAGTAGAGACCTCATTTGATGAGGTCATCACGACTCATCCTCTACTTTTTGGCAGGAACAAAGATGAAGTCAACACACATCTCGGGAGAAATCATTACTCTTGTTTGCATGGGTACTTACAAAGACTACGCTGATGTCACCCAGGATACATAGATTCTCAAACCACTCAACGGGAATGATTGTAGGTTGCGTGACAATGAAGATGATTGACGTCATTTCAAGCTAAAAAAAGCTACTCAAGTGCCACGTCATGTCTAGTCTCATCAATACCGTAGCATCTTAGCCAAGTACATCACACCTCATCAATAAGAATGGTTCAGGTAATTCTCTCTTAATTAAGCATTAATTAGTAACTGTCTTGTCATTTCTATTTTTGGGTGCTGTCATTATGACATGTTCTCTTGCCATTATTTTTCTTCCCAAATTCATGCATGTCACCATCTTTGCTATACTGTCACCAAGCCTATGGATTGTCCCATCACTCTACTTCAATTATGACCGCATAAGTACCCTAACTAATTTTAAGTTCTTTTTCCATAAGCCTAAGCCGTTAAACAAATTGACATAATAATCCTCATTCAAAACTGTAACATACCCTGAAGAATAGAGTCAGCTGAAATAGTTCTCCGGAGCCTACAGAGTTAGGAAGGATTGTAAGCACAGAGGATAGGAAAAGAATTTAGATATGGGGGTTAAGAATAAATCAAAGACAGAAGTCCTATAGGCCTTTTGTAGGATGATGCTGCAGCAGACATTCTGAGGAATGCAGGATGGTTGGAATTTCTATAAAAGGTTGAATGGTTTTAAGAGGATATTGTTGATGAGTTCCTAAGAAACATGAGGGACAATTAGATAGTTGTAAGGGGAGTTCAAATCAATCTCTCTGCAACCACTATCAGTCATATTTCTTGGTTGCTTGAACAAGGTGAGAGGTTCTATCATCTAAAAACTTTATATGCTGATTTGATTAGGAATTTCTCTGTTGAAGGTGAACCTGCAATACAATTGCATTTAAATAAAAATGAGGTTAAAGGAATTCTTAGGTCCTCACTTCCAAACCCTTAGCAATCTGTAGCTACATGGCTGATGAAATATTTCACATGTGATGGTCAATTTTCCTTAGTAGGGTAAGTGCAAAAATATGGGGGGCCAAAAAGTGGCCAAAAAGTTTTCAAAAAAAATAATGCGAAACGCGAGTGCGTTATCACCTATTATAAATTAAAAAAACTCATCTCATTTCATTTCATTTCTATTTTTCTCCACTATTCTAGTGGTCTGCAAACCCTAGGAAGCACGCTTACGTTTTGGATTCCTCAATTCAACACAAAATCTTATTGATTCATCGCCGAAATGCCGCCATGACGTCGAGCACGCCAAAGGAGTGAGTTCATTTGTCTTTTTGTTTGATTTTACTTCTAAATAGGTAGGTTTGAGTTATTTTTTGATGGTATATTTCGTTAATTGTTAGGAAATCTTAATGCACCTCCTCCTCCTCCTCCTCCTCCTCCTCAAAATCCACAAAATCCTACGGAACAACAACCTCCTCCATCGATTCCTCGACATGCCCCTAGAACACAAGAAAATATAATGGGGTAAATTGAAAACAACAAAAAAGAAATTGAAGATATAATTGCAAGGTTGAAAGATCCTTCCACTTCAACCTTGAATAGGTCCACGCTTTCTGAATCTCTTGAATCTATGTTATCAAATGTAGATTCAATTAGCAAGCAAATAACTAGTTGGATGGATAAGAGGAGAGAGTTTAGAGATTATTATACAGACAAGCTATCATAACAAGATGTGAAAAAATTACAAATTACAAAATTAGACTTGTGTTCGATTTTCACAAACCCACAAACAAATCAACCTCCAACCATTACATGCAAGAGGTTCCCTATCCATTGGTGCAACAACCAAGTGATAAGGGACAATTTTGGGCAGAGGTGGTGGATGGTTTTGGACTATCCTCCATGCAATAATAATGAGGTCCCACAATACTTTTTGAGGAAACTCTAATGCGATTTTGTCCTCAATAAAGTGCCAAACTATTTTGATATGCGGGACTTCCAGGGTAGAGGTGGGGGGTCAGCACAAGATAGACCAGGGGCACATGTTGACCCATAGTGGGCAGTGAGATGAGTAATCAATAGACCAGCCCATGAGCATGTTTCTATCCCTTCCATTGTGAAGGAGAGTGTTGAGGTTGATACACTTCAGTCCATTAGTGCCTTCACCTAGAGCATCATAGAGCATGCCAGTCCTGCAGCACATAGTGGGTTGGGAGATAGTGTGAGGAGTAGGGTCCCACCCCGTACTTGGCAGACTTGCAGGTCAGCCTGTGGTTATGACCCCATGGATAGTCAGGACGTAGGTGCACAAGCTACATTTGCAGCTGAGCAGATGGTGATGACAGATACCCTCCTAAGTGAGACTTTTGGCCTTGATACTCAGGTAAATATTAGCAAGTTTATTGAATTTAATTTATTAAATTTCATTTTTGAAATGCAAGATTAACTAATTTAGTTTGATGATTTTAATGAAATTTTAGGGTCATAGTGTTGATGCAGTTTTCAGTGGTTCTCCACCTGCATATTACACTAGATCATCTATGGTTGGGGTATGTAACTAGTAAACAATTATAAATATTACATGTGAATAGCATCGTTATATGAATGGTATTCTAATATCTGATTTTGGATGTTGAATAGGTTAATATTGGAGATTTCACGGCAACACCTGCCAGTGGTGGTGGACTTCAAAGTTTCATGGAGGTAATAAAATAAATAGTTTAATGAATGAATTGTACTTACTAGTTTTTTGTATGTGACTTGTGTGCTTTATTGTGTGTACTTCCATGTTGAGATGAACGTGTGTGTATGTTAGGAGCCATGATTTTCATCACTATTATAGTTTTCGTAATTGAATAATGTTGTTTTATTTCCAGATGATGCAGGCTATGGAGACACCTCCCGATGTTCAAAGGGAAATGGAGCATCGTGTGACCTCTGCGATTCATGGCTCCATGGCATTGACAGGGGTATGAGGTAGATTAGTAAATTTCAATTTACATTTATTATTATAGTTGTTTATTTTTGAAAAATCAAAAGATTATTGATTTGAAGTTTAATTTCTATCTGGATGGTGTCTATCGGACATGACATCACCACAGCCTATTCCTGCTACTGAGGCAAGTGAGGACATAGACTATATGTTAGCGGTAAGTGATTATTTTGTTAAATGTTTCATTTTTTATAACATGTAATTTCTATATATTAATGTCTATACTTTTTATTGTAACAACTAAAGATGTAGGAAGAACTAAATAGGAGGAGCAACCCTCAGGTTTGTAGTAGACCACCCACATGTGTGTCTCCAACCCCTAGAAGATCAAAGGCTACCCATGATCTATTCTCTTCACCAGCCAGATTGGAATGACTTTTTATTGTGTTCCTTTGTTGTATGCCTATATGGCATTTGTGGACATATATTTTGTATTGTATATAGTTGACATTGTATGCCTATATGGCATTCTTGTAAGCCTATATGGCTATTTTGTATATATGTTATAGTTATATCGACATATATTGATGTATGCCTATATGGATATTTGGTTAATACAAATCTTTTTTATTGATGGCATCCATACTTGCATTATAAATCCACATTTGAATGGATATTTGTAGATGGCTACTTCAAATATTTAAAGTCCAATTGTATTACATAGGATGTTTGTTGATCCAATAAGCTAGCTATTGTTATTCAAGTATCACCTAAACCTCATTTTTGAACTAAAGATAAAAGATGTATTTAAAAAAAATTGAATCATCATGTTGAATAGAAAATATTAATATTCTTTATGAGTAGCATACAATGTCAACTATATGCAATAGAAAAAAATGAATCATCATGTTATTCTTTATGTTTGAGATCCTGAAAATGAACTAAGTCTGGTAGCTTGATATCCTGAACCACTAGGATGAATATCCAAGTCATTAGGATGATTGCGCCTTGAGAAAAAGTCATTAAGATGAGCACCTAAAGGAGACTTTCTTAAACATTCAAACATTGAGCAACAAGCATGGAGGGTTAAGGTGCAATTTGCAACTCATAAAGCGTGTCCAACTTGGAGAGAGCATTCATTTAAGACAAGGTGCCCATTAACACTTGTTCTACCATAAAAGTGCGCCTAAGGTGGAAGGAGAACAAGCCTCTAGTAAGTGAAGCGCACCTATTGTCTAAACCACTTCATTATGGCACCCTAGCATGAGGAGGAGTATATAAGTCAATAGGAAATGGCACCTAGAATGCAAATGAAGGACTAAGTGGAATTTTTAATAAGCATAAATTCACCTTGAGCTTTCAATAAATACATCAAATTGAGCCCCATAAGCCTAGGTGCCCTTTGCCTTCAAAAGAACCTTGTATTGGCGCCTTAGAGGAAATCAACTTATAATGACAAGTCTTGGAGGTTTCTCATTTTGGATGATGTCTTTTGAGATTAACTAAAATGATTGAAAGTTAAGATGAGTGGAAAGAACCTATCTTGAACATTAGGCGCCCTTCATGTAATTTCCCACCATCATGATTGCCTAGATCTAAGGAGTGAATGAAGGATCTTAACAAGAAGCATGTTATCAATCAACTTGGAGATGTCTTTGACAATAATTATGATGAATTGAGTACATGGAAGTAAAGGAAGTACATATTAACTCCAAAGTGTGCCTAATGATCAATAAGAAATCTTCCAAAGAAAAGGCACTCATTGTGAATTTTCCTACTAGTTTTGCCGCCTTGAAGTGAAAATCATGAGGATGACCGCTTAGGGATGAGATAGTCTTCATAAGAGTTTAAATAAGAACATCATCAAAATGCACCTTGGTAGAGAGACTTGAGACCATCATCAAATAAGCCAAAATATCTATCTCCAATCTAGGCACAAATTCTAGCTCCTCCCAACTCAAATGAGCGCCCAAGTTGAAGTCAACTTTCATCTATACAACCCTCAGATTGTGCCTTGATTGAGGAAGGGATTTGAACCTCAAAATTTAATCATCTCAAGACAAAAGCTTCTTTAGACACTTGGCATTTGATTGAAATCATTGAGAATTAGAAAGAACCACCTAAGGATGTAAGGCGCACTTTTCACCCATACAAGCCTAAAATTGTGCCTAAGGGAAATAACTTGATTTCATATCAATAGGTGAGTGCCTTGAGAGAAAGGATCACTCTAGGTCATTTTTAATTGTTGAAAGTACAAAAATGATAAAGATAAAGGCAATTGAGTTAGGTGCACTTTAGCCTCTGAGGACACCTCAATGAGCGCCTTGGGTGAAATTGCATGAAATGACCTTTTGGAGTGAGCATTTCAAAGATAGAATTCATTCTAAGACATGTCTCATCATTTAGAATTGCAAAATTGCAAGTAGACATTTAAATCTAGGCGCACTCTCCATCAGTACAAACCCATTCTGGCACCTAAGGGAGAAATTGCATTGAAAGACACCTTTTGAATGAATCTCTTAAGGGAGATTGACCTTGTTAAGCCATTACAATTGTTTGAAATCATTTAAAGTGATAAATATGGACCAACTTGTGTTAGGTGCCCTTTGCTCTTCTTTTTGCCTCTATATGCGCCTAGATTTGTAGTAAGATTATTCCATGTTTAAAGAGGATTCCTTTGTGTTATAAAATGTTTATCATGAGGATTGATGTGTTTCTTGGTTTGTATTGTAGGAAGATTGAAGGAAAAGGTAGGAGCAAGAGCTTGGAGTCGCCTAGAGTCATCATGTAGCTGATCCAAAGGAGCCTTTCACATTCATTCATGCCAGAGAGTTAAGATGGAAGTAATCACTGCCAAGGAAACACCACTTCAAGAGGTAGCTGCTCTAAGAGGTCACAACAAGATATATTTCAAGTCTTCTTCATCAACAACATCACCAGTTGCATCATGTTCGAAGACTTACATCTATCACTTCAAATTGCATCTAGTGAACTCATTAATTGGTGCCTGTTGATCATGATGTTAGTCATAAACAAACATAGAATAAAAGTACACATTAACCCTTATTCATCTTGAAAGATACAATGAATTCATGATCCCAAGTCTCTGGTGATTAGGTCTTAATCTTCTGACGTTACTCAGAGGTTGATGTGTGTTGCTATTTCCATTTTGGGGCCTTGCGTAAGTCTCATCATCAGGATCCTGTTTCTGATAAAGATACTACATAGAGAGTTATTTTATATAGTATATACCTCTAAATGAAATATATATACTAAAATCTTTGCATGATATTTGTTGTTTGTACATGCTTTAACTCAAATATGCTAAATATGTTTAGTTATCTACAGGATGTCTGCATATTTGTATTATTTGTTCAAGATTATCAATTATTTGCAATTGTGATGATGAAATGCTCTAAAATTGAAAGAAATTGAAAGAAATACTTCAAATTAAAGTTGAATCTGTAGATTAGATGAACAAATAAGGTAAAATGCTAACTAAATACAATAAATACAAAGTTATACTTCACATGAAGACCCAATCTCATCAAGGGAGGAGGAAGCTTGCACCCAAGAGCTCCTAGATTAGATAACCCTATTTGATTCAAATGTGGATTGCTCTTGCTTTCAACACAAATGTAGATGAAGGATTAGAGGATAGATAGATTAGAGATTTGAGAGAAATTTGAGCATGGTTTTGATGAAGGAAGAAGTTGTTATGAATGGCTTGGGTGAGGGTTTCATTTATAGATTTTTGAAAAAGGAATGGAGGGTGAGGATCAAAAGATGAGATCAATGGCTCTCATTTTTTGTGAATATTTAATTCATAATGGATGAATTAAAAATTCTTTTTTGAGAAGAGTGGGTTATGACAATTGAATTAAGAATTCAATGAGTGGAGGATAGTGGGGGACAATTGAATTAAGAATTCAATGAGTGGAGGATAGTGGGGGACAATTGAATTAAGAATTCAATGAGTGGATGATAGTGGGGAATAATTGTATTAAGAATTCAATAGTGGATGATAGTGGGGAATAACTGAATTAAGAATTCAATAGTGGAGGATAGTGGGGAACAATTGAATTAAGAATTTAATTAGTGGATGACAATTTAATTAAAGATTCATTTTTGGATAATGGAGGAGATTAGCTAATTAAATATTAAGAATATTTAATTATATGTGCAACATGTTGAGGTGGAAGAGATGACGTGGATTGATGAGGTGGATTTTGTGAGGTGGATTTAGGACTTAGGATAGAGGGAAATTGAAATAATAAATATTGCATATTTATTAAATCAATTGGCTAAGGTTTTAGACTATTGAATTAATGAAATTAATTCAATTTTGAGGATAATATGATGGAAAATAGGGTAATGAAGGGATAATTAATTAAATAAAAATTTAATTAATTGGTTAGGAGGGAAATTGACATGTTTAGGGATGTCGGGAGTCGGTTCGATGGTAGAAGACATTTTTAGGTGTCTACATTTGCCCCTCTTTGAGATGGTGTTGCGGCTAAGGAACATCATTTCAAAGAAGTTAAAACATAGAGTTGGATTGGATAGAAAAAAGATTTTGGCTTAAAAGAATAGGGTAAGGTTTGGGGATAATTAGTAAGGGTGATGCCCCCTCAAGAGGATAGGCGGGTTGCAAGAACACGGTTGTGCTTGTGAAATGGATGTAACAGATTGGTAGATGTGGTTGGAGGATAAGAGGTGAGATGAAAGTGTGATAATGTTGGGAGATTGATTGGTGGATGATCATTGTGCTGAAAATGATTTAGAGCAATCCTAGGTTTGATATAGCAAAGTGGATATTTTCACCAAGGTATAGAAGACCAAGGTGATGATGTTCATCCAACAGTTGCATGGACTAGACACGCAAACAAAGGGATGATCCCATGCATGCCCAAGATAGTAAAACCTTGTCTAGATGAGGGAAGGGGACTCATAGCATAAGTCCTTAGTACACAAAAGGTATAATGAACCTTAGATGCATAAGGAGATCAATTTGCTAGAACTGACCCTATGATCAACAAGATATGAATACTAGCTTGGAGTAATGAAACCAACCCACAAGCACAGCATACAAAAGCAAGACTATGCCCCATTCTAGATGTTTTCGCCACATACCATGATATAATAAGATCAAGGTAGCTTTGATGTGATCTTTGAATAGGACAAAAGATAAAAATCAAAAACTAAAAGACCAACGAACCAAACAAGTAACCATTGTATCTTTTGCCAAAATGGATGATGATGTGATAGATTCTGCCTATCGTAGGAAAGATATATCCTAAGGCAGGGATTGATAGATGATTTGATGATGTTGTAAAATTGGCTCAAGATGTGATGGTGACAAGTTGTGATTGATGCTGATTTGATAGTTGATGATTTTGATTATGGACAATGCTTTGATAGGTGATGTGATACCTGGATCTAGTGTAAGCTTATTGATGATAGATGTGATGATGATGTGGGATGAAATGTGTTGGATGATTTGGGTGATTTTTTATTTTCTATTATTTTTGTATTTTATGATTTTGTGATGTTTTTGGATTTTTTTTTTTTGGATTTTATGGATTTTTTGATTTTTTTGGATTTTTTGAGTTTGTATTGTTTTTGGATTTTTTGATTTTGTGATGTTTTTGTATTTTTTGATTTTGTGATGTTTTGGAATTTTTTAATTTTTGAAAAGGAATGGTTTATTATGAGATGGTTGCATTGGATTTCATGTGGATAACCTTTGCGCTAGATACCAATGACAAGGGAACACCAAGTCTAGAGGTGAAAGTGATGGGGTTGGATAGGGGGGTTGGCGATGAAAGGATGATGGATAACTGATTCATGATAGATGAATGGACAAGCGATAGGGATGTATGTTAGATAGATGGAAGATAGGGATGAGTATTTTCTCCAAGGGCTAGCTTGCAAGGAATCATATGCCCTAATGCTTAGAATTTTGCATGATGGGTTCATGTTTGAATGGATGGACTTTGTAGTAGGTGGATGGATGACATACTGACAAAGGAAGTATGTCAAGAGGTCTCCAAAGGATGTTGTTGATATTTTTGCCCTGTGTCTTTATCAAGACCTATGGTGGGGGATATAGTGGATAAGAATATGATAGGATAATGATAAGACAGTGGATAATATGTGCAAGGATATTATGGATGTGGATGAAGGATATGGTTTTGCCCCCAAGTGTAGGGATACAAAATGAATGGAGAAGGGATTACACATGATGCCCACAAGGGGTTTTCATCATGGTACTTGCCCAAGGGGCCACAAGGAGTGGTTTTCACCATTGGATGGATTTTTTCTCTTTACTATTTTCTTAATTTTTTTGATTTTTTTGCTTTTTTGCTTTTTTGATGGAAGGGGGACTCTAGCATTTGTTTCCATAGCAAGGTGAAGATGGTCCTATGTTGGATAGCATTTTGGATTATGATTGCATGGATTGTTGGAAGATAGGAGAAGAAGGAATGGATGGTGGATAATGGATTATGATGTGGATTATGCAAAAGCATGGACCATAGGAATGTGATGGGGAAGATATGTAGGATAGTGAATGAAAGATGGAGAGATGGGGGTGTGTGGGAATGTTAAGTGATGGAGGGGAACCAAGACCAATGGCTGCACACACCGTGATGTATTTGGAAGCTTGTACTTTGGATGTGGAGTTGGGAGTAATGGGGATCGGGATAGGAGATTTTTGGATGGTCGATTTAGGGTTTTAGGGACTGAAATAGACTTAGGAATTATGGGATTTTTAGATGGGGAGCGGGATGTTTGGGATTTTGGGGTGGATTGGGATGTAGATGCCTCATTTGTTTTGAGTGATCTTTGTTTGGGGACCCACACCATTTTTGTTTTTGCTTTTTCTTGTGATGGTGTGGGCTTTAATAGCCTTTGGGATTTTTCATTTTGATTGGAAGGGATAACATCTTTAGGCTTTTGTGCTTTATGCATTGAGGAATTCAAATTTTTGAATCCCATGGATTTGATGGAAGCTTCATGTTTGAAAGATGTATGCTTTTGTTGGTCTTGATTGGGAATTTTAGGGGATTTATGGGTGGAGGGGTAAAAAGTGGATTTATGGATAAATGAAGGAGGAGATTTGAGGATGGGGATATTAGGAGTTGGTAGGAGTGGAGGTAAAGTGGATTTGATAGAGATATTTGGAGTTGGAAGTAGTGGAGGTAAATTTGATGGAGGAAGATGGATGGTCACAAGCTTTTGCAAATGATAGGATGATGGAGGAGGGATGGCGACATGCTTTGGGGGGGTGCGATGAGATGCACTATGTTTGGGGTTGGATAAATGGATTTTGGGAGGTGTGTGGGTGGTACCAACATGTTGAGATTGTTTTTCTTGGGGTGTATAGCCAAGACCATGTGAGGATGGATGGAATGTGGTGTGGATGGGCTCCAAGATGCCTTGCTCATGAAGGCCTAAGCCTTTGCCTTGGTAATTCATGTGTTGGAGTATGTGACATGCAATGGGATGTTTGGTGCTTTGGAAACAAGACATGAGTCCATTATTTGTTGGAGAAAGACAGGTGGTGGATGGAAATTGTTCACCTCTTACAAGGGAGTCACCACGGATGAAAGTGCTTGTGCCAAGTGGATAAGGGGATGGATTTTGGATGGGATTGGTAGATGGAGGTGAAGGATTCATGGGGGATGGTGAAGGGGTGGTAGAAGATGGGGTGGAAAGATGAGGTGAATTTTGTGAGGTGGATTTAGGACTTAAGATAGAGGGAAATTGAAATAATAAATATTGCATATTTATTAAATCAATTAGCTAAGGTTTTAGACTATTGAATTAATGAAATTAATTCAATTTTGAGGATACTATGATGGAAAATAGGGCAATGAA
This sequence comes from Cunninghamia lanceolata, assembly GCA_027924645.1. Classification (NCBI taxonomy): domain Eukaryota; kingdom Viridiplantae; phylum Streptophyta; class Pinopsida; order Cupressales; family Cupressaceae; genus Cunninghamia; species Cunninghamia lanceolata. The sequence continues at coordinate 4,138,375 of BSBN01000523.1, read as the reverse complement.
GGGATAATTAATTAAATAAAAATTTAATTAATTAGTTAGGAGGGAAATTGACATGTTTAGGGATGTCAAGAGTCAGTTCGATGGTAGAAGACATTTTAAGGTGTCTACAGAACCTTCAGTTATCAATCCACATACACACTTGATACTATCAATAGGAGAAGAAATCAAACCATATGTTCACCAGGATGTTCCACAACTAGATACAGTTGATGCAAACTTCAGGGGATGGTGAATGAAAACAATACATGCAAAATGATGAGCACTCCAAGGGACGCAACAAATCAAAGCATATATCTAGAATTTAGACGTAGATTACACAAGATTTACGAAGATTTGTAATCAAAATGTTCTTCTTTTTCATTAAGTATGCAAAAGACATGTACATATACAATAGCTTTGAAATGAGTCCTGAATACTTCAGTAAACAGATTTCAATTAAGTTTTGAATGTTTTAAAAATGAGGCATCCCTGTACCTTTTATAGAACAAGATGAGGGAGTGGTTACAATTGATCTATGATCATGATTTATCTATTTAAGATCTATGGTTCACATTTCTGTTTGACTTTGTCAACATTATCATGTGGCACCGGTTGCCAGCTAGCAACCATCTAGGTAACTCATATTTTCCTAAGTATTTGATGTGCTTGTGTTCCCTTTATGGCGTACCTTCATCGGGTTATTCATCATCATCATCATGTACACTAGTATCATCACTTTCAAAATCTTCATCATCCTGATGAGCTTCTCCTTATACATGGACCTGCATGGATGTCCAGATATTTTCATATGACTGTACTATTTTCTCTATCTCCCTACCATCTTGAGTTTTTGCTTTGATGGTGGCGTGCCTATGCATTTGATATTTGCCTTAGAGATTCTCTAATTTACTTTTCCTGCTGCTAGATGTCTCATTATAATTCTCCATCTTGACCCTGATCCTCATGATCTTATCCATAGTTTCTTCTGTCAAGTGATTTAAGGGATCATTAGCTACTTGTTGGAAGCTGTTATGTAGAGCTTTAATTGCAATCTCCTCATCTTGATTTTCTATTTTGCCTTCCGCCTTTCCCTCCAGTACTTCTAAAATTTCAGCTTCATATGACACCATATCATGTAATTTCATGCTGATATCTCTTAGTTTACTATTGCATCTTTTAAGTACATCACATTCAAATCTGATGTCCTTGTACCATATGTCTATCAATAGTCCATTATTGTTATTGAGCACTTGGTTGCTTATGAGAACTTGAGGGTCAATTCTCTTTATTTCCTCCAAGATGGTCAAAATTTTCTCCAGCTGAAAAGACCTCTTCTCGATCTCCATCTGCAATTTATCAACTTTTCTCCTGGAGACACTTAAAGAATTCCATCTCTTTAAAGAGGCTTTTACCACTTCTTTTGCTTCATCAAATGTGGATAACATCCACTTTCTCATTATGGATAACTCATGCTTCATGAGATCCAGTTTATTTACTTCATCTTGAGAAATAGCAGTCAATGGGACTGCATGATCACTTGATGTATCATCAGGGTTAATTAACCCTCTTATATATGCATGCAGCTGAGCAATGTGCTCTTTATGTTGCTTATTCTTCTCTTTTTCTCTTTTCACCTTCTGGGTCAATGAATCAATTATGTCTTTACCTTCTTGGCCTTCTTGATCTTCATTGGCAAATCCCAAATCTACTGTAGTAATCTAGAATTCATCCAGAGTGATCTTGCCCTTTTCTTTATCAATTGTAGGAATAGCTACCTAGGCTATTCTCCTGCCTGTATCAGGATCCCTTCGTATTGCAGAAGTTATTCTAGCCTTCCTCTTTGGCTTTATCAGGGTTTCTGTAAATAATGTGGATACATCAAATTCCTGTATCCCTATGCCTGATTCTGCACCAATTTCTTTCTCGAGCCACTGAGGAATTGGATCCTTTGACTATTGGTCTCCATCATTATCATGATGATCACCCTGATCTTTGGTATCCACCATCATGTTCGATGGTGAGGGTGATCTTCTCTTTTCTTCCTCATGACGTTCCTCATGAAGGTGATCTTTAGGTATATCCTCCTGTTGAGGAACCTCCTTTTCTGGATGGTGATCCTGTTGATCATCTTCATGTTTATCTTGATCTTGATCTTTTGCTTCCTCCATGGGCTTCTCATCCACCTTGGTGATTTCCTCATCATGAGGCATGTTAGCTTCTATGGATGTCACTATATCTATCTTAGGTATACCAACCTGATCTGTAACTACAATTTGCTCCGCAGCTGTAACAATTACCTCTTGTACCTTTAGGGAAGGATCATCTGATGTATCCCTTTCTTCTCCTTTATCCTGGACTTCAATTATCTTGGGTCCAACAGATACTTCCTTTTGTTGTTGCTCACCCATATCCAAAGTGTGGCTCTCTCTCTCTGCCATCTTTACTTCCTCAACATTTTCTTCTTTATCCTAAATACCTCCTTGATTTTTAGGACTTGCATCTTGTCTATAGGTAAGATCAATTACTACAGGACTAGTTACCTGCTCAATCAATGTATCAAGCCCCATCTCGTGGGCTACCTTTTCTGGGCTCTTCTCATTCTTTGATTCCACTTGCTTCATCTCCTCTAACACTATTTGTATTGATGGAGTTCCATGAGGAGTTATCCGAGTGCCAACAACAAGGGTTTCCATTCTTTGTGAAGTTACATCTTTCACCACCTCATCATCAGATAGGTCGACTGTCTCATCTAATGAGATTAAACCACTTTGAAGTATTTTAGAGGTTCCTTTTACTTGTTCTTCTGCTTGCTCAGTTTTAAACTTCACAATGGTGGGAAGTGGAACGTTATGTTGCAATTCCTTCTTAAATACTTCACCTGCTCCCCTCAACATTATGAGAGTTTGTTTTATTTCACCTCTCATAGAAGTCCTTGGTTTCTTAGGTGTAGTGGCAACCACCTAAGGTGCTTGTCTTTTCCTTGTGAAGGATATAGGGTCTCCCTCTTCTTCAGATTCTTCTTCTAAAGGGATATCCTTCTCTTTATTCTTATGTGAGGCTTGATCCTCCTCATATGCAATAGTAGGTTGTGCAGTTGGCCTCTGGATCTGTTTAGCCTTTTGTTTATCCGGAAGAGGCTGTACTGATGATGCTGATGCTTGTCTAGATCCTGATGCATCTTCAACTAGCACCATCACCCTTTCCACTATAACCCCTTTGGGTTCAGTATCAATTTTCTTTCCTCTTGGATGTCTTTTGCTTTTCTCAGGAGGTGGTACCTTTTCTCCTTTAGTCTTTCTCTTCTCAATTAAGAGGTCATCATATTCATCTTCAGCAATTTCCTATCTTTTCTTCTTATTGTCCACCATGATGACAACACCTTTTTTCTTTAGTACATTTATCTGCTCATCCACCCAAGCTTGGTTTAGCTGTAATATCCTGCCTGTGAATGGATCTAAGGAGATATCCTCTTGCATAGTGAGATCCGGCATAGAGATGGTATCATTATATATCTTTTTCTCTTCATATTCATCAACCATTATCATTCCATCATCTTTCTTCAGTTGTACTGGGATGGAGACGCAATCAAAGGTCTTGATTTGGTTAAGCATAAGCCTTTGGTATCTTCTTCTTCTAGCTTCAACTTCATCTTCACAATCTGCCCAGAAGTCCTCAAGATGTCTTCTATGGATAGGCTTCCCCATGATCTTCTACATCCTCCCATATGGATCATATGATCTTTTCAATGGAAATAGCTAGAAATTCATCATATTTAGACCAGCTATGGCCTTCTTGATATTCTTAGAGTCTGGGCACATATACCAGCCCATTGTAACTGGAAACAAAACTGGTGGAAGCTTGTTGTTTGCCTTATAGGCATTTAATATTGTAGAGATTTGTCTCAGAAATTCCATTAAGACAACTGCATCTGTAGGGTACCTTGGGAGCATGAGAGGCTCCCCCTCAAAACCTTCAATCCTGATGTAGGAGAAAGTGGCAAATTAGATAATCCAGGTTCCATGCCTGTAGAGAACTTCCTGAGCCTCCATGCTCAGTCTCTTGGTTCTATCTTCTTCCATTGTTCTCACCAGGTGCATAGAGAATGCATCATTTACTAGTTTGTAATCCTGGAGGTAATTCACTCTTTGCAGTTGGAGATGATGATCCCATATGTGTGCATCATTGGTTGTGCCTCCAATTTTTCCATCTGTAATCAATGCATCAAATGTACCCTTGTAGGCACATGAATAAACTATATATGAGGTCATATAGAAGGAATAATCTGGACCTCCTAGGTTCATCAGCTGCTCATCCAGAGCATCACTTATCATCTTGGCCCACATTGGCTTGTTGTCTGTGTAGAGACACATGAGGATGACTGCATACATCTAGTCCTTAAAACTTCCAGCATCAGGCTGGCTTGTCACTCTGCTTAGCAATGCTATCATGTACTGGTACTCATCATCAAAGTTGAATTTATATAAATGTACATGAAGTTTAGCTGCTATGGGATAAGGGCTATTCTTCGCCCTCCATTGATACATTTTCTTCCTAGCAGACTTCTTGTTATTCTCATACTCTGCTTCCGACTTCCTCAAATCTATGTTGGCAACTTTCTTGCCCAACGACAAACTGAAAGTGGCAGCAATACCCTTGATTGATAGATCAACATATATTTTGCCATGCTTCTCTACCCTCCTTGTTTCTGGGTTATAGTTTCTTGTACACTCAATAACCAGCTTAGGGGTTTCCATTGTGTAGGGAAAACCGGCCGCATTCCACATCCCAGATACAAAAACTACATCCAACAAGGCGCTGTTATTCTTCTCATCACTCATTTTAACTGACCAAGCAGCCAGATCTGTATTCCCCTGGTGTGTATCTGTAATGGCTCCGTATTTGAATTGAACACCCTCAGGATGAGCAAACATCAGTTTTAGGAATTCTGCCTCTGACTTAGCTAACCGCTTGTCTGCCATGAGTGCCTATAATAGAACAAGGCTTGTCTTTCAATTTTATATCACATGCATGCATATACGTTATATTTTATTAATCACCATGTGTATTATAGTTTTTTCATCATCTAGTTTATCTTGATATGCATAACTTCAAACCAGTAAACACCATGATACTTGGATATGCAAAAGATGTCAACAAGAGGGCTTCAAATTACTTACCTAATGCGCTTATCCTCTAGATTATGCTAATGATTGTCTGAAAATGACCCAGATACTGATGACTTTCACTTGCTTTGTTCTGCTGTAAACTATGTGCGTCTGGATGTTATTCGTCAGAGGGTTCAGAAGCTTAGTTCTCTGTTAAAACTGGTTTATCTCAAGGTAAATACCAAAATGACTCGGTAAACTCATTTTAAACCTATGCATCCAGTCACTTAGGGAAAATTAAATGCAACAGTTGATTTCCTTGTACATAACTGTTGGATCCTGCTAGGTGTATGTATCAGTTTCGTAATCGGCAGGAATCACCTACCACATCTGCATTCATTTAATGTTATGGCAGCGAGGCGCGAGGTGATCTCTGAAGATCAGGTGATATTCTGAATATTGGGTGATATTCAGGAACATGACCCCCTTGGTATAATATGATCATCCGCTTTAAGTGGAAGTACTAATGTCGAAACATCAGGTTGGGTTGAGAATATCAGGTGATATTCTAAATATCAGGGGATGTTCAGAATGTCTAGTGATGTTTATAATATCACCCCTTGGACTAAAGTGACTTCTCTCTCAGAATATCAGGGTGACGTCAACAAGATAATGACTTGGTTCAACATTGTGGCTTTATGACGTCATCATCATGTTATGTAGGAAGGGTCATGTTTAGAAATATACCTCCTCGAGGTAAAAAGAATGGTGACGTCATCGTCAGGTTTATTTCTTTGATTATCAAATTTGGATGACGTCAGTAGGATATTGGTTTGGGGTGATATTTTAAGACAGGTTGATATTCAAATATCAAGGTGATATTTAAATGTCGAGTGATATTCAGGAATATGACCCTCACAAAATATATGACGTTGTTCGACGGGTAGATATCATTATCACATAAAGTTGACGTCTAGATGTTTAGAGCAAATGATTTTATTAGGTGATAATATTAGATTGAGGTGATCTTTTATAATATGATTGATGTTAAGAAATATGATCCTCCCCTCAGAATATCAGGTTTGACCAGATCTTTGACTCATCATAACTTTTGTTCCCTAAGGAATATCTGGGTAATCTAAAAGGCAAACCTGCATGCAATTTTATGCTTTGTCCAACCATGAGGTTATTGTCATGAAATATTAACTTTGAAAAACTTGACCTCATCATGATGACTTACCCAGTCCCCTTTATGCAGGATCATTTGCATTGACTTACTTTTACCAGACCGCCAGCAAGCAGAAAACACAAGCAAAACCAAACAAAAAGTTGGGTCCCTATTTTGTCAAGTCAAAATGGGGTGTGTTGTGTAACCACACAACAACGCCTAGGAGGAAAAGACTTTAAACTTACATTATTGAGTCAGCACTTTATAAATTGAGCCATTCCTAGTCAATTGGAGTCATAAAATATCAAATACAAAGTCAAATTGGACTTAGGTGCCCCTTCATGTAATTTCCCACCATCATGAGTGCCTAGATCTAGGAAGATCATCCAATTGCACCTAGGAATAAGATGCAAGTCCAAGACCTCAAATTTGAGCGCCTAGAAGTGTGATGGATTGAAGAAGCTACATTGGTGCCTAAGGGTAATTTGTATCCAATGACATCACCTAATTGAGTGCCTAGGAGGTATAAAGCTTAACATTGACATGAGGACAAGTGCTTAGTAAAGGAGAGTTTCTCAAACATTTAAACATGTGAATGAAGTCATAGAAATGCACTAAGTCATCTAGGCACCATTTTCCCCTTGTGTACCCTTACATTTGGGCCTAAGAAGAAGTTGCTTCAGTTCATTGGAGTGTTTGAGTATTGAGGATTTCTTAGCAATGCTTTGAAACTTTACACTGCCTCCTTCTGACAATTTTTGGGGCAGCAGGACACTTTTCACCATGGGCAAACGCCTCAGAGATATAGAAAACTGAGAGAGGTTATTGTAGAGACACTGTACATGATCGCGTTGCCTTAGACAAAATATTTCTAAGTTACACAGTTTTTGAGTAACATCTCTTCAAAGATTGCTACCTTTTTGCACTTTGGAGTCTTTAGGGATATCATCGGTACAATGTAGCTCAGACTGTTTTGACATGTTTGGGTGAAAAAAGGACCATGCCTAGCATAAATGTACCCATTTGGACGCGTTGGAATAGTCAATTTGGTCACATCAGGAGTAGGACGAAAGTTACACCCCTTTACAACTTTACACTGCCTCCTAACGATTTTTGGGGCAGCAGAAAACCTTTCACCACGGGTAAATGTCTCAGAGATATAAAAAACTGAGAGAGGTTATTGTAGAGGCACTCTACATGATCGCATTGCCTTAGACAGAATGTTTCTAAGTGACACAATTTTTGAGTAACATCTCATCAAAGATTGCTGCCTTTTTACACTTTGGACTTTTCAGGGATATCGTCGGTACAATGTAGCTTGGATTGTATCGACATGTTTGGGTGAAAAATAGGACCATGCCTAGTGTAAATGTACCCATTCAGATGCGTTGGAATAGTCAGTTTGGTTGCATCAGGACAGGACAAAAGTTACACCCCTTTGCAACTTTACACTGCCTCCTTCTGACGATTTTTGGTGCAGCAGAAAACCTTTCACCACGGGCAAATGTCTCAGAGATATAAAAATTGAGAGAGGTTATTTTAGAGGAACTCTACTTGATCATGTTTCCTTAGATGGAATATTTCTAAGTGACACAATTTTTGAGTAACATCTCATCAAAGATTGCTGCCTTTTTGCACTTTGGACTCTTTAGGGATATCGTCGGTACAATGTAGCTCAGACTGTTTTGACATGTTTGGGTGAAAAATAGGACCATGCCTAGTGTAAATGTACCCATCTAGATGCGTTGGAACAGTTAGTTTGGTTGCATTAGGAGCAGGATGAAAGTTACACCCCTTTGCAACTTTACACTGCCTCCTTCTGATGATTTCTGGGGCAACATAAAACCTTTCACTACGGGTAAATGTCTCAGAGATATAAAAAACTGAGAGAGGTTATTGTAGAGACACTCTACATGATTGTGTTACCTTAGATAGAATGTTTCTAAGTGGCATAGTTTTCAAGTAACATCTTGTCAAAGATTGCTGCCTTTTTGCACTTTGGACTCTTTAAGGATATCGTCGTTACAATGTAGCTCGGACTCTTTCAACATGTTTGGGTAAAAAATAGGACCATGCCTAGTGTAAATGTACCCATTTGGATGCATTGGAATAGTCAGTTTGGTCACATCAAGAGCAGGACAAAAGTTACACCTCTTTGCAACTTTACACTTCCTCCTTCTGACGATTTTTGGGGCAGCAGAAAACCTTTCACCATGGGCAAATGCATTAGAGATATAAAAAATTGAGAGAGATTATTGTAGAGGCACTCTACGTGATCGCATTGCCTTAGACAGAATGTTTCTAAGTGACATGGTTTTTGAGTAACATCTCGTCAAAGATTGCTGCCTTTTTGCACTTTGGACTCTTCAGGGATATCGTCGGTACAATGTAGCTTAGACTGTTTTGACATGTTTGGGTGAAAAATAGGACCATGCCTAGCGTAAATGTACCCATTTGGATGCATTGGAATAGTTAGTTTGGTCGCATCAGGAGTAGGACACCAAAAATGCATAACATGATGATGTAAAGATGTGTATATGTGTAAAAATGCAGCAGAAAATTAAAAAAAAGATAAACCTTACAAATTAATGTGCATACTTACAACTCAGTGTAACATGAATTTACAAAATCAATGTGAATACTTACAAATTAATCCAATGAACCATCCAAGTCTGCTCTACTCTTTATTGTGTCAAGTATTGCTTCATGGTCAGACTCACGCACCTTCCACAAGATTTTGTTCAAAGGTCTACCCCGATACTTTATCAAATGAACATTGATGCCACGACAAGGTTTGAGTAATGAAGAATCTTCTGATGTGTGTCAAAGTCCTGAAACAATAAAATATTAACACTCTTATGTGGGTACCTTCTAATCCATGTTCGAATAATAACCACTGAGCCTGTAGGGTATTCGATATTTTCTCCATCTGTAACAGGGGCCTCCAATTTCTTTTTGGCCTCAACACAACAACATAAGTAATAATCTGTTCCCTCTTCATTATCTTCATATGCAATAACTACATATACATGCCATACATTGATATGTGTAGCAAATTAGATGAAATTATTCAACATTACAAAAACACTACAAAGTAAGATGACATTACTTGGTTGAACTAGATGAAATTAGATGCATATACATGCCGTATATTACCTAGTTGAACTAAATCTGATATGTGGTCAAAGTCAACTGATGATTCCATCTGTGTTAGTTCCAGTGCCGTCGGGGATTGATACGTGTCAAGTGGGCTAAGATAACTTAACTGCCATTCGTCAACCCACTCCTTTGACTCACACTCATCTTAGACTTGAATTGTATAGGAAGAACAAAAGCATGACATCTTTCGCATATGGATACTCCATGAACCTGCAATTAAGCTTTTGAAAGAGTGCATCTCATTTGATCCTATCAGTGTACAATAGTCCTCATATGGTGCAATGTTAGTATCATGTATCAACCAAAAAAATCTACGAATTGAAGACTTACCTTCATTACCTGGACCCATGGAAGCATTACACCACTTGACAATCGATTTTGCATCTGTCAACTTTGCATTGTCTTTATACTTTAACTCTTCTCATGCTATGGCTCTTTTGATACATGCTCCTGCACCATCATGCTCCCCCTTTCCATGCCCGGCCTCACAAAAGTTCCACATAAGCTGAATACCTGTAAAATTATGCCTCCTACTCAACCAATAGAAATTCTGTGAGTTTTTGAATTGTGACACACAATTATCTAACCATATGATATGCTGACTGAATGATATACCCCTTCTAGCCAAATCATTGTAGAACACCTGAAAGCAACCTTGCATGAACTCCGTAGAATGCGTGCAATCATCACTAATATAGAAATTATACTCCCTTATGATCTTTCTTTCATCCTCTGTACTATCATTCGCATGAATGAATGCAATGTACACAAATATAGAAACCTGTGTGGAGTTGTAATATTGTGATTGCACCTCATGCTGTGGCTATAGACTATAGTTCTCTGCAAAGTCAATGACTGAAATAATGCTACCAACTGAAAATGTGTCCTTGCATAACTTGAATTGCAAGTCCAACCATTGAGCTCTATGGGCATGTCTTGCATACTCATACACTATGCTGTCACAAAATATAGGCATAAACTGATACACTAGAATCTTTTCAATAACCAATTCACACCCCTTTGCTTCTTTACCATCTTTTGTATTGTATGCCACTATTTTATACTTGCCAAACTCTACTAGTTCATTTCTAACCACATGTGTTCTTTCCATATGTTCACATATTGGCAAATGTTGCAAGCCACCGCAACAATGACATGTGCCATCCAAGCATAATTTCTTGTAGAATATTTGACCTTCCTCTCTTTCACATAAAATTCTTGATATGAAGTCTCTTGAAGATGTTGGTGGGGCACATATGGCACAACCCTACAAAATATTGTTAGTATGCATATCTAAACATATAGACCTGTAAACATCAAAATGGTTAGAAAATTCAATATGTAATCTACAACAAGTAGTACGTGTGTGATTTATCTTGACATAGAAAGGTTTTAGTATTTCAAAATATCTTTGACAAATTTTAATTTGAGGATACTTCTCTAGAAATTTACCATAAAACTATGTTTGAGTCTCATCCAAAAAATGCTTTGGATGTGGCTCATGGTTCTGACTACCGATTCTCCTTCTTACCACATCCCTTTGATTCAGAGATACCCTTGTGTAATTCTTCCAAAAGTCTTCAATTAGTGATCTCAATGATTCAACAATTGGTTTATCTTTTCATGGTAGTCTCCCCGAGAACACCCATAATTCATTGGCATTAGTGTCCTCAATTCTTTGGCATCTTCCAACGGCTCTTGATAGAGTTTTCCTATTAATTCTCAATTCTTGACTCATCTTTCTAATGAGATGAGCTTTCCTCATTTGACTACTTACTATAGTCGATGTAATCACATGCCGTGTTGCATTACTATCTTTTGTGCATGAGGTGTTACCCACACTCTCATTCGCACTCATTAGATTCTTGACAATAGATTTTTCACTTGAAGCCTTTGATGTTCTCAACCCAAGAATCTTCATGATGGACCTATACTTTATACTTCACATATTTCAATGAATAGTTGACATCTTGCAGTCTCATTTAACTTTTCAAAGAACAATCTCCAAATCTTATGAGCATATCTTCTACAAGTGCATTTTGGAATCTTACCTTCCATTGGCTACAAAATATTCTCATCAATATCAATCAAATAATTTGGCTTTCTATGCAAAATTCTAGGTGGTGTTAAGTTAGGTAAATTCATCTCAACATTAGGAATTTCATCAATATTTAAATGAGATGGGCTAGATGGCATACCTTGGATCGAAGATGGAATAGATGACATACCTTGAGGTTGAGGTGGGAACAATGGCATACCTCCTTCATCATATGTGAGTGATGATGTACTCTCAACTTGAGATGTGGTAGATGGTTTCCCTACATGTTGACTTGTGGTAGAGGACGTGTCTCCAACTATGGTATTCAAATCTCTCGTAGCACGAAGTTTTTGCATTCGTTCTCTTTGTCCTGCCAATACCATATCTCTTTGTGATGGTTGTGGTTCCTCTTCAATTGGTATGTCTTCATTTATCGTGTCAAATTTCCTCTTCTCACAAAGTTCCCTCATAGCCACTGCATTCTTTGCATTCTTAGCTTCTATCTCTTCCTCTGTTGGTTTAATTCTTGATCATTTCCTCGGCATGATGGAGAATTTGTCTGTAGCATGATAAAGAGACCAATATTACTTCCTAAGAAATGAATACGAGATAATAGTGGGATTGTATTTTTATTATGTCGTAAGGATTTATTCTTGTATAGTTTGACATCATAGTATGTTAAGGTCTGTTTATTACACATAATTATTAAGGAGCCCAAGTGTAGAAAATATACATGGCATCATGTGAGATTGTAGGCTGCTTTCCTGATTGGGAATGTGTCTATTTTAAACATGTATGATAAAGCAAGATAAAGTAATTCAATCAGAATTAAGGAAAATGTAAAGAACAAGCATGTAAAGACTTGACATACCTAAAAAATGAAGATTCGAATGGAGAGAGTACCCAATTATGTAGTGTTTTTTTCTTCTTGCATCAAACTCCTCAACAATTTGAGTTTTTCACCACTTGCTTCCTTTTCAATGTTAAATTGAATAACACTCAAATATAATTACTAACAACAATACTATTAACCAATCTATAATGTTAAATTCCTAAAATTAAATCATAATTAACATTGCAACACTACAAAAATTAAAACTTGAATAGATATAGATCAAACTTGGTGTGAAAACTATGTTATTTCCTCCTTCTCAAGTTGGAAAAGAAGAAAAGGTGGTGGAAAGATCATGCAAAGGTGGTACAATGTGTCAAATGTGCATGTGAACTTCCCAACAGCATGAAAGCACTTCTTTTTTGTTAGAGCACGCGCAAAATCATTATGAAAATAGAGCATGTGGGCCTGGATCACGGGGGTCAACACTTTTTTACCATTTCTATAGAAAGACAAAATGCACTCGCATTTTGTCTTGCTATAGAAACAGTAAAAAAGTGTTGACCCCGTGATCCAGTGCTCACATTTTGTCCTGCTATGCTTGCGTTTTGTCTTGCTATAGAAATGGTAAAAAAGTGTTGACCCCCATGATCCAGCACTCACATTTTGTCCTGCTATAGATTGATCATATACTATGCATTATCTTCCTTAACACAAACAGGGATGACCACATCCTATGCTTCAACAACTGACACTTCTAAGGATTACAATTCCTCTTAAATATGGGAGGATCCATGACTAGAAGAGCCAAGCCACTTCATCCCGCCTTGCTGAAGGATGACATTCTGCGAGAATTAGGAGATTTTCCTTTGGAGATGATATAATCTTTAAATGCTTTCCATCTTGGTAGGTCCTCTGCATCAGAGAAAAACCATTGATGGTGTTTGAGAAATAAGAAATTCTCATCACTTTGGTGATCCATTTCTCTTTCCAAACCTTCTGCTTTCAGACTCGAATGACCACAAGGTTTTTGAGGGAGAACTTTTCCTGTTTCCTGCAAGAGCTTGCCAGATGGTCTGCCATATGATAGGCATAACAATGAAGGGGCAAGCCCTCATAATCAAGTTCTTGATAGAAAATACCCATCGAGGAAGAAAGACAGATCTTCTTTGGAAGTAGAAGTTCTAGTTTGTGACAAATCCTTATCCAAGCATAAATAGCAGGGGTTCTATCAAGCGATTGCCAATCCACTTCTACAAAGTCTCCTGAAGACTTCCTGATTGATTCCAAAACATCCACACCCCAAAACTAGAGAGGCAATCAATATAATCAAACCCATAAATCTTCATTTGACGACAGAAAATCACTGTAGGCTAGATTAAGAGTCCAACATTTTAGCTCAAGTCTAAACCCATCAACATCTAAATAACCTGAATACAAAATCTCTGTTTTCCTATCTTTAGAACTCAACCCTCAACATCAAACCCTAATCCCTCAACCCTTAACTATGATCCCTCAACCCTCAACCCTATCCCTAAACCCTAAACCCTAAAGCCTCAACCCTCAACCCTCAACATCAAATCCTAATCCCTCGACCCTTCACTCTAATCCCTCAACCCTAAACCCTCAACACTATACATTAAACCCTAATCCCTCAACCCTCAACTCTAAACCTTATCCCTAAACCCTAATCCCTCAACCCTCAACCCTAATCCATCATCCTTCAAATCTAATCCCTCATCCCTAAACCCTAAATGCTATCCCTATTCCTAAACCCTCAACAGACTCGATGCTATACCTTAAACCCTAATCCCTTATCCCTAATCCTTATACCCTCCACACTCTGCTTTAACCCTAATCCCGTGACCCTCAATCCTATCCTTAAACCCTTGACCCTCAAACCTCAACCCTCAACCCTCAATGTCAAACCCCAATCCCTCAACCCTCAACTCTATCAGTAAACCCTAAACCCTAAAGCCTCAACCCTCAACCCTCAACGTCAAATCCTAATCCCTTGACCCTTCACTCTAATCCCTCAACCCTAAACCCTATCCCTAAACCCTCAACAATATACCTTAAACCCTAATCCCTCAACCCTCAACCCTAAACCTTATCCCTAAACCCTAATCCCTCAACCCTTAACCCTAATCCGTCATCCTTCAACTCTAATCCCTCATCGCTAAACCATAAATGCTATCCCTATTCCTAAACCCTCAACAGACTCGATACTATACCTTAAACCCTAATCCCTTATCCCTAAATCCCCTAACCCTATCCCTAATCCTTATACCCTCCACACTCTACTTTAACCCTAATCCCTCGACCCTCAACCCTATCCCTAAATCCTTGACCCTCAAACCTCAACCCTCAACCCTTAACTATGATCCCTCGACCCTAAAGCCTCAACCCTCAACCCTCAATGTACAATCCTAATCCCTCGACCCTTTACTCTAATCCCTCAACCCTAAACCCTCAACACTATACCTTAAACCCTAATCCCTCAACCCTCAACCCTAAACCTTATCCTTAAACCATAATCCCTCAACCCTCAAACCTAATCTGTCATCCCTCAACTCTAATCCCTCATCCCTAAACCCTAAATGCTATCCCTATTCCTAAACTCTCAACAGACTCGATACTATACCTTAAACCCTAATCCGTTATCCCTAAACCCTCCAACCCTATACCTAATCCTTATACTCTCCACACTCTACTTTAACCCTAATCCCTCGACCCTCAACCCTATCCCTATACCCTTGACCCTCGAACCTCAAACCTCAACCCTCAACATCAAACCCTAATCCCTCAACCCTTAACTATGATCCCTCGACCCTCAACCCTATCACTAAACACTAAACCCTAAATACTTAACCCTCAACCCTCAACATCAAATCCTAATCCCTCGACACTTCACTCTAATCCCTCAACCCTAAACCCTATCCCTAAACCCTCAACACTATACCTTAAACCCTAATCCCTCAACCCTCAACCCTCAACCCTAATCCACCATCCCTCAACTCTAATCCCTCATCCCTAAACCCTAAATTCTATCCCTATTCCTAAACCCTCAACAAACTTGATACTATACCTTAAACCCTAATCCCTTATCCCTAAACCCTTCAACCCTATCCCTAATCCTTATACCCTCCACACTCTACTTTAACCCTAATCCCTCGACCCTCAACCCTATCCCTAAACTATTGACCCTCAAACCTCAACCCTCAAACCTCAACATCAAACCCTAATCCCTCAACCCTTAACTATGATCCCTCGACCCTCAACCCTATCCCTAAACCCTAAACCCTAAAGCCTCAACCCTCAACCCTTAAGATCAAATCCTAATCCCTCGACCCTTCACTCTAATCCCTCAACCCTAAACCCTATCCCTAAACCCTCAACACTATACCTTAAACCTTACTCCCTCAACCCTTAACCCTAAACCCTATCCCTAAATCCTAATCCCTCAACCCTCAACCCTAATTCGTCATCCCTCAACTCTAATCCCTCATCCCTAAACCCTAAATGCTATCCCTATTACTAAACTCTCAACAAACTCAATACTATACCTTAAACCCTAATCCCTTATCCCTAAACCCTCCAACCCTATCCCTAATCCTTATACCCTCCACACTCTACTTTAACCCTAATCCCTCGACCCTCAACCCTATCCCTAATCCCTTGACCCTCGAACCTCAACCCTCAACCCTCAATGTCAAACCCTAATCCCTCAACCCTTAACTATGATCCCTCAACCCTCAACCCTATCCCTAAACCCTAAACCCTAAAGCCTCAGCCCTCAACCCTCAACATCAAATCCTAATCCCTCAACCCTTAACTCTAATCCCTCAATCCTAAACCCTATCCCTAAACACTCAACACATACCTTAAACCCTAATCCCTCAACCCTCAACCCTAAACCTTATCCCTAAACCCTAATCCCTCAACCCTCAACCCTAATCTGTCATCCCTCAACTATAATCCCTCATTCATAAACCCTAAATGCTATTCCTATTCCTAAACCCTCAACAGGCTCGATACTATACCTTAAACCCTAATCCCTTATCCTTAAACCCTCCAACCCTATCCCTAATCCTTATACCCTCCACACTCTACTTTAACCCTAATCCCTCGACCCTCAACCTTATCCCTAAACCCTTGACCCTTGAACCTCAACCCTTAACCCTCAACATCAAACCCTAATCCCTGAACCCTTAACTCTAATCCCTCGACCCTCAACCCTATCCCTAAACCCTAAAGCCTCAACCCTCAACCCTCAACGTCAAATCCTAATCCCTCGACCCTTCACTCTAATCCCTCAACCCTAAACCTTATCCCTAAACCCTTAACACTATACCTTAAACCCTAATCCCTCAACCCTAAAGCTTATCCCTAAACCCTAATCCCTCAACCCTCAACCCTAATCTATCATCCCTCAACTCTAATCCCTGATCCCTAAACCCTAATCCCTTATCCCTATTCCTAAACCCTCAACAGACTCGATACTATACCTTAAACCCTAATCCCTTATCCCTAAACCCTCTAACCCTATCCCTAATCCTTATACCCTCGACACTCTACTTTAACCCTAATCCCTTGACCCTCAATCCTATCCTGAAACCCTTAACCCTCAACGTCAAACCCTAATCCCTCAACCCTTAACTCTGATCCCTCAGCCCTTAACCCTTAAAACTTGAATCCTAAAACCTATCCCTACACGCTCGACACTCGACACTATATCTTAAACCCTAATCCCTTAACCCTCATCCCTAAAGCCTCAACCCTAAACCCTATCCCTAATCCCTCTACCCTCGACACTCTTATTTAACCCTAATCCCTTGACCATTAACCCTATCCCTCAACCTCAACCCTCAACCCTCAACTCTCAACATTAAACCCTAATTCATCAACCCTAAACCCTAATCCCTCAAACCTAAACCCTATCCCTAAACCATCAACCCTCAACACTATACCTTAAACCCTAATCCCTATCCCTCAACCCTTAACCCTTAAAACTTAAACCCTATCCCTACACCCTCAACACTTGACACTATATCTTAAGCCTTAAACCCTCATCCCTAAATCCTCAACCCTCAATCCTTAAACCTTCAACCCTAAACCCTATCCCTAATCCCTCTACCCTTAACACTCTAACCCTTACCTTGACATTAAACGCTAATCCGTCAACCCTAAACCCTAATCCATCAACCCTAAACCCTATCCCTAAACCCTCAACCCTCAACACTATACCTTAAACCCCAATCCATCAACCCTAAAACCTAATCCCTCAACCCTCAACCCTAAACACTATCAATAAACCCTCAACCCTCGACACTATACCTTAAACCCTAATCCCTCAACCCTTAACCCTAATTCCTCATCCCTAAACCCTAAACGCTATCCCTATTCCTAAACCCTCAACCCTTGACACTATACCTTAAACCCTAATCCCTTATCCCTAAACCCTAAACCCTATCCCTCAACCCTTAACCCCTAAAAATTAAACCCTAAAACCTATCCATAAACCCTCGACGCTCAACACTATATTTTAAACCCCAATCCCTTAACCCTCAGCCCTAAAGCCTCAACCCTCAATCATTAAACCTTCAACCCTAAACCCTATCCCTAATCCCTCTACCCTCAACACTCTACTTTAACCCTAATCCCTTGACCATCAACCCTATCCCTAAACCCTCAACCCTCAACCCTCAACTCTCAACATTAAACCCTAATCCGTCAACCCTAAACCCTAATCCGTTAACCCTAAACCCTAATCCCTCAACCCTAAACCTTTAACCCTCAACACTATACCTGAAACCATAATCCCTCAACCCTAAACCCTAAATCCTATCCCTAAAACCAACAAAATTGCTTTACCTTATGTTAGGTTGTTAAACCCATCATTTTTGACACTCTTCTCTTAACGATATTTGAGTTGCAAGAATATGTTAGAAAAATGGCTATGAACTTTTTTAATGTTAGTAATGTTATATGGCATGTTTTTCTGGCTCATCTGGGGTTCATTATGCCAATAGGTGTACACACTATGAGAACAGCTTTGCGTATGGTACATCCACAGTGAGTAATTAGCAGTTGAAATTAGAAGGATGATCATTATGAGAAAAGATTTGCATTGGGGTACATCTCTGTTTCTTGCTATCCAGCCCACACTTAGGGGAGGTATATTGTTATGAAACAGGCATATAATCTCCCATTGTTTACTGGCTCTATCCACAAGAACTACTAAACTATACCTTAAACCCTAATCCCTCAACCCTAAACTTTCAACCCTAAACCCTATCCCTAATCCATCTACCCTCAACACTCTACCTTAACCCTAATCCCTCAACCCTTAACCCTAAACACTATCCCTAAAGCCTCAACCCTAAACCCTAATCCCTCAAGGTCCTAAACTCTAATCCCTTATCCCTAAACTCTAAATCCTATCCCTAAATGCTCAACCCTCAACCTTAAACCTTAATCACTCAATCCTTATCCACCCCTCTCCTCCCCTATCTAGCTCACTCCCATCTCTACCCTCCTCTGCCCTCGACACTATACATACATACATATAGGCATACATACATACATACATACATACATGCATACATACATACATAGATACATACATACATACATATAGGCATAGATAGATACATACATACATATAGGCATACATACATACATACATGATTAATAGCCTTGAACATAAACAAATTTAAGGGGAACATAACACGAGTGCGTTATAATGCGCTCGTGTTATTTCAAACATGACAAATAACACACTTTTACGGAAAAGGTAAAATGCAAAGCAAAACATAATGCGAGCACGTTATAACATGCTCGCGTTGGGATTTGCTTTGGGAATTCTAAGCCTTGGGCTTGGGATTTGCTTTGGATTTCCAACCCAAAGGCTTGGAGTGCCTTTTGAATAGCCACAGACATGTTTTTCCATATTCTTCAAGATTTCACATAATTTCGTTCGTGCTAACCCTCAGATTTACATGTGTTTCAAGGTCAAACAAATCAAACACCTGGGTAATGTTAGGCTTTCTCTTAGCTATTTGGTGATGTGATTTTTTTCACATTTTAACAATGTTAAGCCTTTCATCTTTAATTTCTTTTGTTTGTGTGTCCAGTTTTGGGCAAAAACCACCGTTTGGTCTTTTTTTCATTGTAAATTAACTATTCATTGAAATTTCAAAAAAAATACATATTTAGAAACTAGACTCCATTCTACAAATATTAAAAAAAGAAAAAAATGATTTTCACTTAGTTTTCAAAATTTATAAGGGTAGCACGGCCAAAATTCTATTTTTTAGGATGTGTCCACTTTGAAATTAGTAAAAAATCAAATATTCATCAAAAAATTATCAGAAAAATCAGGCATAAACAACATGCTATTAGCTAATTTCTCACTGAAGCGATTTTAAAAATACCAAAAAAAAGTTGACCTTTTGAGGGAGCCACAAAACATGCTATGTTATGTTTTTTTGACAGAAACAACACCAATTTTTGTGGCTTCCTCTTTTGAACCCCTTAATCTATGCCATTTTAAAAAAAATAGTAGTTTAGAAAGTAGACTCGAAGCACTACGAACATTGTTTTGGTTGCATCTCCAAATTTTGAGTGTAACTATGCTCAATTTCTCATCCAAGGCCAATATTTCCTAATTTCAGAAAAAAAGTGGCCACTTAAGACCCCCTTTTGGCCCCTCATCTTCTTGCACTTACCGAGTATTATGACCAATAATGAAAATGTTGATTTTTCTGAGGCATGGGAATGGACACCTTGAATTTAGCATAAATATTCCCAACTTTTTGTACTCTTACCATTAGGGAAACTGCAGAAAAATATCAACAAAACAAGGGTCCTATGAAACATCATGGCCTCATCTTTCTAATAGTTAAACACCACTTTCTGTCTCAAGATGATGGGGAAGAATTATGGGAAACATTTCTTGAACAAAATCCCCAGGACAGAGAGCCAGAGAGGGCACAAGAAGAGGGTGAGGGTTCCTCTACACAACAAGAAGAAGAGATAGAACCTTCAACCTCTTCTCTAGCTATTGAAAAAGGAAAGAAGTCCTCACTGGAGGCAACTTCATCTGTAGCCCATGTTTCTGATAAGAAGAAGAAAGGCAAAGAAATTAAAGAGCCTACTCTTGAGCAAACTCCATACATGACTTGCTCAGCCAAGAGGAAGATGACTTTGGCTGAGGAATCTTTCCCTAAGGGACTAATAGGGGAGAGGTCAGGGCAGAAAGAAAAGAAAACCCCAAAGAAAGCTGACTCTAGAATACACTATTGGGCTGAAGAAGCATCCCATGATTTTGATGAGATCCCTCTAGTGAGAAAGAAAAGACTAAGAGAAGTTTCCCCAGAACCATCTGTCCATCTGGGTTCAAGTCCAAATTCAAAACAATCTCCTACTCCAGAGACAGAACATAGGCAAACTTTACTATTTCCTTAGATTCTAAGGATGAGACACCTGCTCCAGAAGCACCTACCCCACCTATGCTATGGAGAAGCAAAAGAAAAAAGTAGCTCTCCCAAACTAAGAAAGATACTGCTGTCCTAGTTGAAGTGCTTCTGGGTTTCAGAACTTATGAGGAGAAAGCTGGGCCTTCATCAGTGCCAGCACAAATAGAGAAAACCCAAGAAGAACCTTAGGACAGGGAGGCTACATGGAAAGATGAAATAGAGCAATTGGGCGTAGCTGACAAAGCATGACATATAGCTATGGAAGATCCTGATGTGCAACAAACAAAAGAAGAAATAAGAACTTTCTCTCACCCCTTTGATCAAGAGGATATTGAGATTTCAAAAGAGCAGTAAATGTTGGAAGAAATTGATAATCTAAAAAGATTACTTTGGGGGAAAAATTAGATTATCACTGATCTCAAGAAGGTTAGAATGGAGATAGAGATGGAGCAAAAACAAGTAATTGAAAAACTGCAAACAAAGATCTAAAGCAAAAACTAGATAATTCAAGAGAAGGAAGTAGAATTGGTAGCTCAGAAGATTGAAATAGCTCAAATCATGAAGGGAAAGGAGATAGATGTAGTACAAAGTATTTCTAATCTTACCAAGGCTAGAGACAATGGCCTCATAATAATTGCAACATTAATTGAGAAAGTACAGAGCCAAGATAAACAATTGACTTGGGCCAACAACAAAATAGATGATTAAGAAGAATATATTCATGAGTTAGTTGGCCCAGGGGCAACTAGTGAACATGAGGTACTAATAGATCCATATGTGGGTCCAATACCCATTGATATACATAAGGCCATGTTTCACTAGGAAAAGAGATGTAGAGAATATGAGGCTTCTAAGCCTATGCTGCAATTGCAGAGGGCAGTTACTGCCATGACAAAAAGAGTAGAAACCTTGGAGGAAAAAGTCATTCAGATAGCCTCCATTTCCTCTGATATTTTATCTTGTAGGCCTCCAAGTGCCAGTTATGTTATGTTTTTACAAGAAAGGGTCCTGCAAAGAAAACTATCTTTAGTCCTATCTGATCTAACTGAAAATATAGAGACAGCAGAGGGATTCATGGAAGCATATACAAGGAGCTCTGATGAAGACAAAAATTTCCTATGTGAATTATATCTGCATGGTTTCTATATTGATGATATGACCTTCATTCTTAATTATTTTGTAGGGGATTGCCAGCTCAAAGCATTCATGTCAATGATGAGGAATCATCAGATTTGGAATGAGTGGATGGAGGCTCACCTCAAGAAGGATACAGAAATAAATCTTTTCATCAAAAAGGAGTGTCCAAACCCTGATGCTTTTGAGGTCCAATTCAGGGCATATGTCTATCACCCTGAAAGTCAAAATTTTTTTTTACCATTATACCTGAAAAATCTACAAGAGTGTTCCATTGATTTTGGTCTTTTTATGAACAGTTCAGCTAATCTAGTGCTTGCAATAGCAAAGAAAAGGTGGAATATTTTGACCTCAGAGTAGAAAATGAGAGGTATGGTAACCCCTGCAAACTTAAGGTTATTTATGAGGAAGTCAAGGTTAATATCCAAAATGATGGATAAGCATAAACATGAGTGGATAGGTGGCATTTTAGGCCCCCTCTCATAATTGAACCACTACCTATCAGGGTTGAGTAGATGGAAGATGAGAAATTGCAGGAGTAGTTGAAACAGGTTGATCAGTACAGGGGAAATAGTAATACCAACCGCACCACTTAGACTACCTATGCACAAGATTATAGCTTGATAGACAGGCTACTCCACTAGAATAAGTCAAGATTGTGAGAAGCAGGAGGACCTGTTAAACCTTAGGTATGGGGGGATGATGAGTGCCAGATAACACCCATGAAATACATCTCTTTACCTCTTTTTTTCTCCTTTCTGATTCCATCTTCTTGATGACTGCACCCGAATAGGCTAGCAAGATTGTTCTAAATAATGATTAATAGGAGATGAATTACTTAAGATCATGAATTCTGATTAAAGGACTAATGTGCATGGAATTGATGGAAATATGCAAAAAAACTTCTCTTTTTGAATCAACAGGTGTAGATGTTTGGGATGACAATTTTGTGCATCTCCAGAGGTAGTCCTAATGATCTCCAGAGACAATACCAGAATACCACGACATCAAAAGTTTTGAAGTAAAGAGGAAAAGCATCTCCAAAGCTGGACTGAAGTCTGGAGCATCTCTGGAGTTGAGAAAGAAGGCCATAGTTATATCTCCGGAGCTACAAACAATATATCTCCAGAGCTACAAACAATATATCTCCGGAGCTGCAGATAGAGACATACATTTTCGGTGCCTCTTTAGAGCAGAGCAGATTTCCAGCACAACTATCGGTTAGACACATTCAGTAGAAATCGTGATACCCCTGATATTACTCAAATCATCACCTGAGTAATTAAGGGAAATCTATAGTTAACTACTCAGAGTTTTTTATCTCTTTTTAGTTTTTGCATGAGTTACTGATGAAACTAATTTAATATCCATATTTTCAGGGCCTCGCTGCCCAAATGTATTAAGACTCAAACTTAGATTCAGAGTGGACTTCTGTTCCACTCAATCTATTTTTATTGCATGGTTATTTTCCATAGTTAGATAGCAAGTATAATAAAGAGATGGATTTCATCTCATAGAAGAACTAGTAGATAAGATAAGTGATATGCCATTACTAATTTTATATATACTTATAGAAGCAGCAGAAAATAAGGTGATTATTATTATTCTGATTTCTATAATCTCATTTTTGATATCAATATTTCTCTAAATACAAAGCGAATGGAATTGGACTGAATTAAGTTGTGATCTTATTCTTTTGTTCTAATTCCTTACTGTAGTCTTTAGCCCTAAGGGTGTGGAGCAAGGGCCCACTCTCACCACCAAGGCAGAAGGCTAGTACCACTATTTTGTCATTTCAAATTTTGCTTTATAGAATACATACTGATTTTGATAGATAGATGCATGTTACATTTTATAGATTTGCTTTAAGTAATTTACTGTTCAATTCTGTTTCTAGCATTCTTTGAATTCATTTAGTAAGCAGATAGATCAATCTCTTTAAATTAGTAAAAGTCATTAGAATTAGCTAGAGAAAATTGGTAATTGTAGAATCCCTAATTGCAGATAGCCGAGGACATAGCCCTAGATTTTGACATCTGAAATATGATTAAATGATGAGGTACAATGACCCTTGTCATTGATGCCATCATATCAAAAGGATACATCCATGTCTTCATCAAATCAACTCAAGGGGCTCATAAACTCTGTAAGTATGCACTTTGAATGTTTTGAAAAGTCTACAAAATCAAAAATGAGTAAAGAGTTTGATGAGAAAATATTAGATGAGTTGAAGACCATGTTAGTAAATGATAAAACTCTATTAGACAATGGAATAAAAGGTATACATAGTACTATTAAAGAAGCTTGTGACTTGTACAAATTCTTTTTATCATGGCTAGAAGCTACAAGAGAGTTAGAAGAAAAGATCAAGGATCTAGAACTGCAATTGATAAATATATCTAAGTCATTTGATCCGGCAGCTAAGTCAGTCAGTAACAAAGAGATACAAGTCATCAACATTCATAATAACTTGAGCAATCTATTAAATAAGAGGGATCAAAGGAAAATAGAATGTGTTAGTTGAGAGGACTAATAAGTCATAAGCTTGACTCAATGTCAAATCTTGCAGTAGAAGCACTACAGGTAAAAGCACAAATTGACACACCCTCTGATGTACAAAGAGTAGAAAAAATGGTCTTCTTAATAAATGGCCATATTCAAATCTTGGAAAATGCAAAGAAAAGTTCAGATGGAGAAGTGACTCAAATTAAAAACATTTTTAATGGTATCCTACAACCTCCAACCAATTAAGTTGAAGAGTGCACCTATACATATGTGGCATAGTATGACAGTTTTTGTATTTTGACACAATTTTAACTCCTGTACATATACCTTTGCCATTGATGTCAAAGGGGGAGAAGAAAACTAGTGAAAAATGGGAAAACACCTAAGGGAGAGTGGAAAAATAGAGTTCATATAGTAAGGAGGAGCAGATGAGCATTTTTCACTAAGTGTTGTCATCAATGCCAAAGGGGGAGATTGTTGGCAAGAGACACTTCTCTGAAGAATGCCAATGCTATCATTGATCGCAATAAGACAAAGGGATTCCATTGGCATGGCAAAGAGACTTTACTCTAGAAGAATAAATGACTAAGTATGGGTAGTATACAGTATACAAAGGAAGTGACAGTATTTGAGATGGTATGCCTCCATAGTTAAAGACACTTGTATGCAGTTCAGGTATGTTGTTCATAGCTATCCAGTGATCACATGTTTTAGTGTTCAAGTTCTGACTTCCTTAGGAAGTCATTTGGTGAAGTATCTAAGTCCAGGTGAATAGAGTAAAGATAGGAATAGTACATTGTACCAGAGTAAAAGGGTCAACATTTCTCTGCTGTGGCATATTTTGATTTGTAGTTTTGAAGGTATGCTAAGGGGTCAATGATGAATGTTGGGTATGATTTTTAGAGTCTAATATGGTCCGCAGTAGAAGTTATGATGTGACAGTTGAATTGATCAAGTGTGTTCTTAAGGTACAACCCCACAAGCATGTTAGATCCATATGCGAAGAAGATATATTGTTTGAATAATTAGTTCAAGTGGTTGAATGATTGGTGTCAACCTATATGAAGATTGTTGTATGTTTTTTTAGGTCTACATTCCTGTTTGAGCACAAGATCAAGCCGACAAGATACAACACTTGTGTACACATTTCATGTCTATGTTGCTGACCTGATTGTGAGATGAATCTTATTGAAGATATATATTCGATGGATTTTAGTGTTGGAGGGATGGATATGTGTGGATAATATGTGAATTTAATATGTGGATAATCCAAGGTAGTTTGTAGAGCAGAAAAGGTTAATAAGGGTAAAAAACAAAAGTATATGTAAAGTAGAGAAGAAAGGTAAGGTAGATAGTATAAAGTCTTTTTAATCTATATATTGAGCAAATTGATACTGCACTTCTACATATTGTAGATGCACCTATAGCAGTCATCTCTTGGTAGTGAGCCAATTCTTCTTCTATCTTTTCTTCTTTTTTGGCAGTGAGCCTTTTTGCACTGAGCACTTCTTGGACAATGATTCCTTGGGCAGTGAGCCCTAAGGCAGCGAGCCTTTATGTAATTTGGTATTTCTATCCTAATATATTGTGAAATAACACTCACCATGGTTTTTCCTTTTTTGGGTTTTCCACATAAAATCTTGGTGTCTATGTGTTATGAATTTGTGGCTACTCTTTTCATGTTTACTTTGCTTTCACGTTATTGAATTTGATAAGTGGATTAATGAATGTGTAAATGCAAAGGTTTTAAGAATATCGATTCACCCCCCCTCTTAGTATTCTTTGCATTTAACACATACCTGATGTATTATGACCTTTACCTTTGCCATCAGTCTAAGCAACCTTAACACCTCCTGATCTCTTGGTATTATCAACTTGTTTGTCCTTGGATTCCTTAATATCATTATTTTGCTGCTTGTTTGGGATCTCTAAAGTTGATCATGTGGTCTTGTTCTGAAATTGTTTCATAAATAAGCTTCCTGGTTTCCTAAAATCACAACTTTGAACTCTACTCCTAAGATTGTAACTACTCTTTACTTGAGCAACTGCAATAGCTATGAGAGCCCTGATTTGCTCATTAGAAGATCTCCTCAATCTAATATTAGGAATTCGTGAATCAAGTCCATACACATAATGATCTTCATTTTCATCATCTGAGAAGACTTGCTGGCAAGCCTATTCTTTCTGATATCTTCTTTCAGTCACATCTATTTCGACATTATGTTCATTTGAGGAAGAATAATCTCTAGTAGTAAACAACATATTGATACTTTCATCCTTAATATAATGTGGCTTACTACACTCATCACAATTGTTACCCTCACCTTGAAAGGATTGAGCAACCATACATTGCAATGGTCAATGAGGCATCTGACAAACCATACACCATGGAGCATCTTCCACCATATTGATGTTTTTATTTAATGGATCAGGTGTGTCTCTATTATGCTGACCTCTCTGGTTGTTATTTCTATTTGAGATAGGTTTTCCATTATGCCAATTTGTATTATATGGCATGCCATGCAACTATGGTCTTTTTTCTTGCTTCTAATAGTTCTGCCTTATAGCTCCTAGTCCCTTTTTTTCCCTAGATACCTTGTAGCTAAGATCCTTCAAGGCACTCATCACTTGATCCAAGTTATCTTTAGATGTAAAAGTTCTATTTTGTTGGATTTTACTATTTGGGTTTTGTAAGATCTTTATTTCATCTCTCCTACCCCAATTTCCAGATGCTTTCTTGTTATTTTTAATATTAGTTGCAATCCTAGAAGCATCTCTTACACTAGTTGGGCTCTTATCCCTGAATTCATACCCCATTTTTGCATCAAAAGCATTTGTATATAAAACCATACACCTGGGTTCATTTGGTCTCATGTGAGGTGGGACCTTATTGAGAATTCTTGTGAATCTTGCATTAAAATCAAACACTGATTCATTTGATCGTTTGGTTATGCTAGTGAATTCATTTATAATAAACCTAGGATTAGCCTTGTCTCCATTTTGTTCTTTGAAGACCCTTTTAAACGCATCCCACAATCCAATACTTTGATCAAACAAGTTCCTATACCATTCCTTGGCTT
Organism: Cunninghamia lanceolata; assembly: GCA_027924645.1. Lineage (NCBI taxonomy): Eukaryota > Viridiplantae > Streptophyta > Pinopsida > Cupressales > Cupressaceae > Cunninghamia > Cunninghamia lanceolata. Next base: position 4,110,895 of record BSBN01000523.1, on the reverse strand, counting down.
CATCATCCAGAGACTAAATAAACAATCTCATAACTACATCTTCATGTTCAACCTCAAAATCATCCACCAGATTTAGAAAATATTTTAAATTTTCTTCACCAAAAATTACATTATTACCTAAGAATTTTGTTAATGCCTTCCTAACATCATTGTCAATTGGTTAGGGTGACCAAGAATACCAGTGAAATCCAACTTTCTATATATGTCTACCTACATAGGTCTTCTACCAAAGACATTCTAATTCACATTACCTTGCACATTGACATTCTTATTTCCTAGGGGGTTTTGATTTACTCTATGTTGATGTACATTTTGTTGCTGATTATCTAGCACATTCTAGTTCTAATTCTTATTTTGTTTTGCTTGCAAATTCTGGTTTGCATTTTTATTAACTCCTACCTGTGGATTACCCATTGCATTCTGATTATTAGGGTTGATCACATTTTGATTATTCTGATTATTTGCATTTTGATGCATTCTGATAAGTAGTCCTCAATGCCTAAACCCTCTCTCTCATTTCATCTCTTATCCTGATGGCCTATAGGAATTCAATTTCAGCTCTAAGGTTTTTGACTTCATCCAATAGGTCATTTTCATTAGGCCTTGATGAAGATGGGTCATTTGCATCCTGATCATTTGTACTCTTTGGGGGCTCTCCATCAAATGGGTTGTTAATTAGACTCCTATGTGAGATATCAAACCTTAATCTTTGTTTTTCAGCTTCTTGCTTTTGACAGACTTCATGGATACTAGCTTCTACATTTGTGAAATGTTGTTCATAAAACCTGACTTCAGGATAAGCATCTTGACTATTATCATTGTTCACGAATGATGGGAGATCATTCTAAGCATTTTGAGGATTAGGAGATTTATTATTTCCCTTTTATTACCAATACATTTTTCCTAATAGCTCTGGGACTAAGGGATTATTTTGAGACCTTCTTTCATGCATAGAATGATGATTCACCAATTAAGAGATAAATTTAGAGTTGCCACCTGATAAAATAGGATTTAGTTTATTAAATTTTGAGATAAGGTCTAGATTATTTTGTTGACAAATTCCCATTAGAGTCACCAATCTGTTGGTGTTCCCAACTAATTTTTTGATTATCCCTATAAGGTAGCTATTCTCAATGTTTAGGACTCTCAGGTCAGCGGCCAACGAACAGGAGACAATTACATTTTCTCCTCTGCACTTCAGTCTCTACTAGATCTATGGGGTTTTCCCTTAAGATAATATCAACAATATTTTTCCTTATCTTAATAGGATATTGGTTAAGCAGATTGTTCTCAATCAATGTACTGAGGTCTGAAAGATCTTATTTTAGAATAGCTAAGTCCTCAATATGTACTCATTTCAGAACTCTGAGAACATGGAAGAACTTGAACACATTATACAAAACAAAATAAAAAGGTTTTATCTTCTTGATTTTATGGTTTATGTGCTTGGAATTGAAATATATCCTTAGACCGGTGCCTATTCAGGGTAACAAAGTTGAAACCATACATGCAAGTGTTTCCTTCATAATAAATTAACTTCATATTTAGAAGGTAAACAAAATCACTATTGCCTTACAACAATGAACCTAAGAAAGAGTATTAATTGTGATTCTACTTCATTGATCCCTTTATATAACACACTTTCCTCTATATCTAATCTAGAGCAATTTAATCTATTCCTTGAACATATACAACAAACCAGACATACAATACAACAAATGTATACTAATAAATTTAGAAACCCTTAGCATCTTCATTCAAAATAAAAGCATTTGCACCCAAGGAGAAAATCACAAATAATACACACATACAATGTTTCTCATATAGTTCAATCTAAATAAAAAATTTCCATTTAAGAACAAATGATCTCACACACAAAATATATAACCTACAACCCAAAACTACTCCTTTCTAATTGGATTCAATCAAAATCACAAGGCTTTTACAGTTTGATTCAGAGAATTCCAATCTCCTTGATGATACTATCAACAATCACTACTACTACTTTTATAGTATAAAAATTCTCCCCTTTATATTAGAGAGATACAAAGTATGTTAGCCTAGAAATAACTATTTTTAGAAAGGCTTGACAATTACTATACAAAATAGTTTCAGAGCTTGTGCTCATTACAGTATTTGATATTAAAATTCAACTACAATCACATGTGTGCTGACACAATCCTCCAATATCAATGCTTGATTGATTTGAATTGGCTTGGAGAAGTAGCAATGCTGAGAAACTGCCAAAACAAGGTCATCCTTGAAAACTAATGGCTGATTGAAAGCTAAGTCAAATATGTTGGCTTGACTGGCATATTGTATATTGGCATTGATGTCAACTTGTTTATGGATCAAGTGTTTAAGTTGTTTGATCAAGTACACATACATTTGTGATGTGACATTATGTTTTGAGATTGTTGGCCAATGGCAAAGTGGCACATTGTGTTGGTGATTGATTTGTCCTTACAAATCATTGGGTTGTCATTGTTCATGATTGTAGTTAATGTAAAGGTAATTATTTGTTGTTGGTATGAAAAATACAGGAAGTTTGTTACAAAGCCAAGAGATGAGAGCATGAGTAGTACTAGTATATCTCTATCATCAAGAGCTGCTTCATGGTATGCTATAATGTAGTGTTTCATCTTAGATAGATGGATGTTGATGAGTTCATATGGTAAAGATTGATTCATGTTTGTGTTTGTTCATTCCAAGGTTTTTCATGTTCATGGCAGTATGACGTTCATGGTATCATGTTTTAGTGTTGGCTTGATGATTCCTTGATGCTGATCATCTCTTCTTGATGAGACAGAGGCATGAAGTTTGAAGAGTTTCAGTGATGAGGCTTCATGTCAAGTGTTGTTCTTGAAGACCAAAATAGTAAACCCTAATGTTATTCCTAAGAGCTCTTAAGCTTGATTCTATCTTAATCAGATCTCTTCCATGCATCTAGGGTCTACATAATACTTAGTCAAAGGGAAAATTTTTAATTAGGGTTCATTTCTTTATAAATTCCCTAAAACCCTAATTCCTATCATTAAACCGTAGACTGTCTTTATGCAACCTATCATATACATGTTGCACTTTATGTTTTATTTTTGCATTGACCTTCTAGGTAGGTTAAAAGCCACTTAAGTGGCAACATAAGGGTATGAAGTTCATGGCCTAACCGGCCCCTCTTCTTAGCAGGACTAGCTGTAGTGGTCACCCCTTATGCGCACGGGCACCAGAAAGGTAATCGATGACCCTTGTTTAAAGTTTCCAAGGGCACACAATTTTAATCGATGGCTGATGTTTAAATAAGATACCTTGCTCCACTGCATCGACATTGACAGTCATTTGAATGTCAAACTCTACATGACTACATAATATGATGTCTTTTTAAGGCTATTTTTAGCCATTTCTAAAGGTAGTTTGTGGGCGTTTTAAAGCATTATTATTTAAGGTGATTTTTCTTTCCTAAGTGGGCCTCTCGAGCATTGAGACCAAAAAGAGGAGTTTCTTTGTTTTTTCTAAAATGGGGAGATATATGAGTGGTGATTTAATTCTTTTATGAGTGGTGATTAGGGGTTTTTATGATTTTATTTTTCCTCATGCAGATGAGTGAGTGGCTCCGAAGATGGAAGATATTTTATTATTTCTTGATAGGGAAGATTGATTAAAAATTTATTTAAGATTTTTAATATGATGTGATGGAAGCGATTTATGGTTTTTATTCTTGAAATGGGTGAAGATGTATGGAGAGAAAAGGAAAATGAAAAGGCTATTTTATTTTTAATGACATTGTAGGTTCATTATGAATTTGATTTGAGGACTGATATATATAGCATTGAAGACATTTTTTTACTGAGTTTTTTGAAGATAAAATGCAGATGAATCAGATGATTAAAAAGGTAAATATTTTGTTTGAGAATTGAGAGATGTATGCGATGTTTTTACAAGGGTGAATCAAGCACATGATGAAGACATTATGCAACAAATTTACAGAGTGAATCATGTCTAGTATCAAGACAATATGCAGTTGATTATGTAGAGATACTAAGAAGGAAATGCAAATTGAGTTGAGTGTGATTGCAAGTTCAGTGATTTGTATTGAAATAGAGAAACCCTCTATACTCTTTGTTTTATTTTGAGATTGTATGTTTTTCCAGTGAGGCACATTGTAGCCAGTGAGGCTTGCATAGTCAGTGAGGCCTATTTGTTTCCTGTGAGGCATGGTAATTTTCTAGTGAAGCATGATAATTTGCCAGTGACGCATGGTTGTTTGTTAGTGAGACAAGTGTTGTAATCAGTGAGATTTTCTTAGCTAGTGAGGCATGATAAAGTGAACTTTTAAGAGTGGTTTTTATCCCTTTGAGGGTTTTCCACTCATCAATTTCATGTCTTTTTTTATCTTGATGGTTTGTCAATTTTCATATAATACATTTTTGTGGTTTAAGTATATTGTACAGTTTGGTATCTTTATGATTCATTCAACATCAACTATCCATGATGTTTGAAGTGATTTTAACAAGTTTACATGGTTGAATTCAAGAGAGTTTAAAATTAGATTTGGATTAAATTTAGACCACTGATTCAGGCCCCCTCTCAATGGTCCTGTACTCCAATAAAATATCATTCAACTTCATATCTCTCCTCCCATGCTCCATATTTCATATCCTCTAGTCATTGGAATGCTAAAACCTTGACCACCTTGTCATTATCTAATTGCACAACTTCTCCAATGATATGAACTCATCTAAAATTGAATTCAAAATTCTTGTTTGCAACTCACCATCAACACACACCAGAGTAACAACCTTGGACCCTACAATACCAAATTCAACTTTCCATTGGTCTACTACTTTGTGTTGATCCTATTCATCTTTGAAGTGGGGCAACACCTTCATTTTAATTTGATCAATAGATGCAAGCTTTTCTTTTAACTGCTTGTCCAAATTTATCATGTAGGAAGCCATATCATGTAGGATTATCATGATTTCTGACACACTTTGTAGTTCAGGGGGCTTGTTTAGATAAAATCTACCTGTTTTGACCATCTGCTTTATTGTAACATTCCTTGGTATCCATTTATTCATGATTTCCTACAGACTAGATGAATTTTGCTCATGTTTAACCAATGCCTGATTCAAGTCTACAATCCCTTTGTAGGCATCATTTACTTTCACATTAATTTTAGTTAACCGATGTTTAACTACTTCAAAAATATTCTTACTATATGCTTGCAACCTATCTCGTCTTAGTGAATTAACAATACCTTTCAGTTCTGCAACTTTTGCAAGCAAAGCATCCCTATCTGATGGTAAATCCTCTCATGAGCAGCTCAAAATAATTGGCATAGGGGCACTGGAAAATGCAAACTCCCTTTCCTCCTAGGCTCTTAGTCTTACCAAATAATCTACATATCTTCTCTAAAGTTCATCGTAGTCCTTTTGTAATTTTAGAACCGTAGCTTGACTGAACATAGCTATATCCACTGCTAAGGTTGCTACATATGGTGTAGGGGTATCAGCCACTCTCTTCACTATCAAATTACCTCTCAACTAGTCAATGCTCTATAACATATCTAGTAATTTTGTCCCTGGTGCCAAAGTCCATATGGCCAATGTTTCAAAAGATGGGCTGAAACTAGAACCAAAAGCTTTCTCTGCTTGTTCCTTATTTGAGAAAAAAACTTCATCTTATCTTCTTATGGTCTCAAATACCAAGGCATCTACCATACTCCTATTAGGCAATAACAACATACCTCTCTCCATCACCATTTATCTTCCTTCTATAGGGGTGATGTTGTCAAGTTTCAAATTAAACTCAAACAAAATCCTTGTGGCCAAATCCCTATCATCTATTGAATCCATTTTCTTTTCTCTACCTCAAGCCTACTATGGTATGTAGCTTGTTTCCTCCTAAAAAAAATCATTAAATTCTTGAATCTTGATGATTTGATCATCAGATAAAAATTGTTGGCAAGCCAATGCCCTCACATCTCTAGTTTCATCTTCAGTAATTTTCAAATAATCAACATGTTTGTTAAAAGGCACAAGAGGGACAATCATACCTACTAATGTCTTAGTAGCTCCTAAATCCCCTAAAGCATCTTCAACATCCATAATCTCCTTGGGGTCTTCTCCTCTATCTTGAGGAGATATTTTGTCATTTGAAATTTTCTTTTTCTTAGCCTGTTGACAGTCTACCTCCTCAATGTATTAAAGATCTTCCTGATATGGTGTGGAGTCTGATCAATCTCCAAGTGGGAGATTGTTGTTATATGGACCCTAATCAAACTCAGAGGTTAAATTTACCCTACTTTTATCAGCGCAGTTTCCCCCCAAAAGGTTCCAACAATTTTTTATTATTTTATTAAGGCATAGGGAGTTATTTTTCTATTGGCCGACATAAAAAAAACCCTATTTTTGTAACCAACATAAGGCTTGATAGAAGTGGCTAATGGTTAGGGTTTCGGTTGATGCATTGTAGCATTTTGTAGCGGTATTGAGTTACAAGAATTGCTGGTTGTAATTAGTTTGATTTATTGGATAATAATATTGGACTCTCTATTGGTGGATGTAGCCTAAGTTTGTGTGAACCATGTTAAAACTTGTCTCTCAATGTTATTATTTCTATGTATTTTCATTCCTCTATTTAATCTTTATTTGCATTTAATTGATATCTTCTGTATGCAATTCCTAACGAGTGGTATCAGAGTGGGTTGTGTTCGATTATCATCTACAGGAAGGTCTCACAGTTGAGTGGGAGCAATGGTGGACAAGGGTAAATTGAAGGTAGATAAATTCAATGGGCAGAACTATCAGTTATGGAAGATGCAGATGGAGGATTATCTCTATCAGAAGGATTTATTGAGGTTGTTGGAAGGAATAGCCAAGAAACCAGCAGCAATGATTGATGAGGATTGGAATTTTCTAGATAGAAAGGCATTGGGCACCATTTAGTTGTGCCTGGCACCATCTGTGGCATTCAATATAACAGAAGTGATGACAACAAGTGAATTGATGAAAACTTTGGCTAAATTGTATGAAAAACCCTCAGCCTCAAATAAGGTATTTCTCATAAAGCATTTTTTTAATCTAAAAATGGTTGAAGGTGGATCTATGACAAATCATTTAAATGAGTTTAATACAATTACCAGTCAGTTAACTTCTATAACAGTGAAATTTGATGAAGAGGTTGGTGCAGGTGCACCTCACCCACAGTGGCCTCCATGAGGCATTTTGTTGTTTTATGTTTATTTTTTTATTTTCAATAAGATCCTAAATGACCCTTCAATGTAATAAGGTTAGTTTGACCAATGATTACTATTTTTAGGTTGCTTTTAGCTCTATGTTGTAAGTCTTTAGGACACTTGTCAATCTGTAGTGACAAGGTTGTTAGAGTTTGTTAGTTGGTTAGATCTCCCAGCCGCTTGCAGAATAATTCTGTACTACCAAGGGTAATAAGATAAATACCCCTGGAACAAATTGAATGGGAGTGATATGGTTGTTAGACTTAGGGCACACAACTAAGAGGGGGGCGTTGAATCAGTTGTGCAAAACTTTCTCTTTAATTAAACACTTAATTCGACTTAGCAATTAGCAGTTTAATAATAAATCAATCATGGAAACACAAAATAACAAATTAAGAGCAGAAACATATAAACACATGAGACACCAAGATTTTGACGTGGAAAACCCAGTTAAGGGAAAAACCACGGGGTGATTAACCCAAGATTGTATTCTCTATTAGAAGAATAGAAAGAACAAAATGGCACATGCCAATTAGGGCTCACTGCCCGAGCACACTGCTCACAAGAGGTTCACTACCTACAAGAGACACACTGTCTACAAAGAAATAAGTATCACCTACTTGAACTAGAAAATAGCATCTTCACCATGCTTGAATCAGTTCCATTTAAGCCCAATACTTCTGTTCTACCTTTCGCTCTCCTCCTTGCTACCACACACTCATCTCTACACAAAACTCCTTTGAAATGGCTTTGCAATCCCTTATTTATACAAGACATCAACTTACAAATAATCATCTAAGTCAGTAAACATCTACTAGAACATCCACAAGATGTGTAACTTATTCAGTCGGATAGTCTCAGGAAGAACACCATCATTCAGAGGTTATTCTTCAATAGCGAGTTCCAACTCCAATGCAAACCACTAACACACACTGGACACAATCCAAAGTCCTTCACAAGGTTGCCTGAATCACCAAGAACATCCGCACTTCATCTGTATATGGACATCCTTCTCTCTTTCATCCAGAGCCTTAAGAACACAGTCTGTCACTACTGTCACCAATGAATGGATACTTCTAGACCTTCAATTCATGAACCAATTGAGTTGACACATAACAAGGAATTCTTCAACACTATCTCAAATCTGTAGAGTAGGAAACTATACTTTCAGATCTCACCAGACCTGTCTGTGTCACTCTGTTACCTCTGAACACCTACCGGAACCGGTTTTACTTGAGCGGCCACAACTTCTTCATATCTTCATGCGGACCTTTGAAATCTCTACTGATCACCTCAAGACACATATCTACAAACCCTTTAATCCGCATCCTCTGATCCTTTTCCTATCTTGGACTTTTGCCTTATTGTCATTACTGATCTTCACTGTTCCTGATTGAGACTAATTTTCTCAATATCCTTAGCCCACAGCTCATCCAATCCTTATCATTAATGTAATAGGAGTATGTTGACATCAATGACAACACATGTTAGGCCCATACTTGCAACAATCTCCCCCTTTGTCATTGATGGCAACATATGATGTGAAAAACTATTTTGACCATCAAGACAAGAACTTCTCCTCACTGTCACAACTCCCCTTATCAACAACAACCATTCACATGTCTTCTCTCCTTTTACTGCTCCCCCTTTGATCATCATCCACTTATTTTTCACATGTCTTCTCTGCCCCTTTGACATCAATGGCAAAGGACACATAATTGCAATTCCAACACTCCATAATCTAGATCACAAGATATGACTATGATATCTACCAGACTGATGCACCTCAGTGCACCTTAGTTTATCACCAGAGGGGCAATAACCCCTAACTTCTCCCCGAGATACTCAAAAGAGTCCTTAGATAGAGGTTTAGTAAAGATGTCTGCAATCTGATCCTTGGAAGGCACAAACTCCAATCTGACCTCATTCTTGTTCACTTGCTCTCTCAAAAAGTGAAACTTGATGGATATGTGTTTAGTCTTTGAATGCAACACCAGATTCTTAGATATATTTATAGCACTTGAATTATCACAGAAGATTGTGATAGGTTATTCATACTCCACTTTGATATCTCTTAGCATCTACTTCATCCATAAAACTTGAGTGCAACTACCTGCTACTGCAATATATTCTGCTTTAGTTGTAGATAAAGATATTGCCTCTTGTTTCTTGCTTAGCCAAGAAACTAATCTCTTGCCCAAAAAGAATGCTCCACCACTGGTACTCTTCCAGTCATCCACATCTCTTGCCCAATCCGCATTAGTATATGCATGAAGAGAGAAATCATGATCTCTAGGATACCATAGACCATACTCAACTATCCCTTTTAGATATCTAAAAATCCTCTTGATTGCCATGACATGAGATTCTCTAGGATCAGCCTGAAATCTAGCAACAAGACCAACAACCTGCATAATGTCTAGTCTAGTTTGAGTAAGATACAATAGTCCTCCAATCATTGACCTGTACTTTGTCTGATCAGCGTTAGGAGAATCATCATCTTTGCTCAATTTACATCTGTTGCCATGGGAGTATTCATTGGTTTTGAGTCTTCCATCCCTAATTTCTTCAATAATTCTTTCACATATTTGGTTTAAGAAATGAAGATTCCTTTCTTTGTTTGAGTGATTTGTAGACCCAAGAAGAAATTTATTTCACCAAGCATGGACATCTCAAATTCACTTTTCATTTGATTTACAAAAGTTTTACACATACTATCTCTTCCTCCAAAAATGATATCATCAACAAACACTTCAACAATCAGGATGTTTTCATGATCAATTTTGAAATACAAATTACTGTCAGTAGTACCTTTGTTGAAACCAATCTTCAAAAGGTTCTTATCTAATCTTTCATACCAGGCTCTTGGGGCTTGCTTCAGTCCATAAAGTGCTTTCTTCAACTTGCAGACCATATCATCATGATCAGACAATTGAAATCCATTCAGTTGCTCAATGTATACTTCTTCTTCTAAGTCACCATTTAGGAAGGTAGACTTGACATCCATCTGATATACCTTGAAATCCTTGAAAGTAGCAAAAGAAAGAAATAATCTAACTGCTTCAATTCTTTCCACCAAAACAAAAGTTTCTTCAAAATCAACTCCTATTTGAGAGTAACCCTTGCAGACCAATTTGGCTTTATTTCTGATTACTTCACCAACTTCATTTACTTTGTTTTGGAAGACCCATTTGGCTCAAATCACATTTTTTTTTAGGTCTGGGAACAAGATCCCAAGTGTGATTTTTCTCAATCTGCATCAACTCTTCCTCCATTGCTTTAGTCCAGTTTTCATCATTGCAAGCTTCATCTACTGTCTTAGGTTCAATTTTTGAAATTAGACAATACTCATCTGAGTTTTGAGCAATTTTCCTTCTTGTTTGTACACCTTTGTTTTTATCACCTATGATCTGATCTTCAGAGTGATTCATTCTTACATACCTAGGCACTTTGGGAATTACTGGCATTTCTGCTTCTTGATCAGGCTCATCAAAACTTATCTCTTCTTCCTGATTTACTAGATCAATCTAGATCTGAATCTAAGAAGAGGCTTGGGCTCCTTGAGTCAGAACACCATTCTAATCATCTTCATCATATTCATAGAATCTTGAGGCTTTTTCAATTCCTTCATCAACCTTCACATTTGTACTTTCTATCATCTTTCTCAGTCTCTTGTTCTAACACCGGTATGCTTTGCTTTGAGTAGAGTAACCCAAGAATATTCCTTCATCACTTCTAGCATCAAACTTTCCTAGATCTTCATCTCTTTTAATGTAACATTTGCTACCAAAAACTCTAAAATACCTTATAGTAGGAGTGATACCAAACCAAAGTTCATAAGGAGCCTTACCAGTATTGCTTCTAATTTGAACTTGATTGAGAGTATAGACTACAGTGTTGACAACTTTTCTCCAATAGATCTGAGGAACATTTGCTTCCATCATCATGGTCCTAGATGCTTCCTGGAAGGTCCAGTTCTTTCTTTCCACTACTCCATTCTGCTATGGAGTCCTAGGAGTAGACAATTATCTCTTTATTCCATATTTCTCACAGAACTCTATGAACTCACCGGATGTGAATTCTCCACCTCTATCAGACCTCAGACACTTGAATTTAAATCCGGTTTCATTCTCTACCATAGCCTTGAATATTTTGAATTTTTCAAGAGCTTCTAATTTCTCTTTTAGATAGGTTACCCACATCATCCGAGAATAGTCATCAATTAGTAGCATGAAGTATCTATCACCTTGAATAGTCCTGATTCTTACCAGACCACAAAGATCAGTATGAACTAAGTCCAATAATCTGGTAGAAGACAATTCCTTACTTTTGAATGTGACTCTACTCAGCTTACCCAACTGACATTCTTTACACAAGCTGTTAGAAGGTTTCACCAATTTTGGAAGATCTCTTACAGCCTGAGTATTGCTTATCTTGATGATATTATCAAAATTCACATGACACATCCTCCTATGCCACAACCAACTTTGATCAATTTGAACAAACAAGCAACTTTTTCCAGTACCAACCAAGTGAAAGATATTACCTTTAGTTTGAGTACCGGACGCAATCTCTATTCCAGAACTTTCAAGGATCTTGCATTTTCCATTCTTGAACCAGAGATCATAGCCTTTCTCCACCAACTATCCAACACTGAGAAGATTGTGCTTCAAACCTTCAACATACAGTACATTACCAGTTTTGTTCCTCCCATCAAGAGAAATAGTTCCTCTACCTCTGATTCTACCAGCAGAATTATCACCAAACTTTACCACTCCTCCTTCATACCTCTCCAAATCTATGAACTTATTTTTGTCACCTATCATATGGTGAGAGCATCCACTATCAATGACCCAATTATCCTTCTCTTCAACTTGGGTAGCCAGAGCTCTTTCCACAGTCTTATGATTGACAGATACAGAGGACATTGGATCTTCTTCCTTGATGGCAATGAACACCCATTCATTTCTGGATTTGTTTCCTATCTCTGATTCATCATCTGTTACTCCTTCATTATCATCATCTTCATGTACATAATAATAGTTCTTTTGGAACCTTGGTTTGTTGGGATTTTGCCTTGAAAACCTTTCCAGACACCTTGAGACAAAACGACCAATCTTATTGCAGTTAAAACACTTAAAAGGTAATTTTCCTTCATACTTACTGGATCCTCTTGGTAGCCTCTTTGCAATAAGGGCTTCAAGTTGAGCAGTTTCTACTTCTTCCTCCAGATCTTTTCTTGCTTTTTCATACCATGATAGCTTCCTTGATGAATTCTCTCCCGGATCAAACCTTTGTTTACCTTTAATAGAGGCACTAGCTTTGAATGCAGATTCAGTCTTGGGGGGTCATCTCCAAACTCTGTCATTTCAAATGCAACCAATTTTCTAGCCAATTGATCTCTTGTGACAGTTGTATGGGCTCTGCATTCTTCAATGGCAGCAGCCTTGATTTTGTAAGAAGCAGGAAGGGATTTGAGAATTTTGCCAATAATCTCATCTTCATCCAAGACTCCACTAGCATTTCTAATTCCACAAACAAGCTCATTTACTCTTGGCATAAAAGTAGTGATGTTTTCATCTTCTCTCATCTTTAGATTTTCAAATTTTCCTTTCAGACCTTGTAACCTTGCACTTTTGACATACTTGTCTCCTTCATGCAGAAGTTTCAGTTTTTGCCAAATCTCAAAAGTAGTTGGTAGGTCAATAACATTTGAGAGCTCTGAATTAGATAATACGCTTAGAAGAGCCTCTATAGTTCACAGATTATTTTCAGCGTCTGTGATTTCATTTTGGGTTTTCAGACCACCCTGTGGAGGTACATACTGTGTTGTAACCATGGTCCAGTACGCCACTCCCGTACATCTCAAGTGACATTTCATGCGACCTTTCCAGAGATTAAAATTGGTTCCATCAAACTTCAGACTATCCTTCTTGTAAGATGACATCCTGGATCTCCTCAAGTGGTTAAGCTCTTTTAGAGGAACTTATCTCTGATACCAATTGTTAGACTTAGGGCACACAACTGAGAGGGGGGGTGAATCAGTTGTGCAAAACTTTCTCTTCAATTAAACACTTAATTCCACTTAGCAATTAGCAGTCTAATAATAAATCAATCATGGAAACACAATGCAACAAATTAAGAGTAGAAACATAACACATGAGACACCAAGATTTTGACGTGGAAAACCCGGTTAAGGGAAAAACTACAAGGTGATTAACCCAAGATTGTATTCTTTGTTAGAAGAATAGAAAGAACAAAATGGTACATGCCAATTAGGGCTCACTGCCCAAGCACACTGCTCACAAGAGGCTCACTGCCTACAAGAGACACACTGTCTACAAAGAAATAAGTATCACCTACTTGAACTAGAAAATAGCATCTTCACCATGCTTGAATCAGTTCCATTTAAGCCCAATACTTCTGCTCTGCCTTTCACTCTCCTCCTTGCTACCACACACTCATCTCTACACAACACTCCTTTGAAATGACTTCATAATCCCTTATTTATACAAGAAATCAACTTAGAAATAATCACCTAAGTCGGCAAACATCTACCAGAACATCCACAAGATGTGTAACTTATCTGGTCGGCCAGTCTCGGGAAGAACACCATCATCCGGAGGTTATTCTTCAATAGCGAGTTCCAACTCCAATGCAGAACACTAACACATGCTAGACATAATCTAAAGTCCTTCACAAGGTTTCCTGAATCACCAAGAACATCCGCACTTCATCTGCATACTGACATCCTTCTCTCTTTCATCCAGAGCCTCAAGAACACAGTCTGTCACCATTGTCACCAATGAATGGATACTTCCGGACCTTCAATTCATGAACCAATCAAGTTGACACATCACAAGGACTTCCTCAACACTATCTCAAATTCGTAGAGCAGGAACTGTACTTCTGGATCTCACTGGACCTGTCTATGTCACTCTGTTACCTCTAAACACCTACCGAAACTAGTTTTACTTGAGCGGCCACAACTTCTTCATATCTTCATGTGGACCTCTGAAATCTCTACTGGATCACCTCAAGACACATATCTACAAACCCTTTAATCCGCATCCTCTGATCCTTTTCCTATCTTAGACTTTTGCCTTATTGTCATTACTGATCTTCACTATTCTTGATTGAGACTAATTTTCTCAATATCCTCAGCACACAACTCATCCAATCCTTATCATTAATGTAACAAGAGTATGCTGACATCAATGAAAATACATGTTAGGCCCATACTTGCAACAATGGTGGTAGTCAGTTGTAGTTCAATTCAGTTGTGAAGTTGTAATAGAGCATCTGTATACATCTCTGAAAGCATAAATAACAAGATCCTGTTTTGTGTTACTTCAGGCATTTGGAATTCACTAAGTAGATTGTTTTATTGTCCTGAGGCCGAGCTGTATTGTTAACGCATTCCACCGGTGAGATTCTTCAAATCGGTGGAATGGTTGTATATATTAGTTTAGGGTTTTGTTTTGTTTTTTTGTTTGTCTATGTTAATGCTTGCAAGATCGAGCAAGGAATGTATTGAAGGATTCTAGCATGGCTGTATGCTAGATTGTCAAAGTGTAGAGAGCTGCATGTTTGAAGGTGGAACAGTTTGAAGCAATCACTATGTAAAAAGTGGATCAAAACAGTGAAAATCCGCGGGAGTTGCAAAAGACATACAAAGTGTGAGTATATCACATTTGTCCATCACTGTTGTAGGGGAGAAACATACAAGTCTATCGCAGATACAAAGGAGAGAGAAAGTCCAAGATTCTAGTCAGCATACAAGGAAGTCAAGGTTTGGTCAAATGCATATTTGAAAATGCATGTTATAAGGTTAAGTATATCGAATATACAATTCCTGTATATACTGTAAATGTATGTTGGATATAGTTTCTGTGTATTCTGCAGAAGAATATTGTGAGTATCCCGCAGATGCACATTGGGGTTTGTATGTTACAAAAGTATAATGGGTTATACAATTTATGAGTATATGTCTTTGTATGTCAGAGACAGTGTATGTGTATACCCCTGTTGCATGTGATGACAGTTCTTGTGTATATGTCGGTTGCATGTCTGAGTTGTATGTATGAAGAAAATATGCAATGCTTGATGTAAGCAGCGATCAATAGGAATGGTGGAGGTAAACGTTGCCAACAAGTCATATTATCTATGTGTTAAAGGGTCATCGGAGTGACAAGAGTCATCGGGTGAATAGAATTACATTGAGCCGATGATAGAGTTCTCACCGATGGGTTGTATCGGGGTGACAATTGGTAAGTGTCACTGAAGGAAGTTCATCAGTACATCGGTGGAAAGGGTTGGAGCTATGCCAATGGGAGAAGTCTCAGCGATGAGAGTTGAAGATTTATGTCAGGCAGAGTTAGGCATTGGAGTGAATGTGTTTTGTTAGACCGATGGTATTGTGTGTTGCCGATAGGTGAGAGAAGGGGAATTATATACAATGAAGAATGTATGCATACTAAATAATGCATAGACATACATTTGCAAATGTATGTTAAGGTTTGAGTGGTGGATGCCTCCTCTGCATCAGAGGTGAGGGCTCTCTTGGTTTTATGTTCTTTTCCAAAAAGCTGGAATAGCTTGGTAATGGTTGTAAGTAACTCTGTCTCTAGTTCAAATCCTTTGAAATTTGATGATGTTGTTGGTATTATCCTTAGCGAGGAAATGCGATGAAAAAGCTCAGGAGGGTCCACGTTAGGTAGTGTTTTGAATGCAAAAAGCAAGGGCAAATCTAAGGAGAGAGGAAAAGGTTCTGGAGGTCATGGGAAGTCATCAAGAAAATCAAAGGACAAGAGGTCCCAATCTAGAGGATAGAAGGATTGCTGGTACTGTGGGAAACTAGGTCATTTGAAGAAAGATTGTTGGTCTTAGAAGAATAAAGAAGGAGACAAACAAGAAGGAAATAAGGAGGCAAATGTGGTAAGTAATAAATTTGAAGATGATGCTTTGATTCTTTCCCTAGATAATGCTGATGATTCATGGGTTTTAGATTTAGGGGCCTCATTTCATGCTATGCCCCACAAAAGTTATTTTCTTGATTATGTCCAAGGGGATTTTGGGCTACTTTATTTGGGAGATAATGAACCTTGTTAGATTGTTGGAAAGGGAAGAATCAAGATTAAGTTACAGAATGGGAATCATTGGCTACTACAAGAGGTAAGGCACATTCCAAGGCTGAGTAGGAATTTAATTTCAGCAGGGCAACTAACTAATGAAGGTTGCATTGTTACATTTATTGATAAAAATTGGAAGGTTTCAAGAGGTACCTTAATAGTAGAAAAAGGTGTGAAAGTAGGCACCTTATATCTTTGTACAGGTCATATTGTTCCTTCTACTTTACCTATTGCAAAGAAAAAACAATCAGGTTCAGGAATAGTTGCTGTAGGTTTGCAGAAAGAGACTAAAATAGTTACTGCAGGTTCTGAGACAACACTATGGCATAATAGACTTAGGCATATGAGTGAAAAAGGTATGAAGGTACTTCATTTTAAGAAAGTTTTACTGGGTCTAAAATGTATTAATATGGATTTCTATGAAAGTTGTGTGTATGGCAAACAAAAGAGAGTCAGTTTTCTCAAGAATGGGAAGCAAAAGAAAGATGAAAAGTTGGAGCTTGTGCATACAGATGTATGGGGACCGGCTTAGGTATCTTCTCTCGGTGGCTCTCAGTATTATGTTATATTCATAGATGATGCAACTAGGAAGGTTTGGATTTATTTCCTAAGGCAGAAATCTGATGTATTTGAAACATTTAAGAAATGGAGAAGCTTGGTTGAGAATGAGACGGGTAAAAGATTAAAATGTCTCAGATCTAATAATGCTGGTGAGTATTGTAGCAAAGAATTTGAGGATTATTGTTCCTTTAATGGAATTTGTAGGCAGAAAATGGTTCCAGGGACTCCACAACAAAATGGAGTGGTTGAGCACATGAATAGGACAATAATGGAGTGTGCAAGGAGCATAAGATTGCATGCTAGGCTGCCTTTAAACATGTGCACAGAGGCTGTCAATACCACTGTATATTTAATTAATAGAGGTCCTTCAGTTCCTTTGGGTTGTGGTATTCCAAAGGAAGCATGGATAGGTAAGAAGGTGAGTTATTCTTTTCTCAAAACCTTCAGATGTGAAGCATTTACACATGTAGATTCTAAAAATAGAATCAACCTAGATGCAAAATCAAAAAAATGTATCTTCATTAGATATGGCATTGATGAATTTGGTTATAGGCTTTGGGATTTTGAAAATAAAAAAATTGTGAGAAGCAGGGATGTTGTATTCAATGAGAAGGTGCTATACAAAGATAAGTTACAACAACATGAGAAGAAAGAAAAGGATTATGTGGTGCTGGATGATACTCTAGATAATGATGTTCTAGTGGTTCCTCATGCTCCACAACAACAACAAGAAATACCACAAACTCCAGTAAATGTTAGACGGTCAACAAGGCTAAGTAGACCTCCTGAAAGGTTTTCTCCCTCTTTGTATTCTATTTTGTTAACAAATACTAGTGAACTAAAAGGGTATGATGAAGTTATGCAGGTGTATACAAAGGTTCAGTGGAAGTTTGCAATGAAAGAGGAAATAGACTCCTTGCTAAAAAATCAGAGTTGGGAATTGTTTAAGTTACTTGTAGGTAAAAAGGATTTACCAAATAAATGGGTTTATAGGCTGAAAGAGGAAGATGGAGGTAAGAAATGATTTAAAGCCAAGTTAGTTGTAAAAGGATTTGCATAGAAAAAGGGCATTGATTTTGATGATATTTTTTCTCCGGTTGTTAAG
Organism: Cunninghamia lanceolata; assembly: GCA_027924645.1. Lineage (NCBI taxonomy): Eukaryota > Viridiplantae > Streptophyta > Pinopsida > Cupressales > Cupressaceae > Cunninghamia > Cunninghamia lanceolata. The sequence goes on along the minus strand of BSBN01000523.1, from coordinate 4,092,864 downwards.
ATAACTTCTATTCATACTATTTTAAGTATTGTGGTAGTTGAAGATTTGTATTTGGAATAGCTAGATGTGAAAACTACCTTTCTCCATGGTGATTTGGAGGAGAAGATATATATAGAACAACCCCAAGGATTTGAGGTCAAAGGTAAGGAGAAATTGGTGTGCAGATTGAAAAAGAGTTTGTATGGCTTGAAACAAGCACCTCGGCAATGGTATTTGAAATTTGATAGTTTTATGGCTAAGCAAGGCTATAGCTGGTGTAATTCTAACCATTGTGTTTATTTTAAGATGTTAGATAATGACAGCTACATTATTTTATGTTTATATGTTGATGACATGCTTGTAGCAGGGTCTAACATGGATCACATAAGAGAGTTAAAACAAAAGTTAGCACAATCATTTACTATGAAGGATTTGGGGGTAGCAAAACAAATCCTTGGTATGAAAATTTGTAGAGATAGGAAGAACAAAAAATTGACTCTATCTCAGGCTAATTATGTTGAAAATGTGTTGTAGAGATTCCCTATGGAGAATGCAAAAGCTGTTAGCGCACCTTTGCCTATTCATTTGAAATTGACTAAGGATATGTGTCCTAAGACACAAGAGGAGGAAGAAAAAATGTCCAAGGTACCATATGCTTCAGCTGTAGGAAGTTTAATGTATGCCCTGGTATGCACAAGACCAGATATTGCACATGTTGTAAGAGTCGTAAGCAGGTATATGAGTCATCCCGGATTCGAGCATTGGAATGCAGTAAAATAGATTCTTAGATATTTGAGAGGTACATCCAATAAACACTTATGTTTTGGGGGCTCTAATACTGATTTAGCAAGTTATGTAGACTCAGATTTAACATGGGATATTGATACCAGGTGGAGTACTACATGTTATGTCTTTATTGTAGGTGGACAACAGTGAGTTGGATCTCACAGTTGTAAAAGGTTGTTGCTTTATCAACCACAGAGGCAGAGTATGTAGCTCCAATAGAGGCAAGCAAGGAGATGATATGGCTGCTATCTTTCATGGAAGAATTGGGAAAACAATAGGCTAACAGTTATTTGTTTACGGACAGCCAGAGTGCCATACATCTTGCAAAGAATTTTTCAGCTGTAAATGTCTAAGGTACCATATGCTTCAGCTGTAGGAAGTTTAATGTATGCCATGGTATGCACGAGACCAGATATTGCACATGCTATAGGAGTTGTAAGCAGGTATATGAGTCATCCTGGATTGGAGCATTAGACTGCAGTAAAATGGATTCTTAGATATTTGAGAGGTACATCCAATAAACATTTATGTTTTGGGGGCTCTAATACTAATTTAGCAGGCTATGTGGACTTAGATTTGGCAGGGGATATTGATACTAGGTGGAGTACTATAGGTTGTCTTTACTGTAGGTGGGACAGCGGTGAGTTGGATCTCTAGGTTGCAAAAGGTGGTTTCTTTATCCACCATGGAGGTAGTGTATGTAGCTGCAATAGAGGCAAGTAAGGAGATGATATGGCTGCAATCTTTCATGGAAGAATTGGGCAAACAACAGGATAATAGTTATTTGTTTACAGACAACCAGAGTGCCATACATCTTGCAAAGAATTCTGCCTTGCATTCAAAGACCAAACACATATAGCTAAGGTATCACTTCATCCGGTCGATGTTAGATGATGGATAGTTAAGGCTGGAAAAGATATATATAGATGAAAATCCAGCGGATATGTTTACAAAGGTAGTGACAAGGGAGAAGCTGAGCTCCTCTTTAGCTTTAGTTGGTCTTCAAGATTAAAAAAAAAATCAGAATAGCAGAGTCCAGGGTGCTTATTTCCAGTGGGAGCTACAGGGTCAGCGGTGTTATGATCAGTCTCCAAGTGGGAAATGATATGGTGTGGAGTCTGATCAGTCTCCAAGTGGGAGATTGTTGTTATATGGAGCCTAATCAGACTTGGAGGCAAATTTACCCCACTTTTGTCAATGTGGTTTCCCCCCAAATTATTTAACGAGGTCAAGGGATAGTGCCCCTTGCAAGGGTTTGGGGACAACATATTAAGGCATTGGGAGTTTATTTTCTATTGGCCGCCATAAAAAAAAAACCCTATTTTTGTAACCAACATAAGGCTTGATAGAATCGGCTAAGGGTTAGGGTTTCGGTTGATGTATTGTAGCATTTTGTAGTGGTATTGAGTTGCAAGGATTGCTGGTTGTAATTGGTTTAATTTATTGGATACTAATATTGGACACTCTGTTGGTGGATGTAGCCAGAGTTTGGGTGAACCACGTTAAAACTTGTCTCTCGCTGTTATTATTTCTGTGTATTTTCATTCCTCTGTTTAATCTTTATTTGCATTTAATTGATATCTTCTACATGCAATTCCTAACACTTCCTCCTATGTATCCTAACTCCTTTGCCTAACATAGGGATTTATCTTCACACTATGAACTCTTTCCACCTTAGGAGGCCTCTCTTATTTAGGAATCATGAATTTCTATGCATTTTCCAACATTTTCATGATTCTAACAACCATATTCTTTTCCTCAGCACAAAATCCAAGAAACTTTGGATCTTTTTTCTTTCTTTCATTCTCTGCATGCACAATTCTTTTCCATTTTTTAGTTCTCTCTTCAACTTCTGTAAATGATAAATAATTCCTTACAACATCTCTAGCAAGGTTTATTTGATGCACAAAAGAAGACTTTTTTACACTCAATCTGATTGAATTTACAAATCCCTTCGAATCAAAGTGTTCTTTGATAGTAGCTGTGTTGGGTAGAAATTCAACCAACATCAAATGATAGAGAGATTAGATTCAACCCAAAACTCAAGAAATCAAAACCCAAAGATGAAATAAAGAAGACATGCAAATAAGAACAATTTCACCTAGATTGGACGATTCCTTGTTTTGTTTTGTGGATTGCTTCATGTTTGCAGCATAATGATTGAATGAGAATAATGGATGAGAGATGATTGATGGAAGAATATAGGTAGGCGATGGATGAGGTAGAATTTTGGCAGAGTGACGGTGCTTAAAAGCTCATCCATGACAAATGGATTGGAAATTGATCAATTTATAGGCAAAAGAAGAAAATGGAAGGATAAACCTTCCAATTTGGTGAGTGATAATTGAATTGGCAAGTTGCTATGTGCTTGGGAGAGAAAGGTGGAAGTTGGATGAGTGATTTGGGAGATGGAATTGGAAAGTGGAAGAGTGATTAGAGAGATTAGTTGAGTGATGAGTCAAGTTGGAAATGGAAGGTGGGAAAATCATAATTAAATAATTAAATTATTTAATTTATGATGCATGTGAGGATAAATATGATGAATAAAATAAAATAAAAAGATTTATTTTATTTTATTTAAGAAGAAAGGGAAATTAAATAAATAAATAAAATTTATTTATTTAATAATGTGAAGGGATGGATGAATTAAATAAATATCATATTTATGTAATTTAATAGAGGAAAATTCTAGATTAGGTTATAATACAGGTTATGATGGCAACAAGGGTACCTAGAGCAAAATAATAAGGTGTCTAATTGATGCAACGTTATGATAGGTGGACAATTTTAGGTATCTACATTTTGCCCCTCTTTGAGATGATGTTTGAGATGATGAGATTTATGTCGAGTAATATCATTTCAAAGAAGTTAAGGTATAGGTAGAAGAAGAAGATAGGATGAGGATGGAAAGATAGGATGGAGATCGAATGATAGGCAGGTTGGACAAACATGGGTAGGCTCTCAAAATGAAATGGATTGATCAAGGAAGAAAGTTAAGGAAATGGATAGAAGAAAAGAAGGATGCATTATGCTGCAATGAAAGTGAGCAATCATATGTTTGCTATAGCACGAGACATTATGCACCAGGGTATAAGGACCAAGGTGATGATGTGTCTCACGCCCCAGCATAATACAACCTTGTCTAGGTACAAGATATGAATATTAGCTGGGTAGATATAGATTTGATGCAAGATAAAAATGATAACACACACACAAGCAAGCAAGCGAGCATGCACAAATGATACAAAAACAAACAAGGTATTGCCCCTATCAAGTTGTAAACCAATGATTGATTGATTATGATAGTGATAGTGTTGTCATGGCAGGGAACGACATATCCCTAGATCAACACAAGGATGATGATTATGGATTGATTGATTAATTAATTGATTGGGTTTACAACAAGATTAGGATTAAGACCATTGATTGCGATTGGATTATTTGACAAGATTGATTGACTTGATTGGTATGGATTGATGATGACTTGCATTTGAGTTTATTGCTTGGATGATGAGATGGAAGAAGAAGAAGTGATTAAAGAATTGATTGAAAGAGGTGAAGAATTAGATGAAGTGATTGATGAAGATTGATTGGAAGAAGTAATGGATTGATGATTTGAATGATTGATTGGAAGAAATGTTTTGAAAGATTGAATGAATTGATGGAGATAGATGATAGAAGAAGATGATGAGAGAAGAAAGAGGAATATCACCTATGCTTGAATCTGGGCACTTCCTTCTGTTGGCAAAAGGAACTGCTACGCATGATAGGTGTTGTCATTGATGGCACCTAAGATCATCCCAATCATTTGTATAACATAATTTGTTCACACCGGAAGTCAGAATCAGAATTTATCTAAGTCTGGGCACTCAGGAACAAGGTAGGTGATAGGGTCTGGTATCTTGATCCAGATCTCTCCAGTGGAAAGCATGGTTTGTTGCGGTCTGAGGTAGTTGTAAGCATTGACAAGACATTCTAAATCTAAAGTCTCGTCCTCTAGAGATGAAGGACTCAAAAGATATTAGCTTATGAGTATCAGGGTTTAGTTTGAAGAACAAACAGAAGAAAAACAGGCCGACCTTGTAAATGATCCTATTTCCATATGTATAGAAGTTGTCTATTGGGCAATTGGTGATGATAAGTAGTGATAGATGACATGATTGATGATTTACAAGTGCAAGTTTCAATCCGCATCTAATATTATGTATGAATCTAGCCGATAGAGAAGAGTACTCTACAAAGTTCTAAATGTTATTGAAACTGACTAGTAAAATGATTGTAGATCATGTTGTAGATATATATATCCAATGGAATTGAATGATTTTGTTTGTGTGTGTGTTGCGACTATGGAGTAATTGCAAAAGGAAGCAGAGATCAAAGTTCAGATGGTAGCAGAGCAGTAAGAGGAGGAGAGTAAAGATGAAGTGTATCAAGTCAGTTTTCTATGCTTAACTGGAACTGAACTCTAGCATTGATAGATACCAAATATCAGTTCAAATTTATTGTAACTCTTCTTTCTTGTAGGTAGTGAGCCTTCTTTTGAGCAGTGAGCTCTGGGCAGTGAGCCCAAATGCATGTGCATTTCACATTGTAATACTTTTAACAGAGTATAATCTTTGTGAGTTAACTCCCACTGTGGTTTTCCCTTAACCAGGTTTCCATGTCAAAAATCTTGGTGTCAAGTGTACTATTTATGTTTCTGCTCATGTGTTATTGATTTATGCTAAAATGTTCACATCATTGATTTGATTATAAGTTGTAAAGGAAGATTAAGAAAAAGAAATTGTTAAATTGTGTGACAACTGATTCACCCCCCTCTTAGTTGTTTGGAACTAATTCAACAATTGGTATCAGAGCAAGGTTCCTTAAAAGAAGCTTAATAGCTTGAGGAAATATCTTGGAAGGAGTTTTCAATGGGTTCACTCAAAGATCAACTTTAGCTGGCTCTAAAAGATCTTGATCAGTCCAAAGTAGAAATATCTAATCTGAAAGATGAAATCAAGGATCCTGATGATACCATTGAAATGTTAAAAGATAAATTAAAGAAGTCTTTGGGAAGGAATAAGGAGCTACTTCTGCAATTATCCAGTTTAACTAATGAAAATGGCATGAATAAAGCCTTGGAAGAAAAGTCAAAGGAGTGTGAGAAGCCGTCAAAAGAAGTTACTATTCTAAAAGTTGAGATGGAATCTAGGGCAATGAGGTTTACCAAAGAAATTAAGCAAAGGAAGAAAACTGAAGAAGATTTGAATCAAACTCTAAGAGAAAGAACTAAGGAATGCTACAAATTGGACAATATTGCTAGTCATCTAAAATCTAATTTACAAGAAAGCAAAGACAATGAAAAAGATCTTGAAAGACAAATTGTCATTCTCAGACATGATCTAGAAGTTGCAAATGAATACAAGGAGAAGTTCAAGATATGTTCAGCTAAACTTGAAGCAATACTTGAGGGTTAGAAAAGGGCTGAAGACAAGCATGGTCTTGGATATGAGAAAGGTGAAAGCTTCGGATCTGGACAAAGAAACTTTCAACCAAGGAATAGGACAAACAGACCTAGAAGACCTCTGATAAGACAGCCTAATGCTCAAAGGTATCCATCTTTCAATGGAAATTGTTTCAAGTGCAATAAATTTGGTCATAAGGCCACTCAATGTAGAAGTAGAGTAAATCAAAATAATCCATCCTTCTCCAGACAATGCTTCAATTGTAAGAGGTATAGTCATAAATCCAATGAATGTAGAAGTATGATAATGAATGACTCATCAAATAGAGGAAATAGGAATTCTTTCAATGGTAAATGCTTTGCATGCAATAGATTTGGACATATGGACAATCAATGCAGATCAAGAGGAAATCAATCAAATGGGCAAATAAATGTTGTGTGCTTACATTGTAACCAATCCGGTCATTTTACAAGATTTTGTATAAGTAGGACTAATGAAGGAAGAGGTCTGATGAATAGAAAACTAGATGAGTAGAGATAAGACAAAGGAAAAAGAAAAATTGAAGAGAATGAGATCCAGAATGAAACAAATGAGACATGGGTCAAGAAAGCAATTGTGAACCATAGTGATGGGTCGGCACTAGAATCTAGTGCAGATAATTCTTCATGGAATTAAATTAGGAGCTCTGGCTTAGGGGGATGTACAATAAAAATTAAAATCCCCTAGCCAGTAAGTGCCAGAATCTGGCACAGTGAGAAAAGAGATCTTAGATTGTTTCAGATCATTTGGAAGGATTTCTAGAAGAAAAAAGGTGGATATGGAAAATTGCAAAATAATTCATGAGAAACTGTTCAATAAACAGAGTAACCAGATGTACTAGGGTAGAGCATTTATTACAAAGATAAATTAAGCATTGTGGAACATAAAAGGGTCATTCATTTCCCAGTCAGATCGGTATGCATCAGAAGAAAGTAAGAAGTGAAGGAGTGAACGTGCTCTAAGCTGAGAATTCTCAAGAATTGAAGTGCGAAGAGGATCCTTAGGCAAAACCCTAACTTGTGGAACAAGGTATTTTTGTTTTCTGTGAAACCTCTAGAATTCTCAATCTCTACAAATGGCTACACCTTTAGTTGTTGATGTCACTGAAAGGCCCCATCCTAAATTTAAGAAGCATCCTTACAAATCTGTTGAAGTTGAACTACTAGGTGCTTTTTCAGGTGTTTCAAATGGGGTTTTACATGTTGAAGACATTAGGGCATACATTCACTATAACATGGATGAATTTGGAAACCTGAAACTCTTGGATTTACTCAACAACTACTTAACTGATGATAGCCATAAATTGAAACTAGAATACAAAGCCCTAGAAAGCAAATACTTTCTGCAAGTCATTAGGTTTCTAATATTTGATGAAAATGAATTAGTTCAGTATGTATTGAGCCGAATACATAATGAGTTCATGTGGCTATTGAAACCATTTAAGATTACAAAGGATGTTATCAAGACTGTAACTGGGTTAAATTCCTCTAGCAGATTACCCATGCTGAAAGCCGTGAAAAACCAGAGAGTGACTGAAGCTACTGGTGCCAAGTTTGACAAAAGAGCAATGACCATTAATAACATCATAGAACCTAATGTTAAATTTGCCTCCATGGTGATTGGGTACAAGATTTACCATTCCAGCAGGGAAAATTCTGTCTCTAGAACTACAATATATGCAGCCTATCAAATAGTAAAGGAGAATGCTAATTATGATCTTTGCGAACTACTACAGTATTAGTTGATTGAGAATTTAAGAAAAATAAAAAAAGATAGGAAAAATACCTTCAAATATGGTTCCTTGATTATATGTTTGTTCTTCTATTTTATGAATGAAGTACTTGGAATTCAAGGTGTGCATTAGACAATTGACAGGCCTATAGCATGGCAAATAAGAGATCACCTTCTCAGTCTTGGTGACTCCCAAGCCCAAAAGACTACCATTTGGGGCTACTTCAAAAACTTTAAAATTTTAATGCAAGAAAGGGAGAGAATACCTAAAACAAATGTGGAAAAGTATGAAAATGACATATGTTTCATGGTTGACACAGATCAATGCTTGATGGAAGCTGTAGAACCAAGGATAGTTTGGATAATGCCTATGGGTTATGAGGTGGATGAAAGAGTTTTGGATATGTATGCTGAGCATCTTCTGAGCACACCTAAAGATGCCTCTGTGGAAAGGTTTGGAACTTACAAGGAACTAAGTCTAAAATTGCATGTGGAACTTAGACACCTGGAGACCAAGAGGAAAGTGTAGAGGCAAGTTGAAAAGTATGCTAAGAGCATTGGCCTAACCAAGGAAGTAGTGAAACAGAATAGAGAAAGAATTGAGAAGGCTGAAAAAGAAAAACAAGACAAGAAACAGGAAGATGCTCCAGTGGAACCATCCTTCACTTCAAGGACTACTATAAGCTCTACTGCTGCTTCTATTCCTTCTAAAATTACAAAACTAGAAGTTATACCATCCGGTGAAGCAAGTAAGAGAAATAAAACAAAAGCCACAAGAACGAGTGTGGGCACAAAAGATGATGAGGAGACAGAGATAGATGAAGAAATAAAAGAAATAAAATTCAAGAAAGATAGAACTTCAAACACTTCTGAAGACCAGCCTTCTGGAAGCATTAAGACCGGTAAAAAGTAAGTACCTAGTAAGGTCGCTATGACTATTGATGAAATTGTAAAAACAATCACTGTTCATGGAAACTTAAAGCCTATCAGAGTTTACTATGATAATTTTGATCAAGCAAATAAGAAAATTTTGGAAGAGGCCATTATCATATATTTGAACAAATTCAATAGAGCCCTATTGGAAATTTTACAAGAACTTCCTAAGGGTTTAAGGAAAGTATTGGAAATGAGGTAAGAAACAATGAAGGCTAAGGATCTAGAACTTAGAGAGTATGTCCTTTCTACTTTGTGTCCTGTAATGACTAGAAAAGAAGCAAATAAAATCCTCAGAGAAGTTAAAGAAAAATTTAGAAGCAAGGTTCAGATGAACAAGCTGATGCTTGGTAAAACTGAGGAAATTGCAAAAGAAATAGAGAAAATTTTGAGAAAGGTTGTAGACAAGGATAAATATTATATTATTTCAGACAAACAAGTTGAAGAAGATAGTTCTCTAGTTCCAGAATTGGAAGCTCCAGAAGAAGAGATTAACAAGACAATTGATGACCAAGGTGTTAATTTAGATCCTTCAGAGTTAATCTATGAAGAGACTAATATTGGATTTGATTCATCAATTCTGAATGTTGGAGAAGTTTAGGAAAAGAACATCATTAAGCATCAATCTAAGTTTGGTGAAGCCTCTATTTTGGAAGAGGAACAAGTCAGTCAGGAGGACATAGAAATGACAGACAAAATAATTGATGCAAAAGAAACTCTTCCACCTGATCTTTCTAGAAAAGAAGAGGATATTTCTACTATATAGACCCCTCCAGATCAGGCAGTGAGTGGTGAAGACATAGAAAATATTTCACCTACAAGTGATACAAGAAATGATAAAGAAGAGGAAGAGAAGGAAGAAAACCAAGAAGATAAAGCAAAAGAAGATGGTGCAAATGTTGAAGCACCTAAAACAGATGCTAAAATTTTTTATGAACAAATGAATGATTCAAAAAATGTTGCAAGAGACACTGCAGATGTAGTGAAAAGTCTTCTTGAAAAGGAGATGATTGAGCTTGATGAGCCTGAACTACTCCAAAGTCTAACCAATCTAGATGCTCTCTCTCTGATTCAATTGATGAAAATAACATCTTTCACCCAAGTAAAGGCTAGAGAAAAATTGTTAAAGTCCCATATGGAGGATAATGAGCTACTGTGGCCTACAACTAGGATTTTGGAGAATTTATTTCCTTCCTACTAGAAGAGTCCATCTATTCCCCCCTCTAGACATCTGAAAAATCTAGTAAGTTCTGTAAATACTCATTTTGAATCCTTTGAAAAATCTGCAGAGGTAGAGGTTCAGAAAGAATTTTTGAATAAGAAATTTAGTGAAGTACAAAATCTAATAGGAAATGATAGGATGATACTTGGCATTAGCATAAGGAGTATTTAGAATGCTTTAATTAATGGAAGAGATATGTACAAATTCTATCTATCATGGCCTAAAATTAGTGAGGATATTGAAAAGAAGATAAAGGAGCAAGAATAGAAATTGTCAAATCTTTCTCAAATTTTAAATCCTCTAACAGTTTTGCCTATAAGTTAGGAATGTCAAGTAATTATCTTGACATATGAGATAAAGAGGCTCGGTAAAGAAAAAGGTAACATTATGAAGAGAATGTGTGAGCTCCAGGAATTGATTGCCCCTAAGTTAGAAACCATGTTTAATGCCTTATTAGAAGCTCAGATTACACTTTAGACAAGTAATCCTTTGAATCTGACAAAGGTAGAAGCATATGCATTTTTTCTGAGTGGACACATCTTAATTTTGGATGGAATAAAGGGAACTTGGGCCTCTAAACTTGTGCAATTGAAAAATAGTTTTGCAAATATTCTCAAGTTCACATGAATAGAAATTAATGATTAGTTGTACATATGCGGTCCTATATACAAATTTTTGGAGAATTTTGTCTTGCGGACCCCACCCTTTGCCATTGATGTCAAAGGAGGAGTAAATATTAGTGAAAAATAAGGAATCCAGCTAAGGGGGAGTACCGGAAAGAAGTGTGAACAACAATATGGAGCACAAGCTAAGGGGGAGCTATTCCAACACTTAGTCATTTTTCACTAAGTGTTGCCATCAATGCCAAAGGGGGAGATTGTTGGCAAGAGACACTACTAGGCATGATAGGTGTTGTCAATGATGGAAACTAAGATAATCCCAATCATCTGCATAACATAATTTGTTCACACTGGAAGTCAGAATTAGAATTTATCTAAGTCTGGGCAGTCAGGAACAGAGCAGGGGACAGGGTCCGGTATCTTGGTCTGGATCTCTTCGGTGGAAAGGCATGGTGTGTTGCGGATATGAGGTAGTTGTAAGCATTGACAAGACATTCTAAATCTAGAGTCTTGTCCTCCAGTGATGAAGGACTCAAAAGATATTAGCTTCTGAGTATCGGGTTTTAGTTCGCCAGAACAAACAAAAGAAGAATAGGCCAACCTTGTGAATGATCCTATTTCCGAATGTATAGAAGTTGTCTATTGGGCAATTGGTGATGATAAGTAGTGATAGACGACATAATTGATAATTTACAAGTACAAGTTTCAATCCACATCTCATATTATGTATGAATCTAGCCAACAGAGCAGAGTACTCTACAAAGTTCTAAATGTTCTTGAAGCCGACTGGTAAAATGATTGTAGATCATGTTGAGGATATATATATATATCTGATGGAATTGGATGATTTTGTGTGTGTGTGTTGCAACTATGGAGTAATTGCGAAAGGAAGCAGAGATCAAAGTTTAGATGGTAGAAGAGTAGTAAGAGGAGGAGAGTAAAGATGAAGTGTATCAAGTCAATTTTCTATGCTTAACTGGAACTAAACTCCAACATTGATAGATGCCAAATATCAGTTCAAATTTATTGTAACTCTTCTTTTTTATAGGCAGTGAGCCTTCTTTTGACCAATGAGCTCTGGGCAGTGAGCCCGAATGCATGTGCATTTCCCATTGTAATAATTTTAATAGAGTATAATCTTTGTAGGTTAACTCCCACCGTGGTTTTTCCCTTAACCGAGTTTCCACATCAAAAGTCTTGGTGTCAAGTGTACTATTTATGTTTCTGCTCATCTCTTATTGATTTATGCTGAAATGTTCACATCATTGATTTGATTATAAGTTGTAAAGAAAGATTAAGAAAAAGAATTTCTTAAATTGTGTGACAACTAATTCACCCCTCCTCTTAGTTGTTTGGACCTAATTCAACACCTTTGTACTCCAGACTACCTACATACTCGTGTCCACAGGATCAAGGCACGTAATGATAGAGATGGGATGTAGTTCTAATTTTGTGTTTTATTGATGGTGATGATGATTGATTTTAGATTTTCGTTAATTGATTGGATTGATTGATTGATTGATATATGATGTTGATGTGATTTTGATATTTTGAGAGATTGGCTTGATTTGATGATTTGATTAGATTTGATGTGATGGATTGATGATACGAGGAAGTGATTTGATTTGATCAGAGTTTAATGATTGATTTGATGATTTGATGATTGGATTTATTTTTGATGATTAAATTTGATGTGATTTGCTTTGATGGATTTGATTTTGGTTTTGATTGATTGTATGAATTAGAATGATTGGATTGAATGATTTTATTGGATCACAAGAAATGATTTGATTGGATCAAAAGAAAAGATTTGATTGAATTGGGTGGTTTGATTGATTGAATTGGATTTGGTGATTGAATGATTTGATTGATTTTTATTATTGACCTTGATAATTGTTTGGATTTTTGTTGGATTTTATGATTTTTTTTGTATTTTTGGGAATATTTAATTTTTATGTATTTTTTCAGGACTTTTAATGATTTTTTGGATTTTTTAAGGACTTTTTATGATTTTTTTTTATTTTTTCAGGGCCTTTTATGATTTTTTGGATTTTTTAAGAGCTTTTTATGATTTTTTAGATTTTTTCAGGGCTTTTTTTGATTTTTTGGATTTTTTAGGGCTTTTTGTGATTTTTTTGGTATTTTGATATGTTTTGGGATGTCAATGGGTTTACAATTTGTACAACCTTTATGCAAAATGCCAATGACAATGGAGACCAAGTCTAGGTGCAAGAAAGGATATACGATGGATAGATGGATTGGCTAGATGAAAGGATGGGCAATAAGGGATGGGAAGTAAGACTCATGATAAATAATTGGATAAGGGGATAGGTGACATCAGATGTATGCATAAGAGAGCTAGGATGTGATCTCAAAGACTATGTCACATAGGAAATAACATGCCCCAGTCTAGATAGTAGGCTTGGGATTTTTCATGACAAGGCTTAGGATGATAGGATAGTGATAGGATTGGGCTGATAACAATGGGATTATGATAGGATGACAGGATGGATTGGAAGGGATGAGGTATATCAAGAGTTTTTCCAAGCATGTTTCAACATTTTTGCCCCCAATCTTTATCAAGATCAAGAAGAGGAAGGATGAATGGACTCAGTAGGATAGGTATGTGGGTAGGTGAGGAAGTGATAGGAGGATGAGACAAGGTGCCCCCAAGTATAGGTGACATGGAATATCAACTTATGCATGACGTCTATTTGCTAAGTTTTCATCATGGTACTTATCCAGGGTGCCTATTTACCAGGTTTTCACCGTTGGACGAAGGGATTTTTCTTTACTTTTTTTTGTTATTTATTTATTTATTTATTTTTTTGACTTTTAGATGGGAGAAGGTGGATATGGATAGGAGGGACTCCAGTGTCTAGTGCCAGTAAAAGGTGATAGTCCCGCTAGGTGGATGTCGTCACATGGACCATGTCAAGTGTGCTCATAGATGTTGGTAAGGGAGATTGCATGAAAGTGAGATAGAGAAGGTAGATAGCGGATTATGATGGGTACGATGGTGGATTATGATGAGGATTATGTAGGACTTATGGATGGAAGGATTATGAGGTATATCAGGAGTTTTTCCAAGCATGTTTCAACATTTTTGCCCCTAATCTTTATCAAGATCAAGAAGAGGAAGGATGAATGGACTCAATAGGATAGGTATGTGGATTTTTTTTTTGACTTTTTATTTTTATTTTTTTGACTTTTAGATGGGAGAAGGTGAATATGGATAGGAGGGACTCCAGTGTCTAGTGCCAGTAAAAGGTGATAGTCCCGCTAGGTGGATCTCGTCGCATGGACCATGTCAAGTGTGCTCATAGATATTGGTAAGGGAGATTGCATGAAAGTGAGATAGAGAAGGTAGATAGCAGATTATGATGGGTGCGATGGTGGATTATGATGTAGATTATGTAGGACTTATGGATGGAAGCATTATGCCAAAACATGGACTATAGGAATAGGATGGGGAAGATATGTAGGATAGTGGATGAAGGATGGGGAGATGGCAGTATGTGGAAATGTGGGATGAAGGGGAACCATAACCAACAGTTACACACATCATGATAAACTTTGAAGCTTATGATGGGAAGGTGCTGTAAGAAGCAATGGTGTTGTTTGCTTAGGAGATATAGTTGATTTAAGCATTTAGGGACCCACATGGACTTAGTATTTTTATGATTTTTGCTTGTCATGTGGGATGGAGGATTTTGCTACTTTTGGATGGAATGGACAAAAGGAGATGGTTGGGATTCACGAGAGGTGAATACCTCATTTGACTTGATGGCCTTTTGCTTAGGGGCCCATACCATTTTAGTTTTTGACTTTGCTTGTGAAGGTATGGGTTTGGATATATGTAGCTTTTGAGATGGATTTGAAGTAACTGCTTGTTGCTTGGGGACCCACACCTTTTTCATTTTTGCTTTGAGGTATGTGGGTGTATGTAGCTTTTGAGATGGATTTTTCTTTAATTCTTTGCTTTTGTGTCCTACAGCATGAGGATTTGTAGGATTTTTTTCTTTATAGGTAGAGGCATCCAAATTTTTGTTTTGAATCCCATGGGCATGGTGGAAGTGGGGTTGGTGGAAGCTCCTTGTTTAGACAATATGTGCATTTGTTGGCCATGATTGGGATTTTTAGAAGATCTATGGATGGATAGATGAGGTGTTGGAATTCGATGGAGGGATGTTAGGAGTTGGAAGAAATGGAGGCAAAGTGGATGGCGAAAGGTGTATGGTCACATGCTTTTGCGATTTGTAAGAGGATGGAGGTGGAATGGCGACATATGTTTTGGGAGTATGATAGGATTTGTGATGGAAAGCAGTGGACTTGGGCAGTGTGGAGGAATTACCAACATCATTAGATTGTTGACCTTGGGGTGTGTATCTAAGGCCAAATGAGTGCAAAGAAGGGACTTGTACATGGATGGGCTCCAAAACACCTTATTCAAGAAGGCCTAGGCCTTTACCTTGATAGTTCATGTTTTGGAGGATGTGATTGACAATGGGACTAGGCATAGGTGGAACACTAGACATGATTTCCTTATTGGATGGAGAAGGTGAAGTGGATAAAGGTTGTTGGTGTTCTAAAGAGGAACACTCATGGATGAAGGTGGTAAGATCAAGTGGATATGATGGTGGATTTGGAGTGGGATCGATGGTGGATGTGGAAGGATCATTAAGATCTTGTTTATGTTCATTATGATCCAAGGTATTTGTTTGATCTTCTATGATTATGTGGTCTTGGGAGGCACATGTCTCATCAAGGGAAATAGATGTTTTCTCATTAGGGCTAGATGGAGGATGGATAGGAGCAATTTGGATACATTGCTCAGGGATGGATATGGGATTATAAATAAGATCAAGGTTCTCATGGATAGCTTCTTCATAGGTAATATCATCTTGATCATGGAAGAGGTAAATGTTATGGATGGATAGCATAGCTGGAATGTAAGGGATTTGTTCTTGACTTGGACTAGGGACTAATGCTTTCACATGCTTAGGATCATGCTCTTGATATACCTCTTGGGTGGCTTGGATGGAAGGAGATGACTCTTGGATAGATTCTTGGTCAACAACATGAGATGGGAATGAACTCATGGGAAGAAAAATTTCAATATGCTCAAGGGGTTGTGAACCACAATATGGGGTTGTAGAAGTGGACATAGCATTCAAAGGTTCTTTGGTAGGCTCATCGATGGGTGCCTAACATGGGAATTGTTTATTTCTTGCTAGTAGTCCTTGAATCACATCCTTTGTAGGTGGAGGATTTATGGGAGATGAAGGCTCATGATTGGGATTAGGTAGAAGGCTAATTGGATCAGGGCTTGTGAGGTGGATAGTGGGATTAGATGGGCTAGGACTTGGGCTAGATGGAAGGATAAGGGGATTAGATGGATTAGTTTTATCTAATCCAATCTTACCACAATCTTCTAGGTTCTTGATCAATCTTTTAAATTGTGTGCAAGTGGATATGAGATGGCCCTTACACCTATGGTATGCACAATATTCATCATCTTTATACCAATGGGGTTTAAAGTAGATTTCTTCAAAGGATGTTATCGGTGGCAACTCAATCAAATTTTCTTGGACCAATTGTTGTAGGGTCAGCTCTAAGGGATCCTTTAGTGGAGGGCTTGATGGATTAGAAGGTTGACATGAAGGTGTTGGGAGAGGACTAGTTGACTCATGTGTTGGCATGTGATCAGATGATGATGGAGGATGCTCATAAGATGCTTGCTCTAGGCTGGTGTCTCCCTCATCAAAGGCTATTAAGTCTTGTAGCATAGGAAAACTTATGTCTATTAGGTCATGTTGCAAAAGTGGACTTGGGTTGACTTGATTTATGTACAAAGAGCCACTTAGATTTGCATGTTCATGTTGTGGGGGCCATTGATAGTCTTGTGAATGTGTTTGATGAAGATATGAAATGGTAGGATGTGTAGGTAAAAGATCTTGGGGTATAGGTTGTTGTGGATAATGGTAGGTATTGGAAGAAGTAGGGTATGGTGATGTGGCATTGTTATGGGAAGGTATAGGATAAGGTGATGTGAAGTTGTTATGGAAAGATGTGGGATGACTTGGTGTGATATTGCAATGGAGAGATGCAGGAAGAGGTGATGTGGAAGTGACTTGGAATGCAGATGGATTATGTTGATAAGGAATAAGATAAGATGATGTGTAATTGTTATGACAAGTGGATGGATTAGATTGGATTGAAATGAAAGGGGATGCCACATAGGAATGAAGTGGAATTGGTTGGTGTTGAATAGGCAAGGGATGCTGATGTACTTGTTGTGTTTGACATATGTCTAGGAGGTGTTGAGCTTGTGCTATAAGATGTTGCATATGAGGTGATTAGCCTACTTGAAGTTGAAGTTGAAGTTGTTGAATCATGTTATGGACACGTTGAATCATTTATTGGCTTAGGGGTGATCAACTTGTTTGAACTTGGTGAAGTAGGTCAATGAGGTCATGTGCTAGGTCCTCTAAGGTCGACATGGTGGAAAATGTTGTGGATTGGACTTATGCGACAAAGTTGAGACTCTTGGATTGATTGGTTTTCTCGATTGATTGATTGGATTAGCTTGGTCGATTAATTATATTAGTTTGAACAATTGGTTGATTGGATAAAATTATCTCCCAAGAGATAGACTCATGAACTCAAGGGTAGACAAGGTTGGTTGATAATGCTTATATGATCAAATTCTAGATAAGGGCCAAAGCCAAAGCACAATGTTGGTTGATTGGATCAGTGTAGGCTAGCTGATGTAGAGTCTCAAAAGGATGTAGGGCTCAAGAAGTCCAATGATATGATATGGTCAAACTGGATGGGATGATGTAGAATGATGTGGTTAGATGACTTGGGTTGATCAGGATATGGTTGATCAGATGACCAAGATGATCTAATTTGGAAGGATTAGATGAAATGTAATGATTGGAAAATGTGTTATGACAAGTAGGATTGAGGATGACATGGCAATATCAAACACAAGGTCTCACATACACATGCATGCAAACCAAACACAGTGATCAATGTGTACACCCTAGGCTAGGCAAGGACATTATCTATTGGATTCCCACTTGGTTTTACCTAGCCACACCTACTTATGGTGTATAGATCTAGGAAATTGGGGCACGGGCTCCCCCTTATAGTGCACTCACTTCTTAGGCACACCAAGTTCCAGGTCCTCAAGATGCGCAGATCTTGAGGTACCTTGCTATCTCTTCCATAAGCTGCAAAAATGTGGGACGGTTATCAAAGTTTCCTCCTATACAAATAGATAGGGGATTTTATCTTCTACACAGAGGTTTTTTGTAAGGGTTTCCATTTAGGTGGCTATACATGCGGTGATTCACTCTGTTAAGGAGGCTTCCTAGCCTACAAAGGTTAGGCTCTGTAGGGTTTTGGGGGAAACATTCGTCAGTATAGCGGAACAACACCCATCATTTGTGACTTTTGTCACAAACGCATTATTTATATAGCAGCTTGGAATGATCTGGCTCTGACCTGTTTCCACTTTGGTTGTACCCCTTCTCACAATGGGAAGGCAGGCCCTCTAGAGTTGACAATGATTTCTCATGCACCCCAGATCCGTTGGTTAGGAAGGGGGAGAGGATACTTTCATTGCCAAATCAGGTAACAAATAGAGTCAACAAGCAAGCAAAGAAAAGAAGAGAAAACACGATGAAAATAGATTGTTCATTTTAGAGCACCAATTTGAAGTGTCCCTACTCTAGTGATAAAAAGATTGTTTGTCTTGGACCAATCGAACTTGTAGAAGATAGATCAGTAGTTTGTTTGCTCCATTCTTCGACAAGCATTTAAGTCAAGTTGCACATATAGATTGTTAGATGCCAAAGATATGATCAGATAAAGACTTGCAAATGATGATCTAATATATCCAAATAGACAGCAAAAATAAAAAGTTTAGATGATTCTATGTAATTTTAAAAAAATTCATTAAATTTCGATGTGTTTTGCTCCAGTTATGTGCATTTTAAGTCTGAAAGAAGGCTAAACTTTGAGAGCAAAATTACCTACTGAAACAATTAAATAATATTGGTAAAACCTTCACAACTACAAAATTCACCCTATTGTCTTTTCATCAAGTCCTCCTGTGAGAATTTTTGACCTCGTATGCAGAAGTTATGGCAAAAACAAAAAAATCACCTCTTTCAGTATGTTTGAGATAACAGATTGACTGATTTAACCCTTGTTGTTTGACTTTGGCCTTTTTTTTAAAATTTTCAATGGTTTTGTAAAAAATGTTCATGGCTGCAAATTTGTATTTGTGGTTTAAAAAGGTAGATACATGAAAAATGAAAATTGTTAAAACAAACCTTAAGTGTTAGTGTTGTGTCATATCTTTAAACCTAAATGCTAGCCTAAAACCAACACTTCAACCTTGGCTCAAGATAGTGACAAAGATTGATACTGCGACCTAGCCTTAGGACTATGACTTAGACCTGAGACTTATGACTGAGACTCCATATTTAGGTTTTGATGCTAACCTAATACCTAAGACAACGACTAAAGTGTTGAGGACAACCGACCCTACACTGTTTTATGAAGAAGACTACGCTGACAGATTGAAAGAAACCAAGACCATGACTTGTGACAGGTGACTAGGATGGTCACATTAAGGTTTTGAATGGTTTTAAAGATTGCGATGAGGGTTTTAAGGGTAGCGACCAACAAAATGGTGGATTGACAATGGTGTTTGAGTGATATCGAGACAACATTGATGAGAAGGTGAGGTGACAAAGGTTTCTAAGGTGGCGAAGGGGATATTGACTGCAATAGTGATTGAATTGACTAGGGTATTAAGCCTAAGTAGAGGGTGTTTTAAAATAGTTGACAGGGAAACTTCAAAAAGGATGGCAGTCGATTTTGAAGGTCAGGGGTTTTGGTCGAGAGTGATAGGCGATAAGGAACTACCAAATACACCGTAGGTCGGTAGTAAGGCAACAAGGAAACCTAGTGATAGGAAGGCCATGAATAATGATATGAAGATTATGAATAATGACAGAGATTCACTTGAGGAATTTTTGACCGACTGTTTGCAATTTTGGAATGATGTTTTTTTTAAAAAAGTTTTCAACAACAATGAACAAGAATTTCGACCAGTTGTAGACCTGCAACCAAAGTAGTTAAACATGCCAAAAATATCAACAAGGCTGGGATGTAAGATCTCAACCTACAAATAGAGAACATAGAGGCATGAGAGGAATATTCATATGGTACGGATCCGTACTGTATGGGCTAATTTTTTTTTCAAATTTTTCCAAAATTTTTATAGTGACAAAATATATGCAAATTTATAGTCCAGGAGCTTGGAAGTGGCCTCTCAGACATGATGGCACTATCCATTTTTGCCCCAAAGATCACTTGCAGTAGCTTCTTGTAAAAACTTACACAAGGGTTAGGTAAGAGCAAATTTTTAAAGCAAAAACCTGCAAAAAAAACTAGTGACTCGTTCCCACCGAGCATGCCATTTCGTGTTGGGTAGAAATTAAACAAAGATCAAATGAAAGAGAGATTAGATTCAACCCAAAACTCAAAAAATCAAAACCCAAAGATGAAATAAAGAAGACATGCAAATAAGAACAATTTCACCTAGATTGGATGATTCCTTGTTTTGTTTTGTGGATTGCTTCATGTTTGTAGTATAATGATTGAATGAGATTAATGGATGAGAGATGATTGATGGAAGAATATAGGTAGGCGATGGATGAGGCAGCATTTCAGTAGAGTGATGGTGCTTCAAAGCTCATCCATGCCAAATGGATTGGAAATTGATCAATTTATAGGCAAAATAAGAAAATGGAAGGATAAACCTTCCAATTTGGTGAGTGATAATTGAATTAGAAAGTTGCTATGTGCTTGGGAGATAAAGGTGGAAGGTGGATGAGTGATTTGGGAGATGGAATTGGAAAGTGGAAGAGTGATTAGAGAGATTAGTTGAGTGATGAGTCAAGTTGGAAATGGAAGGTGGGAAAATCATAATTAAATAATTAAATTATTTAATTTATGATGCATGTGAGGATAAATATGATAAATTAAATAAAATAAAAAGAGTTATTTTATTTAATTTAAGAGGAAAGGGAAATTAAATAAATAAATAAAATTTATTTATTTAATAATGTGAAGGGATGGATGAATTAAATAAATATCATATTTATTTAATTTAATAGAGGAAAATGTTAGATTAGGTTATAATATGGGTTATGATGGTGACAAGGGTACCTAGGGAAAAATAATAAGGTGTCTAACTGATGCAACATTATGACAAGTGGACAATTTTGGGTGTCTACAGTAGCATATTTCAACCTATAACTATTCAAAAATGGGTATATTTCATCCAAGCCCTCTTTGTTCATTACGTGAAAATATGTAAGGCAATAGGGAATAGTGAACCCTTCTTCTAACATTAGAAACGTAACTTATCCACTTCATTTAGCTTCTAAACAATCTGCAAATAGGCCAGTCTTTTACATACATATATAGGCAACAAATGTGGCTTCATAGTAGAGACATAAACTCTGATATATGTAGATTATTGGTTTAAAAACTTATCTCACCAATTGTTCTTTATCGCCAGCCCAAGAGTTTCCTCACAAGGTCTAAGGAAGTCCTTTATCTCCATTGGTATTCTATCTATTGGTAACATAAGCATGATGGTGTAGAGAATGATAACCATGATGGACATCAGTGTTATCATTGATGGCAACAAAGATTGTAGTGTTCTCATTTTTGGTAACAAAGGGCAAAGATACAGTGGTCCAGAGAATAGAAACAAAGGTTAACATTAATAACATCGCAAGAGAAAGATAGTGACAACAAAGGATAAAGATTTAGTGATCTAGAAACTAATAACTAGGCATAAGGAGACCATTGTGTAGATTAGTTTGGTTGACAAATTTGCAAGAAGGTTTGATCTGGTAAAGAACTTGTGATGAAATTTGGCTAAGTGTTAACTATGGATTTTTGAGGTACAGAGCATCTGATATTTTGGTTCACATTTCTCCACTGTTAAATATTTTTCTCTATGGTTCTAGTATGTTGTTGTTAGTTGTTAGAAACTTCTAAATCTAGAATTTTGTTTGATTTTGATGTATGGTTTGAAGGTAACGAGTAACAAAAGTTTGGCTTGACAGAATAAAGGTATTTCTAGTTCAGAGCAGGTGTGTAGGAGAGTCTGCATTCCTCTGTGGATTGGTTTTTGACCTTGCAGTTTTAAGGGGATGTTAACAGATGTGAATAGAGTGCAAATTCTAGTTTTTTGTTGATTGGAGTTATTTGGGTCAGTTTTTGGATCACAGTTAAAGGGTTTTTGTATTAGGTCTTTAGTGGAGCTGACCTATTAAGTGTGAAGTTATGTGGAGGGTAAATATGCTTTGTGGAGTTTAGTGGGAGCTATTTTAGGTCCATGCCAACCTATCTCAACTTGTTTTCAAACTTTGAATCTTGGTGTGAAGTGTGTGTGTGTGAAGGTTTGGTGCTGACAAGTTCTATATGGCATGTTTTGCACATTACATCCAATTAGGCCGACCTAATTGATGTTATGAAAGAAGTGGATATATATGAAGGATTATTTTTCTATGTTTTATGGTATGGAATATAGATATGTGATCTATGTGATGTGACAAGTGCCTTTGGATGTGAATTAAGCAAATTCAGAGAAGAGCAGTGTGGTATTTCAAAACAATGAGCTAAGTATTGTTCTATAACTTGACCCTCATTAGAACTGTACTCCATACATATGTTAGATGTAATTATAATAGTTCAAATTCTGCTAGTGAGCCACCTCTTCTATCTCTTTCTTTCAGGATAGTGAGTACTTTGGTAGTGAGCCACATGTAGTGAACATTCTTCAACAGTGAGTCCATCAATTGTATCAACCTTAACTAGTTGCCTTATTTTAATATATTGTGAGCTAATCCTCACCGTGGTTTTTCCCTTTTTGGGTTTTCCATGGAAAAATCTTGGTGTTCATGTGTTATGAGTTGTGGATGTATGTTTTATGCTTAATTTCCTTTACTGCAATTGAATATGCTAAATGGATTAAATGTTTGATTTGTAAATGGTTTAATGGAATACTAATTCACCCCCCTCTCAATATTCTGGGTGTTCAGCAATTGGTATCAGAGCCAAGTCCTTTGGAAGAAGCCTAACCACTCAAGGAAGATCTTGGAAGTTGAACACATGGGTACTAGAAGATTACCTTTTCCTTTGAAAGAGATTCCTACTGCTAAATACATTGGAGAAGACTACATACTTGACAAATCTAGAGAACTTAATGCTGCTCTTGAATATCTTGAAAGGACTAAAGGTGAAATCAAATACTTGAAGGAAAATGTTAAATAAGTAGATGAATGCATCAAAAAATTGAGAGAGCAAGTCAAAAAGTTTAAAGAAAGGCATAAGCAAGTCAGTGAACAATCAAAGCATACAAATGAATCTATCAGTGGTTTGGAAGTGCAAGTTGAGGAGAAGACAAGAATTCAGGAATGTATGAATATGATGATGAAAGGAAAATTAGAATAATGTTCAAGACTTGAACAAGAAATTGTAAATCTGAAATCAGATCTAGAGAAGGAAAGGATGCATGAAGACAAATTCAAGATGAGCTCTACAAAGCTTGATGAAATGATTGCAAATCAAAAAGGTCCAAATGATAAAGAGGGTTTAGGATTTGAAAAAGGTGAAAGCTCAAAATTAGGTTAGACATCAAATGCTGAAAATAAGAAGAACAATGGCAAGTAGTTTTAGAATCAAAGGAATAAAGTTTGAAGACCACTGGTTAGACAACTAAATACTCAAGGGTACCCATCTTTCAATGGTTTTTGTCATTCTTGCAATAAGTATGGACACAAGGCAATAGTATGTAGAAGCAGAATAAATGAAAATATACCATATTTCTCTGGTCAATGTTTTACATGCAAGAAAGTTGGTCATAGAGCTAGTGAGTGTAGAAGTCAAATGAGTAATGACTATAACACTGATAAAATGGTTCAATCATTCAATAGCTACTGTTATACATGGAATAGATTTGGGCATAAAGCTAATCAATGATGAATATTGGTCAAAGGAATGTTGTATGCTACAATTGCAATAGACCTAGACACATTTCTAAGTTTTACCAAAAGCAAAAACATGAAGAAGGATAATCCGATAGAGAAGAATGAACTAGTACAAAAGGTTGTTCTAGCAGAGACAAAGAAGGAAATGAATAGGATTTAGATAAATAAGGATGTAACAGAGGTTAAAGATGAGCCTGTACTGGCATTCGATGCAGATGATTCCTCTAGAAACTAAGATGAGAGCTTTGGCTTAGGGGGAGCTTTATTGAAAATCTTTTCTCCCCTACCAAACAATTGGTGTTAATGCCTCAACATGAAGATATAAGATGAACATCAACATGCTTAATTTTTTGGTGAAGACTACGGTAGAAAATATCCTAATGCAAAATTTTGCGGAGCATTTGAAGTCGACTGTGTATACAGATAAAGGTTTGACAACTTTATCAGACAAGGCATTTATGGCAAATTAGGTTAAGGAAAAAGAGGTTATAAGATATTATACTTGATCAAAATTCATATTGTAATCAAACTTTCAAGTGAGAAAGAGCTAAGTAGTGTAGTGGAAAAGAGATCAAAGTGTCCCAAGATTTAGTGCCTTTAAACACTAGTGTGACAAGCGAAGAAAAGGTATTTTCCAATTTGCCCTATTTCACTGTGAACTTTGCATTGAAGCTTTTGAATTCACTAGCAATGGCTGCACTACAAGTAGTAGAGGTAACTGAATGCCCATGACCTAAATTCAAAAAACCCCTACAAGTCCATGGAAAGGGATCCAGATGGTGCTTTCTTAGATATACCATATAGTGTCTTATACACAAAGGATGTAAGAATGTATATACATAAAAAGATGGAAGAATACAACCATGCAAAACTAGGAGATATTTGGGTTAATGAGTTAACTTATGACAACTTTGATTTGAAGCATGAATACAGTGCCCTAACTAAGAAAAAGATAGATGTTTGGAATGATTTTCCCAATTTGTGTTATGAAGATGCATGGGTAATGGTGCAGTCACGGTAGGAGGGTTCATAGAGTGAACTGTCTAGGTTGTACAACAAGAGTAAACACAATGGAAACAACTCAAGATATGAAGGAAATGCAGATTCAATCATTTAGTATATCAAAGAATTCAAATACAATCTAGCCGGCATCATGCGGGCTTACAATTTGGCTCACTGGCCTAAATATCGAATGTTACCACATATGGCTTTGAAGTTCCTTCGCATAAATCTCAACTAAAGATTTTCTAAATCATCTGAACTTATGCTAGTGATCATGACTACTTTCCTAGGCATCTATTACATCAATATATATCATCTCCAGACCACAAGGTTCCTCTATGTCGGCCAAGGAAGGTCACAAACTCCAATGAAGAGATGTAACTTGTGTACACAGGTAGATCGGACCTAAATGAATGGAACTCCTCTTTAAATGTATGGAATGGTTTACATATCTCGGGGAAGGTTAGCCATGAACCAAAGATCATTGAATGATGTGTCATTATGCTCCATAAATTGAGGAATGCTCTGCAAGTCTTCTCCTTTGTCTTCTTGTCTGAGACCGTTAGGGTGCTTTGTTATGAGAAAACAATTGATCTTTTGATGTCGATAACTTTCCTATAACTAATCCAAATGCTCTGAGATTTAGATATGTTGTGTATGAATGAATCTATATGCTAAGTCTAACTGCACAAGATGTGAAATGCAACTGCGATAGAATGTAGACCAAAATATAGAAACTGCTATTGACTGAACTACCTGAACTAAACTGGAAAATGAAAGGAAACAAACTAAACTACAAACCAATTGAAATGAAAATATTTTTCGTTGATGCAAGATTGGTCTTGAACTAGGGATGCTCTTGCATCAGACATCTAGGGTTATTGAAAAAGTGAGTCCCTCACTTTGTTGGGGCTAGGGGAGAACCAAGACAGTCCACCTTAGCCTGAGAAATCCATGATGAATCTTCTTTCAGTCTGCCTTTCCACTTCACAAGATATTCTTTGTATTGTCTTCCTCTAGTGTTGCGTCCAACTCTGCTACCCAAGATGTCTTCAATCTGCTCCAGTGCTTGTTGTGGTAATTGCTTCCTCAAGTGTTCTTCCATGTTGTCACTGAACTCTGCTTCATGATATTGATAAAGGTTTGTAATGTTGAAAATAGGTGATATACCCAATGTCTTCGATAACTCCACTTCATATGCATTTCCTGAATCAAATTTTCTGAGTATCTTACAAGGTCCAAACTTCTTCATCTTCAACTTGTTATATGTCCCCACTGGAAATCTCTCTTTTCTCAAGTATACCATCACTTCATCTCTTATTGCAAATTCTTTGTGTCTTCTCTTCTCATCTACCTTTTCCTTATACTTACTATTCATATCTTCCAAATGCTTGTTCACCTAATTATACACTATCTTCATGTGATCTACAAATTCCTCTACTTCTGTGCTTCGCTTTTCTTCAGTGCCAATGTCTCTCAATTTTGCAACTCCTCTACATGTTACTCTAGTAACAATCTCAAACCGTGTTCTTCTAGTACTCCTATTTACTAAATTATTGTATGCAAACTCTTCTTGTGAAAGAATCAAATCCCAACTTCATGTCTTCTCTCGAACCAAACATCTCAACAAGTTTCCCAAACTCCTATTTACTACCTCTGTCTATCCATCAATCTGTGGATGAAATGCTGAACTGAACTTCAAATCTATCTTCATCTTCTTCCAAAGTGTCTTCCAAAATTATCCAACAAACTTTGTGTCTCTGTCTAAAACTATACTCTTAGGTAATCCATGTAATCTCATAATCTCCTTGCAAAATAGGTCTGCTACATGCACTACATCAGTTGTCTTCTTACAAGGTATGAAATGAGCCATCTTTGAAAATCTGTCAACCACTACAAATATTGAATCATGTCCTCTCTGTGTTTTCAACAATCCCTTTACAAAATCCATGTTTATGTCTTCCCAAGGTCTCTCCAATACTGTCAATGGTCTATATAATCTAGTATTTTGACTACTCCCTTTTGTAACTTGACAAACTCTACAACTCTATACAAATTTACTAACATCCTTATGTATCTAAGGCCAAAAGTAATTTTCACTTACCAAAGCCACTGTCTTATCAATGCCAAAATGTCCTGCGAATCCACCACTATGTTTCTCCTTGATCAAATTATCTCTCATTGAACTCTTAGGTATGCACAACTGATTTTCTCTGAACAACATATCCTCCTTATTGAAATAATCTAGCCACTTACTCCTATATGTCACAACAAGTTCCTTACAAGCTTTCCAAGGTTCTACAAAATTAGTGTCTCCCTCATACATGTTCTTCAATTCATCAAAACCCAACACTTCAACTCTCACTTCTGTCAACAAGTTTCTTCTTCTACTCAACACATTAGCAACTTTGTTTGATTTTCCACTCCTATGTTTCAACACAAAAGTGTAACTCTGCATGAACTCTACCCATCTCATATGTCTTTGATTCAACTTACCTTAACTGTTCAAATACTGCAAAGCTTGATGATCTGTATATAGTACAAACTCCTTAGGCAACAAGTAATGTCTCCACTTCTTCAAGGCTTGAATTATGTCATAGAACTCTTGATCATAAACTAGATATCTTCTCCTTGCATAATTCAACTTTTCACTAAAATATGCTACAGGTCTACCTTTTTGACTTAATACTACTCCAATTGCATTTCCACTTACATAACAATCAACTTGAAATACCTTATTGAAATTTGGTAACACCAAAATAGGTTGCTCTATCACTTTCTGCTTCAACAATTCAAAACATTTATCTGCTTCAGATGTCCAATTAAAGTCTTTCATGTCACCTCTCATTATCTCTGTCATAGGGTTACATATTGAACTAAAATTTCTAATGAACTTCCAGTAGAAACTAGCCAATCCATGAAATGATCTAACCTCTCCAATGCTATCTAGTGTAGGCCATTCAACAATTGCTCTTACTTTCTCAAGATCCATCTTCAATCCTTCAGCATAAATCACAAATCCCAAATATACCAACTCTTCCTTCATGAAACTACATTTCTTGATGTTTATCAACAATTTCTCTTCTCTTAACCTCTGTAAAACTTGGCTAATATGCCACAAATGTTCCTCTTTTGTCTTACTAAAAATTAGAATATCATCCAAGTATACAATCACAAACTTACCTAAGAATTTCTTCAAGACTTAATTCATCAATCTCATGAAAGTACTAGGTGCATTTGCCAATCCAAAAGGCATCACTAACCACTCATATAGTCCTTCATTTGTCTTAAAAGCAGTCTTCCATTCATCTCCCTCTCCGATTCTAATCTGATGGTATCTACTCAAGTGTATCTTTGTGAAATATCTTTCTCCACTCAAACAATCCATGATATTATCCATCCTAGGTATAGGAAATCTATACTTAACTATGATCTTGTTTATTGCTCTCAAGTCAGTACACATTCGCCATTCTCCATCTTTCTTAGGTGCTAATACTACAGGTACTGCACAAGGACTCAAACTTTCTCTAATCAAACCTTTGCTCAGCAACTTCTATATCTATCTATTCAATTCTTCATTATCCATCGGTGCCATTCTGTGTGCTGCTTTGTTAGGCAAACTAGCTCCCGGTATAAGATCCATGTGATGACTGATGCTCCTTATAGGTGGCAATTCTTCAGGCACATTATCTGATATGATGTCTTCATACTCTGTTAGCAACTTTCTTATCTCCTTTGGTTGTTCTTCTCCAGTCTCTTTCTTCAATGTTTCAGGTTTCTTAAGAACCAAAGCATAACACATATTCTCATGTCTCAAACCATCAAGAAATTTTATTCCAACTACCAAATAGATTCTAGCATTTCCACATACTTCACTCTTAGGATCATCTTCTAAAGGAATCAAATTAATTCTCTTTCAATTTTCTGTTATAGTGTATGTATTCTTCCTCCCATCATGTATAGCTTTTGTATTATACTGCCAAGGTCTAGCCAACAAGATATGACATACATCCATAGGCATAATATCACACAATACTTCATCATGATAAGATCCAATATGAAATTTCACCAAACATTGTTCACTCACTAGTACCTTATGATCATCCTGAATCCATGCTATCTAATAGGTCTTAGGGTGTTTCAATCTTTCCAACTTCAGCTTAGTCACCATCTCCTCTGAAACTAGGTTATCTAAACTACCACTATCAATTACAACTTTGTAATACTTACGTCCTGATTTGCATCTTGTCCTGAACAAAATTTTCCTTTGTGGTGGTTCCTCATTTGCTTCTACTTGAAATAGTTCTCTCCACATCACAAGTGATTCTCCTTTCTCAAGTTTACCCACCGAACTAGGCGATCCAACAGGTTCTTCTTCAACATAGGCTACTCTTCTACTATTCTCTATTTTCTTGCTTGTACTACCCTGATTACATTCAAATGTTCTATGTCCTTCACTCCCACACATGAAAAAAGTACCTATGAATGTTATCTTATCAAATCCTCTTCCCTCTCTTCTGTATCCTTTATTCTAGTATGCACTAGGGTTTCCTCTCTAGTAAAAATTTCTTTCATCTCTTCGGTAAGCATTATTATCTCTATCCTCCTTGAATGTGTTGTCAAACTTGTTCTACTCTGAATGTGATCTATCTCCTTTGAAAAATTTTCTACCTCTCTAAAATTTACCTCCTCTTCCTTTCTGTCTCAGATCATGTCTTTTATTCATCTTCTCTTCAACTTTCAAGGCAAATTGATATGCTTCTTCCAAAGATGTCATCCTTACCAAGCTTAGTTCTTGAATGCTCAATCTCAGTCCATTGATGTATCTAGCCACTTTCTCCTTGCTTGCTTCACTATGTCTAGTCATTATAATCATCTTATGAAATTCCTCAGTATACTCCTTCATAGATTTCTCCTTCTGTCTTAGGTTCTGCAATCTTTTCAAAAGTTCCAACTCATAGTTAGCAGGTATGAATTGATTCTTCAATTTTGTCACCATCCTATCCCACTTCGTAATGTTTTCTTTTTCTCTTCTATTTCTTTCCAACTAAACTTCTTTCCACCATATAGCAGTATGTCCTTTCAATTTCATCTTTGCAAATTTTACCTTCCGTGGATCTTCAATCTCTTCATATTCAAAGTATTCTTCCATGTCATTTATCTAGTCAATCAATTCTTTAGGGTTCAAATTACTAGTATAGTTTGGCACATCAACTCTAGGTTTTTTTCCAATCTTCAAAATAACTCACAACATATTTACTTGATCTCATTCTTCTTCATCACCTCCTAGGGTTTCGCTAATTTGTTCAACAGATTGAAATTCTTATTCATCATCACTTTCAACATTAGGTCTCGGTGTCAATCATCTTTGTCTATCTTCTTCAATAGCATCTAAATGAATTCACATCATTTTCATCATTTCCATCATCTCATCCATCCTACCATCCATTGTTCCAATGGCAACAACTCTCCTCAGTGGCATTCTTCCTAGAATCAAGTGTAAACTACCTTAGGTTTGGTGATCGGGCTACTAGGTGACAACTGCCTCACAATTGGCGATCGGTTGTGACACAAGTAACCTGCCTTAGTTTGGTGATTTGTCCATAGCAAGATCTTACAGAATTCCTTCACCAACTTCACTCAACTCCCTCCCAAAGATTCAAACTTTCGCTCTGATACCACTTGGTACAGTCACGATAGGAGGGTTCATAGAGTGAACTATCCAAGCCGTGCAACAAGAGTAAATGTAATGGAAACAACTCAAGATATGAAGCAAATGTAGATTCAATCATTCATTATATCAAAGAATTCAAATACAATTTGGCTGGCATCATCCGGGCTTACAATTTAGCTTACTGGCTAGAATATCAAATGTTACTAGATATGGCTTTGAAGTTCCTTTGCATAAATCTAAACTAAAGATTTTCTAAATCATCTAAACTTATGCTAATGATCATGACTACTTTCCTAGGCATCTATTACATCAATATATATCATCTTCGGACCACAAGGTTCCTCTACATCGGCCAAGGAAGGTCATAGAATCTAATGAAGAGCTGTAATGTGTGTACACAGGTAGGTTAGACCTAAATGAATTGAAATCCTCCGCAAATGTATGGAATGGTGTGCGGATCTCGGGGAAGGTTGACCATGAACCAAAGATCATTAAATGATGTGTCATTAGTCTCCATAAGTTGAGGAATGCTATGCAAGTCTTCTCCTTTGGCTACTTGTCTGAGACTGCCAGGTTGCTTTGTTCTGAGAAAATAGTTGATGTTATCCGTGGGTGTTATATCCATATCATATTCTTGGAACACTTTTATCCATTTGGCTCTCTTTTCACC
Organism: Cunninghamia lanceolata; assembly: GCA_027924645.1. NCBI lineage: Eukaryota > Viridiplantae > Streptophyta > Pinopsida > Cupressales > Cupressaceae > Cunninghamia > Cunninghamia lanceolata. The sequence goes on along the minus strand of BSBN01000523.1, from coordinate 4,061,673 downwards.
AGGTTCACTCTGCATCAGGAGAATTTTTACTATTGTATCTGGTACTACAACAGTGATCTTACTTCTCAAGATGTAGTGTCTAAATTTCTTAACTGCTCAAACTAAAGCAAGAGCTTGTCTCTCAACATTCATGTATCTGAGCTCTACATCCTTAAATGGGTAGCTCATGAAAGTTATGGGTATCTCTTCTTTGGCTTCATTTCTCTATGTCAGTACTACTGCACAAGTATGTTTTGATTCAAATGAGTAATTATAGAAATCTCTTGTATAGTCTAGACTGATCAGAATAGGAGCATCTAATATGGCTTTTTTTATGTCTTCAAATGCTACTCATGCTTTAGGAGTCCATTTAATCTTAGCATCTTTCTTGAGCATTGTATTAAGTGGTCTGACAATCTCTACAAACCTAGTGATGAACTTCGTAACAAAATTTATCTTACCGAAGTAGGATTTAAGCTCTTTCTTACTTCTAGGTAGGTGCATCTTCATGATAGATTCTACCCTAGTAGGGTCAATGGTGATCCCATTTTCTGTTATCAAATGACCTAGCAATTTACCTATGGTTACTCCAAATATACATTTCTTTGGATTCAGGGAGATGCCATACCATTCACACTTCTTGAGCACCCTCTTGAGGACTTCTATGTGATCACCTCTTTTCTTTGAAAAGATGGTCAAGTCATCCATGTAAATGACTATGCATTTTCCAATTAAGCCTCTGAAAGCTATATCCATTGCATGTTGAAATGTGGCTCTAGCATTGATCATGCCAAAAGGCATGTGTCTATAAGCAAATATTCCCCACTTGGTGGTGAATGCAGTTTTCAATCTATCTATTTTATCTACCATCATTTGGTTATATCTTGAGAAACCATCCAAGAATGACATCATTTGAGCACCATTTACTATTTGTAAGACCTCATCCAGTGAAGGTAAAGGATAGCTGTCCTTCTCAGAAGTTGTGTTCAATTTTTTGAAATCTACACATAGGTAGATATCACCATTTTTCTTTCTTACAGGGACCAAATTGGCTACCCACATTGAATGCCAAACAAGAAATATGATTCTAGCATTGAGTAGCTTCTTAACTTCCTCAAAGATGATGGGTTCTAACAAAGCATTAACAAGTCTTTTCTTTTGTCTAAAAGGTTTGGCATCTAGTTTCAATGGTATAGTATGAGTGATGATTGAGGTATCATAAGTCTTCAACTCATCATAAGTCCAGGCGATAACATGGATGTAAACCTTTAGTGCTCGAGTTATCCTTGCCTTTTCTTCTTCAGTGCAAACTTTACCAATTAGAACATTCTTTACCTCTTCATTTTGTCCTATATTGATTGGTGAGTATTCTCGTCCATCAGTCTTTGGAAGGTCTTTCTGTTTCATCATATTGTGTAAATCAAAAGCCTTTTCTAATTCTATCCTACCCTTGGGAATCCTATTGGTTGGTAATTCTACGATTTCTTCTTCTTCCCATGTATGATCTTCTACATTCCTTTCATCTATGATATGTGCATCAAATACATCTCTATTGGATATGAAGTCTAAAATGTGTTGGTCATCATCAAATACTTGGAGATTGGTAACATTATCTGGTATAGAAGGCACTGATACCAATTCAACTAAGAATATCTTCAAACTAGAGATGGATAATGGTTACAATGTGCTAGCAGCCTGTGACAAGACATCTTCTCTATGATTCTATTCTCTAGGCACATGGGTGATGTTGAATGTATCAAATTCTTCTATTAAGTCCCACACCCTATGTTTGTAGTTAAACAACTTCTTGTAGTTGCAAGAGTATATACATCTTACTTATCTTACCACCAATTCTGAGTCTCCATAGAAATGCAAAATCTTCACTCTTTTCTTGAGAGCAAACAATAACCCATGAATTAAAGGTTCATATTCTGTCACATTGTTGGTGCATGGGAATTGTAGTCTATATGCTACCAAGTAGGACCTTCCTATTGGATCAATAAGGTCTATTCCTACTCGAGCTCCTTGTTTTGACTTTGATCCATAAAACCTAAGGATCCATAGGTTATCTTCTATCAAAGGCTTATCAGGACCTTCTCTTTTCTTTTTATCTCTAGCAGCTGCACCACCTGATATCCACTTCAGTTTCTGTGACTCATTCTTTGTCATTTTTGGTGAGTGATTTGAATCTGATACCCTTCCCTTTTTAACATCTATGATATCATCATTATCCTCACCTGATTGTACTTCCATCTCTTTCTCTTTATCCTTAAGCATGTATTTACTATTAGATAACTGATCTTTTGAATAAATCATCTTTTGTTTATTCAACATATGTAAGCATAATGAGCATGTGGTTTTTGAATGTTGTGCTTCATGCAATCTACACCATCCCTCAATTAAAACATGATGTGGAGGAATCTCTTGCAACATAAGCCTCTGAATTTGCTTTGACAAAAATTCTTCAAACTTTGTTAAATTACTACCTTTATCTTCATCTGATAACTCATAATTTGACTCAATCAAATAGTCAGTCCTTGGGGTGATGTTATTTTCATCTTTAAAAATCTTTTCAGCATACATCAAGATCTCCTCTGACTTATGAGTGTGGCATTCATCCTGATATGTATCTTCTTCTGTACCTATAGATAATGAACAAGAATCAACATCACTATAATTATCTATATTACTTACATGAATTGATGCAATCAATTCTCGCTACATGCTTGTTCTAGCTCTATCATGTCTAAACAAGTATCACAAGTTTTCTTTGAATGTACTTCATCATGCAACCTGCACCATCCTTCAATCAAAATGTCCTCATTGGATATATTCAATGTTTGACAATGTTGCATTTCTCTAGATAAGTACAATTCAAAGTCCTTGTAATGATCAACTTCATCATTATCATCTAAACTATAATCATATTCTATGATCAATCTATTGTTCTGATGGACATCCTTAGAGATATGTGCATCATACATGAGAATTTCTTCTATCTTGATTGTTTGAGGCCTGATGGAATAAACTCCTGGTTCAACATCTACGTACAATACCTCATTTGTGTTATTATACATAGTGATCATGTGTTTCATTCAAGGTTCAGCTTCTATTCGGATTTGATTAGGAATCCCCTTCCAAGGTAACCACATGTGACTAAAATCTGTGGACATATAGTCATTAAGTGTCTTTGACCAATCCCTACTAAGCAACATTCCATAAGTGTTAGGGATATCCACCACTTAGATGTCAATATAATATTGAATCCTTGGATGTGATGCTAACTACATGTGGATATGTGTTAACTCTCCCACTACACTTACTTCAGACTTGTCTAATTATGTCACCTTCTTGAGTTATTTGGCTAGATGTAACCCTAAGGCGTTGCAAATAGACAGTGGCATCACATTGGTAGATGCACCTAAATCTACTAAGCAATTGTGTAAGTTTTTACCAAACATCCTCAATGTGAGTAGGAATGGAGGTGACTTAGCTTTATCCTTATAAAGGGTCATATTTGAAGTGTCAGCAGCTTGAATAGTAGCTAGGGCTTTGTGCTTGACATTGTTGTCCTTAGCTACATGATCTTTGTTCAAACCTTGACTAGGATTATGGGCATGACTATCTTCTTTTGGTATAGGTTCATCTAAAGACCTCATAAAATCTTTCTTGATAGTTAGAGTTTTCAACAATTCTAATAATGACAGATTCATTTTAACCCTTTTCATTTCCTCTACTAAATAAGTGACTAACTTATTAGACTCAAAAGATTGATTATTAGCCTTCAACACTATATTTTGAGGTGCAAAGTATTGAGCATTGACTTTGGGAAGACCAAGATTATTACTCGCTTTTGGATCTAGAGGTGTGTTGAAGTTGTTAAGAGGTAATGATGTGGTCAGGGGACCAGAAGGTCTATTAGGATTACTCCTAAGGTTGTAATTGTGTCTACCCTGATATTACTACTGGTAGGCATGAATTTCTTCATGTTCCACTGGTTCATTTTCATTTTTGAATGGAAACACATAGTTTGTTTCAAATGTTAAGGTGGATTCCTCACATGCTAGTGTGTAGTTCTCATGAGTTGAGGCTACTTGATGATGAGGCTGATTTACAAAACTCTCTAACACAAGGGCAAAATCATATCCATAAGGGATGATCTCATTTGCTTCAATGAAAGGAGGGTTACCTGTAGTGTATGACACCTCAGCCTGAAAGATAGTAGCTGCTATTTTGAATTGAGGATAGTCTAGCTTAGCATGTGCATTGGTGTTATGTATTATACACCAATTTGTAAGAGCTACCTCTACTAAATTAACTCTAGTAGTCTGTTTTGGTTCACAAGGAGGCTAATTATCTAAGGGTGAAGGCAAAGAACCATTGTTTGGCCTAGTATTCCACACTCTAGGCTGCCTAGGTGCATTAGTGTTATTGCCATTGTTACTATTATAGTTTCTATCATTATTATATCCTCTATTAGGATATCCTAATGCATCATTGTTATATCCTCTTTTTTGGTTTGATTGAGAATAAAAGTTTTGACCTCTCAGATGTGTGATTTCTGTTGTCAATCTCCTCAGTTGTGCAGATATCTCTTTGATGTCTTCTTTCTCTTCCTAAACTTTAGCTACTACATTGTCTTGTTGAGGTTTAAAGAAAGAAGAACCATTATTATTATTTTGTCCTACATCCTAAGATGTTTGAGCATGTCCTAGATATTGTACTATTTGACCATTTCCATTTGGAGGGGGCATGATGCTAAGTGGAGATACTTGTAAAGGACCGGGCATTGTAATAGGAGGCATCATGACTCCATTAGTTTGTTGCTAAGTAGGATATGCAGGATATGTGGGATACGTAGGGAATGCTATGTTAGGTGTTGGAGCAGGAATTAGTTGCTGATTAACTTTTATTGCTTCTTCAAAAGCTCCGATTAGAGTTGTGACATTAGGATGTGTTCTTATGAACATAGAAGTTGGGGGATCTAAGGCTGAGTAATATATACTTTGAGCTTCCTCATCTACTACATTATATGGAGCTACTAGCTTGGAGCACATTTTCTAGAATCTAGCATTGAAGTTCGAGATAGGTTCTCCTTCAAATCTTTTAATTGTGGCAAAAAGGTGATAATTCATTGAAGGATCTATAGGTATCTTAAACCTATCTTTGAAGGCTTTCTCTAAGGCATCCCATGAACCAATTGAGGCTTGAGCAAGGCTAATATACCAATTGTATGCTTCCTCTCCCAAGGAGTATGGAAATAATCTACATACCACATCTTGATGCTCAATCCTTGCTCTGCAGCAAGCTTCCTTAAATGTCTGGATATGATCTTCTGCATCCTGATATGGATGATATTTAGGGCAAATCTTATCAAGATTATTACGTAAAGGGTGATACGAAGTGAAATTCAAGGGTGAATTAGCAGCAAAGAATGACATTTTAACTAGTGCTTGATGCACTTGAGGTGTAACTGGTGATCCTAGAGGTGTTTGAAGTACAGTTGGAGATACTGGATGTGTTACAATATGTCTTGATGAAGAAGTTGATGTACCTAAGTCAGGAGTATGGTGAATATCTGTGGTATGGGGTCTTAGTCCATGAATGGGCAACTCCTTAAAGAGTCCAATGGATTTGGACCTAGTATTAGGCCTGTGAGCCAGGATTCTAACAACTTATGACAAGATATGGGTATTTGACATAATCTTTACAAAGATTAGGAGAATTAACTGAGCAAAGATGATATTTCTAGTTAGGACTCAGTCATGACAAGATATTTATGCAATATTTGCATAAAACAGGGAAACATGAGAAAACTCAAACTTCTGGACACAGATATTGGGATATTTGATTATACAAGCAAGTCACCACAAGGAATTCATAGGAAAACTTGAATAACGACTCAATCTTCAAGGATTTCAAAGAATTAACTACAAAACCTAAAGTATTTATACTCAATTATGAAATATTTATGATAAACAAACTTGAAACAACACAAAACAAGCAAATCTTTCCATGAACACTTAAAGCATAAACAATTCTGGTGAGCTTTGAGAAGATTACCTTGTACAGATGCAAGGATTACCTGTATGTGACCAATTCACTTATCAGAAAAAGGAGACTTGTCCTCTATCTAGTGCCAATTTATGTTGATGATGATTCTAGTCATAACAAAATGCATAAAAGTTTACACAACAAACCTTTATTATCTTGAAAAGTATGATCAATTTTGAATTAATAGATGACTCCAAGTCTCCATTGATCAGGTCATGATCATCTGACATTACTCAGAGGTTGATGTGATATGTTGTTTTCCATTCAAGGGGCCTTATATTGTTTTGATGACATGAATTGATGTCTAAACATCTGGTTATACACCTGTTTCCTATCAATTACTTCACAAACAAGGTTATATCTACTGTCTTCAATAGATGATGATCATATTTGTAAGTTTGATCAATTCTTCTAAACATCAACTGCTATGAACTGATTCTACTTCTGCGCTTATGAATTTATCTAAAGAATGTGCTTTTAAGCTGATATTTGCATTAATATTGCTATCATTTATGTATATTTGCATGAGATTCTCAGTTTTACATGTAGATTAACTCAAATATGCTATAGATATTCAATTTCCTTTGGGATGTCTACATATCTTTATGTATTTTCTTAGAATTATCTATGTATTTGTAATTGTGAAGGTGATTTGTAATGAAATTAAACAAATAGAGATAAAAGCTTTCTAATCCTAACTAAATGTAATGAATCTTTAGCTATTAGTTCACATACATTCTTGGTACTGTCATGAAAGGAAGAGAATTAGACCATAGGTTCACTAGGATGTTCCACAGCTAAGTATGGTCAATGCAAACTTTGATGGAATAGAGATGAAGACAACATGTACAACATGAATTAAACTCCAAGGGATGCAGCAAATCAAGGCACAAGCCAAGAATTCATCTACATATTACTCAAAGTATACAATGGCATGTAATCTAGTTCTTCACTTTCATTAAGTAATCAAAAGACATGTACATTTACAATCAGCATTGAAATTAGTCTTGAGAAGCTTTAACAATCTAACTTCAATTAAGTTTCCAATAATGATACAAGGTGCACTCCATCTCCTTTTATAGAATAAAGAGAGGATCCGGTTACAAATGATCAATGATCAAGATTTTCCTATCTAGATCAATGGTCAATATCTCTCCTTTGACTAGGTCAACACATGCAGATGTGGCACAAGTTGCTACCTGGAAACCATCTGGTATAACTTGATCACTTCTTTTTTGTTGTTATGCATATAACTCTATCATCATGCATCTCTACTTTTCATCCTCTTCTTCTCCATCATCATCATCTTCTTCTTCATTTGCATTCTCTTCTTCTTCATTTTCTTCTTCATCTTCATCATCATCATCATCCTCATGAGGATCATTTCCTATATGTACTTTGATCACTCCCCTGATTGATTCATATATTTGTACTACTCTCTCAATTTCTCCTCCATCCTAGACTTTAGCTTTCACCACAACATGCTTTTGAGAATGGAATTGTGCCTGTAGAGCAATCCATTTGCTCTTTCTACTATTTAACATTTCATTATATGCCTTCACCTTGGAGTTCATTCTCATAACCTTATTGATTACATCCTCTACCAAATGATGAAGAGGGTCATATGTTGCCTGCTTGAAATTATTGTGGAAAGCTTGGACTGCAAAATCAGTATCCTAATTTTCTATTTTCCCTTCTACATTGCCCTCTAAAGCTTCCAAAATACTTATCTAATTTGCCATTAGGTGGTGTAGTTTAATATTGATATCCCTGAGCTTGCTGTTACATTTCTTCAGGATATCACTCTCAAAATTTGTATCCTCATACCATAATCTCAACAATTGTGTTGTATTGTTATCCAGTACCTTATTATCTGAGTACTTTCATGTCTATTCACCTCAACTTAGCTATGGCATCCAAATGCTTTTCCAATTTGAAGGATCTTTGCCTAACCTCATTTTGCATTTTATCTACTTTGTTCTTTAATGTACCAAGAAAATCCCAATTTGTGAGGAAGGTTTTTATTACTTTCTCAGCTTCAGAAATAAAAAGAATAAACCAATTATCCATTATATGGGCCTTGTGATTCATGATATCTAATCCAATTATCTCATCTTGAGATATGATAGTCAGTGGAGTAGCTGTGTTAGCTGGTATATGATTAGGGCCAATTAACCCTTTTATGAATTCATGTAATTGAGGAATGTGCTCTTTCTACACCCTGTTCTTATCCTTTTCCTTCTTTACACTATGTGTCAAAGAGTCAATGATATCTTTGGCCTCTTGGCTCTCCCGCTCCTCTATAGAAAAGCCAAGATCAACATTTGTTATATGGAATTCATCAATATTTATTTTCCCTTTCTCCTTATCTGCCATTGGCAGTGCTACCTAAGTTGTCCTCCTACCTGTAGTAGGATCTCTCCTTATTGCAGATGTAGGCCTTGACTTTATCTTAGGTTTCATCATACTTGCTGAAAAAAATGTAGAGACATCAAATTTAGGCACCTCTTCAATCTGTTATAGATTTATTTCTTGTTGTAACCAGTATGGGACATCATCCTTGGGTCCTTGTTGGTCAGTTTGTTCATTGTGAGCATCCTGAGACTCTATATTTTGTTCTACCCTTGGTGGTGAACTTTCTTTTCTCTGCTCATTTTCTTGAATTTCATTATGAGGGATCTCCTGTTGAGGGATCTCTTATTGGGTGGGGACCTCTTGTGATGCATGCACATTCAGGTCATGTACCCCTTCTTGCAATTTATCCTCATGAGGATTTTGAACATATTGATCCTGTCTACCTTGTTGCACCTGATCTTCATGGGAAGATTGTGCATTTTGATTTGTTTTATATAAGGAATCACCCTGATCATCCTTGGTCACCTTCTCAGGTTCTTTTTTCTGGCCATCACCTTGTGGCAAACTTTTTTCTTCACACTTTGAGCTATCTATTTCTTCAAGGCCTAGGACCTTACCCAATTCTTTTTTATTTGTTTTCTCTTCTAGTACCTAATTGCTATCCTAATTATCATTCTCAACAAGTGCTGGTGCATTATTCTAGTTTTTGTCCTTATCAGGCATCTCCTTATTAGCTTCCTCATGTACACTGATCTATACCCTTTCTGGCTCTGGAGGTGGATCATTATCTCTACCCTAATTTTCATCACCCTAGTAAGCTAAGTCTATTACAGTAGGGCTGGTGACCTGATCAACCAAATTTGTCAATCATATCTGTTGAGCTACCTCTTCAAGGTCATCTTCTTCAATTTCCTCTATTTCAACCTCCTCCTAATGAGTTTCCTTTTGGATTATACGAGTGCCATGAGGGGTCATCCTTATGTTAGCCACTAGAGTCTCCATCCTTTGAGCAGAAACATCATTAACTATCTCATCATCTTACAAGTCAACTATATCATCAAGTGGAAGAGCTGGTTCCTTCCTTTCCCTATGTCTTTCTTCTCTTTGTTCCTTTGCTCTTTCAGATTTGAATTGAACAATATCTAGGATGGGAACTGTTATGTCTCAAAAATGTAGGTTGCTGATCCTAAGAGGATGCCAGGCTCTATGCTTAGATTCGCAACGTTTTTGAACTAACTTGACAAAATCAACCTTCAAGGTTTGATGATTTCCTACACTTCAGGTCTTGCTACACCTAGGTGGGTGAACCTTGGGATTTAAAGAAAAATAAATGTAAATGTATTGACTAATTAAATCTATCTACAATGGAAAAGGGTGTAAGATAGATGAAAAGCTTACTATCTAATTATATCTAATGTCTAGTGAATGGTTTAATAGAAATTATATAATGTAAAAGGATTTTAAATGATGAATATAAATAAGACCAGTGCTTTATAGGGTAACAGAGTCAAATGAAGGACCAAGACTAGTGGCTTACAATGGGTACTAATTCTAATTGTTTGGTACAACTTTAGTTTATAACTTGTATAAACATGCAAGGGAATGATTGACAAACTCTTCTTGATAATCCAACCAATATAATCAGATATCTTCTAATCCTTACTTGAAGGAACCAATTGAAATGAATGAGCAAGAATAACAGATAATATTATCCTGGAGACAGAATGGCAATCCTAATTATATGGCTCTACTTAGTAATCCAAACTTAATACTTCCAGGCTACTGTGACTGATCAGAAGGATTTAATTCCTCAAATGGAAACCAATTACTCAATCACACAAATACAACGAATGTGTATTGACAAATTAAATATATGATTGATATATTAATTTGAATAACAAGGAAATATAGAATTGGAGACAACCACAGAATTGATTAACTATAACAAACAATTGGTACCAAGATAGAACCACTTAATCAGGGAAACTTCAATCTACTTCTTCAAATAAAATATGCAACATAGTCTTTCTAAAACATTGTAAATTATATATATGTATATATATCCTACTGCTGATGATTTTTCAGCACCAATTGTTTAAACTTATATAGGTATTTCTATAAAGAGACATAACTCTTCAATAAGTCCTTTCGACAAGATTAACAACTACTACATAACTATGATTAGGCTCTATTCAACCATAAGTAAATTTTAGCTAGATGGTCCAAGTACTCTTGATCTCGATGGGAATCAGTAAGCTCAGTGGCACTTCTTGTAATCATTTCAATTGTGACCATCTTTTCCAAGTGTTTGCAAGCTTCTCCAAATGTAGAATTCCTGTCTTTAAGAGCTCCCATAGCCGCGTGTAATATAGTTTGACAATCAACATTCCACTCTTCCGTTCTTTTTAGTTCTCCATCACTCTTAAAACAAGGCGGACACTCCTGCATTAGAAGCTTCAACACCTTCCTTAGCATCATTTTTGAGTTGATCGTAGTATTTTTGATGTTGCTCAATGAATGCTTTAGTATTGGAGATATCTGCACCATCAGAATCATCTTTGCTTTGTATCTCATTCAATGTTTCCTGCATTCTCTGTTTGAGCCTTTCATTTTCTTTAATTGCTTTGTAATTCTTTGAGTAATTATCCCAAAATAAATTGAACCAGTGTATCATGTTTGTATTTCTCTTTTGTAGTACCGTGACAAGTGTATCTATCTGAATTTGCAATGCCTGATCTAGGGATAATGCTTGAGTGCCCTGTGAGCTTTCTACCTAAGTCAATCTCTTTGTCGATTGCCCAAGAGTACTCTTAACTGCATCCTTCAAGTAGTCATTTTCTTTGGTTAGTCTTTCACAGCTCAATTTATATGCATCCCTTTCCTTGATCAACACTTGAGCTTGTGCTTTGTTTAATTTCGCAACATTGATACCAATGTCTGCTATAATCAGAGGGTCAGTTTCCCCTGCTTTTAAAGTCATGATATGGCTGAAAGTCTTTTAAGTATCTATGATGGCTGTCTTCTTATGGGGAGGATATAGCACCCATATCATCAATGAATTTTCATCATTATTATATCTCGTACCCATATATACTTCATTAACTCCCTCCGGAGTGAGTTTATACTTATCATCTGCACTATTTAGAAAACTGTCAAAAACCAAAGCAGAATTCAAGTCAAGACCAGGAAAAATCATAACTCCTGCATCTTTAAGCAATTGTCTTCCCCTGCTAGGAGTCATATCCTGTATCTCTTTCTCTACTCTTACTTTCAGCATATCTAACAATTGTTTTTCATTATTAGCAGAGACATCATCCACTGATTCTCTAATTTCTTTTCCTTTGCATTTGTACAAAAATGACTTAAATTCTTTTGAGTGAATAAATTTATCATCAGAAATGAAAGAATCATAGGCTATCTGACGTGGATCCTCATCAGCAGACCCCTCCTCATCATGTATTACAATAGGAGGCTGATATTGTAACATTTTCCTTTTGGACATTTCTACTGTTTCGTCCTGTGGCTCTTCTTGCTCTATCTATCCTTCAATTTCAGAGGATACAAACTTAATCTCTGCTAGCTACTTTTTCTTCTCACTTAGATCCCTTTTATACTTTTCTATCACCAACTCCACCTCATCCTCTTCTAAATTTCTAATCACATCATCATGTGGATAAGGTATGTGCATGTATCCACTGAGATTTTGTTTTCTTTGTGTAGAGTCAATAAAACCTTCAGGGTCAAACCCTTTCCTTGCCTCAGCATTCCTCATATTATAATGCATCAACTTATCCATAATGAGATTATAACCCTCTTTTGACACCACAGTAAAATCTCCAAAACATAAAGTGCTGGGCATAAAGGATTGTTTATCATGTGAGCTCAAATGCATTACATTTGAGCAATGCATCTGCCTAATTATCTCTAAATAAGCAATTCTCTCAAGAACAGTTTTGGGCAATATGAATGGAGTGTCTTCAAAACCATATACTCTTATCATAGTAGCATCTTCAAAACAATACCAGTCTCCCGAATTATGAGTGACAGTAGGGGGGCCACTAAAATCTTTTGGCCTGAGGAACCTTTTTATCTTAGTTGAGACTGAGTATTCACAAGGGTGGTTGAAATATCTATATAGTACTTTTACATAGTGTTCTTCAAATTGGGCATAACTGGAATGGGCATATCTACTGTCCCATATTCTAGTCCACATTTGTATTGGTAATTTTTCCCCCCCTCTTATCTGCAGCAACAACTTTAAGTTCACTTGGCCATAACCCTACTTCCTAGCCGAAATACAACACCATGTGCATAAGCAGTGAGTAATGCTCAAAAGAGCATGCTGGGGAACTATTTTTTATCGCAGACAAGCCAGAATCAATTCTATTAACAATATAGGTAGCAAAGTCAAACTGCCTTGCATTATGACATTGAATGTCAGTCGCTATAACCATTAAAGGGATGGTCATGAAATCAGGAACCTCTGAACCAAGGATTTGGCCCACAGAATAATAAGTGTGCTGTATATACGGTTCAAATATAGCTACATGAAAAGGAGGACCATCATTTTCAGTTAAACGCATCACTTCTCCTTCAACTCTGGGCCTATGAATGGGCAACCTCCATCCATTGTAGGTTGTGTCCATTCTCCAATATTCCCTCTCCAGGTCTTCATAAATAACGGAGACAATGCACAAATCATCTAGATTAAATACTTCACAAATAGCATTTTTTGACAAATGTATAATTGGCTCCCCCTGTGGGTTGCATATAGCTTTCAGGCTTGGGCTATATTGTTTGGCAAGTAGTTGGAGGAGTTCCACATTCAGGAATACATTAGGCACGACCAATTTTCCCAAATTCAAGTGCCATGGGTTTGACACTGGAGCATTCCTGAACCTTCTATTATAATGGAATCTAAAAAGCTCATATCCTCTGATTGGGGTCCAGATATCTCCCAAGCACTTATATTTATCTTCTAATTTTTCAACTTCTGCCCTAAGTTGAGCAGATCTTCTGGCCTTGGGGGTTGACGCAGGCAATTGATCAATTAAGTCCTGATTGAGTTTTTTGTCTTTTATTTTTTCTTCAGGGGTTTGATCAGTTTTTTGTTTCTTAGATTTACTAGTTTCCCCCTGTGATTTTCTACCTTTTCCCTTTCCTAGAGTTCCATACTCAAATTTTGGTAGAAAATTCAAACATAGGCTATACACAATGGTTCGTATGTAAGTACCTGTTGTTCTATGGCTGTGATTGAAATCCTCTGCTTGCGCCCCAAGAATTCCTATGTATTCTCTTCTCAGACAACTCTGTTCATTGTAATTATAATGATCTTAAAAGATTTCATCGCCGTCTGCATTTAATTATCTGATTAATTCAATGTCGTTCATCGCTGTGAAATGTCACATCGCCATAACTCTTGTCATCAACATGATTTTCAAAATGTCTAGGCAACCTTAATATCTCCTCATGGCACAAACAATCAATTGGCGTGACCCCTCAATTGTATTCCCAATGCTATGTTGAGTCATATCTTGAGTGGGGACAACCATCGGCATGACTTCTTTCATCGCCATGTGTTTTAGATTTCCCTTCGATATAGTGAGTCCTACCGATATGACTATCAGTGAGGGTCTCACCAATATGTGTGATAACAACTTTTTATCAGGGAGATCAACACCATCAGGATAATAAATTTATGTTTCCCCGAGCTTCATCGTCTTCTCGATAATCTTCTATACTCTGGATCGGAATGACCATCTTGATATCTCACCGATATGGTTAAAACTTTTTATCAATGGGTGTGACTTTATTTCCATCAAAGTGAGATATACCATCGGGGTAATTCTTTTTAGATCACCCAATCACAATTATCTTTCTGATGGCCACTTTACTTTCCTTATCAGAGAGGATCTATCAAAGTGTCATCGACACCCTTTCATAGATGTGACTTGTGAGTCGGCAAGGTATTATTGCTTCATTCTGATATGTTAAGTTACATCGATGGATATGTGTATCGGTGTGACTCACACCTAAAGTGTCTTTTATTATTTCACCAAGAGAATGGAGTATTGGAGACTTATTTACTTTTCACCCCAATGTTTATTTCTTGTCAATGGTTATTGTTTCCTTTGTCCCCGTAAGATGTTCAGTGAGACTCTTGCCGATATATTTCATCGGTATGATATATACCGTCGGGGTAGCTTTTAAAGGACCACCCGATGATTACTAGTCATACCGATCAGTGTGACTGCTTGGTTCTCTTACCGATAAAAGGCCATCGGTATTACTTCTCCTATCGGTAACTCTTACAAATCTCTTTCTGATCTTTACTCTCACGCCGATAGTCATTTTCATTGATTTCTTTATGTATCGGTATAAGCAACACAAATTGTTGTCGATATATTGAATTTTAATTAATTTTGCATTGCTTAGCCATGGACATCTTGTGGGATGTATCAAATTTTTGCTATGGTTTTGGGATGTTTTATGGTTTTGCTCAAATATGGTGAAGTGAAAATATAGTAAAAATTTTAAATTTTTACTGTCCCAATAGTGGCTCTGTCTGGGATGTATACTCCCTATGAGTATAACAAGGATTCAGATCTCCTGGGGAAGTAGACCACATGTTTTTATTTATTTTATGAAAAATAGAAAAGGGAAGTGACAAATGATGGGGAACGGGAATGATTCCTAAACTACTGTGCATGGAATAAAATATTTTTGAGAATTGTTTGAGGGTTGTCCATGCACTGGCAATGCTCAATCCTCATTGTACATGTTTATGAAAAGAATTGCTTTAAGTATTGCCCATGTACAGGCAATTCCTGCTCTTCTCCAGACATATTCTACAAGTAGTAAGAGTCATCACCTCCTTTGCTAGTGATAACAAAAGGACCTAACAATAGGGCTTCAAACTTTCCATGCTTCCCTTTGTCTTGACACCTTGCATTCCACATTAATACCAGATCATTTATGTCAAACTTTCTATCTTTGGCCTTTTTGTCAAAGAGATATTTCACTTGTGATTGTAGCTTAGCATTCTGCCTTTGAGCTGTTCTTCTTGTTTCATCAAGTTCTGCTAGATGTTCCAACCTCTCCTCCATTGGTTCAGGGATGTTCAAGTCTTCCTAGAGAATGAATTTGTATATAGGTATAAGATTTTCCAATGGTAATCTTGCTTGTGTTCCATATACCAGCTCAAAAGGAGATTTCCCAATTGCTCTCTTTACAGTAATCCTATTAGCCCACACTGCCATTCTTAATTTTGAATCCCAGGCTTTTTGGTTTCTATCCAACACTCTTTTTATGATTTTTAGGAGGCTTTTGTTACTTGATTCTGCTTGTCCATTTGCCTATGGATGATAGGGGGTGGCATAGGAGACAGTAATGCCATGTGTACTGCAAAATCCTTTGAATTCATCTGATCTAAAACACATCCCATTCTCTATAATTAATCTCATTGGGGTGCCAAATCTGAATATGATATTTTCCATTAGAAAGTTAATCACCACCTTACTGGTTTCCTATTTGGTTGGAATTGCTTCCACCCATTTTGTGAAATAATTAGTTTCTACTAAGATCCATTTATGTCCACCACTTGATTTCTCCACAATTTCACCTATGAAATCAATACCCCACTGATAGAATGGAGCCTCAACTTGCATGGGTTTCAAAGGCAATGCTCCTTGATACTTTAACTTGCTTGAGAATTTTTGGCATGCTTCACACTTCCTAGTGTAATGGTATGAATCATTGAAAACTTGAGGCCAATAGTATCCAGCCCTCAGGATCTTGTGGGCTGTAGTCCTTGCTGAGAAATGGCCTCCACACATGCCCTCATGTAACTCCTTCATAATATGTTTTGATTGATATTCATCCAAGCATAATAGTAAAATCCCATCTCTATTTTTCCAGTAAAGATCCCCATTGATGAGTATATATTTTGAAGCTTGCAGCTTGAGTGTCCTCCTTTTGTTATCATCATACCCTTCAGGACACTTCATATGTTTTAGATAATATATGACATCAGCATACCATGGAGTATGCTCAATATTGGTACTTGCATTATCAACATCATTAGCACCACATATCTGGGAAGCTTCGAGATTACTTTCAGCGATCAACCTAGCAAGGTCTTGTCCTCTCACTAGTTTAGTGATTTGGATTTCAATATTGAATTCCTGAATTCTATTGATCCACCTACATCTTCTACCAGTGACTTTGGTCTAGACCAATACATCCTTGACTGCAGCATTAGGTACATATGCTATGATTTTGGCTCCCACCAAGTATGGTCTAAAGGTTTTTACTGCTTTTACCAGTGCATATGCCTATTTTTTAACAATGTCATACTTTAACTCTGCATTTTGAAGGGATTTGCTAAAAAATGAAATGGGCTATTCATATCCATCATTGTTTTTCTACAATAGCACTACTGCAACTGTATGGTAAGATGCAAATGAAAACAATTGGAATGGTTTATTGAAATCTGGGGATATCAAGATAGGAGCTTCTTTGATTGCTCTCTTAATAGTAGCAAAAGCTTCTATTATTTCTGTTGTCCATTTTACTTCTGAGTTTTTCTTTAGCATCCTTGATATAGGGCAAACAATTTCTACAAAATTAGATATAAACCTCCTAACAAAATTAATTTGTCCAAAAAATGACTGTATGGCTTTCACATTCTTAGGAATAGGGACTTGGTCAATTGCTTTTACCCTCTCTGGATCTATTTTCACTCCTTCCTTAGAAACTATATGGCCAAGTAATTTCCCTTTTGTCATTGCAAAATGGCACTTTTTAGGATTCAATGAGATCCCATACTCTAGGGCCTTGATAAATATTTGCTCCAAGTGTGTGCAATGATCTTCTACCCTTTTAGAATATGCTGTCAGGTCATCTTGATACACTATCATGATTTTATTTATCAACTCAGAAAAAGCTACATCCATTGCTCTTTGGAAGGTTGCTCCAACATTAGTGAGCCCAAATGGCATTCTCAAATACACATATGTTCCCCATGGAGTGGTGAATGCAGTCTTAAATTGCTCTGATTCTTTGACTTTCACTTGATTGTAACCTGAGAAGCCATTGATCATTGACAACAACTCACATCTAGTAACCCTTTGTAATACTGCTTCCATATTGAGGAGGGGATAGTTATCTTTAAGAGAAGACATGTTTAAATTCTTGAAATCCACACATAATCTGATATCACCATTCTTTTTTCTGACAGGAACTTAATTAGATACCCAGGAGGAATGTCTGATAGGTTTAATAATAGCCCCATCCCTTAATTTTGTAAGTTCTTCTAACATTTTAGGAGCTAAGGTAGGATTGATTGGCCTCTGTTTTTGCCTGAATGGTTTAGCATCTGGTTTTAGTGGTATTTCATGTTGAAATAGATCCTCTCCATATGCTTTTAAATCATCATATGACCAAGCAAATACATGCCTGAACTTCTTGAGTAAATTAATTATTCGGCTCCTAATTTTTGGGTTAGGATTTCTTCCAATATACACATTCTTTGGGGTTGTTTGTGTCCCCAAATTTATCTCTTCAAGGTCATTCGGTGCCACTGGTGTATCTTTTATCTTAGATCTGTCATGTCCATCAAATGCTTTTTCTAATGCTATAAGTCCCTTGGGTATCTTATTCATTTTCAACTGAACTATCTCTTGTTCAAAAAGGGTTTCCTTCCCATCATGTTCCTCCACAAATGCATTGAAATCAATCTTTTGATGTTCATAATAATTAGCACAATGTAAGAAGTTGATTATATCAGCATCGTTGTCAAACACTTGCTAGTTCTGTGAATTATCAGGGATGGTAGGTCTAGTTTTGAATTCAACCTCTGTAATCCCTCTTAATGTGACATCATCCCTCTTCAATGCGATATTTGCTAAAAAGTCTGCCATAATGTGTTTAGACCTATCAACCCAGTTGATTGAAAAGGCATCAAACAATTCAATATTATCCCAGACTGCATTTCTGTACTATCTTAACCTTTTTTTTTATAGGTATTTTCTTCTTACTTGGGAAATGACCAATTCAGAATCACCATAGAGAGCTAACTTTTTTATTTTGTGCTTAGTGGCTATGTTTAAACCAATGAGCAAAGCTTCATACTTAGCTACATTGTTGGTGCATTCAAATGTCAATAGAAAAGAGTATTTGAAAGTTTTACCTCCTGGTGAAATGATAATTACTCTAGCCCCATTTCCTATTTTGCTGCATGCACCATCAAAATACATCTTCCACACATCATTTTCTTCTTTCATAGATTCAGTGTGTATTGGATCAGTGTTACGCAATTCTGGTGTATTTTCTCCAACTTTTAAGACTCCTAAATCTGTATCACAAAAGAAATTTATTTGATGCCGATCCAATCTTTCTATAATATTGTCATACCTTGGCTCTCTACATAGCTTAATTTCTTTGCCTCCCACTGGTATGGTGGCATATGATAAGTCCAACTGAACATTCCCTCCTGCCATTGTAGCCCATTGCCTTGATAGAAGCATTCCATAATATGGTGGGATGTCAACCACAGTAATATCAATGTTATAAGTTGCTTCAGGGTGTGAGGCAAGTTTTATCTCCACATCCCTCATAATACCAATTACTGGGATAGATCTGTTATCCATTGCATAACACTGGCCAAATGTAGTATCAACCCACATTCCCAATTCTTTCATAACTGCTATAGGCATGATGTTCATGGCAGCACCTGAATCAATCATGCAATTTCTGACTATCTTGTTCTTGATTAATAGTGTAGTGTAGAATGGGTCTACCTGTGAGGGATTTTTTGTCAGTGTATCACCAAGGTATACCTCAGGCATTTGGAATGTTTGCTGATGAACATTGTTTGTTGTGTTTTCATGTCCTTTATATTTTTGACTTGGTGTATCAGAAATCAACTTAACAACTGTGCTCCTATATTTATCTATCTTGATCATCTCTAGGAGTGGAACTGATATTTTTACCTGAGACACTGCATGAGCAATGTCAAAAGAATGAGCCATGGTCTGGTCATTCTTTTCTATTTTTGTGTTCTCCTTTTCTTGATGTTGTAAATTTTCTTTCACTTTACCCTTACCACCCTTTTCTGGTTCTTTAGATGATGATTTTGTATTATTCTTTTTGTTATTCTGATCTTTTATAAACACACTCTCAGGAGTTCCTTGTTCAACATTCATCGTTCTATTCCTTAAGTTGTAAGTGTTTTTGGCTTGAGCTATTGCAGCTACTGTAAGGGCTTCTCTTTCATCCTTAGTAGGCTTTCTCCATTGACCATATGGTTGATTGTTATAACAAATAGGTTGCTCATAACCATCTTCCTGATCTGAGAACACTTCTTGTTCTCCCATGTTGATATGATGCCTCTGGTTTCATACATCATACTCATATCCTTCCTCCTCTGAAGAAGGGTAATCTTCAATCACCACACATGGTGTATCCTTCATCATGTTTATGGTGTGGTTGTCTCTATTATAATTGTATAACATTTCTTCTCATTGTACCTCACAGTATTCAGGTAAATGTGGTAAATTACACACCAAACACCAAGGCTTATTTTCTACCATATGTGCCATGTTTCTTTTCAGGGGGTCAGGAGTATCCTTACCATACTGTTGCTTTCTTCTATTATCAATGGGTCTCCCATCCTTCCAAATTGTATTGTAGGGCATGTCGTGCAACCTAGGCCTTTCATACCTATGTTGACCCTCTGGTTTAGTTTGTTGAACATTCGAGTTCTAAGGATTTCTATGGTTGTCTCTCTTACTAACCATTCTTGCAGCCTTCCTATTATTTTCAATGGTTAGGGCCACTTTCTGTGCTTCTGCCAGGGTTGTAGGACACTGATTTCTAAGCTCGTACCCTATTTTGGGGTCAAATGCTTTCATATAAATACTCAGTGCCGCGGGATCAGATAGCTTGGCTCCATGTGGCACCTTATTATGCAACTTGGAAAATTTTAGGTTGAAATCATATACTGATTCATTTTGATACTTTTGTATACTTATCAATTCATGTAATGCAAACTCAGGGGCATATTGGTTACCATACTGGTCCTTAAACTAGTTATGGAAATCAGTTATTGAACTGATTGAGGCATCAGGCAGGTTGTTAAACCAGTCTCTGGCATCTTCAGTGAGGGACATCATGAATAACCTCATTCTAATATCTTCCCAATCCATACCAATGTCCTACATGAAAGCATTGAAACTTCTAATATGATCTTCCACTGATATTGCATTGTTTCCAGTAAACTTGGGAACCATATTTCTCCAAGTACTATCCATAGGATATGGATACAATTGATATCCAGTTAAATCAAATTGACTACATATATTTGCAAGGTTTTGAGGTGGAAAGTTCATGGATGGTGGATTGGGATAGTAATTATATCCACCTGGTGGCTGATGATAGGCATATTGCTACTGTTGGTTCATGTGAGGATTCATGTAGGGATTTTGCAGTCTATAATATTGTTGGCCAAGGGGTGGGTAAGTATTTTCCATATGTTGAGATACATTATGTATGGGAGGTGGTCTAGGGTTTCAGGGTATAGTATTTTGATGATTTCTAGATGCATGTGAATTTGAAATTCCACCCGCGTTTTGCTGTGGAATTCTGGAATTGTTTCCCCTATATGGGGGTACACATTTGGGGGAATTGTTTTATCTTTACTTTTCATCTGTTGAATTTTTTGCTGTGACAACCTTTCATTTTCCTGTATCTTGAACTTTTCGAGTTCTTCCTGGAGCTAGAGCAACTCTCGCTATTTTTCAGTCATACTTCCTAGATTCTCTGAATTGTTATTTATTTCCTGATTTTCTGGATTGTCATTCATTCCTTGATTTGAGAATCCGTATCCTATCTCTTCTCCCTGATGTAATGACATCTTGAAATCATGTTCATCTTGTTTTTGATCAGTATCCCTCATGACTTGTGCTTCATACTCACGTTGTTCTTGAGGATCTAGTTTGTATCTTGCCAAAATATCATCAGCTACTCCACCAAGATTCTCATTTGAATTATGTAGAGGTGTGAACTTGTTGTGAATTGAAATATTTTGCTCTGCATTATTCTCTTGGGTATCCAGATTATTATCTTGGTGAGAATAATTTGAAGTTCCATTTCTTTTGGAATTCTTTCTAAGTGGTGGAGATTACTGCAATTTCTTGCCTTCCATCTTAGATCTCCTATCATCCATTTGATATTAATTTCTTTGTTATAACTATAACTAGAGTCGCCACCTATTTAGTAATTAGGAAAAATTTATGTTTTATCTTTAGGGGTTCTTGTTTCCAGCAGAGTTACCAAATCAAAGTTTCTAAAATGACTCTATAAAAGGAATGATTAGTTTCTAAGGTCTTTTATTTAAGTCCCTAGTAGAGTCACCAATTTGTTAGGTCTCAAAAATGCAGGTTGCTGATCCTAAGAGGATGCCAAGCTCTATGCTTAGATTCACAACGTTTTTGAACTAACTTGACGAAATCAACCTTCAAGGTTTGATGATTTCCTACACTTCAGGTCTTGCTACACCTAGGTGGGTGAACCTTGGGATTTAAAGCAAACTAAATGTAAATGTATTGACTAATTAAATCTATCTACAATGGTAAAGGGTGTAAGATAGATGAAAAGCTTACTATCTGATTATATCTAATGTCTAGTGAATGGTTTAATAGAAATTGTATAAGGTAAAATGATTTTAAATGATGAATATAAATAAGACCAGTGTTTTATAGGGTAACAGAGTCGAATGAAGGACCAAGACTAGTGGCTTACAATGGGTACTAGTTCTAATTGTTTGGCACAACTTTAGTTTATAACTTGTATAAACGTGCAAGGGAATGACTGACAAACTCTTCTTGATAATCCAACCAATATAATTAGATATCTTATAATTCACCAGAAGGTATTTTAATCCTTACTTGAAGGAACCAATTGAAATAAATGAGCAAGAATAACAGATAATATTATCTTGGAGATAGAATGGCAATCCTAATTATATGGCTCTACTTAGTAATCCAAACTTAATACTTCCAGGCTATTGTGACTAATCAGAAGGATTTAATTCCTCAAATGGAAACCAATTACTCAATCACACAGATACAACGAATGTGTATTGACAAATTAAATATATGCTTGATATATTAATTTGAATAACAAGGAAATATAGAACTAGAGACAACCACGAAATTGAGTAACTATAACAAACAATTGATACCAAGATAGAACCATTGAATCAGAGAAAATTCAATCTACTTCTTCAAATAAAATATGCAACATGGTCTTTCTGAAACAGTGTAAATTATATATATATATGTATATATATCCTACTGCTGATGATTTTTCAGCACCAATAGTTTGAACTTATATAGGTATTTCTATGAAGAGACATAACTCTTCAATAAGTCCTTTTGACAGGATTAACAACTACTACATAACTATGATTAGGCTCTATTTAGCCATAAGTAAATTTTAGCCAGATGGTCCAAGTACTCTTGATCTCGATGGGAATCAATAAGCTCAGTGGCACTTCTTGTAATCATTTCAATTGTGACCATCTTTTCCAGGTGTTTGCAAGCTTCTCCAGATGTAGAATTCATGTCTTTAAGAGCTCTCATAGCCTCGTGGAATATAGTTTGACAATCAACATTCCACTCTTCCTTGCTTTTTAGTTCTCCATCACTCTTAAACAAGGCGGGCACTCCTACATTAGAAGCTTCAACACCTTCCTTAGCATCATTTTTGAGTTGATCATAGTATTTCTAATGTTGCTCAATGAATGCTTTAGTATTAGAGATATCTGCACCATCAGAAGCATCTTTGCTTTGTATCTCATTCAACTTTTCCTGCATTCTCTGTTCGAGCCTTTCATTTTCTTTAATTGCTTTGTAATTCTCTGAGTAATTATCCCAAAATAAATTGAACCAGTGTATCATGTTTGTATGTCTCCTCTGTAGTACCGTGACAAGTGTATCTATCTGAATTTGCAATGCCTAATCTGGGGATAATGCTTGAGTGCCCTGTGAGCTTTCTCCCTGAGTCAATCTCTTTGTCAATTGCCCAAAAGTACTCTTAACTGCATCATTCAAGTAGTCATTTTCTTTGGTTAGTCTTTCACAGCTCAATTTATATGCATCCCTTTCCTTGATCAACACTTGAGCTTGTGCTTTGTTTAATTTCGCAACATTGATGCCAATGTCTGCTATAATCAGAGGGTCAGTTTCCCCTGCTTTTAAAGTCATGATATGGCTGAAAGTCTTTTAAGTATCTATGATGGCTGTCTTCTTATGGGGAGGATATAGCACCCATATCATCAATGAATTTTCATCATTATTGTATCTCGTACCCATATATACTTCATTAACTCCCTCCGGAGTGAGTTTATACTTATCATCTACACTATTTAGAAAACTGTCAAAAACCAAAGCAGAATTCAAGTCAAGACCAGGAAAAATCATAACTCCTACATCTTTAAGCAATTGTCTTCCCTTGCTAGGAGTCATATCCTGTATCTCTTCCTCTACTCTTACTTTCAGCATATCTAACAATTGTTTTTCATTATCAACAGAGACATCATCCACTGATTCTCTAATTTCTTTTCCTTTGCATTTGTACAAAAATGAATTAAATTCTTTTGAGTGAATAAATTTATCATCAAAAATGAAAGAATCATAGGCTATCTGACATGGATTGTCATCAGCAGACCCCTCATCATCATGTATTACAACAGGAGGCTGATATTGTAACATTTTCCTTTTGGACATTTCTACTGTTTCATCCTGTGGCTCTTCTTGCTCTATTTGTCCTTCAATTTCAGAGGATACAACCTTAATCTCTGCTAGCTGCTTTTTCTTCTCACTTAGATCCCTTTTATACTTTTCTATCACCAACTCCACCTCATCCTCTTCTAAATTTCTAATCACATCATCATGTGGATAAGGTATGTGCATGTATCCACTGAGATTTTGTTTTCTTTGTGTAGAGTCAATAAAACCTTCAGGGTCAAACCCTTTCCTTGCCTCAGCATTCCTCATATTATAATGCATCAACTTATCCATAATGAGATTATAACCCTCTTTTGACACCACAGTAAAATCTCCAAAACATAAAGTGCTGGGCATAAAGGATTGCTTATCATGTGAGCTCAAATGCATTACATTTGAGCAATACATCTACCTAATTATCTCTAAATAAGCAATTCTGTCAGGAACAGTTTTGGGCAATATGAATGGAGTGTCTTCAAAACCATATACTCTTATCATAGTAGCATCTTCAAAACAATACCAGTCTCACAATTATGAGTGACAGTAGGGGGGCCACCAAAATCTTTTGGCCTGAGGAACCTTTTTATCTCAGTTGAGACTGAGTATTCACAAGGGTGGTTGAAATATCTGTATAGTACTTTTACACAGTGTTCTTCAAATTTGGCATAACTGGAATGGGCATATCTACTGTCCCATATTCTAGTCCACATTTGTATTGGTAATTTTTCCCCCCTCTTATCTTCAGCAACAACTTTAAGTTCACTTGGCCATAACCCTACTTCCTGGCTGAAATACAACACCATGTGCATAAGCAGTGAGTAATGCTCAAAAGAGCATGCTAGGGAACTATGTTTTATTGCAGACAATCTAGAATCTATTCTATTAATAATATAGGTAGCAAAGTCAAACTGCCTTGCATTATGACATTAAATGTCAGTCGCTATAACCATTAAAGGGATGGTCATGAACTCAAGGACCTCTGAACCAAGGATTTGGCCCACAGAATAATAAGTGTGTTGTATATACGGTTCAAATATAGCTACATGAAAAGGAGGACCATCATTTTTAGTTAAAGGTATCAGTTCTCCTTCAACTCTGGGCCTATGAATGGGCAACCTCCATCCATTGTAGGTTGTGTCTGTTCTCCAATATTCCCTCTCTAGGTCTTCATAAATAACGGGGATAGTGCACAAATCATCTAGATTAAATACTTCACAAATAGCATTTTTTGACAAATGTACAATTGGCTCCCCCTGTGGGTTGCATATAGCTTTCAGGCTTGGGCTATACTGTTTGGCAAGTAGTTGGAGGAGTTCCACATTCAGGAATACATTAGGCACGACCAATTTTCCCAAATTCAAGTGCCATGGGTTTGACACTGGAGCATTCCTGAACCTTCTATTATAATGGAATCTAAAAAGCTCATATCCTTTGATTAGGGTCCAGATATCTCCCAAGCGCTTATATTTATCTTCTAATTTTTCAACTTCTGCCCTAAGTTGAGCAGATCTTCTGGCCTTGGGGGTTGACCCAGGCAATTGATTAATTAAGTCCTGATTGAGTTTTTTGTCTTTTATTTTTTCTTTAGGGGTTTGATCAGTTTTTTGTTTCTTAGATTTACTAGTTTCCCCCTGTGATTTTCTACCTTTTCCCTTTCCCAGAGTATCCATATTCAAATTTTGGTAGAAAATTCAAACACACGCTATACACAATGGTTCGTATGTAAGTACCTGTTGTTCTATGGCTATGATTGAAATCCTCTGCTTGCGCCTGAAGAATTCCTCTGTATTCTCTTCTCAGACAACTCTGTTAATTGTAATTATAATGATCTTAAAAGATTTCATCACCGTCTGCATTTAATTGTCTAATCAATTCAATGTCGTTCATCACTATGAAATGTCACATTGCCATAACTCCTGTCATCGGCATGATTTTCAAAATGTATGGGCAACCTTAATATCTACTCATGGCACAAACAATCAATTGGCGTGACCCCTCAATTGTATTCCCGATGCTATGTTGAGTCATATCTTAAGTGGGTGCGACCATCGGCATGACTTCTTTCATTGTTGTGTGTTTTAGATTTCCCTCCGATATAGTGAGTCCTACCGATATGACTATCGGTGAGGGTCTCACCGATATGTGTGATAACAACTTGTTATCGGGGAGATCAATACCATTGGGATAATATATTTATGTTTCCCTGAGCTTTGTCGTCTTCCCGATAATCTTCTATACTCTGGATCAGAATGACCATCTTGATATCTCACCGATATGATTAAAACTTCTTATCAATGGGTGTGACTTTATTTCCATCAGAGTGAGATATACCATCAGGGTAATTCTTTTCAGATCACCTGATCACAATTATCTTCCTGATGGCCACTTTACATTCCTTATCGGAGAGGATCTATCAAAGTGTCACCAACACCCTTTCATAGCTGTGACTTGTGAGTCGGCAACGTATTATTGCTTCATTCCGATATGTTAAGTTACACCGATGGATATGTGTATTAGTGTGACTCACACCTAAAGTGTTGGTGCAGGAGCACCTACCTGACAGTTGGCCTCCATGAGGCAGTTAGTTTGTTATAGGTCTGGTTAATGTTTCCAAGAAGGTTTGATAAGACCAATGCATGTAATAAGGTCATGTTGACCATACTTTACTATTTTTAGCTAGGTTGTTAGGACAGCTGTTATGCTGTATGTCCGGTTGGATCCTCCCAGCCGCTTGGAAGCTCCCAGCCGCTGGGAATCGAGTGGTAGTACTCGCAGGAGATCCTATTTATGCATTAGGATCGGTTGGTTTTAGGAGTATTGCAGAGGATCGATCAGACTTTGCAGAGAGTGAGGCAGAGGGAGAGACTGAATATTGTATTTGCATCTTTTGAAATCAATAAAGAGATCCTGTTGTGTCAATTCTCTGTTTGGATTCCATTGTGTGATTGATTTGTTGTTCTGGTGGTTGCATGGATTCGCTGATCCATTCCACTGGTTGATTCGTCGAATCGGTGGAATGGCCATGTATAATAGCTTAGGGTTTAGTCTGCATTTTGTGTTTGTTTGCATGCAGGTGTGCAGGATCGTCATCGAGAGGTGTTGAGAACCCTAGCATGGGTATGTGCTAGGTTGTGCTGGTTGTTAGAGTCTGGAAAGTTGTCCAGGAAGCGGATCGGGTCACCTCAGGAGGTTCGGTGGATCAGAATCCGTTAAGGTTGGAAATTCGTCACAACGGCATCATCAGGATATTTCTGTGTATATCCTGCAGTTACTTCAGGCATCATCCGAGTAGGTGGAGATGAGCATGATGCAGTCGATTGCATAAGGTGAATGTGCATTGGGGTGATCATCATCAGGTGTTGCCGAGGAGGAGCGTATCGGCATAAGGTAGAAGATCGGGTTGATAAAACCATCGCGGGCCGATAATGTTAAGTTTGGCCGACAGCAGGATATTGGAGGAGCTGCATGTGATGTCATCGTCATCAGGATAATCGTCATCAGGATATCGGGGTGACGTAAGCATCGAAGGAAAGGTGCATGAGGTTGTCGTCATCAGGATATATGGGAGGAACCGGATATTTTATATCCTGCTGATGAACATGATGTTGAACATCATGATGCTGAAGATAGAGTTTGGCGGTAAGATGAACAGTGAACATCAGGAGGATGTTTGCGCTTGCTGAATATGATGATGCTGCCGATAGCTGGATATGATGATGCTGCTGATAGACGAAGGGTCGAAGGTTTGTC
This sequence comes from Cunninghamia lanceolata, assembly GCA_027924645.1. Taxonomy (NCBI): domain Eukaryota; kingdom Viridiplantae; phylum Streptophyta; class Pinopsida; order Cupressales; family Cupressaceae; genus Cunninghamia; species Cunninghamia lanceolata. Next base: position 4,033,747 of record BSBN01000523.1, on the reverse strand, counting down.
TGCAGGAGGATATCGGTCGGCAAGAGAAAATATGATGATGCTGACAGTGTTAAGGGAAATATGATGATTATGATGAAGGGTTACGGACATACATGCTGTATGTCAAGGTTTTAGTGTGGATGCCTCTGCATCATAGTGGTATCAGAGCTCAGCAAAAGGTCTGGGCTGTTGTGTGTTGATTCTGTCACCAAAAGGGCAGAGGTAGAGTTGATTCTGTCACTGAAAAGAAAGAGGTAGAGGAGTGAGAGGTTGAAAAAATGCCTCCGAAAGGTAATGGTACTGCAAGGGAGTTGCAGGAGATGAAGGAAAAACATGCCAGAGAGATGAGGAAGATGAAGGAGCTTGCTGAAGCACTTCAAGCCAGGCTTGTAGCCCTAGAAAAGAACAAAAAGAGGGAAGTGGAAGACAGTGAGTCTGAAGAAGATGAAGATACTGTTGAAGAGTATGAAGAGGTAGCTAAAGATCTGGATGTTGAAGACCAGAGATTTACAAAATTGTTAAAGGCAGTACAGAGTGATAAACCTAAGGTAAAGGTTGATGTTTCCAAGTATAATGGAAGTTTGAATGAAGATGAGTTACTGGATTGGATTGCTGCACTTGATAATCACTTTGAATGTGAAGATGTTGCTGAGGATCAAAAGGTAAAGATTGCAAAGACCAAGTTAGGAGGTCATGCTTTGGTATGGTGGGATTATGTACAATCCGAGAGAAGGAAACAAGGAAAGTCAAAGATCACTTCATGGGATAAAATGGTAGCAAGGATCAAAGGTAAATTCTTGCCCAAGGATTATGAAATTCAGATGTTTAAGAAGCTGCAATTTTTAAGGCAGAAGGAAATGGATGTGAAGGCATATACTGAGGAGTTTTATAAGTTGAGTATGAGATCTGGTCATCATGAGAATGAGGTAGAAAAGGTGGCTAGGTACTTGGCTGGTTTGAGATTGAACATACAGGATGAGTTAGTTTTAGCTAACCCTAAGAGTGTGGAGGATTGTTATTAAATGGCAATTAGGATTGAAGAAAAGATGAATAGGAGACAAGATAAGTCCATGAGAGGAAGAGGCAGCAATATGAGGGGAAGAGGATTAGCCCCTACAATAAGGCAAACTAATGAGGGTCAAGAAGACACTGGTAAAGGACAGGGACAGTCTGATTTCAGAGGTGGATGGAAAGGTAATAGAGGCAGATTTGGAAGTGGTAGAGGTTCTACTACATTTTCAGGAAAGTGTTACACCTGTGGTGAGTTTGGTTATCCATTTTTCAAATGTCCAGAAAACAAGGGTTCATCATCCAGAGATGATAGAATGAATGACAAGAAAGTACAACTTGTGCAAGAAGAGAAAGTAGAGCAAAGTGTGCAAAGTCCAAACACTTATCAAGATAGAGTTCCTGACGGTTATGGATATCCTGAGGAGGGAGAAGCATTGATGCTAAGGAGAACTAGTTTGCAGGCATCAAAGGATATGATGCAAAGAAGAGCTCTTTTCAAGACCACATGCAAGAGCAAAGGTAAGGTATGTAAGGTTGTCATTGATACTGGTTCAACAGATAACATGGTATCTCAGGAAATGGTGGATAAACTGAATTTGGAAAGGATTCCACACCAACACCCTTACAAGGCATCTTGGGTGAGTGATAGTCAATCACTTTTTGTCTATGAACAGGCATATGTTGATTTTCAGATTGGAGCATATCAGGATAGAGTTTTGTGTGACATTTTGCCCATGGAATGTTGTCACCTACTGTTGGGGAGACCATGGCAATTTGATAGGAGGGTACTGTATGATGGGTATGCTAATACCTACACCATCAAGAAAGATGGGAAGACTATTATGTTGATGCCATTGCAGGAAGATGCTGCAGTACAGGGGGCAACCCAAATCATTTTAGTGGGAAAGAAGGAGTTTGTGCAGATGCCTATAGGAGCAGGCATAAAGGCAGTTGCGGACACTGCAGGGAAAGGAGTTGTTAAGGACAACAGGTTGAAGAAAGTTTCAGTTGTGACTGACAGAGGTCAGCAGCAGGTTTAGAAACAGGTTTGCCAACAGTAACCAGTTGAGAGGAATGACAAGGATGTTGTCATAGTTGGGACTATTGTTTGTCCTATAAAGGTTGAAAGAAAGACAGAGTTGAACATTGCAGAAGTTCAAGAGGCAGTTCAGACAGAGGTTCTGGTCAGACAACCTGACAAACCCAAGGTATGTGAGAGAAGGGCCTACATTGACAGGCATGAGGATTTACTTGCAAGAAAACAAGTTACAGTTCAGAAGTCTTGGAGCAGCCGAGAGCCAGCAGAGGACAAAGCTGGAACAGGTCAAGACACTGCCAAGGCAAAGTGTAAAGGTGGAGGATTTCCACATCCTAACTCATGGGACATGAGTTCTTTTCTGTTAGGGAGTATGGTGCAGGAGCACCTACCTGACAGCTGGCCTCCATGAGGCAGTTAGTTTGTTATAGGTCTGGTTAATGTTTCCAAGAAGGTCTGATAAGACCAATGCATGTAATAAGGTCATGTTGACCATACTTTACTATTTTTAGCTAGGTTGTTAGGACAGCTGTTATGCTGTATGTCCGGTTGGATCCTCCCAGCCGCTTGGAAGCTCCTAGCCGCTGGGAATCGAGTGGTAGTACTCGCAGGAGATCCTATTTATGCATTAGGATCGGTTGGTTTTAGGAGTATTGCAGAGGATCGATCAGACTTTGCAGAGAGTGAGGCAGAGGGAGAGACTGAATATTGTATTTGCATCTTTTGAAATCAATAAAGAGATCCTGTTGTGTCAATTCTCTGTTTGGATTCCATTGTGTGATCGATTTGCTATTCTGGTGGTTGCATGGATTCGCTGATCCATTCCACCGGTTGATTCATCGAATCGGTGGAATGGCCATGTATAATAGCTTAGGGTTTAGTCTGCATTTTGTGTTTGTTTGCATGCAGGTGTGCAGGATCGTCGTCGAGAGGTGTTGAGAACCCTAGCATGGGTATGTGCTAGGTCATGCTGGTTGTTAGAGTCTGGAAAGTTGTCCAAGAAGCGGATCGGGTCACCTCAGGAGGTTCAGTGGATCAGAATCCGTTAAGGTTGGAAATTCGTCACAACAGCATCATCAAGATATTTCTGTGTATATCCTGCAGTTACTTCGAGCGTCATCCGAGTAGGTGGAGATGAGCATGATGCAGTCAATTGCATAAGGTGAATGTGCATTAGGGTGATCATCATCAGGTGTTGCCAAGGAGGAGCGTATCGGCATAAGGTAGAAGATCGGGTTGATAAAACCATCGCGAGCTGATAATGTTAAGTTTGGCTGACAGCAGGATATTGGAGGAGCTGCATGTGACGTCATCGTCATCAGGATAATCATCATCAGGATATCGGGGTGACGTAAGCATCAAAGGAAAGGTGCATGAGGTTGTCGTCATCAGGATATATGGGAGGAACCAGATATTTTATATCCTGCTGATGAACATGATGTTGAACATCATGATGCTGAAGATAGAGTTTGGCGGTAAGATGAACAGTGAACATCAGGAGGATGTTTGAGCTTGCTGAATATGATGATGCTGCCGATAGCCAGATATGATGATGCTGCTGACAGATGAAGGGTCGAAGGTTTGTCTGCAGGAGGATATCGGTCGGCAAGAGAAAATATGATGATGCTGACAGTGTTAAGGGAAATATGATGATGATGATGAAGGGTTGCGGACATACATGCTGTATGTCAAGGTTTTAGTGTGCATGCCTCTGCATCAAGTGTCTTTTATTATTTCACCAAGAGAATGGAGTATCAAAGACTTATTTACTTCTCACCCCGATGTTTATTTCTTGCCGATGGTTATTGTTTCCTTTGTCCCCGTAAGATGTTCGGTGAGACTCTTGCCAATATATTTCATCGGTATGATATATACCGTCGGGGTAGCTTTTAAAGGACCACTCGATGATTACTAGTCATACCAATCAGTGTGACTACTTGGTTCTCTTACCGATAAAAGGCCATTGTTATTACTTCTCCTATCGACAACTCTTACAAATCTCTTTCTGATCTTTACTCTCACACCGATAGTCATTTTCATTGATTTCTTTATGTATTGGTATAAGCAACACAAAGTCTTGCCAATATATTGAATTTTAAATAATTTTGCATTGCTTAGCCATGGACATCTTGTGGGATGTATCAAATTTTTGCTATGGTTTTGGGATGTTTTATGGTTTTGCTCAAATATGGTGAAGTGAGAATACAATAAAAATTTTAAATTTTTACTGTCCCAACATGAACTTCATGTTGCAGGTTCTTTATAATACCTTGACCACCTGCTCCCCTCAATAAAATAGGATTAATATCAACATTTCCTCTCATTGCAGTCTTCTATTTCTTTTGGGGTGATGTATGATGCACCTTCTTCCTTTTCTTTGTTATCAAAAAGTCATCATCCAAAGGTTCCTCCTCCTCTATAATCACAGAGGCAAGCTTTGCAGTAGCTTTCTTTTGTTTAGAAGGGCTATGATGTGATACAGCTACTAATGTGGAAGCCACATCTCCCTTTGGTTGGGTTCTTCTAATGATTACTCCTCCAGCTACATGGGTTTCTTTCTTGTTTTTACCCTACTATTTTTCCTCTTCAGCTAGCTATCTTTCTCCCTTGGATTGCCTCTTCTCTTTGAGGAAGTCGTCATATTCTTCTTCAGACAATTCTTGTCTCTTGTTCTTATTATCCACAATAAGGGATATACCCTTCCTTTTCAACTTATTGACTTCAGCATCCACCCAACTTTGGGTCAATTGAATAACCTTCAGCATTATTTGATCTAATGAAGTCACCTCAGGCTGACTCAAATCAAGGCTAATATGGTTTCATTATATACCTTATTGTCCTCATATTCACTGGACATGATCTTTCCATCATCCTTGTGTAACTAAACAGGTACTGATATGCAATCAAAGGTATGAATTTGATTCAGGGTAAGCCTTTGGTAATTCCTTCTCTTGACCTCTGCTTCATCGTCACAATCAGCCCAGTAATCCTCAAGGTTCTTTTGATGTATATGCTTCCCTAGTAATGTCTACATCTTGCCATATGGGTCATGTGACCTAGCTAGTGAAAATGGTTGCAAGTACATTAACTTCAATCCTTTGATTACATCCATAACACTTTCCTTGTCTCAACACATGTACCAGCCAATCATGACTGAAAACACCACAGGAGGAATCTTCCCCTTTTCAATAAGAGCCTCTACTGAGGGCAAAATATGTCTGGCAAATTCCATCAGAATGACTTTGTCATTGGGGTATCTAGGTAGCATGAGGGGTTGCCCTTCAAAGCCTTCTATTCTTATGTATTAAAATGTAGGGAATTGGATAAACCAAGCCCCATATTTGTATATGACATCTTGGGCTTCCATGCTTAATCTCTTTGTTTTGTCTTCCTCCATTGTCCTTACTAGATGCATGGAAAAGGAGTCATTCACTATCTTATAATTTTGGAGAGATTGCCTCCTGTTCAACTGCGGGTAATGTTCCTAGATGTTCACATCACTAGGGTTACTCCCAACCTTGCCTATTATTTGTAGTCCATTGAAGGTCCCTCTAAAGGCATAGGCATACATAACATAAGAAGTCATATGAATCATGCACATCTTTCCACCCAGCCTTCTCATTCCCTCATCTAAACTATCACTTATGATTTTAGCCCAAAGGGGTTTATCATCTGAATGCTCTACCATCTGACTAATTCCATACATCCAGTTTTTAAGTGCTCCAGCATTTTATCTTCCTGTTATTCTACTAAGTATGACCATCATATACTGGTACTCTACAGTAAAATCAAACTTAAAGAGATACACTGACAATTTAGCAGATGCCTTGTATTTATTGCTCTTGGATCTCCACTGATACATGACCCTTCTGGCCTCTTTTTGGTTATTATTGTATTCCTTTTCCAATCTGCTCAGGCTCAATCTACCCACATTAGGTCCTGTAGGAAAATTAAAAGTAGAGGTGATGCCTGTAATTGAGAAATTTGTATACACTCTATCATGCTTCTCCACTTTTCTAGTCTCTGGATTATAATTCTGTGCACATTCAACTACTAGCTCAGTTGCTTCCATGGCATAGGGAAATCCCCCACCATTCCACATCCCTTAGGGTTTCCACTTCCTTTATCCAGTCTTCTCATCCATGCATCAAGATCGGTATTCCCCTTATGTGTATCATTGATCATCCCATACCTAAATGCTACCCCCTCTAGCTGTAATAACATGGTTTTCAAAAACTTTGTGTCAGACCTATTCTTTCCGATTGCCATTAGATCCTGTGATAAAACCATTCCTATCTTACTCTAACATGTTTTATGCAGCAGGGCCTAGGTATCACATACATTCCATGGCAGTAATTCTATTATTCTAGTTTATTTCATGCGTCATGCTAATTAACTCAGTAAAAACCATTTTTACCTCATGATTCACCATAAACGATAAAAGAGGGTTTCACAATTACATACCTGATAATCACTTTCACCTTTTACGGTATGAGTGATAATTGTATGAATATGACTACATTGTATTTACCATTTTGTTCCATTTAGATGCGAGTCATGTTCAGTTTGCAGGCTGCAGTGATGCTTTGATCCTCAGAGCTCTGCAATTCTTGTTTAAATGTATGGTAAATGTAAAACAAACCTGAAAGTTACTTTTAACTAATCAATATGACAAATTAGGGTGCGCTTGGTGTGTTTTGTTTAAGTCCATCGATCAACACATGACATTCATGGATGTTGACAAGTGGTGGGCTTGCATTTGAAATTTGAAGCTGTGACCTACCATTGGGTTCACATTTAATGTAGAGGGTGATCTCCGCGAAGATCAGGGATATTTAAAAACATGATCAATATCAGATATATGAGGATGACATCAGTATGAGTATGGTCAACCTTTGACCAATGATCGAGATCAGGTCACTACACACTCACTAATAATCATGATGGTATACTATATTAATATGATCTAGGGTTGTGCCACGTGGCATTGTTGGATTGGTCACTAAGAAACTAGGCGTCTTGGGTCATCGAAGGTTAATATGAAGGATATTGGAAATATCTGGGTGTTTTAACACTAAGAAATATCACCCTACTTTAGAATGTAAGGGTGACGTCAGCATTTTATAAGCCTTTGAAATTATTTGAGAGAATAATGTCATCGTCACATTTGTTAAGATCAGGGATATTTCAAAATGTGACCCTCTTAGGTCTGGATCATGATATCATCATCATATCATGTATTTTTTTTTTATCGGGTTAGGATGATGTCATTGTCTTATTGAGGAATATGATGGATGTTTGGAAATCTGACCCTGCAGGTGTCAGACAATTTGATGATGTCATCATCAGTATGAGTTCTTTTATATATCAGAACTAGATGACGTCATGGTCATATTTTGTGAAGGGAAATATTTTATAACATGACGGATATTTAGAAATGTGACCCTTCACAAATATGCATGTAGACTTGACAGGCATATGTTCTTTCACACTTAAGTTATACGTTTGCATATCAGGGAACATATGGAGATCAGGTGATATTCATATGTCAGGGTCATCTAAGGAACATGATTGATATTTAGAAATATGACCCTATGGACAATATCTGGTTTGACCAAACTTTGACTTAGCATAACTTTTTATCCGTGATGAATATCAGGGTGATCCAAAAGGCAAACCTGCTTAAAATTTTGCACTCTTCATGATTATGAGATTTATGACAGCAAATTTTAACTTTGACAATTGACTTCTTCTTGTGAAGCACATGCATGTGCAAGGGTGATATACTTAACTAAACTTTTGCCAAACCATCCAAAGCAAGAAAGAAAAAACAAGCAAAAGAAAAAAATTGGGTCCCTATTTTGCTAAGGCAAAATGGGGCATGTTGTGTAACCACACAACAAGACTTAATTCAAATATTGTGAATTTGCTGACATTGGAGATTGTTTCAAGAGTGGTAGATCATGTTGATGACCTTGGAGAATGTTTTCAAGACTGATGATGGTATTAATAAGTGTCAAGGATTCGTGGATTGGTGTGGGCTTAAGAAATATGATGATGTGATGTGAATTTGATTAGTGTAATCAGAGATTTCATGTGTTAGGCCACTAGATGCAGTGAGCAGAAGGTGTCTACTATTTTTAGTATTGTTGAGAAGATGTGTGTGTTGAGATGTATATTGAGCTTCATTGGAACTAAACTCAATGCATAGATTTGATGCAATTATATCAGTTCAAATACTAGTAGTGAGCCATCCTTCTTTCTTTCTTTCTTAGTGGGTAGTGACTCCACTTGGACAATGAGTCCTTGGGTAGTGAGCCCTTTGGGTGGTTAACCCTCTGGGTAGTAAGCCCTGTTGTGGTGAGAATTCTTTCTTTTGGGCAGTGAGCCCTTTGGCACTAAGCCTCTTGTATTTTAGTTTTTCTACTACTTTATATTGTGAGCTAATCCTCACCGTGGTTTTTCCCTTTTAGGGTTTTCCATGTAAAAATTTGGTGTTCTCTTGTACATGGTTTATGTTTCTGTTATCTACTTTTCATGTTTAAATCTTAATAATAGATTAAGGGTTTAAGTGAACTAATGTGAATATTATTATGTTTATGAGGGTTTGAAGTTTTTGTTACAACTAATTCACCCCCCTTCTCAGTTATCGTGTGCCTTCAACAATTGGTATCAAAGCAAGGTTCCTTTGAAGAAATCTAAGATGTTGCAAAGGAAAGATATTCCTTTGTTTGATGGATTAGACTATGCACTCTAAAAGGTAAGGATGGAAGCCTATCTAATTTCTCTTAGTTATGAGGTTTAGAAATGTGTCAAGTCTAATTACACTGTACCTGATAATGGTGTAAATTTTGAAGATGAAATCAAAGCTGCTAAAATAGATGGGAAGGAAAAACATGCTCTCTTAAGTGGTCTTACTAATTCTAAGTTGGTGAAACTTGTGAATTTGAAAACAACTAATGAGATTTGGAAAAGGTTGGAAAGTGTTTATGAAGGAGATGAGAAGATTAAAAGGGCTAAAATGCAAAATTTGAAGATCACTTATGAGACCATGTGAATGTCTGGAGATGAAAATATTGCAAGCTACTTGCAGAAGGTGGATGAAGTTGTCAATGGGATCAAAGGACTTGGTGGGAATATAGATGATCAAGAAGTGATATTGAAGGTACTTAGAACTCTTCCTAAAGATTATAGTTCTAAGGTTTCTTCTATTGAAGAATTACAAATGTTGGATAAGTTTACCAAAGATTAGTTGCTTGGCACTCTAACAACTTTTGAAATAAGAGAGTTTGGCACAAGTAGTGGAACTGTAAAAGATGATACTACTTTTAAAGCTGGTAAATCAGAGAAGATTGTTGAATCAGATCGAAAAGACTTTGATGAAGTGAAATTTAACTTTGTGAGAAGGATGAAAAGGGCACAAGTAAATTCCGTGGTAAGTTGCCTTTTAAATGTTTCATTTGTGGAAAAATAGGTCATTATGCTTCAAGGTGTCTAGATAGAGCTCTAAGAATTAAGAATAAGGAAAATAGAGGAAGGATGTTCAAGAAAAATTACTAGGTAAGCATTTCTAATGATGAATCAAATGTTGAGGATGATAATGATAATGAATCCTTATTCATTACAATAAGAGATGAAACTAGATCTGCTAACTTTGGAAGTTGTGTGAAGGAAAAGAATCAGAAGCAAGTACTAACCCTAAAGGCACTATAATATCTACTTTTCATGCTAGGAGTGAAAAGGATGATTGAGTCATTGACAATGGATTCTCAAATCATATGAAAGGTAACAAGAGTAAGTTTATTAAACTTGAAATATTTGATGGTGGAGTAGTTAGGTTTGTTGGTGATGAAGCTGCTAAGATTTATGGAAAAGGTTCAATCAGTTTTGATGGAAAGCATAACACTAATGATTTCCTTTATGTAAAAGGTTTAAAGCATAATCTCTTAAGTGTTGGATAGATGTGTAGCAAGGGTTACAATCTTATGTCTCAAAATGATGGATGTGAGATCAGAAAAAACTCTAGAATTTAATTGTTGTTGGAAAGAAGATAGGTGGAAATGTTTATCATCTCAAAGGTGGTGTTAGTTATTGTCTTATGACTTAGATCAATGAGAGTTGGCTATGGCATAGGAGATTGTGTCACATCAATTTTGATAACCTAGTAAGGATAAGTTTAGTCCAAGCTATGAGAGATCTACCTAAGCTAACAAAGCCCATTATTGCTGTCTGTAAGGAATGCCAGTTTGAAAAGCAAACAAGAAGCTTCAAAAGCAAGGATCGGTCATCTACCAAACTATTAGGGTTGGTGTATATAGACCTGTGCAGTCCTACTAGAGTAAGGAGCTTTCAAGCTGACAGGTATTTCATGTTATTTATTGATGATTATTCTAGAATGACTTGGGTCACTTCTCTTAAGGAAAAATTAAAAGCCCTAGATAAGTTTAAAGCTTTTAAAGCAATGGTTGAGAATTAATTGGATATGAAAATAAAATGTTTGAGGTCTAACATAGGTGGAGAGTTTATTTCTAATGATTTTAACATGTTTCGTGAGAATCATGGGATAAAAGGTAACTATCTGCTCCTAGAACTCCTCAGCAGAATGGAGTGGCTGAAAGGAAGAACATGATTATTCAAGAAGCTGCAAGAACAATGATAAAAGAGGCAAACCTACCAGAAGTCTATTGGAGAGAAGCAATTCATACTGTTGTCTACATATAGAACAAAGTACAAGTGAAAGAAAATGACACAAAGACTCCTTATCAACTATGGTATGGAAGAATTCCCATTGCTAAATATTTCAAAGTTTTTGGAAGAAAATATTATATCAAAAGAAATGAAGAACTAGGAAAGCTTGATGCAAGATGTGATGAAGGTATTTTCCTTGGATACTCTAACAAAAGAAAAGCTTACTAATGCTATAATAAGAGGCTAAGAAAGATTGTTGAAAGTGCTAATGTTAAGGTTGTTGAAGACATACATAATTTTTCAGAGATTAACAGATATGAATTAGATGAGTCCTCTTGTGGAGAAAAAGAAGAAACTAAAGAAAAAGAAGTGTAGGTTGAAGAACAAGAAGCTCCAGAAAAAGAAGTACAAGTTGAAGATCAAGAAGCTCTAGAAAAATTTCCTTAAACTCCCAAATATGTGTAGAGGCATCACACTAAAGATTAAATCATTGGTGATTGTTACAAATATGTGCCTAATCGGTGTTGTCATTGATGTCAACATATCCTTGTTGCCATTGGTGTCAACTATTTCCTATTTTGTTGCCTATTTAGAAGACTAAAATGTTGAGGATATTGAGAAAATTAATGAAGATAAATGTATGCAGACCATATGGCCATGTAGAGGATTGTCTGAAGTAGCTCCAGTTAAGATTTGAGAGGTCCGCATAAAGATTTGAAGAAGCTATGGCCATTTGAGTAGAACTGGGTTTTGCTGTGTTCAGAAGAGATGGAGTGATAGTAAATTGGTCTGGATTGCTCCACATTGAAATATTATGATTTACGGATCTAGAGGCTTATTTGGGAAGTCAATGTGTATCATCAACTCAAGTTGTTCATGGTTTGGAGGTCTGCAAGCAATCTTTCTAGTGTGACAGTCATGGCAGATAGTGTTTTTGAGGTTCCAAATGAAGATGCAAGTGATCCTGATGATTTGGAGGAGTGCGGATGTTTTTGTTAAAATTTAATGTGCTTGTGGAGGTCTTTCGATCATGTGACTGCTATTTTGGAGGTTTGCATTGAAGATTGAGCTTGTTGTTGAAGATTTATTCCTTAATGCTACTGTTCTTCCTAGTCTTGGTCGACTGGATGATTCAAGTGTGTTGTAGATGATCTAAGAGCAATTCTCTGGAGCGTGGTGTGTTGTTGGAAGAAGATTCAAGTCTCAACTATGTTTTTCTGACAGTACAGTGATCCACATTAAGTTAATCTAACCTTGATGTTCATTTCAAGGTTGATGAAGCATATAAATACTTGTTGATGAGTTATGGAAAATTGTCCTTATGTGAAAATGATAAAATCATAAGAGAGGTACAAAGGCAGAGCAGAAAAGAAGAGGAGTAGAAGAACAAGAGTAGTAAAGGATGAAGATATAGCAAAGAAATGTTTGAGGAATAGAGCAGAAGTTTGTGACCCTTCAATGGGACTGAACCAGGCATGAAGAAGATGCTATCTCTCAGTTCATTATCTCTATGTTAAACATAAATTCTTGTAGGCAGTGAGCCTCTTTTAAGTAGTGAGCTCTAGGCAGTGCACCTGAAGGTATGTGCCTTCTCTTTTCTTCTAAGTACTTTTAATAGGGTATGAATCTTGTGGGTTAACCTCCACCGTGGTTTTCCCTTAACCAGGTTTCCATGTTAAAAATTCTGGTGTTATGTGTGTTCATTTTGTTTCTGCTCTTGTGTTGATGACTCATGCTTTAATAATCTATTTTAAGTTGTAAAGAAGAATTAATTGCTGCAAGTATTAAAGTTTTGGGACAACTGATTCACCCCCCCTCTCAGTTGTCCACCCTAATTCCAACAATTGGTATCAAAGCTGGTTCCTCTAGAAGAAGCTTGACCGCTTGAGGAGATCCAAGATGTCGTCTTACAAGAAGGACAGTCTGAGGTTTGATGGAATTAATTACCCTCTGTGGAAGAAGCACATGGAGTGTCACTTGCAATGTATGGGTGATTCCTTTTGGTTGATAACTAAGGATGAGTATAAGGTTATGAAGAATGGCCCTACGACTCTAGACGAAATCAAGGATGTTGAACACAACATTTGAGCTAAAGAAGCATTGTTAAGTGCCCTGACTGATGTAGAAATGACAAATGTCCTGGAATTAAAAATTGCTTATGAAATCTAGAATAAGATGGAAACTCTATATGAAGGGGATAAATATGTCAAATGTGCCAAGGTACAGAGCCTGAAGGGTAAATACGAAAGATTGATGATGAGTGAAGATGAAAACATTACTTCCTACATGCAGAAGGTGAATGAACTTGTGATCGGTATCAGGAGTGCTAGTGGAGTATTGGAAGAATCAAAGATTATTGTCAATGTGCTCAGAACCTTACCTCCATCATACAAGCATAAAGTTGCTACCATTGAAGAGATTAGGACTATGACAACTATTATAAGGGATCAGTTGGTTGGTAAGCTTTCATCATTTGAAATGAGTGAGTTTGGTGATTCTCTTTCTAAGTCTGAATCTGCATTTAAGGCCAGTATTCATGGAAAGCAAAGATATGATCTGGGTGAAGGCTCTTCAAGAAGATCAAATAGATTTGACAAGACAAGGAAGGCTCTTGAAGATGATGAAACTGAGTTCGATGAACTTGAAGCTTTTTTTTCCAAAAGATTGCCAAGAGGATCCAATAAGTATGAAGGAAAATTTCCATTCAAATGTTTTGCTTGTAATAAGGTTGATCATTTTGCCTCAAGGTCTTTAGAGAGAGGTTTAAAGCCAAACCCTAACAAACCTAGAGTTCAGAAGAAATGCTACTACATCCAAGAAACTAGTGAAGAAAGAGTCATAGATAATGAATCTGATCATGGAAGTTCCATAGAAAGTGATTGGGTGTTCATTGCTATCAAAGAAGAAGATCTGGTGCCTACTGAATCTGCTAGCTATGCAAATGTGGAAAGTGCCTTGGCTACTTAGGTTGTATAAAAAGATGAATGGGTAATTGACAGTGGATGTTCTCATCATATGACTAGTGATAAAAGTAAGTTTGTAAGCTTTGAAAAATATGAAGGTGGAATTGTGAAGTTTGGAGACAACTCAGCTGGTAGAATCCGTGGCAAAGGATCCATCTCTTTTGATGGTAAGAATAACACTAATGATGTTCTGTATGTGGAAGGATTGAAGCATAATCTTCTCAGTGTTGGACATTTGGTTGACAAGGGTTATGATCTCTAATTCAAGGATGGAAAATGTAGAATCTTGGAAAGCTCCAGAACTAAAATTGCATCTGGTACTCAGACTAGAGGTAACATCTTTCATTTAAGTAGTTCTGGTAAAAGTTGCTTGATTGCTCAGGTTGATCAGAATTGGTTCTAGCATAGGAGAATGTTTCGTGTGAATTTTGATAGCATTGTCAAGATAAGCTCCACTCAGGTTGTAAGAGATCTTTCAAGACTTGTGAAACCTGCTGATAGCATGTGCAGAGAATGTCAATTAGGTAAACAAAATAGAACTTCATTCAAGAGTAAAGAATAGTCTTCAAGTGGATTGTTGGAACTTGTGCAAACTAATCTTTGTCGTCCTACTAGAATTAGGAGTGTACAAAGAGACAAATATTTTATGTTGCTGATTGATGATTATTCCCAGATGATGTGGGTAACTTTCCTAAAAGAAAAAATCAGAAGCTCTTGAAAAATTCAAAGTGTTCAAAGTCATAGCAGAGAATAAGATTGGTGTGAAGTTAAATTGTTTGAGATCCAACAGAGGTGGAGAGTTTACCTCTGGTGAGTTTGATTCATTCTCTGAAAAGCAAGGAATAAAAAGATAGTTATCTTCTCCTAGGACTCCTCAGTAGAATGGAGTTGTGGAAAGAAAGAACCAGACCATTCAAGAAGCTGCCAGGACCATGATGATGGAAGCAAATGTTCCTCAAGTCTATTAGAGAGAAGCTGTAAGCACTATTGTCTACACTCTTAATCAGGTGCAGATCAAAGGCAACTCTGGTAAGACCCCTTATGAACTATGGTTTGGTCATCCTCATACTGTGAAATATTTCAAATTTTTTTGTAGTAAATGCTATATCAAAAGAGATGAGGATCTAGGCAATTTTGATGCAAGAAGTGATGAAGGAATATTTCTGGGTTACTCTACTCAAAGCAAGGCATACTTGTGCTTTAACAAGAGATTGAAAAAGATTATTGAAAGTGCAAATGTTAGAGTTGATGAGAGAAAAGGACATTCTAGGTCTTGCGGATATGATTCAGATGATCAAGATGAAAGTCAAAGTCAAGGAAGGAAAGTTCAAACCCAGACTTAGATCTAGATTGATTCAAAAAATCTAGTGACTCAAGAGGATAGTGCAGATGTTGAGGAACAAGCTCAAGAAATAGAGGTTCAAGCAAATCCCAAAACTCCTAGGTATGTAAGACCGAATCATCCTGAAGATCAGATCATAGGAAATAGAAATAAAGGTGTTTGAATTAGGAGAAGAATTGTTGAAGATCAAGAGGAGATTTGTTTGATTTCAAAGATTGAAACAAAAATAGTAAGTGAGGCTTGCAATGATGAAAATTAGGTAAAATCCATGGAAGAAGAATTAATACAAATTGAAAAGAATCACACTTGGGATCTTGTTCCTAGACCTGAAGACAAAAATGTGATTGGAACTAAATGGGTCTTCCAAAATAAACTAAATGAAGATGGTGAAGTTGTAAAAAATAAAGCAAGGCTGGTATGCAAAGGATATTCTCAAGTGGAAGGAATTGATTTTGAAGAAACTTTTTCTTTGGTGTCAAGAATAGAGGTAGTCAGATTATTTCTTACATTTACTTCTTATAAAGATTTCAAGGTCTATCATATGGATGTCAAGTCAACATTCCTGAATGGAGAATTGGAAGAAGAAGTCTACATTGAGCAACCAAAAGGATTTCAGTTGTCTAATCAAAGATATATGGTTTGTAGGTTGAGGAAAGCATTGTATGAACTCAAACAAGCCCCAAGAGCCTGGTATGCAAGATTAGATAAGTATCTACTAAAGCTAGGATATAGCAAAGGCACTGCTAACTATAATCTTTCTTTCAAGATTGATCATGAACACATTCTGATTGTTGAGGTATTTGTTGATGATATCATTTTTGGTGGAAATGAAAGTATGTGCAAAATATTTGTTGATTAGATGTAGAGTGAATTTGAAATGTCCATGTTTGGTGAAATGAATTTCTTCTTAGGTCTGCAAATCATTCAGTCAGATAAAGGTATCTTCATATCTCAATCTAAGTATGTGAGAGAATTGTTGAAAAAGTTTGGAATGGAAGATTCAAAGCTAGTGGGTACACCCATGGTAACCGGATGTATGTTGAGTAAAGATGATTACTCCCCTAAAGTAAATCAAAAAAAGTATAGATCAATTATTAGAGGACCGATCTATCTGACTCATACCAGACCTAATATTATGAATGTAGTTGGACTTGTTGCAAGATTTCAAGCTAATCCTAGAGAATCCCATGTTGTAGTAGTCAAAAGAATTTTTAGATAACTCAAAGGGACACTTGATTATGGTTTGTGGTATCCAAAGGATAACGACTTCACTCTTCATGCATATATAGATGTTGATTGGGTAGGAGATGTAGATGACATGGAAAGTACTAGTGGTGGTGCATTCTTCTTGGGAAGGAGATTGGTTTCTTGGATGAGCAAAAAGCAAGAGGAAACTTCTCTATCTACTATAGAGGCAGAGTATATAGCAATAGTAGGTAATTGCACTCAAGTCTTGTGGATGAAGCAAATGCTAAAGGATATCAGAATTACATTTGAAGAGCCTGTTACAATCTTCTGTTATAATTCAAGTGCAATAAACATCTCCAAGAATTTGATGTTGTACTCAAAGACAAAGCATATATCCATCAAGTTCCACTTCTTGAGGGAAAAGGTTAATGAGAATGAAGTTAGATTGGAGTTTGTTTCTTCAAAGGATCAGATTGTAGACATATTTTCCAAGCCTCTGCTTAAGGATACTTTTGAGTATCTTAGAGAGAAGCTAGGGGTTAGTACCCCTCCTAATCAGAACTAAGATGCACTAAGGTGCATCAGTCTGGTGGAATTCACAGTCATATCTTGTGATCCTGAGTGATGTTAAGAAGATACTACTTAGGGGGAGTAGTTAGCATGCAAGTTTTGGAGATCAGTCTAAAACAAAAAGGGGGAGAAAAGATTGCAAATATGTGCCCTTTACCATTGATGTCAAAGAGGGAGAGAAGTCATGAAAAAAACTAGTTGTTGATGAAAGGGGAAGCAATGAAGAAAGTAGTTGCAGAAGTGAGAAGAGAAAGGGGGAGAAGTTCTTGTCTTGATGGTTGAATTAGTTTTTCACATCATATGTTGCCATCAATGACAAAGGGGGAGATTGTTCCAAATATGTGCCTAATCGGTGATGTCATTGATGTCAACATATCCTTGTTGCCATTGATGTCAACTGTTTCCTATTTTGTTGCCTGTTTAGAAGACTAAAATGTTGAGGATATTGAGAAAATTAATGATGATCAATGTATATGGACCATATGGATGTGTAGAGGATTGTCTAAAGTAGCTTCAGTTAAGATTTGAGAGGCCTGCATAAAGATTTGAAGAAGCTATGGCCATCTGATTAGAACTAGGTTTTGTTGTGTTCAAAAGAGACAGACTAATAGTAAATTGGTCTGGATTGCTCCACATTGAAATATTATGATCTATGGATCTAGAGACTTGTTTGGGAAGTCAGTGTGTATCATCAACTCAAGTTGTTTGTGGTTTGGAGGTCCACAAGCAATCTTTCTAGTGTGACAGTCATAGCAAATAGTGTTCTTGAGGTTCCAGATGAAGATCCAAGTGATCTTGATGATTTGGAGGAGTGAAGATGTTTTTGTTGAAATTCAATGTTCTTGTGGAGGTCTCTAGATCATGTGACTATTATTTTGCAGGTCCACATTGAAGATTGAGCTCATTGTTAAAGATTTCTTCCTTGATGCTACTATTCTTCCCAGTCTTGGCTGATTGGATGATTCAAGCATGTTGCAGATGATCTAAGATCAATTCTCTAGAGTGTGGCATGTTGTTGGAAGAATATTGAAGTCTCAACTATGTTTGGCCAATAGTATAGTGATCTGTGTTAAGTCAAGCCGACCTTGATGTTCATTCCAAGGTTGATGAAGTGTATAAATACTTGTTGATGAGCTATGGAAAATTGTCCTTGTACAAAAATGATAAAATCCTAAGAGAGGTACAAAGGCAGAGTAGAGAATAAGAGGAGCAGAGGAACAGAGAAGAAGTTTGTGAACCTTCAATGGGACTGAACCAGGCATGAAGAAGATGCTCTGTCTTAGTTCATTATCTTTGTGTTAAACATAAATTCTTGTAGGTAGTGAGCCTCTTTTGAGCAGTGAGCTCTGGGTAGTACACTCAAAGGTATGTGCCTTCTCTTTTCTTCTAAGTACTTTTAATAGGGTACGAATCTTATGGGTTAACCCCCACCGTGGTTTTCCCTTAATTGGGTTTCCACGTTAAAAATTTTGGTGTTATGTGTTCATTTTGTTTCTGCTCTTGTGTTGATTACTCATGCTTTAATAATCTATTTTAAGTGGTAAAGAAGAATTAATTGCTACAAGTATTAAAGTTTTGGGACAACTAATTCACCCCCCCTCTCAGTTGTCCTCCCTAATTCCATTAGATAAGAGAAAAGGTGTATTGACAAGAAGCAGAGCTACTGAAGAATAGGTAAATCTCTTTTTACTTTCCAAAGTTGAACCTAAATCAGTGGTTGAGGCATGCAAGGATGAGTATTGGATTAAGGCTATGGAAGAAGAATTAATGCAGATTGAGAAGAATTAGACTTGGGAGCTTGTCCCAAGGCCAGAGAATAAGAATGTGACTGGAACTAAGTGGGTATACAGGAACAAGTTGATTGAGAATGGATAAGTGGTAAGGAACAAGGACATACTTGTGTGTAAGGGGTACTCACAAGTGGAAGGAATAGACTATGAGGAAACATTTGCTCCGGTGGCAAGAATGGAGGCTATTAGACTATTTCTGGCCTTTGCATCACGTAAGGATTTCAAGGGATATCAAATGGATGTGAAGTCTACTTTTCTGAATGGTGAGTTGGAAGAACAAGTCTACATAGAGCAAGCAGATGGATTTCATTTGTTAGACAAACTAGATATGTATGCATATTGCAGAATGCATTGTATGGATTGAAGCAAGCTCCTAGAGTTTGGTATGCAAGGTTAGACAAGTATTTGTTGCAGCAGGGATTCAATAAAGGGTTTGTAGATAGTAATTTGTACACCAAGGTAAGAAAAGATCAAATCCTGATTGTTGAGGTCTATGTGGATGACATAATCTTTGATGGAAATGGAAGTATGTGTAAGGAAATTGTAAATCAAATGTAAAAAGAATTTGAGATGTTAATGTGTGGAGAGATGAACTTCTTCCTTAGGTTGCAAATCAATCAGATAGATAAGGGCATTTTCATTTCACAATCAAAGTATGTTAAGGAACTATTGAAGAAGTTTAGAATGGAAAACTCTAAACCAGTCTGTACCCCCATGATAATTGGTTGCATGCTAAGCAAGAATGCTGAATCCCCTAAGGTTGATCAGAGCAAATATAGATCAATGATTGGAGGACTGCTATACCTAACTGCTACCAGACCAAATATCATGCATGCAATCTATCTTGTGGCAAGATTTCAAGAAGATCCTAGAGAGTCACATGTCATGGAAGTGAAGAGGATAATTAGGTATTTGAAGGGCACTTCAGATCATGGTTTGTGGTATCCTAAGAACAATGACTTTACCCTAAGTGATTACATAGATGCAGATTGGGCTAGACATGTAGAAGATAGGAAAAGTACAAGTGGTGGTGCATTCTTTCTTGGAGATAGAGCTATATCTTGGCTAAGCAAGAAGTAAGATTTAGTATCCTTATCTATTGCAGAGGTAGAGTATATTGTTGTAGCATATTGCTTCACTCAGGTGCTGTGGATGAGACAAACTTTGAAGTATATCAAAGTTCAGAATGACGATCCAATTCCTATCTTCAGTGAAAATACAAGTGCTTTTAATATTTCAAAGAATCTAATGATGCATTCAAGGATAAAGCATATTTCAATCAGGTATAACTTTCTAAGAGAGAAGGTTGCAAAGAATGAAGTGAAGCTTGAGTATGTTCCTACAAAGGATCATATTACTGATATATTCACTAAAGAACTTCCTAAGGATACTTTTGAGTATCTCTGTGAGAAGTTAGGGGTTATTTCCCCTTCTTTCTTGAACTAGATGCATAGGGAGATGCATCAGTCTAGTGTGTGTCAAGATTCATGCTTTTTTTGGACTGATGTTGAAGGCTACCTCTCAGGGGGAGTAGGTAGTGGTATTGATTATTGTAGTTAGGGGGAGTAAGAGATGGTATAGGTTGGTGTGTACTCCTAAGGGGGAGTATTCAGAGCAATTGATAATAGTGCAAGTATGTGCTATATCATAATCAGAGGAAGAGAGATTGAAAAGGTGTGTCACCCTTTGTCATTGATGTCAAAGGGGGAGAGAGTTCATATGAAAAACAAAGGGAGAGAAAGGGAGTAAGATGTAAAATAGAAAGGGGGAGAGTGAGATGGTGTAGAGCTATGTCATGATGGTTTTTTTTACATCATATATTTCCATCAATGATAAAATGGGGAGATTGTTGCAAGTATGTGCTAATCGGTGTTGTCATTGATGCCAACATGCTTTTGTTATCATTGGTGTCAATTGTGTCTTCTAATGACGTTATTGTTGTTTGTCTAAGTTGGCTTGCTAAAGATGATTTGGTTTCTATATAGAAGTGCTAAAGATGTTAAGTATATGCTTTTAATATTGAGTTTCCTAGTGCTTTTGAGAAAATTTGATTAATATTGGAAACAATGTGTTGAAGGAGTCTTCTGGCTTATAGAACACTATTTGAGTTTTTGGTCTGCATTTCTTCTATGTTGGAGATCTAAATGCATAGTTTGGATATGTTGTTGAGAAGTGTTTGAAGATGCTAAATCTAGAATTTTTTGCTCCAGACTATTGTACAATGAAAGTTGTATTCACTAGTTTGCGGACAGTGTCTGACAGTGTTTGCAGTGTCTAAGAGAAATTATTTTGCTCCACATTCCTCTGCAGAAGGGTTTCAGGTGCTGTAATTATAGGTATATGTTCATAATATCATAATCTATCTTCATTCTTGAGGATTTGTGATTTGGTGCTCTAGAAAGTCATTTCTTGTGTAGCAGAGTTTGACAATGTTGTTTGTAAGCAGTTTCTGAATTGTCTTCAAGTGAAATTTGATGTGGCTGAATTTGTTGGTTCTCAAGTGACTCCAAGTTGTTCGTGGATGTTTCTAGATTTTTTTTAATAATTGTGTGATCCGCAAGCTATGGTTGTGATCGTGGAAGTGTGTAATCAAGAATTTCTTATGTTTATGCTATTTGGATGACCTTGGATGTTTGTGTTGATTATGGAATTGATTCGGTGGTTATGTGAGTGTTGTGTAGCATGCTTGGATGGATTTAGGTCTGAGCTAAGACATAAAGTGGTTTACATTCATTCCTTTGTGCTATTGAATGTTTAGGTCTAGACCTAATTCAAATATTGTGAGTATGCCGACATTGGAGATTGTTTCAAGAGTGGTAGATCGTATTGCTGACCTTGGAGAATGTTTTAAAGACTAATGGTGGTATAAATAAGTGTCAAGGATTCATGGATTGGTGTGTGAGTAAGAAATATGATGATGTGATGCAAATTTGATTAGTGTAGTTAGATCTTTCATGCATTAGGCTACCAGATGCAGTGAGCAGAAGGTGTCTACTATTTTCAGTGTTGTTGAGAAGATGTTGTGTGTGTTGAGATGTATATTGAGCTTCATTGGAACTGAACTCCATGCATAGGTTTGATACAATTATATCATTTCAAATACTAGTAGTGAGCCATCCTTCTCTTGTTTCTTTCTTTCTTAGTGGGCAATGAGTCCACTTGGACAATGAGTCCTTGGGTAGTGAGCCCTTTGGATGGTTAAGCCTTTGGGTAGTGAGCTTTGTTGTAGTGAGCATTATTTCTTTTGGGTAGTGAGCCCTTTGGTAGTGAGCCTCTTGTATTTTAGTATTGCTACTACTTTATATTGTGAGCTAATCCTTAATGTGGTTTTTCCCTTTTACGGTTTTCCACATAAAAATCTAGTGTTCTCTTGTGCATGGTTTAAGTTTCTGTTATCTACTTTTCATGTTTAAATCTTCATAATAGATTAAGGGTTTAAGTAAACTAATGTGGATGTTATTATGTTTATGAGGGTTTGAATTTTTTGTTACAACCAATTTATCCCCCCCACTCAGTTGTCTTGTGCCTTCAACAAAGAATTGGAAACATTCAAGCTCAAAATGCTCCACTCTGTGGTTACTTTAAAATATTTTAGGAGAAGATGAATGCTAGGGAAAGGATCCCTAAGAAAGTAATAGAGAAATACAAATATGATATGCTCTTCATGGTAAGTAAAGATGGATGCTACATGGAGGAAGTGGAACCTAGGATAGTCTGGATCCCAAAAATGGGATATGAAGTGTCTAAAGATATCATTGTGGGCTTTGCAGACCTAATGCTAAGCAAGCCTAAAGATGACTCTAAAGAAAGACTTGGAACTTATAAAGAAAAATCTATTGAGGTGCATCTTAAGCACAAAGACAGAGAGAGATTAAGAAGAATGTTGAATAAATGAAGTCTAGAGTTGAGGAAATGTTGGCACAAAAGGGCCCTGTTGAGAAATCCAAGGGTACATTTGAATCTAAAAGAGAATCACCATGTATTAGAAGGTCAAAAAGGACTTCTAACCCCTCTATTGTTGCTCCTAATGCCTCTAGAGCCATGCCTATAGCCAGTCTCGAGAAGAATAAAGTAGCCAGTGCTTCTGTACAACAACAACCTGCAAGGAAGAAAAGGGTTAAGGGAAAAGCAAGTAGAAAAGACTATGTGATTCATGATGATATTGAGGAAGAAGAGGAAGAAGAAGGACCCAAACTGGTCTAGAAGGAAAGACAGTCTCTTGCCACTGAAGAAGAGACACAAGTTAAGAGGACAAAGATTGACATTACTACAAAGGAAGAAGAAGATATTGAGAAAGAAAAGGAAGGCTTCATTTTCAATAAAAGAAATGACAAAGGCCAAACCTATAAAGGAAAAGGAAAGGAAAAGAAGAGAAAGGAAAGTGAATCTATAGATAAGGGAAAGGGAAAGTGAAAGAAATTAGAGAAATCTTGTCTTCCCCCTCTGCAACTTGAAGCTATAATCAATGCTATAATAGAGTATGACAATGTGAAGGAAGTAGCTAAGCTATATGATGAAAGATCTTCAGAAGATCAATCAATCATTACGACAGCTATCATTAGGTACATGGATGCATTTAATGTTCCATTAATAGAAATAATTGCCAAACTACCTAATAGTCTTGCTAAAGTAATGACAAAGAGAATAGATGATGCCATGAATAAGGACATGGAAATGAAGAATAAAGCACTTGAGAAGGTTTTTCCTACAATTTATGGACAAGACAAGATTAAGGCTATACAAAGTTTAGACAAGGATTTCAACACAAAAAGAAGACTAAACACTTTGATGTCAAATGACAAAGATGAAATAAAGAGGTTGGAGAAGGACACACTGAAAATAACTACAAATGTTCTTAAGGAACTACATATTGCTATAGTTGAAGAATGTTATTCTAAAGAAGATGGAAAGGATGAAGATTTGATTGAGAAAAATGAAAAAAAAGGTGAAACTAGTGTAGAACAACATGTGTTGACTGAGCAAAATTTGCCATCTCCACCAGCACAAATCAATACAAAAGATTTGAATTTGGTTGGCCCTCCAGAAAACACATAAATTGCCGATGAATTGAGGGTGTCTCCAAAGAAATGACAGATGGAGATAAGGGAGAGAAAAGTGAGGATATAGTAGATCAAGTTATTAGCTCTATAGGTAATGCCTCTGTTCCAAAAAATGTTGAAGGAAAGGAAGTACATGATGGAAGCCATCCTTCAAAAACCTCTGATTCTAGATTGATATCTAAAGTAGAGAAAAAGGATAAGATTGGTGAGTCCTCTAGAGTCTCTTTGATAGACTCTATCAAGAGTTCTTGGAAAAGAAAAGACAAATCCAAACCATGTCTTCACCACAACTATTGTAGGTACAATCTTTGGATGGACAGATTAACTTGTCCAACATATCTCCATTACAAAAATTTTAGTTGGGAACAATTTTTTAGGCATTTGCACAAGAAGAAATTCTACAATCTCATGTAGAAGGAAATGAAATTTTGGAAGAGGCCATGAAAGTGTTTGAAAAGATGCTACTTGAAGCTAAAAGAGATGTCTCTCTGGCTCTTGCATTGCAAATGAGGAAACTAATGGAGGTAGTCAACAATCATTTTGAGTCTTTTGAAAATGCATCTAAGAAGAAAGTAAGGGAATAAATAGATAATAAGAGGTTAGTGGAATTGACAAGTGTTTAGGGGAAAATTGGATTTGTAAATGTTTTAGTGTTTTGATGTTTAAATCCTCCTCTCCACTATACATTCAAAAATCTACAGTTGAGTGGTGAGCACTATCATACCCTAGGTCGCTTGTGAGATGTAGGGAAACTTGGATTAGGGAATTTAATTATCAATTTTCCTTCTCCTATGCTCCATTGACCATTAAAACCCTAATTATGCAAATACAACAACAAATTGATGAATAACAGAAAAAGCTCTTACAGACAGGAGTAAAATACCAAATCACATAGTACCTATTTTTAGGGCTCTGAAGCGGAACAGTTGGGGACACTGGAGCGGGCGGCCTAGTCCAAGGTACCAGTTTCTTCACAGGATCTGGACCTCCTTCTGACACTGATTAGACCTGTAACTTCTGTTTCTAGAAATTTATCTGTGAAGGACACTAGAGCAAGCACCCAAGTCCTAGAAATGCTTCAGTGTCTTGCTTCTCTTCAGATCCTGAATCCTTGATGCCTGCCAATCCTTCCTGCAACTTTAGTTTTTGCAAATGTGACACCTATAACCTGCAATCACAAGATTTGGTTTAGGGGTTGTGGTGTTTAGAGGCTTGCCTTAGTCAAGCCTCGAAGGACATTTAAGTCTCCAAACACCATTGTTAGATAAAGAGTGCATGCCCTTGTGAGGGAGAGGCAAAAACCAAAGGAATTGATAATGAAAACACAATATAATGTCACCTTGTAGTGAAGCTCTCATGGGAGGAAGATGCTCTTCATTCCATGAGGAAATTGATGCTCAAATCTGCAAACAAACACATAAACCACACAAATCTGCTCTTGCAACACAATGAAAGCTTTGAATCACCTTGAGAACACAATAGCTTACTAGTAATCATCTAGTTTACAAATGAATTCCTAAACATGCTTTTATATGCAACTACAAGCACTCCCGCCAAGATTTCAAAAATCAAAACTTGTAGACATGATATTTCCATAGTCCATGATATAATAGTAGAGCTTCTGGTTCCACTATGTTTTGCTTTATTTTGCATCAACATTTCAGATCACACTCTGTGATCCATCATCAGGATCACAGACCAAATAATAGTCATAAACTAACACCCAAAAATTAGGGCTGCCCCAAAATAGGGCAAGCCTAGGGCACGGGCGCCCAAGACCTCCCCCCTATTTTGGGTAGGGTATAGTTCAAGGGGTCCTCCTAGGTAAACTTTGCCATGAAACCTAGGCTTCATTCCATTGGGATGCCAAAATATGAACTAAGATGTCCTAAATGCATGCTAAAGACCCAGGAGCTAAACCTTATGAGGGAAAAGCCCCCAAGGGGACATTTTTGGATGTTACATTTAGCCTCCACTTTAATGTATGTATACACACAAGGCCAATACATGCATTAAAGTAAGGTCACAAACACAACAAACATGCCAAACATGGAGAAGACACGCCAATCACATAGGAGATAGTAATAGGCACGCAAAACATGGAGAAGATAGTTACAGTCACGTAAAACATGGAGAATACAATCAATGCATAGAAGACACATTAATGCATGGAAGATAGAAATGATATCTTTTCTTTTCTTTTTCTCATATACATGAAATGCAAATGCAAGTACTGGAAAGTAAACAAACCTCCCATAATACAGGATGCACTACCTTAGGGCATAGGTCTCTATATATATGGGGCAACACACACACAAGACACAAAAAACCTCCCAAAATGCAGGAAGCACTACCTGAGGGAACTGGTCTCTGCATATGGGGCAACAAACATATCACACAAAATAAGCAGGCCAAAACACACACACTTGAAGACATGGAGAAAACACGGAAGACAAGTAATGGAGTGTACGTATTTATAGGTCCAACACCATCTCATGCACATTACAGGCACACACCGATAATTGGGCTTCACCAAAACAATCACCAAAAACACACTTAAGGGTTGAGTTAGTCACAGAACTACTCCCCGTCTCCACAGAGGACTTTTGAAAATGACAGGATGATACAATCTACTCTGAGAAATACACCATCCCTACCTCTGTAGAGGGCTTAAGATAAAAAAGATATACACGATATCCTGCCTCTACAAAGGGCTTACATGATTGATTGATTGATTGCAAACAAACTCAGGATGCACGATGCACTACTCTGGGGTGCAAGTCTTTGCATCTGAGGTCAAACACATTGCTAATATCTATAACAGACAACTTACCTTATATATGCCCCCACCTTAAGGTGGTTGATATCAGTTATTGATATCAAGCACGTTAAGGTAGGAAGAAAACACACAAGGGAACATTGACTTTTGCAAAGCCCATGCCCCTCAGAGGTGAAATGTACTTTACGATTGCCAAATGTTCCCACAAACACATCCCTGCAAGAAACATGTTAGTGTCTACAACATCATGATAAACAACAACACCAATGCATATGATTAACCACACAAAGAGCCAAGGTTATACAATGAATCCAAAGTTCGAGGGTAACCGTTGGGCTATATCATGAAGCTCTCCGAATCGAGTACCGCCAAGGCTAGATTCAAAGGCAAATAAAGGTGCATAGAGCAACAGTATTGTTAAGGTTTGTAAATATGATAGAAACATCATAAAATTCACTACGTGGAAAGTACGAGTGCTTCCACTAGCCAAGCATCAGATAAGATATACAACCCCATCATCATATTAGGAACTAAGTCCATTTTTTTGATTGCTCTTAAAAGGGACACCAGGTCTGCATCAGTATAAATGTTTGTCGTCATTTTCCCGCTAGGTGGAAACACTAGAGGAAGGGAAACAATAAATAAGAGAGGGGAAACAAGTGTCTTAGGGACAATCACATAGGAGGGTGTCCCTAGGTCACCAACCATGATGCTATGTCTGTAAGACACAACACACAACAATGAAATCAGAGAGAGACAATTTAGAAGAATGATGATACAAATAGAAGGAGGTCACAACAGAGACAGTCTCCTAGTATCTCAGACCTTACAGGAGAATCAGATGTCATCCCAGGAGGCCTAAACAACACATAACACATCACGGGGGAAGCACATCATGAGAGAGATAAAGGGTTAGAGATACTTACCTATAAGGTCTTCATATTATATCTTGGAGCTCGTGAACCTCTTGGAGAGGCATTTGATCATATTTAATGTAAAATTTGAGTGGTTCTTATGAAAGTCTTGTTTGTTAACATATGATGCTTGTTCCTTAAATCCCTGTTTAAATGAGACTTTTTGTTGCTTATGAGATGGAGAACCACTATTATTTATGACTATTGATTGTTGTCTTGCTCTTTTCTAATTTTTAACGAGTTTTCATTGTTGAATCTTTCTAGAACAGTAACGGGAATCATCCTATACCATCTTACTCATCTGTATTGGTTGTTGTTCTTACTTTTTTGATGCATTTTTATTATCTCCTGATCCATATAAGGATAACAGAGGAGGAACCTTAGCATAAATTCCATTTCTTCGTGGACGAGGTGGATTGTCAACTTGTTTCTTATCTACTCCAATCATTCTAATGATAGTATCATAGTCCAAGTAATCATCCTCGTCTGCTTCCACTAAACCCTGTTCTACCATATTATTTTTCAGTATGTTTAGGGAAAGGATTAGTGAAGATTTGTAAGTTTCGATTTGGTGGAGCAACCGACTTATTTCCATTATCATTCACACCTAATACTTGGATGACATTTGAATCAATAAGGTCCTGTATCTCATGTTTAAGATGCATACATCGTTCAGTGTCATGTCCTTGCATCCTATGATAATAACAAAAGGCATTAGAATCGAAGTAAGGTCCTTGTTTATTAGGATCAACAAGCTTGATCGGGGGAAGTTTCAAAATGTTATTACTCATAGCTTGATACATGATAGAATGATAAGACTCAGATATCAGAGTAAACTTTCTTGGTTGATATGATGCTTTCTTTGGATTATTTATAGTAGACACATTCGTATTTGGTCCATTGATCTTGATGAAACTCTGATTATTGTTTCTCTTAAAATTGTTTTGTGATGATCCACTCATGGATTGACCAACTTGAGCCAATGAGTTTTGGTTTTCATACTAACTAGACGAAAGTTGATAATCATGAAGAGTGGTGCATAAATGTTGAAAGGAGTTATATTTCATCAAGAGAATCTTATCATGAATATTAGGTTGTAGATTTGTAATGAATATCTTTTGAACATCCTGATCTTTCATCTGATACTAAATCTGTGCATAAAGTCCTTGATATCGACTAATGAATCTAGTCAAATTTTCTTTGGGACCTTGTTTACATTGAACCAAGTCAAAAAGAGTGACTTGGGGTCCGATGTTTGCTTGAAAATGTTGTAAAAATTGTTCAATCAACTATAAAAAGGAGTGTATTGAATTCAGAGGCAATGAAGTATCTTTGAGAGATCACAGGAAAATTTTTGTGAACCAATCCTCTTCAAAATAAAAATTACTACACATAGCTCTAAATGCTATCACATGAATATTAGGATCACCTTTTCCACCATATTTTTCAAAGTGGAGAGTTTCAAACCTCTCAGGCATAGGAGTTCCCAAGATTGCATAGGACAGGGGATTATGGGCATGATATGTTGGTAGACTAGGCTGCGATGAATTTGTCAAGTTTGTTACCTTTTGTTGTAAAGCAATCATGCCTTGTAAAAGTTGGTTTAGGATGGCATTATTGGGAGATGCAGTTTGTTGTGAGAAATTAAGACCAAAGTGAGAAGGTGAATGAGCTTGAGATATGATAGGAGAAGGCTAAGAATATGTTAACGATGGTTGGACATAGGGATAGGTGAAAGATGGTTGTGAGTAGGTAATAGGTGGTTGGAAATGAGTTGAATAGATAGGTGGTTGTCAATAATTATGCATAGAGGAGGTCCCCTTAGAAACCAAATTTTGATAATCAAATCCAAAAGCTTTGTAATTAGTGCCATTAGATACTCCAATACTAGTGGTAGCATTACTACAAGCATTCGCATTAGTTGTTAAGATCGTTGACGTAAAAGTAGATATTCCCGTAGTCGGTATAGGTGCCAAAACTTGAGTATGAGATGGTGATAAAGTGTTATTTATCACTTGTGCACATTCAGTCACCGACATGATATTGGTTTGTACAATATGTACTAGACCACGAATTGCATTTACACCATCTTGTCCCTCTTTTATCAATTCTCTTATATTATGAATTGTAGGGACAACTTCTTCAGCTATTCTCTCATTTTCCATAAATGATTGAAATAAAGCTAGCTCTTTATCCAATTTTTCTATTTTCTCATCAGATACATATCATGTTGCCTCAATAGTTTTATCAACATCATGAAAAGTTTGTTCTTCCATTGTGGTTAGAGGATGTATTAATATCTTGCACAATTTGAGTTTCTCCCTTTGTAAAGAAGGTGTCCAAAGTACCAACTTCTTCAAGAGTGCTAGATCCCATTAATCTTTTACTTCTTCTCAAAGGGATATTTTTTTAAGGACAGTGTGTCATAAAGCTTATAAAAGCATACAACACATAATGCACAAACTAAGAGAACAAATCCTAGGAGAAGGATATGATTGATGGCCAAGAAATTTGGTTTCTTGTACTCTTTTAATGCAAATGAATAAACCAAAGGGTAATGTAAGGATTTAAACAAGTTATATGTCTGATATCAGTCCAAAATAGAAAAAGTATCCTTCTCAACACACTCTTGATGCAACTCCAAGATAATGCCAAGTCAAATTATAGTGAAAATATGTCAAAATAGGCAATTTTTTCACCAAAACTCAATGCAACAAAACATAAAAAAGGGTGTTGTGAGGAAAATGATGATGGAAAGCAAATAATATAAGTAATAACAGCCACTTGGTGCCAAAATACCCAAAACAACATGCTTTTGGTGCCACTTAGTTAAAACCTTAGTGAAAATATAGCAAAATATGCAATTTTTCATGGTTTTTTAATTCCAAGACCTAGAAAAGAGGGTGTTGTAATGAATTTTAGGAGGTAAAGAAAATAATATCAATGATATTAGTCACCTCAATCCATAAAATTTGTCACAACATGCTTGGAGTGCAAACTAGGTCAAACCCTAGGGCAAAAATAGCCAAAATGTGTAGTTTTTTGCAAAGTTTTCACTACAAGAACTCGATAAAAGGGTGTTGTGAAGCTTTTTATGAGGGGCACAAAATGATTACCTTGATAATAGAAAATTAATGCAAAAATACTTTTCACAACATGCCTATGGTGCAAGTTTATAGAGTCGATAAGGCCAAATTTAGTGAAAATCATTGTTTTTGAAGCCCTAGGTTTGAGATCTTAGGACAAAATGCTATGTGAATATTTTGAAGTCTGATTTATGATGGGAATTAAATACTCTCATATCTAAAAATAATTTTCAAGCTTGAATATGCAAAATTCCCATGCAAATTTAATGAAAATACATCAAAATTGCTAGTAATCATCTAAATTTGCATGGGCATTTTACACTAAAATACATTTATTTTGATGTATTTTAGTGTAAATTATTTTAGTGAAAATACATAGCTAGTAATCAAAATAAATACATCAAAATACATCAAAATAAATCTAAATTCAAATTTACACTAAAATGCAAGACTACAACCAAATGTTAATTTGAATGAGCCTCTAAAATCAGTAGAAAAATCTGAGAAAATATTCTACTAACCCTAGATTTTGGAATTACTAGATTATATGAAAATTGTCAAAATCTCTACAACAACCTAGCAAATTAATAATGAAAATGCAATGCAAATTTTTGAATTTTTGGATTTTTTTGTATTTTATATCAGATCTAATGCTAAAATCATGAATTAGGAAAATTTAGAAAGAATTGATGCAATTTAGTAAGCCAAACAATGCAATTTTTTTGAATTTTTTGAATTTTTTAATTTTTTTGAATTTTTCTTAATGCAATAAAATGAATGACTATATGAATGAATGAAATCAATCCAAATCTGAAGACACACACTCAACAAGTTGCAATTTAAGTCCAAAAACATGGGCTCACCAAAATGTTTAGGGGAAAATTAGATTTGTAAATGTTTTAGTGTTTTGATGTTTAAATCCTCCTCTCCACTATACATTCAAGGATCTAGGGTCGAGTGGCAAGCACTATCATAACCTAGGTTATTTGTGAGATGTAGGGAAACTTAGATTAGGGAATTTAATTATCAATTTTCCTTCTCCTATGCTCAATTGACCATTAAAACCCTAATTATGCAAATACGGCAACAAATTGATGAATAACGAAAAAAGCTCTTGCAGACAAGAGTAAAATACCAAATCACAGAGTACCTATTTTTGGGGCTCTGAAGAAGAATAGTTAGGAACACTAGAGCAGGTGCCCTAGTCCAAGGTACTAGTTTCTTAGTGGGATCTAGACCTCCTTTTGACACTGATCAGCCCTGTAACTTTTGTTTCCAGAAATTTGTCTGCGGAGGACATTAGAATGAGCACCCAAGTCCTAGAAATGCTCTAGTGTCCTGCTTCTCTTCAGATCCTAAATCCTTGATGTCTGCCAATCCTTTTTGTAACTTTAATTTTCCCAAATGCGACACCTGTAACCTACAATCACAAGATTTGGTTTGGGGGTTGTGGTGTTTAGAGGCTTCCCTCAGTCAAGCCCTAGAGGACATTGAAGTCTTTGAACACTGTTGTCAAATAAAGAGTACGTGCCCTGGTGAGGCAGAGGTAAAAACCAAAGGAATTGATAATGAAAACACAATATAATGTCACCTTGTAATGAAGCTCTCATGGGAGGAAGATGCTCTTCATTCTATGAGGAAATTGGTGCTCAAATCTGCAAACAAACACATAAACCACACAAGTATGCTCTTGCAACACAATGAAAGCCTTGAATCACCTTGAGAACATAAAAGCTTACTAGTAATCATATAGTTTACAAATGAATGCCTAAACATGCTTTTATATGCAACTACAAGCACTCCTGCCAAGATTTTAAAAATTGAAACTTACCGTATCGGCAAAAGGACCAAATAATGGTCATAAACCAACACCCAGAAATTAGCGCTGCCCAAAAATACGGTAGGACTAGGGCGTGGGTGCCCAAGTCCTCCCCCCTATTTTGGGTAGGGTATAACTCAAGGAGTCCTCTTAGGTCCACTTTACCATGAAACCTAGGCCTCATTCCATCAGGATGCCAAAATATGAACTAAGATGTCCTAAATGCATGCTAAAGACCTGGGAGCTAAACCTTATGAGGGAAAAGCTCCCAAGGGGACATTTTTTGATGTTACAACAAGTAAGTACTCTAAGGCACACATTCTATTAGACAATAATATAAAGAGTATTCACAATGCTCTAAGTGATGCCAATGTATTATATCAATTTTGTTTAATCTAGCCCATAACCACTAAGGAAATAAAAGATAAACTTGATGGCCTAGAAGAGCAAATAACAGAAATCTCCAGAACCTATGATCACTTGAAAGATAAAAATGGAGATCTAGGAGCAAAAGTAGAGAAGACTCATGCCATATTAAAGAAATTGCAGATCCAAAAGGAGTTGATAAAAGATCAAATGAATCAGATGAGAGAGATAGTAAGTTTTAAAATAGCTTCTTAGATTGGTTTGTTAAAAGAAGTTGATAAAGTTAGAAAAATGACAGACACCCCTATAATAGTGGTTAAAGAAGAAGAATTACTCTTGCAGATAAATGGATAGATACAGATATTATACTATGCAAAGGTACATTGGGACTCAATAATGATCCAATTAAAGAATATCTACAAAGATATCTTTCCTACAAATCAGTAAGTCTCTTATTTTCTGATCTCTTGTACATATGTAGATGGTTAGAAGGAAACAATTTTGATATTTTGGTATAGAAATAAGATAGTAAGGGGGAGTGCAATGTAAATAAAAGTTAAAGAAGTTTCTAATTTATAAATAGTCCCTTTCCCATTGATGTCAAAGGGGGAGAGTGTTTTGGGGAGAAGTTTTGTCTATGTTTCCATCACTACCAAAGGGAAGATTGTTGGTAACATAAGCATGATGGAAAGTAGTGTTATCATTGATGAAACCAAAGACTGATGGCAAAAAAGATTGTTCTCATTGTTGTTAACCACTATTAATTTGATTTCTAGTTTGTTTGTGAGAAATTGGTGCAACTTGAGAATGGGGGTGATAGGTCTCGTACCGAGCCTAAATCTTGTGAAGAGTTCAAGCACAATGAGACCATCTGGGACATATGTTAGGAGGGTGGGGTGGATTCCTATTTGGAATGCCTGCAAGGACATGACAAAAACCTTTCTATTCAGTTCTTGCAGTTGTTGGAGGGCAGACAGGTCAAGGTGGGCGGTGTAGGGTTTGAAATCTGGGAGGAAGTTATCAGGATGGTAACAAGCATGCTTACCGATGGTATCAAACACAAGAAAATGAGAAAAGTTTCTGATCCAGAAGGTATGGATTTATTCCTGAAGAAAGGTGATGTCTTACATAGTCTGCAGGGAGGGTTTGATAGACAAATGCTATCGAAACCTTGGGACAAAGTGTGCCACATGATTATCAAATACTTTACTCTTGAAGGTAGATTTCGACGCTTTTTTCACTATCATTTTTCTTTGTTAAACCATTTACAGCATAGCAAGTTGATTAGTTTTCCTTTTTACTTTCTATTGTCTTTGGAAGCCTCGATTGTGTTTGCTATTGAATAGAAAGCTATCGACCCTAACAAGCCCCTCATTTTACTCCATCATAGGTTCATCTTCAAGCTTTATAAATTTCATTTAGCCCCTTGTCCCCCTAAATCCCCCATGGCTACTCTTGTTGACCCTCCTTGGCCACCTTGCTCTAACCCTGATAAGATTAGCCTGGTGATAATTACTAAAATCACCCCGGAGAGGTATTCCAAATCCCTCAAGTTTGGGAAGAAGAAAATTGCTACTGGTAAAATCCCTAAGCCTAAGACTAGTGACCAGACCCCTAAGACCAAATCAAAGATTTCTACCAAAAGAAAGATTATCTCTGGTGATTCCTCCCGTGAGACCTCGTAGAAGAAGATTAGGGTGAGTTTGGAGGGGGGTAGTGTCTTAGACAATGGGGATAAGGCTAAAAATGAATCTCAGGTGGTGGAGGATGTTAGCTCCAAGGAAGTTGATGGAGGGAGTGACAGTACCAAAGATAAGGAGTTTACCGTGCCTAAAAGTAAACCTCGAGTGTCATCGACCAGAATGTCGATGAGGATTACTACTAAGCCTAGTCCCATTCCCCAAAAGAAGGTGGTTGCTGAGTCAGTGGAAGAAGTGACAGACCTAGAGGGTGTTGACATTATTGAAGACAAAAACTATTGAAAATAAGGAACACTGAGAGGGGGGTCAATCAGTGTTCTACAAAACTTGTACTTTGTTCCTTTATTAATTTACCACATACATCCAAAAGAAAGAAGCATGAACACAAGAATAGAAACAACAAGATCACAACACATGAACACCAGGATTTTTACGTGGAAACCTGATCAAGGGAAAAACCACAGTAAGGGTTAACCCACAAGAATTTATACTCTATTAAAAGTATTACAAATGGGGAAGGCACATGCCTTCGGGTACACTGCCCAGAGCTCATTTCTCAAAGGAGGCTCACTGCCTATAGAATTAATTACAAGAGTTCACTGAATTAATTGAACTGTGGAATAGCATCTAACAATGGAAGATTGTAGTTCCGGTGGAGCTCAATACACTAAATTTACACACTTCATCTCTCTCTGCCCTGCTTCACTATTTTGCCATGATCTAGAGCTTAGATCTCTTTAATTCACACTTGATGCTACTCTAATTTGCATCTATCCATTCATATTTGCATCACCACTCATTGAAATGCTTGAACTCATTGATTATATATATCTGCTACATGAAATTGCATCAACTATAGTCGGCCTTAAGAAAAACTTAGAGACTTTTTAAGAACACTGTTCTGTCAGCTGAATCCATGTAGATCAAAACCTCTATATCCAAGTCACCTTATATGTTGGCCAATACCACTAGATCTCACAAATTACTCAACCAACAACTTTTCCTAATCTGCATAATGATCAAACACCAAGTCGTCTTGTTCTTCAGTCGACTAAACTGTTTAACTAGAACCTGATAGTCAGATGCATGTAACTTTCAATCCCTTCATCATCAGATGCTAAAATTTTAGATTTATGTAGCCCTGACATCCCTAAACATTCCCTCAGATCCACAACATAATATGATTACCTATGTAGAAATTCGAACCAAGATGTTGAACCCTGTCATATGCATTGTTCTTGTCTATCCGAACTTAGACAAATATGAAATCTAACTTTCGGTATGATCTACTGATGAAATACAGATGTGTAAGATAGATTTAGTTGTGATCAATGACAACACCTGAAATGCCTAGCAGTGTCTCTTGCCAACAATCTTTCCCTTTGGCATTGATGGCAACACTTAGTGAAAAATGACTAAGAGTTAGAACAACTCCCCCTTACTATATACACTTAATGCTCCCCCTTAGATGAATTCCTCATTTTTCACTAGTTTTCCTCTCCCCTTTGATATCAATGGCAAAGGCTAGGATCCACATATCAAAATTCATGCAAAAATTTTATGTACATGGGTCAAAACTCTAAGTATATACTTCCACATATGAATCCTTAAGCTTTGTTCATCAGCAAAAAGATATCCCCAAAAATGTTTTTCAACCATGACAATTCACTATCCTAGTTCTTTATGCTGCCCAAAATGGATATATGCCCACTGAACAAAAATGCTTGTGATTCTGCCTTTTGAAGGTTAGTAGGATCACTAGTAACAGCAACAACTTGGGATTCTGCTAATAGATTATACATAGTTTCTAATTTGGGGGAAATCATTCCCCGGAGCTCATCCAATCTACCCAAAACTTTAACCTTTTCTTTCTCTAGGTCACTCAATTCATTCCACAAACTCACTACTTGGCATTCTTTGGTAGATACAGACTCAATTAAAGGACTATATGACTAAGAAATGTTAGACAATTTGAGCTCTAAGTCTTTAATCTTCTTCTCAATACCTTCAACAACTTTAGATTGGTTTAAGAAAAACTTATAAATCTCTACTCCTTTAGATAGGGCATTTTGAATACTCTTCACACTAGTATCAAGCTCTAATCTATCATAACTAATTATTTTCTTTATTTTAGCAAACCTTTTCTCATTCAATTCATTTTTTACTTTAACTTCTGCCCACTTCTCTAAGGTTTCAAAATGAGAACTTACATAGTTTATCAAATTTTTCAACTGGTCGGAGGGAGATGCTGATGAGTCCTTCTGAAATGTGGGCATGATTTTCTCCAAAATCTCAAATGAAAGACCAAGCAAATTGCTATCTTCTATAGAAGACTTTAGGATTTCTTCTCTAGCCTTAGCTTGTGCAATAGAGGCCAACTTTATCTTCTGCATCGGTGAGAAAGTATCAAAATTGATTGGTCCTTATATTATATCCTAATCTTCTTTAATTTGTTTATCTCTTTCCAAAATTTCTTTCACTACTTCTGTAGTGTCTCTTGCCCAATGTGATGTTACAGATTTAAGATCTTCAAGGCCTCCATCTTCTCCCTTTTTGGAGTCAACCACATTGTCTTGGTCATCATTTTCATTCTTTTTCTCTACTTCTACCTTCTCTGCATCATTATCAGAAGCATCCTTGCTTTTATCTATCTCAAAAATATCTTCTACATTCTCTTCTGAAGGATTTGGTGTATCCTCAGTGGTAATATTATCAAATTCCTCAACATCTAGAGTGGAGGAATCAATTCCTTCATCAGTTTCTTTTTATTGATCTTCCTTCATCATTTCTTTATCTTCTTTATTCAATGTTTCTTCTTTCAGAATGGAGACATCATCTACTCCAGTTTGTTTCTCATTTTTTTGCAGCTCTTCATCATTTAGAACTGATGCATCCTCACTATCAACTAGTTCTTCTGTAACCACATAAAACTTATTCTTGTCCAATGCTTTCTTTAGAATTTGTTCTGGTTCTTTAACAACTTTATCAATGTCTCCAATCATCAACTTATTCATCCTTTTCTTGCTTCTAAATTCGTTCTTGACTTCTTTGAGAATCTTATCTGCTTCTTTTCTGAAGATCACCAAACACAGACTGGACATTACATGTTCCCTCAGCTCCATATCCTTTGTTTTGGTAGCTTTTTTTCTTATTTCGAGAATGTCTCTTAAACTCTTAAGAACTTATGACAAAATATCCACTAGTTCTCTATTGAATACATTCAAATATTTTATAGTAGCATCCTCCAAAATTATTTTGTCAGCATCACTATAATGATCATAGAATTTAGTCATTAGTTTTAGGTTTCCATCTATTTTTATTGTCTTGACGATGTCCTCCATAGAAGGAGTTGGCTTCTCAACATCATCCTCTGACTTATGCCTCTTACTTGGCTTTTTTCTTCTGGATGGCTTCTCTTTAGACCCTTTAATAGCTTTAGTGCCTAAGGCCTTCAAGTCTTTAACCTTGTAATGTCAGAAAATGTCCCCTTGGGGGATTTTCCCTCATAAGGTTTAGCTCCCAGATCTTTAGCATGCATTTAGGACATCTTAGTTCATATTTTGGCATCCCAATGGAATGAGACCTAGGTTCCATGACAAATTGGACCTAGGTGGACCCCTTGAGCTATACGCTGCCCAAAATAGGGAGGGAGGACTTGGGCACCTGCACCCTAGTCCTGCCCTATTTTGGGGTAGCCCTAATTTTTAGGTGTCAGTTTGTGACCGTTATTTGGTCCCTTTGCCGACAAGGTAAGTTTGAATTACAAAAATCTTGGCAGGAGTGCTTGTAGTTGCATAGATAAGCATGATTAGGCATTCATTTGTGAACTAGATGATTACTAGCAAGCAATTTTTTAATCAAGGTGATTTAAGGCTTTCATTGTGTTGCAAGAGAAGACTTGTGTATTTTGTGTGTTGATATTTGTAGATTTGAGCATCAATTTCCTCATGGAATGAAAAGCATCTTCCTCCCATGAGAGCTTCACTACAAGGTGACATTATATTATGTTTTCATCATTGATTCCTTTGGTTTTTGCCTCTGCCTCACAAGGGCATGCACTCTCTATCTGACAACAGTGTTTTGAGACTTAAGTGTCCTCCGGGGCTTGACTAAGGCAAGCCTCTAAACACCACAACCCCGAAACCAAGTCCTGTGATTGCAGGTTACAGGTGTCATATTTGGGAAAAGTGGAGTTGCAAGAAGGATTGATAGGCATCAAGGATTCAAGATCTAAAGAAAAATAGGACACAGGAGCACTTCCAGGACTTAGGTGCTCGTTCTAGTGTCCTCCACATCTAAGTTTCGAGAAACTGAAGTTAAAGGGCTGATTAGTGTCGGAAGGAGGTCCAGATCCTGTGAAGAAACTAGTACCTTGGACTAGGGCAACCACTCCATTGTCCCTAACTGTTACACTTCAGATCCCCAAAAATAGGTACTCTATGATTTGGTATTTTACTCCTGTCTACAAGAGCTTTTTTTGTTATTCGTCAATTTGTTGCCGTATTTGCATAATTAGGGTTTTAATGGTCAATTGAGCATAGGAGAAGGAAAATTAATAATTAAATTCCCTAATCCAAGTTTCCCTACATCTCACAAGCAACCTAGGGTATGATAGTGCTCGCCACTTGACTCTAGATCCTTGAATGTATAGTGGAAAGGATGATTAAACATCAAAACACTAAAACATTAACAAATCCAATTTTCCCCTTAACAAACCTCATCATCTAAATCAGTCTTTTCTTCATCCTCCTTCTCCACACTACCATATGACCTCTTGGCCATTACTTTTGTTCTTTTTCTTTCCTTACCGGTAGGTTTTTCTTTGGATTTCTCTGCAACAAGAGAAGGGGATGCACTGGATGTTGAACTAGAACTCCTAGTAGTCTTTGACATAGGAGGTTCTACCAGAACACTTTCCTATTCCCTGTCCTACTTCTCCTTCTCAGTCTTTTTTGTTCTTTCCCTAAATTACATCATAGCTTCCTTAGTAAGACCTAGATTCTCAGTGAACTGTTCAACTTCTTTCCTTATGATCCTTTTGATTTTAGGGGCCTTGAATTCAAGATGCAGTTTTTGTGAAATTTCTTCATAAGTTCCAAATCTCTTTTCAGTTGGATCCCTAGGCTGACTTAACAAATGTTGTGCATATACTTCCAACACATTCCCATCCACTTCATACCCCATGGGTATGATCCATGTAACTCTAGGCTCTACTACTTTCATTTTGTATTGATCAATAGTAACCATAAAATAGATTGTGTCCTTGTATTTTTCTACCACGACCCTAGGTATTCTATCCCTAGCTTGCATCATACTCTGGAAGATTTTGAGGAATCCCCAAAGTGCAATATTTTGTGCATCATACAACCCAAACAACTCAACTAATTCCTAATTTGGATTGTTACCGGTTTGTCATTTGACCAATAGATATTCTTGTTTCCTGGAAGCTCATTCAAGAAATAAAATAAAAGACACAGAATCAACGTACCATATTTGAATGAGTATTTTTTGTCCTTCTTTATCTTGATTAGGTTCTCCATGAGCTAGTTTAGCCACAATTCATAGAGATCATAGTCTACATTTTCTTTCACCATCTGATATTCAAGATAGATGGTTGTTCCAAACACTAATTTTCTCTGCTAGAGTAATATATCCTGTATCCTATCACCATTGATGCAAATTTGACGCCATGATCCTCTATATCATTTATAGTCATGGCTCTCTTGTCAAATTTCAATCCGTTTGCCTCTATGACTTCTTGATTCTTCATAGCCTTCAACTGAGGCAGAGTACCGGTGGAATTCAATCATGTAACCACTCTTATTGCATCTTTTGTGATTTTAAATGGATGATTCAACCATAAAAAATCATCATGAATACGACTCAAGACATACCAAAGCCATTCGTCCTCTGTGAAATTTAGAAACTCAACAACTTGTATGAATTTCTTATCTTCCAGTTCTTTGTACTCTAGTTTGAGCCCTAAATCATCATCTATTAAGTGATTCATGAATAGTTCACCAAACCTTGAACTACCATGCTCTTCTAGAGGTGCATGAATGTAAACCCTAATGTCCTCTGTGTTCAAAACTCTATATGGAATGCTATAAAATGCTCCCATCAGATCAACTTCGGTGGACTTGAAAGGGTGTTTCTTAACCTTTGGCCTAGGTCACTTAGTGATATTCACAACCAGAGATGTAGCCATTTCCAGAGATTGCAAATTCAGAAAGTTTCACAGAGAATACCTTGTTTCACCAATTAGGGTTAGCTATTGAATTCACTTTTCACACTTTAAATCTTTGAAATCTCAGCTCAAGCACTCTTCTTCTTATTTTATTCAAATGCAAAGTGATTCAAATGTTGAATGAATGACTTTTTTATGCTCCACAAAACCTAATTCACCATTGTAATAAATGCTCTACCCTAATGTATCTGGTTACATTGTTTCTGCATATAGTCAATCTTCAATTGCTCTGCAATCAATCACATTAGCTTCTTTTCTTCCAGAATTACTTCAATAGATCTACAATAGGCTTATTTATCTTCATTCATCATGCCAGATTCTAGCACCCACTTACTGGTAGGCAGAATTAGATTTTCAATGTAGCTCCCCCTGAGCCAGAGCTCCTATTTCAATTCTCAGAGGAATTATCAACACCAGATTCTAGTGTGGACCCATCACCATCATTCATTTCACCTTTCTTCACCCATGTTTTGTTCATTTCATTTTGGATCTCACTGATATGTACTTTACGCTTTCCTTTATCTTGTTTCTACATTTTTTGGTTTCTATTCACTGTACCTTTTCTATAATCATTCCTACTTCTGCAGAATCTTGCAATATGACCAGATCTATTGCAATTAAAGAAAACAACATTTCTTTACTCATTTGATTGATTCCTTCCTGATCTGCACTGATTAGCCATGTGTCCAAATCTATTGCATGCAAAATAGTTTCCATTGAAAGAATTGACATTTCTTTTGTTGTTAGAGTAGTTCATTATCATACTTCTACATTCATTGGATCTATGACCATACCTTTTACAATTGAAGCATTGACTGGAGAAAGATGGACCATTTTGATTAATTCTACTTCTACAATGAGTAGCTCTATGACCAAATTTATTGCAATTGAAACAATTTCCATTGAAAGATGGATACCTTTGAGCATTAGGTTGTCTTGCCAGAGGTCTTCTAGGATTCCTTCTTTGATTTCTTGCATCAGGATTTCTTTGACCAGATCCAGAGCTTTCACCTTTCTCAAATCCCATACCATGCTTATCATCTGCCTTCTTCTGACTGTCAAGCAACACCTCAAGTTTAGTTGAGCTTATCTTGAATTTCTCTTTATATTCATTTGCAACTTCTAGGTCATGTTTGAGAATGACAATTTGTCTTTCAAGTTGATCCTCATTATCCCTAGTTTCTTGTAGATCAGATTCTAGATGACCAATTATTTTTTCTAATCTGCAGCATTCTTCTGCTCTTTCTTTTAGAGATTGATTCAGTTTTTCCTTAGTATTCTTCCTTTCCTCAATTTCCTTGGTTAGTCTCATCACCCCAGATTCCATCTCATGTTTTAGGACAACTTCTTTTGCTAGCTTCTCACATTCCTTTGTCTTCTCCTTTAGGGCCTCATCCATGTCATTGTCTTCATTCTAATTTTCTAGCTGAAGAAGTAGCTCCTTCCTCTTTTCATTAGATTTGCCCAGTTGTCCTTTTAAGGTCTCAATGAAATCTTCAGCATCTTTAAGGTTCCCTTCTAGATCTCTAATTTTTGCTCTGGATAGGTCAAGATCATCTAAGGCTACTTGAAGTTGTTTATTGATACCATCAGAATGCTTGAATGAACCCATTGAAAACACTTCCCAGATCTTCCTCAAGCTTTTAAACTTCTTCTAAGGAACATTGCTCTGATACCAATTGTTAAAATTAAGGAACACTGATAGGGGGGTGAATTAGTGTTCTACAAAACTTATTACTTTGTTCCTTTATTAATTTACCACATACATCCAAAAGAAAGAATCATGAACACAAGAATAGAAACAACAAGATCACAACACATGAACACCAGGATTTTTATGTGGAAACCCGGTTAAAGGAAAAACCATGGTGGGGGTTAACCCACAAGAATTTATACTCTGCTAAAAGTATTACAAATGGTGAAGGCACATGCCTTTGGGTACACTAACCAGAGTTCACTATTCAAAGGAGGCTCACTGCCTATAGAATTAATTACAATAGTTCACTAAATTAATTGAATTGAGGAATATCATCTAACAATGTAAGATTGTAGTTCCGGTTGAGCTCAATACACTAAATTTACACACTTCATCTCTCTCTGCCCTGCTTCATTGTTCTGCCATGATCCAGAGGTTACTCTTTACTTTGCACTTGATACTACTCTACTT
Organism: Cunninghamia lanceolata; assembly: GCA_027924645.1. NCBI lineage: Eukaryota > Viridiplantae > Streptophyta > Pinopsida > Cupressales > Cupressaceae > Cunninghamia > Cunninghamia lanceolata. The sequence continues at coordinate 3,991,042 of BSBN01000523.1, read as the reverse complement.
CACATCTATCCATTCATATTCGCATCACCACTCATTGAAATGCTTGAACTCATCGATTATATATATCTGCTACATGAAATTGCATCAACTGCAGTCAACCTTAAGAAAAACTTAGAGATTTTTTAAGAACATTGTTTTGTTGGCTAAATCCATATGGATAAAAACATCTGTATCCAAGTCATCTTACATGTTGGCCAATACCACTATATCTCACAAATTACTCAACCAACAACATTTCCTAATCTGTACAATGATCAAACACCAAGTCGGCATGTTCTTCACTGGACTGAACTGTTTAACCATAACCTAATACTTAGATGCATGTAACTTTCAATCCCTTCATCACCAGAGGATAAAATCTTAGATTTAGGTAGCCCTAACATCCCTAAACATTCCCTCATATCTGTAGTACAATATGATTACTTGTGGAGAAATGCGAACTAGGATGTTGAACCCTGTCATATGCCCTGTTCCTGTCTATCTGGACTTAGACAAATCTGCAATCTGACTTTTGGTATGATCCACTAATGAAATATAGATGTGTAAGATAGATTTTGTTTCCATCAATGACAACAAGTGACATGCCTAGCAGTGTCTCTTTCCAACAAAAACAACAAAGATGAGATGGTGGTGGGAGAGTTTGAATTGATGGGTGTGGACAATTCTAGCAACAAGGATAACAAAGATGAGATGGTGGAGGTTAAAGTTGATGACAGCCCTAGTAATTTTCCCAAGCTCAATGTCTGGGGGTCTGACTCTAAGAGTTTAGAGAAAGTGGTGAAGGATACTAGCAAGAAGAATAGGCACAGTAAGAAAACTGTCAAGGACAAGGAGATGGAAGCCCTCTCTACTAGATTGTTTGAGATTCAAAGGAAGTTCAAGATTCTGGCAAGGTTCACTTCGAAAGTCATGCACTAGTCGACCACCACTCTTGCAGTCCACCAAGGCATTGAACTTACTAGACATGGGATGAAAGATAAAGAGCTCAAAAAAGCTTTACCAGTTCTTGACTGAAGATTGGGAGAATTTGTTCAATTAGATTTTTGGGATTTTTCTATGCTTTCTGTTGTTTCTTTCTTGTTGGTCCTCTATGTTTTGATTTGTGGTTTTTTGGCTATTTTTTTTTACTCGGGTCTATATCTATTTGATGGAAGTATGCTGTGCCTTTTTGGCTGATGTGTAACGGGATCAACACCCTTTTATGCCACTTACTTTATCAAAAACAAAGCGCAAAGATACAGTGGTTTAGAGAATATCAACAAAGGTTAAATTAAGTAACATCACAAGATAAAGATAGTGAAAATGAAGGATAAATTTTAAGTGATCTAGAAATTGATAACTAGGCATAAGGAGACCATTGTGTAGATTAGTTTGGTTGACAAATTTGCAAGAAGGTTTGATCTGGTAAAGAACTTGTGATGAAATTTGGCTAAGTGTTAACTCTAAATTTTTGAGTTATAAAGCATCTGGTATTTTGGTTTGCATTTCTCTGCTGTTGAATATTTTCCTCTATAGTTCTAGTACATTTTTGTTAGTTGTTAAAAGCTTCTAAATCTAGAATTTTGTCTAATTTTGATGAATGGTTTGAAAGTAATGAGTAACATAAGTTTGGCTTGACATAATAAAGGTATTTCTAGTTTAGAGCAGGTGTGTAAGATAGTCCGCATTCCTCTACAGATTGGTTTTTGACCATGCATTTTTAAGGGGATGTTAATAAATGTTAATAGAGTGCAAATTCTAGTTTTTTGTTGATTAGAGTTATTTGGGTTAGTTTATGGATCTAAAGTTAAAGGGTTTTTTCATTAGGTCTTTAGCAGAGCCAACCTATTAAGTGTGAAGTTATGTAGAGGGTAAATATGCTTTGCTAAGTTAAGTGGGAGCTATTTTAGGTCCATGCTGACTTATCTGAACTTGTTTTCAAAGTTTGAATATTGGTGCGAAGTGTGTGTGTGTGTGTGTGAAGGTTTGGGGCTAACAAGTTCTATATGGCATGTTTTGCACATTACATCCAATTAGGCTGACCTAATTGATGTTGTGAAAGAAGCGGATATATATGAAGGATTGTTTTTGATGTTTTATGGTATGGAATATAGATATGTGATCTATGTGATGTGAAAACTACCTTTAGATGTGAAATGAGCAAATACAGAGCAGAGTAGTGCGGTATTTAAGAATAGTGAGCTGAGTATTATTCTATAACTTGAGCCTCATTAGAACTATACTTCATGCATATGTTAGATACAATTATAATAGTTCAAATTCTAGAAGTGAGCCACCTCTTCTATCTCTTTCTTTTAGGATAGTGAGTCCTTTGGTAGTGAGCCACATGCGGTGAGCATTCTTGGATAGTGAGTCCACCAATTTATCAACCTTAACTGGTTGCCTTATTTTAATATATTGTGAGCTAATCCTCACCGTGGTTTTTCCATTTTTGGGTTTTCCATGTAAAAATCCTAGTGTTCATGTGTTATGAGTTGTGGTTGTATGTTTTTGTTAGCTGTTGTTGCACCAAAAGATCGACCTGTTAATGCTCGATACAACTACTTGACTTAACAAGCATAGGAGGTGGTTAAGCCCTTGTCGCAAACCACCGCAGTGCTGCGCTAAACAAGGAGACCAAGGGCCATAGGTTGCAACAATCCCCCCAGCACAAGTATGGGGTTCGAACCCGTGACCTCAGCTCTGATACCAATTGTTAGCTGTCATTGCACCAAAAGATCAACCTGTTAATGCCTGATACAACTACTTGACTTAACAAGCATGGGAGGTGGTTAAGCCCTTGTCACAAACCACTACAGCACTATGCTAAACAAGGAGACCAAGGGCCACACCTTGCAATAGTTTTATGCTTAATTTCCTTTATTGCAATTGAATATGCTAAATGGATTATATGTTTGATGTGTAAATGGTTTAAGAGAATACTGATTCACCCCCCTCTCAATATTCTAGGTGTTCAACACTGTCTACATGTTCACCCATATATTGCATCAATTTCCTCACAAAGAACTCAAAAATAATAAAATCTAAATTTTCACAATCCATATCCTACAGATAGGTCCAACATTGTACTGGCCATGGCTATTCTTTATCATCAAATTGTTGTAATCTTAGAGTTTGATTCCATTATGTCCTACCAGCATATAAAAACATGTGGCACATGTAGGAGTACCATTTGAATTCATGCTTGTGATTGTTCTTTAGAGCTACCATATTTTTATGCATCTCATTTGCTAAGAATGAGGGAAAATCAAACTCCACATTTACAGTGTTATCTTGGATATCGATGGCCATAAACACCAGATGCACTGGAATATTTTCTCCTACATCCTCTCCCACAATCTAATATATTGAATATTAGGTCTTTATAAAATAGTCTTCAAAGGCCCTTATACTGAGGAGTTCCTTCTCAAAGACTTCCAATCCTCTACCACCAGAGGCCTTGAGTCTATATCTAGGGATTTTGACAGACCTGTACAGGGTTGTATGTATCTCATACATTCTTCTAAATTTACCAAAACCAATGGCCTTGTTTGTAGCCCTGTTGAGATCAAACACCTCAACAATTTAAGACTTAGTGAAGGAAAAATTGTATTTCCATTGGCTTCCAATACCCTTCTCAAGCTGACATCATATCTTCTTGCAACAAGTCAGACCAAATGTTCATCTACAAATACATTTGGGACCACGACTTTACCCATGTTGAAGTTCCATCTATTATTCAACGGAGACTTGGCACCCCTCTTTCTATACCATTGCTCAAAAAAGACCATCCAACAAACAAAGACCATCCAGTCACAAGGGTAATTACATCTCTGATTTCCCCAAAGCCATTTACAAATATTTCATTCTTATTTCTTCCAGCAAGGCTTAGATCTCTCCTTTATGAGCCCAGACACTGAGTGAGCAAATCCTGTTCAAAATTTCTCCTTTATGATGTCCCAACCATTTCTTTTTGTGCAGGGTTTAACTACAAGCTGGGGTTTCTTTGAAATGAAATAAACTCAACAATTTACACTAGTATACTTATGAATTCAACTTATTTGATCAAATTGAAGGGATATTAATAAGATTTGCAAGCAAATGGATTGAAGTACTAGTAAATTCACACTTACTTTCTTGTCACAACTAGAAACCCTACTTTTTCAACTATTACCATGAGCTACTTGATTCTCACAAGAATTCTAACTACTAATGATTGTACTCATTGAAACAATCCATTATATGTATTTACCTTACCAGTTGAGCAAGATTCTAGCTAATTTCCCATCAAATCACCATTACTATGATCATACACTGGTCATTATTCATGTTTGAATATCCACCTTTGATCTGGTCAATGCATGAGAGAACCTACAACTTTGATTTTAAAATTTCATCACTGAAGGATAATTTACACACTTCAAATGGTGTAGACCAATCAGGATTAGCCAACTCAACAAAGGCTTTACATTTGGAATCCACATGGTATCTCATCACAAGAGCGCAGGTCCTGAAGGGACCCACACCACCACCCTCATGCTATCACGTTGAGTGCTAGCTTTAGCTTGTTTGGACTAGATAGGACCCACATGCCATTTGTCATTGCATTGCAAGGTATATTCTCTAGTATCTTTTTAGTTCCATGCTCATGTGATCTAGTGACGAGTGAGCAAGACTTAGGCAATCAACTGATAAGAATTAAGGCCCACCAGCTTAGAGATATATGGCCAATGCATCAACATGGCTCTGACAGATCTAGAGCCCGTGATGCTGCAATAACCATCGATTTATCTTTAGGAACTTTTGACCTAGACGTAGGAAATATTTGGGTGTAGAGGGCTAGACAGTAACTAGGCTCAAGGGGTTAGTTTTAGATGTTCAGATGGGAAACATGACACAACATTGTAACTTAAACCTGAGTGACCGTCTATCACAAGTCAATTTAAAATTAGACACAGGCCTAAGGGAAAAGGGCTAAGGGTTTAGGGTTTAATATTTTTAGACTTAGAGTTAGCCAATTTCAAAGGTTTATGACTAGGGAGCAAGAAAATTGTAGGGGGTTCCACCAAGTTCATACCTGCTTATTACCTTTCAGACAACCAAGAATCTAAGAAAGATGAGCCTTATGTATCAACCGACATATTGGGATATTATTTATCCTAAGTGACACAATATTTTTATTTAATAACACATGCTTTTTTGGAGTGGTGATGCTTTAAGTCCCTCCATTCGTTAAGATTTTTTCTTCTCTAGTTGTTAATGATGTGCATATAAAAATAGATGGATAGAATTTTTAAGGGGGTCAATCTCTGGTGAAGTAGACCATCGATTGGAGTAATGGCACAAAGGAATGTGCAGCATGAGGTAGAACCAAGGAAAGGTAGGATCAGCCAAAAAAATAGAGAAATCTATAATTTTCCTGAAGAACAGTTTGTGTGACTGTAGGAGTATAGTGGCAGGGTAAACACAACAATAGAAGAGGTAGGGTAGACTACCTATGTGTAGAGGAAGGCAAAAATTGTACATGTGTTTTAAACTTTAGCAATTATGTATTATTGAATTCTAATATCAATATAATTTTGAGTTGATGCAATTATTAGTCACAACAATAAGAAATAAAAGTTCACATTCAAACCTCTATTTATCTTGAAAGATATGATGAATTCAGACAATTCATAATCCCAAGTCTCCATGTGTTAGTTCATAACAATCTGATGTTACTCAGGGTTTGATGTGATATGTTATTTTCCAATAGGGGCCTTACGTAATTATTTGAAAGTCTCATCCAGATATTTACTCTGTTTCACCTGATCTGCATGTATTCTCAACAAATAGCATCAAATCTTATAATCTTTAGTTAGGATGTGCATATTTCTGTGTAAATTGTTCTAAGTTTGATCAATTCTTCTAAAAATATCTCCAACTAAGATTATTTTGATGATCTTTCTAACTTTGATTATTTCATCTAAAATTCTATCAATTTGAACTAATCTTCACTTCTATATCTCAAATTTATATAAATATTATGCAAATAAGCTAGTATTTCACTATCATTTTCCATTATTTGCATGATATTTACCATCATATGTTGTTATTCTCAAATATGCTTAGAATATGCAATTATCTATGTCAATTCAACATATTTTCTCTATGTTTGCTTGTTATTTATCATTATCTTGTAGCTCTACATGATTATTTATGAAATTCAAATGAAATAGGATGAAAACAAAATGGAAATCTAAAATTACTGAAATTACAAAAAATATTGAAAATATTGAGTTTTGATCAATGATCCACATGCAAATTTGATACTTTCATGTGGAGGTAGATAAACCAAACCATGCTTCACCACGACAGTCCACAATTATACACAGTATGTGCTAATCTTCAAAGGAAAGGATAATGACAACATGCACTAGTTGAATTGGACCTCTAGAGAGCGTAGCAATTCATAGTGACCTATTAGAAAACCATCCACATGATTACACAAGTTTTACAATGAGGTAGTAATCTAATTCTCCATTATCATTCAGTATTCTAAAATATGTACATATACATTTGATCTCGAGAGAGAACCATGTGGAACCACAAAGTCACAAAATTGTATACTTAGTGTTCGTAAGTTCATCAATTCAATCTCAATTCAACTCCTAATAATTTACAAATGACAATCCATATCCTTTTATAGGACAAGGATAGGATTTAGTTACAATGATCCAATGGTTAGGATCCAATCAAAATTATCAATGGTCCAAATTGTTTGACTAAGTCAACAAACAATACTAGTGGCATGAGTTGCCAACTATCAACTATTAGTAGGAAACATCTGACAAGGAATATCCCTTTTGGCATCTTTATAACAACAGCCATGTGCACACCTCATTTAGACATATCAGATCCCTTGGTGATGACCACACCTATATCTAACTTCTTATAGAAGTCATATGCATGTAATATGGTTTCTATTGAATATTTGTCACTCACTTGAACCTTTAATTTGGCATATTCCAATGACTTTACTTGCTCATCTAAGGACACTATCTTATCTGCCCTGTTGTCTACTTCTTTGTCATATGTTCTTATCTTAACCCTTAATTCTACCATCTCATCTAGGACATTCTCTATAAAATGTTTCACATGATCCTCTGATGCTCCACCAAATCTATTCTTGAATGTCTAGATATATTCTTATTCATTAGGTTCCCCTATCTCAACCATGGAGTCACCTCGTAATTCCTCTAAAATCTTCATTTCGTCAGCCAATAGGTAATGGACCTTTTGGACTATATCTCCTATCTTGGACATGCATGTCCTTAAGACATCTACTTCATATTGTAGCTCTGTGATCCATGTGCCTACCTTAGGCAATGTTTGAGTATTCACAATTTTGTTCTTTAGAAGATCCTAATTAGTCATCTTCCATACCACCTTCAGCCCATCCAAGGCATAATCACACTACTTGAGCCTCTTCCCAGATGTCCGCTTCAAAGACTTAGCTTCTTCCTTTAATGAAGATAATGCATTCCAATTAGACATGGATGTCCTTATTGTCTTCTCCCTAACAATCATAAATTACATGAACCAATTTTTCATGACCTGGGCTTGATGCTTTTGAGAATCTAGGCCTGTTATTTCCTCCTCACTCACTAATGCTAAGGCAATGTACCTTTCTACTTGTACTATGGAGGCTAACCCTGTGGGTTTCACTAGCCCCTTGATAAATGTCTACAATTGAGCATTCTGCTCCTTTAGTTCTTTATTCTTGGCTTTCATCTTCTTCATTCTAGCAACCGAAACCTAAGTACTCTCCTTGAGTTCCAAGATATAATGGTCTCTTGTAGAATGTCCCAAGTCAATGGAAATAACTTGGAATTCATCTACCCTTATTTCTCCTTTGGACTTATCTACCATTGGAACTACTAGTTGTGTTGTCCTCTTTCCAGTTACAACATCCCTCTTTATCATTGATATAGCCCTAGCCTTACACTTGGGCTTAGCACTATCTAATGTGAATAAAGATTTAAATTCAAATGGTGTGGGCTTTTGTTTTGGATGCCCTATCTCTGATGTCATCCATGATAATGTAGTAGATCCAAACCCTATCTGATTATGCTACTCAATATGAGCATCTTGTATCTCTATTTCTTTATCTTTGTCCTTTTGACCTACAAGAATTTTTATATTTTCTTGCTGCTTGCCCATATCCTGATCATTTTGTGGTGGAATGACCTCTAGATTTTCTTGTTGTTGGTCTATATCCTAATCATCCCATTTATCATCATGAATTTCTTCTTGCTCTAGGAGTGGTTGGTCAGCATGTGATGTATCAACTTGTTCATCTTCACCTATCTCTACATTATGATCATCTTTTGCTTGTTCTTCTTGTTGATTTTGAGTTGCATGAAATACTTCATCTTGCTAAATCCTTGGTCCATGCCATCCTTATGATCATCTTCAATTTATTTTTAAGTTGATCCTTGACATCCTAATGAGTTTTTTCTATATCTAATCTTTGGATCACTTCCTCATTAGTCCCTTTGTCTTCTTGATCTTACTATCTAGATGTAGGCTCATGTTGTTCAGGATCTCTATCATCCATCTGGATATCATGCTACATGCCCTTAGTTTAGACATCTTAAATCTGAGTATCAACATCCATTTGGATGTTCTCTTCTTCCACTTGGATGTCTTTAACAACCTCTTCCTCATCACCATCTGTAGACTGGTATGTCAAATCTACTACCTTAGGACTGGTGATGGTGTCCACTAGGACATACAAATGTCCTATTTGCACTTCAACCTTAGGGGACTCTAGTCTTTCTATCTCTTTATCATGTCCCCTTGAGTAATACTCCCAACTACATGCTCTGTGTGCCTTAATAAACTTTCTAAGGGATGGGCAATCACATCCCTGATAACTTCATCATCGGTTAGATCAATGGTCTAACTCAATGGCAAGGACTGACTGACCTCTTTCTCTAATGCTTCCATTTTTATCCCTTGTGCTAATTCACTCTTTACTTATAATATCCACTACTGGTACATTATGCTACAATTCTCTTGCCACATGCAATACTAGATCCTGATATGTTAGAACTTGGGTATCAGTTGGCCTAGAGGTAGATCCTCTCATGATTGGGCCTTGGTATATTTTTTTCTTGGGGATATTCACTCCCTCTAACACTTCTTGATGCCCTCTAGTCATGCCCTCATCCATCAACTCCTCCTCCTCTGTTATTGCAACCTTGGGTATAGACATAGGAATAGAATTTATAGGTATATCCCTAGTAGGTGATGGCCTGTATACAAGTGAAACACCCTCTGAAGTAAACTCATCTGCAACTCTTGATGAGCTTGGTTTAGCCAACCTTGTCTCCAACACATGGAATTTGTGTACCAAGAAATCATCAAAGTCAGTCTCTTCTCTTTCTTTCATCTTTCTCTTTTTGTCAAAGTTGATGACAACACCCATGGTTTTTAATTCATTAATTTTCTTGTTCAACCAATTTTAAGTCCTCCCCATCACTTTAGTAGTGATGACCGAAATAGTTGTCTCATCTTCCTGGGTCCAATCAGGAGGGGCGAGTGCCTCATTGTATACTTTATTATCTTCATACTCAGGATCTAAAATATCATCATCATCAATTTCAACATGAGGGACCTCTGGATATCCAATAGTCTTTATCTAGTTTAGGGTCACTCTTTGATAGCCCCTTCTCCTTACTTCATACTCATCAACACAATCCACATAGTAGTCTTCTAGGTGAGTGGTGTGCCTGTATTTCTTGTTGATGAATCTTTCAACTCTGTGGTAAGGATGATAATCCCTTACTAATGGGAATAATTGTAAGTGTAACATCTTTAGGTTTCCCTCATCCATCTTGGCTTTATCTATTGATCCAGTTATGAACCAATTGATGTCCATGGGGAACTTTATATATCCTCTTCCACTCTTCTTCTTAGACATTTCAAAGGTAGGGATCATTTGTCTGATAATTTTCATTAGGATAACCTTGTCTGAAGGGTACTTGGGAAACATGAAGGGATTTCCACTAAACCCTTCCATCCTAATATATGAATATGTGCAGAATTAGATGAACCAAGCTCCACAAAGATGGATCCTCTCTATAGCTCCCAATGATAGTCTCTTGGCTCTATTTCCCTTCATGAGTTTGACCAAGTACATTATAAAATAATCATTCATAGTCTTGTAATGTTGTACAAATTGCCTTCTCTTCAAGTGTGGATATTGCTCCCATGATCTCTTCCCATGTGGTAATTTGTCCAATTTCCCAATAATCTATAGTCTGTCAAAAGTGCCCTTGCATGCACATGCATAAACCAGATATTATGTCATGCGAAAGATTCTATCATTCATCCTCCTCCATTTTACCATTTGTTCATACATTACATCATTGATGATCTTGGCCCATTGAATTATTTGTTTCTTCTCTATGATCATCCAAATCAGGCCATACATACATGATTCAAAGTTACCCAAATTAGGTTTTCCACTCATTCTACTGAGCAATACTATCATATATTGGACTTCTGGAGAGAAGTCATACTTGTAAAGATGCCAGGACATCTTGGCTACCATCATAGCTTTGTTACCAGGGTCTCTCCATCCCAGGAAGATAACTTTCCTGTAATCCTTCTGATTTCCATCATACTCCTTAGCAAGTGCAGTCAAATCTGGCACATACATGCCCCTTGGTGTGGGGAAATTGAAGGCCTTAGTGATGCCATCGATCAAGAGGTCAAGATACACCCTTCCTTGGTGCTTAACTCTCCTAGTCACCACATTATAATTATTTGCACACTCAATTAGAAGTTCCATGGCATCTATAGCATATGGGAAACTGACTGCATAATACATCCCTGTGAATACAATATTCTTCAAGATGGGGTTATCGTCCCTACTATGGATCCTTGTTCTAAAGGTAGAAATGTCTGTGTTGCCACAATGAGTATCCTTTATAAATCCATGTTTACTACATACATTGTTTGCTTTCAAAAACATGTCACCCTTAAATTCAGCATCATGTCTGTCTATGTGGGGTTGCATTCTGACTTGCAAATTTAACACATTCATGTCTTAACTAAGGCCTAAATTATGTTAGGGCTAACACTCTAGTTTATGTAATTAGGTGAACAAGGCATCTAGATAATATTCACATAACATGAATTAACCTTGATTTATCTAATTTCACCATTTAAATCTATTTTCTTGCATAAAAATATGGATTGTCCTTATGAAAATGACAAGAGAGAATTCTATCGCATACATACCTAGATGTGAAGACTTTAACTGGGATGGGTAAATGTATACTAGAAGCATCATGTGTAGGTGATCCTCTATGCAATCAGGTCCTCATCGTAAGCTCGTTGTAGCTGCCTTTTAGCTCTCAAGCTCTTTGTGTAAGTTTTTGTGGATATATCCATAGGACGTCAGCATGAGGGTTGGGTCAACCATCATTGACCAAATGAATGTTATCAAGTTCAAATTTCACTTGAAATATCCTATGCCAGATATCAGTTTGGACACATGGCATAAAATCATTGGCTAGGATAGGGGATATGGATATTCAAAATGTGGGGATATTAGGTGGTGCAAAATATCCATGTAGTGAATGTCCGGATGATGTCATTAGGTTTAAGATTTTGTGTTGAGATGATATGACATAATGTCATTGAGACATGAATATTAAGACCAAGGTATGGATAATGGGCAAGCACAGAATATCCATGTGGACAAATATCTGTGTGACATCAATAGGTTTAGATTTCTATTTCAGGGCAAATTGATGTGACATCACTAGGATATGAATGTTAAGATTAGGGTATGTATCCTTTGAAAGATAATATCTATGTAGACAAATATCCACATGACATCAGCTCGTGCTCAAGCTATATGTGTGTGAAGGTTGAATGACATCATCGGGATCTAGATACTAAGAAGCATAAGGATACAAATATCAAGCAAATGTGAGATATCCATATGGATGTTGTCAGCACACCCAAGATATTACTTTAAAGAGAAACACGATGACTTAACAGGATAGGGATATTTCAGCATGGATATTTCAAAATGAAATATCCATGTGAAAATATCTAGCATAAATGTCTAGATCTACAGGGTTCATACTAGGTAAAATTAGACAAGTCATGACTTGGATCAAGACATTCAAGGATATGGTTATTTGGAAGAATGGAATGTCCATATGGATATATCCATGTGGATAATGGGGACCTACATGCCCCACATAAATTTGACGAGTCTGGATGAGGATATTAGAAAACCTTTACACTTTTTTGTATTTACTCTCCTCAATGTCATATGATGAGACATGATGTCATCATGATATGAATGTGGTGATAATGATCAGGATATTACAAGGGTAATATCCATATCCACGTTGATTAGACTTTGACTGGTCATAACTTCCTTATTTATTTGATTTTTGACATGATTCAAAAGGCAAACCTACTATATTTTCAATTCTATAACCAATGGACATCTTTCTAGGAGATTTTAAGCTTAAGTTTTTAGACCTAAACCAATACATGATTTTTACTATTACCACCTAAAAGCAAGGAAACACACAAGCAGAAGAAAAAAAAAGTTGGGTCCCTATTTTTCTAGGGTAAAATCGGGCATGTTGTGTGACCACACAACAACTTGCCACCAAAGAAAACCACCAAATTCCAATCAATTCAAGAAAAGAGGGCAAATTAGGACAAGAAGTTCTAACTCTCATTATACATAAGCATCCTAACCCTTGAAATGGGATCATACTCATTAACAAAACTATATGGTGAGAAGGAATTTAGGTGTGTGCATTTGGTTCATTTCTTTCTTCTTGAGAAAGGTTGAAAATGATAGTAGTTAGTGTTAAGCTACATGATTGGATTTAACCCTCTAAGCCAACCTTGGATAGATCCTTGCTACCAGTCAAGTGTCCATAGCCTCAACAAGGTTATCTTTGCAATTCTCCCAAGTAGAGTCCCACTTCCAGTTAGACGTCCATAGCCCTGATAGAGTTACTTGGATGACCTAAAGAATTTCTTTTCTTTAGATTTTCAATATTTTCTTTTCTCTTTTCAGTTTTCATATGATATGATCTTGTAAGCTCATTTGTAAGGTTTTGGCACTTGCTTGTTAGGCTAAGAATTGCAATGGTAGCAAGGGCAAATCTTTAGATTTTTCACTTAACACAGACACTAGTACTTTCAACTAATCCAAGGCTATTAGATGTATTCATGTGATGATTCCTTGAACAACAAAAGGTTAAAATTGATGAATATAATTTCACAGATTGGATCAAAGTACTTAAGATTGTAGGAATTACAACCTATGTGGGAATTTGTAAGTCTTTCTTGAATTCTAACAATTTTATTATTTTCTAAAGTGAAAAGGTGCTCCATACTGCCTAACCATAATAGGAACTCAACAAGCAAACAAAACAAAACAAACAAACAACTATACAAAAAACTATACAGATATACAGACCTAGGACATCCACATATTAGGATTGAAAGTAATTCTTAAGGAACTATCCATTGATAGGCAATGGAACATCCTCTCCAGTTAAAGTTCTTAACCTGTATGTACTATCTCCTAGTATTTATGATATCTGAAAGGGACTAGTCCATAATTTTTCAAACTTACCATAATCTCCTTTTTTTTCATGGGCTTTATCCCATGATAGCACTAGATATGATATCCTAAATGCTTTAACTCTAGCTCTTTTGTCAAACCAATGCTTAACAATAGCTTGATGTTTGGCAAAGTGGTCTATTGCTCTATCTCTCTTCTCTCCTAGATGTAATAACCATAATAGTCTGACTTCCATTTTATTTTCCATACCCAAATATTCTTGGGGAAACTATAGGGTTGGGATTTTTAGATTAACAGACAAGATAGGATCCACCCCATAGACCAATTGGTAAGGGGATTTGCCTAGGGCTTCTTTTACTCTTGTTCTATCTACCCAAAAGGCATATTTCAACAAGGTATTCCACTCCATTAGATTCTTTTCAATCAATTTCTTAATGATATTCAATAGATTTTTGTTAGTTGACTCAACTAAACCATTTCCCTGGGGATAATAGTTGGATGAAAATTTTAGAATTATGCCATGGTCAAAATCCCAACTAGAAAATTTTAATGATGCAAATGCAGGACCATTATCACACACTAAAGCATAGGGACTTCCAAACCTTGTGATAATGTTGTTCTCCAGAAATCTGATCACATCATCAGATGTGCATGTCTTACTACCTATTGCCTTTGTCCACCTAGTATAGTAAATAGTAATTGTTAGGATGTACTTGTGTCCAACAGAGGACGGGGGATTAATAGATCTAATGAATTTAATGCCCCATTGTGCAAAGGGGCATATATCCATCACTGACTACAGAGGTTGAGCTGTATATTTTTCCCAATTGGAAGCTATCTGGCATGTATGGCAAAACCTGATGTGTTTAACTGTATCTTTAAAAATTATGGGCCAATAATATCCATCCCTTAGTGTAACATCAGAAAATGTCCACATGGGGGCTTTTCCCTCTTTAGGTTTAGCTCCTGGGTCTTTAGTGTGCATTTAGGACATTTTACATCATATTTCAACACCCCAATGAGAAAACCCTTAAGTGTCTTGACAAATAGGACCTAGGGGGCTTGTTTGAGATAGGCGCTACCCAAAATAGGGAGGGAGGACTTGGGCACCCACACCCTAGTCCTGCCCTATTTTGGGGCAGGCCCAATTTTTGGGTGTTAACTTGTGACCATTATTTGGGTCCTATGCCGACACGGTAAGTTTGAATTACAAAAATCTTAGCAAGAGTGTTTGTAGTTGCATATAAAAGCATGTTTAGGCATTCATTTAGAAACTAGATGACAATTGTTATGTTTAGGCATTCTCAAGGTGATTCAAGGCTTTCATTGTGTTTCAAGAGTGGATTTGTGTGGTCTATGCGTTTGTGTTTGCAGATTTGAGCATCTATTTCATCATGTAATGAAGAGCATCTTCCTCCCATGAGATCTTCACTACAAGGTGACATTATATTGTGTTTGTGGTCATTATTTCATTTGGTTTTTTCCTCTGCCTCCCTAGGCACGCACTCTCTATCTGACAAAGGTGTTTGGAAGACTTAAGTGTCCTTCCGGGGCTTAACTGAGGCAAGCTCCTAAACACCACAACCCCCTCCCAAAGTTTTATGATTGTAGGTTACAGGTTGATGATGTAGACAAAGTGAAGTTGCAAGAGGGTATGTTGGAGTGTCAAAATTATAGAACAACAGGAAAAAGGACACCCTAGACTTGGGCACCTGCTCATTAGTCCTCGAAGTTTCGTGACGGAAAATCCTTCGATGTAGCAGGAACAGGTTGCAGATCATGTCCACAGATCCTGACAAAAAGTAGGGCACTGGACTTGGGTGCCTGCTCTTTTGTCCCCAACTTTTCCACCTTGGAACCCCGAAAATAGGTGCACAATCATTTGTAATTTTACAACTTTCTGTAGAGGTAGTTTCTGTTATTCATCTATTTACTGTCGTATTTGCATAATTAGGGTTTTGATGTGTAATTGAGTATAAGAGAAGGAAAATTGACAATAAAACACCCTAATCCAAGTTTTCTTACATTTGTAAGTGACCAAGGACCTGATAGTGCTCTGCCACTCGATCTGAGGGTCCTTGAATGTGAAGGGTGAAAGGAGGATTTAAACACTAAACTAAACAAATCCAATTTTCACTTAAACATTTTGGTGAACACGTGTTTTTGGACTTAATTACAACTTTTTGAGTGTTTGTATTTATATTTGGGTTGATTTCATTCATTCATATAGTCATTCATCTTATTGCATTGAGAAAATTACAAAAACATTGAAAATTTTAAAAAAATTGAAAAAAATTGCATTCTAGGATTACTATTTTGCATCAATTCATTATAAGTTTTCCTAATTCATGATTTTTGCATTAGATCTGATATAAACTACATAAATTTATAAAAATACAATAATTTGCATTGTATTTTCATCATATAATTGCTAGGGTTTTGTAGAAATTTTGACAATTTTCATATAACCTAGTAATTCCATAATCTAGGGTTAGTAGGCAAAATCTTCTTTCAGATTTTCCTACTGATTTTAGAGACTCATTAAAACTTTATTTTGGCTTTAGTCTTGCAATTTAGGGTAAAATTGCATTTAGATTTCAAATATTTGCATTTTTGCATAGAAAATTTCAACAAAAAACTAGCAAGTTTCATGCATTTTCATTAAATTTGCACTTGCATTTTGCACCTTAGAGCTTGAAATTCATTTTCAGATCTGAGTACCTTCATTTTAATCATAAATCAAACTTCAAATAATTTATATAGCATTTTGTGTCAAGTTCTCAAGGCTTGAAAAACATCAATTTTCACTAAATTTGGCCTTATCGACTCTCTAAATTTGCACCATAGGCATGTTGTGAAGGGTTATTTTGCATTAATTGGTTGTTATCAGGGTAATTATTTTCTTACCCTCCTAAAAATATTCACAACACCTGTTTATTGGGCTCTTGTATTGAAAATTGTGAAAAACTACACATTTTTGCTATTTTTGCACTAGGGTTTGACCTAGTTTGCACTCCAAGTGTGTTGTAAATTTTTTTTTAGATATACGTGACTGATATATTTTATTTTATTTTCTTCACCTCCTAAAATTCATTACAACACCCCTTTTTCTAGGTCTTGGAGTTGAAAGACCGTGAAAAATAGCCTATTTTTGCTATATTTTCACTAGGGTTTGACCTTAAGTGGCACTAAAAGTGTGTTGTGATGAATATTTTGACATTAAGTAGTTGTTATCACTGATATAGTTTGCTGTCCATAATCATTTTCCTCACAACACCCTTTGTTATGCTCCTTTGTATTGAGATTTGGTGAAAAAATTTGCATATTTTGACATATTTTCACTATATTTTGACTTATCGTCATCTTAGATTTGCATAAAGAGTGTGTTGTGAAGGATCTTATTACTATTTTGGACTGATATCAGACATATAATTTTCTGCCCTTGATCAAAATCCTTACAACACCTTCTCTCCCATTCATTTTCATTGAAAAAGTACAAAAAATCAAGCATTTAGGTAACTTTTTGCATATAGTCTTGCACTTGTTTCTTAAAATCTGATCTTACATTGAAATGGCACCTTCATGTCATTTTTCAATGATATCTTTGCATGCATTTATCAAAGACCTTGATTTTGACCAATTTCTAACCCTCATGAGTGAACATCCTACAATATTAGAGAGCTTAATAGAGTTCATCTCCATGAATAGTACTACAAAAGATAATGGTGATAACACCTCTCCCATATCTACTACATGTGATGATGATATAATCTTGTCCTCTAACAATTCCTTTAAAAATGATTCTTCCCATGAGGATGTGCTAATACAAAAAACTGAAATCTCTGATACACTTCCAACAATAGAAGAATGAAGAAATCATGATGTTGAGGTCTCTATTGATGTGATAACATATGAGAAAATAGACAAACTTGATAAAGACCTAGCTAAATTTCAAGAATATGTGCAAACCAAGAGGATAGTTGAAGAAGCTATACCTGTGATTGATGCAGAGGCATCCACACTAAAACATTGACATACAGCATGGATGTCCACAACCCTTCATCATCATCATCATATTTCTTGCTAACACTGTCAGCATCATCATATTCTCTCTCGCCGACCGATATCCTCCTGCAGACAAACCTTCGACTCTTTGTCTGTCAGCAGCATCATCATATTCGGCAAGCGCAAACATCCTCCTGATGTTCACTGTTCATCTTACCGCCAACCTCTTTCTTCATCATCATGATGTTCAACATCATGTTCATCAGCAGGATATAGAACATCCGGTTCCTCCCATATATCCTGATGACGACAAACCTTATGCACCCTTCCTTCGATGCTTACGTCACCCCGATATCCTGATGACGAATATCCTGATGACGATGACGTCACATGCAGCTCCTTCAATATCCTGCTACCCGATATCCTGATGACGAATATCCTGATGACGATGATGTCACATGCAGTTCCTTCAATATCCTACTGTCGGCCAAACTTAACATTTTCGGCCCGCGATCAACCCAATCTTCTACCTTATGCCGATACGCTCCTCCTCGGCAATACCTGATGATGATCACCCCAATGCACATTCACCTTATGCAAATGACTGCATCATGCTCATCTCCACTTACTCGGATGACACCCGAAGTAGCTACAGGATATACGCAGAAATATCCTGATGATGCCGTTGTGACGAATTTCCAACCTTCACGAATTTTGATCCGCCGAACCTCCTGGGATGACTCGATCCACTTTCAGGGTGATCTTCCAAACTCTAACTATCAGCACGACCTAGCACATACCCATGCTAGGGTCCTCAACACCTTTCGACTACGATCCTGCAAACAGACATGCAAACAAACACAAAATGCAAACTAACTCCTAACCTACTGTACATGGCCATTCCACCGATTCGACGAATCAACCGGTGGAATGGATCAGTGAATCCATGTAACCACCAAACCAGCAAATCGATTTCACAATGGAGACCAAACAGAAAGTGAACACAAACAAGATCTTTATTGATTTCAACAAATGCAATTACAATACTCTATCTCACTCTCTCCAACCTAGCTTCTCAACATCTATCTCTAAATCTGTCCCAAGACCAACCGATCCTCATGCATAAATAGGATCTCTTGCGAGTACTACTGACCTGACTCCAAGCGGCTGGGAAATCTCTGTAGGCGGCTGGGAGATCCAACCGGACCTACAGCATAACAGCTGTCCTAACAAACTAACTAAAAATAGCAAAGAATGGTCAACATGACCTTATTACATGCATTGGTCTTATCAGACCTTCTTGGAAACATTAACAAGACTCAAAACAAACTAACTGCCTCATGGAGGCCAGCTGTCAGGTAGGTGCTCCTACACCAGTAATTCACAACATAAGAAAATTGATAAAAGAAGAACAAGAGGGTATTGATGTTGTTCAAGGACTAACACATATCATACAAATTAATTTCATGCCTCGATATAACTTAGACAATTACACATCTCTCATGGATACATACCCTCGGGTAGTAGAAGATTTAACACAATACATTGAGAATGATGAGCATGAAAACTCTCTTAATGAACCTTATGGGGCTGAAGATGACTATATGAACTATGATGCAATAATTAGTTTAATAGAACAGTTAAGAATTCACCTAACCCATGGAAAAATGGCATTGATTTAATTGTTGACAAAGGTTAGATCGAAGACCCTACAAGTAAGTATCTCTAACCCTTTATCTCTCACATGATGTGCTCCCCTCATAATGTATTATGTGTTGTTTAGGCCTCCTGGGATGACCCTTGATTCTCTTGTAAGGTCTAGGATACTAGGAGACCACCTCCATTGTGACCTTCTTCTATTTGTATCATCAATCTTCTATATTGCCTCTCTCTGATTTCATTGTTATGTGTTGTGTGTTGCGGACATAGCATTGCAGTTGGTGACATTGGGATCACCCTCCTACATGACTACCCCTAAGACACTTGTTTGTCCTCTATTATTTTTTGTTTCCCTTCCTCTAGTGTTTCTATCTAGTGGGCAGATGATGAAAAACATTTATATTGATGCGGACCTAGTGTCCCTTTCAAGAGCAATAAAAAAATGGACTTAGTTCCTAATATGATGATGGGGTTGTATATCTTATCCAACACTTGGCTAGTGGAAGTACTCATGCTTTCTGCATAGTGATTATGATGATGTTTCTATCTCTTTACAAACCTTAACAATACTACTGCTCCATGCACCTTTGTTTGTCTTTGAATCTTGCCTTGGTGGTATTTGATTCGGAGAGCTTCATGATATAGCCTCATAGTTATCCTTAAAATTCAAATTCATTGTATAACCTTGGCTCTTTGTGTGGTTAATCATATGCATTGATGTTGTTGTTTATCATGATGTTATAGACACTAACATGTTTCTTGCAGGGATGTGTTTGTGGGAACATTTGGCAATCGTAAAGTACATGTCACCTTTGGGGGGCATGGGCTTTGTGAGAGCTTGTGTTCCCTTGTGTGTTTTCTTCCTACATTAACATGCTTGATATCGATGCATGATATCAACCACCTTAAGGTGAGGGCATATATAAGGTAAGTTGTCTGTTCTAGATGCTAATAAAGTGTGTTTGAACAATCCTATAATCTTGAAATCTATTGCGTATACCTCCTTTTCACCATAAGGCGTCTCTGTGATGTGGGTGGGGTTGTATACTTTTAAGCTCATACCTCCCTTTCACAATAAGGAATCTCTGTGATGTAGGTGGGGTTATATGCCATGCTTCCTTTTCACTGTAAGGCATCTCCATGACATAGGTGGGGTTGCATTTTCAAAAGTCCTCTGCGGAGGCAGGGAGCGGTTCTATGACTAACTCAACCCTTAAGTGTGTCTTTGGCAATTGTTGTGGTGAAGCCCAATCGTTAGTGTGTGCCTGTAATGTGCTTGAGATGGTGTTGGACGTAGAAATAGGAACACTCCATTGCTTGTATGTCATGCTTTTTCTATGTCTTCAAGTGTGTGTGTTTGGCGTGCTTGCTTTGTTTGGCGTGTTTGTTGCCCCATATGCAGTCCAAAGACTTGCTTGATGAGTGCATCCTACATTTTGGGAGGTTTTACATGTCTTTTGTGTGTGTTGGCCCATATATGTAGTTTAAAGACTAGCACGATGAGTGCTTCCTGCATTATGGGAGGTTTGTTTACTTTCCAGTACTTGTATCTACATTTCATATATATAAGGAAAAAAAAGAAAAGAAATCATGCCTATCTTCCATGCATTAATGTGTCTTCTATGCATTTGTTGTCTTCTCTGTGTTCTGCATGACTATAACTATTTTCTCCATGTTTTGCATGCCTATTATTGTCTTCTATGTGATTGACGTGTCTTCTTCGTGCTTGGCATGTTTGTTGTGTTTGTGACCATACTTTAATTCATGTATTGGCATTGTGTTTATACATACATTAAAGTGGGGGCTAAATGTAACATCAAAAAATGTCCCCTTGGGGGCTTTTCCCTCTTTAGGTTTAGCTCCCAGGTCTTTAGTGTGCATTTAGGACATTTTACATCATATTTCAACACCCCGATGAGAAAACCCCTAAGTGCTTTGACAAATAGGACCTAGGGGTCTTGTTTGAGATAGGCCCTGCCCAAAATAGGGAGGGAGGACTTAGGCATCCATGCCCTAGTCCTGTCATATTTTGGGGTAGGCCAAATTTTTGGGTGTCAGCTTGTGACTGCTATTTGGGTCCTATGCCGACACGGTAAGTTTAAATTATGAAAATCTTGGCAGTAGTATTTGTAGTTGCATATAAAAGCATGTTTAGGCATTCATTTATAAACTAGATGGCAATTGTTATGTTTAGGCATTCTCAAGGTGATTCAAGGCTTTCATTGTGTTGCAAGAGTAGATTTGTGTGGTCTATGTGTTTGTGTTTGCAAATTTGAGTATCTATTTTATCATGGAATGAAGAGCATCTTCCTCCCATGAGATCTTCACTACAAAGTGACATTATATTGTGTTTGTGATCATTATTTCATTTGGTTTTTGCTTCTGCCTCCCTAGGCACACACTCTCTATCTGACAAAGGTGTTTAGAAGACTTAAGTGTCCTTCTGGGGCTTGACTAAGGCAACCTCCTAAGCACCACAACCCCCTCCCAAAGTTTTATGATTGTAGGTTACAGGTTGATGATGCAGACAAAGTGAAGTTGCAGGAGGGTATGTTGGAGTGTCTAAATTGCAGAATAGTACGAAAAAGGACACCCTAGACTTGGGTGCCCGCTCATTAGTCCTTGAAGTTTCATGATGGAAAAACCTTCAGTACAACAGGAACAGGTTGTAGATCTTGTCTATAGATCCCAACAAAAAGTAGGGCACTGGACTTGGGTAGCCGCTCTTTTGTCCTCGACTTTTCTACCTTGGAACCTTGAAAATAAGTGCACAGTCATTTGTAATTTTACAACTTTTTGTAGAGGTATTTTTTGTTATTCATCTATTTACTGTTGTATTTGTATAATTAGGGTTTTGATGTGTAATTGAGCATAAGAGAAGGAAAATTGACAATCAAACACCCTAATCCAAGTTTCCCTACATTTGTAAGTGACCAAGGACTTAATAGTGCTCTACCACTCGATCCGAGGGTCCTTGAATGTGAAGGTGAAAGGAGGATTTAAACACTAAACTAAACAAATCCAATTTTCACTTAAACACTTAGAATAGCATGGGTGGTAGCCAAATGGGACCCATGGGCAATACCAAACTTGTCATGTAGTTCAAGAAGGACCTTGGTTGCATCTTACTTATCCAAACATCTATGGTATATCCTCTCATAATTCTTCTTGAATAGGACTCCTCCCTTTATCATATATTTTTGGGCTTTAATCTTGAAAGCTCTTCTCTAAGATGCTTGCATATTAGGGGGACATCTTCCTGTGATTAGGATGTGTCTTATGCTATCTTATACTTCAGAATCAACTACATATTGTTGGCTGATCAGGTTAGGACTAGTTTCTGTAATCATTTAGCTTAGTGTCTGTCCCCTAACTAACTTCATGGGAGTAATATCCATGTCATATTATTGTAATCACTTAGCATTAGTACCATCTTAACTGTTGCATCAAGTACCACAACAACCACCTTACTTCTTAGGATATAATGCCTAAACTTTTTCACTGCTCTGACCAAGGTAAGAGCCTATGTTTCTACAACCGTGTATCTTAGCTCAACATCTCTAACTAGAGTTCTCATAAATGCTATTGGTTTTTCTTCTTTGGTTTCACTCCTTTGAGTTAGGATAGCTGCATAAGTGTGATCAAATGCAAAGGAATATATGTAGAAATCTCTAGTGTAATCAGGGCTAGTCAACACAGGGGCATCCACAATTGCTTTCTTGATATCTTCAAAGGCTACCTTGGCTTCTAGTGTCCATTCAATTTTGTCATCCTTCTTCAGCATGCCATTTAAAGGCCTCACTATCTTAGAAAATCCTATTACAAATTTCTTGACGAGATTTATCTTTCCAAAGTAAGATTTCAACTCTTTTTTACTTGCTAGTAATTGTAATTTCATGATTGAAGCTACCCTATCAGGGTCTATGGTGATCCCATTTTCTGACACTAAATATCCTAAAATTTTTCCCGTGGTAACCCCAAAGATGCACTTCTTTGGATTTAGAGAGATGCCATATTGCTCACATTTCTTCAAAACTCTTCTCAGATCTTCAATGTGATCTCCTATTTGCTTTCAAAATACTATCAGGTCATCCATGTAAGCTAAGTGTGCAAGGTAAGGTCACTTGCTGATTTAGGTTGGAGATTGTATTGGTAGCAAGGGAGTCCCTTTAGATTTTTCACTTAACACCTATACTTGTGTGTTCAACAAACCCAAGGTTGTTAGGTGAGTCATTGTGAAAAAGTCACTTTGGTCAAGAAAAGGCACCCTGATGAAAAGATATCATAGACCTGATCATAAGTACTTCTCAGAATAATTCATAACCTATATATGAATTTGTTCTCATCACTTGAATCCTAACAATTTAGTTATTTTCTAGGGTGATGAGCTGCATCATCTTGACTAACCAAAACAAAATTCAACAAGCAAACAGAACAAAACACAAAACAAAACTGTACAAACAACTATACAAATATACAATATGATACACATGACTGGCATGAAGCTAATTAAGGCATGGAAATAATGTTTAAGGAACTGTCCATTAACTGGTAATGGAACATCCTCAACTGTCAAGTTTTTAAGCCTGTAAGTGTTGTCTCCCAATATTTCAAAAATTTGGAAGGGACGTATCCAGAGTTTATCAAACTTACCATGGTCTCCCTTCCTCTCATGTGCTTTGTCCCACATCAGGACTAAATCTAAGATCCTGAAACCCTTAACCTTGGCTCTTTTGTCAAACCAGTGTTTAACAATAGCCTGATGTTTGGTGAATTGATCAATTGCCTAAATTATTTTCTCTTCCAGGTGCATCAACTGAAGAAACCTGACTTCTTTCTTATTATCTATGCCCAGGTACTCTTGTGCAAACTGTAGTGTAGGAATCTTTAGGTTAACAGGGAGGATGGGATCCACCCCATATACTAAGTGATAAGGTGAGTTTCCTAATGCAGCCTTGTTCCTGGTTCTATCTACCCATAAGGCATATTTCAGAAGGGCGTTCCACTCCCTAGGGTTCTTTTCTATTAAGTTTTTTATGATATTCAACAAGTTTTTATTGGTGGATTCTACTAATCTATTCCCTTGGGGATAGTAGTTGGATGAGAACTTCAATATGATCCCATAATCAAAAGCCCAGCTTGACAATTTAGTTGAAACAAAAGAAGACCCGTTATCACTTACCAGAGCACAGGGAACTCCATACCTGGTGACAATATTACTTTCCAGAAATCTGATGACATCTTCAGCATTGCAGGTCTTGGTGCTAACAGCTTCAGTCCACCTAGTACAGTAGTCAGTAATAGTTAAGACATACCTGTGACCTGAGGATGATGGAGGATTGATTGGCCCTACAAAGTCCATTCCCCATTGTGCAAATGGGCGCATCTCCATTACTGGGTGCAAAGGCTGAGCAACATATCTCTCTCTGTTAGCAGCAACCTGACATACATGACATCATTTAATATGTTCAGCAGTATCCTTGAAAATTGTGGGCCAGTAGTATCCTGCCCTAAGGATAGCATGAGTAGTGGCCAAGGATGACCCATGTGCTGTTCCAAACTTGTCATGTAACTCTGATAGCACTTTATCTATTTCTGGCCTCTCTAGGCATCTTAGCTATATCCCTTCATAATTTTTCTTGAAAAAGATTCCCCCTTTCATCATATACTTCTGTGACCTTATTTTTAGGGCTCTCCTTTGTGAGGCCTACAGTCTTGGAGGACATCTTTCAGTAATTAGGATGTGCCTAATGTCTGAGTACCACTCTCCATTGTCCTTTGCATTAACAACATACTGTTGACTCATGATATTGGGGTCAATCTCTGATATCATCTGGCTTTAAGCCTATCCTCTCACTAGCTTCATGGGTGTAATATCCATGTCATATTCTTGTAGGTCTATGATCCACTTAGCCCTTTTCTCACCTGCCTCACTATGCATTAATAGCATCTTCACTGTTGCATCAGGTACCACAACAATAACTTTACTTCTCAGGATATATTGCCTAAACTTCTTTACTACTCTGACTAGAGCAAGTGTTTGCCTTTCAACATCCATGTATCTTAGTTCAGCATCTTTGAAAGGGCAGCTCATGAAGGCTATGGGATTCTCTTCCTTTTCTTCATTTCTTTGTGTCAGCACTACTGCAGAGGTACACTCTGAAGCAAATGAATAAATATAGAAATCCTTGGTGTAGTATGGACTAATCAAAACTGGAGCATCAGATATAGCTTTTTTAATGTCTTCAAAAGCTGCTCTAGCCTCTGGTGTGCACTCAATTTTAGCATCCTTCTTGAGCATGGCATTTAGAGGTCTAACAATTTCTACAAAGCCAGTGATAAACTTCCTAACAAAATTAATCTTACCAAAGTAAGATTTGAGCTCCTTTTTGCTTCCAGGAAGCTATATTTTCATGATGGATTCCACCATGTCAAGATCAATGATAATCCCATTTTCAGTTATCAGGTGGCCTAGTAATTTTCCTATTGTTACCCTAAATATGCATTTCTTAGGGTTCAGGGATATCCCATATTGTTCACATTTTTTAAGCACATTTATGAGATCTTCTACATGGTTTCCTCTATCCTTAGAGAACATTGTTAAGTCATCCATGTATATAACTATGCATTTTCATATTAAGCCTCAGAAGGCTATGTCCATTACTCGCTGGAATGTTGCTCCAGCGTTGATTAACCCAAATAACATGCGCCTGTAGACAAAAATCACCCACTTTGTGGTGAAGACAATTTTCAATCTGTCGATTTTATCCACCATGACCTGATTATAGCCTGAGAAACCATCTAGAAATGACATCATTTTGGCACCGTTCACAATTTGCAGGACCTCATCTAGGGAAGGTAAAGGATAATTATCCTTTTCAGATGCTTTGTTCAAGTTCCTTAAGTCCACGTATAGTCTGATGTCTCCATTCTTCTTCCTCACTATGACCAGTTTTGCTACCCAGGTGGAGTGCCTCATAGGAAATATGATCCTGGCATTTAATAGTTTCTTAACCTCCTCAAAAATAATGGGTTCTAGAAAAGCATTGACAGGCCTTTGCTTCTATCTGAAAGGCTTAGCATCAGGCTTTAGAGGTATGGTGTGAGTGATGACTGATGTGTCATATTTTTTTAGCTCATCATAAGCCCAGGCAATGACATGGATGTAATCCTTGAGAGCTTGGGTGATTCCTTCTAACTCTTCTTCTGTGCAAACTTTTCCTATTGGGACATTTTTCTTTTCATCATTATGTCCAATATTAACCTGTGAATATTGTCCTCCATCACCTTTTGGAAGGTCCTTCTATTTTAGCATGTTGTCCAGATCAAATGCTCTCTCTAGCTCTATCATTCCCTTAAGAATTTTATTGCTGGGCAACTCTAAAATTTCTTCTTCTTCCCAGACATGATCTTCTACATTATTCTCATCTCTAATCTGTGCATCAAATATATCTCTATTGGAGATGAAATCTAAAATATGCTAATCATCATCGAATACTTGGAGGTTGGTCACATTGTCAGGCACAGAAGGTACTGATAACAACTCTACTGAAAATATTTTTAGTCTAGAAATAGACAGTGGCTCCAATGTGCTGGTAGCCTAAGCTAAAGCATCTACCCTATGGTTTTGTTCTCTGGGTACGTGGGTGATATTGAATGCATCAAAAGATTCTATCAGGTCCCACACCCTGTGTCTATAGTTGAATAGTTTTTTATAATTACAGGAGTAAATTCCTCTTACCTATCTCACGACTAATTCTGAGTCTCCATAGACATGCAAAATTTTCACTTTCTTCTTAGGGGCAAACATTATCCCATGAATTAAAGCTTCATACTCTGTTATATTGTTGGTGCATGAGCACTGTAGTCGGTATGCTGCTAAGTAGGATTTTCCAGATGGATCAATGAGATCTATGCCTACTCCAGCTCCTTGTTTTGACTTGGATCCATCAAATCTAAGGATCCATGGCTTATCCTCAGCCAAAGGCTTATCTGAGCCTTCCCTTTTCTTTGCAGCTCTAGCAGCTGTACCACTTGATATCCATTTTAGCTTTGGTACCTCAACTTTTTTAGACTTCATCTTTCCTTTCTTTTGTGAAGCTGAGGCTTCTTCTTATCTTTTATCACCAGAAGGTAAATCCTCTGGACTTGGCAATGTCTATCTTTTTAAAAGATGTAGACACAAAGAGCAAGCAATTTTTGAGTGAGGTGCTTCATGTAACCTACACCAGCTTTAAATAAAGACATCCTATGGAGGTCTCTATTGCTGTGTCATTTTCTGAATTTCCTTTGATAGGAAATCCTCAAATTTAGACAGATTGTTGCTTCTGTCCTCATCAGATAACTCATAATCTGATTCAACTAAACAATCACTCCCTAGGGTGATTTTCTTTTTTCTCTTAACATTACTCTGGTTGTATACCAGCATTTCTTTTGTCATTTGAACATGACTTTCATCCTACGGATTAGATTCCCCTATTCCTGCAGAAGACAAACAAAATTCAACATCACTATCACTATCACTGTGTATAGAACTTACCTCTGATGATGAGGATGAAAGTGACTCATCACTGCACGCTTGTTCCATCTCCAACATGTCTATGCATTCTTCACAAGTTTTCTCAGAATGTGACTCATTATGCAACCTGCACCATCCATCAATTAGAATATCATTAACATGCATCTTTAATAATTGACATTGTTTCACCTATTTAGATAACTGCATCTCGAAATACCTGAAGTGATCTACCCCATTTTCAATCTCAGGGTTACAATCAGATTCTACAACTAATTTGTCATCCTGAGGGTCATCATCATGATGATGAACATCATACATCAGGATTTCTTCTATCCTGACAGTCTGGGGTCTGAAGGAGTAAACTCTGGGTTCCACATCCACATACATGATCTCATTAGTTTTGTTATATTCAGTGGTCATGTGCTTCATGTGACGCTTAGTATCAATTCTTATCTAGTTTGGTATTCCTTTCCAGGGCAACTGCATATGACTAAAATCTATGGACATATATCCATTAAGGGTTTTAGACTAGTCTCTGCTGAGTAACATCCCATAGGTATCAGGTATATCAACTACCTGAATATCGATATAATATTGGATTCTGGGATCAGATGCTAGCTGCATGTGAATGTGAGTTAGCTCTCCTACCATGCTCACTTCTATTTTATCCAATTGTGTCACCTTCTTTAACGATTTAGCAAGATGCAATCCTAATGCATTGCATATGGACAGGGGCATCACATTGGTAGATGCTCTTGAGTCTACTAAACAGTTGTGTAGGTTTTTGCTGAAGATTCTTATGGTAAGGAGGAAAGGAGGTGACTCACTTTTATCTCTATATAAGGTCATGTTGGAGGTCTATGTAGCTTGAATGGTAGTTGGCACCTTGTGTTTAACATTAGGATCTCTAACAGCATGATCTTTACTACCAGACTGACCTAAGGGGTGACTATCCTCTTTGGAAACAGGATCATCTAGTGATTTCATAAATGCCTTCTTGATGGTAGGAGTTTTAAGCAACTCTAACAAGGATAAGCTGATTTTAATCTTTTTCATCTCATCAGTGAGATAAGTGACCAACTTGTCAGATTCATGAGGCAGACTCATAGCCTTTGGTGCTGTATTTGGTGATTTTAAATATTGAGCATTTACCTTGGGAAAAATAGGGTTATTACTTGCCTTGGGATTAGGAGGTGTATTGAAATTGTTTGGAGGCAAGGAAGTGGTTAAACAACCAACATGCCTGTTTGCATTATTTCTCAGGTTGTAGTTATGCTTACCCTGATATTGTTGTTGGTAGGCATGTACCTCCTCATGTTCATTTGAGGGCTCATTTTCATCCTCAAAGGGGAAAACATAATTTGACTCAAAAGCCATGGCTGATTCCTCACATGCCAGGGTATAATCTTGGTGAGCAGGCATTGTCTGCTGATAAGGATGCTGCATGTAACTCTCTAGTACTAAGGCAGAATCATATCCACAAGGAACAAGTTCATTTCTCTCTACATGAGGCTGATTTCCTGAAGTATTGGATACTTCAGTTTGGAAAATGCTAGTAGTAATTCTGAATTGAGGACAGTCTAACTCTGCATGTGCATTGGTGTTATGTATTCTGCACCAGTTAGTGAGGGTTGCCTCTACAAGGTTGACTCTGGTAGTCTGTTTGGGTTCACCAAGAGGCAAATTGTCTAGGGGTGATGGCAAAGAACCATTGTTTGGCCTAGTGTTCCACACTCTAGGTTGCCTGGGAGGATTATTATTGTCATTGTTGTTATAGTTATTGTTATACCCCCTATCAAGATAATTTGGTCTATCATTGTTATAGCCTCTATTCTGATTAGGCTGGGAGTAGAAATTTTGACTCCTGAAGTGAGTAATCTGTGAGGCTGACTATTTTACCTCCCATGTTTTGATCATTGTGCTATCCAGTTGTGACTATGTTTCATTATGCAGACTTGATGTTGTATTTCACTGATTTGATATATGTGATTTGATTCGGTCATTTTGGATGATATGTTGAGGTTCGACGTATGGGACATATATATTAGATGTTACTTTGCTATGAGATTCTAGTTGTTTATGCATGGATTAATTGACATATGATTTGATAATGCAATTTAATTTGTAGTTATGTAATTGATGTTTATTTCAATTGCGTGGAGTTTATTTCAGTTTCTTTGGCTATCACTTTCTGACAGGACTGACACTTGATCGAGATGTGCATGTTTCACTTCCCTAGCCACAAGAAATTAGAGGTAGGATTCACACCATGTTATTCCCGGTTAAGCCGATCCGTTCCCAAGAGGGATAAGGATCACGTGTGAAAATTGCATGATGATTTATTGTGCTTGGTTTAAATTTTATTTATCTTTAAGCCTTAGTACCCCTTCTCTTTCTTATTTTGATTAATGCTAAGTGTTGTAAAATTTTAATTGATTTATGTCAATTGGCATTTTTATTATTTTATTTGGGCCATTTATATGTGGATTTTTGACCCCTTTCATGACCCCTAGGGTCCCAAAAGTTACCCTAGGTGGTCAACCATGAGTCTAGGGTCAACTTGGACCACCTAACCCTAGTTTTGACTCACCTTAGGTCACCCTAAACCATGGTTGAGTAAGAGTGACGAATTTGGGAAGAAGGAGGATGGGGATGGGCCTTGCCTTGGGAAGAGCACATCTCCCATCCCTAAGTTTTGGGAAACTTTCCCAAGGAGGACTTGGGAGGTCTCCAAGAGTCCTCCCAAGCTCCCAAGTGAGTGGGAGCACCACTTAAGGCCATTGTCTTGTTGAAGGGTGAGTGGGAATCCAACTCACCATTTGTCCCCCTCCCACTTGTGTGGAAGCATAAGTGGATGAGGTGGGGATGGAGGTGGAGGGAGAGGAGGACATTTGTCATCCTCTTACCTCCTCACTATTACAAGTGGCTTTGGTGGAGGGAAGAGATGGTGACAAATGTCACCACCTCATTCTCTCAAGGCCAAGTAGAGGGCCTATAATAGCTCCACTTGTAGAGGAGTGGGGGTTCTTCCCTTCTATTCTTTTCCTAGTATTTGGAAACTTCTTGGAAAATTTGAGTTTCCTTTCTAAGTTTGGAGGAGTTGGAGAAGGTTGGGGAGATTCTGAAAGTAGGAAGGCTTGGGAAGGCTTGGAGCTCTTCACCAATTTCTTCTTCCATTGCCAAGGTCTTGAAGGTAGGCTCCTTATCTTGTTTCTTGCTTTGCTATATGATGTCCCATGTGAATTTTGATTGTAAGTTTGGTTGCATTAAGATGTTTGCTTTTTGCATTTGATGTTGGGTTGGGTGTCATGGTGAGAGCACCTCCAATGGAGGAAATGCTCAACTTGTATGGGTAGGGGAGAGGAACAATCCTTGGGGGCTCTCCCACAGTATGTGTTTATGTGTTTTATGCCTAGAGGGCCTATTATCATTTGAGGAGGAGATGTCTATATGGCAAGAGTGTCAAGCATATTGGTGTGAGATTCTTGTGGATTGAGTTGTTCAGGGAATTTGGCTAGAGGCCATGTGTTGAGATTTTCTTTATCATTAGGAGCCCCTTTAAGTTGAGAGGTCTATTCCCTACCCTCACCAAACTCATTTTTATGAGTTGATGTGTTGTGTTAAGCCTATGGGTTGTTTGTGTTTAGTGTTTGAACTGCTATGGAATGGGATCCCTGTGTGAATACCCTACCTCCCTAGCTCGGGGGTGACCCACTTGCGGGTCTACGGTAGGGATGAGAGCTTTCCTTTCTCTGTGGCTGCTTTCTTGGTTGTTCTTTGATATGCTTTAGTTGCAGGTAGTTATGTGAGGAGGTGGAGCTGTTTGGAAGCTCATTATGGTGTTCTAATGGTTCCCCATGTAGAATTGGAATGGCTGGTATAGCCTTGGTCCTTGTGGTCTGCTTGCCCTGTAAAATCTTGTTGAAATTGCAATGGAATTTGCCACAGAAGTTGGCTGTGATAGCATTGTAATGTGAACATTTTGTATTAAGAAAATGCATGGAAAATAAACTTAGATGCCTTCTACCCTTGTTCTTTAGAAAGATAAAATAAAAAAGTGATTTATGTATGTGATATAAGTAGCTGATTTGATTTGATATAAATGAAAGAAGAGAATTGAAACACCTGGTTAATTTATGCTGTCAGTATCTATTGGGTGGGAAGGTGAAGTTGTGTAATAGTTGTGAAAAGTATATTATTTAAAATTTTTCTACCATTATAGTGTCAAGAGAAAATATGCAAGTGTTAATAGGTTGCTGATCAGATTGTTTGGGATGAAAGAAAGAAAAGTACAATTTTATCTGTTGTCTTTATCTTGCAAAAAGAAAGATATATTTACATATTTGTTGTTCCTATTCACTGTTTAAATTTGGAGGTCTTCCTTTTTCATCTTAGGATTTAACATGGGATTATTTTGTATTTTAAAGGGAAAGCAAATCTTAAAACAAAATATATACCTCTATTAATTGTAAATTTGGAATGTATTTTTTGTATGTGTTGAAAGGAGGGAGTTTAAATGTATTACGTATAAATCTTAAATGCAAGGGATGAGAAGGGGGTTTGTTCAGTTTCAAATAATAAAAAAAAAAACCATACTGATATTCTGATGTTATTTTTACTGTGTGAAATCTAGAATTAAGTATATTTGCTAGAGTATAAAATTATAATTAAATATATATATATATATATATATATATATATATATATATATATATATATATATATATACTTTTTTTTTGTATATATATATGGGTATGATACAAACTGGAAATTTGGTTTTCTGGACAAAAAGAAATATATACTTTTTTTTTTATATTGTGTAATTGCTTGTATGAGACATTATATATACATTATCCTTTTTAGTTAATTTTTTTACATGTACAAATATAAGAATATATATATAAATATATATATTTTTATATATATAAATATATATTTATATATATATATATGTAAATACGTTTATATATATATACATATATATATAAATAAATTTTAGTTTATTTATTTATTTTAAAAAAAAACACATGAAAAAGAATATAGAAAAAGAAAATTGTTTGGGGGGGAACTGTGGCATCGTCATAGCCCCCCCGAACCTTTGGTAGATCGTGGGATGTGGGGGAGGCGGAGCCTCCACCCACACCCGCAGGTGTGGGTGGGGGCTTCACTTCCCCCACACCCCTCACACATTGCACACTTCATACTAGCCGCGACCCCTTATCCCGCCTGTCGAGCGTCCCTCACTCTTAGCTCAGTCCCTGCCGCCCACAGCAGCACCTCAGTCCCTCCTCCACCTTGCGACCTCCAGACTCCCCTCACACACAAAAACACTACCCTGGATCTCCACCTTGCCCACAGTCTGCACACTCCAAACCCCACTCCATCCATGCCAACAACCGCGCCATCTCTTCCCTCGGTCCTCCTCCGATGACGGCGGCTCTGCATTACCATCATCCTTCCTAACATAGCACATTGTAAATTTAACCCACTCCTCCAGCAATGTTATTAATAAATATTTATTTATTTTAAACTCTCAAAAAAAAAGAGAAGAATGAATGGGTACTCTGCAACTTGATCTTACCTCCATGGAGGCTGAGAAAGAAAATCATGGCCTCCATGGACTCCCAAACCCTAAGCCTGCATATTTGAGGAGAACAAAACAAAACAAAAAGATTAGGGCATTAGAGTATACTAAAGGAATACAAATGAGATTAGGGCAACAGGAGTGTAGAAATAAAAAAAATGCTATTAGGGCAATTCTTAGTTTTAGGAAATAAAAATTGTTTTTCTTTTTTTGTTGTGAGGTAATTCTTTTTTTTTGTTATTTTTATTATTTGTGAGAGGTGAGGTTGTAGTTTGGGATTCATTAATCCTCTTGGGAAATTTAGGAAGAAGCTTAATTTGTTTTTTTAAAACAAATGATTTATATATATATATATATATATATATAATAAAATAAGTGAAGGTTATTTTTGTTTATTCATGGTTTTATATTATTAGGACAAAGAGGATATAAATATAAATTTAAAAATAAAAATATAATATATATTTTTACAAAAAAAAAATATATATATAATAATTATACTATGAGAGAGTAATAAAGTATAACGAAACCTATACAACTTATGATTAGCTGAAATTATGGCAACCGATGTTATTCTTAAGAGGCTAACCAAGTGAAACCATAGGATGAGGAAACTACCTTTTAGAATAAAAGAGAAGTAAATAGATTTAAACGTTGAAATTAACCGTGCATATACCCAGTAAACACCACCAAACATTGATAAAAAAAAAACTTGAGTAAGCGACCGTTGTTACCAAGCAATTAGAGAGATTCATCCTTACAGGTAAAATGCATAACCAAGTTGAGCGACAGTGAAACAAAGTTTCACCCGCGCCTGTGTCGCGTTATGCTACAGAGAATTCTGCTAGATTTTAGGGTTTACTTTAGACGTTTGATTAGTGCGTTACTATCCATCATTCCATTTTCCAAGCTTAACCAAGTACCACCGTGCCATATCATTCAACCATTCCCGATCTGAGTTAGCTTAGGGTTTGATGTTGGCACTTCGTTACCACCTGGTTAAATTAGGGTACAGATGAAATCGGCCGAACCCTAGAAGTGACACACTTCGTATCGATCACCCCAAGACGGTCCTCTCCTTCATGTTTTGCATTGTCATGATTACGCCTCAGGTGTAATGCCACCGAGCACGTAAGCGCGTGCGAGGTGGTTTTTTTTCCTAGGGATAGGGAGAAAATTTTTCGTGGCCCATGTCGTGACCACATGGTGAATGTGGTCATGACACGGGCATTTGTGTGTCGTGTCTACATGGGGGATACGGGCATGACATAATCTCAGTTGTAAGTTTCCTTAACTGAGATGATTTTTCTTTAATCTCTTCTTTCTCTTCCTAAACCTTAGCCACTACATTTTCTGTCAAGGGCTTAAAAAAGGAAGATCCATTGTTGTGACTCTTGGCAGACTGATCTACAATGTGAGGTGCTTGTATCTGTCCTAGATACTGCAACATCTGGCCATTTCCATTTGGAGGTGGCATGATACTCAGTGGAGGTATCTATAAAGGTGCTGGCATCACAGTTGGAGGCATCATGGCTCCATTAGGCTGTTGCTGGGTAGGGTATGTTGGATAACCAGGAAGTGTGGGAAAGGCTATGTTTGGCGTGGGAGAAGGAACTAGCTATTGGTTGACTTTGATAGCTTCTTGGAAAGCTAGTGTCAAAGTTGTGACATTAGGATGAGCTCTCCTGATAAACATGGAAGTTAAAGGATCTAGAGCTGAATAATGTATGCTTCTTGTAGCTTCATCAGTTACAGTATAAGGGGTAACTAACTTAGATAGCATTTTCTGGAACCTAGCATTGAAGTTAGCAATAGGTTCCCCTTCAAATCATTTAATTGTGGCAAATAAATGATAGTTCATTTAAGGATCCATAGGTATTTTGAACCTATCAATGAAATCTTTCTCTAGGATAGCCCATGATCTGACTGAATCCTGACCAAGGCTAATATACCAGTTATAGGCTTCTTCCCCTAAGGTAAAAGGAAATAACCTCCACACAACGTCCTGATGCTCAATTCTGGCCCTACATCAGCTTCCTTAAAAGTTTTGATGTGATCATCTGCATCCTAATATGGATGATACTTTAGACAAATTTTGTCAGGATTCTTTGGTAAAGGATGATATGCATTATAAGTCAAAGGTGATTCTGTTGCAAAGAATGACATTGCAACTGGTGGAGGTTGAGCTTGAGGTATGACAATTTGAGGCTGAACCTGAGGTGTAACAGGTGATCCTATAGGTATTTGTAAACCAATAGGAGTTACTGGAGGACATTCTGGTGATGCTCCTAAAGTACTACAACTAGGAGTATGATGGATATCTATAGTTCTAGGTCTGAATCCTCTGACAGGTAATTCTTCAAAAATTCCACTGGACCTAGACTTGGTATTTGTCTTGTGAGTCAGGATTTCTCAAATTTAAGGAAAATTGGCTAGTTGAATGTAAAGATAGGTTGGAATTTAACAGCAAAGACAATATTTATAGTCAGAAAGTGAGACTGACTAGATATTTACTGAATATTTGCACAAAGAATGCAAATATGAGGTGATGCTGAGGTCTGGGGACACTTGCAACTGGATATCAGGTTTCTAAAGCTGATTACCTCAAAGCTTTGACAAATTTACCTGAAATAGGACTGATCTTTGCAAATTCACGATGATTTGCCACAAAGCTTGCAATATTTATGGTTAATTTTGAAAACTTCACAAATGATGAACATGTGCAAGCTTAAAACAACAAATCTTTGTGTATTGATCGAAATTCAGAGGTGTCTCATTGTTACCGTACTGTCTGCATCATCAAATCTGATAAAACTTACTGATGATGAGCTTCGATCTTCTTTCCCTCCTTCTAGCACTAATTTATGTTGATCATGATGTTAGTCATAAACAAACATAGAATAAAAGTT
This sequence comes from Cunninghamia lanceolata, assembly GCA_027924645.1. Taxonomy (NCBI): domain Eukaryota; kingdom Viridiplantae; phylum Streptophyta; class Pinopsida; order Cupressales; family Cupressaceae; genus Cunninghamia; species Cunninghamia lanceolata. The sequence goes on along the minus strand of BSBN01000523.1, from coordinate 3,954,767 downwards.
ACACAACAACCTTTACTCATCTTGAAAGATACGATAAATTCAAAGAATTCATGATCCCAAGTCTCCATGGATTAGTTCTCAATGTACTAACATTACTCAGTGGTTGATGTATGTTGCTATTTTCCATTCAGGGGCCTTACGTTTGCTTATCAGTAAGATTCTGTTTCTATAAAGATGCTACATAGAGAGGTTGATCTACACAGTATATTTCTTCAAATGATGTGTCTATGCTCAAATCTTTGCATGATATTTATCAATTGTACATGCTTTAACTTCAAATATGCTATGAATTTCTAGTTATCTACGAGATGTCTGCATATTTCATGTAATTTGCTTTTGATTATCTATTATTTGCAATTGTGATGGTGAATTGTTCTGAAATTAAAATAAATGTAAAAGAATACTTCAAATTATGATGAATCTTCAACTATTGAGCCACATACACACTTGATACTATCATTAAGAGAAGAAATCAAACCATATTTTCACCAAGATGTTCCACAACTAGATACAGATGATGCTAACTTCAAAGGACAATGAATGAAGACAATACATGAAGACAGATGAGCACTCCAAGGGATGCAGCAAATCAAAGCATGTATCAAGAATTCAAACACAGACTACTTAGGATTTACGATGATTTGTAATCAAAATGGTCTTCTCTTTCATTAAGTATGCAAAAACATGTAGGTTTACAATAACTTTGAAATAGGCCCTGATATTTCAGCAAACAAATTTCAATTAAGCTTCAAATGTTTAAAACAAGGCATCCATGTACCTTTTATAGAATAAGGTGAGGGAGCGGTTACAAATGATTTATGATCAAGATTTATCAATTAAGATCCATGGTGCATATTCCTTTTTGATTTGGTCAACTGTATCTCATGGCACAGGTTGCTAGTTGGCACCCATTTACGTAACTTATTTTCCTCTAAGTACCTGATGCAGATGTTTCTCTTGTAGCGCATCTTCATCTACTCCTCAGGCTCTTCTTCTTCATCATCATGATCATCATGATCATCACTTTTTGTGTCTTCATCATCCTGATGGATATCGCCTTGTATATGGACCTGCATGATCATCCTGATATTTTCATACACTTCTACTATTCTTTCAACTTCCCCGCCATCGTGAGTTTTAGCTTTACTTATGGCGTGCTTGTGGGCTTGAAATTTATCTCTGAGGGTCTCGATTTTACCCTTCCTGTTGTTCAATGTTTCATTACAGTTATCCACCCTGACCTTGATCCTCATGATCTTGTTCATTGCTTCTTCTGTCAGGTGGTTGAGAGGGTCATCAGCCATCAGCTGAAAGTTATCATGCAGAGCTTTTATGGCAAAGTCTGCATCTTGGTTTTTAATTTTCCCTTCTACTTTTCCCTCAAGGGCTTCTAGGACTTCTACTTCATAAGACATCATTATGTGTAGTTTCACACTGATATCTTTTAACTTATTACTGCACTTCTTCAGTACATCACATTCAAAACTCATGTCTTTATACCAAATATCTACCAGCATGGCAGTGTTATTATTCAACACCTGATGATTTATTAGGATCTAAGGATTAATCCTCTTTATTTCACTCAAAGCACCCAAGGCTTTCTCCAACTGGAATGACCTCTTTTCGGCCTCAGTCTGTAATTTATCAACTTTCTTCCTGGAGATACTCAAAGAATTCCACCTCTGCAAAGAGGCTCTCACTACTTCCTCAGCTCCTGTTAGTGCTGATGACATCCATTTCCTCATTATTGCTGACTCATGCCTCATAAGGTCTAATTTATTAACCTCCTCTTGAGAAATTCCAGTCAATGGGACTACCTGATCTGATGATGTATTGTCAGGGTTAATCAACACTTTTATGTATGAGTGTAGCTAGGCAATGTGCTCCTTATGCTGCTTATTCTTCTCCTTTTCTTTCTTCACCCTTTGGGTCAAATAATCTATTATATCCTTCCCTTCTTGACCTTCTTGGTCTTCATTGGCAAACCCCAAATCAATTGTGCTAATCTAGAATTCTTCTAGGACTATTTTTCCTTTCTCTTTCTCAATGATGGGAAGTGCTACCTGGGTAGTCCTTCTGCCTGTAGCAGGATCTATTCTTATTGCAGATGTTAATTTGGATTTCCTCTTTGGCTTCATGATGGTTTCTAAAAATAATGTTGAAACATCAAATTCTTGAATCTCAAAACCTAATTCCATACCTATTTCTTTCTCAAGCCATTGAGGTATTTGATCTCTAGATCCTTGGTGTCCATCATCATCATCATGCGTACCTTGACCTCCAGCATTTGTCTTGGTTCTCGATGGAGAGGGTGACTTCTTTATTTCTTCCTCATGATCTTCTTCATGAGGGGGATCTTGTTGTATTTCCTCTTCTTGAAGAACTTCTTGTGGGGGAGGATCATGTGATGTATCTACATGCTGATCTTGTACTTGATCCTTTACTCCCTCCCTTTGTGTCTCATCCACTTTAGGAATTTCCTCATCCTGAGGCATATTTGCATCCATGGGTATCATTGTATTTGAACTAGGTGCATCTACCTGATCCTGGATCACATTTTGCTCCGCACCTGATGTATCTACCTCCTGAGTCTTTAATCATCACCTGAGGTTTCTTGAGTCTGGGGGGCATCCTCACCTAATGTTTCTTTATCATCCCTGCCCCTCTGTTGTACTTCTACTATTTTGGGTTTAGCTAGTATTTCTCGTTGTTGCTGACCCACATCTGAAGTGTGGCTCTCCACTTCTACCAGCTTGTCTATTTCAACATTTTCTACTTTATTAGGTGCACCTGCTTGATGTTTAGGACTTACATCCTCTCTATATGTTAGGTCTATCACCGTAGGGCTAGTTACCTGATCGACTAACTTATCCAACCTAATTTGTTGGGTTGCCCTCTCTGGGCTATTTTCCTTTTCTTGCTCTATTCACTTCAACTCTTCTAATATCACCCTTTGTGAGGATGGAGTTCCATGAGGGGTCATGCGAGTGTTAGAAGCAAGAGTCTCCATCTACTGAGAAGTCACATTTTGTACCACCTCATCATCCGATAGGTCCATAATTTCGTCTAATGAGAATGGACCACCTTGAACTACTCTAGTGGTTCCTTTCACTTGTTCTTCAACCTTCTCAGTCTTAAACTGAATGATGGTAGGAAGTGGCACATCATGTTGCAATTCTTCCTAAACACTCCACTACCAACTCCCCTTAATACTATGGGGTCATGTCTTATTTCACCTCTCATAGATGTTCTCTATCTTTTAGGTGGTTATTTCACCAGAGGAGCCTTCCCTTTTCTGGTGAATGTCACAGGATCATCATCTTCAGGCTCTTTATCCATTGGCTCCTCCTTAGGAATATCTTCTTCCACATTCTGCTGTGAGGTTTGGCCTTCATACTGTACTCTTGCAGTTTCTATGGCTAGCCTTAGGATTCTTTTCATTCTTGGTTCATCTATCAAAGGCTGTACAGATGAGGTTGATGCCTATCCTGATGCAGATGCATCTTCAGCTAATGTATCAACTCTTTCAACTATCACCCCTTAGGACTATCATCAATTTTCTTCTTTCCTCTAGGGGTCCTTTACTTTGTTTCTGAGGTGGCAGCCTTTCTCCATTTGATTTTCTCTTCTCAACCAGAAAGTCATCATATTCTTCATCTAAAATCTCCTTCCTTTTCCTCTTATTATCTACTGTTACGACCACACCTTTCTTCTTTAGTGTATTGATTTGTTCATTTACCCATGCTTGGGTCAACTATAGCATACCACCTATAAACTGATCTAATGAAATGTCTTTAGGTTGCATTAGCTCAGGGGCTGAAATGGTGTCATTATACACCTTATTGTCTTCATACTCATTTGACAATACCTTGCCATCATCTTTCTTCATTTGTGCAGGCACTGGAACACAATCAAATGTCTTAATCGGATTGAGGGTGAGCCTTTGATATTTTCTTCTTCTGACTTTAGCCTCATCCTGACAATCAGTCTAGAAATCCTCTAAGTTCTTTTTATGTATAGGTTGGCCGATGATCTTTTGCGTCCTTCCATAGGGGTCATATGATCTCGCCAATGGGAATGGCTGTAGGTTCATCATGTTTAGACCCGCTATGGCCTTCTTTATGTTTTCAGAATCAAGGCATATGTACCACCCTATAGTAACTGGAAATAATACTGGAGGTATTTTCTTATTTTTTTATATGCATCCAGTATAGTTGATACCTGTCTCAGAAACTCCATCAAGACTACCCCATCAGTAGGGTACCTGGGTAGCATTAATGTTTGTCCCTCAAAACCTTCTACTCTGATGTAGGAAAATGTGGCAAACTGGATGAACTAGGCACCATGCTTGTATATAACTTCTTGAGCTTCCATGCTTAGTGTTTTGGTTCTATCTTCCTCCATTGTTCTAACCAGATGCATAGTAAATGCATCATTCACTAATTTGTAGTCAGGGAGATAATTTGTTCTCTACAACTGAGGGTAATGGTCCCATATATGGGCATCATTTAAACTGCCACCAATCTTTCCAACTATGGTTAGTGCATCAAATGTACCCTTATAAGCACATGAATAAACAACATATGAAGTCATGTAAAATGCACACTCCAGGCCTCCTAAGTTCATCATTTGTTTGTCTAGGGCATCACTGATGATTTTAGCCCATAATGGCTTATTATCTATATAAGTGCACATCATGATGACCCCATACATCCAATCCTTGAAACTTCCAGCAGTAGGCTAGCCTGTCACTCTACTGAGTAGGGCAATCATATACTGATATTCATCATCAAAATCAAATTTATATAGGTGTACTAGTAATTTGGCAGAGGCAGTATAATTTCTGTTCTTTGCCCTCCACTGATATATCCTCTTTCTTGCAGTCTTCTTGTTATTTATATATTCCATCTCCAGTTTTTTCAGATCCATACTAACTACCTTCTTTCCAAGTGGGAGATTGAAAGTAGTTGCAATCCCTTTGATGGACAAATCTGCATAAACCCTGCCATGTTTTTCTACTCTCCTCGTCTGAGGGTTGTAATTCCTGGCACATTCTATTATCAATTCTAGAGTTTCCATGGAATAAGGAAATCCAGCCACATACCACATTCCTGATGTAAAAATGGCATCTAGTAGGGTGCTTTCTTTATCGTTATGCATCTTGGATGACCATGCCACTAAATCTATGTTTCCCTGATGAGTATCCCTGATGAAACCATACTTGAACTGCACTTCTTCAGGTTGAATGAACATAGGCTTAAGAAATTTAGATTCAGACCTGCTCTTCCTAATGTCCACCATGGATTCCTATAATGAACACGACTGGTCTTACCATACTATTTATATCCATTCATGTAAAGCACTATGTGTTTACAGCATCATGCATCTTATACTTATTAATCTCTATTTCATCATGATATGCATAATTATAGAGCAAAACCACAAAAGAACTTACTACCTAGATATTACAGAAATGACAATAGGAGGGTTTCTAATTACTTACCTAATGACGCTTATCTCCTAGATTAGGTGGACAATTATGGAAAAGGGCCGTAAATGCTAAGGATCACCTGATCTGTTGCACTAGAAAACTAGTCCGTCCACTGGTAGCTTGTTTAAGGGTTTGGGTGCTATGCGCTTTGTAAATTCTCATTTTATTGCAAGGTGAATGCAAAATGACCTTGGAAATTCACTTTATATCTCATTAGTAGGGCAAATTAGGGCAAAACTAGGTTAAATTGATCAAAACCATTAATCTTCTGTACGAAATTCATTGATGTTGCCAGATGTATGCATCGTGTTCGCAATCGGCGGGAATCCACCTACTGTGATCTTTGGAAGATCGAGTGATAATTTTAATATGAGCCCCTCTGTGTAATATGACCCTCTACCTTTGAGCAGGAAGACTGATGTTAATGGATCAGGTGATATTCAGAATATCGGGTGATATTCAGAATATCGGGTGATATTCAGAATATCGGGTCATGTTTTAAAGATCGGGTGATGTTTTAGATGTGACCCCTCAAAACTAAAGTGACCCCCTTTCGAAAGATCGAGATGATGTCACTGTCATGTTATGGAAAAAGGGTGATCATTGGAAATATACCTCCACGAGGTAAAAAGGATGATGATGTCACCATTAGGGTGATTTTCTTTGTTCATCAAGATTGGATGATGTCATCGGCATATTGGCTCTAGGATGATATTTTGCGACAAGGTGATATTCGGAACCTCGAGTGATATTTAGAAGATCAGGGGATATTCAGAAGATTAGGTGATATTCAAAATATGACCTCCGCAAAATATGTGACACTATTTTATGGGTAAATACCACTATCACGTAAAATTGACATCCGGAGCTTCGGACCAAATTATTATTGAGTTATAAAATTGGATCAGGGTGATCTTACATAAGATGACTAATGTTACGAAATATGACCTCCCCTTGGAATATCAGGTTTGACCAGGACTCTGACTTGCAATAACTTTCGCTCCTTAAGGAATATCAAGGTGATCCAAAAGGCAAACCTGCATGAAATTTTGTACTCTTTCCAATCATGAGGTTATTGATATGAAATATGAAATTTGACTTACTGACCTCATCATGATGACTTACCCACTTCCCTTATGCAGGGTCACCTGCATGACTTACTTTTACTAGACCACCAAAAAGTAGAAAAACCAAGAACATGCCAAGCAGAAAAGTTGGGTCCCTGTTTTGTCAAGTCAAAATGGGGCGTGTTGTGTAACCACACAACAACTTGCCACCAAAGAAAACAACAAAATTCTAATGATTCAAGTGAGGTGATCACATTCATATATAGTATTCTAACTTTTTCTAAGTATAAGCATCATAATCTTTCTGAATGACAAAGTTTTCATCATTGTAACAATGCTAACAAAGGATCATGTGTGTGCAAATGATTAATTATCCTCATCTTGAAAGCATGTTGTAAACATGAGTAACTGATGTTAAGCTACATAGTTTGGGTGCATCCCTCATAGCCAACCTAGATAGAGCCTTGCTACCAGCAGGCATCCATAGCCCTGGCAAGGTTATCTATACAATCCCCCTAAGTAGAGCTCCACTGCCAGCAGCATCTATAGCCCCAGTAGGGTTACTTAGATGGCCTAATTTTATTTCTTTTCTGATTTTTCAATATTTTATATTTTGTAAATCTGATGTCGTCATGTAAGCTCAGTGTGCAAGGTATGGTCACTTGCTGATTTAGGTTGGAGATTATATTGGTAGCAAGGGAGTCCCTTTAGATTTTTTACTTAACACCTATACTTGTGTGTTCAACAAACCCAAGGCTGTTAGGTGAGTCATTGTGAAAGAGTCACTTTGGTCAAGAAAAGGGACCCTAATGAAAAGATATCACAAACCTGATCATAAGTACTTCTCAGAATAAGTCATAACCTATATATGAATTTGTTCTCATCACTTGAATCCTAACAATTTAGTTATTTTCTAGGGTGATGAGCTGCATCATCTCGACTAACCAAAATAAATCTCAACAAGAAAACAAAACAAAACACAAAACAAAATTGTACAAATAACTATACAAATGTACAATATGATACACATGACTGGCATGAAGATAATTTAGGCTTGGAAATAATGTTTAAGGAACTGTCCATTAACTGGTAATGGAACATCCTCACCTGTCAAGTTTTTAAGCCTGTAAGTGATGTCTCCTAATATTTTAGAAATTTGGAAGGGACCTATCCAGAGTTTATCAAACTTACCATGGTCTCCCTTCCTCTCATGTGCTTTGTCCCACATCAGGACTAAATCTAAGATCCTAAAAGCCTTAACCTTGGCTCTTTTGTCAAACCAGTGTTTGACAACAGCTTGATGTTTGGTGAATTGATCAATTGCCTGACTTATTTTCTCTTCCAGGTGCATCAACTGAAGCAACCTAACTTCTTTCTTATTGTCTATGCCCAGGTACTCTTGTGCAAACTACAATGTAGGAATCTTTAGGTTAAAAAAGGAGGATGGGATCCACCCCATATACTAAGAGATAAGGTGAGTTTCCTAATGCAGCCTTGTTCCTGGTTCTGTCTACCCATAAGGCATATTTCAGAAGGGCATTCCACTCCCTAGGGTTCTTTTCTATTAACTTTTTTATGATATTCAGCAAGTTTTTATTGGTGGATTATGTTAATCTGTTCCCTTGGGGATAGTAGTTGGATGAGAACTTCAATATGATCCCATAATCAAAAGCCCAACTTGACAATTTAATTGAAGCAAAAGTAGACCCGTTATCACTTACCAGAGCAAAGGGAACTCCATACCTAGTGACAATATTACTTTCCAGAAATCTGATGACATCTTTAGCATTGCAGGTCTTGGTGCTAACAGCTTCAGTCCACCTGGTACAGTAGTCAATAATAGTTAAGACATACCTATGGCCTGAGGATGATGGAGGATTGATTGGCCCTACAAAGTCCATTCCCCATTGTGCAAATGGGCGCATCTCCATTACTGGCTGCAAAGGTTGACCAACATATCTCTCTCTGTTAGTAGCAACCTGACATACATGACATCATTTAATATGTTCAGTAGTATCCTTGAAAATGGTGGGCCAGTAGTATCTTGCCCTAGGGATAGCGTGAGTAGTGGCCAAGGATGACCCATGTGTTGTTCCAAACTTGTCATGTAACTCTGATAGCACTTTATCTGTTTCTGGCCTCTCTAGGCATTTTAGGTATATCCCTTCATAATTTTTCTTGAAAGGATTCCCCCTTTCATCATATACTTCTGTGACCTTATTTTTAGGGCTCTCTTTTGTGAGGCCTGTAGTCTTGGAGGACATCTTTCAATAATTAGGATGTGCCTGATGTCTGAGTACCACTCTCCATTGTCCTTTGCATTAACAACATACTGCTGACTCATGATATTGGGGTCAATCTCTGATATCATCTGGCTTAAAGCTTGTCCTCTCACTAGCTTCATGGGTGTAATATCCATGTCATATTGTTGTAGGACTGTGATCCACTTAGCCCTTTTCTCACCTGGCTCACTCTGCATTAATAGCATCTTCACTGCTGCATCAGGTACCACAGCAATAACTTTACTTCTCAGGATATAGTGCCTGAACTTCTTTACTGCTTTGACTAGAGCAAGTGTTTGCCTTTCAACATCCATGTATCTTAGTTCATCATCTTTGAAAGGGTAGCTCATGAAGGCTATGTGCTTCTCTTCCTTTTCTTCATTTCTTTGTGTCAGCACTGCTGTAAAGGTATGCTTTGAAGCAAATGAATAAATATAGATGTCCCTGGTGTAGTCTGGACTGATCAGAATTGGAGCATCAGATATAGCTTTTTTAATGTCTTCAAAAGCTACTCTAGCCTCTGGTGTCCACTCAATTTTAGCATCCTTCTTGAGCATGTCATTTAGAGGTCTAACAATTTCTGCAAAGCCAGTGATAAACTTCCTAATAAAACTAATCTTACCAAAGATTTGAGCTCCTTTTTGCTTCCAAGAAGCTGTTTTTTCATGATGGATTGCAGCTTGTTAGGATAAATGATAATCCCATTTTCAGTTATCAGGTGGCCTAGTAATTTTCTTGTTATTACCCCAAATATGCATTTCTTGGGGTTCAGGGATATCCCATATTGTTCACATTTTTTAAGCACATTTCTGAGATCTTCTACATGGTTTCCTCTATCCTTAGAGAACACTATTAAGACATCTATGTATATGACTATGCATTTTCCTATTAAGCCTCTGAAGGCTATGTCAATTGCTCATTGGAATGTTGCTCCAGCATTGATTAACCCAAACGGCATGCGCCTGTAGGCGAATATCCCCCACTTTGTGATGAAGGCAGTTTTCAATCTGTCAATTTTATCCACCATGACATGATTATAGCCTGAGAAACCATCTAGAAATGACATCATTTTGGCACCGTTCACAATTTGCAGGACCTCATCTAGGGAAGGTAAACAATAATTATCCTTCTCAGATGCTCTGTTCAAGTTCCTGAAGTCCACACATAGTCGAATGTCTCCATTCTTCTTCCTCACTTAGACCAGGTTTGCTACCCAGGTGGAGTGCCTCATAGGGAATATGATCCTGGTATTTAACAGTTTCTTAACCTCCTAAAAAATAATGGGTTCTAGAAAAGCATTGAGAAGCCTTTGCTTCTATCTAAAAGGCTTGGCATCTGGCTTGAGAGGTATGGTGTGAGTGATGACTGATGTGTCATACATTTTCAACTCATCATAAGTCCAGGCAATGACATGGATGTAATCCTTGAGAGCTTGGGTGATTCCTTCTAACTCTTCTTCTGTGCAAACTTTTCCTATCAAGACATTTTTCTTTTCATCATTATGTCCAATATTAACCTGTGAAAATTGTCCTCCATCACCTTTTGGAAGATCCTTCTATTTCAGCATGTTGTCCAGATCAAATGCTCTCTCTAGCTCTATCATTCCCTTAGGAATTTTATTGCTGGGCAACTCTAAGATTTCTTCTTCTTCCCAGACATGATCTTCTACATTGTTCTCATCTATGATCTGCACTTCAAATATATCTCTATTGGAGATGAAATCTAAAATATGTTGATCATCATCGAATACTTGGAGGTTTGTCACATTGTCAGGCATAGAAGGTACTGATACGAACTCTACTGAAAATCTTTTCAGTCTAGAAATAGACAGTGGCTCCAATGTGCTGGTAGCCTAGGCTAAAGCATCTACCCTATGGTTCTATTCTTTGGGTACATGGGTGATATTGAATGCATCAAAAGATTCTATCAAGTCCCACACCCTATGTCTATATTTAGATAGTTTTTTATAATTGCAGGAGTAAATTCCTCTTACCAATCTCACGACTAATTCTGAGTCTTCATAGACATGCAAAATTTTCACTTTCTTCTTAAGGGCAAACAGTATCCCATGAATTAGAGCTTCATACTCTGTTACATTGTTGGTGCATGAGAACTGCAGTCGGTATGCTGCTAAGTAGGATTTTCCAGATGGATCAATGAGGTCTATCCCTACTCCAGCTCTTTATTTTGACTTGGATCCATCAAATCTAAGGATCCATGGCTTATCCTCAGCCAAAGGCTTAACTGAGCCTTCCCTTTTCTTTACAGCTCTGGCAGCTGCACCACTTGATATCTATTTTAGTTTTGGTACCTAAGCTTTTTCAGACTTCATCTTTCCTTTCTTTTGTGAAGCTGACGCTTCTTCTTTCCTTTTATCACCAGAAGGTAAATCCTCTGGACTTGGCAATGTCTATCTTTTCAAAAGATGTAGACACAAAGAGCAAGCAATTTCTGAGTGAGGTGCTTCATGTAACCTGCACCAGCTTTCAATCAAGACATCCTGCGGAGGTCTCTACTGCTGTGTCATTTTCTAAATTTCCTTTGACAGGAACTCCTCAAATTTAGACAGATTGTTGCCTCTGTCCTCATCAGATAACTCATAATCTGATTCAACTAAATAATCACTCCCTGGGGTGATTTTCTTTTTTCTCTTAACATTACTTTGGTTGCATATCAGCATTTCTTCTGTCATTTGAACATGACTTTCATCCTACGGTTTAGATTCCCCTATTCCTGCAGAAGACAAACAAAATTCAACATCACTATCACTATCACTGTCTATAGAACTTACCTATGATGATGAGGATGAAAGTGACTCATCACTGCACACTTGTTCCAACTCCAGCATGTCTATGCATGCTTCACAAGTTTTCTCAAAATGTGACTCATTATGCAACCTGTACCATCCATCAATTAGAATATCATTAATAGGCATCTTTAATAATTGACATCATTTCACCTATTTAGATAAGTGCATCTTGAAATCCCTGAAGTGATCTACCCCATTTTCTTTATCAGGATTACAATTAGATTCTACAACTATTTTCTCATCCTGAGGGCCATCATCATGATGATGAACATCATACATCAGGATTTCTTCTATCCTGACAGTCTAGGGTCTGGTGGAGTAAACTCCAGGTTCCACATCCACATACATAATCTCATTAGTTTTGTTATATTCAGTGGTCATGTGCTTCATGCGAGGCTCAACATCAATTCTTATCTAGTTTGGTATCCCTTTCCAGGGCAACCACATATGACTGAAATCTATGGACATATATCCATTAGGAGTTTTAGACCAGTCTCTGCTGAGTAACATCCCATAGGTTTTAGGTATATCAACTACCTGAATATCGATATAATATTAGATTCTGGGATCAGATGCTAGCTGCATGTGAATGTCAGTTAGCTCTCCTACCATGCTCACTTCTATTTTATCTAATCGTGTCACCTTCTTCAATGATTTAGCAGGATGCAATCCTAATGCATTGCATATGGACAGGGGCATCACATTGGTAGATGCTCCTGAGTCTACTAAATAGTTGTGTAGGTTTTTGCTGAACATTCTTATGGTAAGGAGGAAAGGAGATGACTCACTTTTATCTCTATATAAGGTCATGTGGGAGGTCTCTGCAGCTTGAATGGTAGTTGGCACCTTGTGTTTAACATTAGGATCTCTAGTAGCATGATCTTTACTACCAAACTTACCTGAGGGGTGACTATCCTCTTTGGAAGAAGGATCATCTAGTGATTTCATAAATGCCTTCTTGATGGCAGGAGTTTTAAGCAACTCTGACAAGGATAAGCTGATTTTAATCTTTTTCATCTCATCAGTAAGATAATTGACCAACTTGTCAGATTCATGAGGCAGATTCATAGCCTTTGGTGCTGTATTTGGCGATTTTAAATATTGAGCATTTACCTTGGGAAAAATAGGGTTATTACTTGCCTTGGGATTAGGAGGTGTATTGAAATTGATTGGAGGCAAGGAAGTGGTTAAACGACCAACAGGCCTGTTTGCATTATTTCTCAGGTTGTAGTTATGCTTACCCTGATATTGTTGTTGGTAGGCATGTACCTCCTTATGTTCATTTGAGGGCTCATTTTCATCCTCAAAGGGGAAAACATAATTTGACTCAAAAGCCATGGCTGATTCCTCACATGCCAGGGTATAATCTTGGTGAGCAAGCATTGTCTGCTGATAAGGATGCTGCATGTAACTCTCTAGCACTAAGGCAGAATCATATCCACAAGGAACAAGTTCATTTCCCTCTACATGAGGCTGATTTCCTGAAGTATTGGACACTTCAATCTGGAAAATGCTAGCAGCAATTCTGAACTGAGGACAGTCAAACTCTGCATGTGCATTGGTGTGATGTATTCTACACCAGTTAGTGAGGGTTGCCTCTGTAAGGTTGACTCTGGTAGTCTGTTTTGGTTCACCAGGAGGCAAATTGTCTAGGGGTGATGACAAAGAACCATTGCTTGGCCTAGTGTTCCACACTCTAGGCTGTCTGGGAGGATTATTATTGCCATTGTTGTTATAGTTATTGTTATACCCCCTATCAGGATAATTTGGTCTATCATTGTTATAGCCTTTATTCTGATTAGGCTAGGAGTAGAAGTTTTGACTCCTCAAGTGAGTAATCTCAGTTGTAAGTTTCCTTAACTAAGATGATATTTCTTTAATCTCTTCTTTCTCTTCCTGAACCTTAGCCACTACATTTTCTGTCAAGGGATTAAAAAAGGAAGATCCATTGTTCTTGTTATTGGCAGACTAATCTACAACGTGAGGTACTTGTATCTGTCGTGGATACTGCAGCATCTAGCCATTTCCATTTGGAGGTGGCATGATACTCAGTGGAGGTATCTGTAAAGGTGCTGGCATCACAGCTGGAGGCATCATGGCTCCATTAGGTTGTTGTTGGGTAGGGTATGTTGGATAACCAAGAAGTGTGGGAAAGCCTATGTTTGGTGTGGGAGCAGGAACTAGCTGCTGGCTGACTTTGATAGCTTCTTGGAAAGATAGTGTCAAAGTTGTGACATTAGGATGAGCTCTCTTGATAAACATGGAAGTTAAAGGATCCAGAGCTGAATAATATATGCTTCTTGCAACTTCATCAGTTACAGTATAAGGGGTAACTAACTTAGACAATATTTTTTGGAACTTAGCATTGAAGTTGGCAATAGGTTCCCCTTCAAATCGTTTAATTGTGGCAAATAAATGATAGTTCATTGAAGGATCCACAGGTATTTTGAACCTATCAATGAAAGATTTCTCTAGGATAGCCCATGATCCGACTGAACCCTAACCAAGGCTAATATACCATTTATAGGCTTCTTCCCCTAAGGAAAAAGGAAATAACCTGCACACAATGTCCTGGTGCTCAATTCTTGCCCTACAACAGGCTTCCTTGAAAGTTCTGATGTGATCATCCACATCCTGATATGGATGATACTTTGGACAAATTTTGTCAGGATTCTTTGGCAAATGATGATATGCATTAAAAGTCAAAGGTGATTCTACTGTAAAGAATGACATTGCAACTGGTGGAGGTTGAGCCTGAGGTATGACAGGTTGAGGCTGAACCTGAGTTGTAATAGGTGATCCTGTAGGTATTTGTAAACCAATAGGAGTTACTGGAGGATGTTCTGGTGATGCTCCTGAAGCACTAGAACTGGGAGTATGATGGATATCTACAGTTCTAGGTCTGAATCCTCTAACAGGTAATTCTTTAAAAATTCTAATGGACCTAGACCTGGTATTTGGCTCGTGAGCTAGGATTTCTTAAATTTATGGAAAATTAGCTAGTTGACTGTAAAGATCAGTTGGAATTTACCAGCAAAGATAGTATTTATAGTCAGAAAGTGAGAATGACTAGATATTTACTGAATATTAGCATGAATAATGCAAATATGAGGTGATGCTAAGGTTTGGTGACACTTGCAACCAGATATCAGGTTTCTAAAGCTGATTACCTCAAAGCTTTGACAAATTTACCTGAAATAAGACTGATCTTTGCAAATTCATGATGATTTACCACAAAGCTTGCAATATTTATGGTTAATTTTGAAAACTTCACAAATGATGAACATGTCGAAGCTTAAAACAACAAATCTTTTCGTATTGATCAAAATTTGAAAGGTGTCTCAATGTTACCTTACTATCTGCATCATCAAATTTGATAAAACTTACTGATGATGAGCTTTGAGCTTCTTTCCCTGCTTCTAGTGCCAATTTAAGTTGATCATGATGTTAGTCATAAACAAACATAGAATAAAAGTTACACAACAACCTTTACTCATCTTGAAAGATATGACGAATTCAAAGAATTCATGATCCCAAGTCTTTGTGGATTAGTTCTTAATCTACTGACGTTACTTAGTGGTTGATGTGTGTTACTATTTTCCATTCAGGGGCCTTACGTTTTCTTATTAGTAAGATTCTATTTCTATAAAGATGCTACATAGAAAGGTTGATCTACAAATTATATTTCTTCAAATGATGTGTATGCTCAAATCTTTGCATGATATTTATCAATTGCACATGGTTTAACTTTAAATATGCTATGAATTTCTAGTTATCTATGAGATGTCTGCATATTTCATGTAATTTGCTTCTGATTATCTATTATTTGCAATTGTGATGGTGAATTGTTCTAAAATTAAAAGAAATGTAAAAGAATACTTCAAATTATGATGAATCTTTAGCTATTGAGCCACATACACACTTGATACTGTCATTAAGAGAAGAAATCAAACCATATTTTCACCAGGATGCTCCACAGTTAGATACAGATGATGCTAACTTCAAAGGATGATGAATGAAGACAATACCTGCAGACTAATGAGCACTCCAAGGGACGCAGCAAATCAAAGTATGTATCAAGAATTCAAACACAAACTACTTAGGATTTATGATGATTTGTAATCAAAATGATCTTCTCTTTCATTAAGTATGCAAAAACATGTAGGTTTACAATAACTTTGAAATAGGCCTTGATATTTCAGCAAACAAATTTCAATTAAGCTTCGAATGTTTAAAACAAGGCATCCCTACACCTTTTATAGAATAAGGTGAGGGAGAAGTTACAAATGATCTACAATCAAGATTTATCAATTAAGATCCATGGTGCATATTCCTTTTTGACTTGGTCAACTGTATCTCATGGCATAGGTTACCAGCTGGCACCCATCTAGGTAACTTATTTTCCTCTAAGTACCTGATGCAGATGTTTCCCTTGTAGCACATCTTCATCTACTCCTTAGGCTCTTCTTCTTCATCATAATGATCATCATGATCAGCACTTTCTGTGTCTTCATCATCCTGATGGATATCTCCTTATATATGGACCTACATGATCATCCTGATATTTTCATACACTTCTACTATTCTTTCAACTTCCCCACCATCGTGAGTTTTAGCTTTACTTATGGCGTGCTTGTGGGCTTGAAATTTATCTCTGAGGGTCTCCAATTTACCCTTCCTGTTGCTCAATGTTTCATTATAGTTCTCCACCTTGACCTTGATCCTCATGATCTTGTTCATTGCTTCTTCTGTTAGGTGGTTGAGAGTGTCATCAGCCATCGGCTGAAAGTTATCATCCAGAGCTTTTATGACAAAGTTTGCATCTTTGTTTTCAATTTTCTCTTCTACTTTTTCCGCAAGGGATTCCAGGACTTCTGCTTCATAAGACATCATGCTGTGTAGTTTCACACTGATATCTCTTAACTTATTATTGCACTTCTTTAGTACATCACATTCAAACCTGATGTCTGTATACAAAATATCTACCAGCATGGCAGTGTTATTATTCAGTACCTGATGATTTATCAGGATCTGAGGATTAATCCTCTTTATTTCACTCAAAGCACCCAAGGCTTTCTCCAACTCGAATGACCTCCTTCCGGCCTCAGTCTGTAATTTATTAACTTTCTTCTTGGAGATACTCAAAGAATTCCACCTCTACAAAGAGGTTCTCACTACTTCCTCAACTCCTATTAGTGTTGATGACATCCATTTCCTCATTATCACTAACTGATGCCTCATAAGGTCTAATTTATTAACCTCCTCTTGAGAAATTGCAGTCAATGGGACTGCCTGATCTGATGATGTATTGTCAGGGTTAATCAACCCTTTTATGTATGAGTGTAGTTGGGCAATGTGCTCCTTATGCTGCTTATTCTTCTCCTTTTCTTTCTTCACCCTTTGGGTCAAAGAATCTATTATATCCTTTCCTTCCTAACCTTCTTGGTCTTCATTGGCAAACCCCAAATCAACTATGCTAATCTGGAATTCTTCTAGGGCTATTTTGCCTTTCTCTTTCTCAACGATGGGAAGTGCTACCTAGGCGGTCCTTCTGCCTATAGCAGGACCTCTTCTTATTGCAGGTGTTAATCTGGATTTCCTCTTTGGCTTCATGATGGTTTCTGAAAATAATGTTGAAACATCAAATTCTTGAATATTAAAACCTGATTCCATACCTATTTCTTTCTCAAGCCATTGAGGTATTTGATCTCTGGATCCTTGGTGTCCATCATCATCATCATGTCTACCCTGACCTCCAGCATTTGTCTCAGTTCTCTATGGAGAGGGTGACTTCCTTATTTCTTCCTCATGATCTTCTTCATGAGGGGGATCTTGTTGTACTTCCTCTTCTTGAAGATCTTCTTCTTACAGGGGAGGATCATGCAATGTATCTACATGCTGATATTGTACTTGATCCTTTACTCCCTCCCTTTGTGTCTCATCCACTTTAGGAATTTCCTCATCCTGAGGCATATTTGCATTCGTGGATATCATTGTATTTGAACTAGGGGCATCTACCTAATCTTGGATCACATTTTGCTACGCACCTGATGTATCTACCTCTTGCGTCTTTAGGTCATCATGACCTAAGGATTCTTGAGTCTGGGGGGCATCCTCACCTAATGTTTCTTTATCATCCCCACCCCTCTGTTGTACTACTATTTTGGGTTCAGCTAGTATTTCTCGTTGTTGCTGACCCACATCTAAAGTGTGGCTCTCCACTTCTACCAGCTTGGCTATTTCAACATTTTCTACTTTATCAGGTGCACCTTCTTGATTTTCAGGACTTACATCCTCTCTGTATGTTAGGTCTATCACTGTAGGGCTAGTTACCTGATCAACTAACTTATCCAGCCCATTTTTTTCGGATGCCCTCTCTGGGCTATTTTCCTTTTCTTGTTCTATTCGCTTCAACTCTTCTAATATCACCCTTTGTGAGGATGGAGTTCCATGAGGGGTCATGCGAGTGTTAGAAGCAAGAGTCTCCATCTGCTGAGAAGTCACATTTTGTACCACCTCATCATCCGATAGGTCCATAGTTTCCTCTAATGAGAATGGACCACCTTGAACTGCTCTAGTGGTTCCTTTCACTTGCTCTTCAGCCTTCTTAGTCTTAAACTAAATCATGGTAGGAAGTGGTACATCATGTTGCAATTCTTTCCTAAACACTTCACTACCAGCTCCCCTTAATACTGTCGGGTTATGTCTTATTTCACCTCACATAGATGTTCTCTATCTTTTAGGTGGTGATGCCACCAGGGGTGCCTTCCTTTTTCTAGTGAATGTCACAGGATCATCATCTTCAAGCTCTTTATCCATTGGCTCCTCCTCAGGAATATCTTCTTCCACATTCTACTGTGAGGTTTGGCCTTCATACTGTACTCTTGCAGTTTCTACAGCTGGCCTTAGGATTATTTTCATTCTTGGTTCATCTATCAAAGGCTGTGTAGATGAGGCTGATGCTTGTCCTGATGTAGATGCACCTTCAGCTGATGTATCAACTCTTTCAACTATCACCCCCTTAGGACTATCATCAGTTTTCTTCTTTCCTCTAGGGGGTCCTTTACTTTGTTTCTAAGGTGCCAGCCTTTCTCCATTTGATTTTCTCTTCTCAACCAGAAA
Organism: Cunninghamia lanceolata; assembly: GCA_027924645.1. Lineage (NCBI taxonomy): Eukaryota > Viridiplantae > Streptophyta > Pinopsida > Cupressales > Cupressaceae > Cunninghamia > Cunninghamia lanceolata. The sequence goes on along the minus strand of BSBN01000523.1, from coordinate 3,935,996 downwards.
GTCATCATATTCTTCATCTGAAATCTCCTTGCTTTTCATCTTATTATCTATTGTTACGGCCACACCTTTCTTCTTTAGTGTATTGATTTGTTCATTTACCCATGCTTGGGTCAACTGCAGCACCCCACCTGTAAACTAATCTAATGAAATATCTTCAGGTTGCATCAGGTCAGGGGCTGAAATGGTGTCATTATACACCTTATTGTCTTCATACTCATTTGACAATACCTTGCCATCATCTTTCTTCAATTGTGCAGGCACTAGAACACAATCAAATATCTTAATCTGATTAAGGGTGAGCCTCTAATATTTTCTTCTTCTAACTTTAGCCTCATCCTCACAGTCAGTCCAAAAATCCTCTAAGTTCTTTTTATGTATAGGTTGGCTGATGATCTTTTGCATCCTTCCATAGGGGTCATATGATCTAGCCAATGGGAATGGATGTAGGTTCATCATGTTCAGACCCGCTATGGCTTTCTTTATGTTTTTAGAATCAGGGCATATGTACCACCCTCTAGTCACTGGAAATAATACTGGAGGTATTTTCTTATTTTTTTAATATGCATCCAGTATAGTTGATACCTGTCTCAGAAACTCCATCAGGACTACCCCATCAGTAGGGTACCTGGGTAGCATTAATGGCTGTCCCTCAAAACCTTCTACTCTGATGTAGGAAAATGTGGCAAACTAGATGAACCAAGCACCGTGCTTGTATATAACTTCATGAGCTTCCATGCTCAGTCTTTTGGTTCTATCTTCCTCCATTGTTCTGACCAGATGCATAGAAAATGCATCATTCACTAATTTGTAGTCAGGGAGATAATTTCTTCTCTGCAACTGAGGGTAATGGTCCCATATATGGGCATCATTTAAACTGCCACCAATCTTTCCAACTATGGTTAGTGCATCAAATGTACCCTTATAAGCACATGAATATACAACATATGAAGTCATGTAAAATGCACACTGCAGGCTTTCTAAGTTCATCATTTGTTCATCTAGGGCATCACTGATGATTTTATCCCATAATGGCTTATTATCTGTATAAGTACACATCATGATGACCCCATACATCCAATCCTTGAAACTTCCAGCAGTAGGCTGGCCTGTCACTCTACTGAGTAGGGCAATCATATACTAATATTCATCATTAAAGTCGAATTTATACAAGTGCAGTAGTAATTTGGCAGAGGCAGTATAAGTGTTGTTCTTTGCCCTCCACTGATATATCCTCTTTCTTGCAGTCTTCTTGTTATTTATATATTCCATCTCCAGTTTTTTCAGATGCATACTGACTACCTTCTTTCCAAGTGGGAGATTGAAAGTTGTTGCAATCCCTTTGATGGACAAATTTGCATAAACCATGCCATGTTTTTCTACTCTCCTCATTTGAGGGTTGTAATTCCTAGCACATTCTATTATCAATTCTGGAGTTTCCATTGAATAAGGAAATCCAGCTGCATACCACATTCCTGATGTAAAAATGACATCCAGTAGGGTGCTTTCTTTATCGTTATGCATCTTGGACAACCATGCCACTAAATCTATGTTTCCCTGATGAGTATCCCTGATGAAACCATACTTGAAATGCACTCCTTTAGGTTGAACGAACATAGGCTTAAGAAATTCAGATTCAAACCTGTTCTTCCTGACGTCTGCCATGGATTCTTATAATGAACACGGCTAGTCTTCCCAGTCTATTTATATCCATTCATATACAACACTATGTGTTTACGGCATCATGCATCTTATACTTATTAATCTCCATTTCATCATGATATGCATAATTACAGAGCAAAACTACAAAAGAACTTACTACCTAGATATTATAGAAACGATAACAGGATGGTTTCTAATTACTTACCTGATGATGCTTATCTCCTAGAATAGGTGGACAATTATGGAAAAGGGCTGTAAATGCTAAGGATCACCTGATCTGTTGCGCTAGAAAACTAGTCCATCCACTGGTAGCTTGTTTAAGGGTTCGGGTACTCTGTACTCTGTAAATTCTTGTTTTATCGCAAGGTAAATGCAAAATGACCTTGGAAATTCACTTTATATCTAATTAGTAGGGCAAATTAGGGAAAAACTAGGTTAAATTGATCAAAACCATTGATCTTCTGTACAAAATTCACGGATGTTGCCAGATGTATGCATCGTGTTCGCAATCGGCGAGAATCCACCTACTGCATTTATTTGTATTTAATGTCATGGGGCAAGATGAGGGGGGTGATCTTCGGAAGATCAGGTGATATTTGTAATATGACCCCCTATGTGTAATATGACCCTCTGCCTTTGAGCAGGAAGACTGATGTTAATGGATCGGGTGATATTGAGAATATTGGGTGATATTCAAAATATTGGGTCATGTTTTAAAGATCGGGTGATGTTTTAGATGTGACCCCTCAAAACTAAAGTAACCCCCTTTTGAAAGATCAGGATGACGTCATCGTCATGTTATGGAAAAAGGGTGATTACTGGAAATATACCTCCACGAGGTAAAAAGGATGATGACATCACCATCAGGGTGATTTTCTTTGTTCATCGGGATTGGATGACGTCATCGGCATATTGGCTCTAGGGTGATATTTAGAACCTCAGGTGATATTCGAAAGATTAGGGGATATTCAGAAGATTAGTTGATATTCAAAATATGACCTCCATAAAATATGTGACGTTGTTTGATAGGTAAATACCACTATCACGTAAAATTGATGTCCGAAGCTTCGGACCAAATGATTATCGGGTGATAAAATTGGATCAGGGTGATCTTACATAAGATGATTGATGTTACGAAATATGACCCCCCCCTCAGAATAGCAGGTTTGATCAGGACTCTGACTTGCAATAACTTTCACTCCTTAAGGAATATCAAGGTGATCCAAAAGGCAAACCTGCATGAAATTTTGTACTCTTTCCAACCATGAGGTTATTGATATAAAATATTAAATTTGACTTACTAACCTCATCATGATGACTTACCCACTTCCCTTTTGCAGGGTCACCTGCATGACTTACTTTTACCAGACCGCCGAAAAGCAAAAAAACCAAGAACAAGCCAAGCAAAAAAGTTGGGTCCCTGTTTTGTCAAGTCAAAATGGGGTGTGTTGTGTAACCACACAACACGTATGTCTCCATTTTTCTTGCATACCGGGACCAAATTTGCCACCCAAGTGGAATGTCTAACTAGAAAAATGATTTGGGCTGCTAGCAATTTCTTCACTTCCTCAAATATGAGGGGTTTCAATAATGCATTTACTGGCCTCTATTTCTATCTAAACAGCTTGGCATCAGGTTTCAATGGGATTGTATGAGTTATGATAGATGTATCATATCTCTTCAGCTCATCATAAGTCCTTGCTATTACATGAATGTAATCTTCCATAGCCTGGGTTATTCCAGCCCTCTCCTCTGAAGTACATACTTTGCCAATCAAGACATTTCTTATATCTTCACCTTGTCTTATGTTTATAGGCTCATATTCACCTCCATCTGCCTTAGGCAAATCTTTTTGTATGATCATACTATCAAAATCAAATGCTCATTCCTTTTGGAATCTTATTGCTTTGTAAGTCAATAGTTTCTTCCTCATCCCAGACTAGATCTTCAAGATTAATTTCATCCACTATCTAAGCTCCAAACACATCCATGTTGGCAATGGAATCTAATATATAACAATCATCATCAAGCACTTAGTAATTTGTGACATTGTCTGGAATAGATGGTATGAACACCAGCTCAATAGAGAATCTCTTCATCCCTAATATGGATAAAGGTTCTAGTGTAGTAGCATCTTGTGCTAGGGCATATGCATGGTGATTAAATTCTCTTGGGATATGTGTGATATTGAAAGCATCAAAACTTTCAATGAGATCCCAGATTCTATGTCTATAATTGGCCAATCTCTTGTAATTACAAGAGTATATGCTTCTCACTTGCTTTACTACTAATTCAGAATCTCTAAAGACATGAAGAATATTCACTTTCTTCTTTAACGCAAACAACAATCCATGAATTAAGGCTTCATACTCTACCATGTTGTTTGTGCATGGGAATTGCAATCCATAGGCTGTGAAGAATAACTTTCCATATGGATTGATGAGATCTACTCTGACTCCAGCTCCTTGCTTAGACTTGGATACATCAAACCTTAGTGTCCAAGGTTTATCTTTTATTGAAGGTTTATCTAGACCTTTCTTTTTCTGAGCTCTAACCACATTTCCTTCAACAATCCATCTCAGAGAAGAAGGTCTAGATGATGTGAGACTATCCAAGGTTGGTGAGAATGAAATATATGGAGGTGCAAGCATCTGGATATCACCAAACTATGCCTTTGTTGAGAGAAAACTACCAGGGATATGGATATATGGATCCTTCTTTTCTATTAGGATCTGATCTAGAAAATGACTTATAATCTTAGACTCATCTTTAATTACTTCATGGTTTTGTCTAGTCATCTCTTGACCTGTGTCTTCTCTCTTAAACTCTATTTTGTCTAGGATGTCACTAGACATGTGTAATTTACTATCTGAACAAAGACATTCTTCTATATTCACTATATGCAGACATAGGACACAAGTTATTTCTAAATGTGGAGATTCATGTAATTTGCACCATCCCTCAATTAATACCTAATTAGATGGGATGCCTTGGAGAATACACTTTTAGATTTGCTTGGATAAAAATTCTTAGAACATTATTAAACAACCACCCCTGTCTTCATCTAATAGCTCATAATCAAACTCTACTAAGCAATCTATCCTTGGTGTAATTACACTTACTTCATTGTTGTCATGCACATTATTGCACATCAAGACTTCTTCTATAGTAACAGCTAGAACTTGAATCATGTACGCTCATTGTTCAACATTAGTATACAATACCTTGATATTTTGACGATATTCTATAATCATGTGCTTCATCTGTGGCTCAACCTCTATCCAGATCTGATTTGGTATCCTTCTCCATGGCGACCACATGTGTGAAAAATCCATAGCCATGTTTCTATTTAAGGTTTTAGACCAATCTCTACTCAATAACATACCATATATATCTGGGATGTCTACCACTTGGATATCAATGAAGTGTTGCACCCTTGGATCTAAGGCTAACTACATGGGAATGTGGGTTAACTTACCTATCACATTTACTTCTGACTTGTCTAGCTGAGTGACTTTATTCAAGGACTTGGCAGGTGATAAACCTAAAATTTTGCATACTAATAAGGGCATAACATTTGTAGATGCACCTGAATCTACCAAACAATTATGTAAATTCTTTCCAAATATCCTAAGGGTGAGGAGAAAAGGAGGAGATTCAGTTTTTTCCTTGTATAATGATACTTGTGAGGCATCAGCTACATGGACTTGACCTTTATCTTTAGGTTTGACAGGGACATCCCTAGGACTAGAATCCTTGGTTGGGCACTATTAGGAATGCTCACATTTACTACAAGCTCATTTAAAGACTTGAGGAAAGCATTCTTTATCATAGGTGTCCTTAGCAATTTAGATAGAGATAAACTAATTTTCATTTTCTTAATTTCATCTACCAAATAGGCAACTAACTTGTTAGAATCTAAAATCTCATTCATACATTTTGCCAGTAGTGATGTTGATGTAAAATGTTGTTGATGTACCCTTGGTGGTCCTGGATTATTGTTGGCATGTGCATCTAGAGGTCTATTAAAATTATTTGGTAGGACCGAACTTGTCAAAGGACCAAGGGGTCTATTGTTATTATTTTTGAGGTTATAGTCATGACTTCTTTGATGTTGCTGAAAGGCATGCACTTCATTAGGCTCTTGCTTAGGCTCATTATCTTGTTCATAGGGAAATGTGTATTCTTGCAAGACTAGAGTTGTCTCTTCACATCCTAAGGTGTGATTCTCATGTATCACATGCACTTGTTCTTGGTTATCCATAGAACTTTCTATTACCATTGTTGATTCATACCCCAGGGGTACTATTTCATTGCCTTCAGGGAAAGTAACCTCCCCTGCAATGTTTTATACTTATGCTTGAAAGATACTAGCAACAGTTTTGAACTGAGGACAATCTAATTCAGCATGTGCACTGGTGTTGTGAATCCTACACCAATTGTTCAATGTTGCTTCAGCTAAATTCACTCTTGTAGTCTGTTTTGGTTCAAGAGGTCCTTGATTGTCTAGAGGTGATGGCAAAGAGCCATTATTTGGTCTGGTATTCCAGACTCTTGAAGGTCTAGGGGCATTGTTATTATTGTTGAAACCTCTATCATTATTGTATCCTCTGTCAGGATATCCTCTATTCTATTAGTTCTGTGCATTAGCTTGAGAATAGATCAAATGTGTCACCTCTGTGGTTAACTTCTTCAACTGAGTAGCTATTTCTTTGATCTCTTCCTTCTCTTCTTTCACCTTAGCCACTACATTATCTTGACTAGGAGAAAAGAATGAAGTACCATTTCCATTTGGTCTATTTTCAATAGGAGCATATCCTAGATATGGAACTATATGGCCATTTCCTTGAGGAGGAATTGCAATGATTGGAAGAATTTGTAAAGGATTAGCTATTGGAGCAAGATGTGATAGATCTCCATTGATGTGTTGCATCTGCTTAGGTAATGCAGGGGGTCCTATACTAAGTAAAGGTCCATGTCCTACTTGTTTCATCTCTGTGTTAACTTTCACAGCCTCTATATAAGTACTAGATAAATTTGTCACAACAAGGTTTGCTCTTCTTACAAACACAGATGTAAAGGGATCTAAGGCTGAATAATAGACAAGTAATGCAACATCTGCAATAATGACACATGGAGCTACAATCCTGACATAAGCCTTTTGGAAATGGTCATTGAAGTTGGCAATGAATTCACCCTCCCCTCACCTAATCTCAACGAAGCAATGATAAACTATAGCAGCATCTATAGGGTTCCTATATCTAGCTTTAAATGCATCTTTTAGCCATTGCCAAGAATTAATGGAGTTCTTAGTCAAATTCACATGCCACTAGTATGCCTCTTCTCCTAGAGAGTAGGGATACAGTCTATAGACAACATCTTCATGTTGTGTCCTTGCTCTAAAGAAAGATTCTTTGAAGGTTCTCAGATGATCTTCTACATCCTGATATGGATGATATCTAGGGCATAATTTATCTGGATTCTTTGGTAACTCGTTATAATTTCCAAAGGTCAGAGGTGAATCATCATTAAAGAAAGCCATAGGGATATGCACAATAACTATTGGTGGTGCAAGGATTGCTAGTCTAGGTTGAACACTAGTTGAACATGGTCTAGCCCTAATGGCAAGTAATTCTTGCAAAGGTCCAACGGATCTTGACCTAGTGATAGGCTGACGAGCCAGCTCAAGAAATCTGGGCTAAACTTTGTAGGTTTAGACTAGATCTTTACAAAGATAAGGGTAAATCTATTTCAGGAATGGATATTTATGATCACTTATCCCCGATGATGAGATATTTATGGAATATTTATAGAGAATGCAAAGGCTTCAGTTTAAATTTAGAATTATGAAAACTTTCTATAAATATCTAATCAATTGTACTTAAGAAAGTGATATTTGTACTTAGAGCTCTCAACCTATTGAGTATCAACAAGATCTTTGTGAAACACTTAAAGATTTGAGCTGAACTAAGAAATTTCAAAATAATTCCTCACAAGAATGCTGTTAGACTCATCCAAATGAGGAATTCTTTTAAATTCTAGTGATCTAGCCCTCCTTCTAGTGCCAAAAACTTGTTGATATAATTATTAGTCACAACACTAAGAAATAAAAGTTCACATTCAAACCTCTATTTATCTTGAAAGATATGATGAATTTAGAGAATTCATAATCCCAAGTCTCTATGTATTAGTTCATAACAATCTGATGTTACTCAGGGTTTGATGTGATATGCTATTTTCCAATAGGGGCCTTACATAATTATTTGAAAGTCTCATCCAGACATTTACTCCGTTTCACTTGATCTACATGTATTCTCAACAAATAGCATCAAATATTATAATCTTTAGCTAGGATGTGCATATTTCTGTGCAAATTATTCTATGTTTGATCAATTCTTCTAAAAAATATCTCCAACTAAGATTATTCTAATGATCTTTCTAAATTTGATTATATCTTCTAAAAATCTATCAATTTGAACTAATCTTCACTTTTGTATCTCAAATTTATTCAAATATTATGCAAATAAGCAAGTATTTCACTATCATTTTCCATTATTTGCATGATATTTACCATCATATATTGTTATGCTCAAATATTCTTAGGATATTACATCAATTCAACATATTTTCTCTATGTCAACTTGTTATTTATCATTATTTTGCAGCTCTACATGATTATTTATGAAATTCAAATGAAATAGAATGAAAACAAATTGGAAATATAAAATTACTAAAATTACTAAAAATATTGAAAATATTGAGTTTCGATCAATGATCCACATGCAACTTTGATAATTCATGAGAAGGGAGATAAACCAAACCATGCTCCACCAGGAAAGTCCACAATTACACATAGCAGGTGCTAGTCTTCAAAGGAAAGAATAATGACAACATGCACTAGTTGAAATGCACCTCTAGAGAGTGGAGCAATTCACAGTGACATTTCAGGAAACCATCCACAAGATTACACAAGTTTTATGATAAGGTAGTGTTGTGGTGCTCACAACATGCCCAATTTTACTTCTTAGCAAAATGAGGACCCCTGCTGTGGTTGTGGCTTTTGCTTGTGTGTGGGTCTGCTTGCTGGTGAAAGGGAAAAGGGAGGTTAAAGTGACAAATCTTGTTCAAAAAATTAAAAAATAAGCATTAAGTACTAGAGAAGAATAGGGGTGAATTCTTTGTCAAAAATGAATAGGCGTTGCTTTTTGAACCATTTCAAAATTCCCAATATTCTATAAGATATGCGTGTTTTGGTAAAATGCACTATAGGAAGGTTTGTATGTTGCATATACAAGGTCGTTTGTATGTTGAGTCATGGTATTAAGTGTGTGTTTCAGGTTATGAATCATTATACTTGTATGCATATTGTTAATGTGTTATTCTTTACATACAAGTCGGACCCGACGACATTCAGAGATAAAATGGATAATTGGTTAATTTCACAGTTTGTATCTCAGGTTGTATAAAAAGAAAGATATAAGGCCATATACAACATGATATACATATCACGAACCTGAGGAGAATATGAAATTTGATTTCATTAAGGTATGTTTAGTGGTTTGTATGTTGTATGCTTCAGGTTTATACCTTTTTATATACATATAGCATGGAAGTCGAAGAGAATTAAAATCTGATATAAGTGATGCATCATACCTTAATGTATATTTAAAGATGCATTCACTTTATATACATATGTGGAGCCAAACAGTTATGTAATGTGGTTTATAAAGGATGAAAAATCTAAGATGATTAAACAAAGGGCGATATACAAAGCAAAAGGATACAAACACAGATATGAATGAAAAGGGAATAACATGGTGTATGACTCATTGCATATGGACTTGTATGTTGAAAAGATACAAAGGGGACATACAAAGAAAGATATAAGAAAAATGAGATGTATGCAGAAAATAAACTAACGGATAGAAGTTTAAAACAAAATGCTGAAATGAAAAAACCGAAGCCTTAGGTGCATTAATTGTTATAATTAATGCTGAGCTAAGACCCAAAAGAGCAAAATTCAAATGGTTAGGGTAAATTTAAAGCTATTTTTCTTTCATATTTACATTGTCAAGAATTAAAACTGCAGAAGGAAGAATTGGTACAGAAAATTGAAAAAAATTCACTGTACGATGGAATTCTAGAAGCTGGATGGAGTAAAAAATGGTAAAGTAAGTCAACTACGTAAGGTTGAGCTATCGGAAGAAACATGTATTTATTTTAAACAATGTTACAATTCAATTAATAAATATGCAAGTAGATTTCAGTAATTTCATTATGAAATGTAAACATCTGATAAATTACTATGTTTAATTGTTAATTAGCTGGGTTGGGTTAAACAAATGTGAAAGTCAAAACGGAAAGGACAAATGGGGTTACGGTAAAATGTAAAAAATAGAAAATTCGTAGTAAAACCCTAGGTAAAAAAGGTAAAACAAAAAGTTAAAAAGATGCATTTTTTACAGGATGGCTCCAAAGCAGAAAAAGGTAGATACAAGTGGTGAAGTTAAAAAAGAGAGGAAGCCACACAAAGAAATAGAAAAAGAGGAGTTGCCACTACATGGAGGGTACCCTTCATTGATCAATTACATTGGAAGAGGGATAGACACCAATATAAGGATCTATGATGCAAATGATGTTTTGTAGAAGATCACAGTTGTTGATGCTACACCTGACATAAGGTGTATACGGGAGAGTGGATTGTATAGGGCTGCAGGTTTTTCATTAGCTATGGAGGCTAGGGATTTGTGTCTAGATTGCATATACTTGTATGACATAGCTACCAGGAAAATAATGTTTTATGATAGACTCATTGCAGACTTATCCACATAAGGGATTGCAAGAACATTTGGTTTTGAAATACATGAGAAAATGGTGGATATTAATATAGATCAATATAATGAAGATTTCAATAACAATGAAAGGGAATGTAGAGGCAAGATCTTCTATAGTTGGTACAATGCAGAAAATAAACCCAAAGCTCTGGCAAGAGTGGACAAGACTCTACAGAGAATATACTTTAAAGAAGAAATATACTTGATGATTACAATGTTAAGCAGATTAGTGCGATTTAGAGATGGAACTAAGTGTGAACCATGGATGTTTACTATCATCCAGTTCATGAGGGAAGCAAAAAAGGAGCAAGAACAAATTCACTGGGCTAAGGCTATAAGCACAGCTATATGGAAACAAGCAATTCTAAGAAAGCAAAATTTGATGCCTTTCTATTTGTCTTCATACATATTATATTCATGTGCAGTAGAGGTTAGACCATTCATACATGGGATAGACAGGGTTGGAACCTTAGGAAATGGTCTAGATCAAAAAATGGTATATGAACATTACCCTGATTTAAAGGAAGAGAATGCATTGAAGAAGTATGCTCTAGTTAATGATGTGTTCTATACATACATGGTTAGAATTCTACGGTAAGAGCCTGATAAGAGGTTATCTAAAGATGCAGAGGATACAATTGGTTTATACAGGTCCTAGTATACTCAATTTCCACATTTTACTTATATTAGAACTGAGGGATTTGAGGGAAAACCTTTCATGCTACCCAAGTATCCTTCCAATAAATTAATTTTCTGGAATTCTCAAGGCAGAATTTGAATGCCTTTAGAATGTACAAGAAGAAGTTTAATAGAGGAAATCTTAAGTTACCTTGGTCAGTTGGTAGAAATTCATGCTATAGTGAGGAGGTTGCTGGTTATTCAGAACAAGAATTGAGGTATTATGGATTTGAGGAATTTGAGTTGGCCCAAAGGTTTGATCCCTTTCATAGAATCTAAAATACGATTGATTCTAAGTTCAAACATCAAATACATATTGAAGACTTTTGGTCAAATTGTAAGAATGATAAAGAGGTAAGAAAGAGGGATCATAAAAGATTAATAGTTGATCAAATGAGGTCTATGGGAGATATATATATGTTCCCCCAGAGGTTGAGGATGATGGTAAATTACTACATCACAGTTATGAAAGTGCCAGGCTGGCTCCTATTGGAGAGCCTGATTGGTCACAACCATGGAACACTTCTTAGGACACATTGTCCAAACCAGTCATCTTGTTTTCAAAAACATGGTTGAAAGAAAGAATTGAAGAGCTTAAAGCTGAAGGAGTGGAGATCACATATCCAAAGAAGGGAAAAAAGAGAGTAAGGGAGCATAGGGATGATCTCCAATGCTTCTATGAAAAGAAGAGAAAGATTGTGGAAGCCAAAATTATGGAAAAGGATAAAAATGCTACTCTAATGGATCCTTATGCATTGGGAGTGACAGTAGCAGTATCATCTGGCACATTTATGGAGGAAAAATCATTAAGCCATGATATTAGTATAGAGGAAGCATAGGCCTCCAAAGAGATAACAAGACAAAAGGTCAGGAAAGCAATACCAATAAGCATATCAAAATGGGAGACTTCAAAAAAGAGTGAAGTCATAGGAACACAGCAAGTAGGTGCTAATTTGAGTGATATACCTGGTGCATCCACCTCAGCAAAAAAGAGATAGGCTTGTGCTCAAGTAAAGATAGAATTGGCTAGAGAAATACTGCAAGGGTCAAAAGTCCATAAAGCCAAACAAGTCACTAAAAATGTCCACATTGAGAGTGACATCAGTGAAATAGAAGAGAGAGAAATTAATTCAGGAAAGGAAGTTGGAATTGAAGAAGATGAATCTAGTGAATTTCTAAGTGAGGAAGAGGAGCAAAACACTTAGGCTAAGATGGAAATTGAACAAGGCTCAATGTCTGAAAAAGAAAGGGTACAAGAAGAATCAGGAATGATAGATCCATTTGGTACCTTGGTGTCTCCTAAAATAATAAAGGATGTACAAGATGAGGCACATAAAATTGAAGAGTCTAAAAAGGAAGATGCACCTGAGGAGACAATAAAGGAAACACTTGCCCAAGCCAAAGAAGAAATAGGAGCTGGTACCTTAGGTGTAGATGTATTAAACATTCTAAACATGTATGATGAGAAAAGTGAAGAGGAGAAGAATACAGAAAGCAGAAAGGAACAGGAAAAAGAAATAAAAGGGGCTAATATAATGGGGGGCTCACCTTCACATACAAAGCAAATTAGCATGTTTGAAAAAGTACCAAAAGAAGGTGGAACTATAGAGGATGCAGCCAATAAACATAAAAGTGAAGAAAATACAGAAAACATTAATGAAGGCAAAACCAAAAAACAAGCAAAAGATATAGACATGTCAAATGTAGAACAAACAAATAAAGAGGAAGACCAAGAAAAGGAATCATCAAGGAAGGAAGGTCCTGACGAAGAGGATGAGGATAGAGGGGATATAGAAATTGAAGAGGAAGAAAATGAGGGTGAATCTAAACAATAGAATGATCCAGTGATACAAGAAGCAACCCCTCAACATCAGCCTCCTCCACAATAGCAACATGAACAACAACAGCAACAACAAGCACAGGGAGAAGCAGAAAGACCTCAAGAAGAGGTAATTAATGAAGAAAAAAATGCTGAAGGCACAAAGGAAGTTCCAACTTGGTTAGGGGCAGAGATAAGTAAAGAAAAGAAGGAGGTACAATTACTACCTATTGACATCAAAATTCTATTGGGCGATACAACACCAAGGAAAGAAAGAAGAAAGGATAGGACCATGTCAGCAATACAAAGGGGTCTAGATGGATCCAGGACGCTGAACCTGGACATACCACAAAAAGAGAAGGCAAAAGGAGAAATAACAATAGATGAATATAAAATACTCAATTTTGACCTAGGGCATACAACAAGGGAACAACACATAACTGAATGGGAGGATATGCACCAGGTAATGACAGAATTGTTAAGGAAGGATAAAGATAAACAGGAATATTTCAAAGGACACATTGTCCAATTACAACAATTCATTAAGGGAATATTTGATCCTAATACAATAGCACCAGAATTGCCTAGTGAGATAGAAGTTGTATCTAAAGATGAAATAAAAAGATATGGAGAGTAAGAGGCTTAAAGCCAATGTTTTTGAAGAATGGTTCAAGGACTTCGTACAAGAAGGAAAACAGGTAATAAAAAAAGTGGTGAAAGGATGGGAATTGGCTATGAGGGAAAAGAATAAATGCAGTATACTTGTATATAATGGTCAATTTAGAAGAGAGGAAGGCAAATATGAATTGGAACAATTAGAGGAAATTGAAGAGAGGGTAGAAGAATTAATAAATGAAGGAGTAATTACCCCTTCAATGGAAAATCAATTGCCACAGGCAAAGTTAGAATTAAAATTTGAAGAGGATAATCTCAGAAGGTGCATAACAATCACTCAGGGTTTAGAAGAAAAGGCAGATGACATGATCAGAATGCATAAAAGGATAGTGGAAAGGCTCTTAAATCATAAGTGCATGGATATACCAATGTATGAACTACAAAGAACTTTAACAGAATTCAAAGCCATTTTTACACCATGTATGGAAAGTCCAGAAGCATATCTAAGTAAACAAATGATTGATTCATTGATGGAGGAAAATGCCAAGATGAGGAAATACAAGAAGAGTGAAGGTTTAGATAAAGAAGAAAAGAAACTGAAAGAAGGGGTTACAATGCAGGAATATGTATGGACAAAGAGGCCAGGAGGAGATCACACCATTATAGAAGGTGTAATTAATAATTTCAAAACATATTTGAAGGAGTAAGAAAATGTTAAAGGGAGCAAATAATACTATTGAAAGAGTCAAGTGAAAGGGGTATCTACGGACAAAGTCTACAGGAAAGTAGAAGTCAAAGAAAGAGGGAATCTTATTTTGAAAAGATTCCAATGGCATCCTTTGAGGAGGAAAAAATACCACTAAGATATTTTGAGAAACGGTTAGAGACAAATGTACACCCTTGATTAAGAATAGATAGATCCTGATCATAGATTAAGTTTTGTAGCCATAGCAGTTTGAAGCTTCAAAATCTATATAAGAAACTCTGCTACTTGTATATTACTACACAGGGATTTTTTTTGAAAGATAGCTTGCACTTATAATTTGTTTGAACATTTTGATTGGAGAAGTATTTTAGTTTAGAGGAGGAGGTTGCCTGTGTCTACATTAAGGAATGTGTGGATTATCTAGCTTCCTTTTTGTATTTGTAAGACGTTTGTAAGTTTTTTTGTTTATTTGATTAATGAAGCAAAAAGGTCATTCATACATTGTAAACCATATATGACTATGTACTTTAAATACAAGTAAATCTGGGATTCTGCGTCTATTTTTAGACTATTTTTTGGCTCTTATTTGTATCTGAAATACTACTTCTTTAAAAGCTTTCCATCTTGGATGTGTGTTCATGAAAATACTCAGGGCTTCACATTTGGAGATTTAATCTTTTGATTTGATCAAGTTTGATGTATTTCTTACAACCTGAATAACAGAGCATTTTGATCCTATAGTAGAATGATATTCAATTTGAATTTCTCTAACTTTTCCCCAAACATTTGAAATAATTAGCTCAAACACAGAGATTTTAAGGAAATTGTCTTACATTTGAAAGAAGCATGCAGAATTGTGTTAGTATTTGACAATTTTTATATCAATTTGAAAAGAAAAGCTTGTTTCATTATAAATCATACAAAGCTTTGTGATATAGTAGTAAATTTATGCAAAGAAATGAATAATTTGTTTGTTTGTACAATAATTTGCATAATTCAAGTCCAGTGAGTCACAGATGATGTAGAGGTAAATATCATAACTCAGTCTCTCAATTTCACTCCTTCATAGACTGTTCTTCATGTGCAACCATAGCACTCACACTATAACCAATCAACTCAAACTTGTTCAACACATCACCTAAACAAGGTCTCTGACCCAATAACTTCATACTACATCTTCCAAGATGCCCAACTTCGATCAAAACTCTATTCAACCACTATGCAGGACAGCAACTTCAACACTATTTATTCAGGACAGTCACACACTTCTATCTCTAAGAAGACAATTAGGGTACCCTCCTTGGGGTGATCTCCATTGACACAATTCCAATGCCAAATAACCAACCAACTCAACAATATACCTAACACTTAATTGCCTTCAATGACAAAGCAAATAAACTCACCAAACTTACCTTTTCTTTCTTGGTTAAGACAGTTGTCCTTCACTCTGAACTCCTAACACTGATTTTGCAGGGTTTCTCACATGCCCAGACTCACCATTCCCAATCTCCTACCCCTGCAACCTTGACAAGGCTATGGACAAACTATTTCACATCCCCTTCCATTGATTGGTGAGGTCTTATATCAACAAATTGATGGAAAAAGTGAGAAATTCCACTAAAACCTAAGCTAGGGTCTTATAAAATCAAGATCTAAAGAAATCTTTGTTATCTCCTCCTATATGAGTTTCAAATCCTCAAATCAACTTCACAAGACAGCTAACATCTTAAACTTACTAATCAACTCATGCAATGGAGTTAACAATTCCGTACCTCTTCATAGTACAGACTGTCACAAAGGAAAAATCAGAAAATTGTCACTAAAAAAAATAGTTTGGGGGAAAGTGTGAATATCTCTCCAAATTCTTACTGTTAGAACCTCAAATCACCTGCACAAGATTGTTAATACTTCCCACTAACTGACCATCACCAGCAACCTCCAACTCCAGGCTGTACATGTACGGAATAGTGCATAAAACAACAAATTTTCTTGACTGTAAACAACAGATTTAATACAGTTTAAAGGTTAACAGTGGTTTCTCCCTCCAATGTTATTGTCAAGACTTCCAATAAGATCCATTACCAAGCTAAATCAATACTCTATTCATCCATTTCAAAAAGATGCTATGACTATTCCATACAAAATCAAGTACGGCTGTAAAAAGTAGAAAAAACTCAGAAAAATAGAAAAACAACTGTTCTTTTCTATTTCTTTCCTCTCCACCGAATAGTCTCTATACAATGAATCATATTTGGCTTCAAATAGCCTTCTACAAAGCATGGAGTCATTTGGAATTCCCTATAACTCCTCAACCATCGAATTCTTCATGATTTTGTAATTGTAGCTTTAAAGCTGTTTTTAGAAACTTGTCTTCTTCCACCGGTTGTTTTGGTTTAATCTTGCTTTTTAAAACATTTGGATTAATCTTTGGCAAGGTTCTAATCTTCCACATAACCCTTGGCATGCCTTTAAAGGGTTATAACATGAATTTTTAAATGACTAACTTGTATAAACATTAAAATTCAAATGACTCCCTATGACTACAAGACTGTCCTACCTAGGACCAATAACATAACAATAGTAGATTCTAGTTATTTGGACGTAGTCCATTACAAGCATGACTACAAGCCTCATTACAACCATTTGATGGTCTCAAGGACCTCATTAAGCAAAACAAACATAAATAAACCCTGATGTGAAGGTGCTCCTGCACCAACAGATCACCTTAAATCAAGTAAGGCCCCTTGAATATTACAGTTTCACATTAACCTGCTAAATTTGTCCACAAGGTCAAGACCTGACCATACAGAAATATGGGATTAAGAACTCTTAAGTGATTTCTTCATATCTTTCAAGATAGTTTAGGTTCATTTTATGAATTTTAACTTTTGTTATGAATGTGTAGAATCAATCATCAACAGTTTTTGATGAGAGGAGGGCCTTGGTTGGAGTTAAGGTAGTATTTGAGTAAAGTTGGATCATAACAGTGGTAGGATGACCAGGTCTAAATCTAGTTCAGAGGATATTTTTGTGCAATTACTTGGTAAAAGGCAGAGTAAAGCTCCTTTGATTTGGAATCCTAGAATATCAAATGTAGGAGGCTCATCTGGAATGCCTCCTGGATTACCTTTTAACATCCATAACATAGTGAGTCCTGACAGTTCTTCATTTAGATCTTTGAATCTTGGTTTAAGTCCTCCTAGAGGTCCTACTCCACCTAGAAAACTAGGTACTCCCAGAGGTCCAGGCCCAACACAAGGACCTGCAATGGCTTATTTTAATGTCAATTCTCCTATAACATTCAATGATTATCATGAGATACCAAAAATCTTGAAAAGATATGTCCTAAATATCAATTACATCAGGATCCAAAAGATCACATTAGGATATTCAAAGAGGCATGCTTTAGGGCTAGGTTAGAATATGAGGATGTTGTATGTAGGTTGCTTCCTTACACCTTTAATGAGCAGGCTTCTAACTAGTATGTTAACTTGCCTAATGGCTATATTTCTTCTTGGGAACTTATGGAGGAGGCATTTTTGTCTAGGTTTAGGGGACCAGTTGATCCTTCCACCTTATATCATAAATTGGCTACAATTAAAAAGGTGAAGGAGAGTTGATTGATAATTTTAACGATAGGTTTCAAAAGGCTTATTCCAAGTTAGTGGCTCCTTACACAGTAACTATAGATGCATTATTAGCCATGTATTATGTCACCCTTGATCCACTAACTGCTATGTTTGTGAAAAGAAAGATTGATATAGATACAATATCCAAAGCTTATAAGGAGGCAGCCTTAGTAAACCAGGAAATGAGGAAAACAACTTATAATCCATTCCTTAATGGAAGAAACCCTAGGATGCAAAATCAAACACAACCATGGAATGGAGCCCCTATACATAATACTCCATTATTGAACCCAATTCCTACATACACACCTATGTATAATCCTTCCCCAATCCAGACTATAGTCCCTTATACTAGTAACAATACCAATACCAATCAAAGTAATGGTTAGTATTTCTTCTAGCCTCCTCAGGATACATTTGTGGCAAAGGCACAAGAGGATAGGGAAGAAATCAAAGAAATTACTGTACATTTGAGAAGATTGACTAATGAAATGACACAACTGAGAAATAAAAATTTCTATGGTAGAAATAATCAAGGATATAGTCAGAACCATAACCAGAATTATAACTAGGGTCAAGGTTCAAATCAAAACTAGAATTATAGTCAAGGTCAAAATCATAGTCAAGGACAAGCAATGCAAAGTAGAGGACCTACTGTAGATAACAAGGCCTGGGGTAATAACAATAGAAATCAGAATCAGCCAAGGCCACCTAGGACATGGAACATAGGGCCAAATAATGGCACTCTAGCTTCTCCATTTGAGAATTTGGATAATCAAGAGACAAAATAAATAGGTTGAATTCAAATGGATAACGTTGCATTAAAAAATTATTGCAGGATTCGTAATACTAGTGCACATGCTAAACTAGATTACCCTTAGTTTCATCTGGAAACAAGTATTTTTAATGTAGATGTACAGGCTCCTAGCTCTGAGTTTCTCATTCCCAAAGGTAATGAAATAGTGCCCTCAGGATTTGAGACTACTTTAGTCTTAGAGACTTTTACCTTTGCAACTAGGGACGAAGAAGATCAGTTGTTGGAAGATGAGCCTTACTTTTGTGAGAACCCATACCCTGAATCAACCTTAGTATTAAATGATTTTCAGTTTCCCTTTGAAACTAAAAATGAAATGTTATATGAAATAGAAGAGGTATAGGCTTTTCAATAGTCTAACAAAAATCATACCTACAATTTGAGAAGTAACACTAGGCCTGGGGGCCCTTTCACTACTTCCACTCCTCCTAACAATTTCAATACTCCTCTAGATCAAAATACTAGTAATAATCCTGCTATACTAAAGGCTAATCATCATGTGAATAGTGGGATAGTAGCACAAAAAATCTAAATAGGGAAAACAGAGATAGTGGAAACAATGAGGTTAATGAGTTACTTGTCTGAAGAGAAAGAAAATTAAAATCAGTATACCTTTATGTGAATTATTGAAAAGTCCAGGGGTCAAGAATGCTTTCATAAAGTCCTTGGACACATCTGTGACAAGCGAGGTCTCTGTTGATATGAATGTTCCTAGTAAAGACCCGCAGCCCAAAGAAAAGAGTAAGAAAACTGAATAGCCTTCCAACACTAATGTGGTCATGTATGCAGATAAGAGGGAAGCCCCTCCTTTCTTGTTAACCATTAGGATGTTGGGAAAGAACATACATAATTGCATGGTAGATTCTGGTGCATCAGCCAATGTAATGCCTTTAGGGATATGCCAGACTTTAGGGATGACTCCTACCAAATCTGCCAAGGTGGTTACACAATTAGACAAAACTGAGGTCAATGTGATAGGAGAATTAATGCATATTTAAATATAGTTAGCCTCAGATCCTAGGGTGAGTCAGTTTATTGACATTCAGGTAGTGGATATACTTGTGAATTACAGGATGTTGTTGAGTCAAGACTGGTCCAAAACATTAAATGGATATATGTCCACTAATTTTTCACACATGTGGTTACCTTGGAGAGGTGTTCCAAATCAAATCAGGATAGAAGTTGAACCCATAATGAAACACATGATTATAGAATACAACAGGACTAATGAGATATTATATGCTTCTATTGAACCTAGTGTTTATAGAGTCACTAACAAGGGAGTGCAAATTGTAGAAATCTTGATGCTGAATTTTAAAGAAAAACCTGTCAGTAAAGAAACAATATTGTTCATTAAGTCTGATGAAAATTCTTCTGATGAGGAAGACAATGCAATAAATAGTTTTGGTCAGATCATCAGCCAAGAAATAGAAAAGTGCATTGAACAAAAGATTCTAGTTCAGTGCAAGTTGTTAAAAGCATGTATAGTGTCCATAATAAGCCTCATTCTAAAGAGAATTGTGGAATGTACAGAGACATTATAGAATATCAATACATAAGGTGCACAAAAGGGATGGAATTGCAAGAAGGAAAGGTTAATCCTAAACAACCAAAGATATACTTTCAGGACAACATGGATGTATTAATTCCAGATTTAGAGAAAGGAACAAAAGACAAGAGTGTCTGTCGTTCTAATTTACAAATTGAGAATATAAATATGCAAGTAGGTCAAAATGAATTACCCATGAAGAAACAAGATAGTACAGCACATGTAATAGAAAAGGCAAAACGTGCCAAAATAAAAGGTCAAAAGAATAAAGAGAGCATGTGGAAACTAAAATGTGATGGGTCTAAATCTAAACATGGTACAGGTGCAGGTGTTGAACTTATAGGTCCTAATGGAAAGTCCTTTTTAGCAGCATATAGGCTACAATTTCCCTGTACTAATAATGTAGCAAAATATGAAGCTTTGATTTATGGACTTGTTATGGCTATCAAGAAAAAGGTGAAAATTATCAAAGTATTTTTAGATTCTGAGTTAGTGGTCAGACAAATAAGAAAGTTGTATGCATGCAATTATAAGAAGATGATTTGTTATAGGCATAGGGTGTGGGATTTGATAGATTCATTTGATGCCTTTAACATAGAACATATCCCTAGAGGATTGAATCATAGACCAAATGCATTAGCAGTTGCTGCTAGCACTTTGGAGCCCTTAACATTGTCAGGTTTAAAATGATTTTCTATTGAATTAGTAAATGTTCTGAGCATACCAGATAATGTTACTCATTTTTAGGTATTTGAGGGAGATTAGCAAATTGTGGACTTTCTCACTTGTAATGAAGTGTTTGAAGCTCAAATCATTGATGAACAGGAAAGGTTTGATGTGTCTTGGGATGAAGAAGACATAATAAACTTGAAAAGTAATTTCCTACCTAAGGGGGTAATTGAGTTAGAAAATACTTTTGACTTTGATGGGGTAGTTAGGCAGAAAGATTTTCCCAAAATTGAATGGGGTAAATGTGATCCCTATAACTTGGGAATAGAGCAAAGTCCACATAATGTATTGATTGGAAAGGCTTGCTCTGTGGAGTTAAGAAAAGAAATTGTGGATGTTTTGAAAGAGTACAAACATGTAATAGCATGGACATATGAAGATTTTAAGACATATGATACGTCCATCATAACTCATGTAATACCCTTGAAACCAAAAGTTAAACCATTTAGATAGAAATAAAGGCCTGTGAATGCTATTTTAGAGCCTTTAATCTTTGAGGAAGTGAAAAAATTGTTGTTTGCCAGGATAATCTTCCCAGTAAGACATTCAACCTGGGTAGCTAATTTAGTACCTGTAAGAAAGAAAAGTGGAGACATTAGGTTATGTGTTGACTTTAGAAATTTGAACAAAGCCTCTGAAAAAGATAATTATCCCTTGCCTCCAATAGATGAAGTACTGCAAGCAGTAAATGGGGCTAAGATGATGTCTTTCTTAGATGGATTCTCAGGATATAACCAAGTCTTAGTTGATAAAGAAGATAGGTTGAAGACTACTTTTACTTGCAAGTGGGGTAATTATGCATATAGGAGAATGCCTTTTGGTTTAATAAATGCAGGTGCCACTTTTCAACGAGCCATGGACATTGCATTTTGTGGATTATCAGGTAAATGCATTGTTATTTATATGGATGATTTAATTGTTTACTCCAAAGATGCATCCACTCATGTAGAAGATTTGAGAAGAGTACTTAAAAGATGTGAAAGGTACGGGATTTCTCTTAACCCAAAGAAATGTTCATTCGGTGTAACTGAAGGAAAATGGTTAGGACATGTCATTTCTAAAAATGAGATATCTATTGATCCCGACAGAGTAGAAGGAATTACAAAATTGCAATTACCTAACATTAAGAAGGAATTAAAGTCTTTTTTTGGTAAGATTAACTTTGTTAGGAAGTTCATTAAAGGGTTTGCAGAAATTGTGCAACCATTAAATGCCATGCTTAAGAAGGAAGCAAGATAGAATGGACACCAGTAGCCAAAGCTGCATTTGAAGATATTAAGGAGGCCATTTCTGATGCTCCTGTGTTAGCAAGTTCAAATTATACAAAGCCATTTTACATATATTCTTTTGCATCTACACATTCAGTTGCAGCTGCCTTGACACAAAAAGGAGAAGATAATGAAGAAAAGCCCATAGCTTTCTTGAGTGTACCTCTGAAAGATGCACAACTAAAGTATCTAGACATAGAAATATAGACATTTGCACTAGTAAGGGTAGTTAAGAAGTTTAGACATTACATTTTGCAAAGTCAAGTCAAGGCCATAGTATTAGATGCAGCAGTAAAAATGTTGCTAATATAGATTGAGCTTAGAGAGAAAAGGGCCAAATGGATTACAATATTGCAAGAGTTTGATATGGAGATTAGTCCAATGAATCTGGTTCAAGGGCAAGCATTAGTACAGACCATAGCAAACACAGATCCAAATTTGGTGAAGCAACAGTATGTATTAAATTCTAATGATGCATCAGGCTGGTATGATGATTTGAATATCTTTCTGATATCAGGTAAATATCCAATTAAGATGAAGTCTTCTCAGAGGAGAGATTTAAAGATTAAAGCACAGAGGTACATGGTATAAGGAGATCTTATATTCAAGAAGAATCATGAAGGTATATATTTAAGATGTTTAAACATGACTGAAGCAGATAAGGTATTGTCAGAGTTGTATGATAAGTATGGTACTACTTATGGTTCTCATTTAGCTACTATGCATAAGATACTAAGAGCAGGATACTATTGCCCAACAATGTTTAAAGATACAGAGAGTCATATTTGAAGTTGTCATACTTGTCAAATTATAGCAGACAAGGGAAGGAATCGAGCTAATCCATTATAGCTAGTCATTGAGTCTAGGCCATTTGCACAGTGGGGCTTAGATTTCATTGGAGTTATAAATTCTCCATCATCTGCAGGACATAAGTTTATATTGACAGTAACTGACTATTGTATGAGGTGGATTGAAGCCATATGTTGCAAGTTTTCTACTACTGAGGTGGTTATCAAATTTCTTAAGGAAAACATCATAAGGTTTGGAGCTCCATATTCACTGGTATGTGATAATGGCCCTGCATTTTCTTCTCTAAAATTTTCTAAATGGGCATTTGAATATGGGATAGTTTTAAAATTTTCTTCAAATTATTATCCTCAGGGGAATGGTTTAGCTGAGTCCACAAACAAGATTTTATTAGATATAATCAAAAAGCTAATTGTAAAGAATCCTAGAGAATGGAATACATTGTTAAAATATGCACCATGGGTAGATAGGACTAAGGTTAAGTCAACCTTAGGCAATGCACCTTATCACCTAGTTTATGGGACTGATCCCATACTTCCAGTGAATTTAAGAATACCTGTCTGGAAGTTTGCTAATGAGTATTTAGGATTTGATGATCACAGAGAGGCTGTGATAATCCAAATGTTACAATTGGATGAAAAAAGAGATCAAGCCATTGAAAAATTTGTCAAACATTAAGTAGTGGTTAAAAGATGGTTTGACAAAAGAGCAAGAGTCAAAACATTCAGAATATCAGACTTAGTGTTGTGTTGGGATAAAGCACATGAAAAGAAAGGAAATCATGGAAAGTTCAACAAATTATGGCTAGGTCCATTACAGGTCGTAGAGATAATAGGAGATAATGCATTTAGGCTCAAGACCTTGACTGGGGAAGATGTGTCAATATTTGTTAATGGCCAACATTTGAAACATTACTTTCAGGCTTGAGGTGAGGGTAGTTGGTATGTTGTGTATCATAGTGTAAATAATGTACAGTTGTGTTGGATTTTGTTTTGTTTTGGTTTTGTTTTATTTTGTTGTGGTGGTTTGTGTGTGGTGTTGCCTAGGTGGGATGTTGGTTTTGTTTTGAAGTATACAAGAGCAGATTAACAACTACTAAAAATAATAGAAAATTCAGAACATTTAGGTGAATTATTTGAAGCTTATACATAACTTGTGACTGTCATGAATGTAGAAAATGGTTTAGCTTGTGAAATTTTGTATTCAATAACTGTGGGTTGAGTATTCAAGGGAAGTTTCTCACAATGACACACCTAAAATCCTTGGATTTGTTGAACAAACCAGTGTAGGTATTAGGTGAAAAATTAGAGGTCACCCTTGCTACCATTACAATTCTAAGCTTAATTTTAACTAGTGACCACACCTTGCATTATGAAGTTACAAATGGTAATATCTTATAAAGTCTCTATCTTACACAAAATGTAAAAAATAAATAAATAGATAAAATGATTTTACTAAAAATCTAGATTAAACCATCTAAGTAACTCTATTGGGGCTATAGACGCTTGCTGGCAGTGGGGCTCTACTTAGGATAATTGTAACGATAACCTTGTCAGGGCTATAGATGCTTGTTGATAGCAAGGCTCTAGTTGGTTGGCTATGAGGGAATGACATCAACTATGTAGTTTAATATCAGTCACTAGTTTATTCAACTTATTTTCAAGATGAGGATTATTAATCACGTGCACCCACTTAAACTCAATTCGGAGATTCATGCACCTTATTGAATACATTAGGTCTCAAGTTAAGTAATGATCTACAAAAAAAAAGGTTGGAAGTTATGAATTTATTTCATTTAGTTTTCTTTAATGATTTTAATTTAATTGTTTTGTTTGGTTGCTAGTTGTTGTGGTGCTCACAACACGCCCCATTTTACTTCTTAGCAAAATGAGGACCCCTGTGGTGGCTGTGGCTTTTGCTTGTGTGTGGGTTTGCTTGGTGGTGAAAGGGAAAAGGGAGGTTAAAGTTACAAATCTTGTTCAAAAAATGAAAAAATAAGCATTAAGTACTAGAGCAGAATAGGGGTGAATTCTTTGTCAAAAATGAATAGGGGTTGCTTTTTGAACCATTTCAAAATTCCCAATATTCTGCAAGATATGCATGTTTTGGTAAAATGCACCATAGGAAGGTTTGTATGTTGCATATACAAGGTCATTTGTATGTCAAGTCATGGTATTAAGTGTATGTTTCAGGTTATGAATCATTGTACTTGTATGCATATTGTTAATGTGTTATTCTTTCATACAAGTTAGACCTGATGAGATCTAGAGATAAAATGGATAATTGGTTAAGTTCACGGTTTGTATCTCGGGTTGTATAAAAAGAAAGATACAAGACCATATACAACACGATATACATATCACGGACCCAAGGAGAATATGAAATTTGGTTTTATCGAGGTATGTTTCAAGGTTTGTATGTTGTATGCTTCGGGTTTATACCTTTTTATATACATACAACGCGGAAGTCAAAGAGAATTAAAATCTGATATAAGTGATGCATCATACCTTAATGTATATTTAAAGATGCATTCACTTTATATACATATGTGGAGCTGAAGAGTTATGTAATGTGGTTTATAAAGGATGAAAAATCTGAGATGATTATACAAAGGGTGATCTACAAAGCAAAAGGATACAAACACAGATATAAAGGAAAAGGGAATAACATGGTGTATGACTCGTTGCATATGGACTTGTATGTTGAAAAGATACAAAGGGGACATACAAAGAACAATATACAAAGAAAGATACAAGAAAAATGAGATGTATGCAGAAAATAAACTAACGGGTAGAAGTTTAAAGCAAAACATTGAAATGAAAAAATCGAAGCCTTAGGTGCATTAATTGTTGTAATTAATGCCGAGCTAACACCCAAAAGAGTAAAATTCAAAAGGTTAGGGTAAATTTAAAGCTATTTTTCTTTTAGATTTATATTGTCAAGAATTAAAACTACAGAAGGAAGAATTGCTACAGAAAATTGAACAAAATTCATCGCATGACAGAATTTCAGAAGCTAGACGAAGTAAAAAATGGTAAAGTAAGTCAAATACATAAGGTTGAGCTGTTGAAAGAAACAAGTATTTATTTTAAACACCATTACAGTTCAGTTAATAAATATGCAAGTAGATTTCAATAATTTCATTATGAAATCTAAACATCTGATAAATTACTATGTTTAATTGTTAATTAGCTGGGTCAGGTTAAACAAATGTGAAAGTCAAAATGGAAAGGACAAATGGGGTTAGGGTAAAACATAAAAAATATAAAATCCATAGTAAAACCCTAGGTAAAAATGTAAAACGAAAAGTTAAAAAGATGCATTTTTTATAGGATGGCTCCAAAGTAGAAAAAGGTTAATATAGGCGGTGAAGTTAAAAAAGAGAGGAAGTTGCGCAAAGAAATAGAAAAAGAGGAGTTGCCACTGCATAGAGGGTACCCTTCATTAATCAGTTACACTGAAGTAGGGACAGACACCAATATCGGGAGCTATGATGCAAATGATGTTTTACAGAAGATCACAGCTGCTGACGCTACACCTAACATGAGGTGTATATGGGAGAGTGAATTGTACAGGGCTACAGGTTTTCCATTAGCTATGGAAGCTAGGGATTTGTTTCTAGATTGCATATACTTGTATAACCTAGCTACCAAGAAAATAATGTTTTATGATAGACTCATTGTAGACTTATCCATAGAAGGGATTGCAAGAACATTTGGTTTGGAAATACATGAGAAAATGGTGGCTATTGATATAGATCAATATAATGAAGATTTCAATAAAAATGAAAAGGAATGTAGAGGAAAGATCTTCTATAGTTGGTACAATGTAGAAAATAAACCCAAAGTTGTGGCAAGAGTGTACAAGAATCTATAGAGAATATACTTTAAAGAAGAAATATACTTGATGATTACAATGTTAAGTAGATTAGTGGGATTGAGAGATGGAACTAAGTGTGAACCATGGATGTTTACTGTCATCTAGTTCATGAGGGAAGCAAAAAAAGAGCAAGGACAAATTCACTGGGTTAAGGTTATAAGCACAACCATATGGAAACAGGTGATGCTAAGAAAGCAAAAGTTGATGCCTTTCTATTTGTCTTCATACATATTATATTCATGTGCAGTAGAGGTTAGACCATTCATACATGGGATAGACAGGGTTGGAACCTTAGGAAATGGTCCAGATTAGATGCTAGTATATGAACATTAACCTAATTTACACGAAGAGAATGCATTGAATAAGTATGCTCTAGTCAATGATGTGTTCTATACATACATGGTTAGAATTCTAAGGGAAGAGCTTGATAAGAGGTTATCTAAAGATGCAGAGGATACAATTGGTCTAAACAGTTCCTGGTATATTCAATTTCTACATTTTACTTATATTAGAACTAAGGGATTTGAGGGAAAACCTTTCATGCTACCCAGGTATCCTTCCAATAAATTAATTGTTCTAGAATTCTCAAGGCAGAATTTGAATGCCTTTAGAATGTACAAGAAGAAGCTTAACAGAGGAAATCTTAAGTTACCTTGGTCAGTTGGTAGAAACTCATGCTATAGTGAGGAGGTTGCTAGTTATTCAGAATAGGAATTGAGGTATTATGGATTTGAGGAATTTGAGTTGGCCCAAAGGTTTGATCCCTTTCATAGAATCTAAAATACAATTGATTCTAAGTTCAAACATCAAATACATATTGAAGACTTTTGGTCAGACTGTAAGAATGATAAAGAGGTAAGAGAGAGGGCTAATAAAAGATTAATAGTTGATCAAATGAGGTCTATGGGAGATATATATGTTTCCCCAAAGGTTGAGGATGATGGTAAATTGCTACATCATAGTTATGAAAGTGCCAGGCTTGCTCCTATTAGAGAGCCTAATTGGTCACAACCATGGAACATTTCTTTGGACACATTGTCCAAACCAGTCATCTTGTTTTCAAAAACATGGTTGAAAGACATAATTGAAGAGCTTAAAGATGAAGGAGTGGAGATCACATATCCAAAGAACGGAAAAATGAGAGTAAGGGAGCATAGGGATGATCTCCAATGCTTCTATGAAAATAAGAGAAAGGTTGTGGAAGACAAAATTATGGAAAAGGATAAAAATGCTACTCTGATGGATCCTTATGCATTGGGAGTGACAGTAGCAATGTCATCTGGCACATTTTTGGATGCAAAATCATTAAGCCATGATATTAGTATAGAGGAAGCACAGGCCTCCAAAGAGATAACAAGACAGAAGGTCAGGAAAGCAATACCAATAAGCATATCAAAATGGGAGACTTCAAAAAAGAGTGAAGTCATAAGAGCACAACAGGTAGGTGCTAAGTTGAGTGATATACCTGGTGCATCCACCTCAGTAGAAAAGTGACAAGATTATGCTCAGGTAAAGACAGAATTGGCTCGAGAAATGCTGCAAGGGTGAAAAGTCTATAAAGTGAAACAAGTCATTGAAACTATCCACATTGAGAGTGACAGTAGTGAAATTGAAGAGAGAGAAATGGATTCAGGAAAAGAAGTAGGAATTGAAGAAGAAGAATCTAGTGAATTTCTAAGTGAAGAAGAGGAACAAAACACTCAGGTTGTGATGGAAATTTAACAAGGCTCAATGTTTGAAAAAGAAAGGGTACAAGAAGAATCAAGAACAGTAGATCCATTTGGTACCCTCATGTCTCCTAAAAGAATAAAGGATGTACAAGATGAAGCATAGAAAATTGAAGATTCTAAAAAGGATGATGCACCTGACGAGACCATAAAGGAAACACCTGTCCAATCCAAAGAAGAAACATGAGCTGGTATCTCAGGTTAAGATGTATTAAACATTCTAAACATGTATGGTGAGAAAAGTGAAGAGGAGAAGAATACAGAAAGCAGAAAGGAACAGGAAAAAGAAATAAAAGGGGTTGATATAATGGGGGGCTCACCTTCACATACAGAGCAAATTAGCATGTCTGAAAAGGTACCAAAAGAATGTGGAACTACAGAGGATGCAGCCAATAAACTTGAAAGTGAAGAAAATATAGAAAACATTGATGAAGGCAAAACTAAAAAAACAAGCAGAAGATATAGACATGTCAAATGTAGAACAAACAAATAAAGAGGAAGACCAAGAAAAAGAATCATCAAGGAAGGAAGCTCCTGAGGAAGAGGATGAGGATGAGGGGGATAGAAAAATTGAAGAGGAAGAAAATGAGGGTGAATCTAAACAACAAAATGATCTAATGATACAAGAAGCAGCCCCTCAACAACAGCCTCCTCCACAATAGCAACAAGAACAACAATAGCAACAACTAGAGCAAGGAGAAGTAGAAAGACCACAGGAAGAGGTAATTAATGAAGAAAAACTGTTGAAGGCACAAATGAAGTTCCAACCTGGTTAGGGGCAGAGATAAGGAAAGAAAAGGAGGTACAATTAGTACCTATTGACATCAAAAGTCTATTGGATGATACAATGCTAACGAAAGAAAGAAGAAAGGCTAGGACCATGTCAGCAATACAAAGGGGTCTAGATGGATCTAGGACACTGAACTTGGCCATACCACAAAAAGAGAAGCCAAAAGGAGAAATAACAATAGATGAATATAAAATACTCAATTTTGACCTAGGGCATACAACAAGGGAACAACACATAACTAAATGGGAGGATATACATCAGGTTACGGCGGAAATGTTAAGGAAGGATAAAGATAAACAAGAATATTTGAAAGGACACATTGTCCAATTACAACAATTCATTAAGGGAATATTTGATCCCAATACAATAGTACCAGAATTTCCTAGTGAGATAGAAATTGTATCTAAAGATGAAATAAAAGATATGGAGAGTAAGAGGATTAAAGCCAATGTTTTTGAAGAATGTCAAGGACTTCATGCAAGGAGGAGAACAGGTAATAAAACAAGCGGTGAAAGGATGGGCATTGGCTATGAGGGTAAAGAATAAATGCAGTATACTTGTATATAATGGTTAATTTAGAAGAGAGGAATGCAAATCTGAATTGGAACAGTTAGAGGAAATTGAAGAGAGAGTAGAAGAATTAATAAATGAAGGAGTAATTACCCCTTCAATGGCAAATCAAGTGCCATAGGCAAAGTTAGAATTAAAATTTGAAGAGGATAATCTCAGAAGGTGCATAACAATCACTCAGGGTTTAGAAGAAAAGGTAGATGACATGATCAGAATGCATAAAAGGATAGTGGAAAGGCTCTTAGATCATGAGTGCATGGATATACCAGCGTATGAACTGTAAAGAGCTTTAACAGAATTCAAAGCCATTTTTACACCATGTATGGAAAGTCCATAAGCATATCTAAGTAAACAAATGATTGATTCATTGATGGAGGAAAATGCCAAGATGAGGAAATACAAGAAGAAGAGTGAAGGATCAGATAAAGAAGAAAAGAAACTAAAAGAAGAGGTTACAATGCAGGAATATGTATGGACAAAGAGTCCAAGAGGAGATCACACCTTTATAGGTGTAATTAATAATCTCAAAACATATTTGAAGGAGTAAGAAAATGTTAAAGGGAGCAAATAATACTATTGAAAGAGTCAAGTGAAAGGGATATCTACAAACAAAGTCTATAGGAAAGTAGAAGTCAAAGAAAGGGGGAATCTTGTTTTGAAAAGATTCCAATGGCATCCTTTTAGGAGGAAAAGATACCACTAAGATATTTTGAGAAACGGTTAGAGACAAATGTACACCCTTGATTAAGAATAGATAGATCCTGACCGTAGATTAAGTTTTGTAGCTGTAGTAGTATGAAGCTTCAAAATCTAAATAAGAAGCTTTACTACTTGTATATTACTACACAAGGATTTTTTTTGAAAGATAGATTGCACTTATAATTTGTTTGAACATTTTGATTGGAGAAGTATTTTAGTTTAGAGGAGGAGGCCGCTTGTGTCTACATTAAGGAATGCGTGGAGTATCTAGCTTCCTTATTGTATCTGTAAGATGTTTGTAAGTTTTTCTATTGATTTGATTAATGAAGCAAAAAGGTCATTCATACATTGTAAACCATATATGACTGTGTAGTTTAAATACAAGTAAATCTAGGATTCTGTGTCTATTTTCAGAGTGTTTTCTGGCTCTTACTTGTATTTGAAATACTACTTTAAAAGCTTGCAATCTTGGATGTGTGTTCATGAAAATACTCAGGGCTTCACATTTGGAGATTTAGTCTGTTGATTTGATCAAGTTTGATGTATTTCTTACAACATGAATAATAGAGCATTTGGATCCTATAGTAGAATGATATTCAATTTGAATTTCTCTAACTTTTCCCTAAACATTTGAAATAATTAGCTCAAACGCAGAGATTTTAAGGAAATTGTCTTACATTTGAAAGAAGCATCCAGAATTGTGTTAGTATTTGACAATTTTTATATCAATTTGAAAAGTAAATCTTGTTTCATTATAAATCATACAAAGCTTTGTGATATAGTAGTAAATTTATGCAAAGAAATGAATAATTTGTTTGTTTGTACAACAATTTGCATAATTCAAGTCTAGTGAGTCACAGATCACCGTAAATCAAGTAAGGCCCCTTGAATATTATAGTTTCACATTAACCTACTGAATTTGTCCACAAGGTCAAGACCTGACCATACAGAAACTTGGGATTAAGAACTCTTAAGTGATTTCTTCATATCTTTCAAGATAGTTTAGGTTCATTTTGTGAATTTTAACTTTTGTAATGAATGTGTAAAAGCAATCATCAACAGGTAGTAATCTAATTCTCCATTACCATTCAATATTCTAAAATATGCACATATACATTTGATCTTGAGAGAGAACCATGGGGAACCACAAAGTCACAAAATTGTATACTCAGTGTTCACAAGTTCATTGATTCGTTCTCAATTCAACTCCTAATTGTTTACAAATGGCAATCCATATCCTTTAATAGGACAAGGATAGGATTCAGTTACAATGATCCAATGGTTAGGATCCAATCAAAATTATCAATGCTCCAAATTGCTTTGACTATGTCAACAAACAATACTAGTGGCACGAGTTACGAACTGGCAACTATTAGCAGGAAACATCTGACAAGGAATATCCCTTTAGCATCTTAATTACAACATCCACGTGCACACCTCATTTGGACATATCAGATCCCTCGTTGATGATCACACATGTATCTAACTTCTTATATAAGTCATATGCATGTACTATGGTGTCTATTGAAGATTTGTCACTCAGCTGGACCTTTAATCTGGCATATTCCAATGCCTTTACTTGCTCATCCAAGGCCACTATCTTAGTTGCCATGCTATCTGCTTCTTTGTCATATGTTCTTATCTTAATCCTTAATCTAGGACATTCTCTATAAAATGTTTCACAAGATCCTCTGATGGTCCATGGAATCTATTCTTGAATGTCTGGATAGCTTCTTATTCATCAAGTTCCCCTGTCTTAGCCATGGAGTCACCTCATAATTCCTCTAAAATCTTCATTTCATTAGCCAATAGGTCATGGACCTTTTGGACTATATCCCTTATCTTGGACATGCATGGCCTTAAGACATCTGCTTTAGATTGTAGCTCTGGGATCCATGTGCCTACCTTAGGCAATATTTGAGCATTCACAATTTTGTTTTTTAGAAGATCCTAATTAGTCATCTTCCTTACCACCTCCAGTCTATCCAAGGCATAATCACATTGCTTGAGCCACTAACCAGATGTCCTCTTCAAAGACTCAAATTCTTCCTTCGATGCAGATAATGCATTCCAATTAGACATGGACGTCCTTATTGTTTTCTCCCCAGCAGTCATAAATTGCATGAACCAATTATTCATGACTTGGGTTTGATGCTTTTAACCATCCAAGCATGTTATTTCCTCTTCACTCACTAATGCCAAGACAATGGGCCTTTCTGCTTGTTTCATTGTGGAGGCTAACCTTGTGGGTTTCACTAGCCCCTTGATAAATGTCTATAGTTGAGCATTCTCCTCCTTTAGTTATTTATTCTTGGCTTTCATCTTCTTCATTCTAGCTGCCACATCCTTAGTACTCTCCTTGAGTTCCTAGATATATTGGTTTGCTATAGAATGTCCCAAGTCAATCAAAGTAACTTGGAATTCATCTACTCTTATTTCTCCTTTGGACTTATCTACCATTGGAATTGCTAGTTGTGCTATCCTCTTTCTAGTTATTGTTGGTATGTGGCAACTGATCATGCAAGTATTGTACACTAGTTATGTATCCTCGCTGGGGTTCGAGGCCAGGCTGGGCCCCGAGTAAGGGTTTGGGGGCAGCAGTCCCCGAGAAGTAGGGGTTTGGGGGCATAGCCCTCGAAAAGTTTTTTTCCCTATTTTTTGCACAATCAGAGTCAGTTGTTAATTTTTTGTTAACCGACAAAAGAAAACAACATTGCAAAACCCTAATTCTAGAAGCTTCCAAAAAGCTTGTTATAAGCAACTGGGATGTATGGTACGTTGAGGTATTCGCGAGATTGTAATATGTTTTACACTAGATAATAAAATCATTAGATGGCTGAGTTTGTGTGGATGTAGCCCATATTGGGTGAACCATGTTAAATTTTGAACTATCAATTATGGAAGATGCAGATGGAGGATTATCTCTATCAAAAGGATTTATGGAGCCCATTGGAAGGAATAGCCAAGAAACTAACAACAATGACTGATGAGGATTGGGAACTTTTGGATAGAAAGGCACTGGGAACCATTCGGCTGTGCCTAGTACCATCTGTGGCATTCAATATAATAGAAGCGAAGACAACAAGTGAACTGATGAAAGCTTTGGCTAAATTGTATGAAAAACCCTCAGCCTCTAATAAGGTATTTCTCATGAAGCGTTTGTTTAATCTCAAAATGATTGAAGGTGGATCTATGTCAGATCATTTAAATGAGTTTAATATGATTACTAGTCAGTTAACTTCTATAAAAGTGAAATTTGATGAAGAGGTGAGGGCTCTCTTGGTTTTATGTTCTTTTCTAGAAAGCTGGAATAACTTGGTAAATGCTATAAGTAACTCTGTCTCTGGTTCAAATACTTTGAAATTTGTTGATGTTGTTGGTTTTATCCTTAGTGAGGAAATATGAAGGAAAAGCGTAGGTGAGACTTCAACATCTAGTAATGCTTTGACTGTAGAGAATAGGGGAAGAACAAAAGAAAGAGGAAAAGCCCTACAAATCATGGGAAGTCACAATGGAAGTTGAAGAAAGGTAGATCTTAATCTAGAGGAAGAATGGATTGCTAACACTGTGGAAAGCCAGGACACTTGAAGAAGGATTGCTGGTCTTGATAGGGCAAACAAAGAGATGGACAACATGATGATAGTAAGGAATCTAATGTTGCAAGTAATAAGTTATAGGATGCTTTAATTCTATGTTTAGATAATTCTAATGAGTCCTAGGTAATAGATTCAGGGGCTTCATTTCATGCCACACCCCATAGGAAATATTTTGTAGATTATGTTCAAGGTGATTTTGGATAGGTATACTTGGGTGATGATGAACCCTGTCAGATTATTGGAAAAGGAAAGATAAAAATCAAGTTGTAAAATGGAAATGAATGGTTGCTCTAGGAGGTAATGCATGTTCCAAATTTGAGAAGGAATTTAATTTTTGCAAGACAACTGGGTAGTGAAGGCTACATAGTTACCTTTTCAGACAAAATTTGGAAGGTCACTAAAGGTACATTAGTAGTAGCTAAAGGTGAAAAGGTAGGCACATTGTATTTGTGTACTGGTAATACTTATTCTACCTTATCTGCTATAGAAACAGCTGCTACTGAGATAGTTATAACACTTGCTGCAGGGACAGAAATAGAATTGTGGCACCATAGACTTGGGCACATGAGTGAGAAAGGGATGAAGATCCTTCACTCCAGAAAGTTGCTACCAAGTCTGAAGAAGATTGACTTAGAGTTCTGCAAAAATTGTGTTTATGGAAAACAGAAAATTTGTCCAATTTCTCAAAGTTGGGAAAGTGAAGAAGAGTGAGAAATTAGAGCTTGTGCATTCAGATGTATGGGGACCAGCTCAGGTATATTCTCTTGGTGGATTTTTCTATTATGTTACTTTTATTGATGATGCAACTAGGAAAACATGGGTGTATTTCCTAAAACAAAAATCAGAAGTGTTTGAAACTTTTAAAAAGTGGAAAGTTTTGGTTGAGAATGAGACAAGAAAAAAGTTGAAGTGTATCAGATCTGATAATGGAGGTGAGTATTGCAGCAGAGAATTTGAGAATTACTGTTCATATAGTGGAACCCATAGGCAAAAAATAGTTCCTGGAACCCCACAAGAAAATGGTGTGTCTAAGAGGATGAATAGGAGCATTATGGAGCATTCAAGGAGCATGAGATTTCATGTTGGACTACCCTTACACTTTTGGGCAGATGTTGTACATACCACTATTTATTTAATAACTAGGGGACCTTCAAATCCTTTGGATGGTGGCATTCTAGAGTAGGCATGGATAGGCAAAAAGGTAAACTATTCATTTCTAAAAATGTTTGGTTGTAAAGCTTTTGTCCATGTTGATATTGAAAATAGGACCAAGCTTGAGGCTAAGTATAAAAAATGTACCTTCATTGGATATGGAGTAGATGAATTTGGTTATCAATTGTGGGATTATGAAAATCATAAAATCATTAGGATCAAAGATGTTATATTCAATGAGAAGGTCATGTATAAGGATAAGCTGCAGGAAAAGAAACATGAACAGGCCAAAAGGAATATGTGGTGCTAGATGAGATTCTAGAAAATAAAATACCAGTGGTACCTAATGCTCAACAACAACAAGTTATCCCACATACTCCTACAAGTGTTAGATTATCTACAAGGATAACTAGACCTCCAAAAAGATTTTCTCCATCATTATATTCTATATTATTAACTGATTCTGGTGAACCTAAAAGTTATGAAGAAGCAATGTAGATAGATACCAAAAAGCAGTGGGAGCTAGGCATGAAAGAGGCAATGGATTCCTTGTTGTAGAATTAGACTTGGGACTTAGTCAAATTGCCTACAGGAAAAAGAGCATTGCCAAATAAATGGGTTTACAGGTTGAAGGAAGAAAATGGAGGCAAGAAAAGATATAAGGTCAGACTCGTGGTAAAAAAATTTGCACAAAAAAAGGTATAGATTTTGATGAAATATTTTCTCCAGTTATAAAGATGACTTCTATTAGAACAATTCTAAGTCTTGTGGTTGCAGAAGACTTGCATCTTGAAAAGCTAGATGTGAAAACAACATTTCTCAATGGGGATTTGGAAGAGGAAATATACATGTAGCAACCACAGGGATATGAGGTCAAGGGTAAGGAGGAATTTGTGTACAGGTTAAAGAAGAGTTTGTATGGCCTGAAGCAAGCACCCTGGCAATGGTATTTGAAATTTGATAGTTTTATGGCTGAACAAGGTTGCAAAAGATGTCTTTCTGATTATTGTGTTTATTTCAAGAAATTGAGTAATGGCAGCTATATTATCCTGTTGCTTTATGTTGATGACATGCTTGTTTCCAGGTCTAACATGCAACATATTAATGAACTTAAGCAGAAATTAGCAAATTCATTTGCTATGAAGGATTTGGGTGCAGCAAAACAAATCCTTGGTATGAGGATCGCACGGGACAAGACAAACAAAAAATTATTTGTCTCAAAGTATGTAGTGAAGGTGTTGAAAAGGTTTAACATGCAGAATGCAAAAGCAGTTAGTACACCTTTGTGTAGTCATTTTAAGTTGACTAAGGAGATGTGTCTAAAGACATAAGGAGGAAGACAAAATGTCTAAGATACCATATGCATCAGCAGTTGGTAGCTTGATGTATGCAATGGTATGCACAAGACCAGATATTGCACATGCAGTGGGAGTTATGAGCAGGTATATGAGCAATCTAGAAATGGAACATTAGAATGCTGTAAAATGGATTCTTTGATATTTGAGAGGTACTACTTCAAATAAACTATGTTTTGGAGGAACAAATTTTTCTCTAAGAGGATATGTTGACTCTGATATGGTGAGTGATATTGATAGAAGGAGGAGTACTATAGGGTATGTTTTTACCATAGGAGGTACTACAGTTAGTTGAATTTTAAGACTGCAAAAGGTTGTTGCGCTTTCAACCACTGAAGCTGAGTATGTTGTTACTACGGAATCTAGCAAGGAGATGATTTGGTTACAACATTTTCTAGAGGAATTGGGGAAATGACAAGAAGAGAGCCCTTTGTACACTGATAGCCAGAGTGCCATTCATCTTGTTAATAATTCAGCTTTGCATTCAAAAACTAAGCACATACAGCTCAAATACCACTTCATCCGGCCAGTTTTGGAGGATGGGCAGTTGAAGCTAGAGAAAATTCACACAAGTGAGAATCTTGCAGATATGTTCACAGAGGTAGTTATACGGGAGAAACTAATTTCCTCATTAGTTTCCATTGGCCTTGATGACTAATAATGGTGGATATAAAAAACTAGCCAGGCCTATAATCCAGTGGGAGCTACAAGGGCAACGGTGTCATCCAAGATCAGTCTCCAAGTGGGAGATTTTTGGTATGTGGTGACTGATCATGCAAGTACTGTACACTAGTTATGTATCCTCACTGGGGTTCGGGGCCAGGCCGTGTCCCGAGCGGGGGTTCAGGGGCGGCAACCCCCAAGAAGCAAGGGTTTGGGGGTGCAGCCCTCGAATTTTTTTCCCTCTTTTTTGCACAATCGGAGTTAGTTGTTAATTTTTTGTTAACTGACAAAAGAAAACTGCCATTGCAAAACCCTAATTCTAGAAGCTTCCAAAAATCTTGTTATAAGTGACTAGATGTATGGTACAACAAGGTATTTGTGAGATTGTAATCTGTTTTGTACTAGATAATAAAATCATTGGATGGCTGAGTTTTTGTGGATGTAGACCATATTGGGTGAACCACGTTAAATTTCTATGTTGATCTCTTTTGTGTTATTCCTCATTATTAAATTGGGTTATTTAATCTACATATAATTATTAGTATTTATTACTTTAATCTGTCCTAACCCTAACAATTACAACATCCCTCTTTATCATTGATACAACCCTAGCCTTACACTTGGGCTTAGCTCTATCTAATGTGAATAAAGATTTAAAATCAAATGCTATGGGCTCTTGTTCTGGATACCGTATCTTTGATGACATCCATGACAATGCAGTAGATCTTGACCCTATCTGGTCATGTTGCTCAATCTGAGAATCCTACATCTCTATTTCTTTATCTTTATCCTTTTGACCTACATGAATCTCTATATCTTATTGTTGCCTACCCATATCCTGATCATTCTATTGTGGAATGACCTCTGGATTTTCTTGTTGTTGGTCTATATCCTAATCATCCCCTTTATCATCATGAATTTCTTCTTGCTAGGGTGGTTGGTCAGCATGTGATGTATGAATTTCTTCATCTTGACGTACCTCTACATTATGATTATCTTTTGCCTATTCTTCTTATTGATCTTGAGCTGCATGAGATACTTCATCTTGCTTTCCTTGGTCCATGCCATCCTTAGGATCATCTTCAATTTGTTTTTTAGGCTGATCCTCAACATCCTAATGAGGTTTTTCTATATCTGATCTCTGGATCACTTCCTCATTAGTCCCTTTGTCTTTTTGATCTTGCTATCCAGATGTAGGCTCATGTTGTTCAGGCTCTTTGTCATCCATCTGGATATCATGCTACATGCCCTCAATTTGGACATCTTCAATCTAAGTATCAACATCCATTTGGATGTTCTCTTCTTGCACTTGGCTATCTTTAACAACCTCTTGCTCATCACCATCTACAGGCTGGTATGTCAAATCTACTACCTTAGGGACTAGTGATGGTGTCCATCAGGACATCCATATGTCCCATCTGCACTTCAACCTTAGGGGGCTCTAGTCTTTCTATCTCTATATCATGTCCCCCCAGTAATACTCCCAACTATAGGCTCTATGTGCCTTAATAAACTTTCTAAGGGATGGGCAATCACATCCCTGATAACTTCATCATTGGTTAGATCAATGGTTTGACTCAATGGCAAGGGCCAACTAGCCTCTTTCTCTAATACTTCCATTTTGACCCCTTGTGCTAATTCACTTTTTACTTTCATAATATCCATTGCTAGGACATTATGCTACAATTCTCTTGCCACATGCAGTGCTAGATCCTGATATTTTGGAACTTGGCTATCAGCTGGCCTAGAGATAGATCCTCTCATGACTGGGCATTGGTATATTTTATGCTTGGGGATATTCACTCAATCTAACACATTTTGATGCCCCCTAGTCATGCACTCATCCATCAGCTCCTACTCCTCTGTTATTACAACCTCTACATTATGATTATCTTTTGCATGTTCTTCTTATTGATCTTGAGTTGCATGAGATAATTCATCTTGCTTTCCCTGGTCCATGTCATCCTTAGGAACATCTTCAATTTGTTTTTCAAGATGATCCTCAACATCCTAATGAGGTTTTTCTATATCTGATCTCTGGATCACTTCCTCATTAGTCCCTGTAGTTGGGGAAAAACTCTGCTACAGTCCTAAAATCTACAAATTGAAACCCTAACTATGCAATAGAGACCTTAGACAACCTAGAATCTAAGCATGTAAGAATAAGAACAAGAAACCCTAGGATATCTAATGCATTTCCTCCATTGCTACTATTCTACCCTAGCTATGATGTTGCACTCAAATTTGTAGGTCTGTAAATGGGAGAAGTCAAATT
Source organism: Cunninghamia lanceolata (assembly GCA_027924645.1). Lineage (NCBI taxonomy): Eukaryota > Viridiplantae > Streptophyta > Pinopsida > Cupressales > Cupressaceae > Cunninghamia > Cunninghamia lanceolata. The sequence continues at coordinate 3,896,183 of BSBN01000523.1, read as the reverse complement.
CACAAGTGGTGTGTTGAGAATGAGAGGGTCAAAGTGGTTTTATAGAGGGTGTAATGTGAATGGAGGGCTGAGATGAAAAGTTGACATAGGGCAAAGATCAAGGGCTACAAATGCTTTAGGATTTCCAGCCACAATAGGACAAATTTGATTTTTAAATTAGAGGAAATGGTGAGGTGGGCAAGGTTTTAAAAATAAATAAATTGTGGGAATTTATTTAATTTTTTGTGAGGAAAGGGTAATGTATAGGAATTTTAATTAAATAAGTGGGGGGACTTATTTAATTAGGGTAATGTCTATAATTTAAATAAATGGATATTTATTTAAATTAGAGGAGGAATGCGAGTGTATGATAGATGAATAATTAAATAATAATTAGATTATTTAATCATCAAGGAATTTAGAAGAAAATGACTTAAGTAATTAAATAAATAAAATTTATTTAATCACAAGTGTAAGAGAAATGAATTAATTAAATAATTAAAAATTATTTAATTAATAGTAGAATGTGAAATTAGGGTAAATCATGTGTGAAAACGTCATTCGCAGGCCCAGAACTATTTTAAGTGTCTACATTTTGCCCCTCTTTGATATAATGTCAAATCTGATGTTATATCAAAGAAAATTTTGAGAAGTGTACTCTAAATGTGCCCCAGTGTGTTTTAGGCAAAGCGTGATGGTCTTATGCCCCCTCGGGAAAATTTTCAAATTTTCCAAAGAATTTCCAAAAAAATTGGAAATTTTTCTGAAAGGTTTTGTGGGATGCCCAAAGTGGTCCAGAAGTAATAAAATAGCTATAAAAGGCACTCAGCATAGGAAAGAAGGCCACCCGTTGGTCAAATTAATAAAAAGTGGATCCCCTTAGGTCACAAGGTCATATAAGTAGCTCTTAGAGGGTCCATAATCCTCATTTGTGCACTTGGAGCTTTTGAATTTTGAGAGAGTGTAGAGTGAGCCCTTGGAGATTTTGTGGGGAACTGCTGCTAGGATGTCGCCTGTACCACTTCACCAACACTGCGGATCGGTATTTCAGATGCATGGACAGCTTCTTGGGATAGGTTCCCTAGTATGTATCTAACCCTAGCCTTTCAATTTGCACATTTTTTGGTAGATTTTAGGGCCTAAAAAGAGGGCATGCATGCAGTGCACTTTAGTGCACTACCTGCACCGTCACGTGTGTTGCTTGAGCATGGTAGTGTGCCACCTACGTGAATGTGTGATGGATGTGGTTTATGGAGCCGCATGCACCAGTGGGTGCGACATGTCCACTTAGGCAACATGCATCCACTGGTGGTGACACTCAAGATGAACAACGCACTACCTACGTGGAGATATGATGCATGAGCTTGATAGCGTGACACTTGGGCTTAGGTGAATCAGATGCATTAAGCAGTGCAATGCATGGGACCGGGTGTGATGTATGAGATGGGCAGTGCGATGCATGGGTTGTTTTAGCTAGAAACAGTGGATTTTGCCCCAATTCTGCCCTTATTTGATGGAATATACTGCATTTAGGGTCTTTTTGGGATTGACATGGTGCCTTTGTTTGCATGATACAATTGAGGTTACCACCCATTTATATGTGGGAGTGTCGTCTGACTGGCTACTAGTTGCTTGATTCCTTATCCATGGCAGAGCAAGACATTCTGGATGCCCTGTAAATAAGTTAAGGCATTTTGTCTCCTTTTATCTAGCAACTCTAGTTCCTATAGCCAGGATGCCCTATATTCTTCATCATCGACAAACTGTTGCAATGATACTCTTAGGGAGGGAAACTCAACCTCGATGGGTAGGATAGCTTTGGAGCCATAAACTAGGGAATAAGGAGTGGCTTCGATGGGCATGCGGATGCTTGTGCAGTAGGCCTAGAGGTTGGGGTTGAGCTGGATATGCCAGTCATGGATAGCATCATTGATAGTCTTTTTTAGGATCTTTATGATGGTTTTATTAGATACCTCAGCTTGGTCATTCCCTTGTGGGTAGTATGGGGTGGTGAAGTGGTGCTAGATATCGCATCTTTCACAAAGTTCACAGATGTCCTAGTTTTTGAATGGGCGGCCATTGTCTGCTACGATGGATTATGGGACACCATATCAGCATATGATATAGTTAAGGATAAATTTGGTGATTTGTTTTCCAATAATGTATGTCATAGGAATGGCTTCAATCCATTTTGTGAAATATTCAATGGTTGTGAGGATAAACTTATGGTCGTTTGCGGAGGTAGGGTGGATTTTCCCCACAAGGTCAAGTCCCCATTGAGAGAAAGGCCACGGAGATGTAAGTGGTTGCAGGTCTTGAGGTAGTGCATGCACAAGATCGCTGTGTATCTAGCACTATTTACACTTCTTTGCAAAATGGTAGGCATCCTTTTCTATTATAGACTAGTAATATCCCATTCTGATGATCTTCTTTGCAAGGGTAGGACCACTCAATTGAGCTCTGCATATGCCCTTGTGTACTTCTCATAGGGTTATTAGTTCTTCTTCAATGTCAAGACATCTCAGGAGGGTATTATCAAATTCGTGGCGGTAGAGGGTGTCATCGATGATGGCATATTTTTTAGCTTAGCGAATGAAGGATTTACATTGGTTGGATGAGAGGTCGGCAGGTAGGGTGTGATCATGTAAGTAGGTGTAAATGTCATGGTACCAAGGTGACATGGGACCAACAATTTCACAAACTAACTAAAATTTTGAGATATCGAAGGCAGGAACTAATAGTTGATCCACCAAGAACTCAAACTGAGTTACATTACTTGGGATTTCTAGGAGAGATCCAATGGTTGCCATTGCATTGGCTACATGATTCTAGACTCTGGGAATCTAATCAAAGAGCACTATGTCAAAATAGAGCCTGAAGCTATCCACCATTCTTTTATAAGGTATGAGTTTTTCATTTTTGTGTCGTACTCATTATTGACTTGTTTAATGACCAATTGTGAGTCACCAAACACCTATAATATTTTGATTTTCCAGTTGATAGTCGTTTGAAGTTTTGTGAGTAATGCCTCATATTCTACTATGTTATTTTTGCAAGGGAAGGCAATTCAGAATGCCTTGGGGATAGCATCACCTTGAGGAGTAATAAATAGAACACCAACACTTGAACCGTGATTTGTACATGAGCCATCAAAGAATAGCGTCTAGATTTTGGGTGCATCTATTGTGAATATTGACTCATTAGGGAAGTCAATGACCATTGGATGATCTGTTCGTGTAGGTGCTTCTATGAGCTGGTCTGCAATCACTTGTCCTTTGATTTCTTTTCTATCAACATATTCTATATCAAATTCACTCAATACCATAACCCATTTGGCCAGTCATCCTGTCAGAGTTGCTTTGTTGAGTAAGTACTTTAGTGGGTCAATCTTAGCAACCAACTTTGTCTTATGATTTAGCATATAATGTCGTAGCTTCTGGGTAGCAAAAACTATGGTAAGGTAGGCATGTTCGATAAGACTATAGTTCAGTTCATATCCCACTAAGGTTCAGCTGATGTAATAGATTTCCCTTTCCTTTCCTTCCTCTTCATTTTGTGCCAATGATGTTCCCAGTACTAAATTGGTAGTTGATATGTACAACAATAGGGGCTTTCTTGGAATCGATGGTCTAAGGATTGGCAGTGATAGCAAATAGTCTTTGATCTTTTGAAAGGCATCTTGGCATTGTTTTGTCCATACAAATGATACCCCCTTGCAGAGTAAGTGTTGGAAAGGTTGACATTTGTCCGCAAGTTGTGCAATAAAACTTCTGGATGGATTGCAACTTCCTTGTAAGCTGTGTAACTAGTTTAGGGTAGTGGGTGGAGGCATTTCCATTATTGCCCTCACTTTGGCGGGGTCGACGTCTATACCTCTGTGTGAAACAATGTAGCCCAACAATTTGCCTAATGTAATGCCAAACACACATTTCTTATGATTTAGTCTAACATTGCATTCTTCCAGTCATTTGCAGATTTTATCCAACACTTCTAGATGAATGTTCTTGGTGACTGATTTGGCCAACAAGTCATCGACATAATCTTCCATACATGTATGCATATAGTCATGAAATATAGTTGTCATTGCTCGCTGGTATGTAGCACCTGCATTTTTGAGATCAAAGGGCATGACAATCCAACAATATGTTTTATACTGATCCTCTGGTGCTATCTGTATCTAATTATACCCTGAGAAGCCATCCATTAATGAGAGCATTTCAAATCCTATTGTCAAGTCAACTATGATGTCAATGTTTGGTAATGGAAAATCATCGTTCAGACATGACTTGTTCAATTTACGAAAGTCTTTGCATATTCTGATCTAGCCATTGGGTTTCATGACTAGTACAAGATTAGATACCCACTATGGATAATCTATTGGCCTGATGAAACTGATATCAAGAATCTTTTTTAGTTCTACTTTCACCAGTAATGCAATCTATGGGTGCATCTTTCGTAATTTTTGCTTGACTAGTTTGGCGTTTGGTAGCAGTGGCAGGTGATGTAAGACAAATTGTGGGTCAAGCCTAGGCATATCAGCATATGACCAAGTGAAGTTGACTTGTCATGCCTAGAAGAAATCTTTGAATTCAGGTTGTTCCTTTTGTGTGAGTGACTCGGCAAAGTGAATAATCTTGGGCACTTCTTCGGTGTCGAGGTTGGTTTCCATAGCTGCTTCTACTAATAGTGGCAATTTTTCCCATGTGATAGGTAACACTTCCACCACTCCATCCTTAGGTGCCTCAAGGAGGTTTTCACCTTTAGATACGTCCTTTATTTTTACTTTTGAATGATCTAAGGGTGCCTTTCAATTTTCACCCAGAGACCTATTTTTTTCTTTTTTATTTCCACTTTTGCGACTAGAGGGCGGAGTGGATTCTCCAAAGTATGTAGAGTTGTCCAAGTCCATGATATAACCAACTTTCTAATCCCCAAGAGGTATGCCTTCATGAAGTCTCATGAACTCAGCTATTGCTTCATCGTTCTCAAATAAATCTAAGCTAGGTGGATCTTGTTGGTCCCATTCAATTAGCTCAGGATGGACTAAGGGTAAGCCATCATCGGTGTTTAGGTAACTTATGGTTATGGGTGTCAAGGTGCAAATGGACATGTTATCAGGATCCCAAAAGATACTAATCCAACTGGCACCTTCGGGGAGGTCAGGTGTGGATGATTTAGGTGCGTCGCCTCTGGACAATGCGGGCAAATTGGGTGTGGATGGTTCAGGTTTAGGTTTGGGTGGGTCCCTTGATGTCTCGACTTCTCTAGAAGTACTCATTTCCCCTTTCAAAAGTAACTTAGTACATGGAGCCCTATTTCTTTATGAGGTATATCCCAACCCTTTGTTGTGTGGCTACATTGTTGGCTGAAGAGGCTCGGTGTGTCCATTTCCATTGGGTCCAAGTCCACTATGCCCATCATATCCTTGTTTTTTTGACAAATTCATACCCTTTACCATATTGTTCCATAGGCAGTTTGATATGCTCGACCTCTTCTTCTTCTTTATAGAGCCATGTGGATATGTCTTCACTGATGTCTTATTTGTTAAGTTTACCCCACTTTGTGAATGTGGTAGGACCAGCTGAGAGAGTTTGCTTCAGCAGAATAGGCTACACTTTCCCAAAGACTTAGGTGATGCAGGCAATTTTCCACTGTAGTATGACCATTCCATCTTGTATTCATTGCATCCTTTGTCTTGGATTTGGACTTTGTGATTGGTTGGTGGGGTGAAGGTGACAGTAGATTTAGATAGTGTAGACGGATCAACATAATTGGATGAAGTGAATGGTGAGATTTCTTTGTTTACAGGCACTTGATGTTGGGGTACCTCTCTTAGGTGACTCTAGTATTGGATGACATCGAGATCACCATGGATAATGATTTCCATGCCATTATAGGGGAATTTGATGCATTGATGGTAGGTAGAAGGGATGGCCTTCATGGCATGTATCCATGGTCGGCCAAGGATGGGATTGTAAGGTAGCTCGGTATCCAATACATGGAATATGGTATCTTGTGTGGCGGGTCCCACTCTTATGGAAGGATGATAACTCCCTTGGAAGAGCTCAACATCATCAAATGCCTTGATGATGATTCTTTTGGTCAAATGGATGCAAGCCTCAGAGTAGCCTAGTGTTATCACCAATTTTAAAGGACAAATGTTCAATCCTGGTCCACTGTCTACTAGGACTCGTCAGATTTTATGTTTGTTGATAAAGACTTCTAGATGAAGAGGGTCAGCATGATTTGGGTAGTGTGAAGAATACATTATTCATAGTGGCTAAGTGTCCCACCATGGCCTAGAATTGATTAACATTTATATTGGTGGGAACGAAAGATTCTAGGAGTGCTTTGTCCAAATGGCCTTATGTTTGGGTGAAAGGTAGAGCAATTCGAAGATTGATATTTGAGTGGGGGTCTTCTTTAGATGGTCCAAAAGGTTATATTGGCTTTTGGGTTGTGGAATAGATGTATTGGTAGCATTGGCGGGAGCACTTTGCAACATTATCTTAGCTTTTTAGGTGGTCATGACACACTCTAGACGGGATTTGATAGTGATCATGGAAATGTTGTTATCGTATGTGCGGATGCTATTAATGGTATAGTCATAAGCAACATTGTTGTAGTTAACACTCTCATGTGGTTTGGTTCTGGACGTGGAGGCTTTTCCTAATCCATGATTTTGTAAAGGGTCAGTAAAGATGGTATGATCAGTGTTGGAGGAACTGGCTAAATTATCTACGCCTATAATACCCCTATCAATGAAGTCCTGAATGATGTTTTTCAATTTGTAATAGTTTGACATCTTATGACCTTTGATTCTAAGGTAATCACATAAGTCATTGTCATTCCATGGTGGAGGTTTGAAAGCCAGGTCATATTGTTAAATTTATGGCAATTGGATTTGCAATACATTTTGTAAGATTACTTCAATTGGCTCTGTCAAAGGCGTATAATTGTGTCGGGGTGTGTTATTCCTAGGAGGTGGTCTCCTTTGATTGTTTTGAATTGTGTTTGTTGTCTACTGTTGTAGTTGAGGTTGATGTTGTTGTTGCGCATGTGGTTGGTTATTTGTCACGGGGGGTGGTTGGAGTGTGATGACAGGACTAGCCCTAAATGCCTTAGCATCCACTATCCCATCATTGGTGATGTTCTTATTCCGAGCCCAAGTCTTGTTCTTGTTGTAGGGCATGTTTTATGTATTTTGGTTCTTATTAAAGATCTTTATTGTACCTTTGGTGATAAGAGCCTTTTTGATGGCTATTCCTTTCTCAACCGCTTTCTGAAGGAGGTGCAGCAATGGATTTGTAGTTGATGCATGAGCTCTTTGTTGAGGTTTTCTACAAAGATGGGCACAAGATGATTCTCAAGAATGTGACAAGAACATTTACTTGCTAGGCCCCTCCATCTCTGGAAGAAAGAGATAAAGGTCTCTCCATCTTCTTGTCTTTTTTGGCATAAGGTGGCAATGTTTACCTTTGTCTCTATGTTATAGGAAAAGTGTGATATGAACTTGTCTACAAGTTTAGTCCATGTTCGTATCCCTATGGGGAGGTGTGCAAACCACTAAAGAGCTTGGCTTGTGAGGCTCCTTGGGAAGAGTCTGATCAAGTAGGTATGATCATAAGAGAGCTCGAGGAAAGTAGTATGGAACTCACGTACATGTTCAACGGGACTCCCCTTTCCACTATATTTGTTAAAGTTTGGCGCAGTGAAATTTGGGGAGAAAGGAGGCATGTAAATGCTTTTGTCAAACATATATGGGCATAAGTCCTCCATAGAGTATGGTTTCTTCGTCCCTGAGACTTGTAAGCTCAAGAATTGTTGTTTTAGCTTATCCAACTCTTGGGTGAGGGCTTCGATGGGTGTGTTGGCAATATTTGTGACCATATCCAGGTAAGGATTCGTCATGTTATATGTTCCCATGTTGCCAACAAGTGGGTTGGTGTTGGTGTTTGTGTTGTGGTGAGTATGTAGTATTGTGTTTTGGTTTTGGTTGTGGGTCATGAAGGATATGTTAGGGTTGATGTATTGATAATGGTATGGGATATTTGTGGTGTTGAGGTTTTGAAATGAAACGTTAGGATTCTCTTGTTGTTGGTTTGGATCGATCTATGAGGCATAGTCACATTGTTGTTGGTTCCAAGTGGATCTATGGGGTTCAAGTTGACATAGGATATGTCCAAGCCTTGGCTACTTGCATTGTTATGTTGGTTAAGGGGGCTGGCATTGAGATTGTTCGTGTTGGTGTTGTAGTTGGAACCAAAGTTTGTGTTTACTCTTGACGAGGTATTAATTCCTTGAGTTTGGGCTTGCAAGGTGACAATGTGTATTCTTCATGTTCTCTTAGCGTGACCTTAAGGATTTACCAAGAAAATAAAAGGATTTGATGTGTGAGTCATGATGTTTGTGTTGTTATCCTCAAAGGGGGGAGGTATATTTACCATGACGGACTCATGCAAAGTTTGCCCTATGAGTATGTTGACATGTTCTTGGGTTTGATTTGTAGGATTACTAGAGGATGAGGCATAGCTTTGACCCGTCATGATGGCATTAGTGGTTCTTACTATGAGAGTATTTATGTCAACACCTTCAGGGAGTTTGGTTCCATTTTGTAAGAGGTGCAAAAGATAGCTTTGTGGGTCTGTGGCAATCATTTCATCTAGGATTCCCAATACTCTAGGGTCTTGTCCTATAGCTTCAAGGACTTTGGGTGTAACCCTAGGTTTGTCATCTTGCAAGAAGAGATTGTCAAAGGGGTTCCCCATGTTTTGATTAGGTTGTTCATTGTGAGTGGTGCCAAATCTCATAGTTTCAATGTGAGAGTCTTGGTGTTGTTCTAAGTATTCTTCTCCCTTTCTTTTCTTTTGCAACCATGTTTCAACCATAAAAGACCTTTCTAGTTTATGGATGGTGGGAAAATGATTTTGTCCTAAGGATTGGGATACAAATGTCTTTATGCTATGTTTTTGGTATGTTTTTGGATAAGGTGAGAATGTAAGGTGAGGATACACTTAGTGATTCCTAATGATGCTAAAGATGAAAATGCAAGGATATTTTTGGTCTTTTCTAAGGTTGAAAATGAGTGTATGCTAATGGATGTGATCTAAATGGTTTATGTAAGGTGGGAATGGAGATATGTTTTTGGTATTTTCTTGGGATGTTTTGTGAGGATACAACTATGGTGATGCAATGATCTAAGGGAATTATGCCCAAGACTATAGTAGAGGTTAATGATTTTAATCTTCCAAATGTTTAGCTCCAATAGGCTACTATTGTCTACTAATGATCCTCAAAGTACTAATTGGTTTTATCAAGACCTTGGAATTTTGATGTGGGAGGAATGATTGGATTAAAGTGAGCTTGTGAGTGTAAAAATTCACTTTGGGAGATGGACCCAAACTAGTCAATTGATCAATTGATCAATTGAATGACGATAATGCCAAGGTCTTTTAGTCCAATTTTGTACTTGTGAAGTAGTCACACTTTGACGGATGTTTCAACTTAGGAAGATTAATTTTTGGAATGCTCTATTGATGTCTAAGGTTGAAATCCTAAGATTCTAAGGTTGCTTAAATGATATTGCAAATGTTAGGGATGGAGTTTAATCCTAAATGGGTTTGTATATGCAACTAAATCCTAAGAGATGGAACAATTTGCAAACGGAATCTAAGAAGTGAAAACTAGCAGGTCTGAAATGTATTTGATACATTTGCAGTTGAATATTGATTGGGAGAAAAATACCTCAAAGGTTCCCCTAAGGTTTTCAATTTGTTCTCCAGCTTATGCATCACACTATTTTACTGATGAGCTACAGAAATAGGTTGGTGCATTTGACTGTACCCTATGCATTGCATTGTTCAACTTATGCGTCTTACTATTTAGCAGAGGTGTTGCACAATTTAGCAGATGTGTTTTACTCAGTCTTATGCATTGCAGAAAGATTCCTATGTGGTTTACTATTTAGCAGATGCATTTTGCAATTTCAGTAGGTCTAAAATCAATTTTTTTCTAAGTCTGTTTGTTGGTTTTGTGAAAAATCAGAAAGCACTTTAGACATGAAAACACTCAACAGTCAATTTTGTGGTTGTGTCTCTTGTTTTTTTTGACATTTGTGTGACCAAATTTTGAAAGCACTTTAGAAGACAAGCACAACCCTATGGCTAGGCAAGGACTATACTTGTTGAGTTCCCACTTGGATTTCTCCAGCCACACCTATTTAAAGTGGATAACTCCAAGAACTTGGTGGCACGGGCTCCCCCTTACAGTGCACTCACTTCTCAAGCACACCAAGTTCCAAGTCCTTAAGATGTATAGATCTTAAGGTACTTTGCTATCTCTGCTTTAAACCGTGAAGGTGTGGGATGGCTCTAGGGATCTATCATCTGACCCCCTACGTCAAAGAAGTAGAGGGTTTTTTGGCCACTAAACAATGGTTCTTAGTGAATATCTGGGGGACCGGTACCCCACAAGCATCCAACAAGCCACTAAAGGCTCTAACTAACCCTACTAGGAGTTTTAATATACATAAAGGTACGCCTCCATTTGACTTAGCACTGTATGGTGGGTGCTCATACCAGTTTAGACTTAGCTTTTGCCTTATCCTAATTTGTATAGCGGACCAGACAAAAGTACTACTTGAGGTCACAAATGAGTTCTCCTTGCAGATGTGTCTCAAGAGCAAGCCCACTCTAAAGGGTGACAAAAGTAACACAAGTAAATGTTTTTGATCCCTAAGTTCGTACTAAGCCACGAGGGGAGAGCATATGCATTTACTTGGTCACACTCACATGGGGGTTCTTTTTATCTTTTCTCAAGTGTGGTGTGATTTTATGTAGGTGATGTGGAGGGCTTTTTTATTCCCAAGATCACCAAATGGTGCGAGGGAAGAGCATATACCTCTCCACAACTCTAACAAAAATCATCAAACATGACAAGCAATGATGCAATCTTTATCTTTTTAATGAGTGAGTATGCAAGTTAATTTTAAGCCCAAAGGATTGTATGGTTGAAAACAAGATTGTGTTCTTTTTAATCCAAATTGAAATGTGTTCCTAAGTTAAACCATACACACATTCATGAAAAAGAAAACCCCAAGTGACAAAAGATGCTTGCAACTTAAAATGTTTCTCCCACACCACAGGCTACAAATCAAAAATTAGTAACAAAAAACCCTAACTCTATAGTTCAAATAGAAAAACTTGAATAAAAAATATTTTAAAACTTTATGTTTTTATACTAGTCACAGGTGTCACACAAAGAGCATAAGTGGTTCACTGTCAGTCTTATGCATTTTAGATGATGGTGCGGGTGGTGTACTATTATGTGTATACGATTCAGTCAAACATAAGCAGTGCACTGAGAAGTTCAAGTGTCGTAACAACTTGCATAGGTGTCAGACAATTCCTGCAACCAAAATTTGATAGTGAAACCCTAACTAGCAAGTGAACAAATGTAATGCATAGACTAATGTTGAACCCTAGGGCTGTAAGGTCAGTTCCTGGATGCTAGAAAGATGGAGGACTTTCAAACATCAACATGATTTACCCAAATTGTAAGAGAACCAAGTATAAACCCTACATAAAAGGCTTTGTAATATTCAAACCCCCTAATGCCCTAAAAAAACCCTATGCTGATGAAAACTAGAGAGTAGTCTAAGAAAAAAAGGCTTGTGAAACAAGTTAGAACCCTACAAAACAAACTGGGTTAGGGTTACTTAAAGGTAAAACAAAAAGTTTCAAGCCCTAAACACAGGCACACATGTCACAAAGACCCTTAGAGGCGGTGCAGATTCAGTGCAAACGTCGCACCGTATGGCTCAAGCATCGTGTTGATCAGCTTATGTGTCGCACAATATTCTGCATATAGAATTTTGACAGAAAACCCTAATGTTAATAAAAAACCTCTCAGATAAAAGAAATCAAATCCTAAGGCTGTGAGGTTAATTCTAGAATGCCAGAAAGATGGTAAAAGTTTAGGCATTGACAGAAAAAGCCCTTATGCATTAAACCCTAATAAACCCTAGATGTGAAATTTCTAAAGTATGAAACCCTAATAAAATAAACAACATGCATCAGAGGATTATTCAAACACACAAAACATTAAAGCCCAGTTAGAATCCTACAAAAAGACCAATTGGGTTAGCTTCAAAATAACCAAATACCAAATTTTTACCCTAAATGAAGTCGCAGGCGTTGTAGAATTTAGCTTATGTGTTTTGTTGTACGACCCAAGCATTGTACTGATCAACCGATGCGTCACATGAGCCTTCTTGTGCATCGCACAGACCTGCAAAATTTAAAACCCTAAATTCGTGAATTGTATGACCAATTCACATCAGGTTCACCAATGTAGTCGGGGAAAAACTCTACTACAATCCTAAAATCTGCAAATTGAAACCCTAACTATGCAATATAGACCTTAGATAACCTAGAATCTAAGCATGTAAGAATAAGAACAAGAAACCCTAAGATATCTAATGCATTTCCTCCATTGCTACTATTCTAACCTAGCTATGATGATGCACTTAGACTTGCAAGTCTATAAATGGGATAGGAGCTCAAGTATTTGAAAATGGCAGAAGTCAAATTCACAAGTGGCATATTCAGAATAAGAGGGTCAAAGTGGTTTTCTAGAGGGTGAAATGTGAATGGAGGGCTAAGATGAAAAGTTGACTTAGGGAAAAGATCAAGGGCTGCAAGTGCTTTAGGGTTTCCAGCCACAAAAGGATAAATTTGATTTTTAAATTAGAGGAAATGGTGAGGGGGCAAGGTTTTAAAATTAAATAAATTGTGGGAATTTATTTATTTTTTTGTGAGGAAAGGGTAATGTATAGGAATTTTAATTAAATAAGTGGGGGGACTTATTTAATTAGGGTAATGTCCATAATTTAAATAAATGGGCATTTATTTAAATTAGAGGAGGAATGTGGGTGTATGATAAATGAATAATTAAATAATAATTAATTAGATTATTTAATCATAGAGGAATTTAGAAGAAAATGACTTAAGTAAGAGAAATGAATTAATTAAATAATTAAAAATTATTTAATTAATAGTATAATGAGAAATTAGGGTAAATCATGTGTGAAAATGTCATTCGTAGGCCCAGGACAATTTTAAGTGTCTACAATCCCTTTGTTTTCTTGATCTTGTTGTCCAAATGTAGGCTCATGCTATTCAAGCTCTCTATCATCCATCTGGATATCATGCTACATGCCCTCAGTTTGGACATCTTCAATCTAAGTGTCAACATCCATTTGGATTTTCTCTTCTTGCACTTGGATGTCTTTAACAACCTCTTCCTCATCACCATCTGCAGGCTGGTATGTCAAATCTACTACCTTAGAACTAGTGATGGTGTCCACTAGGACATCCAAATGTCCTGTCTGCACTTCAACCTTAGAGGAATCTAGTATTTCTATATCTTTATCATGTCTCCCTAAGTAATACTCCCAACTACAGGCTCTGTGTACCTTAATAAACTTTCTAAGGGATGGGTAGTGTTGGTTTTTCTTCTGAATCAGCATTAGGGTTTGCCACTTCTAATGCACAGGCAGATTCAGCCAACTAAATATAGGAGGTTGCGTGAGCTGCCTCCCCTTCACTTCTAGTTCTGCCGCACCAAGGGGGGAATCCCTATAACTCAAGATGTAACTTTGACTAGCTCAAAGATAGAAAGATTTAACTTGACAACAACAGGCAGAATACTCTCATGTATGGACCAAGATCTGTATGATAGATCACAAGGTTGGCAACATTCTTGGACATGATGTCTGGTTGGGTATGAGAGCATGCAGGGGGTTCCTAATCCTACTCCTACAACTAACAGGTGGAAGTATGAAATGGTTTAGTTTGAATTTTGGATGCAAAGCTGGACATGGTGTATAACCTCAACACAGAGCTAGATTGGTGCCTATCCAGGGCCTGGAGTCGGTAGACATACACCTGTGAATGATCAGCATGAATAGCTAAAACTGGATTTCAGGGGGATACACATGATATCTGCCTTACAGATATCTCCCAATAAAGAGTGTTAAGCTGTCTATACTTATGGCATCCCTATTGCAGTAAGAAAGATACATGCAAAACTGGAGACAGAATCAGCATAACACATGCAAACACAGCATTATTCATATAAGATTAACCATGAAATCAGTGGATTCATGCCAAATCGTACAACAGGAGATACATAAACTCACAAGTTAAGCTGTACAGAGCAACCAGATCAGCTTGTTTTGAATTACAGAGCCAAAAATCTTCAACTTTCAACAACCAAAAATGAGTAACACTTCCTGCTTATAACAGCCAGGTAGTGTACCACAGCAATTAATTACATGGTTGACCAAAAATCCCGCCAGATACACAGTATCAGAAAAATGGCGCTCAACGCATTACCAGATTGGCGCCCAAACATGAATGCAGCAGGTAGGGGAGGAGATAGGAAGAAATCTCGAGCCCTGCGCCACTGTCCGTCGATGTACACCTTCAATCGGGTACCAGATCCGCCCATACCTCTGCAACCTTCGCCATTAATGGTGCACCAACCCGCGGCCTCGGGAAAACGTCAATTCTACATCGCAACCATTTCCCGCCGAGATTTATCATCATGATATTTCGAATATGCAGGATATCAATTATCCCACATGCACCCCGCGGCGACCTTTTCAACACTTTATATACTAGGCCACGAGCATGTATAATGTCGGTGCTTTTGCTCCTGACGACACTAGTATAAGACTTCATCATCATCCTCCAACAGCATGATATCCTGCCGCTTGAGAAATCACCCTGGCGTCAGCATCATATCGCAATATAACCTGCATGATAATCGCCTTCATCGGCACAACCTGATCCATCGGAGGAACATCCTCCTGCTGAGCCTATACCAAAAGTCTGGCCGATGAACATCCTGATGATGTCACCGTCATATCCTGCTGACGTCATCATCATATCTGCCTACTGCGCACCTCCTCATATCCGGATGACGTCATCATCATATTTGCAAATATCGGGGGATCTCCACAAGATGATCAGTGTTAGAAATATGACCCCCCCGGACCTTGATGACGTCATCATCATATCGACATCAGGATGATATTCAGAAGATAACCGGATATTTGGAAATATCATCCTGATGCACAAATATCATGTTGCACTGTAGCTCCACTATAAGATCGGGGCGATAGATGAATATGATGATGCTTGAAAAGATCACCCCCCACTAGATAATGCGTGAAGCCGGCAGGCAGATATCTCCTTGATATCAGCATCATCATGACGCTGGAACAAACATACATCCGGGCGATATTCAAAAATGAAAATATCACCCCCTCCTTCGGAAATATCATGATGCAGATAGGCAGAGAAATAGATATCATCCTGACATAAGAATGACGTCAGCATCATCAGGATGACAAAACAATGAACATGAAGTGATATAACAACATCAGGATGATATTGACTAAGATCATCCTGACATTCAAAATATGATGTCCCCAGTGAATATCGGGTCACACTTAGAACTCTTCAACAACATCATCAGGATGATCATAGCCAAGATCACCCGATGATAAAAATATCACCCCGGCGAAATATCATGCAGGCAGAAAATATGATGACCCCCGCAAGCAACACGGTGATAACTGGAAATATGATGATGATGATGACGACCCTTAAGAAAAAACAAGTCAGGTCGAACAACTCAGAGAATAATCCCTTCAGAAGATCGGGGTGACATCATCATCATGTTAGGGCAAGGTGATAATTGGAAGATCACCGGATACTTGAAAAATCACCCCCGCAAGCAAATCAGGGCACACTGTAGCTCATCAGCAGGATCAGGATGATATGCAAACATCACCTGATATTGAAATATGATGATCCTGATGAGAAAACCGGTCGACAGAAAACATGATGATGCTGACCACCATCGAAGACAAGATGATGATGATGACCTCCTCCTCAGGAAAATATGATGCTGCAGCTGAAAAATGCTGAGGAGGTCCAACACTTGGAACATTTTTTGGATACTTAGGGAAAGTGCCTGCATGAAAATTGCTCAAAAACAGTCAGTCAATTCAGGCACTAACACTGGCTCTGTCTGGGGACGTGCAGGTGCAAGACTGCAGCGAGAACCCTAGAACTCTGGGATGCAGACTAGTCCCTTATCCATTGGGCACAGAGTCAAATACTGCACTGACCTGCATCACCAAACACACTTGATGGCCTAAGGCCACCAAGAAAAGAAAAACATGTATCTCCCTTTGTCAAATATCTTGTTTTCATCTGCATGCACTGGGTCAAGCCTGGAGATACTGTCAGGATCCACCCACAAACAAACCTTGTCATCTGCACACTCAACCCTCTGATTTAGCTTGTCATTGTCAAACCTGTGCAGATAACCTTCAGCATCATGTGACATGTGGGTGCAGAATATATCAGGCAATGCATACTCATATGGCATATAGCACTTATCATCTATATCATCATCATGCATTGCAACGTGATCTCCTAACTGGACTGAAAATAGGAAACACTCAAAGTCCACCACACCGCTAGGAAGATCAGGGCTCATTGTATTATATGCTGGCACATCAAAAGAAAAGCTTTCAAAATCACAATTGTGCACATCATGTACACAACAATCTGGTACACCAAGCTGGAAAAGATCAGGCTCTGGCATCTCTTTCAAATCAGGCACATTTTCAAAGTCACTTACCTGATGTATGTTGTTTCCTCTTTCATCAGGATGAGAAACAGAATCCAAGTCAAAAATAATGCCTAGATCCTCACCATATTCAGACAGATCCTCATCACCATATGTGTCATAAATGGGTGACCCAGGTGCATCAGTTTCATCAGCAGAGCAGACATCTTCATCACCAATGGATTCACTCTGTGGAGGAGTATCAGCCTGTGTGTCATAAGCAAAACAACCATCAAACGAAAAACATGTTGATAACTGAGAGGGGGGGGTGAATCAGTTATCCTAATTATTTCCTTTATTGAACTTTCCTTTTAATTGAAGCAGCATAAAATCAAACATAAAACATTAACCATAAAACAAGAAACACATGACACAGTATTTTTGACGTGGAAACCCTGTTAAGGGAGAAAACCATGGGGTGATTAACCCAAAATTATTCTCTGTTAGAAGAATAGGAAATTACAAAGATGGCACTTGCCAATTAGGGCTCACTGCCCGAGCACACTGCTCACAAGAGGCCCACTGCCTACAAGAAGACACACTGTCTACAAAGTGATGAGAATCATAGTCTTGAACTGATTGGAAGCATCTGCGTATGCTGGAGTTCAGTTCCGGTTAGGCTCAGTACACTGATCTGCTGCACTTCATCTTTCCACTGTTCTTTATTCTGCTATCTTCCACATACCGGATCCTTTTTGCTACCTCTGCTCTTTCTCTGGACTTATTCGCATATCTCTCCACACTGACACACATTTCACAACTAAATCCATCCTCTATATATATCCGCACAAGTAATTTCATCACCTTTCTAGTCGGCATCCGGAACAGTCTAGTTTCTTACAAACTCTCATTCTGTCGGCTGAATCCTTCCTCACCAAGCAATGCGGATCAAGCATATACTTGTAGATATCATTAATCATGTCGGCCAAACATGATTCATGCCTTCACAACCTCTGTCATCAACAGTAACCCATCCGGAAAGTAGTCTGATACTCTGCTAGTCAGTTCTTCCTCTGTTTTCACTGTCTCTCAGGAATCCGGTACTCAACCATTCATATCTTTTTCCTTGTCCATCACCGGAGGCTAAATCCTTGGAATATACCACTCAAGGTAGTCCTCTTGACTTCCCCAAATCCGCACTACACCAAGACACTTCCTCTGAGAGGTCCGGACCAATCTGTCGGACCTTGCCACATGCTCTGTTCTTCTTCACCGGACCACAACATTCTTTATTCTGACTTCCGGTAGAGACATATCATGTCTTGCGGATATGTGGGATGACCTTTGTTGCCATCAATGACAACAACCATGAATCCATATAGT
Source organism: Cunninghamia lanceolata (assembly GCA_027924645.1). Classification (NCBI taxonomy): domain Eukaryota; kingdom Viridiplantae; phylum Streptophyta; class Pinopsida; order Cupressales; family Cupressaceae; genus Cunninghamia; species Cunninghamia lanceolata. The sequence goes on along the minus strand of BSBN01000523.1, from coordinate 3,878,174 downwards.
GTCTCTTGCCAACAATCTCCCCCTTTGGCATTGATGGCAACACTTAGTGAAAAATGACTAAGTGTTTTCACTATGCTCCCCCTTTGCTGATGCTCTGTCTTTATATACAATTTCCGGAACTCCCCCTTAGTTGGATCCCTCATTTTTCACTGCTCCTCACTCCCCCTTTGACATCAATGGCAAAGGGTAGGGTCCGCATATCAAAATTTTCAAAAATTTCTTATACTTAGCCGCATATTTACATATTCACATATATTGAAGAATGTCTGCAAAGGATGTCTGTAATTGAATCATTTCGGTAGCCCAACTTTGCTTCATTCTGTCCAAAATTGAAATGTGACCACTTAACAAAAATGCAAACGCTTCTGCCCGCTTGAGATCTGTCGGATCTTTTGTTTGGGCGGTGGTCCTAGCATCACTGATGGCCTCATGCATGGTTTCCAACTTAGGGATTATAATCCTTCTAAGTTCTCCCATCCGGTTGGTGATGTTCTTCCTTTCCTTCTCAAGATTCTTTATTTTGTTCAAGACTGCAATAGTCTGACATTCTTGATTTATTATAGAGGAAGAGAGAGGATCAAAACTTTGAGATAAGCTTTGTAGCTTATCCTGTTCCTCTTTTATTTTCTTGTCAAATGCTGCTGTTGCCTTTGACCAGGATATACAAAATTTATAGATATCACCACCATCCTTAAGAGCATTCTCTAAGCTCCTTATTCCAATGCTTACAATCTTCCTATCCTTAGAGATTAATTCTAATATTTCTGAAAATCTCTTATCCAAAAATTCCTTCCGGACCTTTTCTTCAGCTGATTTTTCTAAAGAATCAAAATGTGTATCAACACTGCTGACTAAGGTTTTTAGATTACCGGAAGTGGAGGCTGTCGGATCTATCTGGATTGATGGCATGATCTTTACAAGTATTCCGGAAGCAGCCTCTATCAACTCACAGTCTTCCATATGAGACTTCAGGAGCTTTTCATTTGCCTTGGCATTTGCAAATGAAGCTATCTTCATTGTTTGTACCAGAGAGAGAGAGTCAAAATCAAATGGACCTTTGAGAAGCTCCGGTTCATCAATCTCTAGAGTTTCTTTACTCAAAAATTGTTGAACAGTTTGTGCAGTGTCTCTTGCCGGAGACAGATGTTTCTTTTCTTCTGCAGTCTTAGAACTGTCAACCTCTTTGTCTTTCACCACTGCTTCCTTCTCCTGTAGTTGCTCTTCTTCTTTGGATCCGGAGACTGTGGGGGAAACCGGAGGAGAGATGCTAACTTGTTCATGGGCCACTTCTTCTTGAGCAGAGGGTCCCAAGTCCTCACTTGTCTGTTCAGGGCTCACTTCTTCCGGAACAGAAGATTCCAAATCAGCAGCTGTTTCTGCACCTAAGTCCTCTACAACAGGAAGATTGAACCTTTTGAAGGCCTTCCGGAGGATCTCTTCTGTTTCTTGGGCCACTTTGTCAGTCTCACCAAGCATGAGTTGATTCATCCTGGCTTTGCTTCTGAACTCATCTTTACAGTCCTTGAAGATAATGTTCATTGTCTTGGGATCAATTTGAGGATATAGCTGAATAGCTATCTGCTCCCGGATCTCAAGATCTTTGGCATGAGCATTATTCTTTCTTACTTCCATTTCCTTCTCTAGGCTCTTAGGAATGAGAGATATGATCTCAATGAAAGCCTTATTGTATATGTTCAGATATTTAACTGTGGCTTCCTGCAGAGTCTTTTGGTCTGCCTCACTGAAGTCATCATAGGATTCAGTCATTGGTTGAAGGTTTCCATCCACCGTGACCGACTTGATTATGCTCTCTAGAGACAGAGTGGGCTTTTCAACAGTTACCTCTGCCATTTCCTCCTTGTCTTGGCCTGTGGAGGGCTTACCGGATCCTTTCTTTTTCTGTTTCTTTACTTCTCTTACTCCCTCATCTGATTCTGTTTCCTCTTCATCCTTTTGGCTTCCATAAGCCCTTGTGGCTTTTGCCTTTGATCTCTTACCGGATGCCTGGACTTCCGGTTTTGAACTTTTGGTTGAGGGAGGTGCAGATCTCTTTGTTGATCTGGTCCGGGTGGGAGCTCCAACCGGAGCACTTTCTTTTCTTTTCTCTTCTTCCTCGGCCTTCCTTCTCTTTTCCTGGCTGGCATCAAGTGCCTCCTTTGAGATACCTAGGCCTTGAGCAATGTGCTCTACTTCTTTTCTTACCTTTCTTTTAATTTCAGGTTCCCTGAGTTCTACATGTATTTTTACACTCAGCTCCTCAAAGGTTCCAAACCTTTCTGCCTTAGGATCTTTGGGCTGACTTAGCATGTGTTGAACATGCAGCTCCACTATCTGTTCATCAACTTCATACCCCATGGGCATGATCCAGACAGTCCTTGGCTCCACTGCCTCCATTAGGCACTGATCAGTGTCAACCATAAAGCACATTGAGTCCTTGTATTTCTCAATGAGAGACTGAGGAATTCTCTCTCTTGCTTGCATCATGCTCTGAAAGTTTTTGAAGTATCCCCATAGAGCTGAATTTCTCGCTTTTGCATCCCCAAGTCCATGCAAGTAGTCTCTTATCTGGACTGCAACAGGTTTGTCATTCTGCCATACCCATCCACTTGTTCCGGGTAGCTCATTCATGAAATAGAAGAATAGACATACAATAAGAGTACCATATTTAAAGGAATTCTTCTTATCCTTCTTGATTTTCTGTATGTTTTCCATTAATTGGCTTAGTAGTAGTTCGCAGAGATCATATTCTGCATTCTTTCTTAACATTTCATAAGCAGTGTATATTGCAGTTCCGGATACAGAATTCTCCCTGCTGGAGTGGTAGATCTTGTATCCTATTATCATTGATGCATATTTGATATCCGGATCGGAGATGTCTTCAATGGTCATTGCCCTTTTGTCAAATTTTGATCCGGTGGCCTCAGTTACAATGTTGTTCTTGACAGATTTAAGGATAGGTACTCCTCCGGAGGAGTATAGGCCAGTTACTGCTCTAATTGCCTCTTTTGTGATCTTGCAGGGTCTATCTAGCCATAGAAAGTTGTCATGCATCCTGCTCAGTACATACCGGACCCATTCATCCTCTTCAAAACAGGGGAAATGAATAAATTGCTCAAATTGTTTCTTCTGAATATCCTTATACTCTGGTTTAAGCTCAAAAGCATTGTCAATCAGCTGCTTGTGATAGAGGTCTCTTAATTTGAATTCCCCAAATTCCTCAATGTTTGCATGTATGTAAACCCTAATGTCTTCGGTGTGTAAAACTCCGTGAGGAACACTAGAGAAGGCTCCTAGTGGGTCAACCTCCAATGATTTGTAGGGATGTTTCTTGAATGAGGGGCGAGGTCTATCGGAGATCTTAACTATGTTTGGAGTAGCCATTCTTCAAAGATTTGCAGTGAGGTAATGAAAAACGGAGAATACCTTATGCGCCTTCGGTTTGCACGGAGTGGTTGGATTGTTTTCTTTATCTAATAGCTTCGGCAGGAGATCCTTGGTGTGCTTGAAGAACCTTGTTGCAGAGCTCCACTTTTCGCTTCTTCTCGAGTGCAGAATGAGCAAATGACCTTTGAGAAATTCCTTAAATTGCTCCGCGAACCCTAATACCTGTCTGCAATAAATGCTTCACCTACATCATTCCGGTTTGCCTTGTCTGGATAGCTTGGGGTATCCCGGATTAGTCCTGATCTGTGGATATCATCCGGATCTTTCAATCATGAATAAATCGAGGTAGCATATTACAAGATCATCTCAAACACTCTGTCCAATCCGCAGAACAAGATAGTGCATTTCCGGATCTTTCCGGACCTTTTTGTAATCCTTTATCATACCGGAGCATCTCCCTGAGCAGGTCTTATTTGATCGATCACAGCTTCTTCATAACTTCATGCGGACCTCTGAAAACTTGACTGAAGTATCTCAAGATTCATATCTACAAACCCTTTGATCCGCATCTTGTGCCACATCCGGCACCACTTGTTTGGCTGGGGGAACAAGATTTTCTTTGAGTCTCCCCCTGAGCCTGAGCTCACTTTTAATTTCTGGAAGAAATATCAGCACCAGAGTCTGGTGCGGATCCAACCTCTACATTCTCTGAACTTTTCTTCACCCAAATCTTGCTCATCTGATTCCTAACCTCATCCGCATTCATCTTTTGTTTACCCTTGTCTTGATTCTGATTATACACCGGACCTCTTTTGTCCTGATTCTTGTTTCTGCAGACTTTAGCATTATGACCGGACCTATTGCAGATTTGGCAAATAACATTTCTTTGCATATTTGACTGATATCCTCTTGATCTGCATTGATTTGCCATATGACCTATTCTATTGCATGTGAAGCATCTACCTTTGAATGATTTGTTTACTTGCATAATTCTGCATTCATGGGATTTGTGTCCATACCTTTTGCAGTTGAAGCACTGTCCGGAGAAGGATGAATTATTCTGATTCATTCTCATTCTGCACTGATTAGCTTTGTGACCAAAGTGGTTGCAGTTGTGGCAGTATCCATTGAAGGATGGATATCTTTGGGCATTTGGCTATCTTACCGGAGGTCTTCTAGGCCTGCTCCTTGGATTTTTTGATCCAAGATTCTTCTGACCGGATCCGGAGCTTTCTCCTTTCTCATATCCCAAGCCATACTTGTCATCTGTCCTCTTTTGACTTCCAAGAAGAACTTCAAGTTGAGTAGAACTTATCTTGAATTTCTCTTTATATTCATTTGCTGTTTGAAGGTCTCTTTTGAGAGAGGCAATTTGATCCTCAAGTTTTCCTTCATTATCTTTGGCATCTTCAAGATCAGATTCAAGGTGTCTGATAATCCTGTCCATCTGGTGGCATTCTTCTGATTTTTCTTTAAGAGATTGTCTTAGATTGTCTTCAGCCTTTCTTTTTTCTTCAATCTCTTGAGTAAACTTTATAGTTCCTGATTCCATTTCATGTCTTAACATAATGACTTCTTTTGATAACTTTTCACATAACTTGGTTTGCTCAGTCAATTCTTCATTTGTATTGCTTTCATCACTTTGTCTTGCCAACTGTTGAAGCAGCTCCTTTCTCTTTTTCATAGAGAGACTTAATTTGTCTTTTAATTCTCTCATGAATTCATCAGCCTGTTTGAGTCTTTCCTTTAATTCACTGACTTCAGAATTTGACTGTTCAAGATCCTCAAGGGCAGTCTTGAGTTGCTCCCTTAAACCATATGCATCCATTTGAAATCCCAGATCTTCCTCAAGCTGTTAGGCTCTATTAGGAGGAACCTGGCTCTGATACCAATTGTTGATAACTGAGAGGGGGGGGGGTGAATCAGTTATCCTAATTATTTCCTTTATTGAACTTTCCTTTTAATTGAAGCAGCATAAAATCAAACATAAAACATTAACCATAAAACAAGAAACACATGACACAGTATTTTTGACGTGGAAACCCTGTTAAGGGAGAAAACCATAGGGTGATTAACCCAAAATTATTCTCTGTTAGAAGAATAGGAAATTACAAAGATGGCACTTGCCAATTAGGGCTCACTGCCCGAGCACACTGCTCACAAGAGGCCCACTGCCTACAAGAAGACACACTGTCTACAAAGTGATGAGAATCACAGTCTTGAACTGATTGGAAGCATCTGCGTATGCTGGAGTTCAGTTCCGGTTAGGCTCAGTACACTGATCTGCTGCACTTCATCTTTCCACTGTTCTTTATTCTGCTATCTTCCACATACCGGATCCTTTTTGCTACCTCTGCTCTTTCTCTGGACTTATTCGCATATCTCTCCACACTGACACACATTTCACAACTAAATCCATCCTCTATATATATCCGCACAAGTAATTTCATCACCTTTCTAGTCGGCATCCGGAACAGTCTAGTTTCTTACAAACTCTCATTCTGTCGGCTGAATCCTTCCTCACCAAGCAATGCGGATCAAGCATATACTTGTAGATATCATTAATCATGTCGGCCAAACATGATTCATGCCTTCACAACCTCTGTCATCAACAGTAACCCATCCGGAAAGTAGTCTGATACTCTGCCAGTCAGTTCTTCCTCTGTTTTCACTGTCTCTCAGGAATCCGGTACTCAACCATTCATATCTTTTTCCTTGTCCATCACCGGAGGCTAAATCCTTGGAATATACCACTCAAGGTAGTCCTCTTGACTTCCCCAAATCCGCACTGCACCAAGACACTTCCTCTGAGAGGTCCGGACCAATCTGTCGGACCTTGCCACATGCTCTGTTCTTCTTCACCGGACCACAACATTCTTTATTCTGACTTCCGGTAGAGACATATCATGTCTTGCGGATATGTGGGATGACCTTTGTTGCCATCAATGACAACAACCATGAATCCATATAGTGTCTCTTGCCAACAAAACAATCATGCTCTGAACTAGCACTTATTTCAATTTCTGACTGCTCTTCATGATCTCCATGTGTTTGAAAGGTAGGCAATGGGTCACACATAGGACTGCTTCTCTGTTTGCTTATATCTTCTTTGTCTTGAGTACAATACTCACAATTGTCTCCACAGGTCCATTCCAAAAATTGCTCATTGCTGTCCACAACCTCGTTATTGTTTTCATGGTCAGCTACCTCATCATTGCAATGGGAATCCTCATTAGTCCTTTCACTGGCATCCTCAACTGGTGAACAATTTAGTTGAGTAGTATTGTTAGCATTATGTTCAAACACAGCAGTCTCAACCTCTATGCTTTTATTTTCATTTTTATCTGCACATGATGCCATAATCATTTGGTCATTTGCAGCTTCATAACCATTTCTCACACCAAGGCCTGGGGACAGGGGTTTCAACAGGTACACATTTCTGATTTTTTCTATCTTTTCTATGAACCTGTATGCCATCTGCATACTTGTCACCTTGAAATCCCTCAGTATTGCACTAAAGCCCTCTTCAAAAGCTTCAAAGAATATGCCAACACAGGCTGAAATATCAGGTCTGAAGACTTCTGGGATCTGTGAAAGGGCTATTGCAAACCTATGACTGAAATCAACACATGGCTCTTCATCTTGTTTTCTGATTTTCATCAATTCTGCAACAAGGTCAGCCGGTTCTTTTGCAAATTCTTCCTTGAAACAGTCAGCAAGCTCATCCCAACAGGCAAAGGATTTCTTTGGAAAGCTTAAATACCAGTCTTTTGCTTTTGCATCAAAGGACCTAACCAAAAACCTCATCCACATATCCTCATCTCTGAATGAATATTTTCCCATAAAACTGTGAAAATTTTGGATATGTGCATTCCCATCACATACACTGTGACCACTAAATCTAGGCATCTGACAGTATATCCTAGCAGGCATAGTTTCTACTTTATAATCCACCCATGACAAATCCAGTTGGTCATACAAAGGATCAAAAGGGCTGAGAAGAGGTTTAGCTTTCTGACTGGCAGACACAACAGGGTTACTGCTTTTTAACTGGGCCTGCTCAGCCTCTAAGAATATCAACCTATTTCTTATCTCTTCTATTTTTTTATTCGACATTTCACCACTGAGTATGGGATAATTCATACTTGGATTCATAAAAATCTTACTCTTAGACATCCTCTGTCTGCCTAAGACCTAAGGCTCCCCTGGCATCTAACTTATGCAGTAGAACAGCAAATAAAGGGGAAGTAACAAGGCACCTTTTCTCATACAGATGCAGAAAAATGAACAACATATTTTTGTCACATCACATACATCCATCTTTCATGTGCATTCAGATCTTTTTGCAGAGTTGCCACCTCTCCAGAGAGGACAAAATTTTCAATAGCTGAAAGCTACTTTTTCCAGGTTCATTCCACCAGCAGAGCATCATTTTTCACATGAAAGACTCCCCAGCAGAGTCGCCAATTTGTTGGTTTTTCTTCTGAATCAGCATTAGGGTTTGCCACTTCTAATGCATAGGCAGATTCAGCCAACTAAATACAGGAGGTTGCGTGAGCTGCCTCCCCTTCACTTCTGGTTCTGCCGCACCAAGGGGGGAATCCCTATAACTCAAGATGTAACTTTGACTAGCTCAAAGATAGAAAGATTTAACTTGACAACAACAGGCAGAATACTCTCATGTATGGACCAAGATCTGTATGATAGATCACAAGGTTGGCAACATTCTTGGACATGATGTCTGGTTGGGTATGAGAGCATGCAAGGGGTTCCTAATCCTACTCCTACAACTAACAGGTGGAAGTATGAAATGGTTTAGTTTGAATTTTGGATGCAAAGCTGGACATGGTGTATAACCTCAACACAGAGCTAGATTGGTGCCTATCCAGGGCCTGGAGTCGGTAGACATACACCTGTGAATGATCAGCATGAATAGCTAAAACTGGATTTCAGGGGGATACACATGATATCTGCCTTATAGATATCTCCCAATAAAGAGTGTTAAGCTGTCTATACTTATGGCATCCCTATTGCAGTAAGAAAGATACATGCAAAACTGGAGACAGAATCAGCATAACACATGCAAACACAGCATTATTCATATAAGATTAACCATGAAATCAGTGGATTCATGCCAAATCGTACAACAGGAGATACATAAACTCACAAGTTAAGCTGTACAGAGCAACCAGATCAGCTTGTTTTGAATTACAGAGCAAAAAATCTTCAACTTTCAACAACCAAAAATGAGTAACACTTCCTGCTTATAACAGCCAGGTAGTGTACCACAGCAATTAATTACATGGTTGACCAAAAATCCCACCAGATACACAGTATCAGAAAAATGGCGCTCAACGCATTACCAGATTGGCGCCCAAACATGAATGCAGCAGGTAGGGGAGGAGACAGGAAGAAATCTCGAGCCCTGCGCCACTGTCCGTCGATGTACACCTTCAATCGGGTACCAGATCCGCCCATACCTCTGCAACCTTCGCCATTAATGGCGCACCAACCCGCGGCCTCGGGAAAACGTCAATTCTGCATCGCAACCATTTCCCGCCAAGATTTATCATCATGATATTTCGAATATGCAGGATATCAATTATCCCACATGCACCCCGCGGTGACCTTTTCAACACTTTATATACTAGGCCACGAGCATGTATAATGTCGGTGCTTTTGCTCCTGACGACACTAGTATAAGACTTCATCATCATCCTCCAATAGCATGATATCCTGCCGCTTGAGAAATCACCCTGACGTCAGCATCATATCGCAATATAACCTGCATGATAATCGCCTTCATCGGCACAACCTGATCCATCGGAGGAACATCCTCCTGCTGAGCCTATACCAAAAGTCTGGCCGATGAACATCCTGATGACATCACCGTCATATCCTGCTGACTGTTGACATTTCATCTGAATCAGCATTAGGGTTTGCCACTTCTAATGCACAGGCAGATTCAGGCCAACTGAATACAGGAGGTTGCGTGAGCTCCTCCCCTTCACTTCTGGTTCTGCCGCACCAAGGGGGGTATCCCTATGACTTAAGATGTAACCTTGACTAGCTCAAAGATAGAAAGATCTAACTTGACAACAACAGGCAGAATACTCTCATGTATGGACCAAGATCTGCATGATAGATCACAAGGCTGGCAACATTCTTGGACATGATGTCTGGTTGGGTATGAGAGCATGCAGGGGGTTCCTAATCCTACTCCTACAACTAACAGGTGGAGGTGTGAAATGGTTTGATATGGATTTGGATGCAAAGCTGGATATGGTGTATAACACAAGAACACAGCATGATTAGTGCCTATCCAGGGCTTGGAGTCGGTAGACATACACCTGTGAATGATCAGCATAAATAGCTAAAACTGGATTTCAGGGGGATACACATGATATCTGCCCTACAGATATCTCCCAATGAAGAGTGTTGAGTTATCTCTACTTATGGCATCCCTACTGCAGTATACCCTTCCCAATGTTCAACCTGAAAATAGTTTAATCTGCCCCTTGAGCAGAGGTTAAAAGATCAGACATTCAACATAGGAATTCTATGCTCTAGAATCTAAACATAAGCAAACATCCAGATCCAGAAGAAGGATAAATGCAATACTGGAGACAGAATTAACACAACACATGCTAAACAGCATTACTCATATAAGATCAACCATGAAACCAGTGGATTCATGCCAAGTCCTACAACAGGAGATACATAAACTCACAAGATAACTGTACAGAGCAACCAGATCAGCTGGTTATGGATTACAGAGCCAAAATTCTACAACTTTCAACAACCTCAAATGAATAACACCATCTGCACTATATAGCAGGAGGGTGTCTTCAGCATCAACTACCAGGTTGACCAAAATTCCCGCCAGATATACAGTACCATAGAAATGGCGCTCAAACTTGAATGCAGCAGGTAGGGGAGTAGACAGGAAGATTTTTCGAGCCTTGCGCCACCGCCTAGGGATCCACATCTTCAGACGGGTACCACATCCGTCCACGCCATCGCCCATACCTCTGCAACAATCGCCATTGATGGCGCACCAACCCGCGGCCTCGGGAAGAACATCAGACAGACAGTCGCAACCGCTTCCCGCCGAGAATCATCATCATGATGTTTCGAATATGCAGGATAACATTATCCCACATGCACCCCGCGATGACCTCAATAACACTTTATATACTAGGTCATGAGCATATATCATGTCGGCGCTTTTGCTCCTGACGACACTAGTATAGACTTCATCATCATCATCCTCCAGCAGCATGATATCCTGTTGTTCGAAATATCACCCTGACGTCATCATGATATTTGAAACATACTCTTCATGATAATCGGCACAACCTGATCCATCGGAGGAACATCCTCCTGCTGAGCCGATACCAAAAGTCTGGCCGATGGACATCCTGATGACGTCATCATCATATACTGCTGACGTCATCATCATATCTGCCTACTGCGCACCTCCTCACATCCGGATGACGTCATCATCATGTTTGCAAATATCAGGGGGTCTCTTCAAGATGATCAATGTTAGAAATATGACCCCCCCGGACCTTGATGACATCATCATCATATTAACATCATCATGATATTCGGAAGACAACCGGATATTTGGAAATATCCTCCTGATGTTCAAATATCAGGTTGCACTGTAGCTCCTCTATAAGATCGGGGCGATAACTAAATATGATGATGCTGCTTGAAAAGATCACCCCCAGTAGATAATGCGCGAAGCTAGCAGGCGGATATCTCCCTAATAACAGCATCATCATGATGCTCGAGGAAACACATATCCGGGTGATATGAAAATATCACCCCTTCCTTCGGAATATCATGATGCAGATAGGCAGATAAAAAGATATCACCCTGATATACGGATGACGTCAGCATCATCAGGATGAGAAACAAAGAACAAGAAGTGATACAACATCATCAGGATGATATTGACTAAGATCATCCTGACGTTCAAAATATGATGACCCTAGTGAATATCGGGTCGCAATTACAACTCTTCAACAACATCATCAGGATGATGTTAACCAAGATCACCCGATGATAAAAATATCACCCCGGCGAAATATCATGAAGGCAGAAAATATGATGACCTCCACAAGCAGCAGGATGATAACTGGAAATATGATGATGATGAACACGACCCTTAGGAAAAAACAAGTTAGGTCGAGCAATTCAAAGAATAAGCAACATCATCATCATGCCTGCGCAAAGTGATAAATGGAAGATCACCGGAGACTTTGAAGAATCACCCTCGCAAGCAGATCAGGGCGCACTGTAGCACATCAGCATCATCATGATAAAACCCGAATATCACCCGACAGCGAAATATGATGATGACGATGAGAAACCGGTCGAAGGAGAACATGATGATGCTGACCCTCATGGAAACAAACATGATGATGATGACCTCCTCCTCAAGAAAATATGATGATGCAGCTGAAAAATACTGAGGATGTCTGTTACCTAGAGCACTTTTTGGATACTTAGGGAGAGTGCCTGAATGAAAATTTTTCAAAAAAAACTACCAGTCAATTCAGGCGTCAACAGTGGCTCTGTCTGGGGACGTGCAGGTGAAAACCTGCAGCGAGAACTCCAGATCTCTGGGATGCAGACCAGTCCCTTATCCATTGGGCACAGAGTCAAATACTGCACTGACCTGCATCACCCAACACACTTGATGGCCTAAGGCCACCAAGAAAAGAAAAACATGTATCTCCCTTTGTCAAATATCTTGTTTTCATCTGCATGCACTGGGTCAAGCTTGGAGATACTACAGACATCCACCCACAAACAAATCTTGTCATCTGCATATTCAACCCTCTGATTTGTCTTGTCATTATCACCCTTGTGCAGATAACCCTCAGCATCATGTGACATGTGGGTGCAGAATGTATCAAACAATGCATGCTCAAATGGTATGGAACACAGGTTATCATCTATATCATCATCATGCATTGCAACATGATCTCCTAGCTGGACTGCAAATAGGAAACACTCGGAGTCCACCACAAAACTAGGAAGATCAAGGCTCATTGTATTATATGCTGGCTCATCAAAAGAAAAGCTTTCAAAATCACAATTGTGTACATCATGTACACAACCCTCTGGTACACCAGGCTGGAAAAGATCAGGCTCTGGCATCTCCTTACAATCAGGCACATTTTTACAATCACTTACCTGATGTATGTTGTTTCCTCTTTCATCAGGATGAGAAACAGAATCCAAGCCAAAAATAGTGTCTAGATCCTCACCACACTCAGATAGATCCTCATCACCATATGTGTCATAAATGGGTGGCCCAGGTACATCAGCTTCATCACAGTATGCCATTTGTTCATGGGCAGCAGAGCATACCTCTTCATCACCAATGGATTCATTCTGTGGAGGAGTATCAGCCTGTGTATCATAAGCAAAACAGCCATCAAATGAAAAACAGTCATGCTCTGAACTAGCACTTATTTCAATTTCTGACTGCTCTTCATGATCCCCATGTGTTTGAAAGGTAGGCAATGGGTCACACATAGGACTGCTTCTCTGTTTGCTTACATCTTCTCTATCTTGAGTACAATACTCACAATTATCTCCACAAGTCCATTCCAAAAGTTGCTCATTGCTGTCCACAACCTCATTGTTGTCTTCATGGTCAGATGCCTCATCATTGCAATGGGAATCCTCATTAGTCCTTTCACTGGCATCCTCAACATTCATCTTTTCATCTTCACATGATGCCTTCATGACTTGGTCATTTGCAGCTTCATAACCATTCCTCACACCAAGGCCTGGGGACAGGGGTTTCAGCAGGTGCACATTTCTCATTTCTTCTACATTTTCTAAGAATTTGTATGCCATCTGCATACTTGTCACCTTGAAATCCCTTAGTAATGCACTAGAGCCCTCCTCAAAAGCTTCAAAGAATATGCCAACACAGGCTGAAATATCAGGCCTGAAACTTTCAGGGACATGTGAAAGGGCTACCGCAAACCTATGACTGAAATCAACAAATGGCTCTTCATCTTGTTTTCTGATTCTCATCAATTCTGCAACAAGATCAGCCGGTTCTTTTGCAAATTCCTCCTTGAAACAGTCAGCAAGCTCATCCCAACAGGCAAAGAATTTCTTTGGAAAGCTCAAATACCAGTCTTTTGCTTTTGCATCAAAGGACCTAACAAGAAACCTCATCCACATATCCTCATCTCTGAATGAATATTTTCCCATAAAACTTTGAAAATTTTGGATATGTGCATGCCCATCACATACATTGTGACCACTAAATCTAGGCATCTGACAGTATATCCTAGCAGGCATAGTTTCTACTTTATAATCCACCCATGACAAATCCAGTTGGTCATACAAAGGATCAAAAGGGCTGACAGGAGGTTTAGCTTTCTGACAAGCAGACACAACAGGATTACTGCTTCTTAACTGGGCCTGCTCAGCCTCTAAGAATATCAACGTATTTTTTATCTCCTCTATTCCCTTATCCAACATTTTACCACTGAGTGTGGGATAACTCATACTTGGATTCATAAAACTCTTACTCTTAGACATCCTTTGTCTGTCTAAGACCTAAGGCTTCCCCTGGCACCTAACTTATGCAGTAAAACAACAAATAAAGGGGAAGTAACAAGGCACCTTTTCTCATACAGATGCAGAAAAATGAACATCTTTCCGTCTCATCACATACATCCATCTTTCATGTGCATTTGGATCCTTTTTGCAGAGTCGCCACCTCTCCAGAGAGGACAAAATTTTCAATAGCTGAAAGCTACTTTTCCAGGTTCATTCCACCAGCAGAGCATCATTTTGTTGCTGACTCGGATGGGTCACAAATACATCGTTTGTTTTATCAGTTCTCCCCAGCGGAGTCGCCATTTTGTTGACATTTCATCTGAATCAGCATTAGGGTTTGCCACTTCTAATGCACAGGCAGATTCAGGCCAACTGAATACAGGAGGTTGCGTGAGCTCCTCCCCTTCACTTCTGGTTCTGCCGCACCAAGGGGGGTATCCCTATGACTTAAGATGTAACCTTGACTAGCTCAAAGATAGAAAGATCTAACTTGACAACAACAGGCAGAATACTCTCATGTATGGACCAAGATCTGCATGATAGATCACAAGGCTGGCAACATTCTTGGACATGATGTCTGGTTGGGTATGAGAGCATGCAGGGGGTTCCTAATCCTACTCCTACAACTAACAGGTGGAGGTGTGAAATGGTTTGATATGGATTTGGATGCAAAGCTGGATATGGTGTATAACACAAGAACACAGCATGATTGGTGCCTATCCAGGGCTTGGAGTCGGTAGACATACACCTGTGAATGATCAGCATAAATAGCTAAAACTGGATTTCAGGGGGATACACATGATATCTGCCCTACAGATATCTCCCAATGAAGAGTGTTGAGTTATCTCTACTTATGGCATCCCTACTGCAGTATACCCTTCCCAATGTTCAACCTGAAAACAGTTTAATCTGCCCCTTGAGCAGAGGTTAAAAGATCAGACATTCAACATAGGAATTCTATGCTCTAGAATCTAAACATAAGCAAACATCCAGATCCAGAAGAAGGATAAATGCAATACTGGAGACAGAATTAACACAACACATGCTAAACAGCATTACTCATATAAGATCAACCATGAAACCAGTGGATTCATGCCAAGTCCTACAACAGGAGATACATAAACTCACAAGATAACTGTACAGAGCAACCAGATCAGCTGGTTATGGATTACAGAGCCAAAATTCTACAACTTTCAACAACCTCAAATGAATAACACCATCTGCACTATATAGCAGGAGGGTGTCTTCAGCATCAACTACCAGGTTGACCAAAATTCCCGCCAGATATACAGTACCATAGAAATGGCGCTCAAACTTGAATGCAGCAGGTAGGGGAGTAGACAGGAAGATTTTTTGAGCCTTGCGCCGCCGCCTAGGGATCCACATCTTCAGACGGGTACCACATCCGTCCACGCCATCGCCCATACCTCTGCAACAATCGCCATTGATGGCGCACCAACCTGCGGCCTCGGGAAGAACATCAGACAGACAGTCGCAACCGCTTCCCGCCGAGAATCATCATCATGATGTTTCGAATATGCAGGATAACATTATCCCACATGCACCCCGCGATGACCTCAATAACACTTTATATACTAGGTCATGAGCATATATCATGTCGGCGCTTTTGCTCCTGACGACACTAGTATAGACTTCATCATCATCATCCTCCAGCAGCATGATATCCTGTTGTTCGAAATATCACCCTGACGTCATCATGATATTTGAAACATACTCTTCATGATAATCGGCACAACCTGATCCATCGGAGGAACATCCTCCTGCTGAGCCGATACCAAAAGTCTGGCCGATGGACATCCTGATGACGTCATCATCATATACTGCTGACGTCATCATCATATCTGCCTACTGCGCACCTCCTCACATCCGGATGACGTCATCATCATGTTTGCAAATATCAGGGGGTCTCTTCAAGATGATCAATGTTAGAAATACGACCCCCCCGGACCTTGATGACGTCATCATCATATTAACATCATCATGATATTCGGAAGACAACCGGATATTTGGAAATATCCTCCTGATGTTCAAATATCAGGTTGCACTGTAGCTCCTCTATAAGATCGGGGCGATAACTGAATATGATGATGCTGCTTGAAAAGATCACCCCCAGTAGATAATGCGCGAAGCTAGCAGGCGGATATCTCCCTGATAACAGCATCATCATGATGCTCGAGGAAACACATATCCGGGTGATATGAAAATATCACCCCTTCCTTCGGAATATCATGATGCAGATAGGCAGATAAAAAGATATCACCCTGATATACGGATGACGTCAGCATCATCAGGATGAGAAACAAAGAACAAGAAGTGATACAACATCATCAGGATGATATTGACTAAGATCATCCTGACGTTCAAAATATGATGACCCTAGTGAATATCGGGTCGCAATTACAACTCTTCAACAACATCATCAGGATGATGTTAACCAAGATCACCCGATGATAAAAATATCACCCCGGCGAAATATCATGAAGGCAGAAAATATGATGACCTCCACAAGCAGCAGGATGATAACTGGAAATATGATGATGATGAACACGACCCTTAGGAAAAAACAAGTTAGGTCGAGCAATTCAAAGAATAAGCAACATCATCATCATGCCTGCGCAAGGTGATAAATGGAAGATCACCGGAGACTTTGAAGAATCACCCTCGCAAGCAGATCAGGGCGCACTGTAGCACATCAGCATCATCATGATAAAACCCGAATATCACCCGACAGCGAAATATGATGATGACGATGAGAAACCGGTCGAAGGAGAACATGATGATGCTGACCCTCATGGAAACAAACATGATGATGATGACCTCCTCCTCAAGAAAATATGATGATGCAGCTGAAAAATACTGAGGATGTCTGTTACCTAGAGCACTTTTTGGATACTTAGGGAGAGTGCCTGAATGAAAATTTTTCAAAAAAAACTACCAGTCAATTCAGGCGTCAACACTGACGTCATCATCATATCTGCCTACTACGCACCTCCTCATATCCGGATGACGTCATCATCATATTTGCAAATATCGGGGGATCTCCACAAGATGATCAGTGTTAGAAATATGACCCCCCCGGACCTTGATGACGTCATCATCATATCGACATCAGGATGATATTCGGAAGATAACCAGATATTTGGAAATATCATCCTGATGCACAAATATCATGTTGCACTGTAGCTCCACTATAAGATCGGGGCGATAGATGAATATGATGATGCTTGAAAAGATCACCCCCCACTAGATAATGCGCGAAGCCGGCAGGCGGATATCTCCTTGATATCAGCATCATCATGACGCTAGAACAAACATACATCCGGGTGATATTCAAAAATGAAAATATCACCCCCTCCTTCGGAAATATCATGATGCAGATAGGCAGAGAAATAGATATCATCCTGACATAAGAATGACGTCAGCATCATCAGGATGACAAAACAACGAACATGAAGTGATACAACAACATCAGGATGATATTGACTAAGATCATCCTGACGTTCAAAATATGATGTCCCCAGTGAATATCGGGTCACACTTAGAACTCTTCAACAACATCATCAGGATGATCATAGCCAAGATCACCCGATGATAAAAATATCACCCCGGCGAAATATCATGCAGGCAGAAAATATGATGACCCCCGCAAGCAACACGGTGATAACTGGAAATATGATGATGATGATGACGACCCTTAAGAAAAAACAAGTCAGGTCGAACAACTCAGAGAATAATCCCTTCAGAAGATCGGGGTGACATCATCATCATGTTAGGGCAAGGTGATAATTGGAAGATCACCGGATACTTGAAAAATCACCCCCGCAAGCAAATCAGGGCACACTGTAGCTCATCAGCAGGATCAGGATGATATGCAAACATCACCCAATATTGAAATATGATGATCCTGATGAGAAAACCGGTCGACAGAAAACATGATGATGCTGACCACCATCGAAGACAAGATGATGATGATGACCTCCTCCTCAGGAAAATATGATGCTGCAGCTAAAAAATGCTGAGGAGGTCCAACACTTGGAACATTTTTTGGATACTTAGGGAAAGTGCCTGCATGAAAATTGCTCAAAAACAGTCAGTCAATTCAGGCACTAACAGGTAGTCACATCCTTGATAACTTCATCATCAGTCAGATTAATGGTCTCACTCAATGGCAAGGGCCGAGTGGCCTCTTTCTCTAATGCTTCCATTCTGATCCTTTGTGCTAATTTCAGGATTGGATATGGATATTTGGAAGAATGGAATGTTCACATGCATATATTGATGTGGTTAACAGGCACCTACATCCCCCACATAAATTTGACAGGCCTGGATGAGGATATTCGAAAACCTTTACCCTTATTTGTATTTACTCTCCTCAATGTCGGATGATGAGACATGATGTCATTAGGATATGATTGTGGCAATAATGATTAGGATATTACAAGGACAATATCCATATCCATATTGACCAGAGTTTGACCAGTCATAACTCCCTTATTTCTCTAAATTTTGACATGATTCAAAAGGAAAACCTATTATATTTTCAATTGTCTATCCAATAGACATCTTTCTAGGAGATTTTAAACTTGACTTTCTGGACCTAAACCAAGACATGACTTTTTCCATTAGCACCTAAAAGTAGGGAAACACACAAGCAAAAGAAAAAAAAGTTGCGTCCCTATTTTTCTAGGGCAAAATGGGGCATGTTGTGTAACCACACAATAGGTTGCAATTTTGGTTTGTGTTTTGGGAGTTGTAGGAAATAGTTAGGAAACTCTTTTCTGCATCATATGAAATTAGAGCAACATTTCTTGAGAGTGTATGTAGAATGCCAAACATGAGGCATCCTACGCGAGGACCTGTGGGTGGAGATTGAAGCGTTGATAGTGTCTAAGGAGCTCGAGAGGCTTGGAGTGGGTGTGGAGGAGTCCTACTTCAGTGAGATCTGAGAGAAGACATTGAAGCTATTTGTTTCCAAATCAGAAAACATCAAACTCTAAAGATTTTCCACTTCTTATGCTCAAGTTTAAGTGAAGTTTTGGCCAAAAAAGATGGGAGATTGTTTGCACGTGTCTCCCCTTCACTTCAGATTCTACCGCACTTAGGGGGTATCCCTCATTCACAACCAAAAGATTCATCCTTGACTAATTCAGGAAGAATACTCTCATGTATGGACCAAGACTGACAATGTTCTTAGACTATCTCACGAGTTAAACTAAGAACATACAACTAAAACCTTGCTCCTAAAAATCCTAAAGCTTACTAATGATGTATTGATTTTGTTTTATGATTGGATAAAAGACTTGGGTTTTGACTTATAAACTCAATACAAACTCTGACTAGTGCTTATCTCAGGGCATGGAGTCAAACTAACATATATGTGTGATTGCTTCTGATAAACTCAATTGACATTCAAGTTTCATGGGGTTAGATTGGTATTTGCCTTACAAACAACACCCAAGATAGAGTATTTAGTTAACTCTACGTACATACATCCTTGCCGCAATACATTCTTCCCCATACTTAACTCAGAACATTTAATCTATTCCTTGAATAGAGGTAGTAGATTAAGCATGTAATATAGTAAACCTATATTTTAGAATCTTAAATAACCCTTAGTTATCTGATTCAGAAGAAGAGATGCATACAACCATGGAGACAGTTAACATAACACATGCATGCAACATTTTTCATTTATATCAACATGAAACTGAATAAGATTTATGCAAAAATACATTCAACACACAATTCATAGACTTACAAGATAAGAAATGAAGCAACCCAGCAAGACATGTATTTTGTTTACTCCTCAAAAGTTCTAAAATCTTCCAGCACAAAATGAAAGCCCAGCAGTTCTCTTATAGGCTCAAAGCATGTTGCCCTAAAAATTAAATACATTCTGGAGGTAGGTGAGACTTTTTCCATTACATTTTTCCTCCAAAATACATTGGGAAATATAATACTTTACATTAAAAAAGGAGAAGAAAAAATGAATAAAATATGTTTTAATTTTCCCCTTTTAATTTTTACATTTTTCAATTATTCCCAATTTTGCACGGTAGCAGCTAAAGACTCCTATTTCTCTGAACTGATGCAATATGAACTCTTAGACCTCTTTCTTTAGCTCTTTCATTGCACTTTACCATAGAAAGATCATTGCAGTAGCATCCAATTGAAATTTTTGCTCACTCAATTATTTCTGGGTCATTTTTCATGAAACAGGGGCATTTTTCATCATTCCGGCAACCAAAAATTGTTGCATATATGCTAAAAACCTTCATTAATACCAAAAGAATGATCATAGGATGATTTCTGATCATAGGATGATTTCTGATCATAGGACAACATATTTGAGCCAAAAAAATGCCTCCAAAAATTGCCATAAAGCTAAAAAACGTGATTTGCATTCTCATACTCCAACTAATCTACCTGTAGCTGCTTGCAAAACCATCAAAACCCCCAAGGAAGTGAAGGATTTACATCTTTATCACCTGCAAATAATTAGGAAGGGCTGAAAGTGCCCTGTAATGAGAATTTTGCACCATTGCACCTTATATTTCACCTTTTAATTTTATGCAAAGATTTAATAAACTTTTAATACCTTTTTGCCCTAAAATTTCTTTCTTTCAACTTTATCAAAATGCCTTTCAATATTTTATTTTAATATTTGCATTTTAAAACTTTAGACTTAGACAAATTTGAATTTCCTCCGCTAAGCAAATGGCGTTTTTCACCACGGGCAAACCGAGCATCCAATGATTAAAAATTTATGCAGGGGCATCACTAATTATTTCAAGAAAATCTATTTTCTCAGAATCCACATCGCTCAAAGATTTTAGGGACCTACTTTGTAAACTGACCTACTGGGTGAATTCACTACAATGAAGATGCATTAAAATAGTGCATCAAATGGTCTCCTATTTTGATGAAACTGGAACTAGAGATGTTTGAGACCAAAGCAAGAAATGGGTCGCCCTTAGAATCACAAGATTTGAAATTTTTCAGAATGCCAAATTTAGACTGGTCATAGTCAGAAAATAATTAAATACCCCATTAGAACTCATCCCAGGAGCACGAAACTGAATAGGCATGTTACCATATGTGCCAAAAAATATTCCACCAACCAAATTTGCAAGATGATGCCTGAGTTGAAAATTTTTAATTGATGAAGGTGGCCTCTGGGATAGATTGAGCAGCTTGTCGACCTAGCCTTTGTCGACATCTTGAAAGAATATTGGCACATCAAATTTACAAAATTTGAGGGTACCACTAGAAGCTATGAAAAGATTGAGAGTGTGATTTGGATTGTAGATTGAGGTGAAACTGCAGCAGTAGATGAAATGGGTATAGTCATAAGAAAGAAGCCCATGATTTGGGAAGCATGGAGATGGTACCAAGAAAATAAGACATGGAGGATGATTGTGGATATAAATAAGTGATTGGATAAGATGGATGAATTGGAGGCACAACTAAGTGGATAAGAAGACATGAGAAAAGAGGATGAGAATGGAATGAACAATGAAGAGCCTACAGCAAAGGTAGTCAAAGAGGAGAAAAATGAAGATGCAACAATGGAATGCAAAGAGGTTGCAATGAAGGATGAGGAAGAAGATGATTTATTATCACAAATTTTGGCGGTGGAGAATGAATGGTTGGAGAAGATTGTAGTAATTGAAAGCAAGAAGACAAGCATCATAGTGAAGAAAGTAGAAGTTAATGATGCAGTCGATGGTGAATTTACAACAGTGAATGAAGAGGTAAATCTTGTTGTATTTTGTGATGATACTTTTGTACTTCTATTTGAGCTAGTTAGGGTTGAAGAGTGTGGAGAAGAACCTATGGAAATCTTCAATTTCCATAAGGTATTCGATGAAGATTTGTAAACTGTAGGTTGTAATATGAGTGACATGAGAGTTTGGTGGTGGAGGTCGGTTACTAGTGCATAGGATCCCATGAAGGAGAGGAGAGGAGAAATAATTTGGAAGAGGATGATACATGGTGGATGTGAATCCATGAGAGGAGAGAAGAGTGGTGAATGGATTTGTGTGAGGAAGATGATAGTTGTTTTAGCATGGTACTGGAAGAAGAGGAAGAAGTAATTTGGTGCACATCCCTCAACAATGAAGTTTGCTACAGATTGCTTGCAATCTGAAAGGGTGATTCTATCACTCAACTCCACCTTTGTGATCCTATGCTCACAAACTTCCTACCCAACATGTCTGATGCACGAGCACTTGGGTGCATGCGCAATCAACATCACATGAAAACATTTTTAGCTTTGTTTGGTTTTCATTGATTCTGTAATATAGAAAAAAGAGACTAGCTCAATGGATCAAACTAGGTCAAACCCTCTTCTACAAAATATTGGGGCACAAATAAAGCTTGGCTTCTACCCAAGAAGAAGAGCCAAACTACAAGGAGTTTTCCCTTTTTTTTTGTATATAGAAGGAATTAATCAAATTCAATCAATCAAGCTGGGGTTAAGGCATGTAACCTAGTTAACACAGATCTAAGTAAAATAGACTATCAATACCTGAAACCCAATAGCCAAAGGAAAAAAATAGGTCAACAAAGAACTTAGGAACTTTTCCCAGAGGTTAGAAAGCCTACGACAAGGGTTCTTAGTCCCCATGGTCCCTTTTTAGGGTTATTATAAACTAGAACTTCCATCAAGTTTGTAGCAGCATGCTTTTCGTCCTTCCCAGAGATGAGCTTCTAAAACCTATCTGTCTAACTTACATACAAAAAAAGGGAAAAGGTTGGGTTATATATAGGACATTGCCTCAGTCAAGCCCTATGAATGGTGTTTCCACCTCCACAATAGCAAAGATGATTTTGTTGGATCTAGGACATACAACTGAGAGGGGGGGGGTGAATCAGTTGTATAGAACTTCTTCTAATTCAAACACTTAATTCTCTGTTGTTAGTTAGCAGCATATCAAATAATCATTCATGGAAGCACAATACATAAACACAAGAGCAGATAAGCATCAATACATTGAGCACCAAGATTTTGACATGGAAAACCCGGTTAAGGGAAAAACCACGGGGTGATTAACCCAAGAATTATTCTCTGTTAGAAGAATAAGGAAAAATGAATGGCACATGCCAATAAGGGCTCACTGCCCGAGCACACTGCTCACAAAGAGGCCTACTGCCTACAAGGAGACACACTGTCTACAAAGTGATAAAAATCACAGTCGTGAACTGGAGAATGACATCTCTACCATGTCCGGATCAGTTCCAATTAAGCCCAACAATCTCTGCTCTGCCTTTCGCACCTTTCTTCGCTATATCATGCTCATCCTCTCACCACACCCTGAAATGAACTCACAAATCATTATTTATACAAGACATCGACTTAGGAACAAGCATCTAAGTCGGAAAACAACCATAGGAGTATCCGCAAGATGAATAACACATCCGGTCGGCCATCTCAAGAACATTCACAGGATGAACAACTCATCCGGTCGGCTACACAGAGCAAGAACTTCATCCGGAAGAATAACTTCAATTCCAGGCTCTATCATCAATGCGGACCAACAACACAACCTAAACATGATCCAGGAACCTTCACAAGCCTGTCTGAATGTCCGGATACATCCGCACTTCCTCTGCTTACTGGGATCTCTTGTCTTCCTCATCCGGAACTTCAAGAACACAGTCTGTCGCCACTGTCATAATGCAAGAGGTACTTCCGGACCTCCAAATCACACACAAATCAGGATGACACATCACAAGGACATCTCAAACACTCCTTCCAATCCGTAAATTATGATAATACAATTCCGGACCTCACCGGACCTTTTTGTGATCCTCTGTCACCTCCGGATACTTGCCGGACCTGGTTCTATACCGGCAGCCATAATTCCTTCAGATCTTCATGCGGACCTCTGAAATCTTAACTGTAGCATCTCAAGACTCATATCTACTAACCCTTTAATCCGCATCCTCCGGTTCTCATCCTATACAGTATATTTACCTTCTTCTTATCACTGTTCTTCACTGTTCCTGACTGAGGCTAATTTTCTCAATATCCTCAGCACAAAGCTCATCAAATCCTTCTTGTCAGTGCAGTATGAGTATGTTGACATCAATGACAACACTGGCTCACCTCATACTTGCCAACAATCTCCCCCTTTGTCATTGATGGCAACATATGATGTGAAAAACCATCAAGACAAGAACTTCTCTTTTCTGTCACAGCTCCCCCTATCAACAACAACTCTTTACATGTCTTCCTTTGCTGCTCCCCCTTTGATCATCAACCACTTGTTTTTCACATGTCTTCTCTCCCCCTTTGACATCAATGGCAAAGGGCTCATACTTGCAATTCTCATGCATCAGAATCATAGCAGCTGCTCCCCCTTAGTTGCAGCTCCCCATTAGTCCGGATCACAAGATATGACTGTGATAGCCACCGGACTGATGCACAACAGTGCATCTTAGTTCATTACCGGAGGGGCCATGACCCCTAACTTCTCCCGGAGATATTCAAAAGAGTCCTTGGGAAGAGGTTTTGTAAAGATATCTGCAATCTGATCCTTGGAGGGAACATACTCCAATCTGACTTCTTCCTTGTTTACTTGTTCTCTCAAGAAGTGAAATTTGATAGATATGTGCTTAGTCTT
The DNA here is from genome assembly GCA_027924645.1 of Cunninghamia lanceolata. Classification (NCBI taxonomy): domain Eukaryota; kingdom Viridiplantae; phylum Streptophyta; class Pinopsida; order Cupressales; family Cupressaceae; genus Cunninghamia; species Cunninghamia lanceolata. The sequence goes on along the minus strand of BSBN01000523.1, from coordinate 3,853,539 downwards.
AGAATGCAATACCGGATTCTTGGAAATATTAATTGCACTTGAATTATCACAGAAAATTGTGATAGGCTCCTCATATTCAACTTTGATGTCTCTTAGCATCTGCTTCATCCATAGGATTTGAGTACAACTACCTGCTGCTGCAATGTATTCTGCTTCAGTTGTAGACAGAGATATTGCATCTTGTTTCTTGCTTAGCCAAGAAACCAATCTCTTTCCCAAAAAGAATGCTCCACCACTAGTGCTCTTCCGGTCATCCACATCTCCTGCCCAATCTGCATCTGTGTAAGCATGAAGAGAGAAATCCGGATCTCTAGGATACCAAAGACCATACTCAACTGTTCCTTTCAAGTATCTAAAAATTCTTTTGATTGCCATAACATGAGATTCTCTAGGATCAGCCTGGAATCTTGCCACAAGACCAACAGCCTGCATTATATCAGGTCTAGTTTGAGTGAGATACAACAATCTACCAATCATTGATCTATACTTTGTCTGATCTGCCTTTGGAGAATCATCATCTTTTCTTAACTTACATCCGGTTGCCATAGGAGTGTTCATAGGCTTTGAGTCTTTCATACCAAATTTCTTTAACAATTCTTTCGCATATTTGGTCTGAGAAATGAAGATCCCTTCTTTTGTTTGAGTAATTTGCAGACCCAAGAAGAAATTCATTTCACCAAGCATAGACATTTCAAACTCACTTTTCATCTGATTTGCAAAAGTTTTACACATACTATCTTTTCCTCCAAAAATGATATCATCCACAAACACTTCAACAATCAGAATGTTTTCATGATCAATTTTGAAATATAAGTTGTTGTCAGCAGTACCTTTGTTGAATCCAATCTGCACAAGATGCTTATCCAACCTTTCATACCATGCTCTTGGGGCTTGCTTCAATCCATACAAAGCTTTCTTCAACTTGCAGACCATATCATTATTATCAGACAATTGAAATCCATCCGGTTGTTCAATGTAGACTTCTTCTTCCAGATCACCATTTAGGAAGGCAGACTTGACATCCATCTGATATACCTTGAAATCTTTGAAGGCAGCAAATGCAAGAAGTAATCTGACTGCTTCAATTCTTGCTACCGGAGCAAAAGTCTCTTCAAAGTCAATTCCTTCTATTTGAGAGTAGCCTTTGCAGACCAATCTAGCTTTGTTTCTGATTACTTCACCAGCTTCATTTAGTTTGTTCTGGAAGACCCACTTGGTTCCAATTACATTCTTGTCTCTAGGTCTGGGAACAAGATCCCAAGTATGATTTTTCTCAATTTGCATCAGTTCATCTTCCATTGCTTTGGTCCAGTTTTCATCATTGCAGGCTTCATTTATTGTTTTAGGTTCAATCTTTGAAATCAGACAACATTCATTCTGATCTTGAGCAATATTCCTTCTAGTTTGTACACCTTTGCTTCTGTCACCTATGATCTGATCTTCAGAGTGATTTAGTCTTACATACCTTGGAATTTTGGGAATATCCAGTACTGCTGTTTCTTGATCAGGCTCATTCAAACCTAACTCTTCTTGCTGATTTACCGGATCAGGCTGACTCTGTCTCACCGGAGAGGATTGAGGTCCTTGAACACTATCTTGGTCATCTTCATCAAACTCATAAAATCTTGAAGGCTTCTCAATTCCTTCATCCACCTTTACATTGGTGCTTTCTATCATCTTCCTCAATCTCTTATTGTAACACCGGTATGCTTTGCTTTGAGTGGAGTAGCCCAAGAAAATTCCTTCATCACTTCTAGCATCAAACTTTCCTAGATCTTCATCTCTTTTAATATAACACTTGCTACCAAATACTCTGAAATATTTCACAGTAGGAGTGATGCCAAACCAAAGTTCATAGGGGGTCTTACCGGTGTTGTTTCTGATTTGAACTCGATTGAGAGTGTAGACTGCAGTGCTGATAGCTTCTTTCCAAAACATTTGAGGAACATTTGCTTCCAACATCATTGTCCTAGCAGCTTCCTGGATGGTCCGGTTCTTTCTCTCAACTACTCCATTCTGCTGTGGAGTCTTAGGAGCAGACAACTGTCTCCTTATACCCTGTTTCTCACAAAAGTCAATGAATTCACCAGATGTAAATTCACCACCTCTATCAGACCTTAGACACTTTAGTTTCAATCCGGTTTGATTCTCCACCATAGCTTTGAAGATTTTGAACTTCTCAAAAGCTTCTGATTTTTCTTTTAGAAAGGTAACCCACATCATCCGGGAATGATCATCAATTAACAACATGAAATATCTATCACCTTGCAGACTCTTGATTCTTGTCGGACCACATAGATCAGTATGTACTAATTCCAACAATCCGGTAGAAGACTGATCTTTGCTTTTAAAAGAGACTCTGCTTTGTTTGCCTAACTGACATTCTTTACACACACTGTTTGTAGGTTTTATCAACTTTGGAAGATCTCTCACAGCCTGAGTATTGCTTATTTTGATGATGTTATCAAAATTTACATGACACATTCTTCTATGCCATAACCAACTCTGATCAATTTGAACAAACAAACAACTTTTATTTGAACCAACCAGATGAAAGATGTTACCTCTTGTCTGAGTACCGGATGCAATTTCAGTTCCGGAGCTTGTAAAGATTCTGCATTTTCCATTCTTGAACCGGAGATCATAGCCTTTGTCCACTAACTGACCAACACTGAGAAGATTGTGCTTCAATCCTTCAACATACAGTACATTTCCTGTTTTGCTCTTACCATCAAAGGAAATAGTTCCCCTACCTCTGATTCTGCCAGCAGAATTGTCACCAAACTTTACCATTCCTCCTTCATATCTTTCCAAGTCTAAGAACTTATTCTTGTCACCAGTCATATGGTGAGAACATCCACTGTCAATAACCCAATCATCCTTTTCTTCCACTTGAGCAGCCAAGGCTTTTTCAACAACTTTGTGATTGACAGATTCAGAGAGCAAGGAATCTTCTTCCTTGATGGCTATAAACACCCACTCATTTCCGGATTTGCTTCCTGGATCTGATTCATCATCTGTTACTCCTTCATTGTCATCTTCTTCATGAACATAATAGCAATTCTTTTGAAACCTTTGTCTGTGAGTATTAGATCTTGCAGATCTCTCCGGACATCTTGAGGCAAAATGACCAATCTTATTGCAGTTGAAACACTTAAAGGGTAGTTTTCCTTCATACTTACCGGATCCTCTTGGCAGTCTCTTTGCAATGAGGGCTTCAAGTTGAGCTGTTTCTGCTTCTTCTTCTTCCATGTCTCTTCTTGCTTGATCATACCATGACATTTTCCTTGATGAGTTTTCACCCGGATCAAATCTCTGTTTGCCTTTCACATAGGCACTGGCTTTAAAAGCAGATTCAGTCTTGGGTGGATCATCTCCAAACTCGGTCATTTCAAATGCAGCTAGTTTGCCAGCCAGTTGTTCTCTTGTGACAGTTGTGTGGGCTCTGAATTCATCAATGGCAGCAACTTTGATTTTGTAGGCAGCAGGAAGGGATCTTAGGATTTTGCAGACAATCTCATTTTCATCTAGAGTTCCACCTGCATTTCTGATTCCACATACCAGCTCATTTACTCTTGGCATAAAGGTAGTAATGTTTTCATCATCTCTCATTTTCAATCTTTCAAATTTCCCTTTCAGACTTTGCAACCTTGCACTTTTGACAAACTCATCTCCTTCATACAGAAGTTCCAGTTTAGTTAGGATCTCATATGCAGTTGGTAGGTCAATGACATTCGAGAGATCTGAGTCATTTAATGCGCTTAGAAGAGCTTCCTTGGTCCGCAGATTGTTTTCAGCTTCTGTGGTTTCATCTGGAGTTGTCGGACCACCTTGTGGGGGTATATATGGTTTTGAAATCATAGCCAAGTATGCTTTTCCCATACATTCCAAATGACACTTCATGCGACCTTTCCAGAGAGTGAAGTTGGTTCCATCGAACTTCGGACTATCCTTCTTGTATGACGACATCCTGGATCACCTCAAGCGGTTAAGCTCCTATCAGAGGAACTTAGCTCTGATACCAATTGTTGGATCTAGGACATACAACTGAGAGGGGGGGGGTGAATCAGTTGTATAGAACTTCTTCTAATTCAAACACTTAATTCTCTGTTGTTAGTTAGCAGCATATCAAATAATCATTCATGGAAGCACAATACATAAACACAAGAGCAGATAAGCATCAATACATTGAGCACCAAGATTTTGACGTGGAAAACCCAGTTAAGGGAAAAACCACGGGGTGATTAACCCAAGAATTATTCTCTGTTAGAAGAATAAGGAAAAATGAATGGCACATGCCAATAAGGGCTCACTGCCCGAGCACACTGCTCACAAAGAGGCCTACTGCCTACAAGGAGACACACTGTCTACAAAGTGATAAAAATCACAGTCGTGAACTGGAGAATGACATCTCTACCATGTCCGGATCAGTTCCAATTAAGCCCAACAATCTCTGCTCTGCCTTTCGCACCTTTCTTCGCTATATCATGCTCATCCTCTCACCACACCCTGAAATGAACTCACAAATCATTATTTATACAAGACATCGACTTAGGAACAAGCATCTAAGTCGGCAAACAACCATAGGAGTATCCGCAAGATGAATAACACATCCGGTCGGCCATCTCAAGAACATTCACAGGATGAACAACTCATCCGGTCGGCTACACAGAGCAAGAACTTCATCCGGAAGAATAACTTCAATTCCTGGCTCTATCATCAATGCGGACCAACAACACAACCTAAACATGATCCAGGAACCTTCACAAGCCTGTCTGAATGTCCGGATACATCCGCACTTCCTCTGCTTACTGGGATCTCTTGTCTTCCTCATCCGGAACTTCAAGAACACAGTCTGTCGCCACTGTCATAATGCAAGAGGTACTTCCGGACCTCCAAATCACACACAAATCAGGATGACACATCACAAGGACATCTCAAACACTCCTTCCAATCCGCAAATTATGATAATACAATTCCGGACCTCACCGGACCTTTTTGTGATCCTCTGTCACCTCCGGATACTTGCCGGACCCGGTTCTATACCGGCAGCCATAATTCCTTCAGATCTTCATGCGGACCTCTGAAATCTTAACTGTAGCATCTCAAGACTCATATCTACTAACCCTTTAATCCGCATCCTCCGGTTCTCATCCTATACAGTATATTTACCTTCTTCTTATCACTGTTCTTCACTGTTCCTGACTGAGGCTAATTTTCTCAATATCCTCAGCACAAAGCTCATCAAATCCTTCTTGTCAGTGCAGTATGAGTATGTTGACATCAATGACAACACTGGCTCACCTCATACTTGCCAACAGATTTATAAAGAGTGCATGCCCTAGGAGGGCAGAGGCAAATTCGAAGTAGAATAGAATGCTAAAGAAAAGGACAAAGGAAAGAAGTCACCATGAGAATGGAAACCCTTGTATGCTTGTATATGGCATCACAACTAGACTCAAGATGTTGGTGTAACATCGAAAGATCTTCACAAGACCTGCAATATGCTAGTGTCGTAGCAATAATCTAGAATAGAGAGTATGATATAGAGAGAGAAAGAGAGCTAGAGTGATTTTCTAGATAGAGTTAGAGAGCTTAGAGATATACAAATGAATGAATTAACTTACTTTTATATGCATTCTAGTCAAATTCTAGAGAATTAAACCACACAAGGCCAACATTAGGAATGTTTTAAAGGGCCCAAGCTGACAAGGCACAAATTTTGGGCAGGGCTAAAGGAGGGCCTAGGGTGCTCAAGAACCCTAGTCCTTTAGCCACTTAACTCCAAAAGGGGGTCACATAAAGTTGTCTTAGCCCATCCTTATAGTTCTTTTCTAGGTTTAGTGCATCAGGATCAAGTAGTACACACTTAATGCTTAAAAAGGTGTTAAAATAGATCCTAATAAACAAGGGGAAATATTTGAGGCCCATCTAGGAGCTGAACAAGGTGTAAAATAGTGGCGTGTACATTTTACGACATTTCATTTAGCCCCCACTTTAGTGTGGGTATGAACTTATGTTAGAACTCATACTAAAGGATGGAAAAGACACAATTCAAACACAACAAAAATAGAAGCCCCAAAGAATGCTGCCAAGATTGAGGAGTGGTTAAGCCCCCAAGCTTAGGATTTTGAGGTTGCAAAGACATAGGATAATATAAGCCATAGAATGTCAGTAAGATTGAGGGTAACCAAGTCCTCAACCTTAGGATCCTAGGGGTCAATGATGATTGGCATACACATAAGACACATGACATACATGAAGCATTTAGAAGATATGAGATAAAACAAGGAATACACAAGGCATACACTTGAGAATTCACAATGAATACACGCAATACAAAGCATACACAATTGACACAAAATATATGCAAAGAAAACATATATAAGGCACAAAGTATACACATGATACAGATGAAATACACATGGAATACACATGAAGTACTTAAGGAAGAATACATAGAGAACACATAGAGAATGCAACACAAGAAACACATAATAGAAGACCTTGACTCATCATGATAAGAGAGACCTCGATCTACAAGGTGTCTCAATCACCACACATCATTCCCCAAGATGCAATAAAGAAGAATGCTAAGGGGTTAGTTATAAAAGAGAAAAAGCAAGAGGAGAAGTACAAACATATCATACACATATTTCATCTCAAAAGGAAAGTGTTTCCACTCAGGGGAAAACACCAAGCTACCTCCTGCAAGAGGAATTACACAAAGCCTTGTAGATTTAGAAGGCCTTACTACCAAACTCTAGTTGGTGGCAAGACCCTTCTCCCAAACATAAAAGGAGCTTCAACTCAAGATAACAAGATGACTCAAGATCTTTTGTCCAAGCTTCAACCTAGGAGAATAAGATGACTCAAGATCTTGTTTCCAATCTTTTTGTAATCCTTTCCAAGAGAGAGTAGTAACCAAGATGATCAACAAGTGTCTAGATATCAAGAAGAAGGTGAGGTGCATAACACTATATATGCCCCCATCTTAAAGTGATTTCTAACTCCAACGGGGAGCAATTTCCTTTAAGGTAGAGTGAGAAAGAACATAAGACATGCATGAGATCTTAATTCTAAAAGTACATGCCAAAATGATATGTGTTTTCCAAAAGCTATATTGCATCCAGGGGTTACCCCCAAAACAAGAAAATGAAAGCAATGCTTATAGGCATGATACACAATAGATTGTGTAGTCATGGTATGATGCCGAGCATTGCTACAAGGTGCTACATAGAAGAAAGGTCACATGCACAAAAAATAAATCAGCATTAAAGGAAGTTAAATCATCCAAGAGAAAATAACAAAATTGCACATCACAACATATAGAGGAATGAAGGTACACATAGAAGAATGACATAATGCATTCTAACTCCTTGTATCTTTATCCTAACAAGGGTGTCAAGGGAGAACCAACAACTCATATCACACCATGGTGATCACATCACACAAACATGACACAAATGAGAAAAAAGTATCACTCTCATGAGTCGGCCTACAACAAATCATCCTCCCCCAACTTGATTATAAAAAATGGAGGGAGGACAAGGTACTCTAGGGACTACATCAAGCATGGTGCGAATTTTTATAGCCAAACCTTGTTTGAAGTTGAATTTTTCTACTCAAGACTCGGCATTCATTAGTGGAATGGCCAAGTGCTCAATGATATCCACAATAATGTGTTGAATTATTATTTTGTTGAATCTTTTTATGTTTTAGAGGAGGAAAAGTGATTAAGGAGTCTTTAAGTAGACTTAACAACATACACTATTGTTGAGAAACAAGGGAAGATGTAGAATGAGTAGGAAGCAAACCTTTTTGTTGTGAACATGGTAGAAATAATGTAGGAGAAGGCCAAAAACCTAAACCTACTTTAGACAAGTGCGGGTTAGGCTCCACAGGTTCCTTCATTCCTTGTTCTTCACATCGTAACCCATTTCCATTGTATCCTTGTTTTGAAATCATTTCAAATCCACACCCATAATACTTCTCTAAGACTGAAGGATGAAGAGAGGTTATATGGCTAGCCTTGTTGAGTTTAGATGTGATTATATGTTGAAGAGGAAGGATCATTATTTTTATCATGGTTAGTAGGGCCAATCTTTGTTTCAATCATCCCATGGGAATTGAAATCTAAAGAGACCACTTCATTACCAAGACATGCATTATAATTAGATGATTCCTTCGATTGAGATGATGCTTTATCACAAATGGCTACCATTTTTGTAGGGGAAGGCAGATCGTCATTTATTTTAAAGGTTCCATCATCATTAAATTTAAGTTTAAGCTTTGTAGTAGTATGAGATTGTGTTGAAGAAATTGTATGTACCTTTGAGGTCTCATGGTGTGAGGGTGAGCTTTTATATTAACCTATAAAGGAGGGTGTGAAATCTAATGAACCCCAATCATCACCAAAAAATACATTCAAAGGACCAACACTATCTTGACCAAAACTGTTGTTCACAGCGGAGATTCCAGTCATCTCTAGGACGTAGACCATGTGCCTACCCCATTGGGTTGTAGAGTAACTACTTCATCTGCAATGCTCTGATTCACAATAAACATTATTTGGGCCCTAGGCTGCCAAAAATGAAGAACCAAAACTTCCCTCTGTCAAATATCTAATTCTATTTTGAATGACCCAAACACAACAAGGAAGCACTTATTCAATTTGCCCAGCCATATCCACTGCCACTAGAAATTTTTAGAATAATACTACATTCAACGTTGCCCATATCTTCTTTACTATTCTGCAATTCACAATTAGGCATAATTTGAAAGTTTTCAGCATTATATGATAAACACATGCCATATTCATCATATAAGGAACATTCACTTTCAATGTGACATCCTCCACCATTCTGGTTACCATCATGCTTTATGGAATGATCTCCTAGCTGAACTGAAGACTCAAAGAACTCATAGTACACCATACAGCTAGGATCAGTAGGTATTATTTTGTCATAAGTTTGCATAGAAAATGTGAAATCATCATAGGGCCCTTGATGCAAACTAGGCAAACAACTTCTAGGCATACAGGAAGCAAAACCATCATACTCATTTATGTTGTTCATTCCACTATCTGAATACTTTCCACATAAGTCTAAAATTTTTACCATCTGAACACATTTTGAGATAGCTTTACCTAGGAGACTTTCAATATCTTTCATATCACTTATTGGTAGTGATATCAATTTTTGATCCACACACCCATCATTATCACCCTTATCATTCTCACATGGGCCAAAGATCTCGTATTTTGACTTACATAGCATCTCCTGAATAGGGATAAACATAAGCTCTTGATCAGCTTCAATAGTTCCTTCATCATTCTAAAAACTATGCTTAGGATCCCATGAAGTGTATTCATCTTTATTAGGATCAACATCACAACAATACTCAAAGTCATTGAAAAATGACATATCATGTATGACAATTTTATCAGCATAGTTATTTTCTTCACAAACTGATGCAATACTTGAATAATATGAAAATACAGTTGGTTCCTCATATAGTGGATTAGCAAACATACAAAACCCACCTTCGAACATACTGCAATAAGAGACTACTTGGTCCATCTCAATTGCCTTATCATACAATGTATTTGAAAATCCCTTAGGATCATAGTCATCTAGCAATGATATTACTTCTTGATCCAAAGATTCATCATGATGTTTGCTAAAATCATTCAGGGCTGAAGACATGCTAACCATATCTTGGGTACCAATACTATCTCTGTGAAGAAAAGAACTCTCAAAATTAGTTACACACATGACACTTGAAATTTGATTTTCAGATGTACACACACCATTTCTTGGCTGACCATATGCATTTCCCACAATGTCTAAAATTTTTACTTTGTCAACATATTCTAAGATGACACAACTAGGAGACCCTTCAAATCCCAAGACATCATCAACCAATAATGGTGGCATCGTATCATTCAGATTTTCACTACAGGGTATAATATGATCATATGAAAGAGAGCCTAATTCATTAACACCCTGCATGCTATTATCATCCTCATCCCCTTGGGTTGATTCTCCACATTGAAAACCTGGAATGTTTCTATTTCTTGACTAATGAAACTATAACAAGGGGCAACTTTACATACCTCCCTTTGTTCAACAAACCATGCATTTGGAATATGATGACTATAATCATTACATACATAGCCCATGAACTAGTCACATATTTCATTTTCTTTACTAAGGCATATATTTTCAACTTTTGCTCCATTTTATTCATATTCATGTGACACTTCTCTACTTGATTTGTATGGAACAACAAAGTCATCGTCATTATAGATTGAAAGCATGACAATTTTCTCATTATCCTTTCTGATTTATTCAGGGAAAATAATGCTTTCATATATTTGGTCAAGCCTAACTAACTTTTTTGGCAGGGCATTTAAATCATTACTTAGACAATGTAGTAGTGTACTATCTATGGCAATAGAAGTACCATTATCCTGATAATCACTGGTGTTTTCTGACCTACACCTTTCATCAGCATAGAATGCTTTAGGGTCACAAACACCTGTAGATAAGTAGCCCTTGAACATTCCATATTTCTAGTTTTTTTCAATGTCCATGGCAATCTAATATGCCTGATGAAGTGTTGCAGGCTCCTTACTTCTCAATCTGTAGCTCATTTTTTTGTTAAATGTACCCAAATAAATGAGTAGAGCTAAAGCATCATTAGGTCTGATTTTGTCAAGAATTCTTCTCAATGCCTTTATGAATCTGAGCTTAAAGGCTAGAACTAATTCATCTTTTTCAATATTGATATCCATGAAATCACTGATAATTGAATACTTAGATATTCTTTCACCAAACTACTCTATGAATGCTGCCATAAATTCACTCCAAGAATGGATGGAGCATGCTAGTAAATAAGAGAACCAATCCCTTGCATCTCCTTTCAGAGACTGCACAAACAACCTTATGGTCACATCCTCATGATCTACCTCATAGTCATCCATTAAATCATTAAATTGCTACAAATGTTTTTCTGCTGATTCACTCTTCATATCACTGAATTTTGGTAGCTTATTTCTAACCTTAGGTGGAATAACATTTGGGTAACCAATAATGCCACTGAAATGTATGGCTCTATATCTGTTAATGCTAAAACCTCTTTTATTACATGGCTAGGACCGATCACTATACATTATTACATTTGACAGCATACTAGGATGAATGGAATACATATTCATATACTTTCACGAGCATCACACTTCAACCATACATTCATTCATTTACAACCCAAACTCATACCCTCATACTTAATACATTTTTTCTATGAATCATTTTCAACAATTTCACATACTACATTATAACATATGAACTGAAATTTACAACATACGAGTATGCAACTTATTTCCACCATTTCCCTTTTAACTAGTCCTAACTTCACCTAATATGGAATCATTTAAAACTCATACACCATGGTTTTCACATAAGATCCTTTTGAAAACCAAAACAAAAACACCTAGACAATTGTAGCAGCTACTAATTCTTCCTTTTGGCTGAGAAATATGTAGATCTAAAACTTCTTTGTATTCTTTCTCAGGTTATTTACAAGCAGTGTCGCCACCTCCTTTGTAGAGGAATGAGTCTCATGAAGCTGAAAACTCCTTACAACCTTTCTTTCATTCTGGGTTCTCCTCAACAATAGAGTCACATGAAACCTCTTCAAAATATGCTACAACCAAACTTGTCTAGGTCTAAAACCCTCTTGAAATCTGAAACAAATATCTAGGTTCCTTAATTTTCTAGACTCTTTTCATGGATATGGCATTGTTTCCAAGCAAAGTCACCAATTTTTGTTGGTTTCCAAATTAGTAGACATCAAACTCTAAATATTTGCCACTTCTTATGCTCAAGTTTAATGGAAGATTTGGCCAACAAAGATGAGAGATTGTTTGCACTTGTCTCCCCTTTACTTCAGGTTTTGCCACACCTAGGGGGGTATCCCTCATTCACAACCAAAAGATTCATCCTTGACTAATTCATGCAAAATGGTCTCATGTATGGACCAAGATTTGTAAGATAAACCCTAAACTGGCAATGTTCTTGGACTATCCCACGAGTTAAAACTGAGAACATGCAACTAAAACCCTACTCCTAAAAATCCTAAAGCTTAGTAATGATGTATTGATTTTGTTTTATGATTGGATGAAAGACTTGGGTTTTGACTTACAATCTCAATACAAACTCTGATCAGTGCTTATCTCAGGCCATGGAGTCAAACTGACATATATGTGTGACTAGTTCTCATAAAATCAATTAACATTCAAGTTTCATGGGGTTAGATTGGCATTTTCCTTACAAACACCACCCAAGATAGAGTATTCAGTTAACTCTACTTACATACATCCCTACTACAATACATTCATCCCCATACTTAACCTAGAACATCTAATCTATTCCTTGAATAGAGGTAGAAGATTAAGCATGTAATATAGTACACCTATATTCTAGAATCTTGAATAACCCTTAGTTATCTGATTCAAAAGAAGAGATGCATACAACCATGGAGATAGTTAACAGAGCACATGCATGTAGCATTTTTCATTTATATCAACATGAAACTGAATAAGATTTATGTAGAAATACATTCAACACACAATTCATAGACTTACAAGACAAGAAATGAAATAACCCAACAAGACCTATATTGTTTACTCCTCAAAAGTTCCAAAATCTTCCAGCACAAAATGAAATCCCAACAATTCTATTATAGGCTCAAAGAATGTTGCCCTAAAAATTAAATACATCCTGGAGGTAGGTGAGACATTTTCCATTACATTTTGCCTCCAAAATACATTGGGAAATATAATACTTTACATTAAAAGGGGAGAAAAAAATGAATAAAATATGTTTCAATTTTCCCCTTTTAATATTTACATTTTTCAATTATTCTCAATTTTGCACGGCAATAGCTGAAGACTCCTATTTCTCTAAACTGATGCAGTATGAACTCTTATACCTCCTTCTTCATCTCTTTCATCACACTATGCCATAGAAAGATCATTGCAGCAACATCCAATTGAAATTTTTGCTCACTCAATTACTTTTGGGTCATTTTTCATGAAATAAGGGCGTTTTTCATCATACAGACAACCAAAAATCCTTACAAATCCACTAAAAACCTTCACTAATACCAAAAGAATGATCATAGGATGATATCTGAGGATAGGACAACATATTTGTGCCAAAAAATGCCTTCACAAATTGCCCTGAAGCCAAAAAAATGTGATTTGCATTCTCATATTGCAACTAATCGGCCTGTAGCTGCTTGAAAACCATCAAAACCCCCAAGGAAGTGAAGGATTTGCATCTTTATCACCTAAAAATAATTAGGAAGGGCTGAAAGTGCCCTGCGATGGGCATTTCACACCATTGCGGGGGGCTCGATTTTGCATAGCAAGAGGGCTACGATGGTGCGAAATGCACCATCACACCTTCTATTTCACTTTTTAATTTTATGCAGAGCTTTAATAAAATTTTGAAACCTTTTTTCCCTAAAATTTCTTTCTTTCAACTTTATTAAAATGCCTTTCAATATTTTATTTTAATATCTGCATTTTAAAAGTTTAGACTTAGGCAAATTTGAATTTCCTTCACTGAGCAAATGGTGTTTTTCACCACGGGCAAACCAGGCATCCAATGACTATGAAAATTTGTGTAGGGGCATCATTAATTATTTCAAGAAAACCTATTTTCTCATAATCTACATCACTTAAAGATTTCAAGGACATGCTTTGTAAACTGACCCGTTGGGTGAATTTACCGCAACTAAGATGCATTAAAATAACACATCAAATGGTGTTTAATTTTGATGAAACTGGAACTGGAGACGTTTGAGACCAAAGAGAGAAATGGGTCACCCTCAGAATCATGAGATTTGAAGCATTTCAGAATGCCAAATTTAGCTCGGTTGCAGTTAGAAAATAATTAAATACCCCATTAGAACTCATCCTGAGAGCACGAAACTGAACAGGCATGTTACCATATTGTTGATCATGATCTCAGTCATAAACAAACATAGAATAAAAGTTATACATCAACCTTTACTCATCTTGAAAGATATGATGAATTCAAAGAATTCATGATCCCAAGTCTCTGTGGATTAGTTCTTAATCAATTGACGTTACTCAGTGGTTGATATGTGTTGCTGTTTTCCATTCACGGGCCTTACATTTGCTTATCAATAAGATTCTGTTTCTGTAAAGATGCTACATAGAAAGGTTATTCTACACAGGATATTTCTACAAATAGTGTGTCTATACTTAGATCTTTGCATGATATTTATCAATTGTACATGCTTTAACTTCAAATATGATATGAATTTCCAATTATCTACGAGATGTCTGCATATTTCATGTTTATTTTCTTCTGATTATCTATTATTTGCAATTGTGATGGTGAATTGTTCTGAAATTAAAAGAAATGTAAAAGAATACTTCAAATTATGATGAATCTTCAGCTATTGAGCCACATACACACTTGATACTGTCATTAGGAGAAGAAATCAAACCATATTTTCACCAGGATGTTCCACAGCTAGATACAGATGATGCAAACTTCAAAGGATGATGAATGAAGACAATACATGCAGACTGATGAGCACTCCAAGGGACGCAACAAATCAAAGCATGTATCAAGAATTCAAACACAGACTACTCAGGATTTACGATGATTTGTAATCAAAATGGTCTTCTCTTTCATTAATTATGTAAAAACATGTATGTTTACAATAACTTTAAAATAGGCCCTGATATTTCAGCAAACAAATTTCAATTAAGCTTTGAATGTTTAAAACAAGAGATCCCTGCACCTTTTATAGAATAAGGTGAGGGAGCGGTTACAAATGATATATGATCAAGATTTATCGATTAAGATCCACGGTGCATATTCCTTTTTGACTTGGTCAACTATCTCTCGTGGCATAGGTTGCCAGCTGGCAACCATCTAGGTAACTCATTTTCTTCTAAGCACCTGATGCAGATGTTTCCCTTGTGGCACATCTTCATTTACTCCTCAGGTTCTTCTTCTTCATCATCATGATCATCGCTTTCTCCATCTTCATCATCCTGATGGATATCGCCTTGTATATGGACCCGCATTATTGTCCTGATATTTCAGATGCTTCTACTATTCTTTCAATTTCCCCACCATCATGAGTTTTAGCTTTACTTATGGCATGCTTGTGGGCTTGAAACTTATCTCGGAGGGTCTCCAATTTACCCCTCCTACTGCTCAATGTTTCATTCTAGTTCTCCACTCTGACTTTGATCCTCATGATTTTGTTCATTGCTTCTTCCGTCAAGTGGGTGAGAGGACATCAGCCATCGGCTGGAAGTTATCATGCAGAGCTTGTATGGCAAAGTCTGCGTCTTGGTTTTCAATTTTCCCCTCTACTTTTCCCTCAAGGGCTTCTAGGACTTCTGCTTCATAAGACATCATGCTGTGTAGTTTCACACTGATATCTCTCAATTTACTGTTGCACTTCTTCAATATATCATATTCAAACCTGATGTCCTTATACCAAATATCAACCAGCATGGCAGTGTTATTATCCAGTACCTGATAATTTATCAGGATCTGAGGATTAATCCTCTTTATTTCACTCAGAGCACCCAAGGCTTACTCCAACTGGAATGATCTCCTTCCGGTCTCAGTTTTTAATTTATCAACTTTTTTCCTAGAGATGTTCAAAGAATTCCACCTATGCAAAGAGGCTCTCACTACTTCCTTAGCTCCTGTTAGTGTTGATGACATCCATTTCCTCATTATCACTGACTCATGCCTCATAAGGTCTAATTTATTAACCTCTTCTTGAGAAATTACAATCAATGGGACTGCCTAATCTGATGGTGTATTGTTAGGGTTAATCAACCCTTTTATGTATGGGTGCAGCTGGGCAATGTGCTCCTTATGCTACTTATTCTTCTCCTTTTCTTTCTTTAGCCTTTGGGTCAAAGAGTCTATTATATCCTTCCCTTCCTGACCTTCTTGGTCCTCATTGGCAAACCCCAAATCAACTGTGCTAATCTAGAATTCTTCCAGGGTGATTTTACCTTTCTCTTTCTCAACAATGGGAAGTGCTACCTAAGCGGTCCTTCTGTCCATAGCAGGATCTCTCTTAATTACAGATGTTAATCTGGCTTTCCTCTAAGGTTTCATTATGGTTTCTGAAAATAATGTTGAAACATCAAATTCCTGAATCTCGAAACCTGATTCCATACCTATTTCTTTCTCAAGCCATTGAGGTACTTGATCTCTGGATCTTTGTTGTCCATCATCATCATCATGTCCACCCTGATCTCCAGCATTTGTCTCGGTTCTCGGTGGAGAGGGTGATTTCCTTATTTCTTCCTCATGATACTCTTCATGAGGGGGATCCTGTTGTATTTCTTCTTCTTGTGGAACTTCTTCTTGAGGGGGAGGATCATGCTGTGTATTTACATGCTGGTCCTAAACTTGATCTTCCACTCCCTCCTTTTGTGTCTCATCCACTTTGGGGATTTCCTCATCCTGAGGCACATTTGTATCCATGGATATCATCATGTTCATACTAGGTGCATCTACCTGATCTTGGATCACATTCTGATCCGCACCTGATGTATCTACCTCCTGGGTCTTAAGGTCTTCATGACCTGATGTTTCTTTATCACTTGAGGTTTCTTGAGTCTGGGAGGCATCATCACATGATGTGTCTTTATTAATCCCACCCTTTTCTTGGACTTCTAATATCTTGGGTTCAGCAAGTATTTCTTGTTGTTGCTGGCCCATATCTGGAGTGTGGCTCTCCACTTCTTTCTGTTTAACTTCTTCAACATTTTCTGCTTTATCAGGTGCACCTGCTTGATGTTTGGGACTTACATCCTCTCTGTATGTTAGGTCTATCACCGCAGTGCTGGTTACCTAATCAACTAACTTATCAAGCCCTATTTATTGAGCTGCCCTCTTTGGGTCATTCTCTTTCTTGGTCTGTTCACTTCAACTCTTCTAATATCACCCTCTATGAGGATGAAGTTCCATGAGGGGTCATGCGAGTGTTAGAAGCAAGGGTCTCCATCGGCTGAGAAGTCATATTTTGTACCACTTCATAATCTGATAGGTCTATAGTTTCCTCTAATGAGAAAGGACCACCTTGAATTGCTCTAGTGGCTTCTTTTGCTTGCTCTTCAGCCTTCTCAGTCTTAAACTGAAATATGGTAGGAAGTGGCACATCATGCAGCAATTCTTTCCTAAACACTTCACTACCAACTCCCCTTAATATTACCGGGTCATGTCTTATTTCACCCCTCATAGATGTTCTCTGTCTTTTAGGTGGTGATGCCACCAGGGGTGCCTTCCTTTTTCTGGTGAATGTCACAAGATCATCATCTTTAGGCTCTTTATCCATTGGTTCCTCCTCACGAATATCTTCTTCCACATTCTGCTGTGAGGTTTGGCCTTCATACTATACTCTTGCAGTTTCTACGGCTGGCCTTAGGATTCTTTTCGTTCTCATTTCATCTATCAAAGGCTATGTAAATGAGGCTGATGCTTGTCCTGATGCAGATGCACCTTCAGCTAATGTATCAACTCTCTCAACTATTACCCCTTTAGGACTATCATCAATTTTCTTCTTTCCTCTAGGGGGTCCTTTGCTTTGTTTCTGAGGTGGCAGCCTTTCTCCATTTGATTTTCTCTTCTCAACAAGAAAGTCATCATATTCTTCATCTGAAACCTCCTTCCTTTTCCTCTTATTATCTACTGTGAGGGCTACACCCTTCTTCTTCATTGTATTGATTTGTTCATTTACCCATGCTTGGGTCAACTACAGCACCCCACCTGTAAACTGATCTAATGAAATGTCTTCAGGTTGCGTCAGGTCAAGGGCTGAAATGGTGTCGTTATACACCTTTTTCTCTTCATATTCATTTGACAATAACTTGCCATCATCTTTCTTCAATTGCGCAGGCACTGGAATGCAATCAAATGTCCTAACCTGATTGAGGGTGAGCCTTTGATATTTTCTTCTTCTAACTTCAGCCTCATCCTCACAATCAGCCCATAAATCCTCTAAGTTCTTTTTATGTATTGGTTGGCCCATGATCTTTTGCATCCTTCCATAGGGGTCATATGATATGGCCGATGGGAATGGCTGTAGGTTCATCATGTTTAGACCCGCTATGGCCTTCTATATGTTTTCAGAATCAGGGCATATTTACCACCCTATAGTCACTAGAAATAATAATGGAGATATTTTCTTGTTTTCTTTATATGCATCCAGTATAGTTGATACCCATCTCAAAAACTCCATCAGGACTACCCCATCAGTAGGGTACCTAGGTAACATTAAGGGCTGTCCCTCAAAACCTTCTACTCTGATGTAGGAAAATGTGGCAAACTAGATGAACTAGGCACCATGCTTGTATACAACTTCCTGAGCTTCCATGCTCAGTCTTTTGGTTCTATCCTCCTCCATTGTTCTGACTAGATGCATAGAAAATGCATCATTCACTAATTTGTAATCAGGGAGATAGTTTGTTCTCTGTAACTGAGGGTAATGGTCCCATATATGGGCATCATTTAAATTGCCGCCAATCTTTCCAACTGTATTAAGTACATCAAATGTACCCTTATAAGCACATGAATATACAACATATGAAGTCATGTAAAATGCACACTCTAGGCCTCCTAGGTTCATCATCTGTTCATCTAGGGCATCACTAATGATTTTAGCCCATAATGGCTTATTGTCTATGTAAATGCACATCATGATGACCCCATACATCCAATCCTTGAAACTTCCAGCAATAGGCTGGCCTGTCACTCTGCTGAGTAGGGCAATCATATATTGATATTCATCATCAAAGTCAAATTTGTACAGGTGCACTGGTAATTTGGCAGAGGTAGTATAAGTGTTGTTCTTTGCCCTCCACTGATACATCCTCTTTCTTGCAGTCTTTTTGTTATTTATATACTCAATCTCTAGCTTTTTCAGATCCATACTGATTACCATCTTTCCAAGTGGGAGGATGAAAGTAGTTGCAATCCCTTTGATGGATAAATCTGCATAAACCCTGTCATGTTTTTCCACTCTCCTTGTCTAAGGGTTATAATTTCTGGCACATTCTATTATTAACTCTGGAGTTTCCATGGAATAAGGGAATCCAGCAGCATGCCACATTCCTGATGTAAATATGGAGTCCAGTAGGGTACTTTCTTTATCATTATGCATCTTCGACAACCATGCCACTAAATTTGTATTTCCCTGATGAGTGTCTCTGATGACACCATACTTGAACTGCACTCCCTCAGGTTGAATGAACATAGGCTTAAGAAATTCTGACTCCGACTTGCTCTGCCTGACGTCCGTCATGGATTCCTACAATGACATGACTGGTCTTACCATTTGATTTATATCCATTCATATACAGCACTATGTGTTTACGGCATCATGCATATTATACTTATTAATTTCCATTTCATCATGATATGCATAATTATAGAGCAAAACCAATAAAGAACTTAGTACCTGGATATTACAGGAAACAACAACAGGAGGGTTTATAATTACTTACCTGATTATGTTTTTCTCCTGGATTAGGCTGATGATTACAGAAAAAGGGCTCAGATACTGGTGATAATCAAGTGTTCTATTCTGTTGTAAGCCGTACATGTCCGCAGGTAGGTCGTATGAGGGTTTGAGTATGCACTCTGTAAATTCTCATTTTATCACAAGGTAAATGTAGAATGACCTTGGAAATTCACTTTTAACCTTATTAGTAGGGCAAATTAGGGCAAAACCCGGTTAAATTAATCAAAACCATTGATTTCCTGTCATGAATCTATAGATGTTGCCAAGTGTTCGCATCACATTCGCAATCAGCGGGAATCCACCTACTACATTTATGTGTATTTAATGTCATGGGGCAAGATGAGGGGGGTGATCTTCAGAAGATCAGGTGATATTCAGAATATCGAGTGATATTGGGAATATGACCCCCTCCGTGTAATATGACCCTCCACCTTTGAGCAGGAAAACTAATGTCGAAGAGATCAGGTGATGTTGTAAAGATCATCGGGTCATGTTTTAAAGATCAGGTGATGTTTTTAAGATGACCCCTCAAAACTAAAGTGACCCCCTTTTGAAAGAGCGGGATGACATCACCGTCATGTTATTTAAAAGGGGTCATTTTTAGAAATATACCTCCGCGAGGTAAAAGGATGATGACGTCACCGTCAGGGTGATTTTCTTTGTTCATCGGGATTGGATGACATCATCAGCATATTGGTTCTAGGATGATATTTTGTGATAGGGTGATATTTGAAAGATCGAGTGATATTCAGAACATCAGGTGATATTCGAAATATGACCCCTGCAAAATATATGAATCTGTTTGACAGGTAAATACCACTATCACATAAAATTGATGTCCATAGTTCTAGACCAAATGATTATCAAGTGATAAAATTGAATAAGGGTGATCTTCCGTAAGATGACTGATATTAAGAAATATGACCCCCCCAGAATATTAGGTTTGACCAGAACTTTGACTTGCAATAACTTTCATTCCCTAAGGAATATCAGGGTGATCCAAAAGGCAAACTTGCATGAAATTTTGTACTCTTTCCAACCATGAGGTTATTGACATGAAAGATTAACTTTGACTAACTGACCTCATCATGATGACTTACCTAGCTCCCTTATGCAGGGTCACCTGCATGACTTACTTTTACCAGACCGCTAAAAAGCAGAAAAAATAGAAGTGAAGCAAGGCAAAAAATTGGGTCCTTGTTTTTTCAAGTCAAAATGGGGCATGTTGTGTAACCACACAACACATATGTTCCAAAAAACATTCCACTGACCAGATTTGCAAGATGATGCCTGAGTTGAAAATTTTTAATTGACGTAGGTGGCCTCTGAGGTAGATTGAGCATCTTGTCAACCTAGCCTTTGTCGACATCTCGAAAGAATATTGGAACATCAAATTTACAAAATTTGAGGGTGCCACCAGAAGCTATGAAAAGATTGAGAGTGTGATTTGGATTGTAGATTGAGCTGAAACTGCACCAGTAGATGAAATGGGTATAGTCATAAGGAAGAAGCCCATGATTTGGGAAGCATGGAGATGGTACCAAGAAAATAAGACATGGAGGATGATCCTGGATATAAATAAGTGATTGAATAAGATGGATAAATTGGAGGCACAACTGAGTGGACAAGAAGACATGAGAAAAGAGGATGAGGATGGAATGAACAACGAAGAGCCTACAACAAAGGTAGTCGAAGAGCAAAAAAATGAAGATGCAATGATGAAATGCAAATAGGTTGCAACGAAGGATGAGGAAGAAGATGATTTATTATCACAAATTTTGGCAATGGAGAATGAATGGTTGGAGAAGATCACAGTGATTTAAAGTGAGAAGACAAGCATCGTAGTGAAGAAAGTAGATGTTAATGATGCAGTCGATGATAAATTTAGAATAGTGAATGAAGAGGTAAATCTTATTGCATTTTGTGATGATACTTTTGTACTTCCATTTGAGCTAGTTAGGGTTGAAGAGTGTGGAGAAGAACCTATGGAAATCTTCAATTTCCATAAGGTATTCGATGAAGATTTATATACTGTAGGCTGTAATATGAGTGAAATGAGAGTTTGGTGGAGGAGACTAGTAACTAGTGCACAGGATCCCATGAACGAGAGGAGAGGAGAAATAATTTGGAAGAGGACAATACATGGTGGATGTGAATCCATGAGAGGAGAGAAGAGTGGTGAATGGAGTTGTGGGTGGAAGATGATAGTTATTTTAGCATGGTGCGGGAAGAAGAGGAAGAAGTAATTTAGTGTACATCCCTCAGTGATGAAGTTTGCTGCAAATTGCTTACAATCTGAAAGGGTGATTCTATCACTTAACTCCACCTTTGTGAGCCTATGCTCACAAACTTCCTACCTAGCGTATTTGATGCAGGAGCACTCAGGTGCATGCACAATCAACATTACATGAAAACATTTTTAGCTTTGTTTGGTTTTCATTGATTCTATAATGTAGAAAAAAGAGACTAGCTCAATGGATCAAACTAGGTCAAACCCTCTTCTACAAAACATTGGAGCACAAATCGAGCTTGGCTTCTACCCAAGAAGGATAGCCAAACTATAGGGATTTTGTCGTTTTTTTGTATATAGGAGTTAACCAAATTTAATCAATCAAGCTGGGGTTAAAGCATGTAACCTAGTTAACAAAGATTTGAGTAAAATAGACTATCAGTACCTGAAACCCAATAGCCAAAGGAACAAAATAGGTCAACAAAGAACTCAAAAATTTTTCCCAGAGGTTAGAAAGCCTTGGACAAGGGTTCTTGGGCCCCATGTTCCCTATTTAGGGTTATTAGAAGCTACAACTTCCATCAAGTTTGTATCAACATGCTTTTCATCCTTCTCGGAGATAAGCTTCCGAAACCTATCTGTCTAACTTGCACACATGAAAAAAGGGAAAAGGTAGGGTTATAAAGTTAGTCAAGCCCTGTGAATGGTGTTTCCACCTCCACAATAGGAAAGATGATTTATAAAGAGTGCATACCCTAGGAGGGCAGAGGCAAATCCGAAGTAGAATGGAATTCTAAAGAAAAACACAAAGGAAGGAAGTCACCATGAGAATGGAAACCCTTGTTTGCTTGTATATGGCATCACAACTTGACTCAAGATGTTGGTGTATCCTCCAAAGATCTTCACAAGACTTGCAATATGTTAGTGCTGCAGCAATAATCTAGAATAGAGAGTATGATATATAGAGAGAAAGAGAGCTACAGTGCCAATATTTGCTAGATAGAGGTAGAGAGCTTAGGGATATACAAATGAATGGATTAACCTACTTTTATATGCATTCCAATCAAATTCTAGAGAATAAACCACACAAGGCTGACATTAGGAATGTTTTAAAGGGCCAAAGCTAACAAGGCAAAAATTTTGGATAGGGCTAAAGGAGGGCCCAGGGTGCTCAAGAACCCTGGTCCTTTAGCCATTTAACTCCCAAAAGGAGGCACTTAAAGTCTTCTTAGCCCATCCTTATAGTTCTTGTCCAAGTTTAGTGCATCGAGATCAAGTATTACATTCTTAATGCTTAAAAAAGTGCTAAAATAGATCCTAATAAACAAGGGGAAATATTTGAGGCCCATCTAGGAGCTAAATAAGGTGTAAAATAGTGGCGTGCACATTTTATGACATTACATTTAGCCCCCACTTTAGTGTGGGTATGAAATTACATTAGAACTCATATTAAAGAATGGCAAAGACACAATTCAAACACAAAAAAAATAGAAGCCCCAAAGAATGCTGCCAAGATTGAGGGGTGGTTAATCCCCCAAGCTTAGGATTCTAAGGTTGCAAAGACATAGGATCATATAAGCCATAGAATTTCACTAAGATCGAGGGGTAACCAAGCCCTCAACCTTAGGATCCTAGGAGTCTATGATGATTGGCATACACATAAGACACATGACATACATGAAGCATTTAGAAGATATGAGATAAAACAAGGAATACGCAAAGCATACACTTGAGAACTCACAATGCATACACACAATACATAGCATACACACTTGACACAAACTATACGTGATGAAAACATATATAAGGCACAAAGTATACACATGATACATATGAAATACACATGGAATACACATGAAGTACTTAAGGAAGAATACATAGAGATCACATAGAGCATGCAACACAAGAAACACATAACGGAAGACCTTGAGTCATCATGACAAGAGAGACCTTGATCTACAAGGTGTCTCAATCACCATATATCATTCCCCAAGATGCAATAAAGAAGAATGCTAAGGGGTTAGTTATAAAAGAGAAAAAGCAAGAGGAGAAGTACAAACATATCATACACATAATTCATCTCAAAAGGAAAGTGATTCCACTCAAGGGAAAATACCAAGCTACCTCCTGCAAGAGGAATTACACAAAGCCTTGTAGATTAAGAAGGCCTTACTACCAAACACCAGTTGGTGGAAAAACCCTTCTCCCAAACATCAAAGGAGATTCAACTCAGGAGAACAAGATGACGCAGGATCTTTTATCCAAGCTTCAACCTAGGAAAATAAGATGACTCAAGATCTTGTTTCCAAGCTTTTCATAATCCTTTCCAAGAGAGAGTAGTAACCAAGATGATCAACAAGTGTCTATATATCAAGAAGAAGGTGAGGTGCATAACACTATATATGCTCCCACCTTAAAGTGGTTGCTAACTCCAATGGGGAGCAATTGCCTTTAAGGTAGAGTGAGAAAGAACATAAGACATGCATGAGATCTTTATAAAAGCACATGCTGAAATGATATGTGTTTTCCAAAAGCTATCTTGCATCTAGGGGTTACCCCCAGAACGAGAAAACCAAAGCAATGCTTACAACCATGATACACAATGGCTTGTGTAGTCATGGTACGATGCTGAGAATTGCTACAAGGTGCTACATAGAAGAAAGGTCACATGCACAAATAATAAATCAGCATGAAAGGAATTTAAATCATCCAAGAGAAAATAACAAAATTGCACATCACAACATATAGAGGAATGAAGGTACACATAGAAGAATGACATAATGCATTCTAACTCCTTGTACCTTTATCCTAACAAGGGTGTCAAGGGAGAACCAACAACTCATATCACAACACGGTGATCACATCACACAAACATGACACAAATGAGAAAAAAGTATCACTCTCGTGAATCCGCCTACAACAAATCATCCTCCCCCAACTTGATTATAAAAAATGGATGGAGGATAAGGTACTCTAGGGACTACATCAAGCATGGTGAGAATTTCTATAGCCAAACCTTGTTTGAAGTTGAATTTTTCTACTCAAGACTCAGAATTCATTAGTGGAATGGCCAAGTGCTTGATGATATGCACAATAATGTGTTGAATTATTATTTTGTTGAATCTTTTTATGTTTTAGAGGGGGAAGAGTGATTAAGCGGTCTTTGGGTAGACTCAACAACATACACTATTGTTGAGAAACAAGGGAAGATGTAGGAGGAGTAGGAAGCAAACCTTTTTGTTGTGAACATGGTAGAAAGAATGTAGGAGAAGGCCAAAAACCCAAACCTACTTTAGAAAAGTGTGGGTTAGGCTCCACAGGTTCCTTCATTCCTTGTTCTTTACATCCTAACCCATTTCCATTGTATCCTTGTTTTGAAAACATTTTGAATCCATACCCATAGTGCTTCTCTAAGACTGAAGGATGAAGAGAGGTCATATGGCTAGCCTTATTGAGTTTAGGTGTGATTATATGTTGAAGAAGAAGGATCATTATTTTTATCATGATTAGTAGGGCTAATATTTTTTTCAATCATCCCATGGGAATTGAAATCTAAAGAGACCACTTCATTACTAAGACATGCATTATAATTAGATGATTCCTTTGATTGAGATGATGCTTTAGCACAAATGTCTACCATTCTTATAGGGGAAGGCAAATCGTCATTTATTTAAAGGTTCTATCATCATTAAATTTAAGTTTAAGCTTTGTAGTAGTATGAGATTGTGTTGAAGAAATTGTATGTACCTTTGAGGTCTCAGGGTGTGATGGTGAGATTTTATATTCACCTACAAAGGAGGGTCTGAAATCTAATGAATACAAATCATCATTGAAAAATGCATTCAAAGGACCAACACTATCCTAACCAAAACTGTTGTTCACAGTGGAGGGTAGTGTCAAAGAAGGGATCAAACTACTCAAAGGAGTTTGATGTCTCACTTCTACTTTGAAAAAACTATCCAGAGTCATATCAACTTTAATTTTGTGCATTTTATTTTCAAAGATGATTTTTTTTAATGATTAAGGGTAGACGGAACCGCCCCCATGGCACCATGGCATGAATCCATGGTCTACCAAGGAGAATATTGTATAAAAGAGTATTAGGCATGACATGGATAAGGGTGGGAAATGTCATGGGTCTAGTCCTAAGAGGTAAGGTAATAGTACACAATGATTGCCTACCTACACTATCAAAGCCATGAAGTGTCATTTTATCTTGTTGGATTGAAGATTCATCAATATTAAATTTATGTAACAAATCTATTCCACAAACATTAAGACCTGATTCACCATCAATCAAAGTGTGTCTTATCCTCCTTTTGTTAAAGAATACATATATCATAAGAGGCTCATTTTATTGTTGAACTTCTATGGAAGGTAACTCATGTTGTTGAAATGATATATTGGATTGCACTACATGCATACAACTCAACAGAGATGCTACATCATTTAGATGAAGAGCAGGTGTAACACTCACCTTTTGTAGAGCCTCATGGAGCATTTTGTGGTATGTCGATAGTGTTTGCAATAAATCCCATGGAGGTACTTGACAAGATCATATTCTTCACCAATATGTGTAAGAAGATGAGGTGCTTGAGGTAGGATAGGTTGAGAAGGTGGAAGAGAGATAGGCTCACTTGGTGCTTTCTTGCTTTGCTTGTTATTAGGGTGTTGTATGTGTGAGAGATTGCATCATGATGAGATTGTTGCAACACAAATTGAACACCTTGATTTATTTATGTAATTTTTCTTGCATAATTTAAAATACAACCTAGGGATCGCGGTGGTGTTGGATCACCTAGAACCGTAATCATTGGTTTGAAGCAAGGAGGCATATTAGTTTCCTCGTGCATAATGATTTTAGGAACATTAGTACACTTATTCACTATCCCCTTAGCGGGTGGAATAAGTCTATTAATGATGATATAATTGACATTGTTTTCTTTTTTATTAAGATAAAATTCTATCCCCAAGGGATTTAATGTGAGAGACCTTTCCTCATCCACTAATGCTTCATATTTTGAAGGAAAAGCATTGGAATGAAGGGAGGGTAACATGTTAATAAAATTATTGATGACTATATCCTTAGTGATTTCCAATGGATTTGAACATGCAACCAAAGGAGAGCTATCCATGGTCTTTGCATCCTTTGTGATATCTAAGGTGCTTGAATATTCTACCAAAGGGGGAAAATCAATAGGATGAGCCATTGAAACTGTGATAGGTAAAAAATCAGGTTAATTAGATCAAGCATAGCCATGAAAACCTAACCCTACCATCATCAAAGAATCTAATCTAAATGAGGTCAAAAGTAATGCAATTCAAGCACAATATCACCTAGATTGTGTGATTCCTTGTTTATGATGTGGATTGCTTCTTAAAAAATGAACAATTATGAAGATAAAAGATGCCATGATGGATGATAATGATAATAAGCTCAATGGATGCTATGGATGCTCAAATGCTCAATATGCTCAAGATGATAATGTAGACACTATACGAATGTTGGATAGATTGTAGTATGGAATAAGAGGGTGTTTATATAGAACTCAACCAAAATCAATCAACGACGGAGATTCGGTGGCTATGTGAATGGCTAAGATTGAAAGATAGACATAGGTGAATGTGAAGATGACAAGTGGAGAGAAGATAGGGCTCCTGTGTGCTTGTGTACATAAAAAAGTACTACATGTGAAAGATATTAAATAAAAGGATGTAGTACCACTTATCTTTTTTAAATGAAAGAGGCACACATGTCGGCTCATGAGATAAATGATAAGATAAATTAATTAAATAAATGAAATTTATTTAATTAATTGGAAAGTCGGCTTATGAAGGAATTTTGAATTAAATAAATAAAATTTATTTAATTAAAAATAGATAGAATGAAGATAATTAAATAATTGAAGATTGTTTAATTAGAAGAAATAGATAATGAATTAATTAAATAAATATAAATTCATTTAATTAATAGAAGAAATAGATGTGTTAGAGATATTGCTCAAGTGTGTTAGACAAATGCAGATGTGTAATGCGATGTTTGAATGTTAATGATAATGAGTCAATTTTAGGTGTCTACATTTTGCCCCTCTTTGATACAATGTTCGATAGAGCATTGTGTCAAAGAAGATACGTTATGCGTTCGATAAACAAGGTTATGTCCCAGTGTAACTAGTAGGTGATGCCCCCTTGAGAGGTAAGCCAGGCTAACTAGGAAGGGCTAGGTTGGCTCATGATAGAAGAAAAATCTAGGACACAAGGTTGACACGAAGAAAAAAAGGGTTGGGGTGGGAGAAAATGGGATGAGATAGAAGAAAATAGGCTTTGGCACGGAAGAATTAGGGTTTGGATAGGGCTATAAGTAGGCTCTATAATGGCAAATAGGCACATTTGTGCTCAAAAAGCTATAGAGATCTAGGGCTCTTAGAGTTGGTGTGCGACGAGAGTTGGAAAGCTATCAAGATGGTGATTCCATGCAGAGATCATCGTGCCAAGTGAGTGAGGACACATGCGCGAACAAAGGGATCAGATGTACCAGTATGTATCAAAAATTTTGCTAAAAGTGTGATTTTGATAAGCTAGAAGCGTCATAAATGCACACACTTCACCATAAGCAACTAGGTCTTAGGATAGGTAGGGCAGGTCGCTTGTGTAGGAAAATATGTCACTTACAGTAGGTTAGATCACTTGTAGGCACAACTTGATCACTAATAGAAAAACTAGGTCACTTTTAATCGGCTAAGCAATAGGATAAGCAAAATGCGCATATAAAGAGGAACATGTCGCTTTTGGGAAAACAGTAGGTGCATATAGAAAGTTAGCTCTCTTAGAAATGATAAGTGCTCGCTTAGGGTATGCAGCTTGTGTATGGGCAAATGATGAGCGCATGTAGAATTTGGCTCGCATGTAGTCCAACAGTGAATGCATATGTAGAATAGATCACTTATGAACAAGATAGAAGTGCATATGGTAAAAGAGGTCATTTTTGATGAACAGATAGGTGCATATGGAAAAATGAACCGCATATGGTAGATAGAAGCTAGGAGAGGAATGAATGGTCAAATTTTGATAGCATTTAAGTAGCGCAAGGGACTGACATGATAAATGACATGATGTAGTTTATACTACCACCGTTGTTATCATGGGAGCCACATCCTAGGGATTTATGATTGGTGAGATTACTAGATGCAGAGGAGCGGCTAGTGTTAGAGATCCTTAGGTTAGAGCATGTGTCAAGATTGGAGCTGGTGCAGGCACATCGAGGATTGATGATAGCAATGGTGGATTGATGGATGAGTGAGCATAGTGCTTTCTTGTTGCCGACAGGAAAGGCTACGATCACACTGGAGGATGTGTTTCAGATTCTGCGGATTCCTATAGATGGGGACTAAGTTGATTATGATCCTTCTATGGGTCCAGCTGCGTTCATGAGATTATTCAAGACACCAAACATTGGAGTAGAGGGCTCAAAGATTCCTATGGCTAGGATGGAGGAGCTATGTGACAGGTTGCAGCGAGTTGTAGTGGCTATCACCAAATGGCTAGTGGGAGATAGATGAGAGAGGCTTTCTAGTAGGATGGGGGACAGTGATGGAGGGGATGTTCTCCTTGTTAGACTTAGGGCACACAACTAAGAGGGGGGGTGAATTAGTTGTGCAAAACTTTCTCTCAATATACACACTTAAATCCTTTTAGTGATTAGCAACATATTAAGCATGAGACATAATGCATTCAAATCAAAAGCAGAAACTCATCAACACATGAGACACCAAGATTTTGACGTGGAAAACCCAGTTAAGGGAAAAACCATGGGGTGATTAACCCAAGAATGTATTCTCTGTTAGAAGAATAGAAAGAACAAAATGGCACATGCCAATTAGGGCTCACTGCCTGAGCACACTGCTCACAAGAGGCTCACTGCCTACAAGAGACACATTGTCTACAAAGAAATAAGTATCACATACATGAACTAGAGAATAGGATCTTCACCATGCTTGAATCAGTTCCATTAAGCTAATACTTCTGCTCTGCCTTTTGCTCTCCTCTTCACTACCACTCATTCATCTCCACAAGACACACTACAAAATGACTTCACATTCCCTTATTTATACAAGGCATTGACTTAGGAACAATCATCTAAGTTGGCAAAAACCTACAAGAACATCTGTAAGACATGTAATACATTCAGTCGGCCAGTCTCAAGAAGAACACCAATAGCCGGTGGTTATTCTTCAAACGCAAACTCTAACTTCAATGCGGACCACTAACATGAACTGGACATGATCCAACAATCATCATAACCTTCCCTGAATCACCAAGAACATCTGCACTTCATCAGCCTACTAGAATTCTTCTCTCCTTCATCTAGAGCTTCAAGAACATAGTCTGTCATCACTGTCACAAAGGAATAGGCTCTTTCAGACCTTCAAACCATGAACCAATCTAGTTGATACTTCACAGAGATGTCCTCAACACTTCCTCAAATCTACAAAATGGGATACTGAATTTCTGAATCTCACCGGACCTATCTGTGACACTCTGTCACCTTTGACACCTACCAGAACCGGTTCTACTTGAGTGACCATAACTTCTTCAGATCTTCATGCGGACCTTTGAAAACTTGACTGGAGCATCTCAAGACTTATATCTACAAACCCTTTAAACTGTATCCTCTGATCCTCAACCTATTGAGGACTTTTACCTTCTTGTCATCACTGTTCTTCACTGTTCCTGATTGAGACTAATTTTCTCAATATCCTCAGCACACAGCTAATCTAATTCTTCTCATTAATGCAACATGAGTATGTTGACATCAATGAAAACACTGGTTAGGCCCATACTTGCAACAATCTCCCCCTTTCTGATTGATGGCAACATATGATGTGAAAAACCATCAAGACAAGAACTTCTCCTTACTGTCACAACTCCCCCTATCAGCAACAACTATTCACATATCTTCTCTTCCTCTATTGCTACCCCTTTGATTAGAAACCACTTGTTTTTCACATGTCTTCTCTCCCCCTTTGACATCAATGGCAAAGGGCTCATACTTGTAACTCCACCACTTCAGAACATACCAGCTGCTCCCCCTGAGTAGCAGCTCCCCATCATCAATCCAGATCACAAGATATGACTATGATATCCACTGGACTGATGCCAATTAGTGCACCTTAGTTCATCACCAGAGGGGAAACAGCCCATAACTTCTCCCTGAGGTACTCAAAAGAATCCTTAGGTAGAGGTTTAGTAAAGATATCCGCAATCTAATTCTTGGATGACACAAACTCCAATTTGACTTCATTCTTATTCACTTGCTCTTTCAGAAAGTGAAACTTGATAGATATATGCTTTGTCTTTGAATGCAACACCGGATTCTTGGATATACTTATAGCACTTGAATTATCACAGAGGATTGTGATAGGCTCCTCATACTCTACTTTAATATCTCTTAGCATCTGCTTCATCCAAAAAACTTGAGTACAATAACCTGCTGCTGCTATGTAATCTACTTCAGTTGTAGACAGGGATATTGCCTCTTATTTCTTGCTTAGCCAAGAAACCAATCTCTTTCCTAAAAAGAAAGCTCCACCACTGGTACTCTTCCGGTCATCCACATCTCCTGCCCAATCAGCATCTATATATGCATGAAGAGAGAAATCATGATCTCAAGGATACCACAAACCATACTCAACTGTTCCTTTTAGATACCTAAAAAAAATTTTGATTGCCATGACATGAGATTCTCTGGGATCAGCCTGGAATCTCTCAACAAGATCAACAACCTACATTATATCTGGTCTAGTTTGAGTGAGATACAATAATCCTCCAATCATTGATCTATACTTTGTTTGATCTGCCTTAGGAGAGTCATCATGTTTTCTCAACTTATATCCAGTTGCCATGGGAGTATTCATTGGCCTTGAATCTTCCATTCCAAATTTCCTCAACAATTCTTTCACATATTTGGTTTGAGAAATAAAGATTCCTTTCTTTGATTGAGTAATTTGCAGACCCAAGAAGAAATTCATTTCACCAAGCATTGACATCTCAAACTCAATTTTCATTTGATTTGCAAAGGTTTTACACATACTGTCTCTTCTTCCAAAGATGATATCATCAACAAATACTTCAACAATCAAGATGTTTTCATGATCAATTTTGAAATATAAGTTACTATCAGTAGTACCTTTGTTGAAGCTAATCTTCAAAAGATGTTTGTCCAATCTTTCATACCAGGCTCTTGGAGCTTGCTTTAGTCCATACAGTGCCTTCTTCAGCTTGCAGACCATATCACTATGCTCAGATAATTGAAATCCATCCGGTTGTTCAATGTACACTTCTTCTAAGTCACCATTCAAGAAAGCAGATTTGACATCCATCTGATACACCTTGAAATCCTTGAAGGTGGCAAATGCAAGAAATAATTTGTCTGCTACAATTCTTGCCAGCGGAGAAAAAGTTTCTTCAAAATCAATTCCTTCTATTTGAGAGTAGCCCTTGTAGACCAATCTGGCTTTATTTCTGATTACCTCACCAACTTCATTTAGTTTGTTCTGGAAGACCCATTTGGTTCCAATCACATTCTTGTTTCTAGGTCTGGGAACAAGATCCCAAGTGTGATTTTTCTCAATTTGCATCAACTCTTCCTCCATTGCTTTGGTCCAGTTTTCATCATTGCAGGCTTCATTTATTGTCTTAGGTTCAATCTTTGAAATTAGACAATATTCATCTAAGTTTTGAGCAATTTTCCTTCTAGTTTGCACACCTCTGCTTTTGTCACCTATGATCTGATCTTTAGAGTGGTTCAATCTTACATACCTTGGAACTTTGGGAGTTTCTTGCACTTCTACTTCTTGATCAGGCTCATTCAGACCTATCTCCTCTTCCTAATTTACCGGATCAGTCTGAATCTGACTTTTAGAAGAGGATTGAACTCCTTGAACCAGAACACCATTTTAATCATCTTCATCATATTCATAAAACCTTGAGGGTTTCTCTATTCCCTCATCAACCTTCACATTTGTACTTTCTATCATCTTTCTTAGTCTCTTGTTATAACACCGGTATGCTTTGCTTTGAGTAGAGTAACCCAAGAATATTCCTTCATCACTTCTAGCATCAAACTTGCCTAGATCTTCATCTCTTTTGATGTAACATTTGCTACCAAAGACTCTACAATATCTTACAGTAGGAGTAATGCCAAACCAGAGTTCATAAGGGGTCTTACCAGTATTGCTTCTGATTTGAACTTGATTAAGAGTATAGACTACAGTGCTGACAGCTTCTCTCCAATAGATCTGAGGAACATTTGCTTCCATCATCATAGTCCTAGATGCTTCTTGGATGGTCTGGTTCTTTCTCTCCACTACTCCATTCTGTTATGGAGTCCTCAAAGTAGACAACTGTCTCTTAATTCCATGTTTCTCACAGAACTCTATGAACTCATAGGATGTGAATTCTCCACCTCTATCAGGCCTCAGACATTTCAACTTTATTCCTGTTTCATTCTCTACCATAGCCTTGAATATTTTGAATTTCTCAAGAGCTTCTGATTTCTCCTTTAGAAAGGTCACCCACATCATCTAGGAATAGTTATCAATTAGCAGCATGAAGCATCTGTCACCTTGAATACTCCTGGTTCTTGCTAGACTACAAAGATTAGTGTGAACTAAGTCCAATAATCTGGTAGAAGACAGTTCCTTGCTTTTGAATGTGACTCTGCTCAGCTTACCCAACTAACATTCCTTGCACAAGCTGTTAGTAGGTTTCACCAATTTTGGAAGATCTCTTATAGCCTGAGTATTGCTTATCTTGATGATATTATCAAAATTCACATGACACATCCTTCTATGCCATAACCAACTCTGATCAACTTGAACAAATAAGCAACTTTTACTAGTACCAACCAAATGGAAGATGTTACCTTTAGTTTGAGTACCGGATGCAATCTCTATTTTGGAACTTTCAAAGATTTTGTATGTTCCATCCTTGAATCAGAGATCATAGCCTTTGCCCACCAATTGTCCAACACTGAGAAGATTGTGCTTCAAACCTTCAACATACAGTACATTACCAATTTTGTTTCTTCCATCAAAAGAAATAGTTCCTCTTCCTCTGATTCTACCAGTAGAATTGTCGCCAAACTTTACCACTCCTCCTTCATACCTCTCCAAATCTACAAACTTATTTTTGTCACCTGTCATATGATGAGAGCATCCACTGTCAATGACCCAATCATCCTTCTCTTCAATTTGGGCAGCCAGAGCTCTTTCCACACTCTTAAGATTGACAGATACAGAGGACATTGGATCTTCTTCCTTGATGGCAATGAACACCCATTCATTTCTGGATTAGTTTCCTATCTCTGATTCATCATCTGTTACTCCTTTATTATCATCATCTTCATGTACATAGTAACAGTTCTTTTGGAACCTTGGCTTGTTAGGATTTTGCCTTGAAAATCTTTCCGGACACCTTGAGGCAAAATGACCAATCTTATTGCAGTTAAAACACTTAAAGGGTAATTTTCCTTCATACTTACCAGATCCTCTTGGCAGCCTCTTTGTAATAAGGGCTTCAAGTTGGGCAGTTTCTACTTCTTCTTCTTCCAGATCTTTTCTTGCTTTTTCATACCCAGACAATTTTCTTGAAGAATTCTCTCCCAAATCAAACCTTTGTTTACCTTTAACGGAGGCATTGACTTTGAATGCAGATTCAGTCTTGGGGGGGTCATCTCCAAACTCTGTCATTTCAAATGCAGCCAATTTCCCAGCCAATTGATCTCTTGTGACAGTTGTATGGGCTCTGAATTCTTCAATGGCAGCAGCCTTGATTTTATAAGAAGCAGGAAGGGATCTAAGAATTTTACCAACAATCTCATTTTCATCCAAGACTCCACCAGCATTTCTAATTCCACAAACCAGCTCATTCACTCTTGGCATAAAAGTGGTAATATTTTCATCATCTCTCATCTTCAATTTTTTAAATTTCCCTTTTAGACTTTGTAACCTTGCACATTTAACATACTGATCTCCTTCATGCAAAATTCTAGTTTATTCCAAATCTAAAAGGCAGTTGGTAGGTCAATAACATTTGAGAGCTCTGAGTTAGATAGTGTGCTTAGAAGAGCCTCTTTGGTCTGTAGATTGTTTTTAGCATCTGTGATTTCATTTAGGGTTGTCGGACCACCCTGTGGGGGTACATATGCTTTTGTAACCATGGACCAGTACGCCATTCCCATACACTGCAAGTGACATTTCATATGACCTTTCCAAAGAGAAAAGTTGGTTCCATCAAACTTCAGACTATCCTTCTTGTATGACGACATCCTAGATCTCCTCAAGCGGCTAAGCTCCTTTTAGAGGAACCTGGCTCTGATACCAATTGTTACACTTAGGGCACACAACTGAGAGGGGGGGTGAATCAGTTGTGCAAAACTTTCTCTTAATTTACACACTTAAATCCTTTTAGTGATTAGCAGCATATTAAGCATGAGACATAATGCATTCAAATCAAAAGCAGAAACTCATCAACACATGAGACACCAAGATTTTGACGTGGAAAACTTGATTAAGGGAAAAACCACAGGGTGATTAATCCAAGAATGTATTCTTTGTTAGAACAATAGAAAGAACAAAATGGCACATGCCAATTAGGGCTCACTACCTGAGCACACTGCTCACAAGAGGCTCACTGCCTACAAGAGACACACTGTCTACAAAGAAATAAGTATCACATACATGAACTGGAGAATAACATCTTCACCATGCTTGAATCAGTTCCATTAAGCTCAATACTTCTGCTCTGCCTTTCACTACCACTCATTCATCTCCACAAGACACACTACAAAATGGCTTCATAATCCCTTATTTATACAAGGCATCGACTTAGGAACAATCATCTAATTCGGCAAACACCTACAAGAACATCCGCAAGACATGTAATACATCCGGTCGGCTAGTCTCAAGAAGAACACCAATATCCAGTGGTTATTCTTCAAATA
This sequence comes from Cunninghamia lanceolata, assembly GCA_027924645.1. Classification (NCBI taxonomy): domain Eukaryota; kingdom Viridiplantae; phylum Streptophyta; class Pinopsida; order Cupressales; family Cupressaceae; genus Cunninghamia; species Cunninghamia lanceolata. The sequence goes on along the minus strand of BSBN01000523.1, from coordinate 3,817,702 downwards.
CAAACTCTAACTTCAATGCAGACCACCAACATGAACTGGACATGATCCAACAATCATCATAACCTTCCCTGAATCACCAAGAACATCCGCACTTCATCAACCTACTGGAATTCTTCTCTCCTTCATCTAGAGCTTCAAGAACGTAGTCTGTCATCACTGTCACAAAGGAATAGGCTCTTCCAGACCTTTAAACCATGAACCAATCTAGTTGATACTTCACAGAGATGTCCTCAACACTTCCTCAAATCCGCAGAACGGGATAGTGAATTTCTGGATCTCACCAGACCTATCTGTGACACTCTGTCACCTCTGAACACCTGCCGGAACTGGTTCTACTTGAGTGACCATAACGTCTTTAGATCTTCATGCAAACCTCTAAAAACTTGACTGGAGCATCTCAAGACTTATATCTACAAACCCTTTAAACCGTATCCTCTGATCCTCAACCTATTGAGGACTTTTACCTTCTTGTCATCACTGTTCTTCATTATTCTTGATTGAGACTAATTTTCTCAATATCCTCAGCACATAGCTCATCTAATCCTTCTCATTAATGCAACATGAGTATGTTGACATCAATGACAACACCGGTTAGGCCCATACTTGCAACACTCCTATGGGACGAGATATGCATGGGCGGAGTGTGTGCTAGGATAGCTCTATCATTACTTGCATGATTGTACGTATATGTTCAGAGCAAGTATGTCTGTAGGGGTGACAGTTTTGCATGTGTGGGCATATGATCACATTCTAGTGATGAGAATAGAGGGATGGGTGGCTAGAGCTATAGGAGAGCCTTATGTGAGGATGTATAGAGGAGCTTTGACATACCAATAGCGTCGAGGAGTGGTGTACTGGCAGAGGAGATTAGATGAGGTGGATAGCTTTGTATGGAGGTAATGGCTAGGATGCGAGAGATGGGATGAGGAGGATGCTGAGCTTGTCTATGCTAGGTAGGCGAGATATATTTTTGGACACGGCATATACATTACAGAGTGCTATTTGCTCAAGTAGGTTTTGAAATAGTTTGAGTTGCCACAGGTAGTACCAGTTGGTGATGCCATTGTTGGGAGGACTCGGCAGGAGGTTTTTGATTGGGGGCCAAAGTTTGTGGTGGAGACAGCTTTGGCAGAGAGAGATGGGCTACAACTAGTTGTATGGCAGTGGGGACAGGGTCCTGCAGATCTAGGGACCCTACCAGCCTATGATTCATACTGGGTGACAGCTAGACCGACACAGTTGACACGGGTTGGAGAGATTGGGGAGATAGGGATGGAGAGACCAGTTAGGAGGAGGTGATGAAAGGCTCCACCAGCACAGGCTATTATATCAGCAGCGCCAGGGATACAAATGTAGGGATAGATGCCAGGACAACCTCAGATACTTGCATAGCCTCAAGGGTAGATATTGGTGGGTGATGATGTTGGGATTCAGCAGCTGCTAAGGCGGATCAAAGAGGAGAAGAGATGGAGGCATCGAGCACAAATGAGATTGAGGAGGGTGGAGATAGATAGGTACCAGACAGTGATTGGCTTGCAGCATGTGAGAGCTCAGGCTCAGACCTACCAGGCGCAGTTATAGTTGAGAGCATAGGTTGGGGATGGACAGGATGATGGTGCACTAGCTAGGGTGATAGGGAATAGAGATGCAGTGAGACAGAGTGAGCAGATGATGAGGTTAGAGCGGGATATGGTGGTATAATAGGTGTAGGCTATGAGAACAGAGAGAGATGGTCTGTGCGCAAAGAGAGATACAACTATGCTGCAGCTATAGGGGATGACTAGTGAGCGAGATAGAGCAATGATTGCACTAGGGATAGATGGGGCTATGATGTACTTGGCCACATAGTTGACATAGGTACAAGCAGAGCTGCGAAGAGTACAAGGTGAGTCTGAGTACTATAGGGGCTTATATTATGGGGTTGTACTAGTAGTGTAGAGGCAGCCTAGCTTCAGGAGTAGGTCAGGGGCTTTAGGTTCACGGACGTCAGGTGGATCTCGATCAGTAGCCTTGGTGATGGGGCCACCGAGAGATAGGGGGCTAGGTGCAGGACCTAGCAGTGGTGGTCAAGGTGAGGGAGCTGCCAGTAGGCACTAGGGCTACCTTGTTTATATTGTATCATGATGAGGCCTAGAGCCGATTGTACATACATTCTTTATGGCATAGCTTGTATATGTAGACACTTGTATATTGACACACGTGTATATATATATATATATATGATGGTATATTGGTGATCTATATGATGTTCTAATGGATGCATTGTTGGTATTATGATGGTTATGTATGTTGTATTTGTATTTTCATGGATTATGTATGGATGTTTATGCAAATGATATGAATGGAAATGATAATGGAAAGATGTAAATGGTAATGATATGGATGGACTTATGTATGTCTAACACACTTGTTTTGTAGGATATGAGATATGGACAAAGGACAATGGAAATAATTGATTTTGGCTTAAAACTATATAGGTGAATAATAGAATAGATTGATGATGTGATGGGTAACTTTTTAGGTAATTACTCAAAAATGAAAAAGAAATGCAATCCTTATGTTTGATATAGCATGTGGATGTTATGCACCAGGGTATAAAAGACCAAGGTGTTGAGATATCCAATGTGCAACTAGAATGCTACAATCTTGTCTGAACACATGAGGTCAAGATGTTGAGCCAACATGCACAAGATATGAATAACAGCTAGTGTTGTGAGATGGACTTTGATGCTACAAGCAATGGTTTGAGCTTATCTCCACTACACATAGTGATAGCTTTCTGGTTATATGTATGGAGTTAGTCTTAACATAGAATAGTCTCAAGTGGATAAGAGACTGTTTAGCTTCTCAGATGCTAGAGATATTGATATGTAAGATGCTAATCCCAACACGCACAAGATACCAATACGCATAGGAAGAGAACAAGATCATCCTGCAAACATGGCATATGAAAGCAATATGACCATGCCCTATTCCTTACTTCATCACAACATACCAAGATATTGTTGATCATGATGTTAGTCATAAACAAATATAGAATAAAAGTACACATTAACCTTTATTCATCTTGAAAGATGTGATGAATTCAAAGAATTCATGATCCCAAGTCTCCGGTGATTAGGTCTTAATCTTCTAACGTTACTCAGACGTTGATGTGTGTTGTTGTTTTGCATTTTGGGGCCTTACGTAGATCTCATCAGTAAGATAATGTTTCCTGTAATGATTCTGCACAGAGATTATTCTACACAAGATATGCTTCAACTAATGTGTCTATCTTTAAATCTTTGCATGATATTTATCATTTTTGACATGCTTTAACCTCAAATATGCTGAATATGTTTAGTTATCTATGGGATGTCTACATATTTATATTATTTTCTTAAGATTGTCAATTATTTGCAATTGTGATGATGAAATGCTCTAAAATTGAAAGAAATTGAAAAGAATACTTCAAATTAATGTCAAACCTTCAGCTATTGAGCCACATATACATTAGATACAGTCATGAAGAGAAGAAATCAAACCATATGTTCACCAAGACATTCCATAGCTAGATACATTCGATGCTAACTTCAAAGCAAATGGTATGAAAACAACACATGTAAGTAGATATGCACTCCAAGGGACGCAGCAAACCATAGTATGTATCAAGAATTCATACACTGATTACTCAAGATATATTATGGATTGTAATCAAAAGAGTCTTCTCATTCATTAAGTATGCAAGAACATATATGTATACAACAACTTTGAAATGAGCCCTGAATATTTTAGAAAATAGATTTCAATTAAGTTTCGAATGTTTAAAATGAGGCATCACTGCACCTTTTATAGAACAAAGTGAGGGAGCGGTTACAATAGATCTATGATCCAAATTTATCTATTACGATCTACGGTTCACATTCATTGACTAAGTCAATGCTTTCCACGTGGCACAGGTTGCCAGCTAGCAACCATCTAGATGACTTACTTTCTTCTGTACCTGATGCTTATATCTCTTTTATGATGCATCTTCATCAGGTTCTTTATCCTTGAAGTTCTTCATCTCTGTCATCAGGAGCATCAGGATCATCGCTTTCAAAATCTTCATCATCCTAATGAGCTTCTCCTTGTACATGGACCTGCATGGATGTCTAGATATTTTCATATGACAATACTATCTTCTCTATCTCCCTGCCATCTTGAGTTCTTGCTTTGATGATGGCGTGCTTGTGCATTTGATATTTGCCTTAGAGATTCTCTAACTTACTTCTCCTGCTGCTAGATGTCTCACTATAATTCTCCATCCCAACCCTAATCCTCATGATCTTATCCATGGTTTCTTCTGTCAGGTGGTTTAGAGGATCATCAGCTACCTACTGAAAATTGCTATGTAGAACTTTAATGGCAAACTCTTCATCTTGATTCTCAATCTTCTCCTCTGCCTTTCATTCTAATGCTTCCAAAATTTCAGCCTCAAACAACATCATATCATGCAGCTTCATGCTGATACCTCTTAGTTTACCGTTGCATCTTTTAAGCACATCACACTCAAACCTGATGTCTTTATACCATATATCAATCAATAGGGCTGTATTATTATTCAGTACCTGATTCTTTATTAAAACTAGAGGATCAATCCTCTTTATTTCACCCAAGGTGCTCAGGACTTTCTCCAATTGAAACGGCCTCCTTTCGATGTCCATCTGCAATTTATCTACCTTTTTCCTGGAGGTATATCAGTATCCGTGGATGTTATTGTATCTACCTTAGATACACTCTCCTAATCTGAAGCTGCAATTTGCTCCGCAGCTGTAGTAATTACTTCTTGAACTTTTGGGGTAGGGTCAACTGATGTTTCTTTATCTTCTTTGTCCCTTGGTGGATCTTCTACTACTTTGGGGTTAGCCGATGCATCCTGCTATTGCTGACCCATACCTAGAGCTTTGCTGATGCAGAGGCATCCACACTAAAACCTTGACATACAGCATGTATGTCTACAACCCTTCATCATCATCATCATATTTCCCTTAACACTGTCAGCATCATCATATGTTCTCTGCCGACCGATATCCTCCTGATGACAAGCCTGCAACCCTTCGCCTGTCAGCAGCATCATCATATCTGGCTATCGGCAGCATCATCATATTCGGCAAGCGCAAACATCCTCCTGATGTTCACTGTTCATCATATCCAGCCGCTTGGAAGCTCCCAGCCACTTGGAGGATCCAACCGAACACACAGCATAACAGCTGTCCTAACAAACTAGCTAAAAATAGTAAAGTATGGTCAACATGACCTTATTACATGCATAGGTCTTATCAGACCTTCTTGGAAACATTAACCAGACCTAAAACAAACTAACTGCCTCATGGAGGCCAGCTGTCAGGTAGGTGCTCCTGCACCATTTGCTCTCCACTTCTTTCTGTTTGAGTTCTTCAATATTCTTTGCTTTCCTAGGTGCACCCACCATATCCTTAGGATTCACATCCTCTACATATGTCAAATCTATAACTGCAAGACTTGTGACCTGAGAAACTAAGGCATCCAGCCCTATTTATTGTACAATGTTTTTCGGGCTCTTTTCTCTTTTTGACTCTATTTGCTTCATCTCTCCTAATATTGTCTAGACTGATCGGGTCCCCTGTGGAGTTATTCGGGTGCTAGCAGCAAGGGTTTCCATTTTTTGTGTAGTTACATCCTTCACCACCTCATCATCAGATAGGTCAACTATCTCGTCTAATGAGACTAGACCACTTTGAACTGCCTTAGAGGCTTCTTTCCTTTGTTCTTTTGCCTGTTCAGTTTTAAACTTTACAATGGTGGGAAGTGGAACATTATGCTGTGATTCTCTAGTGAATACTTCTCCACCTGCCCTTTCTAACATTATAGGGGTTTGTTTTATTTCACCTCTCATTGAAGTTCTTGGTTTCTTAGGTGTAGTCGCTATCACCTGAGGTGCTTTTCTTTTTCTGATGAGGGGCAGTAGGTCTTCTTCTGTAGGCTCCTCACCAAGGTGGACATCCTCTCCCATTTGTGCTTGTGATGCCTGGCCCTCATCATATGTTTCCATAGTTTTGATAGTTGGCTTCCATAGTTTTGATAGCTGGCCTCTGGATATTCTTAGCCTTTTGCTTATCTTTAGGAGGCGGTGTAGATGACGCTGATGCTTGCTCTGATGCTGATGCACCCTCAGCTATTATTATGACTTTCTCAATAATCACCCCTTTAGGTTCATTAACCATCTTCTTACTTTTAGGGGGTCTTTTACTTTGTTGTTGTGGCGGTGGCAACCTTTCTTCTTTAGACTTCCTCTTCTCATTCAAGAAATCATCATATTCATCTTCAAAAATCTCCTGTCTTCTCTTCTTATTGTCAATAGTGATGGCAACACCCTTTTTCTTTAGTATATTTATCTGGTCTTCGACCCATCCTTGGGTCAGCAGCAATGTCCTACCTATGAATAGATCCAAGGAGATGTCCTCCTACATGGTGAGATCAGATGCTGAGATAGTATCATTATATATCTTTTTCTCTTCATATTCATCCACCATGATCTTGCCATCATCCCTCTTCAATTGTGTTGGCACTGGGATGCAGTCGAATGTCCTGATCTAGTTGAGAGTCAGCCTTTCATATTTTCTTCTTCTAACTTCAGCTTCATCCTCACAATCTACCCAAAAGTCCTCAAGATGTCTTCTATGCATGGGCTTTCCCATGATCTTCTACATCCTGCCATATGGATCATATGATCTTGACAGTGGGAACGGCTAGAAATTTAACATATTTAGACTAGTTATGGCCTTTTTAATGTTCTCAGAATCTGGGCACATATACCAACCTATTGTAACTGGAAATAATACTAGCAGTAGCTTGTTGCAAGCCTTGTAAACATTTAGTATTGTGGAAATTTGTCTTAACAATTCCATTAAGACAACTGCATTTGTAGGATATCTTGGGAGCATGAGAGGCTCCTCCCCAAAGACTTCAATTCTAATGTAAGAGAAAGTTGCAAATTGAATAAACTAGGCTCCATGCCTGTATATGATTTCCTAAGCCTCCATGCTCAATCTTTTAGTTTGGTCCTCCTCCATTGTTCTTACTAGATGCATAGACAATGCATCATTCACTAATTTATAATCTTGGAGGTAATTTGCTCTTTGCAGCTGGGGATGATGATCCCATATATGTGCATCATTTAATGTGCCACCAATTCTCCCATCTGTAATCAATGCATCAAATGTACCCTTATAGGCACATGAATAAACTATGTATGAGGTCATGTAGAAGGAACAATCTGGACCTCCTAAATTCATCAGCTACTCATCTAGAGCAACACTTATCATCTTAGCCCACATTGGCTTGTTATCTGTGTAAAGGCACATCAGGATGCTTGCATACATCTAGTCCTTAAAACTCCTAGCATCAGGCTGGCCTGTCACTCTACTGAGCAGGGCTATCATGTACTGGTATTCATTGTCAAAGTCACATTTATATAAGTGCACTGGAAGCTTAGTTGCTACAGGATAAGGGCTATTCTTCGCCCTCCATTAGTACATTTTCTTCCTAGCAATCTTCTTGTTATTCTCATATTCTACTTCTGATTTCTTCAAATCTATGTTGGCAACCTTCTTGTCTAATGGTAAACTAAATGTAACAGCAAGACCCTTGATGGACAGATCTGCATATACTCTGCCATGCTTCTCTACCTTTCTGGTCTGTGGGTTATAGTTTCTTGCACATTCAATAACTAGCTCAGGAGTTTCCATGGAATAAGGGAAACCAGCTGCATTCCACATTCCAGATGCAAAGACTGCATCCAGCAGGGTGCTATTATTCTTTTCATCACTCATTTTGGCCGACCATGTAGCCAGATCTGTATTTCCTTGGTGCGTGTCTGTGATGGCTCCATATTTGAACTGGACACCCTCAGGTTGAGCAAACATGGGTTTTAGAAATTCTGCCTCTGACTTAGCCAACTGCTTATCCGCCATGGATGCCTGCAATTAACCAGACTAGTCTCACAATTGATATCTTACAAGCATGTATATACATTATATCTTCATTATTCATCATGCATACTATTACTCTTTCAATATTCATTTATCATGATATGCATAATTTAGAACTTCAAGCCAGAAAACACCATGATACCTGGATATGCAGAACACGACAGCAAGAGGGTTTCAATTACTTACCTAATGTGTCTATCCTCTCAATTATGTTGATAACTATGTGAAAGGAAATCAAATACTCGCAACGCACACGTATCCCATTCTAGTACAAGCTCTATGCATCTGCAGGTAGCCTTATGAGGATTTGCAAGCTCTGCTCTATAAAAACTCATTTTATCGCAAGGTAAGTGTAAAATGATTCTGTAAATTCACTTTTAACCTCCTCTTTAAGGCAAATTAGGGCAAATTAATTAAAACAGCTGACTTTCTTGTATGAAACTCCCAGATCTCGCCATGTGTATGTATCAGGTTCATAATCGGCAGGAACCACATACCACATCTGTGTGCATTTAATGTTATGGCAGCAAGGTGCTGGGTGATCTTTACAGGATAGGATGATATTCAAATATTAGGTGATATTCAAATATCAGGGTGATGTTCAAATATGATCCCCTAGAGCAAAATGACTTCCTATCAAAATATCAGGATGACGTCAGGATAATGACTTGGTTTAGTGTTATGGCTTTATGACATCATCGTCATGTTATGTGTGAAGGGTCATGTTTGGAAATATACCTCCGTGAGGTAAAAAGGATGGTGACATCATCGTCATGTTTATTTTTTCATTTACCAGGTTTGGATGATGACACCAGGATATTGGTTCGGGGTGATATTGAAATATCGGGGTGATATTTAGGAATATGACCTTTGCAAAATACATGATGTTGTGTGTCGAGTAGATATTGCTATCACATAAAGTTGACATCCGGATGTTTGGAGCAAATGATTTTATTGGGTGATAATTTTAGATCGGGGTGATCTTTTATAATATGACTAATGTTAAGAAATATGATCCTCCCCTCGGAATATTAGGTTTGACCAGATCTTTGACTCATCATAACTTTCGTTCTCTAAGGAATATCAGGGTGATCCAAAAGGCAAACCTGCGTGAAATTATGTATTCTATCCACCCATGAGGTTATTGTCATGAAATATTAACTTTGAAAAAACTAACCTGATCATGATGACTTACCCAGTCCCCTTTATGCAGGATCATCTGCATTGTCTTACTTTTACCAGACCGCCAGCAAGCAGAAAACACAAGCAAAACCAAGCAAAAAGTTGGGTCCCTATTTTGTCAAGTTAAAATGGGGCGTGTTGTGTAACCACACAACAACTTGCCACCAAAGAAAACTCTAAAATTCCAACGATTCAAGTGATGTGGGCACATTCTAACATAGCATTCTAACTCTTTCTAAGCATAAGCATCATAATCCTTCTGAATGATAAAATGTCCTCATGGTAACAATGCTAACAAAGGATCAGTAGTGTGCAAATGATTAATTATCCTCAACTTGAAAGCAAGTTGAAAACATGAGTAACTGATGTTAAGCTACATTGTTGGAGATCATCCCTCATAGCCAACCTAGATAGAGCCTTGCTACCAGCAGGTGTCTATAGCCCCGGCAAGGTTATCTATACAATCTCCCTAAGTAGAGCCCCACTGCCAGCAAGTATCTATAGCCCCGGTAGAGTTACTTAGATGGCCTAATATTACTATACTTTCAGATTCTTTTTAACATTTATACTTCATATATTTGATATCATCATGTAAGCTCAGCATGCAAGGTATGGTCACTTGTTGTTTTATGTTGGAGATTGCATTGGTAGAAAAGGAGTCCCTTTAGATTTTTCATTTAACACCTATACCTGTATTTTCAACAAACCCAAGGCTATTAGGTGAGTCATTGTGGAGAAATCACTTTGGTTAAGAAAAGGTACCCTGATGACAGGATATCACAGTCCTAACCATGATGACCTTCTCAAAATGAGTCATAACCTATATATAAATGTGTGCTCATCACTTGAATCTTAACAATTTTGTTATTTTCTAGGGTGATGAGTTCCATCATCCTGACTAATCAAAACCAAAATTCAACCAACAAGAAAAGCAAAAACAAAACAAAACATTGTACAAACAACTATACAAATATACATTATGATACACATGACCGACATGAAGCTACTTAGGCTTGGAAATAATGTTTGAGGAACTGTCCATTAATTAGCAATGGAACATCCTCACCTATCAAGTTCTTAAGCCTGAAAGTACTGTCTCCTAATATCTCAGAAATTTGGAAGGGACCTATCCATAGTTTAACAAACTTACCATGGTCTCCTTTCTTCTCATGGGCTTTATCCCACATTAGGACTAAATCAGATATCCTGAAGGCTTTGATTTTGGCTCTTTTGTCAAACCAGCATTTGACAATAGCTTGATGTTTGGCAAATTGATCAATTGCCTGACTTCTTTTCTCTTCCGGGTGCATTAGCTGAAGCAACCTGACTTCTTGGTTATTGTCTATGCCTAGGTATTCTTGGGCAAACTGCAGGGTAGGAATCTTCAGGTTAATAGGGAGGATGGGATCCACCCCATAGACTAAATGATAAGGTGAATTTCCTAATGTAGCCTTGTTTCTGGTTCTGTCCACCCATAAGGCATATTTTAAAAGTGTATTCCATTCCCTAGGGTTCTTGTCTACTAATTTCTTTATGACATTCAACAAATTTTTGTTAGTGGATTCTACCAATCCATTCCCTTGGGGATAATAATTAGATGAGAACTTCAGTATGATTCCATAATCAAAGGCCCAACTTGACAACTTGGTTTAAGTAAAAGCAGAGCCATTATCACTTACTAGAGCATAGGGAACCCCATACCTAGTGATTATGTTACTTTCCAGAAATTTGATGACATCTTTTGCACTGCAAGTCTTGCTGCTAGTGGCTTCAGTCCACTTAGTACAGTAGTTAGTAATTGTTAAAAAATACCTGTGACCTAAAGATGATGGAGGATTAATAGGTCTTATGAAATCCATGCCCCATTGTGCAAATGGGCGTGCCTCCATCACTGGTTGCAAGCGTTGTGCTGCATATCTCTCTCTGTTGGCGGCAACTTGACATACATGACAACATTTAATGTGCTCAGCAGTGTCCTTAAAAATTGTAGGCCAATAATATCCTGCTTTGAGGATAGCATGTGTTGTAGCCAAGGATGAGCCATGTGTTGTTCCAAACTTGTCATGTAGGTCTGATAAAACTTTGCTTGTTTCTAGCCTCTCTAGGCATCTTAGGTATATTCCTTCATAATTTCTCCTAAAAAGTACTCCTGCTTTCATCATGTACTTCTGGGACTTTATCTTCAGGGCTCTTCTTTGTGAAGCTTGTATTTTAGGAGGACATCTTCCAGTGATCAAGATGTGCCTGATATCTAAGTACCACTCTCCACTGTCCTTTTCATTAATAACATACTGCTGACTTGTGATATTTGGATCAATTTATGATATCAATTGGCTTAAAGCCTATCTTATTACCAATTTCATGGGTGTGATTTCCATGTCATACTCTTGTAAGACTGTGATCCACTTAGCCCTTTTTTCACCAGGTTCACTTTGCATTAACAACATCTTCACTGCTGCATCTGGCACCACAACAATCACCTTGCTTCTCAAGATATAATGCCTGAATTTCTTTACTGCTCTGACCAAAGCAAGTGCTTGCCTTTCAACATCTACATATCTCAATTCAGCATCTTTGAAAGGGGTAGCTCATGAAGGCAATTGGTTTCTCTTCTTTTTCTTCATTTCTCTAAGTTAACACTGCTGCAGAGGTATGTTCTAAAGCAAATGAATAAATATAGAAGTCCTTGGTGTAGTCTGGACTGATGAGGACAGAAGCATCAGAAATAGCTTTCTTTATGTCTTTAAAGGCTGCTTTTGCTTCTGATGTCCACTCAATCTTTGCATCTTTTTTCAGCATAGCATTTAAAGGTCTAACTATTTTAGCAAAGCCAGTGATAAATTTTCTCACAAAATTAATCTTACCAAAGTAAGATTTGAGCTCTTTCTTGCTTCCTGGAAGCTATAATTTCATAATGGACTCCACCCTATTAGAATAAATGATAATCCCATTTTCAGTTATCAGGTGGCCTAGCAACTTTCCTATTGTTACCCTAAATATGCATTTCTTGGGGTTCAAAGATATTCCATAGTCTTCACATTTTTTTGGTACATTTCTAAGATCTGCTACATGGTTTCCTCTTTCCTTGGAGAATATTGTTAAGTCATCCATGTATATGACTATACATTTCCCTATTAAGCCTCTGAAGGCTATGTCCATTGCTCGTTGGAATGTTGCTCCAACATTTATCAGCCCAAATGGCATATGTCTATAAGCAAAGATCCCCCACTTTGTGGTGAAGGTAGTTTTTAGCCTGTCAATCTTGTCAACTATGACTTGGTTGTAGCCTGAGAAACCATCTAGAAAGGACATCATTTTTGCTCCATTGACAATCTACAGAACTTCATCTAATGAGGGTAAAGGATAATTGTCCTTCTCTGATGCTCTGTTCAAGTTCCTGAAATGCCTGATGTCTCCATTCTTCTTTCTCACTGGGACCAGATTAGCAACCTGGGTGGAATGCCTCACAGGAAATATGATCTTGGCATTCAGCAGCTTCTTGACTTCTTAAAAAATTATTGGTTCAAGCAAAGCATTGACAAGCCTTTGCTTCTATCTAAAAGGTTTAGTATCTAGCTTGAGAGGTATAGTGTGAGTTATGATTGATGTGTCATATGTCTTCAACTCATCATAAGTCCATGTAATGACATGGTTGTAATCTTTAAGGGCCTGAGTTATTCCTTCTAACTCTTCTAGTGTGCAAACCTTACCAATCAAAACATTTCTCTTGTCATCATTTTGTCCAATATTCACTTGTGAATACTATCCTCCATCAGCCTTTGGAAGATCCTTTTGTTTTAACATGTTATCCAGGTCAAAGGATCTTTCTAGTTTAATCATCCCTTTGGGTATCTTGTTGCTAGGCAACTCTAATATTTCTTCCTCTTCCCAAACATGCTCTTCCATATTGTTTTCATCTATAATTTGAGCATCAAATATATCTCTGTTAGAGATGAAATCTAGGATATGTTGATCATCATCAAAAACTTGGAGATTAGTAACATTATCAAGTACTAAAGGCACTAATACTAGCTCTACTGAAAATCTCTTTAGGCCTGATATGGACAAGGGCTCTAATGTACTGGTGGCCTGTGCTAAGGCATCTGCCCTATGGTTCTGTTCTCTAGGTATATGGGTGATATTAAATGCATCAAAGTCTTCGATCATATCCCACACTTTGTGTCTATAATTTGACAATTTCTTATAGTTGCAAGAGTAAATTCCTCTTACCTATCTGACAACTAATTTTGAGTCTCCAAAGACATGCAGAATTTTTACCTTCTTCTTGAGAGCAAACAGTATCCCATGAATCAGAGCTTCATACTCTGTCACATTGTTAGTGCAGGGAAACTATAATCTGTAAGTAGCTAAGTAGGACTTTCTTGATGGATCAATGAGAACAATTCCTACTCCAGCTCCTTGTTTGGACTTGGATCCATCAAATCTAAGGATCCAGGGTTTATCTTCAGTAGGGGGCTTAGCTGAACTTTCCTTCCTCTTTGTAGCTCTAGCAGCTGCTCCACCTGATATCCATTTTAATTTATGTACTTCATCTTTTCCTTCTTCTATGAAGTTGATTCTTCTTCCTTCTTTTCAACATCAGGAGGATGATCTTCTGGATTGGATGCATTATGTCTCTTTACAATATGTAAACATAGTGAGTAGGCAGTTTTTGAATGGGGTGCCTCATGCAATCTACACTATCCCTCAGTCAGTAAATCTCATGGAAGTTTCCCTTGTTCTATCATTTTTTTAATTTCTCCTACTAAAAAGTCCTTAAATTTGGTCAGGTTACTACCTCCATCTTCATCCGACAGTTCATAATCTGACTCCATCAGACAATCACTCCCTGGGGTGATTTTCTCTTTCTTCTTAACATTTATCTAGTCATATACCAGAATTTCTTCAGTTCCAAGAATATGATCCTCATCATGATTTATTACTTCACTTGTGTTTCCTGCAGAAGACAAACAAAAATCAGTATCATAATCATCACTAGATGCAGAACTTACCTCGGCTGATGATGATGCCTCACTGCATGTCTGCTCTAGCTTCATCATATCTAAACATGTTTCACAAGTTTTCTCTGGATGTGCCTCATTGTGTAATCTACACCAACCATCAATCAAAATGTCATGAACAGGTATATTTAACAATTGACAATGTTTTACCTGCTTGGACAGATGCATCTCAAAGTTTCTAAAGTGATCTATCTCATTCTCATTCTCAAAATTACTATCAGGTTCTATAGTCAGTATGCCCTCCTGATGATCATCATCATGATGATGAAAGTCAAGCATCAAGATCTCTTCTATCCTGATAGTCTGCGATCTAATGACATAAACTCTAGGTTCAACATTCACGTACATGATCTCATTTGTTTTGTTGTGCTCGGTGATCATGTGCTTCATTCTAGGCTTAGCATCTATTCTTATCTAGTTAGGTATCCCTTTCCAAGGTAACCACATGTGACTGAAGTCAGTAGACATATATCCGTTGATGATTTTAGACCAGTCTCTACTGAGCAACATCCCGTATGTATCAGGTATATCTACTACCTGGATATCGATGTAATATTGGATCCTGGGATCAGATGCTAGTTGCATGTGAATATGAGTTAACTCTCCTACCACACTTACTTCTATTTTATCTAGCTGTGTCACCTTCTTTAGGGATTTAGCAGGATGCAGTCCCAAAGCATTGCATATAGACAGGGGCATGACATTTGTAGATGCACCTGAATCTACCAAACAGTTGTGTAAATTCTTACTAAACATCCTTATGGTAAGGAGGAAAGGTGGTGACTCACTTTTGTCCCTGTACAAGGTCATGTGGGAGGTTTCTGCAGCTTGGATTGTAGCTGGCACTTTATGTTTGACAGTGTTATCTTTAGCAGCATGATCTCTATTGCTAGGCTAACCTGGGGAATGACTATCCTCTCTAGGAGTAGGATCATCTAGTGATTTCATAAATGCCTTCTTAATTGCAGGAGTTTTCAACAACTCTGATAAAGACAAGTTAATTTTTACCTTCTTCATCTCATCTGCCAGATATGTAAGTAGTTTGTCAAATTCATGAGGTAGGCCAATAGCTTTTTATACTATGTTTTGTGGTGACAGATATTATACATTTACCTTTGGAAATCCCAGATTGTTACTTGCCTTGGGATCAAGAGGTGTGTTAAAATTATTCAGAGGCAAGGAACTGGTTAATGGACCATTAGGTCTGTTGAAGTTACTTCTTAGATTATAATTGTGCTTATGCTGATATTACTGCTAGTAAGCATGCACTTCTTCAGGCTCATTAGATGGCTCGTTCTCATCTTCAAAGGGGAAAACATAATTTGACTCAAAATCCATGGTAGATTCTTCACATGCCAGGTTGTAATTCTGGTGGGATGACATAGTCTGCTGATGAGGTTGATTAGTATAACTTTCTAATACAAATGCAGAGTCATATCCACAAGGGACAATTTCATTTCCCTCCACCTGAGGTGGATTTCCAGAAGTATTAGACACTTTTGTCTGGAAAATGCTAGCAGTAATTCTAAATTGTGGACAGTCTACTTCTGCATGAGCATTTGTATTGTGTATTCTACACCAATTGGTGAGGGTTGCCTCAGCAAGATTAACTCTAGTAGTCTGTTTGGCTTCAGCGGGAGGCTGATTATCTAAAGGTGATGGTAATGATCCATTATTTGGTCTAGAGTTCCATACTCTGGGCTGTCTTTGAGGGTTATTATTATTTCCACCATTATTGTTGAAATTATTATTATTGTATCCCCTGTCAGGATAACTAGGTCTATCATTGGTGTAACCCCTATTCTGATTAGATTGAGAATAGAAGTTTTGATTTCTCAGATGAGTGACCTCTGTAGTTAGTTTTCTCAGCTGAGTAGAAATTTCTTTGATTTCTTCTTTCTCCTCCTGAGCTTTAGCCACTACATTTTCAGTTTGAGGCTTGAAGAAAGAGGATCCAGTGTTATTCTTCTGATCTACATCCTGAGGTGTCGATGCTTGTGCATGATACTGTGGCATTTGGCCATTTACATTAGGAGGAGGAGGCATGATACTCAATGGAGATATTTGGAGAGGTGTTGGCATTACTGCTGGAAGCATCATGGCTCCATTAGGATATTGTGTAGGATATGTTGGATACATGCCAGGCAATGTAGGGAATGTAATATTTGGAGGAGCAGGCACCAGCTGCTGATTGACTTTGATAGCTTCTTGAAAAGCTCCTATCAAAGTTGTGATTTCAGGATGTGCTCTCTTGATGAACATGGAAGTTAAAGGATCTAAAGCTGAATAATAGACACTCCTAGTAGTAGCATTTGCTACAACATATGGAGTGACTAACTTGGATAGCATTTTCTAGAACCTAGTGTTAAAGTTGGCAATAGGTTCACCTTCAAATCTTTTGATTGTAGCAAATAGGTGATAGTTCATTGAAGGATCTATTGGTACCTTGAACCTATCAGTGAAAGATTTCTCTAGGATGTCCCATGATCTGACAGAATTCTGACCAAGACTAATATACCAATTATAAGCCTCTTCCCCTAAGGAAAAAGGAAATAATATGCATACAACGTCCTGATGCTCTATTCTAGCCCTACAACAAGCTTCTTTGAAAGTTCTGATGTGATAATTAGCATCTTGATAAGGATGATATTTTGGACAGACTTTGTCTGGATTCTTTGGTAACTCGTGATATGCAGTAAAGGTTAAAGGTGACTCTGCTGCAAAGAAAGACATTGCAACTGGAGGAGGTTGAGCTTGTGGTACGGTTGGCTGAGGTTGGACAGGAGGTGTCACAAATAACCCTAAGGGTACTTACAAACCAATAGGAGTTACAGGAGGAGGCTCTGGTGATACTCCTAATGCACTAGACCCTGGAGTGTGATGGATGTCTACAGTTCTAGGTCTAAACCCCCTAACAGGTAGTTCTTCAAATATTCCACTAGATCTAGACCTGGTATTTATCCTGTGAGCCAGGATGTCTCAATTTTAAGCAAATCAGTTGGATAACTGTAAAGATTAACTTGAATTTACCAGCAAAGGGTGTATTTATGGTCAGAATTGGAAATGGACCAAGTATTTTTGGACTATTTGCAGCTATACTGCAAATATGAGGTGATCTTTAGGTTTGGTAACACTTGCAGGTTGATATCGGGTTTCTAAAGTAAGATACCTCAAAGTTTGGACAAATTCACCTAAAATAAGACCGATCTTTGCAAATACATGATGATCTGCTATAAAGATTGCAATATTTTTGATCAATTATGAAAACTTTGCAAAGGATTAGCATGTACAAGCTTAGAACAACAGATATTTATGTCAAATTTGAAATTCAGAGGTGTCTGAGCATTACCTTACGATCTTTATCATCACCTAAACTATTGATGATGATCCTCATCCTATGGCCCTCCTTCTAGTGCCAATTTATGTTGATCATGATGTTAGTCATAAACAAACATAGAATAAAAGTACACATTAACCTTTATTCATCTTGAAAGATGTGATGAATTCAGAGAATTCATGATCCCAAGTCTCTGGTGATTAGGTCTTAATCTTCTGACATTACTCAGAGGTTGATGTGTGTTGTTGTTTCCATTTTGGGGCTTTATGTAGATCTCATCAGTAAGATAATGTTTCCTGTAATTATGCTGCACAGAGATTATTCTACACAAGATATGCTTCAAATAATTTGTCTATCTTTAAATCTTTGCATGATATTTATCATTTTTGACATGCTTTAACCTCAAATATGTTGAATATGTTCAGTTATCTATGGGATGTCTGCATATTTATAGTATTTTCTTAAGATTGTCAATTATTTACAATTGTGATGATGAAATGCTCTGAAATTGAAAGAAATTGAAAAGAATACTTCAAATTAATGTTGAACCTTCAGCTATTGAGCCACATATACATCACATACAGTCATGAAGAGAAGAAATCAAACCATATGTTCACTAGGACATTCCACAGCTAGATACAGTTGATGCTAACTTCAAAGGAAACGGTATGAAAACAACACATGTAAGTAGATATGCACTCCAAGGGACGCAACAAACCACAGCATGTATCAAGAATTCATACACTAATTACTCAAGATATATTATGGATTGTAATCAAAAGAGTCTTCTCATTCATTAAGTATGCAAGAACATATATGTATACAACAACTTTGAAATGAGCCCTTAATATTTCAGCAAATAGATTTCAATTAAGTTTTGAATGTTTAAAATGAGGCATCCCTACACCTTTTATAGAACAAAGTGAGGGAGCGGTTACAATTGATCTATGATCTAGATTTATCTATTACGATCTACGGTTCACATTCATTGACTAAGTCAATGCTTTCCACATGGCACAAGTTGCTAGCTAGCAACCATCTAGACGGCTTACTTTCTTCTATACCTGATGCTTATATCTCTTTTATGATGCATCTTCATTAGGTTCTTTATCCTTCAAGTTCTTCATCTCCATCATCAAGAGCATCAGGATCATCACTTTCAAAATCTTCATCATCCTGATGAGCTTCTCCTTGTACATGGACCTGCATGGATGTCTGGATATTTTCATATGTCTGTACTATCTTCTCTATCTCCCTGCCATCTTGAGTTCTTGCTTTGATGATGGCGTGCTTGTGCATTTGATACTTGCCTCAGAGATTCTCTAACTTACTTCTCCTGCTACTAGATGTCTCGCTATAATTCTCCATCCTGACTCTAATCCTCATGATCTTATCCATGGTTTCTTCTGTCAGGTGGTTTAGAGGATCATTAGCTACTTGCTGAAAATTGCTATGTAGAGCTTTAATGGTAAACTCTTCATCTTGATTCTCAATCTTCCCCTCTACCTTTCCTTCTAATGCTTCCAAACTTTCAGCCTCAAACGACATCATATCATGCAGCTTCATGCTGATACCTCTTAGTTTACCGTTGCATCTTTTAAGCACATCACACTCAAACCTGATGTCTTTATATCATATATCAATCAATAGGGCTGAATTATTATTTAGTACCTGATTCTTTATTAAAACTAGAGGATCAATCCTCTTTATTTCACCCAAGGTGCTCAGGACTTTCTCCAATTGAAACGACCTCCTTCCGATCTCCATCTGCAATTTATCTACCTTTTTCTTGGAGGTATATAAGTATCCATGGATGTTACTATATCTACCTTAGATACACTCTCCTAATCTGAAGCTACAATTTGCTCCACAGCTGTACTAATTACTTCTTGAACTTTTGGGGTAGGGTCAACTAATGTTTCTTTATCTTCTTTGTCCCTTGGTGGGACTTCTACTACTTTGGGGTTAGCCGATGCATCCTGCTGTTGTTGACCCATACCTGGAGCTTTGCTCTCCACTTCTTTCTATTTGAGTTCTTTAATATTCTCTACTTTCCAAGGTGCACCCGCCATATCCTTAGGATTCACATCCTCTACATATGTCAAATCTATAACTGCAGGACTTGTGACTTGAGAAACTAAGGCATCCAACCCTATTTGCTGTGCAATGTTTTCCGGGCTCTTTTCTCTTTCTGATTCTATTTGCTTCATCTCTCCTAATATTGTCTGGACTGATGGGGTCCCCTGTGGAGTTATCCGGGTGCTAGCAGCAAGGGTTTCCATTTTTTGTGTAGTTACATCCTTCACCACGTCATCATCAGATAGGTCAACTGTCTCGTCTAACAAGACTAGACCACTTTGAACTGCCTTAGAGGCTTCTTTCCTTTGTTCTTCTACTTGTTCAGTTTTAAACTTTACAATATTGGGAAGTGGAACATTATGTTGCAATTCTTTAGTGAATACTTCTCCACCTGCCCCTTTTAACATAATAGGGGTTTGTTTTATTTCACCTCTCATTGAAGTTCTTGGTTTCTTAGGTGTAGTCGCTATCACCTGAGGTGCTTTTCTTTTTCTGATGAGGGGCAGTAGGTCTTCTT
Source organism: Cunninghamia lanceolata (assembly GCA_027924645.1). Taxonomy (NCBI): domain Eukaryota; kingdom Viridiplantae; phylum Streptophyta; class Pinopsida; order Cupressales; family Cupressaceae; genus Cunninghamia; species Cunninghamia lanceolata. Next base: position 3,797,575 of record BSBN01000523.1, on the reverse strand, counting down.
CTGCAGGCTCCTCACCAAGGTGGACAGCCTCTCCCATTTGTGCTTGTGATGCCTGGCCCTCATCATATGTTTCCATAGTTTTGACAGCTGGCCTCTGGATATTCTTAGCCTTTTGCTTATCTTTAGGAGGCAGTGCAGATGATGCTAATGCTTGCTCTGATGTTGATGCACCCTCAGCTATTATTATGAATTTCTCAATAATCACCCCTTTAGGTTCATTATCCATCTTCTTACTTTTAGGGGGTCTTTTACTTTGTTGTTATGGCGGTGGCAACCTTTCTCCTGTCTTCTCTTCTTATTGTCAACAGTGATGACAACACCCTTTTTCTTCAGTATATTTATCTGGTTTTCGACCCATGCTTGGGTCAGCAGCAATGTCCTGCCTGTGAATGGATCCAAGGAGATGTCCTCCTGCATGGTGAGATCAGGTGCTGAGATAGTATCATTATATTTCTTTTTCTCTTCATATTCATCCACCAAGATCTTGCCATCATCCCTCTTCAATTGTGTTGGCACTGGGATGCAGTCGAATGTCCTGATCTAGTTGAGAGTCAGCCTTTGATACTTTCTTCTTCTAACTTCAGCTTCATCCTCACAATTTGCCTAGAAGTCCTCAATATGTCTTCTATGGATGGGCTTTCCCATGATCTTCTGCATCCTACCATATGGATCATATGATCTTGACAGTGGGAACGGCTAGAAATTCATCATAGTTAGACCAGCTATGGCCTTTTTAATGTTCTCAGAATCTAGGCACATATACCAGCCTATTGTAATTGGAATCAATACTGGTAGAAGCTTGTTGCTAGCCTTGTAAGCATTTGGTAGTTTAGAAATTTGTCTTAACAATTCCATTAAGACAACCACATCTATAGGATATCTTGGGAGCATGAGAGGCTCCTCTTCAAAGCCTTCAATTCTAATGTAAGAGAAAGTTGCAAATTGAATAAACCAGGCTCCATGCCTGTATATGATTTCCTGAGCCTCCATGCTCAGTCTTTTAGTTCGGTCCTCCTCCATTGTTCTTACCAGATGCATAGATGATGCAGAGTGGGATGCAACGGAGGCTAACTAACAGGAAGGAGTAGCCAACAATACAAACAGCATGATAAAATTCTCTATCGGCTGAACATCATCATCATATTTCCTAGAGACACCAACAGCATCATCACATTCCAACAGCATCATCATATTTCAGATGATCGTAAATATCCTCCTGTCGACTACTATTTACCTCCTCCGCCTGTCGCCTATCATCATCATCATGATAATCAACGGGCGCGAACATCCTCCGGTTGCACTGTTCATCAGGCGCCAAATACAAGCGGCATCATCATGATATTCAATATCACCTTCGTCAGCAGGATATCCAAATATCCGGTTGCTCCAAATATCCTGATGACGTTGCACTTCAACAACTTGCCTTCGATGCTCCACTGCCCGACGATACAAGCAACAGCATCATGATCTAACTTATCCGGTTCTCTCGAAACCTCCTGATGATGCTAATACAACTTCCTGCCTTCGCCGATACTTAACCACCTAGCGACAACAGGATAAACTCGCATAGAGGGATTTCTTAATATCCTGATGACGATGACGTCATATCCTGATGACGATGACGTCACACATCATCCTGATGAACTCTTCAACACTTAGCCAAAAAAACTTAACTTTCACACCCGCATCCGTTAGCGATATGCGGATGATGAACTTCCCCGAGAGATGATCCTGACTGCGATATATACACTGAGTATATATCCAACTCAAAACATCATGATGCACTTGCAACATGCAAACTTCAACAACTTCACGACCCGATCCTGATGGCGATGGATTCGCAGATGATGATGCACCTTGTTCCGACTGGAAACACACATGCAGACTCCTGTGTATCCTTCCACTGCATGTAAACACTCCGAACCACTCTATTTCACAAAGATCATGTGACGACCGGGCCGGATCACCTTCAAACCAAAATTTAGCAACTTATCTTCTAGACCTAGCACATGAGGATGCTAGGCTGATTCACAGCATGCTCCTAACTGATCTCCTGAACAATGCAATGCATAAACAGAAAACACAAATGCAAACTAAACTATGATACAGGACCATTCCACCGATTTGCAGGATCAACCGGTGGAAGGGTTGAAAGTGCCCATTAACTTGCAAAACGGAAAGGAAATCAACACAGATACAACTGATACAACCAGATACTGCAAAAGATGAGATCTTATTCAATTGAAATTCAAAAGTCCTGAATACAGCTTCACAATGTCTGAACTGCTCTCCTGAATCTCAACTCAACACAACACCAGTACCTCAATCTCAATACCAATATGAACTGTCAATCTGAACTGTGTCTAAACCCTAACAGGTCGAAGGTATATATAACAAATCCTTCGAGTACTACCAACTTCACTTCCCAGCGGCTGGGAGCTTCCAAGCGGCTGGGAGAGAGGACAACTCAGACTATCTTATCCCGATCTCTAACTGCCTACACATACTCCTATGCTGAACTAATACATAGCATCGGTCCAATGGACCTTATTACATGATAAAGTCAAACATACTAAAAATAGCCTACTGCCCTGTCATCATGCGGACAATTCACCTATATCCTGATCAGGTTATCCTATATCCTGATCCTGTACGTCATCATGCGGACCTATAACTACTAACTGCCTCAAGGAGGCCAGCTGTTAGGTAGGTGCTTCTACACCATACTCCCCAAAAGAAAATAACTCATGTCCCATGAGTTAGGATATGGAAGTCTTCCACCTCTACACTTTGCCTGTGCAATGTTCTGTCCTGTTCCAGCTTTGTCTGCTGCTGTCTCTTGGCTGCTCCAAGACTTCTGAACTGTAACTTGCTTTCTGGCAAGCAAATCTTCATGCCTGTTGATGTAGGCCTTCCTCTCACATACCTTGTGTTTGTCAGGTTGCCTGACCAGAACCTCTTGCTGAACTGCCTCTTGAACTTCTGAAATGTCCAACTCTATCTTCCTTTCAATCTTTATAGGACAAGCAATAGTCCCAACTATGACAACATCCCTGTCATTCTTCTGAACTGGTTGCTGTTTACCATCCTGTTTCTTTACCAGAATTGCCAACTCAGCGTTGGTCATCCTTGCTAGAACCTCAGATGTTCCGTTGCATCCCACTCTGCATCATAGTGGTATCAGAGAAAAGGTTAGGATCTTCTGGAAAAGATAAGCAGGATATCCAAATATCCGGTTGCTCCAAATATCCTGATGACGTTGCACTTCAACAACTTGCCTTCGATGCTCCACTGCCCGACGATACAAGCAACAGCATCATGATCTAACTTATCCGGTTCTCTCGAAACCTCCTGATGATGCTAATACAACTTCCTGCCTTCGCCGATACTTAACCACCTAGCGACAACAGGATAAACTCGCATAGAGGGATTTCTTAATATCCTGATGAAGATGATGTCATATCCTGATGACGATGACGTCACACATCATCCTGATGAACTCTTCAACACTTAGCCAAAAAAACTTAACTTTCACACCCGCATCCGTTAGCGATATGCGGATGATGAACTTCCCCGAGAGATGATCCTGACTGTGATATATACACTGAGTATATATCCAACTCAAAACATCATGATGCACTTGCAACATGCAAACTTCAACAACTTCACGACCCGATCCTGATGGCGATGGATTCGCAGATGATGATGCGCCTCGTTCCGACTGGAAACGCACATGCAGACTCCTGTGTATCCTTCCACTGCATGTAAACACTCCGAACCGCTCTATTTCACAAAGATCATGTGACGACCGGGCCGGATCACCTTCAAACCAAAATTTAGCAACTTATCTTCTAGACCTAGCACATGAGGATGCTAGGCTGATTCACAGCATGCTCCTAACTGATCTCCTGAACAATGCAATGCATAAACAAAAAACACAAATGCAAACTAAACTATGATACAGGACCATTCCACCGATTTGCAGGATCAACCGGTGGAAGGGTTGAAAGTGCCCATTAACTTGCAAAACGGAAAGGAAATCAACACAGATACAACTGATACAACCAGATACTGCAAAAGATGAGATCTTATTCAATTGAAATTCAAAAGTCCTGAATACAGCTTCACAATGTCTGAACTGCTCTCCTGAATCTCAACTCAACACAACACCAGTACCTCAATCTCAATACCAATATGAACTGTCAATCTGAACTGTGTCTAAACCCTAACAGGTCGAAGGTATATATAACAAATCCTTCGAGTACTACCAACTTCACTTCCCAGCGGCTGGGAGCTTCCAAGCGGCTGGGAGAGAGGACAACTCAGACTATCTTATCCCAATCTCTAACTGCCTACACATACTCCTATGCTGAACTAATACATAGCATCGGTCCAATGGACCTTATTACATGATAAAGTCAAACATACTAAAAATAGCCTACTGCCCTGTCATCATGCGGACAATTCACCTATATCCTGATCAGGTTATCCTATATCCTGATCCTGTACGTCATCATGCGGACCTATAACTACTAACTGCCTCAAGGAGGCCAGCTGTTAGGTAGGTGCTTCTGCACCAATAGAGAATGCATCATTCACTAATTTATAATCTTGGAGGTAATTTGCTCTTTGCAGCTGGGGATGATGATCCCATATATGTGCATCATTTAATGTGCCACCAATTCTCCCATCTATAATCAATGCATCAAATGTACCCTTATAGGCACATGAATAAGCTATGTATGAGGTCATGTAGAAGGAATAATCTGGACCTCCTAAATTCATCAGTTGCTCATCTAGAGCATCACTTATCATCTTAGCCCACATTGGCTTGTTATCTGTGTAAAGGCACATCAGGATGACTGCATACATCCAGTCCTTAAAACTCCCAACATCAGGCTGGCTTGTCACTCTGTTGAATAGGGCTATCATGTACTGGTATTCATCGTCAAAGTCAAATTTATATAAGTGCACTGGAAGCCTGGCTGCTGTAGGATAAGGACTGTTCTTCACCCTCCATTGGTACATTTTCTTCCTAGCAGTCTTCTTGTTATTCTCATATTCTACTTCCGATTTCTTCAAATCTATGTTGGCAACCTTCTTGCCTAATGGTAAATTGAATGTAGCAGCAAGACCCTTGATGGACAGGTCTGCATATACTCTACCATGCTTCTCTACCTTTCTGGTCTATGGGTTATAGTTTCTTGCACATTCAATAACTAGCTTAGGAGTTTCCATGGAATAAGGGAAACCAGCTACATTCCACATTCCAAATGCAAAGACTACATCCAGCAGGGTGCTATTATTCTTTTCATCACTCATTTTGGCTGACCATGCAGCCAGATCTATATTTCCTTGGTACGTGTCTGTGATGGCTCCATATTTGAACTAGACACCCTCAAGTTGAGCAAACATGGGTTTTAGAAATTCTGCCTCTGACTTAGCCAACCGCTTATCCACCATGGATACCTGCAATTAAGCAGACTGGTCTCACAATTGATATCTTACAAGCATGTATATATATTATATCTTCATTATTCATCATGCATACTATTACTCTTTCAATATTCATTTATCATGATATGCATAATTTAGAACTTCGAGCCAGAAAACACCATGATACCTGGAAATGTAGAAAATGACAGCAAGATGGTTTCAATTACTTACCTGATGTGTTTATCCTCTCAATTATGTTGATAACTATGTGAAAGGAAATCAAATACCCGTAATGCACATGTATCCCATTCTGGTACAAGCTCTATGCATCCGTAGGTGGCCTTATGAGGATTTGCAAGCTATGCTCTGTAAAAACTCATTTTATTGCAAGGTAAGTGTAAAATGATTCTGTAAATTCACTTTTAACCTCCTCTTTAAGGCAAATTAGGGCAAATTAATTAAAATAGCTGACTTTCTTGTATGAAACTCTTGGATCTCGCCATGTGTATGTATCGGGTTCATAATCGATGGGAACCGCCTACCACATCTGCATGCATTTAATGTTATGGCAGCAAGGTGCTGGGTGATCTTTGCAGGATAGGATGATATTCAAATATTAGGTGATATTCAAATATTGGGGTGATGTTCAAATATGATCCCCTAGAGCAGAATGACTTCCTATCGAAATATCAGGATGATGTCATCAGGATAATGACTTGCTTCAGCATTATGGCTTTATGACATCATCATCATGTTATGTGTGAAGGGTCATGTTTGGAAATATACCTTCGTGAGGTAAAAAGGATGGTGATGTCATCGTCATGTTTATTTCTTCGTTTACCGGGTTTGGATGACGACACCAGGATATTGGTTTGGGGTGATATTTTGTGATAGGCCGATATTCAAATATCGGGGTGATATTCAGGAATATGACCTTCGCAAAATACATGATGTTGTGTGTCGGGTAGATATTGCTATCACATAAAGTTGACGTCCGGATGTTCGGAGAAAATAATTTTATCGGGTGATAATTTTAGATCGGGGTGATCTTTTATAATATGACTGATGTTAAGAAATATGATCTTCCCCTTGGAATATCAGGTTTGACCAGATCTTTGACTCATCATAATTTTCGTTGTCTAAGGAATATTAGGGTGATCCAAAAGGCAAACCTGCGTGAAATTATGTATTCTATCCACCCATGAGGTTATTGTCATGAAATATTAACTTTGAAAAAACTGACCTCATCATGATGACTTACCTAGTCCCCTTTCTGCAGGATCATCTGCATTGTCTTACTTTTACCAAACCGCCAGCAAGCAGAAAATAGAAGCAAAAGCAAGAAAAAAGTTAGGTCCCTGTTTTGTCAAGTCAAAATGGGGCATGTTGTGTAACCACACAACAGATATAGATAGATCAAGGCAGTCTTGATTAGGCATAGAAAAGGGACAAAAGATAAATCGAAAGATAAAACAAAAGATACTGGACATCATCACATTTTCTTGCCAAATTTAGGTGCTCTTAGATGGATTTACACTGGCACCTTGTTGATAGGAAAGTTGTATCTTGATGAAGGCTAAAGATGTTGATAAATTGCTATAGCAAATATTGGCTAAAGGTATGCAGACAAATAGCTTCTGGCTTATTCTTGAGTGGTTGAAGTGCTTGAGCTTTCAGTATACACATAGTTTGCTTCCTGGTTGAGATGATCAAAGAGAAGAAGATGGGGTGGATCATCTGTGCTTGAGTACTGGAAACTTCCTTCATATTCTAGACTACCTACATACCCTGTATCCACAGGATCAAAGCACATTTACGATGAAGATGAGACATGATGAATATGTAGTTTTGGGTTTTATTAATGTTGTGTGTGATAAAAGATAGATGAATGTGAGATGAAATATTTAAGGATGATTAGAAGAAAGATGAAAGATGGATGATGAAAGAAAGGGCTATCATCTTAGCCTGAATTAGAGTGCTTCCTTCACATCTCAGATTGCCTACATACCCTGTATCCACAAGATCAAGGCTTTAACGATAGAGCTGGGATGTAGTTCTTGCTTATTATGCTGGTGAGTGATGTTAAAAGACTAACGTGATTGCTTGAATGTTTGCATTGGCGATGTCTTGCGATTGTTTGATGTCAGATGAGCACGAATTGATTGCAAAGATATGAAGCCTGATTGCAAAATGCTTTGCCACATTTGTGGTTGGATGAATGCTATGGTTGAAGTTGAAAGTTTGTTGTGTTGTGAGCTAAAGTGTTTAATGTGTTATGAGCTAGAGATAGCGATATCCACTTCCAAATAAGACTCAACAAAATGTCCCTAGTGCGGGATGAGTTTTATTATGAAGGAGCAACGATGGAGAAGGTGTGTAACCAAGATGTTAAGGTGTCAAAAGATATAGTATCACAATAATGTCTCAAGTATTATAGCTAGCATTGATAGAGGCAAAGATGGAAAAGGTTATTTATTGTGATGAAATGGGGGTTATAATATGGACTATGTAGGATAGGATGGAAAAATATGGTAAGAAGAGTGATGATCAAACAAACCAAGTAGACGATGGAAGCTGGTCACTACACATAGCACCTGTTTGCAAGTTTTCACTATGGTACTTATCCAAGGCACCTGTTTACCAGGTTTTCACCAGAGGATGGATTATTTATCTTAGACTATTATTTTTTTGTTATCCAAAGTGCCACAAAGTGGTTTTCACTATTGGATGGGATTTTTTTTTTTGGGGGGGGATAGCTGAGATTTAAGGATAAAACTTCTTGAGATGAATGTTGTTGACTAGTTGATCCAAGGGAATGCCTTCAGGTGTTGAGAGAGTGTATGTACCTGATCCATAAACTGTTGTGATGATGAAAGGACCAAGTCAATTTGGTTCAAACTTGCCCTGTTTCTCACGGTGTTGTTGATTCTTTTGATTTTCTTTAAGGACAAGATCTCCAACTTGAAATTGGAATTCTCTGATTTTTTTGTTGTAGCTACGGCGTAGATGGTTTTGATAAACTTGAAGATGGTTGAGTGCTGTAAGATGTCATTCATCTAGAAGCTCAAGATCATGGAGTCTGGATACTCAATATTCTTCTTCTGAGATGGTATGTTGTAATGATACTCGCAGTGAGGGCATCTCAACCTCAATAAGTAAAATAGCTTCAGTGCCATACACAAGAGCATAAGGTGTGGCTCCAGTGGGAGTTTTGATACTTGTTCTATATGCCCATAATGCAGGATGAAGTTGTAGATGCCAATCTTGACCAGCTTCTTCAACTATCTTTTTGAGAATTTTGATGATTATTTTATTAAAAGCTTTAGCTTGGCCATTGCTCTGAGGATAGTACAGAGTAGAGAATCTATGTTGGATATGAAACTTGTAAAGATCTCTGACCTCTTGATTCTTGAAGGGATGACCATTATCTGTAACAATAGCTTGAGGAACTCCATAATGGCAAATGATATAGTGTAGAATAAACTTAGATATTTGCTTGCTTGTGATATAAGTCATTGGTATGGCTTCCACCCATTTTTTGAAATATTTAGTGGTGGTGATAATGAACTTATGACCATTTGATGAAGTAGGATGGATTTTACCTATGAGATCAAGTCCCCACTGCAAAAAAGGCCATGGAGTAGTGATAGGTTGAAGCTCATGTGCTGGTGCATGTATTAAATCTCCATGTTTCTGACATTGTAGACATCTCTTTGCAAATTGTTGTGCATCTTTTTCCATTGTTGGCCAATAGTATCTTGCTCATAGAAGTTTCTTAACAAGGCTAGGGCCAACAGACTGTGAGTTGCAGACACCTTCATGTACATCATGTAAGGCCACTTTTGCTTCCTCAGAGTCAAGACACCTAAGAAGGATACCATCAAGACTTCGGTGATAGAGGGTGTCTCCTAGGATAGTGTAACAAGAGGCTCGACGGATAAAGGTTTTGCATTGGTTGTTAGATAGTTGAAGTGGAAAGGTTTGATTATGGAGATACTCATATAAATCCTCATACCATGATGAATTGGGACCAACAATGTCACATATAAGCTTAGACTATGGAACTTCAAATGCTGGAATCAAAAGCTGTTCGACTAAAAACTCACATTTATGTATATTAGATGGCATGTCTAAGAGAGACCCAATCATAGCCATAGCATCTGCTGCTTTGTTCTGTAGTCTTGGGATTTGTTCAAAAGTGATATTGTCAAAGTACCTTTTAAAATCATCAACCATTAGCTTGTATGGAAGAAGCTTCTCATCTTTTGTTTGATATTTATCTAAGAATTATTTAATAACCAGCTGAGAATCACCAAAGACTTGTAACTGTTTGATAGCCCATTATACTACCATGCACAATCCTGTGATTAAAGCTTCATACTCTGCTATGTTATTGGTACATGGAAATGCAATTTTGTATGATTTGGGTATACAATCTCCTTGAGGGGTAACAAACAAGATGCCTGCTCCTGATCCATGTTGTGTATATGATCCATCAAAATATAGCTGCCACCATGTTGGAGAAGTTAAATTGAACAATCCTTCATCAGGAAATTCTAGATATATTGGATGGATATCTGTGATGGGTGATGCAGCTAATTGATTAGCGATGACTTGTCCTTTAATGGCTTTTTGGTCCACATATTGTATGTCAAATTCACTTAAGATCATGACCCATTTTGTTAATCTTCCCGTGAGAATTGCTTTAGAAAGAAGATATTTGAGTGGATCAACATTTGATATGAGCTAGGTTGTTTGGTTCAGCATATAGTGTCGCAACTTTTGGGAAGAAAACACTAATGCTAAACATGCTTTTTCCATAGATGGATAATTGAGTTCATATCCCACAAGAGTTTTGTTGAAGTAATAGATGGCTTGTTCTTTTCCTGAATCATCATGTTGAGCTAGAAGGGCACCTAATGCTGCTGTTGTTGATGATATGTAGAGCAATAATGGGTGGTCAAGCACAGGAGGTACTAACACAGGAGGATTTGCTAGATATTCCTTTATTTTATCAAAAGCTTGTTGACACTTTTCATCCCACTTAAAAGGTTCACTCTTACATAGAAGATGCTGAAAAGGGTGACATTTATCTGCTAGTTGTGAGATAAATCTGTGAATGGACTATAACCTGCCTTGTAAACTGTGAAGCTACTTGAGATTTGTTGGTGAAGGCATTTCCATGATAGATTTTACCTTAGCTGGGTCTACTTCTATCCCTCATCGAGACACAATGTATCCCAATAGTTTTCCAAATGTTACACCAAATACACATCTCTTTGGGTTCAGTCTGATTTGATACTTTTCTAATTGATCAAAGATTTGTGCTAATACCTGTAGATGTCCTTCTCTTGTTTTATATTTTCCCAAGATGTCATCAACGTAGTCTTCAATGATAGTATGAAAAAGGTCATGAAAGATAACTGTCATGGCTTGTTGATAAGTAGCTCCAGCATTCTTGAGACCAAAAGGCATTACAACCTAGCAATATGCGCTGACAAATAAAGGATGTTTTGTCTTGATCTTCCTCTGCTATTCTGATTTGATTATACCCTCAAAATCCATACATCAAAGATAGCATTTCATGTCTGGCTGTAAGATCTACAATGTTGTCTATGCTTGGTAATGGAAAGTCATCCTTAGGACATGCTTTATTAAGATCTCTGAAATCTATGCAACAACGAATTTGTCCATCAGGTTTTGCTACAGGTACCAAATTTGAAACCCATTCTGGATAGTCAATAGGCTTTATGAACTTTGCTTCTAACAATTTTAGAATCTCTGTCTTGACCAATAAAGCTATCTGTGGATGCATTTTGTGTAATTTTTGTTTGACAGGTTTTACATTAGGAGATACTGCTAGATGATGTACCACAAGTGATGGATCTAGACCCGACATGTCAGCATAAGTCCATGCAAAATTTATAGCTCTTCTAAGAAAAAATGCTATGAAGTTTCTTCTTTCTTGCTCTGATAATGATGCTGCCAAAAAAGTGATCTTTGGATTCTACTCTGTACCCAAGTTCATGTCTTGTGATTGTTCAACTAGCACTGTTGATTTCTCATGATAATCAGTGGCAACAGGAAGATCAAATCCCCCATCCATAGGCACCTCAGAGAGGTTTTCACCTTTGGATATGTCCTTTATTTTTACTTTTTCACAGTCAAGAGGCACCTTTCAGTTTTCACCTAGTGACCTATTTTGTTTGATTTTGTTTATTTCACTTTTGCAACTGAAGGATTTGATACTTCCACCAAAATATGCTAGTTTAAGTAAGTCCGTCATGAAACCTACTGTATGATCACCCAATGGAATGCCTTTTCATAAGCCCATGAATTCTACAATAGCTTCATCATTTTCAAATGTATCTAATATCGGTGCCCCCTGTTGGTCCCAATCGATGAGGTCAGGATATACGAGTGAAAGGTTAATGGAGGAATTGTTATGGCTAGAGGAGGCTGTGGAGATCATGAAGATGGAGTGTTCTTGGAAAAGGTTGGAAATGTGAAAGGGGGAGTCATTGATAATATCTGAATTAGAAGTCTCTCCTGCCGAGGAAGGTCCAGTGTCAGTATCAGAAATACACTTAATGTCCTTGAGTCGCGGTACCTCCAGTTGATAACCAAGGCCTTGCTTATTAAACTTCTTAGACACAATAATGGGTTCAATAGGTCCTTGTTCGTATGATCCCAATCCACCATGTCCTTTGTAGCCTATGTTCTTTATGATGCAAAACCCATTGTTATATCTCTCTACTTCCAGTTGAACTTGGTCATTTTCATCAACGAATATCCAAGAGTCTATATCATCAATGTCTTCATCATCTAGGAATCCACCTTTAATGAATATGGTAGGGGGAACTTTGATGACAGCAGGAGCTGAAGTTGGTTTGGATGTGGAAGTTTACCATAGGATTTAGGAGATAATGGAAGGGTACCTACACAACAAGAGTCTTGCAGTGTGTATTCACCAAGGCCATGTTCGGTGTACTTGATACGGAGGTTGGAAGGGGTTTTACTAGACAATGGCTTGAGTAGGTTGGATGGATCTACATAGGATGAAGATAGATATGCCTCAGTGTTGATAGGAATGCAGTTTGGATTCTAATATTTAGCTTGAAATGCATGATAAAATTCAAATGGATTGGGATCAGCTTGGATAGTAACTTCAACACCATTGTGTGGGAATTTAAGGCATTGATGGTATGTGGAAGGAACTGCCTTGAGGGCATGTATCCATGGATGACCAAGGATGATGTTATAAGGAAGGTCAATATTAAGGACCTAACAACAGGTTTCTATGGTGATCGGCCCAACTTGGATAGGCAAGAAAATAATTCCTTCAGTATCTCTCTCGGCATCATCATATGCTCTGATAGTAATAACCTTGGAGGTGTCAACATCTTTCTTAGAATATCCCAGTTGTTTTATTAATTTTAAAGAACATATATTAAGACCAGCTCCACCATCTACCAAGATTCATTTGATATGGTGTTGTTTAACAAATACTTCAATGTGGAGGGCTTCATTGTGTAAAGGATGGATGGAGGGCTGAAGATCTTTGTCAGAAAATGTTAAATGACAAGGGGTTGCAATGCTAGTGACCATAGATTGGAATTGTGAGATATCAATATCGTTGGGCACCGAAGATTCTTGTAGAGCTTTGTCAAGGATAGCTTTGTGAGTAGGGGATATGCAAAGCAACTCAAGAATGGATATGTGCGTGGGTGTTTTACCAAGGTGATCCAAGATATTATAGTTGGAGAATGGTTGAGGAGGATGAACAGGTGCTCCTTGAATAGTGACTCAACCTCTGTGAGTGGTTATAGTGCAATCAGGTGCTTTACCTTGGATAGTAATATTAGAAATGCGAGCATGGTCAATGCAGCCAATGGTAGATGATTCATAGGTATACTGAATAGCATTCCCAGGATGAGGGTTACTTGTTTTGTCATGAGACGGAAGTGGATTCTTGAAAATCTCTAGATCATAGTTTGATGTTGATTGTTGTGCAGGTTGAGTTGTTGAAGGTGTAGCTTTGATTAAACCTTAATTGATGCAATCTTGGATGACATGTTTTAAACACATACAACCATTTGTTTTGTGTCCTTTAACTCTATGGAAATTGTAATACTCATTTTCTTTGTACCAAGGAGCTTTGAAGAGCAGTTCACCATTGGGTGGTGCATCCAGTAAGATAATATCGCCTGCTTGGAGAAGCTTTTGAAAGATAACTTCCATGGGTTCTACTAATGGTGTAAATTGTCGACACAGATTGGAAGTTTGGCGTTGTCACATTCGTTGAAAAGGTTGTGTGGTTGTAGAAGCATCTTGGATGTTGATAGGAGCTTTCATCGTTTGGATGTTCTTTGCATCCACAACACCATGATTGACAACATTCTTATTTTCGTTCCAAAAGTGATACTTATCGTTGGAGTTTTGAGGATAATCTTTGTTATTGCAAAAGATCTTGATAGTTCCTTTAGCAATAAAAGCTCATTCAATGATGGTTCCTTTGGAAACAAGTTCATCAAAGGTGCTAGCACTTTGCAATTGTAGTTGGAATGACAGCTTGGGATGAATATTTTGAACAAAGATATCAAGCTATTATTTCTCAGGAATTTCCCATGATAGTTTTCTAGCCATATTACACCATCATTGAGTAAATGAAGAAAAGGCTTCACCATTGCGCTGTTTATTGTTGACAAGGTCGCTCATGTTTATCTCATGGTCAATTTTAAAAGTGAAATGTGATCAAAATTTATTGGCTAACTTTGAAAAAGACTTAATTCCCAGAGGTAAATGAGAGAACCATTCAAGAGCTTGTCCTGCTAAGCTTCAAGGAAATAGTCTCAAAAGATATGTATCATCATAAGCAACATCGAGACATGCCACAAAGAATGTTCTTAGGTGGTCTTCCGGATTTCCTTTTCCTTTGTACTTGTCAAATTGTGGAATTTCAAAGTGTGGTGGAAAAGGTATCATATGAAGAGACTTGTCAAATGGATAAGTGCATATGTTATCTAGAGAAAATGTCTTCTTGCCTTGTCCTACTGCTTGGTTGATCATTTGTTGAACATCCACTGAAGATAATTGTTGTTGTTGTAAAGGGGGTGAAACATGGTATGGTGTATATTGAGGTTGTTGTTGTGGGATATATGGAGCCATGACCATTTGTTGAGGCTGCATACTCACAATGTATATCAAAGGATTGGGATGTGACACATGTGTGGTTGAGGATTGCTTTCGTTGAGGCACAAGCAGTGATTGGGTATATTGGGATGAACTGGCACCAAGATTTTGCATCACATGTGAAGTGGAAGATGGATTTACACCAGTTAATGGTTGGGAAGTTGGAGTTGGATTCATGAAATGGTAAGTGATGGAAGGATTGGTAGATGACAAAGAAGGATGGACACTTGGGTTTGTATTTTGGACAACATGAGGATTGGTATGTGTCATGTGTTGGGTGATAATAGGCAAGCCTTGGGTAGCATAGGATGGATTAATGGTGTGTGAAGGATTAGAAGAGTATGACGGAATGGATGTAAGTTGCTCAACATAAGTGACCGTAGAGCTAGGATTGGCTTGAGAAACGATAGGAGGGTCACTCATATCAATAAGACTAACATTGGGATTATATGGTGTAGTGGAAGGACTAGTAGAGATGGTGGAAAGTGTATTAGTGGTTGGTATATGGGATATGGTAGATTGTGATGGTTGAGAAGCTTGGACTATTGGTGTTTGGTGTAGTTTGGGAGGCTTGCATACTATGGGATATGGGGATAGCTTGTGATGTTTGGAGCATTTGCACTTGGGCTACATGGACAACTTGTGTTATTTGAGGTATGTAAATTGTTATCTTCTTGACCAATTCATTTTCTTTCGAGAGCCTACCTATGTTTGTCCAACCCGTCTATCCTCTCGAGGGGGCATCATCATCCCATTTCATCCCCATCCTCAACGTATCTTTTCCTCATCCTATCCATTTTCTACTATCCATACCTTAGCTTCTTTGAAATGATGTTACTCGACATAAAGCTTATCATCTCAAACATCATCTCAAAGAGGGGCAAAATGTAGACACCCAAATTTGTCCATGTCTTGCAACACCTAATAAAAAATATTACTTAGACATCATGTAGCATTTTGTCCTAATCCCACTCTTAATCCATCCAACTTAACCCATTAAGCTAATTAATTAAATAAATTTTATTTATTTAATTAAAATCCCATCTTAATCCCATCCTTATCCCACTTAGCCAATTAATTAAATAAATTTTATTTATTTAATTAATTTCCACATCATATCACAATCCTATCCTAGTCATCTTCCCAATTAAATAAAAAAATCTTATTTATTTAATTAATTTTCCAACTCATATCCCAACTAATTCAAATATTTTATTTGAATTAAGTCCTCACCTCTCACCACATTTCGACACTTGTCCATTTCTCAATTTAATCATGTGTGGTAGTACAACTTTCATTTAAAATCATTCACATGTACAACTAATGGGACCTAATTTTAGTATTTGTGTACACCATCACATATAAACTTATTAAATAAAAGTATTTGTGTACACAATCACACATGAGCCCTATCCTCCTTTGTACACTTGTCACATGACTACAACTCCCTTAAAGAGTGGGAATAACTAATCAATCCTAGCCATTCACATCAATCATGTAGCCTTTCAATCTCAACCATCCATTTGAACCAAGCCTTTCCTAT
This sequence comes from Cunninghamia lanceolata, assembly GCA_027924645.1. NCBI lineage: Eukaryota > Viridiplantae > Streptophyta > Pinopsida > Cupressales > Cupressaceae > Cunninghamia > Cunninghamia lanceolata. Next base: position 3,781,404 of record BSBN01000523.1, on the reverse strand, counting down.
AAATCAACCCCCTCACAAGCCATTTGCAAGATGCATTAAGTTGGAGGATCCTTATGCTGTTGAAATCACATTAGAGCCTTTGCATCTATCATCATCATCTTCCATCTATCATCTCAATCCTATGCAAATGTTATGCTCTGGAATTGTGAGCAACCAACATATCAAATCAATCAAACAATTCATCTTGCATCTTTGAGGTATTGAATTATTTGGGTTTAGGTTATGCACTTTATTGTTTGATCATTTTCCATTTGCAAATCCAAAATTTTCATTATACAGAAACCTCATGTACTATAGAAGATTTAATATTATTAGATAAATTATTGTTATCTTCCCATGGAGGATCTTTCATGAGAGGAGGCTCTTCATCCACTAATGCTTCATCTTTCAAAGGGAGAGCATTGGAATGAAGAGAGGGTAGGGTGATGTTAAGGAATGTATCAATAATTTCATCCTCTTGCACCAAAATGTCCTCACAAGTGGGAACAACTTTGGGAGAGGGATCCAAATCATAGGGTGAAGTAGACAAATCTAGGTCACCACTATATGTATTAGAGAGTAGATCCATAGACATGGAATTATTATGACTTGTAGTAAAAGAAGAATTATAATAATCATATTTCTCATGACTATCCATGGAGATGAATTCAGTTAGATCCTTTAATATCAAAGGATACACACCCATGAGGGTTGTGAAGCTATCAAAATAATATATATAACAAATAATATCATATGTGGAACATGTAGATACACCAATATCATACATGGATGCTATGTGATCTAAAACATAAGGACGCATATTAGTGAATTTGGCAAAAGTTTCAAAATCTGTAATATATGCATACAAATATTCTAAAGATGAACAATCAAGAGCATCCATGATGGAATGTATTTTATTTTATATGAGAATATGATACAGCATAGTAATGTGCAATCAGATCCATGCATTAATCAAGTACCACCAATATGAAAATAAGATTGCAATTAGAGACCTACAAGTGCAAGAGAAGTGGGGTCTTCCAAAAATTGTGATATTCTTGGTAACCACAACAACTAAGTCTTGCAAATGTAGAATGTGAATAATGTACAAAATAAGTGCCTAAATAATATATCCACTTGAATGCAACAATGATTTACATCACTTTCATTTGATAAGGATGCACTGAATGCAAGACTAGCTAGGGTTTTACCATCAAACCCTAGATCTTAAATGCTCACTTCTAGACCATATTTATTTGAATGTAAGCCTTATTTTTGAAAAGGAATGAAATAGAACTGAAAGATCAGATTTGAAATGTTTAAGATAGAATAAAAATATGAAACAAGATATTGACTACAAACCCTAGATATTGAATTTGGCTAGGTTTTCAAAAATGCAACTTTTTCAATAGAACCCTAGCAAGTGAGAGGTTCAAATGCAAGATGCAACACCATGAAATGATCAAATACTATGATATGAATCAGATATGATGTAAAATTATATATTTAAACTTTTCAATGATGATCTACAACATATGCAACAAAAATAATGGACACATATGCTTTTTTGCAAGCCTAAAATGCTTGATTTTGTCACTTTTTTCAATGCAAATATGCAAAGGATGTCCTAAAATAGAAAGGATGATGATGTAAAGAAGATTAAATCCCTTTAATCAATTTAATAATGCAACAATATATGCAAAAACACACCAATCTTGAAACCCTAGGTTGAAGATCAACTAGATTTCTAAAAAATGCAAGGATTTTTCAAACCTTAATAATGAAATGATGCAAATTTAAGCTATGTAACTATGAAAAATGATGAATGAATGGAATATAATCAGATATAGGGTAGGAAATAGCTCATATATGATTTAAGAAGGATGGAAAAGTGTAAGCTATGGGTTCACCAAAATGTAATGTAGAAAAGACAGACAAGCTCAATGGATCAAACTAGGTCAAACCCTCTTCTAAAAAACATTGGAGCACAAATCAAGCTTGAATTCTACCCAAGAAGAAGAGCCAAACTACATGGGTTCTTCTTGTTTGTTGTATATAGAAGGAATTAACGAAATTCAATCAATCAAGATGGGGTTAAGGTATGTAACCCTAGTTAACAAAGATCTGAGTAAAGCAAACTATCGATACCTAAAACCCAACATCCAAAGGAACAACAGAGGGCAACAAACAACTCAAAAAGTTTTCTCAGAGATTAGAAATCCTATAAAAAGGGTGCTTGGGTTCCTTTGTCCCTTTTTAGGTTTATTAGAAACTATAACTTCTGTCAGGTCTATAGAAATATGTTTTTCGTCCTTTTCAGAGATCAACTTCTGAAACCTATCTGTCTAACCTACACACATGAAAAGAGGGAAAGGTTGGGTGCTATATAGGAGCTTGTCATAGTCAAGCCCTATGAATGGTGTTTCCACCTCCACAATAGCAAAGATGATTGATAAAGAGTACATGCCCTAGAAGGGTAGAGGAAAATCTGAAGTAGAATGGAATGATAAAGCATATCACAAAGGAAGTCACCATGAGCATGGAAACCCTTGTATGCTTATAGAGGGCATCACAATTTGACTCAAGAATTCAGTGTAGCCTCCAAGATCTTCACAAGACCTATAATATGTTAGTGCCACAACAATAATCTATAATATAGAGTATGATATAAAGAGAGAAAACTAGCTAGAGTGCCAATATTTTCTAGATAGAGTTATAGAGCTTAGAGATATACTAATGAATGGGTTAAATAACTTTTATATGAATTCTTGTCGAATTCTAGAGAATTAAACCACACAAGACCAACATTAAGAATGTATTAAAGGGCCCAAGCCAACAAGGCACAAATTTTAGGCAGGACTAAAGGAGGGCTCAGGGTGCTTGGGTGCCCTGGTCCTTTAGCCTCTTAACTCTCAAAAAGGGGTACTTAAAGTCTTCTTAGCTTAGCCTTATAGTTCTTTTATAAGTTTCTTGCATCAAGATCAAGTATTACTCACTTAATACTTAAAAAGGTGTTAAAATAGGTCCTAATAAACAAGGGGAAATATTTGAGGCACATCTAGGAGCTAAACAAAGTGAAAAATTGTGGCATGCACATTTTAGAATGTTACATATTTAGTTTTGGTTTATGTTTTCTATAAGACAGACAACCGTTGATGGAACATTGGAAGTGGCAAAGATATTCAATGAGAAAATATCAAGTCACATTTGAGTCTTGTGTATACAATGACATTGTCAAGTTTTTAAGAGCTCGGAGAATCATTGAAGAAGGATTTTGTAGAGTTCCATTGTTGTCACCATTTGACAAAATGTCACAAAAGTTTTGTGAATTCATGAGATCTAGACTTATGACACATATGTGATGAGTCTTTAAAGATTCTTGAACAGTAATAGAGGTCGATGGTAGTGAAATATGTTTCTTTTGCTTGCCACTGGATCTAAATCAATTTACATTGGGTCATCAAAGTCAGAGTGAATTGAAACAAGATGATAATCTATATGAATTGACTTCTTTGTAGTCGTTGCAGTCCAAAATTTAATTTCAAATTTTCTTAAACATTGAAGTTAACAAGATTATCTTTTGTTTGTTTAGGCAGTCATAAACAACATCAATTGATTTCATTGTTGAAGACAAAGACTCAATGGATAACATGGAGGTTAGAACTTGAAACAAAAAAAAATAGATTCATAAGTGTATAAACTACTGCTATGCAATGTACATAGCCGATATGCATTTGTAACTTAGTACCAAATGGTCACAATACCAATTCAAGATCTCATGTGAATGCCAACTTGATCGACAAGTCATATTCAACAAAGAGAAAGTGAACTGTCGTGAGTTAATACCTACCTATTGCCTTTTAGAAGACCAAAAATTAGAGAAAGATTAGACTTATGTATCTATTGTGTAGGAAAAGAGGGAAGTTGATGGATGGGGTTTAGGTCCTCCTTTCACTACAAACGTTCAAGGACATCCCACCTAGTTGAATCACAACTTCTGTAAGAGGATCCTCCTACAGGTGGGTGTGTTACCTGGAACAATGTGGAAATTTAGAAATTATCAATTAATGTATTATATTAATGCTCATGTACTCCCAAAAACCCTAATAATGCAAAACAATAAGCAAACTAATAAACTACGACAAATGCTCATAGACTAAGATAGTAGATAGGGATTAGATACTGACCATTTTTTGAAGTTCATGATTTGGAATATTCATGGACGCAACCTTGGGTGCCCAAGTCCAAGGTATAGTTTTCTTCAGGGAATGCAAAACTCTTTTCAGCATTGGCAATCACTATTCTATCTATTTTCATCATGGGAGATGCGGAGAACACTACCCTAGGCACCCTACTCCAAGGCATGCTATTCTTTAGGATGTCAGGGCTTCTTTAGATGTTGATTTCCACTATCATAAAGATTCCTATGTCTAAAACTCTGTAGGACATTGCCCTAGGCACCCATGTCCCAAAAATGCTCCGATCTGCTTCTTTCCGCCAGATCCTGAATCCTTATCTTCTACAACCATCCTATGCAACTCCACTCCATGAAATCTGATACTTGTAACATGCAATGACAAGGAGTGTGGTTAGAGGTTGTGGTGTTTAGGATCTTGCCTCAGTCAAGCCTCAGAAGGACATTCAATTATTTTGAACACCATTGTCAGATAAAGAGTGTGTATCCCTGTACGATAGAGGCAAAACCAAATGATAAATGATTCAAACATAAATAGATATCACCTCAGAGGTGTAGCTTGCATGTAGATAAAGATCCTTCAACACATGAGAAGATGAAGCTAAATATGCAATCACAAACACAATAACAATGCTCTACTCTGCAACAATGAATATCTTGAATCCTCTAAAATCATAAGTTCACCAAAAGTTCATAATCATCTTCTAGTTTGCAAATGAATTCCATTCTTATATATGCATTCCGCCTACAAATTTTGTAATTCAAACTTAAAATGTTGGCATGGGGACCTTCAAACAGTCACATAACTGACATTCAAATTTGGGACATGCTTAAAATAGAGCAGGACTAGGGTGCAAGTGCCCAAGTCCTTAGGTCCTATTTCAGGGTAGGGTCAAATGCCACAATGTCCCTCAAGCCCCATTTGACATGGGTTTTAGGCCATTTTTTTAGGAGTTAACATGAACATGCAAGATGCAAAACAATGGACCCAAGAGGTAAACTTAGGAGGTAAAATTCCTAGGGGGACATTTTATGACATAACATTTAGCCCCCACTTTAGTATATGCATGAACGCAAGGCCCATACATGCATTAAAGTACGGTCAAAACACAACAAACACACCAGGCACTTGAAGCTAATGCATACAAAAATATTGAGAAAGTATTTCTAGCCCCTAATCTCAAGTAGACATTAGAGAACACGCATTATAGACACACCAAACACAATGAAGATAGTAAGAGAAAATAGTAACAATCACGCAAAACACCAAGGAGATAGTATTGAAGACATATAAAACATGATGAATATAGTGAATGTGGTGATTATTACTTTTTCATTTTCTCATATATATGAATGAATGCAGATGGAGATGCATGGAAAGTAAAAATACAACACACAACCCAAAATGTAGGAGGGGCATTTCTCTATGCTCTTTGGACTACATATGTGGCAACAGACATGCAATACAAATCTTAGGGTGCAGGGAGGTACTCATCACCACATAGCTTTAGACTATGCTCGAGAACAAACATGCCATACAAAATCCAAGGTGTAGGCAGGGACTCATCACCACATAGCTTTGGACTACACTTGAGAACAAACATGCCATGCAAATCCCAAAGCACACGAGGGGCATTTCACCATTCTCTTTGGACTATACCTGGGAACAAACATACCATACAAATCCCAAATAATAGGAGGGGCATTTCACTATGCTCTTTGGAATATACTTGAGAACAAACACACAGAAGACACACAGAAAACACGAGTGTCATATAGCATGCCAAAGACATACTATACATCTAAAACATGGCAAACAAGGTGATGGAAGGAACTTATTGCTAAGCCCCCACCATCTCAGGCACATTATAGGCATACCTAATGGTTGGGCTTATTCCACAACCACCAAAGACATACTTAAGGGAGGATACACCAACCCCACCTACTTAGAGGACTTTTAAAATAAAAAGGATGTGCACTAGCTCAAGAGATACACCATCCCCGCCTCCATAGAGGGCATAAAATAAAAGGATATGTGCGATATCCCACCTCCACAAAGGGATTAAAATAAAAGGATATGCATGATAGCCTGCCTCTGCAGAGGGCTTTCTCATTACAATATAAAATAAAGATGTGCACTTGCATGGAGATACAACATCCCGCCTCCGTAAAAGGCTTACAAACATGCTTAGTTAGTATCAAAATCATTAGACAGCTTACCTTATATGCCCCCACCTTAAGGTGGTTGATATCATGTACCGATATCAAGCACGTTAAGGTAGAGAGAAAACACACAAGGGAATAAGAGCTCTAGCAAAGCCCATGTCCCCAAAGGTGACATGTGCTTCACGATCACTGAATGTTCCCACAAACACACAATTTCCTGCAAGAGGTTAGAAATCTTTCTCTAAGATAATAACCATATCACATGATAAAAGAGCAATGCATGAAAACAATCACATCAAGACAAATAGTGCACAAAGCAGATGTATTGTTATACTTTGTTAGAAAATATTAGACATCATCAAAACATCACACAGAGTGATTCTACTGGTAGAGCATTGGATACTATATATCAATCCCATTCTCATATATGGACTAGGTCCATTTTTGCTTACTTGCTGAAGGGACACATCGTTCGCATTAGTATTTATTTGTTTTTCATCATTTGCTAGCTAGATAGAACCACTAGAAGAAGGTAAACAATAAATCAAGAGAGAAGACTGAGTGCCTCGGGGTCGTCATGTAGGAGAGTGCCCCCAGGTCTTCAACAGTAATGCTATGCTCCTAGGACACAACACACAACAATGAAATAGAGGAGACACAATATAGAAGAATTATGATACAAATAGAAGAAGGGTCACAATAGAGGCAGTCTCCCAATGTCCTTGACCTTACAAGAGTGTCAAGGGTCATCCTAGGAGGCTTAAACAACACATATCACATCATGGGGGAAACACAACACAAAGGGAAAGGGTTATAAATACTTACCTGATACAACCCAATGTTAACAACATACATATCTAGGAGGAGGCCACCCTTCAGAACAACTATAATAGTTGATACAATGAGTGTTGCTTAAAGAGGGAGAAATACTTACTTGTTTAAGTGGGATATGTCTTGGCGGACAATTAGTATCTATCATCCCCAGATATATTGCATGTCATTTCAATCTTGTTGATATTGCATTAACATTAAGTTTAAGATGACGAGAGGCTTTGGTGGGTTTTAAAGAGCGATATCATGTACCAACTATGTAGTTAATTCCAACAACTTGTAAAGGTACTCTAATTCCTTGTTGATTTACACCACATCCATTACCTACATAGTCACAATTGTTATAAAGAATTCTAAATCCTTGACCATAGAGGGATGTCATTTCCTTAGAAGATGGTGAAGCCTCATAGGTTTCATAATTTATAGTATAAGTAAGGGTATTGTCTTTATTTTCTATCAAGGAGATTTTAGGTTTCTTATGTGTTTCAAAAGATTTCTCGGATGATATCAATGTGACTTTTGATGTGCCAGGGCTATTAAGTTTATATTCCCCTATATCACAAGGATTAAAATCTAATGAATCCCAATCATCACCAATAAGTGCATTCAATGTTTTAGAGTCTTGCACAACATTATTTGTGGCAAGAGGTGTTGATGAATCCACTTGTAAGTTATTTAGACTTTGCTGATTGTTAACTTGTTTTTGTGTTTCAATATGTAAACAACTATCTGGTTCAGGATTGGCTTCCATGGTGTAGAGCTTGTCTTGATAAATAAACCTTATTGATCTATGAATGGTTGATGCAAGAGCATCCCTAGTTCAAGAGAAATCTTGCGTCAACCAAAAACATTTGCATTTCAGTTGTTTTCGATTCATTTTGTTTCTTTTCATTTTCTAGTTTAGTTTAGGCAGTTTAGTCAGTAGTAGTTTCTGTATTTTGGTCTACATTCTACAACAGTGGCATTTCACATATTATGGGGCTGGACTTAGCATCTAGATTCATTCATCTACATCATATCTAGAATTTAAATCATTTGGATCAAGTACTGGAAAGTTATCACTATTAGCAGATCAACTATTTTCTCAGAACAGAGCTTCCTGACAGTCTCAGACAATCAGCTAAAGAAGAAGACCTGTAGAGCATTTCTTGACTTGTGGAGCCTAATGACACATCATTCAATGTTCTATGGTCCATGGCTGACCTTCCCCAAGATCTGCACATCATTCCATTCATTTGCAGAGGTATCTTATGCATTTAGGTCAGACCTATCCATGTACACACGTTACAGCTCTTCCTTAAAATTTGTGATCTTCCTTAGCTAACGTGGAGGAATCTTTTGTACTGGAGATGATATATAAGTATGTAATAGATCCCTAGGGAAGTAGTTAGAAATTTACTCATAATCCTTACTCTAGATTTTGAGCAAAGGAACTTCAAAGTTATATCTTGTGTATATTTTGATATTTTGTAATCAAGCCTTTGAGCCCTAATTGTAAGCCTGCGTGTTGCCTGCCAGATTGTATTTGAATTCTATGATATACTGAATGACTAAATCAGCATTTGTTTCATATCTTTGAGTTGTTTCTATTGTGTTTACTCTTGTTGCACAGCCTAGACAGTTCATTCTATGAACCCTCCTACCATGACTACCCCAAGTGGTATTAGAGAGAAAGTTTGAATCTTTGGGAGTGAATTGAACGAAGTTGGCAAAGGAATTCTATCAAATCTTGCTATGGACAAATTGATGAATTGAGATAGGTTACTCGTGTCATAACCGATCACCGATTGTGAGGCAGTTGTCACCTTGTAGCCTGATCGCTGAACTTGAGGCAGTTTACACTTGATCCTAGGAAGAATGTCACCAAGGAGAGTTACCATTGTTAGAACAATGATTGGTAGGATGGATGAAATGATGGAAATGATGAAAAAGATGAGAATTCAATTGGATGCTATTGAGGAAGATAGGCAAAGAGGATTAACACCGAGACCTAATGTTGAAAGTGATGATGAGGAAGAATTTCAATCTGTTGAACAAATTGGCCAAACCCTACGTGGTGATGAAGAAGAAGAATTAGATCAAGTTAAGATGTTGCAAGCTATTTCAAAGATTGGAAAGAGACCTAGAGTTGATGTACCAAATTATACTAGTAATTTGAACCTTGAAGAATTGAATGACTAGATAAATGACATGGAAGAATACTTTGAGTATGAAGAAGTTGAAGATCCAGAGAAGGTGAAATTTGCAAAGACAAAATTGAAAGGACATGTTGCTATATGGTGGAAAGAAGTTTAGTTGGATAGAAATAGAATAGGTAAAGAAAATATTACAAAGTGGATAGGATGGTAACAAAATTGAAGAATCAATTTATACCTGCTGACTATGAGTTGGAGCTGTTGAAAAGATTGCAGAACCTAAGACAAAAGGAGAAATCTATGAAGGAGTATACTGAAGAATTTCATAAGATGATCATAAGGATAGGACACAATGAAGCAAGTAAGGACAAAGTGGCTAGATACAGCAATGGACTAAGATTGAACATTCAAGAAGAATTGAGTTTGGTAAGGATGACAACATTGGAAGAAGCATATCAGTTTTCCCTGAAAGTTGAAGAGAAGTTGAACAAGAGACATGATCAAAGACAAAGAGGAAGAGGAGGTAAATTTCAAAGAGGTAGAACATTTTCCAAAGGAGACAGATCACATCCAGAGCAGAACAAGTTTGACAATACATTTAAGAAGGATGATAGAGATAAGAATGCTTTTCGAAGAGATGACAGAAACTTTTATCGGAGAGGAAACCCTAGTGTATACTAGAATAAAGGATACTCAAAAGAAGGAAGAGGATTTGATAAGAGAACATTTAGAGGCACTTGTTTCAAGTGTGGAGGTGAAGGGCATAGAGTGTTTGAATGTAATCAAGGGAGTACAAGAAAGAGGACAAAGAATAGTGGAAGAGCAGTCTACGTTGAAGAAGAACCTGTTGGTTCACCTAGTTTAGTTGGTAAACTGGAGAAAGGAGAATCAGTTGTGATGAGAAGAGTACCATTTCAAGTAGAGATAGCTAAAGAGCCACTGCAAAGGAAAAGTTTGTTCAAAACAAGATGCAAATCAGGTGGTAAAATGTTGTAAAGTTCTAATTGATAGTGGTAGTTCTGATAACCTAGTTTCAAAAGAGATGGTGACTAAGCTGAAGTTGGAAAGATTGAAATAGCCTAAGCCCTATCAAATAGCATGGTTTTAGGATGATCATAAGGTACTGGTTAGTGAACAATGTTTGGTGAGATTTCATATTAGATCTTATCATGATGAAGTCTCGTATGATATTATGCCTATAGATGTATGTCATATCTTGTTGGGTAGACCTTGGCAGTATGATAGAAAAGCTATACATGATGGGAGAAAGAATAGATACACTATAACATCAAATGGGAAGAGAATTACCTTAATTCCTTTGGAAGATGATCCTAAAAATGAAGTATGTGGGAATGCTAGAATCTATTTGGTAGATGGGTGAAAATTTCTTGATGGTTTGAGGCATGAGAATATGTGTTATGCTTTGATTCCTAAGAAGCTTGAAACATTGAAGGAGACTGAAGAATCACAACCAGAAGAGATAAAAGAGTTGTTGACAGAGTATGAAGACATCATATCAAATAATGTACCTAAAGAATTGCCACCTATAAGGACTATTAGTCATCACATGGACCTTATACTAGGAGCTAGTTTCCTAACAAAGCAGCACATAGAATGACACCGACAAAGAATTAAGAATTGAATAAACAGATACATGAGTTGTTGTGAAAATGTTTGATCAGAGAAAGTTTGAGTCCTTGTGTAGTACCTGCAGTGTTAGCAACTAAGAAAGATGGAGAATGGAGAATGTGTACTGACTCTAGAGCAATAAACAAGATCACAGTTAAGTATAGGCTCCCTTTACTTAGAATGGATGATATCATGGATTGTTTGAGTGGAGTAAAATATTTCACAAAGATAGATTTGAAGAGTGGATACCATCATATCATAATCAAAGAAGGAGATGAATGGAAGACTACTTTTAAGACAAATGAAGGATTGTATGAGTGGTTAGTGATTCCTTTTGGATTGACAAATGCACCTAGTACTTTCATGAGATTGATGAATGAGGTCTTAAAGAAATTCTTGGGTAACTTTGTTATTGCATATTTGGATGACATTCTAATTTTCAGTAAGACAAAAGAAGAACATTTGTGGCATATTAGACAAGTTTTGTAGAGGTTGAGAGAAGAAAAATTGTTGATAAACATCAAGAAATGTAGTTTCATGAAGGAAGAACTAGTGTATTTGGGATTTGTGATTTCTGTGGAAGGATTGAAGATGGACCCTAAGAAAGAGCAATTATTGAATGGCCTACACCGAAGAGCATTGGAGAGGTTAGATCATTTCATGGATTAGCTAGTTTCTACCGGAAGTTCATCAGATTTTTTAGTTTAGTTTGTAACCCTATGACAGAGACAATGGGAGGTGATAGAAAAGACTTTAAGTTGACATCAAGAGCAGATAAAAGTTTTGAACTGTTGAAGTAGAAGGTGATAGAGCAACCAGTTTTAGCATTACCAGATTTCAATAAGGTATTTCAAGTGCATTGTGATGCAAGTGGAAATGCAATTGGAATAGTGTTAAGTCAAGAAGGAAGACATGTAGCATATTTCAGTGAGAAGTTGAATGATGCAAGGAGAAGATATTTAGTTTATGATCAGGAGTTTTATGCCATAATTCAAGCCTTGAAGAAGTGGAGATATTACTTGTTGCTTAAGGAGTTTGTGATGTATACAGATCACCAGTCTTTGCAATATTTGAATTGTCAAGGTAAGTTGAATCAAAGACAAATGAGATGGGTAGAGTTTGTGCAGAGATATACCTTTGTGTTGAAGCATAGGAGTGGTAGGTCAAACAAAGTTGCCAATGCATTGAGTAGAAGAAGAAACTTGTTGACAGACATGATAGTTGAAGTGTTAGGTTTTGATGAATTGAAGAACATGTATGAGGGAGACATTGATTTTGTAGAACCTTGGAAAGCATGCAAGGAACCTGTTGTGATAGATAGGAGTAAGTGGTTGGATTATTTCATTTAGGAAGATATGTTGTTTAGACGAAATAAGTTATGCATACCTAGAAGTTTAATGAGAGATAATCTAATCAAGGAGAAACACAATGGTGGATTGGCAAGACATTTTGGCATTGACAAGACAGTGGGTTTGGTGAGTGAAAACTACTTTTGGCCTTTGATACATAAGGATGTTAGGAAATTTGTGTAGAGTTGTAGAGTTTTTCAAGTTGCAAAAGGGAGTAGTCAAAGTACTAGATTATATAAACCTTTGATAGTACCAGAGAGACCTTGGGAAGACATAAGCATGGATTTTGTAATGGGATTGCCTAAGATGCAGAGAGGATATGATTCTATATTTGTAGTGGTGGACATATTTTCAAAGATGGCTCATTTTATACCTTGTAAGAAGACAACTGATGTAGTGCATGTAGCAAACCTATTTTTCAAGGAGATTGTGAGATTGCATGGATTACCTAAGAGCATAGTTTTAGACAGAGACACTAGATTTCTTGGATTCTTTTGGAAGACACTTTGGAAGAAGATGAAGATAGATTTGAAGTTTAGTTCAACTTTTCATCCACATACTGATGGATAGACAGAGGTAGTGAATAGGAGTTTGGGAAACTTGTTGAGATGTTTGGTTGGAGAGAAGGTAGGAAGTTGAGATTTGATTCTTTCACAAGCAAAATTTGCATACAATAATTTAGTGAATAGGAGTACTGAAAGAACACCTTTTGAGATTGTTACTAGAGTGAACCCTAGAGGAGTTATAGAATTAAGAGACATTGGTATGGCAGAAAAGAGAAGTGCAGAAGTAGAAGAATTTGCAGAACATATGGAGCCAATACATAACCAGGTTAAGAAGCATTTGGAAGAGATGAACAGAAAATATAAGGAACAAATAGATGAGAAAAGAAGACATAAGGAATTTGTAGCAGGAGATGAAGTGATGGTGTACTTGAGAAAAGAAATATTTCTAGTTAGAACATATATCAAATTGAAAATGAAGAAGTGTGGACCTTGTAGGATACGTAGAAAATTTGATTCAAGAAATGCATATGAAGTGGAGTTACCAGAGACATTAGGTATATCACCTATTTTCAACATTGCAGACCTATATCAGTATCATGAAATAGAGTTTAGTGACATCCTTGAAGAAGACTTGAAGAAGTAGTTACCACAACGAGCACCAGAGTAGATTGAAGACATTTTGGATAGAAGAGTTGGATGCAACACCAGAGGAATGTTAGACTTAGGGCACACAACTGAGAGGGGGGGTGAATTAGTTGTGCAAAACTTTTCTTGCAATTACACACTTAACTCCTTTTAGAAATTCAGTAGCATAATAATAAATCAACCATTGAAACACAATGCAAAAAATCAAGAGTAGAAACACATCAACACATGAGACACCAAGATTTTGACGTGGAAAACCCGGTTAAGGGAAAAACCACGGGGTGATGAACCCAAGAATGTATTCTCTATTAGAAGAATAGAAAGAACAAAATGGAACATGCCAATTAGGGTTCACTGCCTGAGCACACTGCTCACAAGAGGCTCACTGCCTACAAGAGACACACTATCTACAAAGAAATAAATATCACATACATGAACTGGAGAATAGCATCTTCACCATGCTTGAATCAGTTCCATTTAAGCCCAATACTTCTGCTTTGCCTTTCACTTTCCTCCTTGCTACCACACACTCATCTCAACAAGGACAACTTTGAAATGACTTCACAATCCCTTATTTATACAAGACATCAACTTAGGAATGATCATCTAAGTCAGCAAACATCAACAAGAACATCTGTAGGATGTGTAACTCATCTGGTCAGCCAGTCTTAGAAAGAACACCATCATCCGGAAGTTATTCTTCAATGCAAGCTCCAACTTCAATGCAGACCACCAACACAAAATGGACATGATCCAAAGACCTCCACAAGATTTCCTGAATCACCAAGAACATCCATACTTCATCTGCTTACTGAAATCCATCTCCCCTTCATCCGAAACCTCAAGAACACAGTCTGTCATTACTGTCACAAAGGAATAGATTCTTGGGGACCTTCAAACCATGAACCAATCTCATTGAAACTCCATAAAGACTTCCTCAACACTCCCTCAAATCCGTAGAATAGGACAATGCAATCTGGATCTCACCGGACCTATCTGTAACACTTTGTCACCACTAAACATCTACCAGAACCATTTTACTTTAGCAAGCACAACTTCTTCAGATCTTCATGTAAACGTCTAAAATCTCTACTGGACCATCTTAAGACACATATCTACAAACCCTTTAAACCGCATACTTTGATACTCATCCTATCTTGGACTTTTACCTTACTGTCATCACTGATCTTCACTGTTCCTGATTGAGACTAATTCTCTCAATATCCTCAGCACACAGCTCATCCAATCGTTGTCATTAATGCAGTAGGAGTATGTTGACATCAATGACAACACTGATTAGGCCCATACTTGCAACAATCTCCCCTTTTGTCATTGATGACAACATATGATGTGAAAAAGTGTTTTGACCATCAAGACAAGAACTTCTCCTCACTATCACAACTCCCCCTATCAGCAACAACCATTCACATGTCTTCTCTCCTTTTACTTCTCCCCCTTTGATTAGCAACTGCTTGTTTTTCACATGTCTTCTCTCCCCCTTTGACATCAATGGCAAAGGGCACATACTTGCAATTCCAACACTTCAGAATCATACCTGCTACTCCCCCTGAGTAGTAGCTCCTTATCATCAATCCAGATCACAAGATATGACTGTGATATCCACCGAACTAATGCACCTTAGTGCACCTTAGTTCATCATCAGAGGGGCAATAACCCCTAACTTCTCCCTGAGATACTCAAAAGAGTCCTTAGGTAGAGGTTTAGTAAAGATGTCTGCAATCTAATCCTTGGAAGGCACAAACTCCAATATGACTTCATTCTTGTTTACTTGCTCTCTCAAAAAGTGAAACTTGATGGATATATGGTTAGTCTTTGAGTGCAACACCAGATTCTTAGATATGTTTATTGCACTTGAATTATCACAGAAGATTGTGATAGGTTCCTCATACTCCACTTTGATATCTCTTAGTATCTGCTTCATCCACAAAACTTGAGTGCAACTACCTACTACTGCAATATATTCTTCTTTAGTTGTAGACAGAGATATTGCCTCTTGTTTCTTGCTTAGCCAAGAAACCAATCTCTTCCCCAAAAAGAATGCTCCACCACTGGTACTCTTCTGGTCATCCACATCTCCTGCCCAATCCGCATCTGTATATGCATGAAGAGAGAAATCATGATCTCTAGGATACCACAAACCATACTCAACTATCCCTTTTAGATATCTACAAATCCTCTTGATTGCCATGACATGAGATTCTCTAGGATTAGCCTGGAATCTAGCAACTAGACTAATAGCCTGCATAATGTCTGGTCTAGTTTGAGTGAGATACAACAGTCCTCCAATCATTGACCTATACTTTGTCTGATCAACCTTAGGGGAATCCTCATCTTTTCTTAATTTACATCTAGTTGCCATGGGAGTATTCATTGGTTTTGAATCTTCCATCCCAAATTTCTTCAACAATTCTTTCACATATTTGGTCTGAGAAATGAAGATTCCTTTCTTTGTTTGAGTGATTTGTAGACCCAAGAAGAAATTTATTTCACCAAGCATGGACATCTCAAACTCACTTTTCATTTGATTTGCAAAAGTTTTACACATAATATCTCTTCATAAATGATATCATCAACAAACACTTCAACTATTAAGATGTTTTCATTTTCAATTTTGAAATATAAATTACTATTAGCAGTACCTTTGTTGAAACCAATCTTCAAAAGATGCTTATCCAATCTTTCATACTAGGCTCTTGGGGCTTGCTTCAGTCCATATAATGCTTTCTTCAACTTGCAGACCATATCACCATGATTAGACAATTGAAATCCATCTGGTTGCTCTATGTACACTTCTTCTTCCAAGTCACCATTCAGGAAGGCAGACTTGACATCCATCTGATACACCTTGAAATCCTTGAAGGCAACAAATGCAAGAAATAATTTGACTACTTCAATTCTTTCCACTGGAGCAAAAGTTTCTTCAAAGTCAACTCCTTCTATTTGAGAGTAACCCTTGCAGACCAATCTGGCTTTATTTCTGATTACTTCACCAACTTTATTCAGTTTGTTCCGGAAGACCCATTTGGTTCCAATCACATTCTTGTTTCTAGGTCTGCGAACAAGATCCCAAGTGTGATTTTTCTCAATTGCATTAGCTCTTCCTCCATTGCTTTAGTCTAGTTTTCATCATTGCAAGCTTCATTCACTGTCTTAGGTTCAATCTTTGAAATCAGACAATACTCTTCTGAATCTTGAGCAATTCTCCTTCTTGTTTGTACTCTTTTGCTTTTATCACCTATGATCTAATCTTCAGAGTGGTTTAGTCCTACATATCTGGGAACTTTGGGAATTTCTTGCATTTCTAATTCTTGATCAGGCTCATTGAAACTCAACTCTTCTTCCTAATTTACCAGATTAGTTTGGATCTGACTTATAGAGGAGGCTTGGGCTCCTTGAGTCAAAACACCATTCTGATCATCTTCATCATATTCATAAAACCTTGAGGGTTTCTCAATTCCCTCATCAACCTTCACATTTGTACTTTCTATCATCTTTCTCAGTCTCTTGTTATTACACTGGTATGCTTTGCTTTGAGTAGAGTAGCCCAAGAATATTCCTTCATCACTTCTAGCATCAAACTTTCCAAGATCTTCATCTCTTTTAATGTAACATTTGCTACCAAAAACTTTGAAATACCTCACAGTAGGAGTGATGCCAAACCAAAGTTCATATGGAGTCTTACCGGTATTGCTTCTGATTTGAACTTGATTGAGAGTATAGACTGCAGTGCTGACAACTTCTCTCCAATAGATCAGAGGAACATTTGCTTCCATCATCATGGTCCTAGATGCTTCTTGGATGGTCCAGTTCTTTCTCTCCACTACTCCATTCTACTGTGGAGTCTTAGGAGTAGACAACTATCTCTTTATTCCATGTTTCTCACAAAACTCTATGAACTCACCGGATGTGAATTCTCCCCCTCTATTAGACCTCAGACATTTCAATTTTAATCTGGTTTCATTCTCTACCATAGCCTTGAATATTTTGAATTTCTGAAGAGCTTCTGATTTCTCTTTTAGAAAGGTTACCCACATCATCCAGGAATAGTCATCAATTAGTAAAATGAAGTATCTATCACCTTGCATACTCTTGATTCTTGCCGGACCACAAAGATCAGTATGAACTAAGTCCAATAATCCGGTAGAAGACAATTCCTTACTTTTGAATGAGATTTTTCTTAGATTACCCAACTGACATTCTTTGCATAATCTATTAGTAGGTTTGACCAATTTTGGAAGATCTCTTATAGCCTGAGTATTGCTTATCTTGATGATATTATCAAAATTCACATGACACATCCTCCTATGCCATAACCAACTCTGATCAACTTGAACAAATAAGCAACTTTTACCAGTACCAACCAAGTGGAAGATATTACCTTTAGTTTGAGTACCTGATGCAATCTCTATTCCAGAGCTTTCAAAGATCTTGCATTTTCCATTCTTGAACCGGAGATCATAGCCTTTGTCCACCAATTGTCTAACACTAAGAAGATTGTGCTTCAATCCTTCAACATACAGTACATTACCAGTTTTGTTTCTTCCATCAAGAGAAATAGTTCCTCTACCTCTGATTCTACCAGCAAAATTATCACCAAACTTTACCACTCCTCCTTCATACCTTTCCAAATCTACAAACTTATTTTTGTCACCTGTCATATGGTGAGAGCAGCCATTGTCAATGACCCAATCATCCTTCTCTTCAACTTAGGTAGCTAGAGCTCTTTCCACAGTCTTATGATTGATAGATACAAAGGACATTGGATCTTCTTCCTTGATGGCAATGAACACCCATTCATTTCTAGATTTGTTTCCTATCTCTGATTCATCATCTGTTACTCCTTCATTATCATCATCTTCATGTACATAGTAATAGTTCTTTTGGAACCTTGGCTTGTTAGGATTTTGCCTTAAAAACCTTTCCAGACACCTTGAGGCAAAATGACCAATCTTATTGCAGTTAAAACACTTAAAAGGTAATTTTCCTTCATACTTATCAGATCCTCTTGGCAGCCTCTTTGCAATAAGGGCTTCAAGTTGAGCAGTTTCTACTTCTTCTTCTTCCAGATCTTTTCTTTCTTTTCCATACCATGATAGCTTCCTTGATGAATTCTCTCCCGGATCAAACCTTTGTTTACCTTTAATAGAGGCACTAGCTTTGAATGCAGATTCAGTCTTGGGGGGGTCATCTCCAAACTCTGTCATTTCAAATGCAGCCAATTTTCTAGCTAATTGATCTCTTGTGACAATCGTATGGGCTCTGAATTCTTTAATGGCAACAGCCTTGATTTTATAAGAAGCAGGTAGGGATCTGTAAATTTTTCTAACAATCTCATTTTCATCCAGGACTCCACCAGCATTTCTAATTCCATAAACAATCTCATTTACTCTTGGCATAAAAGTAGTAATATTTTCATCATCTCTCATCTTCAGATTTTCAAATTTCCCTTTCAGACTCTGTAACCTTTCACATTTAATATACTTGTCTCCTTCATGCAAAAGTTCCAGTTTTTGCCAAATCTCAAAAGTAGTTGGTAGGTCAATAACATTTGAGAGCTCTGAATTAGATAATGCGCTTAGAAGAGCCTCTATAGTTCGCAGATTGTTTTCAGCATCTGTGATTTCATTTAGGGTTTTCGGACCACCCTATGGAGGTACATACTATGTTGTAGCCATGGTCCAGTATGCCATTCCCATACATTGCAAGTGACATTTCATGCGATCTTTCTAGAGATTAAAATTGGTTCCATCAAACTTTAGACTATCCTTCTTGTAGGACGACATCCTGGATCTCCTCAAGCGGTTAAGCTCCTTTTAGAGGAACTTGGCTCTAATACCAATTGTTAGACTTAGGGCACACAACTGAGAGGGGGGGTGAATCAGTTGTGCAAAACTTTTCTTGCCATTACACACTTAACTCCCTTTAGCAATTCAGTAGCATAATAATAAATCAACCATGGAAACACAATGCAACAAATCAAGAGCAAAAACACATCAACACATGAGACACCAAGATTTTGATGTGGAAAACCCGGTTAAGGGAAAAACCATAGGGTGATTAACCTAAGAATGTATTCTCTGTTAGAATAGAAAGAACAAAATGGCACATGCCAATTAGGGCTCACTACCTAAGCACACTGCTCACAAGAGGCTCACTGCCTACAAGAGACACACTGTCTACAAAGAAATAAATATCACATACATGAACTGGAGAATAGCATCTTCACCATGCTTGAATGAGTTCCATTTAAGCCCAATACTTTTGCTCTACCTTTTGCTTTCCTCCTTGCTACCACACACTCATCTCAACAAGGACAACTTTGAAATGACTTCACAATCCCTTATTTATATAAGACATCAACAAGAACATCTACAGGATGTGTAACTCATCTGATCGGCCAGTCTTAGAAAAAACACCATCATCCAGAAGTTATTCTTCAATGTGAGCTCCAACTTCAATGCGGACCACCAACATGAACTGGACATGATCCAAAGACCTCCACAAGCTTGCCTAAATCACCAAGAACATCCATACTTCATCTGCTTATTGAAATCCATCTCCCCTTCATCCGGAACCTCAAGAACACAGTCTGTCATTACTGTCACAAAGGAATAGATGCTTGCAGACCTTCAAACCACAAACCAATCTAGTTGAAACTCCATAAAGACTTCCTCAACACTCCCTCAAATCCATAGAATAGGACAATGCAATTCCGGATCTCACCAGACCTATCTATAACACTCTGTCACCACTAAACATCTGCCGGAACCAGTTTTACTTGAGCGGCCACAACTTCTTCAGATCTTCATGCGGACCTCTAAAATCTCTACTGGACCATCTTAAGACACATATCTACAAATCCTTTAAACCGCATACTTTGGTACTCATCCTATCTTAGACTTTTACCTTACTGTCATCACTGATCTTCACTGTTCCTGATTGAGACTAATTTTCTCAATATCCTCAGCACACAGCTCATCCAATCATTATCATTAATGCAGCAGGAGTATGTTGACATCAAAGACAACACTGATTAGGCCCATACTTGCAACAAGGAAAAAAATACAAAGAATACCTTGTGAAGTGGAAAGGAAGACCGGAAGAAGATTCATCATAGATTTCTCAGGCTAAGGTGGACCGTCTTGGTTCTCCCCAAGCCCCAGTAAATTGAGGGAATCACTTTTTCAATAACCTCAAATGTCTGATGTAAAAGCATCCTTGGTTCAAGAGCAATCTTGTATCAACCAAAAACATTTGCATTTCAATTGTTTGTAGTTCAGTTTGTTTCTTTTCATTTTCTAGTTCAATTCAGTTAGTAGCAATTTTTGTATTTTGGTATGCATTCTACCACAATTACGTTTCACATCTTACAAAGCTATACTTAGCATCTAGATTCATTCATCTACATCATATCTAGAATTTGGAGCATTTGGATCAAGTACCAAAAAGTTATCGCTATCAGAAGATCAACTATTTTCTCAAAATAGAGCTTCCTTATAGTCTCAGACAATCAGCTAAAGGAAAAGACCTGTGGAGCATTTCTTGACTTGTGACATCTAACGACACATCATTCAATGCTCTATGGTCCATGGCTGATCTTCCCTAAGATCCGCACATCATTCCATTCATTTGTAGAGGTGTGCTATGTATTTAGGTCTGACCTATCTGTGTACACATGTTACATCTCTTCCTTGGAATTTGTGATCTTCCTTGGCCAACGCAGAGGAATTGTTTGTACTAGAGATGATATGTAAGGATGTAATAGATCCCTAGGGAAGCATTTAGTAATTGAATCATAATCCTTAGTCTATATTTTGAGCGAAGGAAATTCAAAGCTATATCTTGTGCATATTTTGATATTCTGTAATCAGGCCTTTGAGCCCTAATTATAAGCCCGCATGTTGTCGGCCAGATTGTATTTGAATTCTATGATATACTGAATGAGTGAATCAACATTTGTTTCATATCTTTGAGTTGTTTCCATTGTGTTTAATTTGGCTGCATGGCCTAGATAGTTCATTCTATGAACCCTCCTACCGTGACTACACCAAGGGTAGATAGAACTGCCCCCATGGCATGGATCCATGGTCTACCAAGTATCATATTATATGAAATCAATCTAGGCTTGACATGAAAAAGAGTAGGTAATGTCATGGGTCCCACCTTTACATGTAAAGTTATAGTACCTAGGGATTGTCTACCAACATTATCAAAGCCACGAATGCTAATTATATCTGGTTTAATCAAAGAGGTATCAACCTTAATCTTATGTAACAAATTGATACCACAAACACTAAGAGCTGATCCATTTCAATCATAACTTGCTTTATCAAATTTTTATTTACTGTGACGAATATTATAAGAGGATCATATTGGTTTTGAACTTTGGCTAACGGTAATTCATGTGGTTGAAATAGAATATCCATTTTTGTCACATGCATACAATCTAAGAGAGCTACTACATCATTCGGCTTAACAACAGGTGGCACAATCACCTTTTATAAAGCTTCTTGTAGCATTCCATGGTATGTAGGTGATGTTTGTATTAAATCCCAAAGAGAGATCTTAGATGGGGTAGCACAAAGCTACTCGATAAGATCATATTCTTGATTACTTTTTGGAGTAAGATGAGGTGGTGGAGGGAGCATAGGTTGAGAACATTGAAGAGAGCTAGGCACATGTGGTGCTTGCTTACTTTTCTTGTTATTATGAATGTTATATGTGTGAGCAATCACATTTTGAACACATTAATTTATTTGAGTGATTTGTCTTGCATAGTTTACAATGTAATCTGAGGGTCTAGATGGTTTTTGATCAGTTTGATCAATAATCACCAGTTTGAAGCAAGAAGGTGCATTCGGTGCTCCCCTCACAACCATATTAGGAATTTTGCTACATTTATCAAGCAACCCCTTTGTGGGTGGAATAAGTCTATTAGTGAAGATTGAATTAATATTGTTTTCCTCTCGATTATACCTAACATCTATCCCTAAAGGATTTAATGTGAGAGACCTTTTCTTATCCACTAATGCTTCATCTTGGCCAGGTAGAGCATTGGAATGAAAGAAAGGTAAGGTGTTGTTAGGGAGGTTAGGTGTTGTATCATTAGTGATGTCTAAGGGACTTGAGTTTACAACCAAATTAGAGTTATCCATAGTCTTCTCATCTAAAGTTCTTGGACATTCAACTATAGGAGAAGTAGGATAACTTATGGGATCATCAACATCATCATATTTGTTATCTATCAATTCCAAGGCATTAACGAAAGAGGAATTTTCACTCTTATCCTTCACATGACTATTCTTAGAGATGAATTTGGTTAAATCTTTTAATATCAAAGGATATGCTCCTATGAGTAATGTGAAGTTATTAAAATCATGTATATAACAAAGTAATGCAAGCTCATGTGTAGAACATGTAGAAACATCAATATCATGTATGCAAGCTATGTGTTCAAGAACATGAGGGTTCTCATTAGTGAAATTAGAGAAATGTTCAAAATCCAATATATACTCATACAAAAATTTCCATGAATATGCCATCTTTAAATGTCTTGTAACATCAATTTCCAATGAAATCTAGTAAGACAAGACATGCAAAGTTTTATGATGATTAAGGCACCCTAGATGTGTGACTATTTCACTCCTAAACACTTGTTTGAGGGAAAATGGATAACAAGACAGACTAAGTCCATAAAAAACACAATGGATAGGAGGAAAATAGTACAACACAACAAGGCCTAATTTATGATTTGATATATTTAGATTGAATGCAATGAAACACCACAAATTATGCTTGTTTATGCACCTAAAATGTTTGATTTTTTGCTTTTTTCAATGCAAATGATAAAAAGAAGAGGTGTTGTAAGGAAATTGATGAGGGTCAAAAAATAACAACCATAATATCAGTCCAATAATGCAGCAATGTCCTTCACAACACACCTATAATGCAAATCTAGAGCGATGACAAGGCAAAATCTAGTGAAAATGCAAGGTTTTTAAACCCTAGACATGAATTTTTGCAAAAAGAACACTATGACGAAACACTACAATTATAAATCAGTCCTAAATGAGTGTTTAAAATAATAGTAAAATCTGAAACAATATTTTAACTACAAACCCTAGCTAATGCAAAAACTAGGTTATATGAAAGATGCACAATTTCAAGCAATTTTTAACAATTTAAGCATGAAAATGCAATGCAAGTGATTAAAATAAGATGAATTTATGCAATTTATATCATATCTAATGAAAATATCATAAATTAAACAAAACTAAAATAAATTAATGCAAATTATGCCAAAATGCAAGCCTAAGATGTCAATTTTTTCAAATTTTCAAATTTTTCAATTTTTTTGTAAATTTTTAAATGCAATAAGATGAAAATTAAATGAATGAATGAAAATCTAAAGTACAACACTCAAAAAGGTGCAAAATTCAAATAAACATAGGTTCACCAAAATATTTTGTAGGAAAAGAGGGAAGTTGATGGATGGGGTTTAGGTCCTCCTTTCACTACAAACATTCAAGGACATCCCACTGAATTGAATCACAAATTTTGTAAGAGGATCCTTCTATAGGTGGATGTGTCACTTGCAATAATGTGGAAATTCATAAAATATCAATTAATGTATTAATTTAATGTTCAAGTACTCCCAAAACCCTTATTACATAAAATAGTAAGCAAACTGATAAATTATGGCAAATGCTCACAGACTAAGATAGTATATAGGGATTAGATAATGACCATTTTTCAAAGTTCATGATTTAAAATATTCATGGACACTGCCCTGGGTGCCCAAGTCTAAGGTATAATTTTTTTTAGGGAATGCAGAACTCCTTCCGGCACTGATAATCACTATTCCATTTGTTTTCGTCATGGGAGATGTGAAGGACACTATCCTAGGTGCTTAGTCCAAGGTAGGCTATTCTTCAGGATGTTGAGGCTTCTTCAAATGTTGATTGCCACTTTCACAAATATTCCTATGTCTAAAACTCTAGAGGACATTGCCTTAGGTGCCCATGTCCTGAAAATGCTTCGATCTGCTTCTTTCCATTGGATCCTAAATCCTTATCCTCTACAACCTTCCTCTGCAACTCCACTCTACAAAATTTGATACTTGTAACCTACAATGACAAGGAGTGTGGTTGGGGGTTGGGGTGTATAGGAGCTTGCCTTAGTCTAGCCCTGAAAGTACATTCAAGACTTTTGAACATGGTTTAAAGATAAAGAGTGCATATCCCTATGGGATAGAATCAAAACCAAATGATAAATAATTCAAACACAAATAAATATCACCTCGGAGGTGTAGCTCGCATGTAGATGAAGATCCTTCAACATATGAGAAGATGAAGCTAAATCTACAATCACAAACACAATAATAATGTTCTTCTCTGCAATAATGAATATCTTGAATGCTCTAAAATCATAAGTTCACCAAAAGTTCATTATCATCTTCTAGTTTGTAAATGAATCCCTAAACATGCTTATATATTCATTCCCACTACAAATTTCATAATTCAAACTTAAGATGTCAGCATGGGGACCTTCTAATAGTCACATAACCGACATTCAAATTTGGGACCTGCCTAAAATAGGGTAGGACTAGGGCGCGAGTGCCCAAGCCCTCAGGTCCTATTTTAGGGCAGGGTCAAATGCCACAATGTCCCTCAAGCCCCATTTGACATTAGTTTCAAGCCATTTCTTTCTGGGAGTTAAAATGAACATGCAAGATGCAAAATAAGGGACCCAAGAGCTAAACTTAGGAGGTAAAAGTTCTAGGGGGACACTTTACGACATAACATTATCGACCAAGACATTATGATATTCTTTATCCTAAGTGACACCATATTTTGATATAATATCACAAGCTTTGTTGGAGTGGCGATGCTTCAACTCCCTCCATCAATTAAGATTTTGTCTTCTACAATTGTTAATGTTAGGCATATAAAAACAAATGGATAGCATTTTGAAGGGGGTTAGTCTTTGGCGAAGTAGACCACTGATTGGAGTAAAGGCACAAAAGAATGTACAGCATGAGGTAGAACCAAATAGAGGTAGGATCAGTCAAAATAATAGAGAAATCTATAATTTTCCTGAAGAACAATTTGTGTGTCTGTAGCAGTATAGTGGTAGGGAGAATACAACAATAGAAGAGGTAGGGTAGATTACCTATGTGTAGAGGAAGACTAGAATTATACATGTGTTTTAGACTTCAATAATTATGTATTATTGAATTCTAATATCAATATAATTTTGAGTTGATTTGTCTGGGTTGCAATCTTGGTTTGTGTTTTGGTATTATAGGCAAGAGTTAGGAAACTTTTTTCTACACCATAGGTTTTGAGTCTAAAACACCTCTCAAGACGTAGCAACCATGATTCTACCTCTGTACCCTTAGTAGATCCATAGAAGTTCAGAGGATGGAGATGAAGAAATTCTCTAATTTGCTTGCCAACAACAATAGGTGCATCTTGGTCTAATTTACCGAATTGAGGAGGGGCATCAGAATACCTTGATTCACCCACCCCTTCCTCATCATGATCTTCTCTAACTCTATAAGGACTTCTGCTACACTCATGGGGAAAAAAATGGTGCTCATCAGAATGGGGCTGATCCTAATTATAGGGTGGGGTGGGAGCTAATAGAGGAAGTCTATCCTGAATAACATCTACCAGATGTTGTATAGTCTAAAGTATCTAAGGGCCTTGATTAATATGTTTGTTAGAGTGGTCTAATTTTGATGGTGTAGAATGAGTGCACCTTTATTAGGGAGTCATACTACAAGATCAAGAAGACAAAATTATACAACAATAAAATTATCCTAGAGTTCTAAAAGTGTTAGTAACCTAGACTCTGATACCAAATGTCATGCCCACCCTTATGATTGCCATAAGAATATACATGAACACAAAAGACTACAATTTTTTTCTAACTACTTCTGGTAAATAACTAAATATCAAATATCAAATAAAACCAATTACCTAATAGTTTTCAAATCTCCTAACTGGTAACGAGGTTCCTCAGTGTTGCTTCTAGACTTCACAACTAGAGAAAGAAAGAGTTTAAGCTAATCAGAATATTATCAAATGATTACTACAATTATCTAAGTAATTTAAAGAAATCAATTAAATACCACAATTGGATTTAGTGTAATAAACACTTCATCAATAGAAATGGAAGCATATTCATTAAAAAACACTGATACAATGAATAATTCAAGAAAATATCTGGTCTCTCAATTCCTTCTAACATATCAATTTAACATGCTTAACTAATAAGGTTAGGGATTTGCAAAATCTACTAATCATCATTTGATAATATCGAAAAATCCATCTAGTAAAGTAATTAATTGGAATGCTTCAGATATATCCAACCATACATATATGCATTCGTACAGATATATATATATATATATATATATATATATATATATATATATATATATATATATATATATATATATATATATATATATATATATATTATATATGTATATATACATCTATACAGAAATATGAAAACATCAATATCTAAGTGTCTCTTTTTCTCAATAAATTGTATGAAAGATAACAATTATGTTATAACATATAAGTATAACAACATGTGAATATATATATATATTGAGAAAAAGAGACTTAGATATTGATGTTTTCATATTTCTGTATAGATGTATATATACATATAATATATATATATATATATCTGTACGAATGCATATATGTATGGTTGGATATATCTGAAGCATTCCAAATAATTACTTGTGAATATACATCATATATATACCATAGTATTCATTCAAACCAACATTAAACAAGATAATAATACATAACTTTTATATTGAATAGTTAATCACTATTTAAATGAAAGGCTTGGCTAAGCCTATGGTAGGATTGGTTGAGCCGATGCCTTGCCATGGCTATCTAGCCTTTGGGGGCCATGGCTCCCCACGGCTCCCATGGATCCTAAAGAGTTGTGGTAGCTGTGGAGGCCCATGACTTCCATAGGATTCAAATCCATAAAAAAACAATACAATTTAAATATTTTCCTTGGTAACAAAAAAATACATATCAATCTCTGTTACAACAACAGTATATTATCCATATTTATGAACATAAATTAATGACTAATATTAACATCAAAGGTATCCAATATGTTTAGTAATCATAAAATAGAGTGGTGTAGGAGCACCTAAAGGAACACCTTGGAGCAAGAAGACACAAATGACCATGGGAGGAGCCTATGGAGCAAATCAAGTCAATTGGGACATCTTATAGCCAGTTATGGCATGTTGTAATGGTCAAGATGATGTAATGGTCAAATGTGCTAAGGGTCCTGGCAAGGACCCTGTTGGTGCCTGCATGAACAGCCAAGTTTCAAGCATCTAAATCTATAGGCACCCTCCCAAAAAATCCAAAAAATTCTAAGTCTTTGGGCCCCCTCAACATGTTTTATCCTGACTTGATATTCTTGGGGGGGTCATCATATTTCCATATATCGGCCTGATATTTCCGTGGGTCATCATGTTTCTAACATCAGTCATCTTAGTTACGATCACCCTGATGCTCCTACAAAGTTTCAACATCACCCTGATATTTTTGCGGGGGGGGGGTGATATTTCAAATATCAAGTGATCTTACGAATATCACCCCAATATTGCAACATGATGGTGACATCATCAGGATTGGTGGGGTGCATTATGAGGTCTTCGGCATGACAGTTATTATCATAGGTATTATAAGGATCCCCCCCGATCACTGAGGATATGAATATGATGATGACATGAATATGATCAGGATGGTTCATTAGTAAGGTATTTGGTATTAATATGATGAGGAGGATCTTCTTCTGATGCATCAGCAAGTTGGTCCTTAGGATGATATTAAATATCAAGATGTTTCTTCACATCAGGGTGATATTTCCCGGGGGGTGATATTTTATATCAGGTGATGCGGTCTGGTGATATTTCTTATCGGGATGATTTTCCCGATAAGGGTGATATTTCACATCGGGGTGATGTGAAATATTAAGTGATGTTTCTTATTGGGTGATGCGGTCATCAGGGTGATGTGAAATATTGGGGTGATATTTCATATCAGGATTATCATGTAGGAGGATCATGATGAGGTATATGCTGGCATCGTTGGGAGCAAAATCACCAACATCATATATGCTCATGGCCTAGCTTATAAAGTGTCGAGGTCACTGTGGGGTGAATGTGGGATAATTTGTTCTCACATAATTTGAATAATCAGGGTCATATTTCTTGGCAGGAAAAGTTGCAAAACGTACAGTCCACTGCATTCCCAAGGCCATGGGTTGGTATGCCATTAATGGCAGATGTTACAGGGTATGGGTGAAGGCATGAATGGATCAGGTACCCAACTAAAAGATTGTAATATCCCTTGCTATTTCGGACCTTATATTGCTGATTTGAACCTCAAGGAATATCGTCAAACACTTTGTATACAAAGTATTTCTTGCTGTTTCTGAGTTTCAGTTTGCTTTGCTTGATGAAATTGGAAGATAATATGATGCAAAAGCCTTGAAATAAATGCTAAATGACTAAACTACAAGTATAGCATGAAATGCAAGTGTCTTAGCATTTTCCAAATGCAAAAGATGACTAATGCAAATGTAAATCAACTCCTACAGCCAATTGACATTTTGTCAAACAATTGGCATGCAAACTACTATGCTAATTATGTATGCTATAAGATGGACATTTCATCAAACATATGGTATGCAACATATATCTCCTTAATTGAGTACAATGATGCTATGTATTTGCCAAGATTCTTGGCTTACAATGATATATACAACAATGCCAAATTTGATATAAAATGACCATCTACAACACCTTATGCAAATTGATATGACAATGCAAAATGCATCAAAGAACCTGATTAGGAAGTCCGAAATGATCAACAGATGCAATGATATCTATCTCTGATTTTTATTCGATTTTATTGAGCCTCCTTGCATGAAATTGCACCTCCTAGAAGTAGCCGCCCTTGGCCTTGCCTGAAAATCTTAACTAAAAATAAATGCAACAATAAAACTCCACTTTATGGTACCTAAAATGATTGGTAGGATCAAAGGATCAAAATGCAACAATGCCCAGAACCATAGGATGCTTCACTGATGAGATATGAACAAAAATGTCTTGCCAATGGCACCCTTGCTGTAGTATATCAGTCTTCAGAATGAATTAATTGCAGCCTTGAAACACCTCCAAACTGGTATAGAAATGATTGTCTTCACAAGAAGAATTGATCCCTCAAATACCTAGAATAAAAAAGTGTCTAGATAGGCCTCCAACAATGAAAATCTAAAAACTCTATCGCTGGTTACTGTAGCGCGACACTATTCACACCACTACTCATGTCACCAACAATTTCAAATCTGCAAATGATTAACCTTTGGAACCCTTGTGAAACTTAATGTCTTCTCCAATTTAAGCACAGATTGGACTCCTGGATGAAGCCCACAATGAAGCAATAATTCAACTGATACTTCACAACCTCAAAATTGCATAACCAATGAGATTTTTCATTCTCAATGGCTCAATGGCAGAAACCCTTGCTGGCTCCTTCACCAAACAATCACATCAAAGCAAATATCAATTCCTGGATGCCTAGAAGCTTGCCTTGCCCCTTCCTTTATACTTTTTCAATCCCACTTCAAGAAGCTTCTAGAAAAAATAATATTATTTTATTTTAGTGACTTTATGTAATAATATTTATTTAAGTCACTTTATTAAATTAATTAAATATAAGGTCACTTTATAATATTTATTTATTTAATAACCTTACAAACAATTAATTTAATTATTATCTCCCTTATTTTTCCCATCCAACTGAATCCAGGAAACCAACCATCGACCAGGTGACTGCCTCAAGAAGACCCCCTAACCATGTACATTAGCTTACGAGGGTCAGGAATAGGCTAAACCATCCGCAAACAACATCAGCTAAAAAGGGGACATTACAAAGATGTGAATCCCCAGGGGGTGGTGCAGGGCTTGAGGCCTCCCCGTCTCCTTCCTCTTCCTCTGCCTGCTACATTCAATGTTTGAGCGCCATTTTTCATGATGCACTATATCTGGAAAATTTTGAATCGCCCAGTGATTAATGCTGAGTACCTTCCTATTGTATATAGCAGGCTCTATGACTCATTTGTGGTTGTTGAAGACCTAGGCAATTTTGTGTGAATAGCAAAAAATAGGGCATTTCCTTACTGTTTTATCTCATTTTTAGAGTTTATGAGTTGCATTATGAATGTACATTGCAGATATCTTCAGTTTCATTGTTGTTCTATATGAAAAATGCTCTTATGCATGTATTTAGCTACTTATCTACATGTGTTGCATGTTTTTCCTTCTTTTAAATCTAGCTGCTAAGGGTTTCTTAGGTTCTAGGGTATGGATTTCTGTATCACATGCTTCATCTCTAACCTCCATTCAAGGAGTGGATTAAATTGTTTTAGGTGAAGTATGGAGAGGGTTGTGTGTCAGCCTAGATATATGTAAGTAGAGGTAGCTAAATACCTATTCTTGGGTGATGTTTGTAAGGCAAGCATCAATCTAACCCCTTGAAACTTGAATGCCAAATGCAATCCATTCTCTTGTATACGTCTAGTTGACTCCTTGCCCTGAGATAGGCACCGGTCTGCTCCTGGGTTAGTAGTTATGACCCAAAACCCCTTGTCTTGCATCCAAAGCATAAAATCCATCTTTTCATAACTTCCATCCTGTTAGTTGTAGGAGTAGGATTAGGACCCCTGCATACTCTCATCCACAATTAGACAAATATGTCCAAGAATGTTGCCAAACTTGTGATGTATCATGTACATCTTGGTCCACACATGAGAGTATTCTGCCTGTTATTGTCAAGCTAAATCTTTCCATCATTGGGTAAGTCAAATGTTACATCTTTAGCTTTAGGGAG